>CM035133.1:78801896-80209396 GCA_020205605.1 Panax ginseng | reverse complement strand
TTGCAGACATGGTTCTGCATGTGTTCTGTTTCATCTTTTGGTTCATGGTGATTTATTGAGTGGCTCTCTAGATTTTCATTATGCTCTACCACTTTTCTGAATGCTATCTTCTTGGCCTTCTCAGCTCTCAGCTTGGCAGCCATCTTCAGTGGCATTCTAATCTTTGTTGAGTGAAGCTTTAGTTCGTTCAAGTCCTTCTTTAAAGCTGCTTCACTTCCACCTATGTAGTCTCATTGTCACTGAGACTTGTTCTGATTAACTCTGGTGGAACTCGTAGAGTCAACACTATAGCATTTTAACAACTCAACGATCCTTCAACTCAGCAACTCTTGATCTTTGAAGCTCTGGCTAATATATACTCATTCCCAATCTTCCTGTTAGAATATAGCCATTGAAAGCTATTTGAATTGCTTTGTAGATCTCGAGTTATTTGGTGTAGACTACAGATGTGACATGTCATCCCCTTTTTCATCTTTCTGACACTGTAGTCTACTGTTTCACCTACCCTATCACAGATGTCACTTTGATGTCTCAGGCAGGTAGTCATCTTTATTTCTTCTTTCTGATTTCTAGATTAGAACATCAGGATCTGTCCTTTTGCATCGATGCTCTCAACTAGCAATGTTCAAATATTAGTCTACAGATTGAACTATTGTCAATGCTTCAATCTTCAGATGATCGAACTCTACGACTCTGATGCATATGTTCTTGGACCTGATCGTAATGTCTTGTTAAATGTTGCTCATTGACTAGTTGAGACAACACTACGATCCTGAAGAGTGTTCATTGGATCTTCAATATAGAACACCTCTTTCTGTATTTGTGTAGTGCTTCAACACTTCTATTTGCCCTTGACTGATCTCAGGAACTGATAGCTTGACTCCTTGTTCTGGCCTCTTCTGAATAGCAAGACACCTCAGATTTGTGGCATGCCCAGCTCAGTTTCTCCTTGTGATCTCTCGTTCACTTATCATCAATAGACTGACCCATGCTTAATCAATTTAGCCTTGTTCTTCAGAAGTTGGCCAGTATCTCTGTGTAAACTATATCAGTTCTTTCTTTGCTTGGCAAACACTACGATCCTAGTTGACCCCAAGATCATTATCTTCTGTTCATTTGACAGCTACTGCACTTGCTAACTTTCCTTAGCCAGTTGACTGAAGTCTTCTTCTGATCAACTTGTGGAAGACTTCATCTTGAATGGCTTTACAACTCAATCTGGATGCTAATTGGGTTGGTGCTTAGATCTTCTGTTAGCTTGCAAGTCATTCTTCGAGTGCTATCTGGTTTCCTTTAGGTGGAATGTGTCTTTGCAGCTCAAACCAGAGGCTTCATCCTTTGGATCTTCTGGGAGTGCTCATTTATTGAGAATTATGTTTACTCTACGATTCTTTCTTGGCGTTGTGAGCACTTCTGTTAAAGTCTTAGTTATGCACTCTACGATCTTGCTTGGGTTCTGCAGAGACACTACGACTCCGAGATTAGATCTTGGCACTCTACGATTTTTGCCTTTAAGCTTGATGTCTTCATCTAATCTGGCTTGACTACGATCTATGCCTCTTATTTGATCAGTAGACTTTATGACTCCGAGTGTGGTCTACGATTCTTGACTCGGCTTTGGTAGATGCTCGGTCGGATCTTAGATTGGCTATCTCTACGATTCTGAACATAACTTCCTCAACAAACTATGGCTTTGAGGAAGTTTTTCTCGACACACTATGATCCTTCCTTATTTCTCTTTGCAGTCTACGAACTCTGAGATCTACTATATTATAGACTACGATTCTGCCTTGATAGCTCTCGAGTATTCCTTAACTCTCTTGGAAGACTACGATTTCTGGTGCAATGCTCGACGATCAGACAAGCCTATCTATTACATTATAAGATCAATCTAACAAGCTTAATCTTTTTATATTTATAGTCCTTGTACATCATTTCTTTTTAAGGACTTTACAAAGTTGTTTTGCTTATAGGATCAACCTAACATATTTGATCAATTCATTCTAGGTCCTTGTACATATGTTCATATTATCTATCAAAGGACTTTACAGCTTTTCTTAATGCAAGTATACTTTTATATTCATTCATTTATATCATAATCAAATCATATATAAATAGGAATATCATTCACATGCTTATTCCTAACAATCTCCCCCTATTTGATTATGACAAAAACAATTAGTGCATATACATGATATGAATGAATCTTATATACAGTGAGCAGCTATATTTCTAAAATAGATAATCATGAATGTCATTGATAATAATATGGAATTACATAAACTATGACACATTACATCCTGGATCCAGAACATACTTAACTAGATAGAGATGTACCTTTTTGGCTCCATGTGTGTCTTCCAGGATGCCTATTGATCAGCTATTTATCTGTTTGATCTTTTTGCTTCTGCTCCCCCTGAGATAGTGACTCCATTTCTTTTCTCTGCTCCTTCTCATATTCATGCTCTTCTTCTTTTTTTGGCTCCCCCTCAAACTTTGCATTCATGAGATCATCATCCTTTGACTCCCCCTCAGATGATGATTCTGCTACTACTACTGCTATCTTCTTCTTTGCCTTCCTATTGGCTTTCTTATCTTCTTTTCTTCTGATCTCCTTGCTCTTCCTTGAGTTCCTTTTTCTATGCCTCTTTTTCTCCCCCTTTTTGTCATTAATCACTTGTGAGAGCTGCTCCATTTTGGACATAAGTTGTTCCATCAAGTAAGATGAGTTACCAACCTCCATCTTAAGTTCTTGTTGGCTCAGCTTAAGTTGCAGGGAGAGAGACTGATTCAGATTGTCAATCTTTTCAGAGAGGGATAGGATTTGCTCTTCATTAGCCTTCTATGCTCGTAGAGCTTCTGCCTTCTGATCATTTATAGTCTTCAGATAGATTTGATCTCTCTCTTTGATTTTGAGAGATATATCTGACATAGTGTCTTGAAGTCTGTCTTGAACTGTCTTGTCTCCTGCTTTGGTCAACATCTGGGCCTCTTCAGTGATGATAGACATCTGTTTGACCAACTCATCAGAATTCTTCAGTAACTCCTGCTCCATAGAAGTTTGGCCATTTGGTTGGGCAGACTCTTATTGAGCATCAGAGTTGACTCTACGATTTTCATTCTGAGACAGTTTTTCGAAAGCAGTGAGAATATGATAAATCGTTGAGTGCCAATCATTGTTGGAGGATGAAGGAATATCAGACAATTGTGCTTGGGCAGAGGGAAGCTTCTCATACTGAACTTGATCATCTTTAGTGGTAGAGTGAAGAGATTCTACGATCATGTACTTAGGAAGTACCCTTCTTCCATCTGAACCCACTCTACTATCATAGGGAATGTAGTGATTTCCAACATGTCGGTAGACTTTGTAGTGAGGTTGTTCTTTGATCATCTTGATTGCAGACTTCTTTACCCTTGGAAAGTTCTGTGACACCAGCTCCAGGTTGGGAAGATGAGAGAAAACCCATGTGAGATAGTTGTTATCTCTAGTGAGAGATGCCTTTACCCATGGCATATGAGGGTGAAACCATCTTATTGCATGGTTCTTAACTTCAGGCTCATATATTACAGTTGAGGTGTCTAGCTTCATAGCCTTACGATTATTGAGCACATTTTCTGCAGTCATCATTACCACATTTAGCCTTTCATTCCCATGATTGATCCATCTGTCGGGGAGCACATCCAATGATTCGTCAATTTTGACTACAATCTTTCTCTTGCGATTTACAGGATTAGGAATGTGAACATTTTCTGGCTCTTCTGTTTCAGAACTGGAGTTAGACCTCTGTAAACTTCCTTCATCAGACTCATTAGTGTGTTCCTCTGATTTTTGGTTAGACTCTTTTTCCATCTCTTCATCTTCTTCTTCAGCATTTTCTCCCTTGGATTCAGACTCATCATCACTCAAATCAATGACAGCAGTAGAAGATTCTCATTTCTTCTTTAGAACAGATCTGGCAAACAGTCTGTTACTCTTTCTTCTCCTTGGAGGTTCAACTATAGAAGAGTCAGACTTTTTTTCTTCTTCAGAATCTGAAGCCTCTGAATCACCAGACAAGCTTCCTTGATGTTTAGCAATAGTAGGACTGTCCTTCTTCCTCAGACTCAACATCTTTTGAGACATCATATGAGCTTGTTGGAGCATTTACAGTTGGAGATCCAATTGTTTCATCTTTCATGCTTTCTTCAACAGTAGAGTGGCTGCTCTGAGGATTGTCCATAGGACTTTTACATTCTTCATCATTATCAGATTTGGCTATTTCTTTCATAGACTCAGCTTCTTCTTCATTACTGGACTTACTCTTTGAGAGTTTAATCTTGAATCTTTCAGTACTCTTCCCATCTTCTAACTCTGCGTCCTCTTCTTTGTTAGATGGACTTTCTTTGAGAACTGGGGCTGACTTCTTTATCACCCTTGCTTTCTTTTTGGTTGGTCCTTTGATTAATCTGTTACTCCTTCTTCTCTTTAAGGTTTCTGCAGTTGATGCTTGTTCTTCTCCTTGTCTCTTGTTGTCAGTGGAGAGACTGCTTGGTGGAGCTTCTGTTTTCTTCACACTCTTAGACTTCTTCTTTGTTGGTGTGGCTTTTATAGATACAGAGTCATCAGAATGGGATGACTTTCTTTCCACCTCTTGTGCCTTCCTCTTCTTTGCAGAGACCTTGCTGCTGCTCCCAGTTGTCATTAGCCTCTAGTTTTCCTTGGGATTTTTCTTCCAGTTTATAAACAACTGTGGAGACAGCACTTTACGGACATTAAGGATTTCACCTTCATCATCCTTAATTTTTTTCTTTAGCTTTTTCTTCAAAATAATACTTAAAAACCTTCCATGAAAAACCTTTATGAGGGGTTTTTCAGTTAACCTTTTCTTCTCTTCCTTATCCAGCCATTTGGACATTTGGTCAAGAAGGATAGCTCCAAATTTGATATGTTTCTTTAGAACTATTGCAGACATGATCTTTAGCTATTGATCAATCACAATGTCATGTGTAGTGTCCTTGCATAGGATACATTTTCCCACTATTTCAACAAGGAACTCGAATTCTTCAGGAAACTCCTTTTTTTCATGTCCTTCAGACTAGGGTTTCTTTTGTGTACTGCATAATCTTCTTAGCTTTTTCAGTGTCGATCTCATCCAGGCTTTTTAGATCTCGGTCAGGAAGGCCTAAGCATTGATTGATGTCAGAAGAATTTAGATTCAAAATCTGACCCTTAACCTTGGTGGAAAGAATTCCAGAATTTATAGTTGTGTTTGAGTGAAATTATTTAACCAGGTCAGCATATATCCGAGTGTTTACTTCCAAGCATTCTAAGAAACCAGCCTCCTTTACAAGTTTAAGAAAATTTCTGAACTTCTTTTCAGATTTCTCAAACGTCTTTGTTCCGAGTTGAATGCCAGTGATTACTCGCCAATCTGCCATTTGAAGAGTTTGTAGTATGGGTATTTAAGTTCAGGGGTCTTAATGAGAGGTAGCTGAATACAATTAGGGCTAAGCTTGAGGTTTGATATAATTAGGCTTTGAAGAGAGTTTTAGGGTTTGAAAAAGGGAGGGAGAGAGGTTCGATAGCTTCTAATAACTGTTTTGAGATTTTGGTTGTTTAGAGGTTTTGCCTTAGGTATAGATTTAACAGGTTTGCAGATTTTGAAGAGCCCGCTAAGATGAAACTGCCAATTATTTAAATTTCCCTCTTCTAACTGTTTCTTCTGCGTTTCTTAGTGGAACAGTTGTAAGTTGCTGATAAGTCATCGTCTATAAATCCACCATCGTGTCTGTTCTTCATATTTGACTTCTCTTCTGTTGACTATTTTAGTGCATAGAGTAGCTTGTTGAGGTAGCTCTGGACTCTATAATTTTCTTTGTCGACTCAACGATCGTCTTCTAAGAGATGCTTTGGTGGATGTTTTGATACTAATCCTCATCTTAAGGTTGCATGGCTCAATTACCTATGTATCTCATGATAGTTTGGGTGTTGAACGTCTGAGGTGAGTCTGCAGGACAACTTTCCAAACCGCTTTCGACCTTATCACCACACGATCTGAATAGTTAAGCATGTGCCCTTTTCTTCCGAGCTCCCCATAAGCTAGTGTATCCTCTGGGAAGACTGCGATCGTCGAGCCTACTCTACGATCGTTGAGGTTTGCACTACGATTGTCGAGTTCACATCAGAATCTACTCTACGATCGTTGTCTGTCCTGGTCCTTGAGATGAACTAGACTAAGCATTCCTTCTGGGTTAAGGTAGCTCAGGAAGGGCCAACCTCTTAGATTGAACTAAGGGTCAAGTTTGTCCCTAAGGCGCTTTCTAGATGAAAAACATTAGAAGTGATTAGTACTGATATCTCATTTGACCTTTTTTGCTAGGGAGTTCATCTACCAACTTTAGACATTTGCATTGGCTGTAATCGTGGTGTCCTCCTGCTCTTACACTACAATCAGATGTTTGATCGTAGGCGCTCCACAATTTGAGTTGGGTGGTTGACAAGGTTATCAGTAGTACATTTTGGGACGTTCTTACTGACTTTGGATCTTCATTTGGTTCATTAGCCACAAATTTTTGGGACTTTGTAACTAGTACATTGTTTCATAATGTATTTCTGATACTTTCAATGATGCTTTTTCTTAACAGATCACTGCTCCCATAGTTGATACTATCTTCTCAGAGAGGTGTGAGTTTTTCTTCATCATATGCATCAGAAGGCAGCCTTGCATATCTCGTTCTGACTGGACTCATTTCCACCATTTACACTTTCTTGGATCATAGAAAAAAAATACCTTCAGGACTGATCACTTTATGATAGTTTGACAGAAGTACGAATGTAGTCTTCTTTGACGGTTTGTACTTGTCGAGTTCTGCTTCTCTAATGAGTTCTTCATGATTAATGCTTAATGATCCTCTGATGTGAACTTCCTCGAGGGTTCTTCTCAGATGATATGCTTTAGATGATTTAGCATATAAGACTCTTTTTATCTTAACACGACTGGTGTGCTTTCATATGGAGATCAGCAACCATGTGAGCTTCATTCATGTTAGCTCAGCAAGTCTCTAAGAATAGACTTTGACATATAAGGATTTAGTCAGAAATTCTTCTAAAATGTCTCAAGCCTTCTACTGGTTGAATCTTCTTGACTGAGGTCTTTTGCTTCAACATTCCTTAGTGTGGTCAGATAGACCAAGAACATGCAGGTTAGATAAATTTCTATTTTTAGTACCCATGGTTAAATGGGTCCTGCTAGGTCAGCTTTCAAAATCCCTATTCCTTATATTTTTGAATTTTCATCATATTGATCACCAACAATCATATTCATGCATGCATTCAAATTAGATATGGCATTTTAAGATGCATGATGATGAGTGTGTGTAAGATTAACCAATTTAATAAAACACTCTTTTTCTTTGATGGTTTCATCATTTGCTTAGTTATGTTCACAGGGTTTAAATGTTCATAGAGTGAGAATCAACTCTATCACATATTTGTATCTGGTTGATTCATAGAGGTGATCAATTTCTACGAATCTTCAAGATACTCTTGTAGAACTGATCATACTCTTTGTGTTATCAAAAACTTAGAACATAGGTTTGTACATACTAACCCATTAGCAAAGATTACTCCACTTAAGATTAATTAGACCTTGATATACTTCTGACCTATTTCAGACTTCTTTCAAGATGTTATCTTCAACCTAAACTTGGATGGAGAGAAAGTTTGTTAGCATTTGAGTTTCCAACCTCAGTGTACTTTCTCTTTTCCCATTTTTAGGTAGAGTATGGTCTCTTGATAGAATATTGTTATAATGCATAAGGTGGTGCAACATGATGTACACATTTATACTAATGAAGAACCGTACCTTTACATTGTCAGTTTCTTGACAGTCATTTTTCTTGATATACTGAGGTTAGGCATTGATGTGCATAATTTTTCATTCACTTCTGACAGCTTGTTGCTCCAGTTGTCCTTCGATCAATCAGTCATATTCTTGAAGATGTAAGCTAAGAGAATCTTGGTATCTTTAGTTCTTTGACAGTCTTGAGTCCTCAAGGTTCACATCCAGCTTTTTGTTAGCCAAATTCATATTTGAGAAATTCTTCTTTCTTCTCTAGATAAGTACTATATGGCCATCTTATCTTTCAGACTAGTGGATGCTTGACTTTTTGCTGTTGATGCCTCTTGAGCTTCTTTGTCTGGTCTTCAAACTACAAGATTGACTTTGGCCAAGGATTGGTCTCTTTGTTATGGCTTTTAAGAACATGGACCAATCTAAGCAGCTTCAGGTGTATATACACATTTACCTATACACAATATTTCTAACGTGTGAGCTCACCTGCATTTACAAGTGACTTACTACTAAACTAAGTTTAGAATAATGTTTGTGCCTAGGATCAGACTCAAAGTGATTAGCTTTTGAATATAGCATGAGAACCTGCTCTGATACCAATTGTTAGTTCCCAGTATGCACATAATAGATCTAGAAGAGGGGTTGAATAGATCCTTTTTATTTTCAAATACTTTTCCAGTTTATTTTGTGTTGATAATGAATCAATCTACAGCCCCCAAATTTGGGTACTTGAAACCTGAACTCGGTGCTTCACGATACCATTTCTATGAGCGAAATAATACTAATAATAATAACAATAATATAATATCAAACTTAATTTACCTAATCATCAGAGTCTAGCTCCCAAGTACGTAACCTTTAATACATTCCTTACATAACATGATAGATAATACATATCATTGTCTTAATAATATCAAACTATTACATAAGATAACATTGCATTCATTTAGCAACCTTTCCTTTTCCCTTGTTCTTAGCAGAGCCTTCAGGTTGTTCACACTTAGCTGAAAACATTTAAATTAAGCAAGGATGAGCATTTGAGTGCCCAGCAAGTAATAACAATTATAAATATTAGCTGAAAGGATTAAATGTTTTCTTTGTACTACCCTTCTACAACAAATCAATAGTTGTGAAGCAATTTGAACTGATAATAATAACATACAATTCTCTATCAAATTTTTGAAACTACGTACTGACTATAAATAGGGTTAAGGTGACATACTATGAACATTGTTTTCAATTTTCGAATAGGTTTAGCAGAACTTCATCCGCAAACCATCATAACTTACGGGCACGGGGGGTGATCAGCCCGTTATGCCCTGTATCGATCAATACTACATGCAAAAACGATATGATCGTTCACTCTGTCCGCCTTTGGCGCATAAAAGTTTTCCCATGTTTGGGATGTTCATACTTAGTCGGGAATCCGAACCAAAATAATTTGATTGGATACAAAAAGGTTTTATCATATTCAACTATGTTTCTAAATCTGTGTCTAGCTGGTCAAATAGCTTAGACGACTCTTTGTTATCGTATACATACTAGGATCAATAGGTGTGTGTGTGTGTATATATATATATATATATATATATATATATATATATATATATATATCAACATGTGATTAAATACAATGATTATCCAAGTGGGGACACTTAAATAACCATATTTAAAAATTAATGAACAGAATATATATCTGAATTACAATATAGTACCATGTTGATAATCAATGATCGAATATAACATATATAACAATAAGGTTAATAATCTAGTACAATAATAATATAATCCTGAATCTTCTTACTCATGTCCATTGCATAAAGAAAATGCTAAGGTAGGATACTTGCCTGGTCTGCTGCTTACAATTCGCAACTTAGTTTTATCTTTTATATAATCACCTATCATTAATAAGATCATTTTACTAATTAGAATAAATATATCGTAATACATAATATCGCTTATTGCATTGCGCAAAGACATAACCTAATCACATTGTCACACATATTCAACAAATCGTTTAAATCACAAACAAACATTAATACGATCAAAATATCTAAGTCAGGATCAATTTAAAATATATGTGATTATCTCTAAGCGACTTTATCTGTAATTATCGAGTCTAAGACTATATTCTCAAGTTCAATATCGTAAGTATCTCATTCATATCATTTTAAATGACTTATAATAATTTTAAACATTTATTATAATTTATCATGAATTTTCAAACACGAATCATTATTAAATGATTTAAATATTAAACAATTCTATTATCATTAATATTTAATTAATATTAAACTATTAATGAAACCATTGTCAAAATATTAAAGTTATTTATAATAACTCAAAATACTTTTAAAGCATTAATATTACCTTAAATGATTTTTAAAACACTTAAAATCATTTTAAATAATTATCATTAATATTAAAATATTAATGTACTATTCCTCAAAATATTAAAAGTCATTAAGTATAACTTAAAATATTTTTAATTCATTTGTATTCTTTTAAATGATTTTTAAATTAATAAAACCATTTTTAAAACCATTTATTTAATATAATTATTAAATAAATTTAATATCATTAATATTAAATTATTAAAGAAATTATCCTTTAAATATTAAAAGTTATATTTTATAACTTAAAATATCTTTAAACACTTTATTTTTATTTAAAATGATTTTTATGATAATAAAATCATTTTTAAACCAAATTATTTAATATAATTATTAAATAACCTTAATATCATTAATAATAATTAATTAATAAAATTTACCTTTAAATATTGAAAGCTATATTTTATAACTTAAAATATTTTAAATACCTTATTATTATTGAAAATGATTTTTAATATAATAAAATCATTTTTTATTTATTATTTAATTCATTTATTAAATAACTTAATTATCATTAATATTAATTTCTTAATGAAATTTATCATGAAGATATTAAAAGTCATTAAAAATAACTTAAAATATTTTCTTTATATCATTATATAATTTTAAATGATTTTTCAAGTATTAAAATCATTTTTAAATAATTTATTTAATATAATAATTAAATAAATTAAATACCTTTAATATTTCAAAAATATTAATTATTTATGAAATATATTAAAAATTATTAAAAACTAATTTTCAGACTTTAAAATAATTTTTAGTAATTTAATTTGTATTTTTAATAATTAAAAACTAATTTTCTATAATTATTTAATAAAAATATAATTTTTATAAAGAAACTGTCGCTAAAGACCACCTATAGCGACAGAACCGTCGCTATAGGTGTTCTTCATGTTCTTCATCAAACCTAGAACACGCATGTCAGTGATCAAGTGGCCTACTTTGAACAAGCTTGCTAATTAGATCATGATGTTTCTGGACTATCTATTGATCACAGTTTATAGAACTAATGTAATACTACATGATACAACAATAATCATGATCATACAATACATAACAAAGGAGATCTGGGCATCCAAAGTAGTTGTTAGAGGCTGTTCTTCATTTCTAGGTTACCCAGAAATGAAGAACAGATCGTGGGTCATACTTTGAGCCTCCACTACATGCTATTCTTGTAATACTTTTATGATCTAATGATTTCAGATTGTAGCCAACATGTAACTTAAGAGATCTATTACAAAACATCACCATAACAACATCACATAATGAAGATACATGTTGGAAATTAAATCATTAATCGTTATGTTCGCCATTTTACGGGTTACCGAAAACTGATTTCATGAACGTCTGACCTTCTTTGACCAGCCACCAAATCCTGTATATTTGATATCTAGAGGTACTAAAAGCATGGATCGCAAGTTAAACTAACATACTACAACTTAGATTCATCAACAATAACAAAACGACTAACAACAGAAAGATCAGTGCGTTAGAAAATGTTGTCAGACCGTTTCTGGGCAGTTTCTGGGTTACCCAGAAACGCCCAGTCATGGCTGGTCAACGGCTTTTGACCTTCATTATCTTAATTGCAATCTAGACCAGATCCAAGCCTGATTCTTGATCAAGATCAAAAACTATATATCAGACTACATATTTAAACCTTTAAACAACAAAAACCAAGATTAGACAAGAATCTAAAGGCACTGACATTCGTTGTCAGACCACAAAACAAATTTTTTCCAAATTTTGAAGAACATCAAATCCGAGCCTATAGATGTTATGGATCTAACTTCTATCAACCCAAATCATCATTATACACTATATATAACATGTTTAACACAAAATATTTAACATCTAACAACAGATCAATGGTCAGATTTCTAATTATAGTTTATACCTTCTATGATCAAGTTTTGATTTTAGGCTTCTAGATCTGTTATGAAATTCGTGGGGCTTGACTTTGTGACTGTAAAACTTATAATTTTCGTGGGTTTTAGTGAGAGAGAGGATTGGTAGAGTGTTGGAGCAAAAATGGGCCAAGTAAAGAAATCTCTCTCTCCCAATCTATATATAACACTTAAATGCATTGTCTGTTGCTAAGATCTGATGCTATAGACTGATTTGCTGGAGTTTTTGAGTCGAAGGCTAGGCTTTAGTTGGTCACCCACTCCATATTTGGTTAGATACACAAGTTATCTTCAAAATAATGCAAGAGGGGTACTAATGTCATTTTGCTCATGAATTTAATGGCACTTTGGTCATTTGTCTAACCCTTAGGGTTTGATCCTTAGGGTTTAATCCTAAGGTTTAGCACAAAAATTGTAGGATTTAGCAATTAGGGTTTAAAAATGTAAAATTTTAGTTTCTAAAATAAAAATTAATTTCTAAAAATTACAAATTAGGATTTTCTTAATTAGGTTAGGTTTCTAATTTCCTTATACATGAACATTAGGGTATTATTTATTTACTAATTATAATTAACCTTGCTAATTAAGCAATTAGGGTTTACAATTAGTAATTAGGTTTTAAAATTACTAATTAGGGTTACTAAATATAGAAATTAGGGTTTCCAATTTCATGATCAGGGTTTCTAACAATAATTAGGGTTTTCCTAATTAATTAAACTTACACATTAGATTTAATAATTTATTAATTATCATTAAACGTGCCAAACTAGCGGTTAGGGTTTACATTTAACAATTAGGATTTATAATTTCGAAGTTAGGGTTCCTAATTTAAAAATTAGGGTTTACTAACTTGGATTCTAATTCTAGCACTTATTATAAGCACATTAACACAATTTTTGACCCATCTTTATCCCGATTTAAGATCAAATCACAGTACTACTAAGTTTTCTACCGATATACCATAATTGACCAACCATTATCAATACGTACATACAGTACATATTTATAGCACTGAAAAATCAAAATATAATTAATATTATATTATTATTCTCATGCCTTGATAAAAATCCAAAATTAGGGTTTGGATTTCATATCTAATTTATCTCATTATATATAACATCATTAATTAAGTTAAAATAACTAACTTAATTAATCTAACATAAATTCATATAATAAAATAATTTAAAATCATTTTATATATTATTTAAATAATATATAAATATATTTTCATAGAAAATAATTAATAAAAACATTTCTACTATAAAATTAATTTTTATTATAAGAATATAATTTATAATAATCAATAATTCTAAAATAAAATTATTTAAAATTATTCATGTAATAAATAAATTTTTATTTATCACAAATATACATATACACATTATCTTGGCACATATTCCCCATATTTATTTTAATAAATAAAAAAAAATTTATACACAAAATTTTTGATTTATTTATATAGAAAATATCGGGTTGTTACAATCAACATATGGCAAACATAAGAATCTTTTCAAGCACAACGGAATAAGTAAAAGATCCCCTTCATTGATATATTCATGAACATACATACATTGTTCGCAAAGTTAGTTAAGTTGTAAGCAGTTAATACATACATAGAATTTAGCAGTTAAGTACATAAAGTAAATGACAGAATGTAAAAGACACAAAGAATTTTTAAGTGGTTCAAAGACTCAAGCTCCTAATCCACTCTTCTGCATTAACTAGCAGAAATTCCACTAAGGAAGGGCAGCACCCTGAATCACTAAGATTCCTTCAAGTCCAGCAGCCTTGGAACTTTAGTTTACTAAGAACTCTTCAAGCCCAGCAGGCTTGGAACTCCTCTAGTTCCCTAGGAACTCTTCAAGCCCAGCAGGCTTGGAACTTCATTTAGTCACTCCAGACAAGGACCCCTCAGGCCCTGGCTACTTGGTGGTGTTGTTGTTGTTGTTATTTGTGCCTTGCTGCTAAGATGTCGTTAAGCTTGAACATCTTCTGTACTTAGCAGCTTGGCGTGGTCCTCTTTGCATTCTGCATAGAGTCTGGACCACATCTTCTCTGGTGCAGCTGATCTTCACTCTTTTCTGCTCATCTTCATCTGATGTCAGCTGTGCACCATCACCATTTGGGTTTGTTAAGTGTTTGAGCTTTTGGTAGACTTCGTGTGGCATTTAGCATTCCCTGAAACCTTCTTGAATGGTTTGCAGACATGGTTTTGCATCTGTTCTATTTCAACTTTTGGTTCATGGTGATTTGTTGAATGGCTCTCTAGATTTTCATTGTGCTCTGCCACTTTTCTGAATGATATCTTCTTAGCCTTCTCGGCTCTCTGCTTGGCAGCCATCTTCAGTGGCATTCTCATCTTTGTTGAGTGAAGCTTTAATTCGTTCAAGTCCTTCTTTAAAGCTGCTTCACTTCCACCTTTGTAGTCTCACTGTCACTGAGACTTGTTCTGATTAGCTCTGGTGGAACTCGTAGAGTCAACACTATAGCATTTTAACAACTCAACGATCCTTCAACTAAGCAACTTGATCTTTGAAGCTCTGACTAATATATGCTCCTTCCCAATCTTCTCGTTAGAATATAGCCGTTGAAAGCTATTTGAATTATTTCGTAGATCTTGAGTTATTTGGTGCATACTGCAGATATGACATGACATCCCCTTTTTCATCTTTCTGACATTGCAGTCTACTGTTTCACCTACCCCGTCAGAGATGTCACTTTGATGTCTCGGGCAGGTAGTCATCTTTATTTCTTCTTTCTGACTTCTCGATTAGAACGTCAGGATTTGTCATTTTGCATCGATGCTCTCAACTAGCAATGTTCAAATATCAGTCTTTAGATGATCGAACTCTACGATTCTGATGCATATGTTCTTGGACCTGATCGTAGTGTCTTGTTGAATGTTTCTCATTAACTGGTTGAGACAACACTACGATCTTGAAGAGTGTTCATTGGATCTTCAATGTAGAACACCTCTTTCTTCATTTGTGCAGTGCTTCAACACTTTTGTTTGCCCTTGACTGATCTCAGGAACTGATAGCTTGACTCCTTGTTCTGGTCTCTTCTGAATAGCAAGACACCTCAGATTTGTGGCATGCCCAACTCGCTTTCTCCTTGTGATCTTCCGTTCACTTGTCATCAATGGAGTGACCCATGCTTAATCACTTTAGCCTTGTTCTTCAGAAGCTGGCCAGCATCTCTATGTAAACTATATCAATTCCTTTTTTGCTTGGCAAACACTACGATCCTGGTTGACCCCAAGATCGTTGTCTTCTGTTCATTTGACAGCTACTGCACTTGCTGACTTTCCTTAGCCAGTTTGATTAAAGTCTTCTTCTGATCAACTTGTGGAAGACTTCATCTTGAATGGCTTTACAACTCAATCTGGATGCTGATTGGGTTGGTGCTTAGATCTTCTGTTAGCTTGCAAGCCATTCTTCGAGTGCTCTCTGGTTTCCTTTAGGTGGAATGTGTCTTTATAGCTCAGAATAGAGGCTTCGTCCTTTGGATCTTCTGGGAGTGCTCATTTGTTGAGAATCGTGTTTACTCTACGATTCTTCTTTGGCGTTGTGAGCACTTCTGTTGAAGTCTTAGTTCTGCACTCTATGATTTTGCTTGGGTTCTGCAGACACTACGACTCCGAGATCAGATCTTGACACTCTATGATTTCTGACTTTAAGATTGTTGTCTTCATATGATCTGGCTCGACTACGATCTCTACCTCTTATTTGATCAATAAACTCTACGACTTCGAGTGTGGTCTACGATTCTTGACTTGGCTTTGGCAGATGCTCGGTCGGCTCTTAGACTGGCTGTCTCTACGATTCTGGACATAACTTCCTCAACAGAGCTTCGAGAAAATTCTTCTCGACACACTACGATCCTTCCTCGTTTCTCGTCTGGCAGTCTACGAATTCCGAGATCTACTATCTTGTAGACTACGATTCTGTCTTGATAGCTCTCGAGTTTTCCTTGACTCTCCTAGCATACTAAGATTTCTGGTGTAGTGCTCGACGATCAGGCAAGTCTATCTATTACATTATAAGATCAACCTAACAAGCTTGATCTTTCTATATTTATAGTCCTTGCATCATTTCTTTTTAAGGACTTTACAAAGTTATTTTGCTTATGTAGGATCAACCTAACACATTTGATCAATTCATTCTAAGTCCTTGTACATATGTTCCTATTATCTATCAAAGGACTTTACAGCTTTTTTTAATGCAAGCATATTTGCATATTCATTCATTTATATCATAATCAAATCATATATAAATAGGAATATCATTCACATTCTTATTCCTAACAATAATAATAATTATTATAATTATAATGTTAATTATTATTATTATAATAGTAATAATAATTATAATATTTATTATAATTATCATATTATTATAATTATAGTACTAATATTAATAATATAATTATAATAATAGTTATAATAATAATAGTAATAGTTATAATACTAATAGTAATAATTATAATAATAATTATGATAATAGTAATAATAATAACAATAATAATAACAATAATAATAATAATAAAAAAATAATAATAATAATAATAATAATAATAGTAATTATAATAATAATTATAATAGTAATAAAAATAACAACAATAATAAAAATAATAATTATTATAATAATAATAATAATAATAATAGTAATAATAATAGTAATAATAATAATAATAATAATAATAATTATTATAATAATAGTAATAGTAATAATTATCATTATTATTATTATAAATAATAATTATTATAATTATAATAATACTTATAATTATATTTATAATAGTAATATTAATTATAATAATAATAATTATTATTATTATTATTATAATACTAATTATGATAATAATAACAATAATAATAGTAATAAAATAACAACAATAATTATAACAATAATAATAAGAAGAAGAATAATCATAACAATAATAATAATAAATAATAATAATAATAATAATAATAATAATAATAATAGTAATAATTATAATAATAATTATGATATTACTAATAATAATTGTAATAATAATAACAACAATAATAATAATAATAATAATAATAATAATAAAAATAATAATAATAATAGTAATTATAATAATTATCATTATTATAATAATAGTAATAGTAATAGTAATAGTAATAGTAATAATTATTATTATTATAATTATTATAATAATAATATTTTTAATTATTATTATAATAATAGTAATAATAATTATAATATTTATTATAATTATAATATTATAACAATAATAAAGACTTTTACGCCTTTTTTTAATGCAAGCATATTTGTATATTCATTCATTTATATCATAATCAAACCATATATAAATAGGAATATCATTCACATTCTTATTCTTCACAATAATAATAATTATCATAATAATTATTATTATAATTAATATTAATTATTATTATTATAATAGTAATAATAATTATAATATTTATTATAATTATCATATTATTATAGTTGTATTACTAATATTAATAATATAATTATAATAATAGTTATAATAATAATAGTAGTTATAATAATAATAGTAATAATTATGATAATAGTAATAATAATAATAATAATAATAATAATAATAATAATAATAATAATAATAATAATAATAATAATAATTATAATAATAGTAATAGTAATAGTAATAGTAATAATAATAATTAGTATTATTATTATTATAATTATCATATTATTATAATTATAATAGTAATATTAATAATATAATTATAATAATAGCTATAATAATAATAATAATAATAATAATAGTAATAAAATAATAACAACAATAATAATAATAATAAATAAATAATAGTAATAATAATAGTAATTATAGTAATAGTAATAATTATCATTATTATTATTATTATAAATAATAATTGTTATAATTATAATAATACTTATAATTATATTTATAATAGTAATATTAATTATAATAGTAATAATAATAGTAATAATTATAATATTAATTATGATAATAATAACATTAATAATAATAATAAAAAAACAACAATAATTATAACAATAATAATAAGAAGAATAATAATAATCATAACAACAATAATAATTATAATAATAATTATTATTATTATAACTATAATAGTAATAATAATAAGAATAATAATAATAATAATAATAATAGTAATAATTATAATAATAATTATGATAATACTAATAATAATTGTAATAATAACAATAATAATAATAATAATAGTAATTATAATAATTATCATTATTATAATAATAGTAATAGTAATAGTAATAATAATAATTATTATTATTATTATAATTATAATAATAATATTAATAATATAATTATAATAAGTTATAATAATAATAATAGTAATAATTATAATAATAATGATGATAATAGTAATAATAATAATAACAAATAATAATAATAATAATAATAATAATAATTAATAATAATTATTAGAATAGTAATAATTATAAGAATAGTAATAATTATAATAATAGTAATAATAATAATAATAATAATTATTATTATTATTATTATAATTATAATTATAATTATAATAGTAATATTAATTATAATAATAATAGTAGTAATAATTATAATATTAATTATGATGATAATAATAATAATAGTAATAATAACAACAACAATAATTATAACAATAAGAATAATAATCATAATTATAATAATAATTATAATTATTATTATAACCATAATAGTAATAATAATAATAATAATAATAATAATAATAATAATAATAATAATAATAATAATAATAATTGTTATTGTGGTGGTGTGGTAAATTATGAAAATTGTTACTGATGATTTGTAAGTTTTGTAGACCGGTTTAGATTTTTTTAGATATCTATTTTTAAAGGAAAAATTAATTATTGTAGAGGTGTGGTGAATTATGATAATTGTATGTGTGATTGTAAGTTATTGTAGGTTACAAAAAGTCTTTAGGTAATGTAGTATTTTTTGAATTTTAATCTAATTTTTTGTTAGGTCGTGCCTTCAGGCACGGGCAATTACTATATATATATATATAATAAAACAGAACTCATTTTGAATCTTTTATTTTACAAAGCACAAGAACGGTTTAGATTTCATCTCAATTCTTTCAACTTAATCTAAAGGCTCACATTTCATCAAACACTAAAATTTTCCGCTCAAATCAAATTCATCCCTAAAAATTCCCGTCCAAATCAAATAACAATAATAATAACAATAATGATAATAATAATTATAATTATAATAGTAATAATAATAATAATAATAATTATTATTATTATTATTATTACTTACTACTACTAATAATAATAATAATAATAATAATAATAATAATAATAATAATAATAATAATAATAGTAATATTTATAATAATAATTATTATTACAATAATTATAATTATAATTATAATAATAGTAATAATTATAATAATAATATTAATAATAATAATAGTAATAGTAGTAATAATTTATAATAATAATAATTATTACAATAATTATAATAATAATAATAATAATAATAATAATAATAATAGTAGTAGTAGTAATAATCATAATAATAATAATAATAATAATAATAATTATAATAGTACTAATAATAATAATAATAATAATAATAATAATAATAATAATAATAATAATTATTATTATTATTATTATTATTATTATTATTATTATTATTATTATTATTAGTACTAGTAATAATAGTAATAATTATAATAGTAATAATTATAATAATAATAATAGTAATAATAATTCTATAATAATAGTAATAATTATAATAATAATAATAATATTATTATTATTATAAATTAATAATCATTATTATAATAATATTAATAACTATATTTATAATAATAATAAGTATAATAATAATAATAATAATAATAATAATTGTTATTGTGGTGGTGTGGTAAATTATGAAAATTGTTACTAATGATTTGTAAATTTTGTAGACCGGTTTAGATTTTTTTAGATATCTATTTTTAAAGGAAAAATTAATTATTGTAGAGGTGTGGTGAATTATGATAATTGTATGTGTGATTGTATGTTATTGTAGGTTACAAAAAATCTTTAGATAATGTAATATTTTTAAATTTTAATCTAATTTTTCGTTAGACAATTACTAATATATATATATATATATATATATATATATATATATATATATATATATATTACATAAATGGACCAATTACTAGTATATATATATTACATAAATGGACCGCCTTGATCTAAATTGGGCAATTTCTAATTTATCTCATCAAAGAAATCTGTAAAATTTACAGGTGCTTATCGTCTATGGGACTTGCAGGAACTCGAAGTTCTACCATTGGAAACGGAGGCCTTAATCAGTTGATATCCTTGTGAGTCATTTTGTCTCTTAAGCTTAGTAATTGAAATTGTAGACTTGGTATGTAATAAACATTTCTGCATCTGTCGATAGACAATAATCAAAAAACTGGAAAGATTCCGGTGAGCATAAGACTGGTTCAGACGCTGCAGGTTCTGAGTAGCTATCTCAGCCTTAAAATTAAACAAATCTTCAAATTTTTCTTTAAATGTTTGTTGACAAATATTTAGATATGCAGTCAACTCAATATAAATTTCCTGACAAGCAATGTTCCATCAAACCTATATAACCTCAGCAATCTCACTGAATTGTGGATATTTTCTTTTCTTTCTGATCAAATGCAACCCAGGTAATATAATAGTTATCAACTATAATGCTATGTTACAAATTAAAATGGAAGTCTTATTGCCCTGCGTTCTACAAATTGGGTACTGCTGCTGTTCCAAATCATAGCACAGAAACTCTAATACGCAATCCATATGCATTCCTAGTAACAATGATATAATGTGCATAAGTTCTCATGTCATTACAATAAGTTGACTGGCCCTTTACCAGACTTAACTGGAATGAATTCCCTCCTATGTGTAAGGCAGCATTACATGAGTTAATATCTGGACTCACAATTTCAGAATTTACTTGAAAATAAAAAAAGCTGTGGAAAGTTTTGTGATGTTGATTCCTAAATGCAGGGACCTAAGCAACAATTCCTGTGATAAATCTGAAGAACCTGCTTGGTTCTCAACCTTACACTCCCTCGCCCACCACTCCGAGTTTTTAATATAAAACAAAAAAACATTGAAAATATGAAAATTTCGGATTAGGATCCCCTCAATTACAACTTTCACTCAATTTCCCCCAATACAAATTTAGCGCCACAAATATTACATTTAGCAACACAATAAAATTCGTCGCATATTATTGTGATATCGTCGCTAAAAGCAATATTTGTGTCGCTAGATGTGCATTTGGAAAAATTAGATGAAAAATGTAATGGAGGGATCTCCAAAAATTCCCATAAAACTCGTTGATCAATCCATCTTATGTTGCAAAACGTTCAGGGTTATATGGTCCAGTTCAAGGGCCAATGCCACATGAAATTTTCAACTTCCAGCAGATGCAACAAGTCAAGTGCAAGTAATCGTATAAAAAATACAAATACAAACTGTTGAAATATGCAGTGCAGTTATCAGTTCAGTTCACATTATTTATATAAACTATTGAATGAAGCAAACAGGCCGTTCTATATTTTGACAGGAAACATAAGGAACAACACAATAAACGGCACATTAGTGTTGAATAGATGAAGCATCAGCCAGCAATTGCAGATTGTTGATTTTCGGAACAACCAGATTAACTCTGTATCACAGAGTAATTATTATAACCTAAGTACATTAAGGTCAGAGATTGATCGAGTTTTATGACTCCTCATAATAATCTCTTTAGTTATTGATAATGACTGCAACTAGATATTATTTCTTCTGACCATAATGTTTGATTATTATTTTTTTTAGTATTTCAGGCCCGGAGGTAATCCAGTATGCCCAAGTTTTATAGTAAATTTTACAAAATTGTCAGTAAGTTGTATAATGTAAAATTATTTACAGTTTGATCTCTCGTCTTTAGTTTAGTTTTTAATCCCAGATTCTGTAGTAAAATGTTGTTTGACTATTAAATTATCTTTAGCCAAAATCTGTTACTTATGTAGTAATGGTCAAGCTATTATCTGTGTATTGTGTAATTTGTTTCACTACTAATTATATTGTCATTTATTGAATGGCCATGTAAAGGTGTAGCCAACAACTAAACGAAACTCTCTTCCTCATAAACCAAAACTGGAAGAAGTTTCAAAGAAAAAATTTATCAGAATTAATACAAAGAAACATATTACTATTGCAATAACACAATTTGAAATGCACCACAAGAAATGCATGCACATATATAAAATTTCAATATATAAACGTATATTTGACTTGCCTAAAAAATTATACACTTATTATAAGAGACTTTGTCGATGAAGTTATTTTTTTGCCAAAAATTCTTCACTTTTATTATCTACATATTGCGTTCCACTTTAGTTGCTATACTTTTTTCCTTAAAAATAACCCACAACCAAGTTATAAACTTTCATATAAACCTTGGTCTTGACAACAATAATACAAACAGGATTCACAAAAGAAAGGTTATTCAGAAAACAATGCAATTCCTTTCTTAATATGCATGCAAAAAGAAGTGTAACAACTAAAAAATGGAACGCACTTGAGCAAAAGATATAATTAATTTACTTTTATCTTTGTTATCTTAGTCGTTGTTGTCTCTTTTATGAATCAGTTTCTGCTTTTCCAAATTAACAAGGAAAAAAAAAGTAAAAAGAAAACACTAAAAACACCATTCTGTGCAAACTAACTAAATAAACTATAGGCTGCAAAATATTAAAAGAAAATACTACAATTTTTAAACTGAATACCAACATACCGAAAACGTTATATCTGATAAATCGTGGTAAATAAAAGTCTGAATTGTTATTAAACATATTACAAATTACAAATTTTAAACTACTACAAAAAAATGTTATTAAACATATTACAAATTTTGCACCCTCTAATAATAAAAACTACAACAAGCTTGATGCAAGTTTGAAATCTCCTGAACTAACTTCAACAACCATATTTGAATTAAGTAAAAATCTAACATCACCTAGCATACCATCCATCGTTAGTTTTCTACCAATTGTTTACTACTACAAAAGCAATATGCATCATCAAACTGCACTCCCCTATATGAGGTGAATAAAGAAGGTTTTATGCATAAAGATATAAAGGAGATGAGAGAGAATCGTTACCAAAGACTACTGCCCCAGAAGTGAAGGTATGTAGAAAGCATGTGTCTGAGCAATCTCAATGCGCTCTCATGGATCATTCATGGTTTCATCCCTCAATGCCTGAAGAATGGCATAAGATGGGAGCTCCCTGCAAATATATTGAAAGAGCAAAATAACTTCCTTAGAAAAATTATATAGAATGACTTCCAATAGACAATTTGTGTTTTTGTGTATGCCAAAGAGAGAATACGAGTGAGAGGGAGGGAGGGAGGGAGGGAGGGAGGGAGGACATTAGTTTGTCATTATGAGTTATCTATAGAGTACCTCACGATTAACATTTTATACAAGGTTTTCAAAATGGGGCATAATTCAATTGGAGCAACAGGCTTATTCTCTTCAAAATGTAAGACACAAAGACGAGAATGACTAAGCAACTCATAAAAGGCCTTCACTGCAGAGACTCCCTGCAATAAAGAATGGAAATGTTACCTTTTGTTATTGTTAATCATAACATATTGGGAAGCATAAAAAAACAAAGGAAACCACTCTAAAACCCCGGGAGAAAAAAGAAGACCACAAATACAAACATCTACCCTACATTCGCTATAGAGATTTTGTAAATTTAGTAGGTAATTAATCAAATATTTATATACCACAAATGCTAGTTAATAAAGTAATTTTGGACGTGTCATTCATGAAATGTTGAAACTGCACTTAATGCTCCTCACAGAATCTGAGAGCATGGCCACATATATGTTTCAGTTGATTGTTTTTATCTGGGTTTAGTATATGCATATCAGGAAACCATCAAAAGTAGATAACAGTAACAAGTTTATAGCAGATTAAACAATAAACTATAAGATAAACATATTTACATGTCTATCTTGAGTAAAGACAACTGAATTCTGCGAGCTGTGAAGGTGTCCAAACAAGGGCTATGCATAAATGTTTTTTTCTTACTGCTCAAATAAATAATGGTTCATGGGAATAAAAACCTTGCAGAAGATTCACATGCAGATTGAACAAGCAAGTACAATACTTCACTGATATTCAATTGCCACTAACACTCAGGTCCTAGACTCCTAGATGCCACAGGGACCTTGGCAACACAGCCAGTACCCCCACCCCCACTCACCTAGATTGATAAACATTTGATAACTCAAAAAGCCAATTAATGCAACAACTTAGTGAATTGCAAACAAGACTATAAACAGGCCTAACATGGGGCATTAGTATCAAAAAGCGGCTGCCTCACCAAAACCAACATTCCAAGGCAGCCAAAAGTTTTACCAACCCAATCAAGAACCTCTGATGTTAAAAAAATCTACAATTTTGAAGAAACTCAAGTGTTTAAAGTTACTTTAGTTTTAACTCTACTTCCATAGACAATATAATTTTCATATAAAGAATCTTTTTTTTGTTTCTTTAAGAAGCCAAAAAGCCATTTGGTCAAGAAACTGAAGAAAAGCCACAATTAGTGTATGATTATCATTAATTAAATTCTCAGAAACTTCTTTATTGTTGTGATGAAGTCCTTCATGGTTAACTGAAGAGACAAGCCCAATAGACCTTGCCAATATGTAAAAAGTACATTATTTGAAAAAATAAACAAAAGAAATCAAATTCAATCTATTGGCCGGTCTATTTGAAGCTAATTCAACTTCAATTCATTTTGACAGATGAACTAGGTAGCACCTTACCACCATAAAGTAACCAAGAAAGTAAAAACCCACCTGAATTGTTCCCTTTCCCTTGATGCTATCACCCATATCAAGGCTCAAATCACCTTTCGCCAACTTTTGGCCATACCATGCATTACGACCTTTCAACAACGTCACATATGTGTCAGCCAACAGAGGACCTGCTAGCTTCTCTGGTTCTTCTGCCAAAAGATGTGTAATAAATATCATCTCTGACGTACAGTGTGCGAAGTATACTGATTTGCTTGTGGCACTCTCATTGGTTAGAGATGCTACCATACCTGTGGAATCCAAATTCAGAAGGTGAATACAAATTCCAAACTTAAAAACAATATATTGTTTGAGATTTGATTATACAAGATAAGTATAATTCCCAGTCATGAACAAAAACAATGCCTTTTTTTCCCCAATTTCTTTTCCTTCTACCTGTTCTATTCCAATCTACTGTACTGAGATTAGAGAGACACTATAAGTGGCTTGAACAAGAACTAAATTGACAAAAAGTTGTTTCAGATGGTTTCTCATATACAAAACATAGGCCAAAATCCCATTGAAGCAACTGATAGGGATAAAAATATTGAGAAAACTCTACATGAGGATGAATATAGTCGGGAGTTGTTCTTATTCAATCAAAACAAGATGAGTAAGGAGGACATTGGAGTTTGGACACATATTATACACACCTTGAAAGAAAATTTGTGATACGCGTTTTAGATTAAATCACAAATTGTTCCCTGTAGTTTATGCCCATACTTGATTTCCACTCCAACCTATTTAAAAGCACCCTAAACTTAGAGTGCATAAACAATTTACACCCTCCACTTAAACAATTTGCACCCTAAATTTAGTGCGGAGGGTGCAATGTTTTGGCCCTCAAAGTTTAGATGCTTTTAATCAAATCGGAAATAAAGTTCGGGGTAGAAATCCATTTAAAGCTGAAACTATAGGGTGCAATTTGTGTTTTAGTCCACATTTTATCTATAAGAAAAATGATTTGTGATACAATGATTCATGAAAGTAAGTCGTGTACTAATTGTTCACTGATTTGAAACGTTATAAAAATGACCTAATCAGTTCTTGCACACCATCATTTAAACAAGAACATACATCTAAGGTGTGACTCAGAGTATAAAACTTAGGCAAGCCTTTGCCTTGGCCATTATGGATTCCTCTACGACAAATTTTATGGCCTGAATCATACAAATTGTAAAGGAATACACTAGGAAAATACTCATCTGACATTTCAATATTTCATCGAGCAAAAGCTAAGTTTGCAGAGATGAAATTGCATCTTACCGGCTCCAATGGCATACACATTCTTTAAGCCACCCATAACTTCATGAGTAATAAGGTCACCATTATCCCACACAATGAAATGTGGTTGCCTCAGAAACTTCCCCAGTGGTTTCCTCCACTTCTCAGCTCCACAAATACGAGCATTAGCATACTCCTTATTGTAAATCTCTGATGCAATATTAGGGCCTCCAAGGTATAAAATGTTCTCCATAGGTACTCCAGCTGAATATAACAAGCTAAGGTTAGAAGGCTAATATTTCTTTATGACCTAAACACAAGAGAAAACCTTACCAGTTACTATATGATAAAGGTATTAATGAAGTTCTATCTATAACAAGGTTGAGGCATAATCTGTTGCCAGATGAACAAACAGCAGTAATAATCTAATACAGGAAATACAAATAGCAGAAACAACCACACATAAAAATTCATTATATGCAGGATGGTCACTAATAACTCTTAACGCTAAAGATTACTAAGCTTTAAACAAGTAAATGTCACACACCAACATGGTAAACTAATCATGCCAGTAAAATTCTGCTATTTGTGTTCACTATGGCTAACAAATTGCGAAGTATTACCATATCTAAGGAATTTTTTTTATTTGTAATAGAATTAACAACCTCATCAATCAACCCTATTCATGACTTCCTAACTGAAATGTTTAAAAGATGCAAAAGATAAAGGAGAAAGATGAAGGCAAAGGCAAAGGAAGAGAATAGGATAAAGCTCGACAACTTAGCACCAACTTAGATTATCAGTTTACAAATCAAAATTCAATGCTCACAACATTTTCATTAAATAATGTGTGTTGAGAAAAGTTAATATTTACCATCCAACAATTACCAGCAATCTTATGAGAAGAAATTAAGCCCCTTAAGTTTACCTAAAACATATGAAGCAGATTCCAATGTTTCCAACTCTTGTGTATTTCAATTCACACAAATAAACTTTTCTCTAAGGATAAGAAAATGTTGTAAGGAAATAAATACAGAGTCACAAACCAATTAAAAAACTTGTTTCAAGTCAACAACTAAGTAGTAGCATGACAATAAACTCAATTGTTTCTACAAGGTACTTCATTGCGATAAATATATTGTCAATAAAAAATAGTTAACAACCTAATTTAACCAAGTGTTGCATTTATAAACAAGAAGTTTTACAACAATTAAGGGGAAAAGAAAAATGAAAAAAAGGGATCTCACTTGCTCGGTTGATCATCTGAGTAGGAGTTATTATGCGGGGTTCAGGGTTCAATTCAGCCTCTATGCCCTTTGCCAAAGAAATGATGACCGGCGCTGCAATTCTTTCCTTCCAATACCTACTAATTTCTTCAAACACCTCTCGGGTATCGGTTGATGGCAGACCATTGATGACAATATCAGCATCCCACACAGCTTCCTGCAAGTTGGTGACAACCTTTAAAGGACAAAGTGGGGTGTCAATCATATTCAAGCAAAACCCATCTTTCAAAATCTCATCTGCATATAATACCCTATCACCCAATCTTGCCTCCACATATTTCAAGAATGCACATCGCCTAATCAGTCTCCTCAGCACATCTTCCTCGAATTGATCACCTCAAAAGGTGTTCAGCTGTAGCTCTATCAACAGCTTTTCCAGGTCTTCTCCATATCCTAATTTGAACCTTCTCACTTAAACTGACCATAGCCATCTTGTAACATTGCCGTGAAAACACTACCCCATGCACCGCCCCAACACCTACAATTCTCAAAGGATCGCCTTCTGCTTTTCCCAAAAGCCGGCGAAGATCATCAACCTTCTGCTCGAGAGACCCATTAGAATTCTGATCTGACCCATTTGTGTACACACAATCAACAGCTGCCGCATTAGTCCCAACCATCCTTTCCGATTAACTACAATTTGCGCAGATTAACACCAAACAATTAAAGTAACAACTAATTTTGGCAGAAATAGCTTGGCTGTTTCTTCTTAATCTGAAAAATCAAATATCTGGACTTTAAACCTTCAATTCTCAATCAACTTTATAATCCAATTCCAAAGTATCAATATTCTTTAAATACTAAAGGTGGGAATTTTACAAAAATCTAAACTATCTTCTTTCAACCAGATTACAAATCCCCAACTTTTAGCTTCTGATCCTCTTCAAGCAACCCTTCAATGTAATAATCAATCAAAAAAAAAATACTTTCACTACAAAAAGTATTCAATCCAACTCGTTCAATACAAAACAGGTGAAAAAATCATTGAACATTCAGAAGTGGTAACATTGAAAATTCAGCTAAAAGCATTTTTGGTAAACTACCCCACCAAACAAGACAGCATGAAATGGCTGAGCGAACAAAAAGGCAAACAAAATAAAGGGAAATCGATACACCTGTATTATATATGTCGGTTACTGATGAGGCGGTGAAATCAAAGATTTGGGTCTTTTTTCTACTGTTTGCGTTAGCCAGAATCAAACCAAAATAGAAACAGATATGCTTTCCACCAAAAACAAAATGATGAGAAAATGGGTTTTAGTAATCTGGGTTTTTGTTGGAATGCAGGAATTTGAATTGCTCTTCGATTATGGTTTCAACAGAGAAGGAAATTTTTGTTGCGGTTCTATCATTCATTGTTGGTAGGGGTGTTTTGACCGGTAAAAAACTGGACCGAACCGGACAGAATACTGAAAGTCCCAAAATAGAGAATCGACATCTTGCACTTCTATTGAGTTGGTAAGTATAAGGAACCAATTAGTCGGATTAATTATTAGTTCAAGACTCGTTTATACCTTATTAGAACCGGTCCAATTTTAAACAAAAACCGGCCCAAGAAAGAACATATCAAGACTTGTTTTTGAGCCAAAATTAGGCTAAAGGTCAAATAGTCCAAGGTCAAATAGTCCAAGATTTGTACTAAGCCCAATATAAAAAAATCAAAGAATTGGAAGTCTTTTTATAAGAAAAACTTTCTTAGACTTTTACAAAACAACTAATGTGGGACTTGGTTATTAAGATCTCAAGAAAAACTTCACTTGATAGTCTTTTAAAAAGGAAAACTTCCTTAGACTTTTGTAAAATAACTCATGTGGGACTTTGCTATTAAAATCACACTTGTAGTCTTTTTAGAAGGAAAACTTCTTTAGACTTTTATAAAATAACCAATGTGGGACTTGACTATTAAGATTTCACTTGGTAATTTTTTATACAAAACTTCCTTGACAATAATAATCGAACTAATGTGGGACTTGGCTATTAAAGTTTCACTTGGAAGTCTTCTTATAAGAAAAACTTCCTTGGACTTTTATTAATTCTTGTGGATTTTTACAACTTCCTTGGATGTTTACAACCTTGGACTTTTATTAATTTTTGTGGATTTTTACAACTTCCTTGGATGTTTACAAGTATGTGGGACTTGACTCCAAGTATGTGGGACTTTTCCTTGGATTTTTACAACTTCATTGGATGTTTACAAGTATGTGGGACTTGATCACTTAACTTTTACAAGTATGTGGAGTATGTGGGACTTGGCTATTAAGATTTTCCAAAGTATGTGAGACTTGGCTATTAAGGTTTAACTTTGAAATCTTTTTACAAGGAAAAGGAAAACTTCATTAGATTTTTATAAGTGAACCAATATGAAACTTAACTATTAAAGTTTCACCAATACCGAAATTTATGAACAGCCCTAATTGTTGGTCTCATTTAATTTTGTTTATTTTTTGAATTAAAGCTCAAATAAAACTTAATGAAATATTTAATTGAAATAGTTATTTCAAGCTTATTAGCAAAGAAACTAAATTAGTTAAAAGAAAGATTTAAGCATTTTTTTATATTTATACAAACTAGTTGATAACCCGTGCAATGCTAGCATAACATACTATAAGATCAAACACTTAAACAACAACAAAACATAACAGTTGAGATTTATGTGGTTCGACATTCGACATTGTTGTCGGACTCATTTTAAAAATTTTCCAGAATTTTGAAAACACCAATTTTGAGCATTTAAATGTTATGGATTCACTAAATACCAACCCAGATCATGGATTAACACAACATATAACATGTTTAAACACAAAAACAACAAATCCATCATAGCATACTAGATCAAATTTTATTGGCTTAGGGTTTACCTTTGAGCTTTGATTTTGATTCTGACCTTCTAATATGTTAATGGTAAACGCGGGCTTTCATTATGGACCTGATATATATATATTTCTTGGGTTAGAGAGAAGCTTGGTGGTGTGTTTGTGAACAATTGGGACTAAATTATGAACTTTCCTCTCTCTCAATCTATATATAATATGGTGTATTGCATATGGCTGATCATGTGGCCAGATTTTTATTGATTAAAGGCTATTACTAGACCACATGGCTATCTAAAAAGTTGGTCACCAACTAAAGTTATGGCAAGTTTTACAAGTTATCTATTAAATAATATAAGAAGGGCAATTTGGTCATTTGGTTTTTACTTTTAGTGGTAAAGTTGTCAATTCATTCTAACCCTTAGGGTTTAACCCTAAGGTTTCCTAAGCTCTAAATCTAGAATTGTGTATTAAGGGAAAAAATGGAAATCTTAGTTTCTAAAAATGTTGATTAGGGTTCCCTAATTACACTAGGTTTCCTAATCACCTAGGATTTGTAAATTAGCCTTTATAATATATTAATTACCATTAACCGTGCTAAATTAATACTTAGAATTTATAACTTAGCAATTAAGGTTCTAATTTAGTAATTAGGGTTTCTAGATATTAATTAGGGTTTACCTAATTAACAGTAAACATAATAATGGCCATAACACACAACTTAACAAATCTTACAGTCATAACTGACTTCTGTACTATAGTTTATCAATAATGCTAGGGTTTGTACTGTAGAACAAATTATCGTTAGCCTTTAATAAATCAGATAAAATATAATGGACAATCTGTTTTAGATCAATATTCGTAGCGAAAATAACAATTCATTAGAATTCATTAGAAGAGTTAAGGAGAGAATGAAATCTACTATCATCTATGAATTTAAAAGTCCATCATCATTATTTTATCCATGTAACATTAATCAATATACATCTTGAATCAAATATTCATCTTTGCACTACGGACCAAAGATATTCATCTGTATCACCAGTTGGTCATGTTCATCTCAACACTTGTTCATCTTTGCACTACGGGCCAAAGGTATTCATCAGGTAATCATTCATCTTTGCACTACAGGCCAAAGATATTTACCAAGTATCATCATTAAGGACCGAGGATGATGAAAAATATTTTAAAGAACGAATTCAGTGAGGTAAAAGGACAAAGATTAGCGATTCGTACTTTAGATAATCCAAGTTCAAAAATACTCCATAATAAACCATAGTGGAGTAAAATTCAAGAATGACGATCAAAACATGGATACAATCAAAGATAGTAACCATAATAGACATCTGGGACAAAGAAGGTAAAATTTTATTATTCAGTGAATAGTGCCGTATTTGTGAATAGTGTCGTATACGTGAATAGTATCGTATATGTGAATAGTAACCCCGACACGAAAAGGTAAAAATTCCACAAGAAAAATTATACTTTATGAACAGTACTCGTGAATAGTACCGTATTCGTAAATAATGCCGTATACGTGAATAGTGTCATATACATGAATAGTAACCTCAACATAAAAAGGTAAAAATTTCACAATAAAATTCATACCAATATTTTGGTATAATGATATTAAAGAAATAATATCATTTACGAAAAAAATAACACCCCATACCTCCAAAGAACATTACTTCTGACTGGAATATCGGATGTAATCTTTGAAGGAAACTTACCTTCGAATAAAGAACTCTCAAAGTATCTAAATACTCACAAGAATACGCTCGATAATATAGAGAGAGAAAACTTATGTTTCTGGTGTGATTTTCAATTCTAACTAAGCACCCTATTTATAGAAAAATGCTAGAATCTCAAAGGAGACTAAATTAATAAAATAAAAAAAAATAAATTTATGCACATTTATTTGACCAAATTATCAGCCATCACAAGTGGGGCCCACTACAATTTAGAATTTTCACACCAACCAAAAATGGGGCCCACCCATGTTTTTAATAAAAAATATTTATTTCTGAAACTTCAATAATTCATAATAAATAGCCCTTTTATCAGAAAAATATGAATTTTATGTCCATTCCATAGGAAATTAAATTATCTACAACTTTGTAGAAGAAAGTTTTTCCAAATTCCAAACATAAAATGTCCAAAATCCACGTACAGATGGTTTTTAATACCTCCATTCCGACAAAATACTGATAAAACATCTCATCATTAATTTCTTCATTTATATCCACACAAAATAAATATTTCCCTATCCATCATTTATATCCACATAAAATAAATATTTCCTTATCATATAAATCAATAATTAATTATTCACAAATAATATTACAGAATCACAATTATGATAATCAGGTCGTTCTCGTGAAAGGGGCTTTCAGATAAGGATTTCTCTTTCTTGGCCGCAATTAGGTGACCAAACCCTTTCCTGTAGCAGAACTTCCTTAGACATTGCCAATAATGCTATCTAATAATATTATTCAAATAATATGAATTATTGATCTGATAATGGAAATACTGTGCAATGACAATTATTCAAACAACAATAATATAAAATATCAACGTAACAATTATTGAATCAATAAAATAAAATATTGAGCGAAGAATTATCGTAACAATTATTGAGTAAAGTGCCTTCTTCACGTAAGAATTAATAATTCAAAATACTATGCAATACTGGCTATGTACACGCAACCATGCGCCAGACATAAAGATTTTAACCACCGGGTATTCCAATAGTGTTAACGGTAACAATTACGCCATTATTTATAAAAACTCAAACTTGTCATTTTCTTCATCCGACCATTTTCCGTTATGGGACCCACAAATGGTTGCGCCGTCGTATGAATATTCCCCGACAACAAGAATATTCCACGACCAAACGAATATTCCTCAACAATAATGAATATTTTATAACCACTTGCTTAATTTGCAAATTTGTAAATTTTACCCATAACCAAAGCATTATATCAAATTAATAACTTATTATTTCAAGATAATGAATAGAGAAAATTCAATTTTATTTATTAAAGGTCTTACAACCTCCCCTCCTTATGAAATTTCATCCTCGAAATTAACGTACGTACCTGGTGTTTCGAAAAGGTGAGGTTACCTCGCTTTCATTTCCGATTCCAACCCCCAGGTCATTTCCTCAATCGCATGGTTCCTCCACAAAACCTTGACTTGTGGTATAACCTTTTTGCGTAGGACATGCTTCTTCCTATCCAAGATCTTGACAGGTACCTCCTCGTACGTTAAATCTTCAGCTATATCGTTTGGTTCTAACTCAATAATGTAGTTCGGGTTGTCCACATATTTACGTAACATCGATACATTATGAACACACGACATACTTAGCGGTAATGCGAGTCTATAGGCCACAGTTCCTATTCGGTCAAGAATCTCAAATGGACCAATAAATCGAGGGTTGAGATTTTCTCTCTTCATCAACTCTTGCTTCTAGAATAATGCATTCTTGTACCTTCTTCTTCATATTCATCAGTTCCGGGTCTGTGGCTTGAGCAGCCATAACTTTATCGATTAAAGTCGGTTTTACGCGTATATTTGACATCATCACATGGGTCCCTAGAGTTTTTAACTCTATCTCCATCCTTTGTAAGTCGTATAAAATGGGTTTTTATGTTAACAACATCGCACTCGTAACCACATATGATCTTCTACTCAATGCATCAGCTACCACGTTTGCTTTTCTAGGATGATATTGAATGGTATGGTTGTAATCTTTCAATAGCTCGAGCCAACGTCGTTGCGGCATGTTAAGTTCCTTTTGGGTGAAGAAATATTTGAGGCTTTTATGATCCGTATAAATCTCCACTTTCTCCCCATACAGGTAGTATATATAGATTTTCAATACGAAAATGACTGCTGCCAACTCCAGATCATGAGTAAGATAATTCATCTCATATTCTTTGAGTTATCGCGAGGCATAGGCTGAAGCATCGTTATAGTTAATAAATCCATCTGAACCGGATGGTATTGTCAGAATAGGTGCCGAAATGAGTCTCCTCTTGAGCCCTTGGAAACTCTTCTTGCATTCCTCACTCCATACGAATTTTGTATCTTTCCGAGTCAACTGAGTTAACGGAGTAGCGATTCGAGAAAATCCTTCCATGAATCTTCGATAATAACCAACTAAGCCCATAAAGCTACGTACTTCAGTTACCGACTTCGGTTGCTCCCAACTTTGTATTGCTTCAATCTTTGCCGGGTCAATAGATACTCCATGTTTTGACACCACGTGCCCAAGGAATGCTACTTCCTCAAGCCAGAACTCGCATTTCTTCAGCTTGGCATATAGCTTGTTATCACAAAGCCTTTGAAGTACCAGCTTCAAATGGCGCTCATGATCTTCACGGCTTTTGAAATAGATGAGGATGTCATCAATAAAGACAATAACGTATTGATCCAAATATTCCTTGAACACACGGTTCATCATATCCATGAAAACAGCAGGAGCATTAGTCAATCCAAAAGACATAACTAAGAATTCATAATGCCCGTACCGAGTTCTAAAGGCAGTCTTCGGAATATTCTCAGTTTTCATCTTCAGCTGATGATATCCAGAATGAAGATCGATCTTCGAAAAGAATTGTGCTCCTTGCAACTGGTCGAACAGGTCATCAATGCGAGGTAGCGGATACCTATTCTTAATGTGACATGGTTCAATTCTCGGTAGTCAATACAAAGTCGCATACTCTCGTCTTTCTTCTTTACGAATAAAATAGGAGCACCCCAAGGAGATGTACTAGGACGAATGAAACCAATGTCTAACAACTCCTGTAGTTGGACCTTTAACTCCTGAAGTTCAATAGGAGCCATTCAATATGGGGTTTTAGAAATGGGTTTTGTACCAGGTTCAAGGTCAATAAAGAATTCAACTTCACATTCTGGGGGTAGGCCAAGTAGTTCTTCAGGAAATACGTTAGGAAATTCACTAACAACAGAAATATTATTCAAATCTGACGTATTTTTCGTTCAAGTCCATGACATGGGCTAAGAAAGCTTGACATCCGTTTTTCAATAAACGAATGACTTTATGGCTTGATATAAAAGTGTTTGACATTAGTGGTTTGGTTGCTTAAATTCGCATAATAGGTTGGTTAGGAATATGAAAACTAATAACCTTATGAAAATAATTAATTTTAGCATGATGTGTAGTTAACCAATCAATCCCTAAAATCACATCAAATGTAAGTATCTTTAAAGAGATAAGATCAACAGGTAATGTGATGGTGCCAGCTTGAATCAAGCAAGATTTATAAACAGTGGATGTAATGAAAGTTTCTACTAACGGAGTCTCAACAGATAAGTCAAAGTCTAATTTCTCCGGAGTCAATTTCAAATGTTGAGCACAAGCAGGAGAGATAAAAGAATGGGTAGAACATGTATCTAGTAAGGTATAAACTTCACAAGAATCTATGATTAACTAACCCGTGATAACTTCATTCGGTTCCTCGCTTTTTGGGAAGTTATGAAAAGCGCTTTCACTTGAACCACCGATTTTGACTTGTCTGGGACAACCTTTGGTGTCATCATTATCGCTAGAATTGACTTTCGCTATACGGCATAATTCACCCTCAACTGCTTCGTCGTACTCCTGTTTCATGATCTGAATCATTAATCTTTGATCCATATCGAATTGGGGTTGACCGTAATGTACAGGGTAATTCAAAAATCGATGTTGAGTTCTCTCAATTGTTGTCCAAAAAGTGAAATACATATCATCTATTTTAGCCTTCTTGGATCGAACTTCTCTTTCCACAATATCAACGCGTCGTGCGGCTTTTACACATGCATCCTTCATTCTCACTCGTTTAGTTGTTTCTTCTTTCAACTGATCATTGACATTTGAATTCTCAGATTCCAGCTTTATCATCTTATACTCTGCCAAAGAGTGCTTCTATTCAAACATCACATATCGGGTAACACAAGCTTGAATTGTTGCATCCTTTTGCTCCACGACCGCCTTCCGTTCTTCAGCCTGCTCTTCTAATTCATGAATACGATTTTGCAATTCTACATTTCGATCATAAAATTCTCCTAATAAATCCTCCCCAGGTTCCTCTTCTTCCTCACTTTCAGCTGTTACCTCTGCGACTAGCTCGGGTACAACTATTAATTCTTCATTCACCACATGGATATCTCTAATTTCTTCTTCGCCTGGCATCACATTATCCTAGTTGGTGATTAGAAGTGTCTCCACGGTTTCATTCACTCCATTGTTAACATTTTCAGCTGCCATTCTCAAATACTGCCATAAAACAAGGGTTAATTAAAGAAAATGACATACCACATAATACTCCTATATTCTGACCGACCAACAAATAAGCTTAGATAAGATACACTAGCGAAGGATTTACTCGTCTCTCCCCTCCTAATTCTATTCCCTGATCTCCGCCAGAGACCATATCCCTAAGCTCTGATACCAATTGTGACGCCCCCAAAATAGGTATACATCACCCATTCTGAGTCGCCAAATAAATGGTACAGAAACAACTACAACCTCATTAATACAATTGTCACACAAAATACAATAACACATAAACTGTGAGTTTAAATACAAATATTATCTTCTAGACAATATCCACACTCAGATAAAGTCTTCATTACAATTATTGATGCACTATTTTACAAAATAGTGAGGACTGCTAAAACAACTATCTTGAAACATCACTTTTATACCCCGACTGGTTCCCGTTATATTCCGTTTCCTGAGAAAAAAAATGGAACAAAAAGGAAAAGGGTGAGCTCAACTAGCCCAGTAAAGAATATTATGACTAAGATAATGTAGAACAAATTATCGTTAGCCTTCAATACATCAGATAAAATATAATGGACAATCATTTTTAGATCAATATTCGCAGCGAAAATAATAATTCATTAGAAGAGTTAAGTAGAGAATGAAATCTACTATCATCTATGAATTTAAAAGTCCATCATCAATATTTTATCCCTGTAACATTAATCAATATACATCTTGAATCAAATATTCATCTTTGCACTACGGGCCAAAGATATTCATCTATATCACCAGTTAGTCATGTTCATCTCAACACCTGTTCATCTTTGCACTACGGGCCAAAGATATTCATTAAGTAATCATTCATCTTTGCACTACAGGCCAAAGATATTCATCAAGTATCACCATTAAGGACTGAGGATGATGAAAAATATTTTAAAGAACGAATTTAGTGAGATAAAAGGACAAAGATTAGCGATTCGTACTTTAGATAATCTAAGTTCAAAAATACTCTGTAATAAACCATAGCGAAGTAAAATTCAAGAATGATGATCAAAACATGGATACAATCAAAGATAGTAACCATAATAGACATCTGAGACAAAGAAGAGAAAATTTTATTTTTCAGTAAATAATGTCGAATTTGTGAATAGTGTCGTATATGTGAATAGTAACCCCAACACGAAAATGTAGAAATTCCACAAGAAAAATCATACTTCGTGAATAAAGACTAAATGAATAAATCGTGTTCGTGAATAATGTCAAGTATACATGAATAATGTCGTACACGAAATAGTCCGAGTATACATGAATAGTAACTTTGACATGAAAAGGTAAAAATTTCACAATAAAATTCGTATCAATATTTTGGTATAATTATATTGAAGAAATAACATCATTTATGAAGAAAATATCATCCCCTACCTCAAAAGAACAGTACTTCTGACTAGAATATCAGATGTAATGCTGAAGGAAACTTGCACTGAATAGAAACTTTCAAAGTATCTAAATACTCACAAGAATACGCTCGATAATATATAGGGAGAAAACTTATGTTTCTGGTGTAATTTTCAATTCTAACTAAGCACCCTATTTATAAGAAAATGTTAGAACGCCAAAGGAGACTAAATTAATAAAATAATAATAAAAAATTTTTACACACATTTATTTGACCAAATTATTAGCCATCACAGGTGGGGCCCACTAAAATTCAGAATTTCCACACCAACCAAAAGTGGGGCCCACCCATGTTTTTAATAAAAAAATATTTATTTTTAAAATGTTAATAATTCATAATAAATAGTCCTTTTATTAGAAAAATACAAATTTTATGTCCATTCCATAGGAAATTAAATTCTCTATAACTTTGTAGAAGAAAGATTTTCCAAATTCTAAAAAAAAAATGTCCGAAATTCACATACGGATGGTTTTTAATACCTCCATTCCGACAAAATACTGATAAAATACCTCAACATTAATTTCTTCATTTATATCCACACAAAATAAATATTTCCCTATCCATCATTTATATCCACATAAAATAAATATTTCCTTATCATATAAATCAATAATTAATTATTCACAAATAATATTACAGAATCACAATTATGACAACCAGGTCGTTCCTAGGAAAGAGGGGGCTTTTCGATAAGGATTTCTCCTTACTGGCGCGAAATTAGGTGACCAAACCCCTTTTCTAAACAGAACTTTCTTAGACATTGCCAATAATGCTATCTAATAATATTATTCAAATAATATGAATTATTGATCTGATAATGAAAATACTGTGCAGTGACAATTATTGAAACAATAATAATATAAAATATCAACGTAGCAATTATTAAATCAATAAAATAAAATATTGAACAGTAATTACTGTAACAATAATTGAGTAGTGCTTTCTTACGTAAGAATCAATAATTCAAAAATACTGTGCAATACCGTGTGCTACTGTGCAACCACGCGTGTTATAGTATTTTAACCACCGGGTATTCCAACAGTGTTAACGGTAACAATTACGCCGTTATTTATAAAACTCAAACTTTTCGTTTTCTTCATCTGATCATTTTCCGTTATAGGACCCACAAATGGCTGCGCCGTCGTACGAATATTCCCCGACAACGAGAATATTCCATGAGTAAATGAGTATTCCCCGACAACAATGAATATTTTATAACCACTTGCTTAATTTACAAAATTTGCACATTTCACCCATAATCAAAGCATTATATCAAATTAACACCTTATTATTTCAAGTTAATGAAGAGGAATTTAATTTTATTTATTAAACAGTTGGGGTCTTACAAGAAAACCCTAGAGATTATGGAGAAACCTACATAGAGGAAAAAAATTAAGGAAAATGGAATGTAGAGAAAAATTGAACGATCCACAAACTCTATAGTTTGCAATTTTTCGAATTGCTCCACCCAAAAAGTCCCAAATCGTATTCGTATGTCGAAGTTTGGGGTAAATTAGAGATCGAGAAAAGAAATTTGGGATACGTGTGGGAGGAGGGAGAGAAACGGAACAAAAGAAAAACTTGATTTGTAGGAGTCTTTACCGAATGATTGATTTCCCATAAAACCAGTGCTGCAAATTCATATATAAACAGAACCCATATGATTAAGTAAAACAGAATTGCTACCTCAATCAAGTAAAAATTTGAGATTACATTTTTCCAAAAAATTAAAAACAACTCAGAAAGTTTTAGTTAGTTTTCCTATCATCCTTACGAGCTTTAACAACTTTTCTCAATTGCTTAAAAATAAATCAAATATATCTACTTCGCTATTCAAAATTCAACTGCACTTTAGATCTTACAATCCAAAAACGACATCGAGCATAAATACAATACACATCTATAAATATAAAACCAAAAAATCAACATAACAGTAATAAGCATTAAATAAAATGACTAATTCAACGAAATTCCAGAAAATTGTAGCTCATATTACCTTAATAATGAGTTATATCATTCAAAAATGTTAGATCAATACTTCAGAAAAAGTAAATAACTCGATCAAAAGCATCGACTCCAAATATATAAAATGAAACTTAGGCAAAATTTGCAAGTTATACTACTTACGGAAGGGTCGGTGGGCAGCCGAGTGGTAGGGACTTCACTTTTGGCATAGGAAGGAGGGAGAGGTGTCTTTCTTTCTGTACGTAGAAATAAACATAACAACCAAATTATTGAATTTCTATACAGGATAATGGAAAACAAAAAAGTGTTCAGAAAAATAAATAATTAAATGCAACTGATTATTTTACTAGTTCTGTTAAATTAATAAATCATTTTAATATTCTGCAAAATCTTTTTGTAGGTTCAAATGATTTTAATATTGTGCCAGGTGTGATGCTAATTGTCTGCCATACTTAAATTGCAAGAACTGAATCTCGTTATCAATAATCTAACACAAAAACCTAATAATTTACGGGATAGATTACACAATTTAGAAACACTATTGCAGTAAAAATTTAATAAATTAGCTAAATAATGAATAAAGAGTTTGTATATATATGAGATGAGTGAAGATAAGGGTACCATTTGGGAATCGAATAAGGACATTCGATTTACGTATTCTTTTACCGCCGATAGCAACACCATATTTTTCTTTTCTTCGATCAACACCATCGCCCATCGGAAATGGAGTAAAAAACTCTCAAACTTACGCAGGTAGCCCCAAATTCACGAGTTTTCAATCTCTTCCTCAATCGTCCATCAACTCTCAATGCTCTATCCCCTGATTTTTTCATAGAATTTCCTCAAGCCCTATCCTCCCTTGACCAAAACCTAATGTCGCCCTCATACTCCTCTCCGCCAACGGAGACCATTTTTGCGCGGGCATCGACCTCAAATCCCTAACCTCCATTTCAGGTCAATTCCAGTCAGCAGATCGAGGACACACAGGCGAACGCCTTTGCCGAGACATCTCAATTTTAGGTCAATTCCAGTCATTAGATCGAGGACACACAGGCGAACGCCACCGTCGAGACATCCTATTCATGTAGAAAACGATCACGCCTATCGAGAAATGCAGGAAACCGGTTATCGCCACTATCCACGGGGCTTGTGTTGGCGGTGGAATTGGTATTATTACGGCATGTGTAATCCGTAGTGGTAAATAACCCAAATCTGTGATGGAGAGAAAGAGAGGAACAAAGTGAAAGAGGAGTGGGAAGAGGAGGTGAATCATGGAACATATCTTGGGTTTGTAAACGGATAAGAAGATGAAGCGATGAAGAGACCGAATTAAATCGTGAAGGGGAGCGGAAGGGAAGAAACTGAAGTGATTGAAGAGAAGGCAGTGAAGAAGAAACGAATGGTTTATGGCTGAAGAAGACGAAGAGATTTGACCAACTCGGTAAATAACTCAGTGAAATTGATTAAATTGATTTAGAGTCCATTTCAAATTGGAATCACCTTTGCTGCCTTTATATATAAGGTATTGATATTAAAAAGTATTACAAAAATAACATTAGGGGATATATTTATATATATATATATATAAGGCAAAACTAATTTTTTCAATCATTGGTCTTTGGTACGAGGTTAAAATTTAACTGTTACTAAAATACTTTTTAAATACTTATTATTTTATTTTATTAACTATAATTAAAACATTTTTGAAATTTAAAATTTAATTAGAATTAAAACATTATTTATGATCCCTAATTTTTTAGAGTAACTTATTATTTTATAATAATTTTATTTCTTATAAAATCTTTTACTAAATTAAAACACATATGGATCATTATTAACATATAATAACATGATGTATTATAAAGTAACAAATTATTCTATTATTATATCATAATTATTCACAAACTAAAATATTGAAACATAATTGTTATATTAGAGCGGTTTGAATTAGTATTTACAACATAAATGAAAAATTATTATAATATAGCTATACTAAAATATATAATTGTAATAACAAACTAGGATTAACTTGGGGAATTGATGTTTTCTATAAGAGAATTTGATAGTTTCACAAGACTCTCTTCATATAAATACATGAATAGTAGACGGGACTCAAATTTATGTGAATAAAGCCTTGTGAAAATATCAATTTTTTCTTGTGGAAATAACAATTTCCTTAATTTATAAAGAGACATAGTGATAGTGTTTTATGAGTGCTTAGTATTTTAGTTTTTTTTAAAAAGTAAAACACAAGTTTATTTTATAAATAACATTATTTTTAATATTTTATATCTTTTATATGATATTTATAAAAAAAAAATTCACAAATTAACTTAGTATTGGTATTAGAATGATTACAACATTTACTTAAAAAATAAAAAATAAAAACCACATACAATTGTCTACCTTAATTAATATTATATTATTTTATGAACAATTTTATTCTTTACAAAATTCCTTTAACTCATTAATCATACTTTTTCGACCAAAGTTTGTAAGCATTTTCATAGCAATAGTAAATTAATTTATAAAATTTTAAAAAACATTTCATAATCATTATATATAAAATGTTACGCCCCCAAATTGGGCCTATATTACCCAATTTGAGTGGTCAAACTACAAACAACTGACATAAATTATCCTATTTATAATTATTACAATATCGTGTATAGTACGACAACAGACACATTTAGTACTCAGTATAATTATTGTCACACTATTTCACAACGTGGTGAGAACTACTATAACTACTAACTTGAACCATTATTCCATTCTCATGTTCTCCCTGTTAGCCTCATCTACACTATCATTTTCTGAAAAGAATTATGAAATAAAAGGGTAAGCTCAAATAGTTCAGTAAAGAATATCATGACTAGGATAACGAAGAATAAATTGTCATTGGCCTTCAAAATAAGAGATTTAGAAAATGATAGACAACATAAGTTTTCAACAAATAATTACAACAGAATGAACAATCCATTAAATGAGTCAAATAGATCATAATGTCTATTATATTCTCCAATAAAAAAATATCCACCATCAAGATCATCAACTGTAACACCCATTCGTCATGATCAAGCCAATCAATATTTCCTTTTTGCATCCAAAACAAAGAGAACTTTCACCATGTGTCATTGCCACACAGGCTAAAATCACTCAACAATCATATTATCTTTGCACCCAGGCCCAAGACATTCAACTGTAACACCAATTATCATGATAATGTCAATCAATAGTTCCTCTTTGCACCCAGACCAAAGAGAACTTTTAACATAACTTAAGTATAGATGATTATAACAATGATATAAAGGATGAACATAAATCATAAGAATAATAAGATAAGGAATAAACATTAGAGACTTATAATTTAATTTGTTCAGAGTCTAATATTGTCCAAATTGTCAACACAATATCCAGATTATCGATTCAAGTTCAAGAATAAAATATAAGTTTCACAATTCAAATATAACGGTTAAAATTCAATAGGAAGGTTCAAGTCAAAAGATACACCAACTATTAAGGAAATTATAATCATTTTAGGAATTTTTACTGTTTAATGATAAAGCTGTAGAAACGAATAATAATTTTTTACCATAAATTTAAGAGTATGAAAGAAAATGATATCCATTACCTTAACACGTGATTATATACTGTTTTCTATGTAGTTTTTCAAACAATGTGTATATTTATAATTTAATTAGTAACTCCCACATATAGGTTTCATGGTGTATACTAACTTGTATATTATGAAATTGTCAAAGATGACTTGATAGTATAAGTTTGTGTAGTATACAAAATAGATTAGAATAAACTTCAAAATAGTTTTTGAATGAATAAAGTAATATTTCAAAACAATCTTCCAAATGAAGCTTTTCAAAATGAATCTTTTAAAAGAAGAGTTGTAAACAATGTGTGATGTATGTGTTGATGGTTGTGCAACTTTTATAGAAAAACTCACCTGAACAATTATTGTACTCTTACTTCACAACCACTTAAAAGTAACCTTAGCACACTCAAAGAGTCACTTACACTAAATAATTTTTAGAGAGTGAAATGAAGGATAAACAAGAAAGTTATGAAACTCCTTATATTAAGCCCCCAATTTATAGCCAAAACTTAACCAACATCTATCACACATCACTTAACCACACTTATCACATTTCAAGATTATCTTTAATTTATATCATTCATCATTTATCCACATGTTTCACATTTCCATATTATTGCTAATCTATATCATTCATCAATTATCCACATGTTTTTCATTTTAAGATTATTTTTAATTTATGAAATATTAGTTATCTACACGTTTTCCGTTTCAAGATTATCTTTAATCTACCACATATTAGTTATCCACACGTTTCATATTTCAAGATTATCTTTAAACTACCAGATATTAGTTATCCACACGTTTCACATTTTCAAATTACATTTTTCTTTATTATTCACAATTATTATTATATTATCCATCTTTTGCATTATTGTCTTAATATATTAATATCACAGATATCAATGTTCTTCAAATAATGAGTCTATCTAACTATTTAATACCAATGATTTTTAATTACGTAACTTTCCATTACTTGTAACGGTGATAATTATTGGTTCAATAATGTGAAATACTGTGTATTTACTATTCTGACAATTATTAATTCAATAATATGAAATATTGTTTAGTTGCTACTATGGCAATTATTGGATCAATAATATGAAATATTGTTCAATTACTATTGTGACAATTATTAGTTCAATAATATGAAATACTGTGCAATTACTATTGTGACAATTATTGATTCAATAATACGAAATATTGTTCAATACCGTGTGTTACTGTGGAATATCGTGTGCTACTATGAAGTACCGCATGCTACTGTTCATTTATTACCATGTATTTTAACAACTAAAGGTAATAGTTCTATCGACAATTTTTATTAAAAATGTTATTCTGTCAATTTTTGTATCCGAAAATTATTTCGTTGTGGGGTCCACAAATGATAAGTTTCGGTGCTGACGTACTTTACCGAATATTTTCCGACATAAAGAATATTTCCTGACATACTGAATATTTCCCAATTTACTTTTTATTTCTTTTAATTTGCACATGTCACCATTAACTTTATTTTTTTTTTTTATCAATTTAACACCTTACTATTTCGAATAATATTTATAAAGAAAATTAAGTTTTATTTATTAAAAGTTGGGGTCTTATAGTCTCCATTCTTTATGAAATTTCGTCCGCGATTGATGTACCTGGCATTTCGAAGAGGTGGTGAAACCTAGCTCACATTTCAGATTCTAATTCCTAAGTCATTTTCTTTGTATCATGCTCTCGCTATAGAAATTTGACTTGAAGTATAACCTTTGAGCGTAGAATTTTTCTTCTTATCCAAGATCTTGACAAGTTGTTGGTATAAAATCTAGTTATGCACAACACGAAAATATACGTGATCAATAAGTAATAAAGTGATAAGTAGAGTATCGTTCCCACAGAGAAAATAACTGAAATTTATTTTAACAACTACCAATTTTATATTATCTCAATTTTATTACACAAATAATCAATTTTATGAAATTTATAAAATAAAGCTACTAATTAATTACCACAAGATTTAATTAAGAATTGGAGATTTAAGCTTTCAACTTCACTTAATGTTCACTCAGACCAACACAGTTTGTAAGACCCCAACTTTTATGAATAAAGATTTAATTTCTCGAAATATTTTTTTTTAATATTAAGGTGTGGATTTGATATAATGTTATAGTTGTAGGTAATATTTTATAAATTTTGCAAAGTAAGCAAGTTGTCATAAAATATTCGATTGGTCGGTGAATATTCATTTTATCGGAGAATATTCGTACAATAGCGCAATCATTGGTGGACCCCACAATGAAATTACTGTCGAAGTTAGAAAATGACAGAAATATGTTTTTATAAAATAACGGCGAAAGTTTACCGTTAACTGTTGAAATACCCGGTAATAAAAGTACATTAATACGCATGGTTGCATAGTATCACACGATATTGTACAGTATCTTTGATTATTGATGCTTACGTGAGAAGTCACTCAGTTTATTTCAATTATTGCCACAGTAATTACTGCATAGTATCTCACGTTGTTGATTCAATTATTGTCATAATATTTTATATTATTAAATCAATAATTGAGATGACAAAGTTATTCATATTATTATTTACATTATTGATGATGTCTAAAAAGTTCTGTCAAGGAAAGGAGTTTGATCACCTAATTGCGCGCCAATATGGAGAAATCCTTATCGGAAAGCCCTCTCTTTCTTGGGAATGATCTGGTTGTTAAGATTGTGAGTTATAATATTAATGATAAATATCATTAAAAATATGTTCTGAGAAGCCAAGTGAATTGAGATAAATAGAGGGGATTTTTATGAAGTATTTGTTATAAATTTTTCTTATTATTATATGGACCCCCTTACCTATTTTTCAAAATAATCGGTAGAAAGTTATTCAGTATATATATATATATATATATATATTATAATAAGTTTGTTTTTTTTTATGAAAAATAGAATATATTATATTTTATTATGCATAGTATTTGTATAGTGTCTGCATAGTGTTTGCATAGTGACTGCATAGTAAAATCAGAAATTTCAGCCGAAATCCGCGAACTCCCACTGTGCAGTCCATGGTTTTTCCTTTACTGTGCATGTAAGACCCCAAGTTTTATGAATAAAGATTATTTTTTCTTGAAATATATTTTGGAATATTATGGTGGAGATTTGATATAGTTTTATAGTTGGGGTAATATTTATAAATTTTGCAAAGTAAGCAAGTTGTTATAAAATATTCGATTGGTCGGGAAATATTCGTTTTATTAGGGAATATTCGTACGAGGAAAAAATCATTGGTGGTCCCCACAACGAAATTACTGTCAGAGTTAGAAAACGACAGAAGTAACTTTTTATAAAAATAACGACGAAAGTTTTACCGTTAACTTTTGAAATACCCGGTGATAAAAGTACAGTAATACGCGTAGTTGCATAGTAGCACACAATATTAATTATTGATGCTTACGTGAGAAATCACTCAGTTTTATTCAATTATTGCCACAGTAATTACTGCATTGTTTTTCATGTTATTTGATTCAATTATTGTCATAATATTTTATATTATTAATCAATAATTGAGATGACAAGTTATTCAAATTATTATTTGTATTATTGACAATGTCTAGAAAGTTCTGTTAAGGAAAGGGGTTTGGTCACCTAACTACGCGCCAATAGGGAGAAATCCTTATCAAAAAGCCCCCTCTTTCCTGAGAATGATCTGGTTGTTCATATTACAAATTATATTATTGCTTAATAAATATTGTTAAAAATATTGAGGGGATTTTTATAAAGTATTTGTTATAATTTTGGCGTATTATTTAGACCCCCACTTATTCATTTTTCAAAATAATCGGTAGAAAGTTATTCAGTATATATATATAAAGGCGGGGCCCATGTGTGTTGAAAGAAAAAGTGGTGGGAGGGAAATGAAATGGATTCACGGGAAGATGGAAGGGAGTGAATTATTATTATTATTATTATTATTATAAGTTTTGTTTTATATGAAAAAATAGAATATATTATATTTTATTATGCATAGTGTTTGCATAGTGACTGCATAGTAAAATCAGAAAATTTTCAGAATTTGTCTGTGATTTCGTATGAAATCACTGTGCAGTTTGTGATTATTTTTCCTAAATAGTATCCATCCATTCTCCTATAAATAGGATGTTTAGTTTAGAATTGAAAATCACACCATAATTAGAGAATTCTTCTTCTATAATATTGAGAGTATTTCTTTAGAGTTTAAGGAAGCTTTGAGTGTAGAAAATAGTGAAAGTTTTCTTCAAGAATATATCTGCTATACTAGTCAGAATTGCTCTCTTTTTGAGGTAAGGAGTATTATTTATTTCATATTCGCTTACGATATTATTTTTCGTATTCATAAGAAATTTTATTTTGTTCAATATTCGCAAGAAATATTATCTTCGTTTAATATTCGTAAGGAATATTATCTTCGTTCAATATTCGTAAGGAATATTATTTTCGTTCAACAGTTATAAGGGATGTTATTTTTGTTCAATATTCGTAAGAATAATATTTTCTTCCATACTCTATAGTATATAAGTAATATTATTTCGTTTCAGATTTTGAAATCTACACTCATTTTGTTAAGTATTGCTTCTATACTCCTTGAAATTAGTAGAATATCCTTGAAATTGGCGCTTCATCTAGTATCATTTTACAAGGATATTTTTCTAAACATTCTTGTTCATTTTTAAGCTTTTCATGCCAGAGTACTATTCATTTATACAACACTATTCATACGTACGATACTATTCATATGTATGGTACTATTTATATGTACGGGTACTATTCACGAAATACTATTCATGGGATACTATTCATAAAATACTATTCACGAGGTACTATTCACTCAGGTATTATTCACCCGGGGTACTATTCATGACAAAAATTGATTTCTTTTCGGTTCAAATTATTTTTGATACAATATTATTCTTGAATTTTACTTCACAAAGCAGTATCATGTTGACAATTTAGACATTATTAAATTTTGGATAAATTGAATTATAAATCTTTAAAATTTATCCTTTGCTTTCATTTAATTAAATTCTTATATCATTGTCATCATCCTCATGCTTATATTGTGATGAAAGTCATCTTTGGCCCGTAGTGCATAGATGGACTGTTGATTGGTATGATTATGACAAGGGATTATTCGGTGTAATCATGACTTGTAATTTTAAAAATGATGTGGTAAAAGTCCTCATTGGCCCGTAGTGCATTGGTGGACAGGTATTTGTATGATCATGACCATGCGTTCTCTTTAGCTAAGGGTGCAATGATGAATTATTGTTTGGCATGTTCATGACCATTGGTGAAAACACGAATATCCTTGACCCGTAGTGCATGGATAATTCGTGGTTGTGATACTAATGAATATCCTTGGCCCATAGTGCATGAATAATTTAGTGATGTGGATTATTTATTAAGCTGAGTCTCAGTGATAAAATTGATGATAAACTTTTAAATCATATAAGATAGTAGATATCATGCTCTACTTGACTCTTCTAATGGATTGTTGTTCCGCTGCAGTTAAACTTGTTGTTTATTATATTCTATCAGTTTAACACTGTTGAAGGCTAACGATAATTTATCCTGGATTACCTTAGTCATAATATTTCTTACTGGGCTAGTTGAGCTCACCCTTTTCTTTCATTATTCTCTTCAGAAAATGAGAATATAGCTGGGACTAGTCGGGGAATGGAGTGACGGTTCGAGATGGTTATTTTAGTAGTCCTCACTATTCTATGAAATAGTGTGATAATAATTGTAATGAGGATTGAATTTGAGTTTGGATATTGTCTAGAAGACAATATTCGTGTTAAAACTCAGCTATTATGTTGTCGTATTTTGCACGACAGTTGTATTAATTAAGTTTTTATTTAAGTTATGTACCATGTATTTGGTGACTCAGAATGGGTGATGTATACCTATTTTTGGGGCGTCACAGTTGGTATCAGAGCTTAGGGATATGATCCCTGGCTGAGATTTGAGACTAGAACTAGGAGGGGAGAGACGGGTAATTCCTTCGCTAGTATGACCTACCTAAGCTTAATTGTTATTTAATTGGTCGGTCATAATATAGGGATAATATGTGGCATATCAATTAACCCTTATTTTGTGACAGTATTTAAAAATGGCATATAAAAATATTGAGATAATCAATGGAGCACATGAGACCATTGAGTCACCAACGATCAATAACCAGGATAATGTGCATCAGGAAGGCAATAACACCGACCAAATGACGAACGGTGGTATGTTTAGGAACTTTCTAGAATTTATGCAAAACCAAACGAGAGAGACTCATATTCAAAATGAAGGTGGAAACACTGGCAACTTACGGCTGGTCATCGCTAAGCAGTTCACGGAGCTGGGACCACCGGAGTTTTTGGAAAAGACAAAACCACTTAAGGCAGAGACGTGGATTAAGCAGATCGCCAAGATATTTGATGTCTTGGAATGCTTAGAAGAACAAAAGGTTCTCATCGCCACCTTTATGTTGCGTGAAGAAGCAGATTACTGGTGGGAATCTGTAAAACGTACTCATCTTTCCGCACTAAAGATGTCTTGGGAGAAGTTCCAAGAATTGTTCAACGACAAGTACTTTCCTGAAAGTATTCGTCACATGAAAGAGGCGTAATTCATCAAGCTGGAGCAAAACAATATGACCTTGTTGATAATGAGGAGCGAATGACACGAATGTTTCTGCGAGGTTTGAAACCTGAAATACATCAATACCTCATTTCTCACAAACTTTGTTTGTATTCTGATGTTGTTAATAGGGCTCAGCTTATAGAACGCGATTATGAGGCAGCCCAACCAAAAGGCAACGACCAACAACACGATAATAATCATACCGGTGGCAACGACCATCAGAACAATAATAACCATCGTGGAGGAAATTATCATGCCAGAAATGGTAGCCACTTCGGTGGTAATCATGGCCAAGATAATAGAAAAGTTGAACTAAGTGGGAACAACTTTAAGAAGAGAAGATTTAACAATGACGTAAAGACGTCGGCAGCAGCACCGACACCCATTTCCAAGGAAGGAGAACGACCACCATTCATATGTTTCATGTAAGACCCCAACTTTTTAATAAATAAAATTGAATTTCCTCTATTCATTATCTTGAAATAATAAGGTGTTAATTTGATATAATGCTTTGGTTATGGGTGAAATGTGCAAATTTTGCAAATTAAGCAAGTGGTTATAAAATATTCATTGTTGTCGGGGAATATTCATTTGGTCGTGGAATATTCTTGTTGTCATAGAATATTTGTACGAAGGCACAACCATTTGTGGGTCCCATAACAAAAAATGGTCGGATAAAAAAAATGACAAGTTTGAGTTTTAATAAATAACGACGTAATTGTTACCGTTAACACTATTGAAATACTTTAGTTAGTTAAAATCAGAATACGCTGTGGTCGCATAAAGAGCACACCAGATTGCACAATATTTTTGAATTATTAATTCTTACGTAAGAAGACACTACTAAATAATTTTTACAGTAATTACTTGTCAATATTTTAATTTATTGATTCAATAATTGCTACGTTGATATTTTATATTATTGTTGTTTCAATAATTGTCACTTCATAATATTTCCATTATCAGATCAATAATTCATAATTTGAATAATATTATTAGATAACATTATTGGCAATGTCTAAGGAAGTTCTGTCTTGGAAAGGGGTTTGGTCACCTAATTGCGCGCCAGTAAGGAGAAATCCTTATCGGAAAGCCCCCTTCTTTCCTGGGAACGATCTGGTTGTCATAATTGTGATTCTATAATATTATTTGTGAATAATTAATTATTAATATATATGATAAGGAAATATTTATTTTATGTGGATATAAATGATGGATATGAAAATATTTATTTTGTGTCGATATAAATGAAGGAATTAATGCTGAGGTGTTTTATCAGTATTTTGTCAGAATAGAGGTATTAAAAACCATCCGTATGTGGATTTCGGACATTTTCTGTTTGGAATTTGGAAAAACTTTCTTCTACAAAGTTGTAGATAATTTAATTTCCTATGGAATGGACATAAAATTCACATTTTTCTGATAAAAGGGCTATTTATTATGAATTATTGAAGTTTCAGAAACAAATATTTTTTATTAAAAACATGGGTGGGCCCCATTTTTGGTTGGTGTGAAAATTCTAAATTTTAGTGGGCCCCACTTGTGATGGCTGATAATTTGGTCAAATAAATGTGCGTATAAATTTTTTATTATTATTTTATTAATTTAATCTCCTTTGGCGTTCTAGCATTTTCCTATAAATAGGGTGCTTAGTTAAAATTGAAAATCACACCAGAAACATAAGTTTTCTCTCTCTATATTATTGAGCGTATTCTTGTGAGTATTTAGATACTTTGAGAGTTGCTATTCAGTGCAAGTTTCCTTCAGCATTACATCTGATATTCCAGTTAGAAGTATTATTCTTTTGAGGTAAGAGATGTTATTTTATTCGTAAATGATGTTATTCTCTCAATATCATTATACCGAAATATTGGTATGCATTTTATTATAAAATTTTTACCTCTTCACGTCGAGGTTACTAGTCATGTATACGACACTATTCACGATATTTACACTATTCATGAATACTAAGATTATTCATGAGTAATCGCTCACATAAGTATGATTTTTCTTGTGGAATTTCTACCTTTTCGTGTCGGGATAATATTCACGTATACGACACTATTCACAAATACGAAACTATTTACTAAAAAAAATAAAATTTTCTCTTCTTTGTCCTAGATGTCTATTATGGTTACTATCTTTGATTGTATCCATGTTTTGATCTTCATTCTTGAAGTTTACTTCACTATGATTTATTATGGAGTATTTTTGAACTTGGATTATCTAAAGTACAAATCCCTAATCTTTATCCTTTTATCTCACTGAATTCGTTCTTTAAAATATTTTTCATCATCCTTAGTCCTTAATGGTGATACTTGATGAATATCTTTGGCTTGTAGTGCAAAGATGAATGATTACCTGATGAATATCTTTGGCCCGTGAGTGTAAAGATGGATGTGTGTTGAGATGAACATGACTAACCGGTGATATAAATGAATATCTTTGGTCCGTGAGTGCAAAGATGAATATTTGATTCAAGATGTATATTGATTGATGTTCTGTGAATAAAATATTGATGATGGACTTTAAATTCATAGATGATAGTAGATTTCATTCTCTACTAAACTCCTCTAATGAATTGTTATTTTCGCTGCGAATATTTATCTAAAACTTGTTGTCCATTATATTTTATCTGATTTGTTGAAGGCTAACGATAATTCCTTGTTCATTATCTTAGTCATAATATTCTTTACTGGGCTAGTTGAAATCACCATTTTCCTTTTTGTTCCATTTTTCTTCTCAGGAAGCGGAATATAGCGGGAACCAGTCGGGGTATAGAATGATATTTCAAGATAGTTGTTTTAGCAGTCCCCACTATTTTGTATAGTGCATCAATAATTCTAATGAGGACTTTATCTGAGTGTGGATATTGTCTAGAAGATAATATTTGTATTTAAACTCACAGTTTATGTGTTGCCGTATTTTGCACGATAATTGTATTAATGAGGTTGTAGTTGTTTTTGTACCATGTATTTGGCGACTCAGAATGGGTGATGTATACCTATTTTTGGGGCATCACATTTCAAATGCGGACAAGAGGGACACATCCGTCCAAACTGTACGCAGCAACCCAAAGTGTCTTTCAATTATGGAAGAGAAGGTCACCTAGCTCAATTTTTTTGTGTAGTGAATTCAAGTCCAGCTGGGATGGCGACACCAAAGGATGTCCCAAACAAGTCAAAATCGGTAGTTTAAGTGAGAGCGTTTGTCAAAAAACCCGAACGAAGTTATCACGGGTAAGTTAATCATAAACTCTTGCGAAGTCTATACCTTATTCGATACCAGTTCTAAACACTCTTTAATTTCACTTACTTGCGCTCAATGTTTAAATTGACTCTAGAGAAATTAGACTTTGACTTATCTATTGAAACTCCGTTATGAGAAACCTTCGTTACCTCCACTGTTTATAAGTCTTGTTTGATTCAAATCGACACTTTCACGTTACTTGTCGATCTCATCTCTTTGAAAATACTTGCCTTTGATGTGATTTTAGGAATCGACTGATTAACTACTCATCATGCTAAAATTGATTATTTTCGTAAGGTTGTTAGTTTTCATATTCCTAACCAACCTGTTATGCGAATTGAAGCAACCCAACAACTAAAGTCAATCGCTGTCATATTAAGCCATAAGTAAAGAGCCCCGAACCTTTCGCTGGTGACTTTCAAGTCTTGGAATGTACTGAAGCCAGACTCTCTGTAGGGGACGTCGTGAATAACGGTAACAAGATGATTGGTATGAATGTGAGGTGCTATCCAAGTCTTGAATGAGAGTCACCGTTTTGAATGATATTTCTATTATTAATAAATTTCCTGAAGTATTCCCCGAAGACCTTCCTGGCCTACCCCTAGAGCGTGAAATCGAATTTTGTATCGACCTTGAACCCAGTACAAAACTCATTTCTAAAACCTCAAATATTTCTTCAACTAAAACAAACGTAACATGCGGCAAAGATGTTGGCTCGAGCTATTGAGAGATTAATTATACTATACCATTCAATACCATCTTGGACAAGTGAACGTAGTAGCTGACACGTTAAGTAGAAGATCGTATGCGATTATGAGTGCAACGTTGTTAACACAAAGACCCATTTCGTATGACTTACAAAAGATGGAGATAGAGTTAAAGATTCTAGGGACCACCCACATGATGATGTCAAATATACGAGTAGAATCGACTTTCATCGACAAAGTTAAAGCTGCTTAAGTTACACACCCAGAGCTGAAGAATATGAAGAAGAAGGTGCAAGAAGGCGTTATTCTAGAAGAAAGAATCGATGAAGAGAGGAAATCTCAACCCTTAATTTTATTGGTCTATTTGAAATCCTCGATCAAATAGGAACTGTGGTCTATAGACTCACTTTACCCTCAAGTATGTCGCGTGTTCATAACATTTTTCACGAATCGATGTTACGTAAATATGTGGACGACCCGGACCACATTATTGAATTAGAACTAGACGAGATAGCGAAAGATTTAACGTATGAAGAGGTACTTGTTAAAATCTTGGATAAGAAGAAACATATTCTACGCTCAAAGGTTATACCTCAAGAGTTAGAATCTGAAATAAAAATAAGGTATCCTCACCTCTTCGACATACGAGGTACGTACGTTAATTTCGAGGACAAAATTTCATAAGAAAGGGAGGTTGTAAGACCCCAACTTTTATGAATAAAGATTTAATTTCTCGATTTTTTTTTAATATTAAGGTGTTGATTTTATATAATGTTATAGTTGTGTGTAATATTTACAAATTTTGCAAAGTAAACCAGTTGTCATAAAATATTCGATTGGTCGGGAAATATTCGTACAATGGCGTAATCATTGGTGGACCCCATAACGGAATTACTATCAGAGTGAGAAAATGACAGAAATATCTTTTTATTAAAATAACGGCGAAAGTTTTACCGTTAACTGTTGAAATACCCGGTGATAAAAGTACAGTAATACGCGTGGTTGCATAGTAGAACACGATATTGTACAATATCTTTAATTATTGATGCTTACGTGAGAAGTCACTCAGTTTATTTCAATTATTTTCACAGTAATTGCCGCATAGTATCTCACATTGTTGATTCAATTATTGTCACAATATTTTATATTATTAAATCAATAATTGAGACGACAAAGTTATTCATATTATTATCTACATTATTGACGATGTCTAGAAAGTTCTATCAAGGAAAGGGGTTTTGTCACCTAATCATGCGGCACTAATAGGAGAGAAATCTTATCAAAAAGCCCTCTTTCCGAGAATGATCCTCGTCATTAATATTGTGAGTTATAATATTAATGATAAATGTTATTAAAAATATGTTTTGAGAAGTCAAGTGAATTGAGATAAATAGAGGGAATTTTTATGAAGTATTTATTGTATTTTTTTTTTATTATATGGACCCCCACTTACCCATTTTTCAAAATAATCTGTAGAAAGTTATTCAAAGATATATATATATATATATATATTATGTAAATGATTGGGGGGGAATGAAAGTCACATGGGAGTATTTATTTTACATATATATATATATATATATATATTTATATATTATAATAAGTTTATTTTTTATGAAAAAAGAATATATTATATTTTATTATGCATAGTGTCTGCATAGTATTTGTATAACGACTGCATAGTAAAATAAGAAATTTTTGTCGAAATTCGTGAACTCCTACTGTTCAGTGTGTGATTTTTCCTTTACTGTGCATCCAAATAGTATTTTTCTATTCTCCTATAAATAGGATGCTCAGTTTAGAAAAGAAAATCACACCAGAATCAGAGAATTCTTCTTCTATAATATTTAGCATATTTATTTTGAGTTTAAGAAAGCTTTGAGTGTAGAAACTAGTAAAAGTTTTCTTCAAGAATATATCCGCTATACCTGTCGGAATTGCTCTCTTTTTGAGGTAAGGGGTATTATTTATTTTATATTTACTTACGATATTATTTTTCATATTCGTAAGAAATTTTATTTCGTTCAATATTCGCAAGAAATATTATCTTCGTTTAATATTCGTAAGAAATATTATCTTCGTTCAATATTCGTAAGGAATAATATTTTCATTCAACAGTTGTAAGGGGTATTATATTTCATATTCGTTTACGATATTATTTTTCGTATTCGTAAGAAATTTTATTTCGTTCAATATTCACAAGAAGTATTATCTTTGTTTAATATTCGTAAGGAATATTATCTTCGTTCAATATTCGTAAGGAATATTATTTTTCGTTCAATAGTTGTAAGGGATGTTATTTTTGTTCAATATTCGTAAGAAATAATATTTTCTTCCATACTCTGTAGTATGTAAGTAATATTATTTCGTTTTAGATTCCGAATTCTACGCTCATTTTGTTAAGTATTGCTTTTATATTCCTTGAAATTTGTGCTTCATCTAGTATCTTTTCATAAAAATATTATTTTGAGCATTCTTGATAATTTTTAATCTTTTCATGCCGGAGTACTATTCATGAAGTACTATTCACGGGGTACTATTCACTTAGGTACTATTCACCCGGGGTACTATTCATGATAAAAATTTATTTCTTTTCGGTTCAAATCATTTTTGATACAATATTATTCTTGAATTTTACTCCACAAAGCAGTATCATGTTGACAATTTGGACATTATTGAATTCTAGATAAATTGAATTATAAATATTTAAAATTTATCCTTTGCTTTCATTTAATTGAATTCTTACATCATTGTCATGCTCCTCATGTTTATATTGTGATGAAAGTCATCTTTGGCCCGTAGTGTATAGATGGACTATGGACTGGTATGATTATGACCAGAGATTATTCGGTGTAATCATGACCTGTAATGTTACAAATGATATGGTAAAAGTCCTCATTGGCCCGTAGTGCATTGATGGACAGTTATTGGTATGATCATGACTGTAAGACCTTGCATTTTATGAAATGAAAGTATTCAATTTTTATAATTATTATTCTATTTAGTAAATGGTTAAATTTATAAAAGGTTAAAGTTAAAGGTGATATGTGAAAATTTTTCAAAGTAAGCAAGTTGTCATAAAATAATCGGTGATAAAAGTATAGTAATACGTGTGGTTGCATAGTAGCAATACCAGTATTGATTATTGATGCTTACGTAAGAAGTCACTCGCTTATACTCAATTATTGCTACAAGAATTGCCGATCATATCTCTTATATTATTGATTCAATTGTTGTCACAAAGATCATCTCGATAATATGTTATATTATTAAATCAATAATTGAGACGACAAAGTTATTCATATTATTATTTACAATATTGACAATGTCTAGAAGTTTTGTCAAAGAGAGGTTTGGTCACCTAATTGCGCGCCAATAAGGAGAAATCCTTATCGGAAAGCCCCCTCTTTCCCGAGAACGACATGGTTGTTAAATATTATGAGTTATAATATTAATGATGAATAAGTTCGTGTTGATTAAAGATAAAATTGATAGTTCCATTATGTTGGGATTATTAGTTGTAGTGGAAATCAACATTTATTTCGATAATAATTGATGTCTGGATGTTATACCGACCAATCGGGTAATTAATCGGATAAATGAGCAATTAATTGCTATTAATTCACATGCTTAAAAATATTTGTTCACATGTGTATACTATTGATTCACATTCATGTACTATTAGGGGAGGTGGTGCAAGATTGATAATACTTGCATGACTAAGTTAAAAATGGAGGTATAGATGGAGGTGCTATACTGTAATTCGTATTTTCACATGTATAGAACTATTGATTCACATGATTGAACTATTGATTCACATGATATACTATTAGGGGAGGTGGTGCAAGTTTGATAATACTTGTAGGACTAAATTAAAAATGAAGGAAAAGATGAAGGTATTATACTGTTATATTTCGAGCCCCAAAATGTGCAATTATCGAAACTATATTTTTCTATAAATAGAAGCTCATTCTTCCCTCATTCTCACCAATTCACTAAGACTCACAAGAGCAATTATAGAGAGAGAAGCTATAGGGAGAAAGAAGAAGAGTAGTCTGCTACTTCACTACTCTAGTATCCAGTTTTCTTCTGAGGTAAGGGGTATTATTTATTTTATATTCTGAAGAGATATTGTTTTTCATATTCGTATGAATATTATTTTTGTTCAATATTCGTAAGGAATATCATCTTCGTTCAATATTCGTAGGAATATTATTTTCGTTCAACAGTCGTAAGGGGTATTATTTATTTCATATTCTGAAGAGATATTATTTTTCATATTCGTATGAATAATATTTTCGTTCAATATTCATAAAGATTATTATATTCGTTCAATATTTGTAGGAATATTATCTTTGTTAAATATTCGTTGGAATATTATTTTTCGTTCAACAGTTGTAAGGGATGTTATTTTTGTTCAATATTCGCTTGAAATAATATTTTCTTCCATACTCTGTAGTATGTAAGTAATATGATTTCGTTTCAGATTTTGAATTCTATACTCATTTTGTTGAAGTTTTGGCTTCTATACTCCATGAAATTAATAGAATATCCTTTATATTTGCGCTTCATCTAGTATCTTTTCATGAAAATATTATTCTGAGCTTTCTTGATAATTATTGATCTTTTCATGATGGAGTACTATTCATGAGTTACTATTCACGGGTCATTATTCACCCGGTTACTATTCACTCAAATATTATTCACTCGGGTATTCGGGGCACTTTTCATGCCGAAGTACTATTCACGAAGTTACTATTCACTAATTACTATTCAACCGGAATATTATTCACTCGGGTATTTGGGGTACTTTTCATGTCGGGGTACTATTCACGAGGTACTATTCTTGAAGTACTATTCACAGGGTACTATTCATGGGATACTATTTACCCAGAAAATATATTTCTTTTCTGTCCAAATTATTTTTGGTACATGAATATTATTCTTGAATTTTAATCCACAAAGCAGTATCATGTTGATAATTTGGATATTTTTAAACTCTGGATAATTTAAAGTCTTTAATATTTATCGTTGATTTCGTTTGATTAATGCTTATATCATTGTCATCATCCTCATGCTTATATTGTGATAAAAGTCATCTTTGGCTTACGTGCATAGATGGACTGTTAATTATTGGTTTTATAGTTGTATATCTTTGGCTTACGTCCAAAGATGGACAGGTGTATGACATGATCATAACCACTAGTGAGAATAACGAATATCCTTGGCTCGTAGTGCATGGATAATTCGATGATGTGATTGGCAGGATCATGACCATTGGTTAACAGTTGAATGTCTTTGGCCGTAGTGCACTGACAGACAATTGATTGGTATGATCATGACCATTGGTTTTATAGTTGAATATCTTTGGCCCGTAGTGCAAAGGTAGACAACTGATTGGTTTGATCATTGTTATTACACTTGAATATCTTTAGCCTTTGGGGTAAGGATATTGAGTGAACGTTCTATTAAGCCTTTGTGGCAAGGAGAAAATGTTGATTTACATGATTATAAATATGAATTGTGGATTTAACTATAATCTTTGGTGGTTCAGGTGAAGACAGGTGATGATTGTTCTTTTTATCTTGGGTATAACAAAGAACTGTTGATGAGTATTACAGGAATGAAATATTAACGATGGACTTTTAATCTAGAGGAGATGGTAGACATTATGTTCTACTTGACTCTTCTAATGGATTGCTTATTCCGTTGCAGTTAAACTTGATGTTTATTGTATTTTATCAGTTTAACACTATTGAAGGCTAAGGATAATTTATTCTGCATTATCTTAGTCATAATATTTCTTACTGGGCTAGTTGAGCTCACCCTTTTCTTTCATTGTTCTCTTCAGGAAATGAGAATATAACTGGGACTAGCCGGGGAATGGAGTGACGATCCAGGATAAGTGGCTTTAGTAACCCTCACTATTCTGTGAAATAGTGTGATAATAATTGTAATGAGGACTCCATTGAGTGTGAATATTATCTAGAAGGCAATATTGGTGTTTAAACTCTCAGTTATGTTTTGTCGTATTTTGCACGACAGTTGTATAATTAAGTTTGTAGTTGAGTTCTGTACCATGTATCTGGCGACTCAAGATGGGTGGTGTATACCTATTTTGGGGGCGTCATAGTTGGTATCAGAGCTTAGGGATATGATCCCTGGCTGAGATGTGAGATAAGAACTAGGAGGGGAGAGACAGGGAATTCCTTCGCTAGTATGACCTACCTAAGTTTATTTGGTATTTAATTGGTCGGTCAGAATATAAGGATAGTATATTGCATGTCAATTAACCCTTATTTTGAAACTATATTCTAGAATGATATCTGAAATACAGGAGATGAGAAATGAAAAAATCATGATAGAGAGGAAATAACCGGGAAGGTACAATCCGAAAAGAAAGTAATGTATTCTCATCTCTTCGAATACCAGGTATGTACGTAAATTTTGAGGGCGAAATTTCATAAGGAGGGAAGATTGTAAGACCCTAAATTTTACGAAATGAAAGTATTCAATTTTTATAATTATTATTTTATTTAGTAAATGGATAAATTTATAAAAGGTTAAAGTTAAGGGTGATATGTGAAAATTTTTCAAAGTAAGCAAGTTGTCATAAAATAATCGGTGATAAAAGTATAGTAATACGTGTGGTTGCATAGTAACACACCGGTATTGATTATTGATGCTTACGTAAGAAGTCACTCATTATACTCAATTATTGATACAAGAATTCAACGTGATCATATCTCTCATATTATTGATTCAATTGTTGTCACAAAGATCATCCGCATAATATGTTATATTATTAAATCAATAATTGAGACGACAAAGTTATTCATATTATTATTTGCAATATCGACAATGTACAGAAGTTCGTCAAGGAGAGGTTTGGTCACCTAATTGCGTGTACAATAAGGAGAAATCCTTATCGAAAAGCCCCATCTTTCCTGGGAACGACCTGGTTGTTAAATATTATGAGTTATAATATTAATGATGAATAAGTTCGTGTTGATTAAAGATGAAATTGATAGTTCCATTATGTTGGGATTATTAGTTGTAGTGGAAATCGACATTTATTTCGATAATAATTGATGTCTGGATATTATACTGACCAATCGGGTAATTAATCGAATAAATGAGCAATTAATTGCTATTAATTCATATGCTTATAACTATTTGTTCACATGTGTATACTATTGATTCACATTTATGTACTATTAGGGGAGGTGGTGCAAGATTGATAATACTTGCATGACTAAGTTAAAAATAGAGGTATAGATGGAGGTACTATACTGTAATTCGTATTTTCATATGTATAGAACTATTGATTCACATGATATACTATTAGGGGAGGTGGTGCAAGTTTGATAATACTTGTAGGACTAAATTAAAAATGAAGGAAATGATGAAGGTATTCCATTGTACGCAAGTAATTTTCAAAAAGAACTTGCAAGAACTTGCATACTTTGCAAAAATTTTCACATATCACCCTTAACTTTGACCTTTTATCAATTTAACCATTTACGAAATACAATAATAATTATAAGAAAATTGAATACTTTCATTTCATAAAATTCGGGGTCTCACATTATAAATATCAATTGTGGATTTAACTATAATCTTTGGTGGTTCAGGTGAAGACAGGTGATGATAGTTCTTTTTGTCTTGGGTATAATAAAGAACTGTTGATGAGTATTACAGGAATGAAATATTAACGATGGACTTTTAATCTAGAGGCGATAGTAGATATTATGTTCTACTTGACTCTTCTAATGGATTGCTTATTCCGCTGCAGTTAAACTTGATGTTTATTGTATTTTATCAGTTTAACACTGTTGAAGGCTAAGGATAATTTATTCTGCATTATCTTAGTCATAATATTTCTTACTGGGCTAGTTGAGCTCACCCTTTTCTTTCATTGTTCTCTTCAGAAAATGAGAATATAACTGGGACTAGTCGGGGAATGGAGTGACGGTCCAGGATAAGTGGCTTTAGTAGTCCTCACTTGTGACGCCCCCAAAATAGGTCCAATCCATCCAACTTATTTTGAGTCGCCAAATACATGGTACAAAAATAACTACAACTTTATTACAACAATTGTCGTGCAAAATACAACAACACAAATGCTGTGAGTTTGGATACAAATATATACCAACTGTGACTCATGTCCCAACCTTGGATAGCTTCTCACAATGGCACCTTACATAAAGGTACAGTCAATAACTATTTTAGAAATTAAAACCTTTGGAAAATGATCAAGAAAACCTTCGTACATGGGAGGCCATGTGTCTAGGTTATAATAGATATCATATGCCCACAGAATTATCCTTGGTTGACCTAATAGACCCCAAAGAAAAACGAGAAGATTACTATCATGTTCTTTCCAGTGGTAAGTCTTCTCTTGACATATAATTATCTCCGTTGTCTCCAAGTGAGAATTACATTTCAAATAAACTCCAAGATCATATAGGTAGTGCTCGTAAATATACTCAGCAAGTGGATGTGCACAATCCTGTCTTATGATAACACGAGTTTGTATGTCATTAGACATCTTGTATGATAGTGGCAAAACACCCTTCCAAAGTTGGGTTCACTTTACCCTATTGTTGTTCACCAAAATCAATTATTAAGTGACGATAATATAACACACACACATCTTAGGTCCTCAATACAATTGTATATTGTATGTCATGCCGCTTTTATAATGTGTTGAGAAACTTTGACGCCTCGGACCACCACACTATTCTCCTCGTTATCCCCCGCCGACCTAGCTACGCTTTTATTACCCGAAAGGAATTTCAGCAAAAGGGTGAGCACAACTAGCTCAAGAAAGAATATCATGACTAAAGATAATTAAATTATCAATAGCCTTCATCAAGAATAAATCGTAGATTTAGAACATATGGTAGATGATAAAACTTTTCAACCATAGTTGCGGTGAACGAGCAATCCATTAGAAGAGTCAAATAGACTATAAAGTCTATTATCTTCCACGTTAAAAGTCCACCAATAATGTTTTATCCCTCGTAACATCAATCAACAGCCTTTCCACAATCATATGAATAACTCATAATCATAATTGTGATTCTAATTACTCTTCTCATCCGTGACGTAAGATAATTTTCATCACCTGCCTTTACGAAACATCAAAGATCATGGTTATACCAAATCACAGTTCATGTTCATAATCATACTAATAAATTCATCTTTGCACTACGGGCCAAAGATACTTATTAACAGTTCATCTTTGCACTATAGGCCAAAGATATTCAACAACAGGTCATCTTTGCACTACATGCCAAAGATATTCAACAACAGGTCATCTTTGCACTACGGGCCAAAGATATTCATCAATAATTCATCTTTGCACTACAGGCCAAAGATATTAATATCTCAAGAAATTACATAATCATTTCAGAATTTATATAAACCATAATTATAACCATGTTGATTAATTCATCTTTGCACTTAAGCTAAAAATATTCAATTGTAAATTCAATGGTCATGATCATACCAGTCAACGATTCAACTTTGCATTACTGGCCAAAGAGAACCCATAGTCATGATCATACCAATAATCTACCCATTTTTACACTCAAGTCAAAGAGAAATTTCTTCACCAGGATTATAAAAATGTTATATATGATAATAAAAACAATATTATCAAAACATGAATTCAATCAAAGATAGTAACCATAATAGACATCTTGGACAAAAAAGAAAATTACATTTTTCGGTGAATAGTGTCGTATTCGTGAATAGTGCCGTATACATGAATAGTAACCCCGACACAAAGAGATAAACTTTCACAATAAAATCCATATCAATATTTATAACACCTTAATCCAAATGTTATAAATCACTTAATAATATCAAAATCTTAATATTCTTAATATTACAACAATATTTAATAATTTCTAAAACTTATAAACAATTTAATTAAATTGTTTACACGTTACTAATTAATGCATTTAATCATCATAAAATGCCAAACTCATAAGATTTCATCACCAATAACCAAAACCTTCATCAAAAATCTGCATATACCTCATATACGATTCTCAAGCCATAAAATCATATTTTCCAATTTTCTTACTCCACATAACATATTTAATTCATTTACTCATAACTAATTCCTTTTCATGAATAATACCAAATCAGTTACAAAAATATTTCTTTTCTGGGATTCAGTAGGATATAGTCCCATATTGAACATATATTTTTCTCGAAATTTATAAAATTCATTTACTATTTTTCATATGGCCAAAACTGCCGAATATTTAGACATTTATCATAACTTGTACTGTTGTCCAAAAATTCCAAAATTTGCAGAATATACTCATGTTATATACATGTACTCCCAATAAAAATTTCACCAATTTTGGAGTTAACCACAGAGTTATAAGTGTTTACTTTTAAAATAGTCTTTTCTCATAAAATCCATAACTCTTAATCTATACATCAAAAAATCGCCATTTTTGGACACAATCAACAAAACTCATCAAACTATCATTTCAAATTTTTCCAGAATTTTTGAAGGTTTGAAAAGTTACGAAACATGAAAAACATAACAACCCTTAAAATTCGTTACCTCAAAAGAGCAGCATTTCTGACCGGAATATCGGATGAAAAGCCAAAAGAAATTTGCACCGAATAGAAACTCTCAAAGTTTCTAAATACTCATAAAAATATGCTTGATAATATAGAGAGAGAAAACTTATGTTTCTGGTGTGTTTTTCAATTCTAACATAAGCACCTATTTATAGGAAAATGCTAGAACACCAAAGGAGACTAAAATAATAAAATATTATTAAATCTTTTCTTCCTACGCATGCCAACTATGTTTGAACATTCAAGCCAACCTTTCTTGAAAAATCCTAGCAGCCCACATGTTGATAACTCAAGTGGGTCCCACCCATAATTTAATAAAAATTATTTTATTTTCTGAAACTTCAATAATTCATAGAAAATAGCTCGGTTATCAGAAAAATACGAATTTTATGTCCATTATGCCTGAAATTGAATTCTCTACAACTTTGTAGCTTTGAGTTTTTTCAAATTCCAAACCAAAAATATCCGAAATCCACAAACGGATGATTTTAAACACCGTTTCAACACCTTTTAAAATTCATAACAAATCATGCGTTAATTTTTAACGGTTCAAATTTGTGGACATATACTCACCTTATATATGTATAACATATCCAAAAATCATAATGATCCAATGGTCATATTAAAATTATAACTCACACAATAAAGCTTTAAGAACACCGATTTGAGTTTTTAATACCTCCAATCCGACAAAATACTGATAAAACACCTCAACGTTAATTCCTTCATTTATAACCAGATAAATAAATCCATCATTTATATCTGCATCAAAAAAATATTTCCTTATTATATAAATCAATAAATAATTATTCATAAATAATATTACAGAATTGCAACAATGACAAATGTGCAGCCTCAGAAAGAGGGGCTTTCCAATAAGGATTTTTCCTCATTGGCGCGCAATTAGATGACCAAACCTCTCCTCGATGTAACTTTCTAGACATTGCCAATAATGCTATCTAATAATATTATTCAAATAATATGAATTATTGATCCGATAATGGGAATATCGCGGCGATGACAATTATTGAACAACAATAATATAAAATATCAACGCAAACAATTATTGAATCAATAAAATAAAATATTAAATAGTAAATTCATCGTAACAATTATTGAGTAGTGCTGCCTTCACGTAAGGATCAATAATTTAAAAATACCGTAATATCTGTGCATTCTGCAACAACGCCAGACATCGTATTTTAACCACCGTGTATTCCAACAAAGGTTATTCAGCGGTGTTAACGGTAAAAACTCAAACTTGTCATTTTCTTCATCCGATAGCTTATTCCATTATGGGGCCCTAAATGATCAGCACTGGTCGCATTTGATATTCCCGACAAAAGAATATTCCATGACCAAACAAATATTCCCCGACAACAATGAATATTTTATAGCCACTTGCGTATTTTGTAAAATTTGCATATTTCACCCATAACTTTAAACTTTTATCAATTTAACCATTTACTGAATAATAATTTTAAAAAATTAAATAATTTTATTTCATAAAATTCGGGGTCTTACATCACTATTCTATGAAATAGTGTGATAATAATTGTAATGAGGACTCCATTGAGTGTGGATATTGTCTAGAAGGCAATATTCGTATTTAAACTCTCATTATGTTGTTTTGTCATTTTTGCACGGTTGTCAGATAATTAAGTTTGTAGTTGAGTTCTGTACCATGTATCTAGCGACTCAAGATGGGTGGTGTATACCTGTTTTGGGGGCGTCACAATGACCATACGTTCTCTTCGGCCAAGGGTGAAATGATGAATTGTTGTTTGGCATGTTCATGACCATTGGTGAAAACATGAATATCCTTGGCCCGTAGTGCATTAATAATTCGTGGTTATGATACTAATGAATATCCTTGGCCCGTAGTGCATGGATAATTCAGTGATGTGAATTATTTATTAGGCTAAGTCTCAACGATAAAATTGATGATAAACTTTTAAATCATAGAAGAGAGTAGATATCATGCTCTACTTGACTCTTCTAATGGATTGTTGTTCCGCTGCAGTTAAACTTGTTGTTTATTATATTCTATCAATTTTACACTGTTGAAAGCTAAAGATAATTTATTCTGCATTATCTTAGTCATAATATTTCTTACTGGGCTAGTTGAGCTCACCCTTTTCTTTCACTATTCTCTTCAGGAAATGAGTGTAACGATCGAGAAATTTTTGTAATTAATTTAAATATTTATTGAATTAAATAAATATTTAAAATAATTTATTTATTGAGGAAAATAAATAATTGATGAATTGTGGTGAATTAATTTAGTAACTAAATTGATTAATATAAATTAAATTGAATAATGTTAATTTTATTTTGAAGGATTTAATTTAAGGAAATAATTAAATTAAATCAATTGCTTAATATTTAAGAAAATAATTAAAGTAAATGAATTGTTTAATATTAAAGGAAATAAATAAATTAAATAAGGTGATGTTTCTAATTTATTAATTAAATTAGATATATAATTATTTATTTATTATAAGTAAAATTATAATTATTATAGTAAGCTATTTAGATGGGTTACATGTGTGACAAATAAAAACTATATAATAAAATATTATAAAAATAATCTACTATGGAAATTCTGTGTAACCAAACAAAGCCTTGTGGCTTTTGGTTAATATAACTGTCAAAGACGCTTGACTTAATAAACTGATAATCACGACTATCAGTGTTTAAGCGCTCAATGGGTTATTTCACGTATTATCTTTCTAAGGCTTTCTAGATAACAGAGAGAGAGAGAGAGAGAGAGAGAGCTTAAGAGAGAATTGCAGAGAATTGAGAGGGGAACAAGAAGGAGAAGGATTGAGAGGGATTTGCTATCAACTTTGCTATCATACAATCAAAGGATTTAGGTATAATTTACCCCTAATTCTAATATTTAGTTTTTGTAATTTTTTAGTTCTCTGTAAATGATTTTGTTGATTTGTTGTTTGAAACGTTGATTATACGATGTGGATTATATTGTAGAATCTGTAATCATTATATATGAGTGTTGCTTGAGTATCAAGTTCATGAGAAATTGGTTTGTAGGAAGAAAAGTATAATAACAGTGTTTATACATAAAAATTGGCTTTAGAAAGTATAAAATTTCATGCTCTATATGTGTTATAATCTGTAATTTGATATTGGATTATGTTAATATGTTAAGAAACGAAAGCGGCGTAGTTTAAATAATGTTAATCGGTTATGTAACGAAGTCGTGGCGATCGAATTCGTTAAAAGTGTAAAAAAAATGGTGAAAGTGGGAAAACTATGGTTTTGAATCTTCAAATTATGTATATGTAATGTTTTTGTATATAGAATGGTGTATAGCATGCTTAACTATGATATTACAAAGTTTTAGATGTTGAAGTTTGGTGAATTTCTGTGGAATTGTGATTTTTGGCCTATAACAGAGTCAAATTTCGTGTTTTGCAAAATTATTTTTGGTGCCGAGCGTGGGCGCGCTGAATACAAAGGGAGTCATGGCGCGGCCGCGTCAGTGGTCAATCAGACCCAGTGTTGAGCTGTTAACAACATAACTTTGGAAATGCTAACCTAACTTATTTTAATGACCCTAAACACATGTTACGAGACATAACAATGTGTTGCAATCACAACGTTGAAACTATAAACTATGAACTAATAGGTTGTGAGGGTTTGGAATGTGAAATCATGAGAATTGGAATTTGTTTTGCAATCACCATGTTGTATACTATGATATAACTAAGAATTCAGTTTCGTGTTACGTGAATGAGTAGGATAATCAAGTTCTAAGTTAAGGATTATAAACTTGATTAAAATGAAAACTAAACTAATGAAATTGATGTTAATATAACTAATTAGTATTGTGATTCTAATGGTACATGTAGGGTAATTGGCGAACATTTATTATATTTGTGTAGCTTACACCCGAGGCAAGTTTTCTAACTTCATTCTTTTCATATTGAATGCAAGTTTCTATTCCTAAATTATCATTGTACAAGTTCCTAAGATTCTATGTAAAGTTGAGCAAGCCTAATCTATCTTGCGTAGGTTTGGACAAGCTCTTGTAACCTAATTCGTTACCTTGAGCGAGTTTTACTTTTCTACATTTTGATATTATTATTCAAAGCATATGTTGTTCTAATACATCGATTAAAATGAGATTGTTCTAACTCTTTTGGATATAGAACTTTGCATGTATATCATGGTTATTCAATTATACATTGTTGTTATTCGGTCCTTGACTTTGATAACCTTGTTCAAAGCTTTATTGTTGTATTAAAACTTTAAGTAGTAAGCAAACCTTTATTGATTGAATTAATCTATAATTGAATAGTGTTCTAAAATTCTAGAAAAACTAATAAGTTAGTTTCGAGCTAAACTTTCTTTAGAGCGGAAATTCTAAATTCAAACTGAGATGAACAACCTTAACATAGGGGATTTTGTACATGTAACATTTAGATGTTTGTGCACAATACATGGTACAAAGGGTTGATCCCCCTAAGTACGTTAAGAAGAGTCTGTATTGTCTAAATGACTGTTAAGGTTGAGGTAATAATACCTAAATACCGGAGACATAGTTCGTGGTCTTAAGACCCTTAGATATTAATTTCGAACTTGTTTTATATCTTTGATTCGTAGGACAAGTTCACTATTGTTCAGCATTCGTTGTTCATTCTCATGTTGCTGTCATTATTACTCTCTATAACAGTGAGCAATTGTTTGCTCACCCTTGCATTTAACACTGCAGCTAAAGTAGAGCAAGTTGATGAGCCATCTACTAGCAAAGGAAAGGGCAAAATGTCCAAGTGTTGAAGACTTATGAGAATTTTATTTTAATGAATTATGTTAAGGACTTGTTTTATTTTATGATGTATTCCGCATACTTATGTAATAATTTTAAGGTTAGATTACCTGGAATTATTTTGAGATGATGATGTAACCCTTTAATGGGAAAGATTATTGTTTAAGTTATTTAAGTTATGTCTTTATTTTTTATGATGGGTAGTTAGATGTAATGATTTTGGATAGTGAACACCAAATTCTATGAGAATGGAGTACCCGGATTTGGGGGTGTCATAATGAGAATATAGTTGGGACTAGTCGGGGAATGGAGTGACGGTCCGAGATGGTTGTTTTTGTAGTCCTCACTATTCTGTAAAATAGTGTGATAATAATTGTAATGAGGATTGAATTTGAGTTTGGATATTGTCTAGAAGACAATATTCGTGTTAAAACTCAGCTATTATGTTGTCGTATTTTGCATGACATTTGTATTAATTAAGTTTGTATTTAAGTTATGTACCAGGTATTTGGCGACTCAGAATGGGTGATGTATAACTATTTTTGGGGCGTCACACACTTCCTTTTAATTCAAATTAACTACTCCAGATTGTTAATCAAGAACACGATTGTAAATATAACCATCTCTCAATGCATTATATTCATATCAACTTAAATCCACAATTGATAGAATTAAGATGAACACCCTAATTAACTAACTCACTATATCTCTATGTGAATTATAATTAATAAGGGTTTGAGCACAAATTCTTATTAGATTACGCGCAATGCGTATCCTAAGCATAAATTATGAATCCAATAATTAAGGAAAAATCACAATCACACGCTATTATGATGAAATCTAAACCCATATTTCATCTCTTGATTTTATATAGATTATCAAGTAATTGGTGATCAGGCAATTTAATAAATTAAGCATACATCATAGTAGACAAATCTGGAAATAGACTCAATGAATTAATATAGAAGCATGTCAATCCTCGTTACACAAAAAGATTCATTGTAGACTTAAATAAGAAAATTAGTTCATCATCAATGAAATAAAACTCAAAATCCATAAATAGTTTAGCATTCTGAATACAAGATAAGAGATGAAGAAAGAGAATTGAAACTGATAAGTAATTCGTTACTCTTCTCCACTTTCATCTTGAATTCTTCGCGCTAGCCTCCTTTCTTCTTTTCTCCAATACATAGCCAAAACTAGGGTTTTTGACTTTTTGACTTAGGGACTGCCACCCCAGCGGCATGTCTATCCTGGAAATTCCTTTTCTACCTTTTAAGCTCCTATTTCCTTCTTTTCCATTCCAACCTGTTCCTACAATGAACAAACACGAAAATGCATTAAACCATACTAAAAGCACTTAAGATTGCAACGATTAAAGCTTGAAAATTAACTGATTCGTAGGTATGAAAATACCCCCAAACTTAAGACCTTACTTATCCTCAAGCAAACACAATGCAATGCAACTAACTACATGCCTACGAATCCATCAATTAGATAGTACAAAGTTCACAATTATTCCTCAGAGAAATTACAATAGATGAGAACAGTAAATCTAACCAAAAACATGTCAGCAATCCCATATCAATCTGTAAATCAACACCTGTTATCACTGGCTCAGTGTGTGCGTGTGTGTTCAATAAATATGAAAATTGACTACAATTCAAATATATCACATAATACGCTTCTTAGAGGAAAGATCACAGTTTTAACTTAGGAAGTTATGTAAACAATCTAAGCTAAGCCAAAAATATGCAATTACCAAATTAGGAGTTAATATGGGATATGATTGCTACCTTTATTCAATTACGGGGGCATTTTGCTCTTTTTCCCGTATTTCTACTTTACCCATGACTGTGCAATGCTTAGTTCTCTTAGGCTTTTCAATGCTACCCATTTAGCAAGCTTTCGACTAACAACTCCCAAACCAGACGACTTTAGGGCGCTGGGTGTAAAGACATTCCATAGGGTGTACTTACTTGAGTAACAAAGGCCACATAACTAAACTAGTCATGATGTTTATTCATATTTCCCCCCCTTTTTTTCTCTTACTATTTTTTCTCTTTTTCTTTTCTTATTTTTTTTACAAATATATAGATCCCATATCTTCCCCTAAACTTAGGTCTTTACATAATCCTAGCCTTCACCACTAGTTCATTCATTTTCTTCTATTAAACCCGTAATTTTCCTCGAAAAGTCAATTATGTGACTATTTCAACTAAGTCAGTCAACATGGTCATCATACTCTGCTATCTGGTTACATCAATTTCAAACAAGAAAAGATTTATATCATGCCATGAAATTGCATCAATGCCTTAATTATCAAAACTGCATAATAACTATGTAATCCCAATCTCATCATCGGCTAAGTTACTTTCATACTTACTGACTAGCCAAAATCATGCAATATGAACTTTCTACATGCAACAAATATGATGAACTAACTTATTTTTGGATTTTTCAAGTTTTTTTTTGGAAAATATGATAATATGCAACTAACATGCTACTACACATCAACTATGCAAACATAATGCAATGGAAATAAAAACTAATATGCAGACTATTAATATGCAAAAATACATACCCACCCCCCAAACTTAAAATAAACAATATCCTCATTGTAAGAAATAGAAATAATTTAAGTAAAGAGGACTTCCCTGAGATGCTAAGCGTCCAACTCAACCACCTCAACATCGGAGTTGGAGGGTGGATAAGCAGGTAATGGCTGAGGAACATGAAATTGAAACGGCTCAGCACTGGTTATTCAAACAAACATGTTAGCCAAATACGCATTGAAATTGTTCTGAGTCGCATATAAATGATCTTGCCTTTCTGCGAGACTCTTTAGCCGTTTATCCTCAATTTTGTTCCGTGCATCCAAATGTTGTTGAAGACTCCTAAATTGGGTGCTAAACATGAAACTTTATCTTACGCGATGTGGTAGATGCATTAGCCTCGTCATATTCATGGACTACATCAGCAACAAAATCTTCATAGTCCTCATCCTCATCCTCTTTAGAATTTGAAGGAAATAAAAATCCTAATCCCCTAGGATGGGACTCACCCCCTGGCCACTCATCATATCTAGCTATCAACCTATGATCCCAAAGCTGAAGTGACTGCTGCACTGGCTCATCAACACCCCATCTGATGCCTGCTTTACGAGATAATCCATAAATGAGGGATAGATGTGGTAGTTGTGACGCCCCCAAAACAGGTATACATCACCCATCTTGGGTCGCCACTTACATGGTACAAAATTCAAATACAACTTAATTATACAACAGTCGTGTAAAATACGACAAAACATAATCTAAGAGTTTTAATAAGAATATTGTCATCTAGACAATATCCACACTCAATGGAGTCCTCATTACATTTATTGTCACACTATTTAACAGAATAGTGAGGACTACTAATGCTATCATCTGGACCGTCACTCCGTTCCCCGACTAGTCCCTGGCTACGTTCTCATTTCCAAGAGAACAATGAAAATAAAAGGGTGAGCTCAACTATCCCAGTAAGAAATATTATGACTAAGATAATGCAGAATAAATTGTCGTTAGCCTTCAACAGTGTTAAAATGATACAATATAACAAACATCAAGTTTAACTGCAGCGGAACAAGCAATCCATTAAAAGAGTCAAGTATAGAATAAAATCTACTATCTTCTATGACTTAAAAGGTTTTTCATCACTTTTATCGTTGGGACTCAGCTTAATATATAATCTACATCATCCCTGCACTACGGCCAAGGATATTCATTAGTATCACAACCACAAATTATCCATGCACTACGGGCCAAGGATATTCGTGTATTCATCAATGGTCATGATCATGCCAACAACTGTCCATCAATGCACTACGAGCCAATGAGAATTTTTACCACATCATTTGTAACTTTACTACCATGATTATAAGAATAATCCACGGTCATAATCATACCAAGTCCATCTATGCACTACATGCCACAGATGACTTTCAACATAATATAAATATGAGGATGATGACAATGACATAATAATTCAATAAAACAAGTTCAAAAATTAATTTATCCAGGAACCAATAACGTCCAAATTGTCAACATGATACTGCTTTGTGGGGTAAAACTCAAGAATGCTCAGAAGAATATTTCCATGAAAAGATACTGGATGAAGCGCAAATATTAAGGATATCCCACTAATTTCATGGAGTATAGAAGTCAAAGCTTTAACCAGCTGAGTATAAGAGAATATATAAAACTGCAAATGGATTTTTGTCCGGCATGCGGTAATCCACTTAAATAGATCATTTCCACAATTTAATAAGGAATGAATACAAAGGATCATTCACCATGCATGTGATAATCCACATAGACAGGTTATTCCAACAAAATAATAAAGAATGGAATAATGAAGAAATCACCATGCATGCGATAGGCCGCATGCATACGAGTTATTCCAACAGAATAATAAAGAATGGAACCAGTGTCATGCGTAATCCTCATGCATAAGATGTTCCAACAGAATAATAAAGAAGCGGAACGAGGTCATGTAAACCGCATGCATGAGGATGTTCCAACAGTAATAATAATGAAGCGGAACAGTGTCATGCATAAATGCATGCATATGATATTCCAACAAAATAATAAATAATGGAATAGAAGAATTTCACCATGTATGCGGTACTTGCGCGATAAACAAAGTTATTCCAACATAATAATAAAGAATGGAATAACAGAAGAATTTCACCATGTATGCGGTACTTCGCATAAACATGTTATTCCAAAATAATGATAAAGAATGGAATAACAGAAGAATTTCACCAAGTATAGGGTAGTAGCAGATATCAAAAGTTATTCAACGTAATAATAAAGAATGGAATAATAGAAGTTCTCTTCATGAATACGAAAGAAATAATACCCCTTACGAGTACAACAAATAATATCCCTTACCTTAGAAGAATCTAGATATAGGAGTAGTGAAGTAGCAGAATACTTTTTTTCTTTCTCTCTATAGTTTCTCTCTCTAGAGTTTCAGTGAATTTGTAAGAAATAATGAAGGAATGAGCTTCTATTTATAGGAGAATGGTGAATAGTAACTAATTCATGAATGGTCCAGATTGATTTACTTTTTAAGCGAGACGATCCATATTGATTTACTATGTAAAGTATTAATAAAATATTCTAATAAAACAAAAATCTTTAAATAAAATATAATATATTCTATTTATAATCTAATAAAACGAATAACTTTATAAAATTATTCATTTTATATAAAAAGATTTTACTATGCAAATACTATGCATGTATCTTATGCAAACACTATGCATAATAGAATATTATATATTCTATTTATAGTCTAATAAAATAAATAACTTTATAAAAGTATTCTATTTTATATAAAAAGTTTTCTGTTTTATTACATTTATAATAATAATAAAACAAAACTTATCACCTTTATTATAATTCACAATATTAATCGACCAGGTCGTTCCCAAGAAAGAGGGGGCATTCCAATAAGGATTTATCTCCATTGGCGCGCAATTAGGTGACCAAACCTCTCCTTGATAGAACTTCTAGACATCGTTAATATTGCAAATAATAATATTAATAACTTTTTTTATCTCAATTATTGATTTAATAATATATAAAATATCGACAATAATTGAATCAAATAACGTGAGATACTATGTAACAATTCATCGAGTAATAATTGATCAAAATCGGTGACTTCTCACGTAAGCATCAATAATCAATACCGTGTGCTACTATGCAACCACGCGTATTATTGTACTTTTAACACCAGGTGTTTCAACAGTTAACGGTAAAACTTTCTCCGTTATTTTCATAAAATATTTTTGTCGTTTTCTTAATCCGACAATAATTCCGCTGTGGGGTCCACCAATGATTGTGCCGTTGTACGAATATTCCCTATTAAAATGAATATTCCCCGACCAATCAAATATTATACAACAACTTGCATACGTTGCAAAATTTATAAATACTACCCACAACTATAACATTATCTCAAATCCACACCATAATATTCAAAAAAATATTTTGAGAAAATTAAATCTTTATTCGTAAAATTTGGGGTTTTACAATCTCCCCTACTTATGAAATTTCGCCCTCGACATTTACGTACGTACCTGGTATGCCGAACAGAAGAGGATACCTCGTCAGATTCTAACTCTTGAGGTATAACCTTTGAGTGTAAAATATGATCCTTCTTATCCAAGATTTTAACACGTATCTCCTCATACGTTAAATCTTCTGTTATCTCATGTAGTTCTAATTCAATAATGTGGTTTGGGTCACATATTTACATAACATCGATACATGAAAAACGTTATGAACACGCGACATACTTGGCGGTAAAACGAGTCTATAAGCCACAATTCCTACTTAATCGAGGATTTCAAATGGGCCAATTAAATCGAGGGTTGAGATAACGCCTTCTCGAACCTTCTTCTTCATATTCATCAGATTCGGGGGTGTAGCTTGAGCGGCTTTAACTTTATCGATTAAAGTCGATTCTACTCGTATATTTGATATCATCACGTGAGTCCTTAGAGTCTTTAACTCTATCTTCATCATTTGTAAGTTATACGAAATGGGTTTTTATGTTAACAACATCGCACTCATAAATTCATACGGTCTTCTACTCAACACGTCAGCTACCACGTTCTCTCTTCCATAATGATATTGAATGGTATGATCGTAATCTTCAACAGCTCGAGCCAACGTCTTTGGCGCATGTTACATTCATTTTAGTTGAAGAAATATTTGAGGATTTTAGAAATGGGTTTTGTACTGGGGTCAATACAAAATTCGATTTCACGCTCTAGGGGTAAGCTAAGAAGTCTTCAGGAATATGTCAGGAAATTTATTAACAATAGAAATATCATTCAAAACTGTGACCGTCATCCAAGACTTGGATAACACGTCACATTGATATCTATCAACTTACCACCATTATTCACGTCGTCCCCTACGGATATTCTAGCTTCGGTGTATTCCAAGACTTGGAAGTCACCAAATGAAAGGCTCGTGAGGCTCTTTACTTATGGCTTGATATGACAATGATTGACTTTAGTGGTTTGGTTTCTTGAATTCACATAACAGGTTGGTTAGGAATATGAAAGCTAACAACCTTACAAAAATAATCGATTTTAGCATGATGAGTAGTTAACCAATCAATCCCTAAAATCACATCAAATGCAAGTATTTTCAAAGAAATAAGATCGACAGGTAACGTGGAAGTGTCGATTTGAATTAAACAAGATTTATAAATAGTGGAGGTAACGAATGTTTCTCCTAACAGAGTTTCAACAGATAAAAGAGCTAAGTTCAAACATTGAACACCACTAGGTGAAATAAAAGAGTGGGTAGAACCGGTATCGAATAAGGTATAGACTTCACAAGAGTTTATGATTAACTTACCCGTGATAAATTCATTCGGGTTCCTCGATAAATGCTCTCACTTAAACTACCGGGTTTGACTTGTCTGGGACATCCTTTGGCGTCACCATCCCAGTTGGACTTAAATTTGCTATAGAGTACATTCCACCCTTAATTGCTTCGCCATATTCCTGATCCATGATTCGAATCATTACTCTTCGATCCATATCGAATTGGGGTTGACCGTTCTGCACCGGGTAATTCCAAATTCGATGTTAGATTCTCCCTATTGCTGTCCAGAAAGCCAAATCCATTTCATCTATTTTGGCCTTATTAGATCGGACGTCTTTTTCAACAATATCAACGCATCGTGCGACTTTTACCCATGCATCATCTATTCTCATTTGTTCATTTTCTTCTTCTTTCATCAAAACCTTGATCATAGCATTCTCAGATTCCAGCTCTAATAACTTATACTCTGCCAAAGAGTGCTTCTGTTCAAGCATCGCACATCAGGTAACACAATTTTGAATTGTTGCATCCCTTTGCTCCACGACCGTCTGCCGTTCTTCAGCCTGCTCTTCCAACTCATGAATACGATTTTGTAAAATTCTAAATTTCGATCATAAAATTCTTCTAACAAATTCTCCTCATGTTCCTCTTCTTCTTCTTCTTCTTCTTCTTCTTCTTCTTCCTTTTCTTCCTCAATCTCAGTTGCTACCTCTGCGACTAGCTCGGGTACAGCTATTAGTTCTTCACTCACCACGTAGATATCTCTAATTTCTTCTTCGTCTGACATCACATTAACCTGGTTGGTGATTAAAGGTGTCTCAACGATCTCATGTGCTTTATTGCTGATCTCAACATTTTCAGATGCCATTTTCAAACACTGCCACAAAATAAGGGTTAATTAACATATCACATATTATCCCTATACTCTGACCGACCAATTAAGTACCAAATAAATTTAGGTAGGTCATACTATTGAAGGAATTCCCCGTCTCTCCCTTCCTAGTTCTTGTCTCACATCTCAGCCAGGGATCATATCCCTAAGCTTTCATACCAACTGTGACGCCCCCAAAACAGGTATACATCACCCATCTTCGGTCACCACTTACATGGTACAAAATTCAAATACAACTTAATTATACAACATACGTGTAAAATACGACAAAACATAATCTAAGAGTTTTAATAAGAATATTCTCATCTAGACAATATCCACACTCAATGGAGTCCTCATTACATTTATTGTCACACTATTTAACGTAATAGTGAGGACTACTAATGCTATCATCCGGACCGTCACTCCATTCCCCGACTAGTCCTCGCCACGCTCTCATTTCTCAAGAGAACAATGAAATTAAAAGGGTGAGCTCAACTATCCCAAAGAAGAAATATTATGACTAAGATAATGCGTAATAAATTATCATTAGCCTTCAACAGTGTTAAACTGATACAATATAACAAACATCAAGTTTAATCTGCGGTGAACAAGCAATCCATTAAAAGAGTCAAGTAGAGAATAAAATCTACTATCTTCTATGACTTAAAAGGTTTTTCATCACTTTTATCGCTGGGACTCAACTTAATATATAATCCACATCATCCCTGCACTACGGCCAAGGATATTCATTAGTATCACAACCACAAATTATCCATGCACTACGGGCCAAGGATATTCGTGTATTCATCAATGGTTATGATTATGCCAACAACTGTCCATCAATGCACTACGAGCCAATGAGGATTTTTACCACATCATTTGTAACTTTACGATCATGATTATACCGAATAATCCCTGGTCATAATCATACCAAGTCCATCTATGCACTACATGCCACAGATGACTTTCAACATAATATAAACATGAGGATGATGACAATGACATAATAATTCAATAAAACAAGTTCAAGAATTAATTTATCCAGGAACCAATAATGTCCAAATTGTTAACATGATACTGCTTTGTCGGGTAAAACTCAAGAATGCTCAAAAGAATATTTTCATGAAAAGATACTGGATGAAGCACAAATATTAACGATATCCCACTAATTTCATAGAGTATAAAAGTCAAAGCTTTAACCAGCTGAGTATAAGAGAATATATAAAACTGCAAATGGATTTTTGTCCAGCATACGGTAATCCACTTAAATAGATCATTTCCACAATTTAATAAGGAATGAATACAAAGGATTATTCACCATGCATGTGATAATCCACATAGACAAGTTATTCCAATAGAATAATAAAGAATGGAATAACAGAAGAAATCACCATGCATGCGATAGGCCGTGACCGACAAAGTTATTCCAATGTAATAATAAAGAATGGAAACAGTCAGTGCGTAATCCTCATGCACAAGATGTTCCAATGTAATAATAAAGAACGAAAAAAGTCATGCGTAAACCGCATGCATGCAGGATGTTCCAACAGAATAATAATGAGCGGAACGGTCATACAGAACGCATGCATGTGATATTCCAATGTAATAATAAATAATGGAATAATGTAAGAATTTTTCCAAAGATAATAATAAAGAATGGAATAATAGAAGAATTTCACCATGTATGCAGATTGCCCAGATGTAGACAAAGTTATTCCAACATAATGATAAAGAATGGAATAATGTAAAAATTTCACCAAGTATAGGGTAGCTCAGCAGATATAGGTTATTCCAACGTAATAATAAAGAATGGAATAATGAAGTTCTCTTCATAAATACGAAAGAAATAATACCCTTATTTAGTACAACAAATAATATCCCTTACCTTAGAAGAATGCGGATATAGAGTAGTAGTGAAGTAGTAGAATACTTTTCTTCTTTTTCTCTATAGTTTTCTCTCTAGAGTTTGGTGAATTTGTAAGAAATAATGAAGGAATGAGCTTCTATTTATAGGAGAATGGACCTGAATAGTAACTAATTCATGAACGGTCTGCATTAATTTACTTTTAAACGAGACCATCCCATATTGATTTACTATGCAAAGATTAATAAAATATTCTAATAAAACAAAATCTTTTAAATAAAATATAATATATTCTATTTATAATCTAATAAAACGAATAACTTTATAAAAGTATTCTATTTTATATAAAAGATTTTACTATGCAAATACTATACGGGAGCACTATGCATAATAAAATATTATATATTCTATTTATAGTCTAATAAAATAAATAACTTTCTAAAAGTATTCTGTTTTATATAAAAAGTTTTGTCTTTTATTATATTTATAATAATAATAAAACAAAACTTATCACCTTTATTATAATTCACAATATTAATCGACCAGGTCGTTCCCAAGAAAGAGGGGGCTTTCCAATAAGAATTTCTCTCTATTGGCGCGCAATTAGGTGACCAAACCTCTCCTTGGCAGAACTTCTAGACATCGTTAATATTGCAAATAATAATATTAATAACTTTATTATCTCAATTATTGATTTAATAATATATAAAATATCGACAATAATTGAATCAAATAACGTGAGATATTATGTAACAATCGTGTAGCAATAATTGAACAAAAGCTGAAGTGACTTTCACGTAAGCATCAATAATCAATACCGTAGCTACTATGCAACCACGCGTATTATTGTACTTTTAACACCAGGTGTTTCAACAGTTAACGGTAAAACTTCTGCCGTTATTTCCATAAAATATTTTTGTCGTTTTCTCAATTTGACAATAATTCCGTTGCGGGGTCCACCAATGATTGTGCCGTTGTACGAATATTCCCTATTAAAACGAATATTCCTCGACCAATCGAATATTATACAACAACTTGCATATTTTGCAAAATTTATAAATACTACCCACAACTATAACATTATCTCAAATCCACACTATAATATTCAAAAAAATATTTTGAGAAAATTAAATCTTTATTTGTAAAATTTGGGGTTTTAAAGTAGTCCTCCCATAAACGGTCCACGTAAGCAACATCAAATAGAAAAGTTGATGATAGCCCCAACATTGATATCAAAGTCCTTCACAATAGCATACAGTAGAGGTGCTTTCTCCTTGGTTATCTCATTGACATGTTGGGAAGGGAACAACTTATCACTTAAGAATGTGTACCAAATCTTCCCATACCGGCTCAAATCTTTGTTAACAAACAAAGTTCCACCTTTTTTCCCTTTCAACCATACAGTGTCCGGCTTGCAAATCTCTACCAAAATTTGTACATAATTTGGTCCACTATCTCTATACGCTGTGTACTGGAAAACCTCGGGTGCTTGAAGATCATCGTACGCATTAATTGCTTTGGTGCTGAAAGGAAATATCTTCCCCCTAACAAAAGCTGTGAATGAGGCCTTATCTTCGGCATTTACGTAAAATTCTTTAACCACGACCACTACAGACCGCTACTTTAGGTTGATCAGTGAACGTATCCCAGCCCCTCTCCATAATCTGATGACCCATCTCCCCGTCAAATTCGTCAGGTCTCAGTCCACGCTTGGGTGTAAGTGCTTTATCTGCAAAGTAGTCGAATCTATTTGCTGCGGATGCACTTATAAACTTCCATCTATCAAATTATCGAACGGGGGTGGAAGAACCTTCACCTCGCTGTCTTTTCTGTGCTTTTGGTGCCATGGATGTGTATCTCTGTCAATTTCCCTCTAATTGTTTCACTGAAAGTACTTGATGGCCTATAACAACCTTATATCAAACCCTTTTTTGAGGCAATATGCAAGTTCCTGATATGTAAACTGATGATGCTCACCAACAATATCCCCCAAACTTATTTAATGGTGAATGTTGTGTACCATTTACTTCGAATTAGGAATTAGTCTATTAGAATATTTCAATTGTATTAGCCCCTTTTTAAAATCGCGATAAATTTCCCATTGTAGCATGTGAACTCTTAGTTAGGGTTTGCAATTTGAAGTAAGTGATGAATTTGGATTGAAGGATAAATGTTTGATGTTTGGGAAGAGAAATTCGTATAAAATTGGGTGTATTATAGTGTGTGATGATGTTTTGGGTGCATATGGTTCAAAGGTTCGAAGTTGGGAAGGAGAGGAGTGTGTTAGTTTGACCGAGAGAAGATGTTTTAAAAAAAATTGAACTACGTAGTGCCGCCGGGGTGACAGTTTTTTTGCTTGGAATACCTGCCGGGGCAGCGTTCAACAGAGTACTTGCCGTTGGGGTGGCATGATTTGAGCTTAAAATGCCCGCCGGGGCGGCTCTATTTTCTGAATTTTTTTCTTTTTTTCTCTGTTAGACTGCTTGGCACATGTACTACTCAATTAACTTCCCTTCAATGTATTCTAACTTCATGTAATAATCTTTTGCACGAATTCCCTGCCATACTTCTTAGCTTAAACACCTAAAGAGATACATAAACGAAGATTAGAGCGAGTATTATGGAGAATGAACAAGCAAACTTTTATAAATGAAAATCGACTAACTAACTAACTAACTACTAAATGACCATATGAATTGAACATTGAATCTAAATTCTGAAAACAAAAAAACTAATTAGGTTGCCTTCCATAAAGCTCTTGATTTAGAGTCTTTCAGCCTGACTACTCCTTGTTTCATGGTGAGTTGGAAAGAGTGATTGAGGTTTGCTGGCGATCGACGTCACCACCCCAATAGTGCTTTAAACGTTGTCCATTGACTTTGAACATTTCATCTGAATTCCGACCAACTAATTCAACAGCGCCATGTGGAAATAATGTCTTTATGATAAATGGGCCCGACCAGATTTCCAAGGAAAAACTTTAATCTTGAGTTGAAGAGAAGAACTGCTTGACTCGGCTCAAACTTTCTTTCCAAAATTTTCTAATTGTGCCACCGCTTGACATTTTCTTTGTACAAATTTGCGTTCTCATATGTCTGCAAGCGAAATTCATCTAATTCATTGAGTTGGAGAAGTCACTTCTTTCCCGTTGTTGTGAGATCAAAATTTAACTTCCGAATGGCCCAGTAGACTTTATGCTCGAGTTCCACTGGGAGGTGACACGCTTTTTCATAAATGAGCTGATACGGAGACATACCGATCAGTGTCTTATATGTTTTGCGATAAGCTCATAGAGCGTCATCCAGTTTCAAAGACCAATCTTTTCGGGTTGGGTTCACTATTTTCTCTAAAATTCACTTCACTTCTCTATTTGATACTTTCGCTTGGCCACTGGTTTGGAGGTGATAAGAAGTAGCAATTCTGTGGTTGATCCCATACCTAGCCAAAAGGGTTGTGAAATACTTATTATAGAAAGGACTCCCCTCATCACTGATAATCACTTTTGGTGTGCCAAATCTCGTGAAGATGTTTTTCTGCAGAAATTTCAAGACTACCTTGGCGTCGTTTATTGGTAAAGCGACAACTTTAACCCATTTAGACACGTAGTCTACTGCCAATAGAATATACAGATTGCTAAACGATGAATGGAAACATTCCCATGAAGTCGATCCCCCAAACATTAAATACTTCCACATCCAATATCATGTTTAGTGGCATTTCATTACGCTTAGAGATATTATCCACCCTTTGGCATCTATCACAGTTTTGTACAAACTGATGAGCGTCTTTGAACAAGGTAGGCCAATAGAATCCTGCTTTTAGCACTTTGGCGGCTGTCCTCTCACTTCCCTAATGTCCCCCATATAGAGATACGTGGCATTCATGTAAGATACTTTCCACTTCACCTTGTGGAACACAACGATGAACCATTCGGCACACTGTCTAAACAAAAATGGCTCATCCCACTTATACAATTTTACATAATGTAAGAATTTCTTCTTTTACTGACGTGTCAAGTCTGGAGGGAAGATATTGGTTTCTAAATAATTGGAAAAATTAGCAAACCATGGAAATTTGTCGTGAACCATAAATAGTTGTTCATCCAGAAAAGACTCGTTGATCAACACTTTATCTATCATGGCTTGATTCAGATTCTCCAATCTCAAAAGATAATCCGATACCTGATTCTTAGTACCCTTTCTATCTTGGATTTCCAGGGCAAATTCCTGTAGGAGGGGAATCCACCTAATCAGATGGAGTTTCACATACTTCTTGGAAATCAAGTATCGTATAACCGAATGGTCGGTATAAACCATAACCTTAGTTCTAATCAAGTACGAGCGAAATTTATCAAAAAAATACACAACCACAAGTAGTTCCTTCTTAGTGGTTGTGTAATTCAGCTGAGCATCCGTCAATGTCTTACTAGCATAGTAGATCGCATGAAAAACCTTATCTCTGCGTTGTCCCAAAATAGCCCCTACCGCATAATCACTAGGATCACACATCAATTCAAATAACATGGTCCAACCCAGTGTTATGATCACAGGTGCTGTCGTTAGTTTATTCTTTAGTTGTTCAAACGCTGATAAACACTCTGCATCAAATCTAAACGATACATCTTTCTCCAAGAAGTTGCATAATAGTTTTGAGATATTGGACAATTCCTATATGAACCGGCGGTAGAATCCCGCATGCCTGAGAAAACTGCGAATCCCTTTTATTGATATCGGTGGTGACATATTTTTAATTGTCTCTAGTTTGGCTCGGTCCACTTCTAACCCCTTTACTGATACTTTATGCCCAAGGATGATTCCTTCTTGAACCATGAAGTGGCATTTTTCTCAATTAAGCACAAGATTGGTTTCCACGCATCTTTTGAGTACCATGACCAAATTTTCCAAGCAATTGTCAAATGAATCCCTAAACACTAAAAAGTCATCCATGAATACCTCTACGTTGCATTCTACCATATCTAAAACTATTGCCATCATGCATCTCTAAAAAGTCGCCGATGCCGTACAAAGTCCAAATGACATCCTCCTAAAGGTAAAGGTACCGTATGTGCATGTGAATGTTGTCTTCTCATGGTCCTCCGGTATAATTACAATCTGATTGTAACCCAAATAGCCATCTAGCGAACAATAGTATTCATGTTCTGCTAATCTATCTAACATCCGATCAATGAAAGTTAACGGGAAGTGATCCTTTCGAGTTGCCTTGTTGAGTTTCCTATAATCCATGCAAACCCTCCATCCGGTCACTATCCTTGTCGGTATCAGCTTATTGTTTTTATTAGTCACCACTGTAAGACCCCAACTTTTATGAATAAAGATTTAATTTCTCGAAATATATTTTTTTAATATTAAGGTGTGGATTTGATATAATATTATAGTTGTGGGTAATATTTACAAATTTTGCAAAGTAAGCAAGTTGTCATAAAATATTCGATTGGTCGGGGAATAGTCATTTTATCAGGGAATATTTGTACAACGACACAATCATTGGTGGACCCCATAACGGAATTACTTTCAGAGTTAGAAAACGACATAAATATCTTTTTATAAAAATAACGGCAAAAGTTTTACCATTAACTGTTAAAATACCCGGTGATAAAAATACAGTAATACGCATGGTTTTATAGTAGCACACAGTATTATACAGTATCTTTGATTATTGATGCTTACGTGAGAAGTCAGTCAGTTTATTTCAATTATTGCCACAGTAATTGCTGCATAGTATCTCACATTGTTGAATTAATTATTTTCACAATATTTTATATTATTAAATCAATAATTGAGATGACAAAGTTATTCATATTATTATTTACATTATTGACGATGTCTATAAAGTTTTGTCAAGAAAAGGGGATTGGTCACCTAATTGTGCGCCAATAGGGAGAAATCCTTAACGGAAAGCCCTCTCTTTCCTGAGAATGATCTGGTTGTTAATATTGTGAGTTATAATATTAATGATTATTAAAAATGTGTTTTGAGAAGCCAAGTGAATTGAGATAAATATAGGGGATTTTTATGAAGTATTTGTTATAAATTTTGCTTATTATATGGACCCCCACTTACCCATTTTTCAAAATAATCAGTAGAAAATTATTCAGTATATATATAAGTATTATATATATATATATATATTATATGTAAATGATTGGGGGGGGGAAATGAAAGTCATGGGAGTACTATTTTACATATATATATATACATATATATATATATATATATATATATATATATATATATATTATAATAAGTTTTATTTTTTTATGAAAAATAGAATATATTATATTTTATTATGCATAGTATCTGCATAGTGTTTGTATAGTGACTGCATAGTAAAATAAAAAATTTTAGCCGAAATCCATGAATTCCCACTGTGCAGTCCATGATTTTTCCTTTACCATGCATCCAAATAGTATCCTTCCATTCTCCTATAAATAGGATGCTCAGTTTAGAAAAGAAAATCATGCCAGAATCAGAGAATTCTTCTTCTATAATATTAAGTGTATTTCTTTTGAGTTTAAGGAAGTTTTAAGTGTAGAAAATATTGAAAGTTTTCTGCAAGAATATATTCGCTATACCAGTCAGAATTGCTCTCTTTTTGAGGTAAGGGGTATTATTTATTTCATATTCTCTTACGATATTATTTTTCGTATTCGTAAGAAATTTTATTTCATTCAATATTCGCAAGAAATATTATCTTCGTTTAATATTCGTAAGAAATATTATCTTTGTTCAATATTCGTAAGGAATAATATTTTCATTCAACAGTTGTAAGGGGTATTATTTATTTCATATTCGCTTACGATATTATTTTTCATATTCGTAAGAAATTTTATTTCGGTCAATATTCACAAGAAATATTATCTTCGTTTAATATTCGTAAGGAATATTATCTTCGTTCAATATTCATAAGAATATTATTTTCGTTTAACAGTTGTAAGGGATATTATTTTTGTTCAATATTCATAAGAAATAATATTTTCTTCTATACTCTGTAGTATGTAAGTAATATTATTTCATTTCAGATTCTGAATTCTACACTCATTTTGTTAAGTATTGCTTCTATACTCCTTGAAATTAGTAGAATATCCTTGAAATTTGCGCTTCATCTAGTATCTTTTCATGAAAATATTATTCTAAGCATTCTTGATAATTTTTAATCTTTTCATATCGGGGTACTATTCACGAAGTGCTATTCACAGGGTACTATTCACTCGGGTAATATTCACCCAGGGTACTATTCATGACAAAAATTGATTTCTTTTCTATTCAAATAATTTTTGATACAATATTATTCTTGAATTTTACTCCACAAAGCAGTATCATGTTGACAATTTGGACATTATTGAATTCTGGATAAATTGAATTATAAATCTTTAAAATTTCTCCTTTGCTTTCATTTAATTGAATTCTTATATCATTGTCATCATCCTCATGCTTATATTGTGATGAAAGTCATCTTTGGCCCGTAGTGCATAGATGGACTATTGATTGGTATGATTTTTATAACCAGGGATTATTTGGTGTAATCATGACCTGTAATATTACAAATGATGTGGTAAAAGTCCTCATTGTCCTGTAGTGCATTGGTGGATAGTCATTGGTATGATCATGACCATGCGTTCTCTTCGGCCAATGGTGCAAAGATGAATTGTTATTTGACATGTTCATGACCATTGGTGAAAACATGAATATCCTTGGCCCGTAGTGCATGGATAATTCGTGGTTGTGATAATAATGAATATCATTGGCCCGTAGTGCATGGATAATTTAGTGATGTGGATTATTTATTAAGCTGAGTCTCAGTGATAAAATGGATGATAAACTTTTAAATCATAGAAGATAGTAGATATCATTCTCTACTTGACTCTTCTAATGGATTGTTGTTCCGCTGCAGTTAAACTTGTTGTTTATTATATTCTATCAGTTTAACACTATTGAGGGCTAACAATAATTTATTCTGTATTATCTTAGTCATAATATTTCTAACTGGGCTAGTTGAGCTTACCCTTTTCTTTCATTGTTCTCTTCAGGAAATGAGAATATAGTTGGGACTAGTAAGGGAATGGAGTGACGGTCCGAGATGGTTGTTTTAGTATTCCTCACTATTTTGTGAAATAGTGTGATAATAATTGTAATGAGGATTGAATTTGAGTTTGGATATTGTCTAGAAGACAATATTCGTGTTAAAACTCAGCTATTACGTTGTCGTATTTTGCACGACAATTGTATTAATTAAGTTTGTGCTACCTATATGATGAAGGGAGAAGCCAACTTCTGGTGGGAGGCAAACTAGGGTAGGGCTGGAGTGGAGGTTATGACGTGGACACGGTTCAAGGAAATATTTTTCGAGAACTACTTTCCTACGAGTGTGTAGAGTAGGATGGAGATGAAGTTCTTAGAACTGAAACAAGGGGACATAACTGTTCCCTAATATGCTGTCAAGTTCAATGAATTGGCAACTTTGCTCCACATCAGGTGGATACTGAGGTGAGGAAGGCGCAGAGATTTGAGCAGGGCTTGAAACCCTAACTCTATAGCCGGATATCAATGTTACAAAGTAATTCCTTTGGAACCATTCTGGAGAAGGCGATAATAGCGGAGGGGGGTAGTGAGGCTTTAAGCCAATACCCCTGAGAGAAGAAGAATAAGAATAAGAATAAAGGTGATGGTGGAGTCAAGACGGAAGGAGCCTGTGGAAGTGGCAGTGGACAAAAGAGGAAGGGTTTTAACTCAGGGAATATCAAAGTGAAATAAGGAGATCCCAATAGGAGGATCGAGGTGTGTAAAAACTGTGGGAAGGCTCATTTAGGAGTCTTTCTCAAGGGTAAAGCAATTTGCTATAACTGTGGACAAGAAGGGCACATTACGCCTAACTGTCTGAGTGCAAAGAAGAACCTGGATGTTTCATATGTGGGTCAACTGACCACATGGCAAAGAAATGTTCGAATAAGGGGTCAGATAGTAATAAAGGAGCTAATAATTATGAGTTAACTATTAGTGGTCCTAAACCACCGAGTAGACCGATGACCCGCACATTTAATATGACAGTCCAAGATGTTGTTGCATCGAGAGATGTAGTTGTAGGTATTATCCCAATCAATGATATAAATACTTATGTGTTGTTTGATTGGGGTGCTACTTGTTCTTTTATAGCATGTGAACTTGCTAGACTATTAGGGTTACTCCCTGAAAGTTTGCCAATACCTTTGAACATTAAAGTAGCAAACAAAGAGACAATTCCTATTGAACATATTCATAAGGGCTGTTGCGTAGAAATAAGAGGTAACAAATTATCGGTAGACTTAATACCGATAAAGTTGGGAGAATTCGATGTAATTCTCGGGATGGATTGGTTGTTTAACCATGGTGTAATTATAGATTGTCAAAAGAAAAGTGTAAACCTTCGGACTTTGAAGCAGCCCAAGGTAGTATTTTACGATAGTAAATCACCGGGATGTTCTTGTTGTCTTATCATGACATAATCTAAAAAGTTGCTGAAGAAGGGTTGTGTAGGTTATTTATGTCATGTTATTGATACCCAGCGAGTGGGAGCAACATTGGAATAGGTACCTATAGTAAAAGAATTCATGGATGTATTTCCGGATGAATTACCAAGTGACCGGATAGGGAGCTTGAATTTGTAATAGACGTTGTGCTAGGAATGGCACCAGTTTCTAGGGCACTATACCATATGGCGCCAGTAGAGATGAAGGAGTTGATAATTCAGTTACAAGAACTATTGGACAAAAAGTACATTCAATCGAGTGTCTCTGGTAGAGCACCCAAGATTGTTTAACCAAGAAGAAGGATGATTGTTGAGACTTTGTATTGACTATCGAGAGTTAAACAAGCTAACGATAAAGAACAAATACCCATTGGCAAGGATCGATGATCTATTTTATCAATTGAAAGGGGCAAAATATTTTTCTAAAATAGATTTGCGAACGGGGTATCATTAGTTAAAAGTAAAGAAGGAGGATGTGTAATACCAGTGAATTTTACAAACAATATTAATTAATTAAATAAATTATTTGAATATTTATGTTGAAATAAATATATATTTATGTGTGTGTTGGAAAGTAATAATTAAACTTAAACTGAATTAAGCATGTAACAAGTATGTGGTGTAACAATCCAGAATTTTTATATGTAATTTAAAATATTTATTGGAATTAAATAAATATTTTAGTTGATGTGTTTATTGTTAAATAAATACTTGATAGATTTGTTTATTTATTGATTAAATAAACAATTCATGAATTATGTGTGGTGGACTAATTTAATTTAGTGTAATTTATTAATTAAATTGATGTTTGGTAATTTTGTGATTTGAAATTTTAATTTAATAAGTTGATTAAATTAAATGAATTGTTAAATTTATCATCATATTACATAATGGTAATAATTAATAATTAAATTAGAGAGTTATTAATTTGTTAGATAAAATTATAATTTATATTGAAATTATAATTTTATAATTATTTGATTTATGAAGCAATTTGATTTAATGGCTATATGATTTAATAAGTTGATGTTAACTTTAGCTAAATTTGAATATTAGAATTTAACTAAATAAAGTTTGACCATTAAACTATATAGTAAGTGATTTATTAAAATAAATTAAAAGAGGTTTATGTCTTTATTTTAATTCTGCTTTGCCAAACAAGCCTCAGTGGCTTTTGAATTTAAAAATAATAATAATAATTGATATCAATTAAGTGAGGGTAAGTTATGTCGTCAGTTTTTATGCGTAATAATAATAATAATATTATATCAGTTAAGTTGTTGTGTTACGTTAAGTTGTAAGAGAGAAAGAACAGAGAAGAGAAAGAAGAAAAAAAACACAGAGAGAAAAGAGAGAAGGAAGAAGAGAGGTTTCTCTGAGTTTGAGAATTTAGGAAAAGGAGGAAGGTTAACAAGCCTCTCTTATCTTTTAGCTAACCAAAATACAAGCACTCAAATGTATAATTTTAGTTTTTAAAAGTTTTAGTTTTGTTCTATTTAAAAGTTCTCTGTAATTGATTTTTATGAATAATTATTGAAGATATGGTTAATATGTGTATACAAATTGTTTGTATATGTTTTGTATATAATTTAAATTAGGTTAATCCGTGAAAATATGATATATGTGATGAAATTATGTTTATAGAGAAATACAGTGATGCACTTATGATATGGCTTATTTTGGAATCAAATTTATGTTCAATTCATGTTATGATGAGTAAATTGATTTCTAATTATGAAAATTCATGAAGAAACGAAATAAAATTGATTTAAACGAGTTATTTTGGTGTAGTAACGAATTTTCAGTGATTACTTTCGCTAGGAATGTCTAAAAATGGAGTTTTTTTTGTAAAAGTATGAAATTTAATGGATTTAATTCGATTGTTGTTGTTATTTTGATGTTTTAAATCGATGTATACATGCTGGGTAAAATTTATATGAAGTTTCTGTGATTTGGGTGTGTTCAATTTGTTGCTTAAATAGTGAAATTTGTGAGTTTGAGTTGAAAAGAGCCGAAAAATAGTCTACGTAGTTTCTGTCTGCACACCAGTGTAGCTGCGCTGGTGTCAAAAGTAGAAACGGTCCTAAGGATTAGAGATGCGTAGCTACGCCAGACCCAGAACAGAGACAATGATGATATGTTATTTGTTCAATCACTTAAACTTAGTCTAATGTGAACCCCTAAATCCGGGTACTTCAATCCCACAGATTTGGTGTTCATTATCCAATTAAATCATAACTAGCTACCCATAAATAAATGATATAAACTTGCAAGCTTAAACAATAAAACTTCCATTAAAGGGTTACACAATCTCAAAATAAATCTCAGGTCATCTAACCTTTATTATTACAATTATCAACAAAATATTATTAAAACAGAATCATAATCAAGTCTATTACATAAGCTTCATAAATAGAAGATAAATTAAATGTTGTCTAATCAAGAACTTTTCCCTTGCCCTTGCTTGTAGAAAGCTCTTCAAACTTCTTAACTTCATCTGCATTGTTTTCTGCAAGTATGAGCAAATAATTGCCCACAAGAAGGATAGTATACAATAACATTCTATGAATGACAATTAACTGAGCTTTCAATGTTAAGTATTTTTACCAGAAATAATAAGTTCTATTTTGAATACTGTGAGTTCAAGGAATAACGAACTTTAAAATCAAATAACAAATATCAATATCACTGAATGTCACAAGACCACGAACTATGTTATAGGTTGTCAAGTATTTCTACTTTAACCTTTAACGATCTAAAAGACCATAATCATTATCTATGTCCTAGGTTAACAAGCGTTTCTACTGTAACCTTTAATAGTCTAAACGACTATACGGACCATTGTCTCGTACTCCAGGTGATCAGCCTTTTGTACTATGTTGTAATGCGCAAACATTTTAACGCTATTGCGTAGCTCTAAAATAATCCCCTGATATAGGGTTGTTCATCTCAGCTTAGATCATTAGGTTCCGTACCAAAGGAAGTTTGGTTTAGAATTAACTTCAAAGGAATTCTAGATCTTTAGCACGCTCATCAACAAAGTACTGGTTGAACCAAGTAGGGATCAATAACTATTCAAAAGTTTGGTTACAATTGAATTATGCCAATTTATCAATAAGAAAAAGGATATCAATGGTTTATTAGCTAAACAAATATTAGTCATCGACTATACACTCTTAAAATTGTATAGATTCATAAGCAAACCAAAAGAAGTTTGGTCTGGACTGACTTTAAGGGTAATTTAGAGTTTAGAACATTCATCAACTAAGGATTAGTTGAATCAATAAAGAATCGCTAGTCAACTAAGAGTTCAGTACAACAATGTAAGATAGTGCAATGACATTGGTGATCAGAGATTGAACAACAGTTAATTTTAGCTAAACAAATGTTTTTCAACAAGAACAAGCTTTCAGCAATCTCGTTTGGGATGAAGAAACAAAGATTAATTAACTTACTCAACAATAAATTAGGGTTAAAGAATATGCATAACAATAACAAGTTAGGAACAAGAACTTGCATAATGAAAGATTAATGTTAGAGAACTTGCTCAATTGAATAATAACTTCAAGAAACTTGCATAATCGTAAAAGTAGGGTTAGGAAACTTGCGTAAAAATAACAACTTAACTGCTTAATAAGAGATTAGAGATAGAAAACTTGCATAAGTATAACATGACAGTGAAAAGTAAACCTTGCTGAATAATAAAGTAGCAAAGGTTAGGGAACTTGCCTCTTGCATAAGCTATACAATTACAACTCACGTACTCCAATATCCTACACATAACATTAGGATTATCACATCAATTAGCTACATACACATTATCCTCATAGATTCAATTCTCATCTTAGTTAAGTTATAACATTTATCTTAAGGTTTAACCATATTAATCAATCACATAACACGAATCTGAAAACTCACTAAAATATAACATAAGACTTTTAGCATCTAAATCACATTCTTAACTCTTACAACGCTGAGTTTCAATCTAATATAACTTATTAATCAATATTATTTTTCTTCTTAGTCATACTCGGAATTCATTCAAGTGTTTTAAGTCTTATGAGGACTCCTTATTAGTTTTATATTAACTATTTTCCATATATTATAATGTTCATTTCAATGGAATTGAAACACTTTTTACGTTCAATAACACTTGTCACGGCGTCTCGACGTTCATTCGTCACACGCCCGATTTGCCTCTCTTATGTATGCTTAGTATGCTTATACAACTTATCTAATACATAATTTATTAATGTTAAGCATCATTATAATTTATAATATTCATGTTTTATAACTTAGAACAACATCTTTTATCGTCAGAAGCACTTCACTTGCACACGTGCAGGCTCGACGCCCTTCGATTGCCTCTAAATTCACATTAGTCCCATAGATGGCCATTTTCACCCTTTTTAACGACCTCAAATCAAAAAACTTAAAGAATGAAATTTGTAGGTATACTCGTTACCTTTCTAAATCATCCTGAATCATCTCAATCGAAGTTTGTATGAAAACTTTATGGCCGTTTTACCAAAGAAGGTCAAAATAGTCACACCTGACACTCCATGAGCGCAGCTGCGCCCAAATAAGCCTTGGAAATAGTGCAGCTACGCCCAAGAGAGTAGCTTAGCCCCAATAGACTTAGAGCACAGTGCAGCTGAACCTATTAGTAGAACCAAAATTAGCAGTTTATTGTTCTTGTGATTTTTGACCTTTTTTCTCATTCTAATCTTCATAACTCAAACTATACACATCCAAATTAGTCCGTTTTTGATTTTATGGATTCGTAATTCATAGAAATACAAAATACCAAAGAATCAATAATTTACAAAAACATTAACTAACCCCAAATCTTAACCCAAAACTCATGTTTATACTAAAATTTCATGTTTTAACATGTTTAGCGAATTCATTCACTACGAATTCTTTTTTTAATAAAATTGATTCATTCAACTTGCGTTATTATCTTTTTTTAACATATTAACATAAAATACTAACAGTTTACAGATTCTAGCTTGATTTAACCACCAATTTCAAGCTCCAAAGTAAGCCATTTTGTACATACATCCACAAAAATCCAAATCTTCACTTAAAACATGTTTGATGGATTTAATTACCGAAAACTCATATATAGATGTTATATAACACATATTACTTGCAACCAAAAACACATATAACCATTCTCTCAATAAATCATGCATCAAAACCATTTACAGTGAAGAAAACTTCAAGAACAACAACTAAAAATATAGACCGAGATGATTACCTTTTGATTCCTCTTAACCTTAGCAAAGATAATTATAATAGCTTTGTTAATTCTCTATTTCCTTCTCAAATCACAAAGAACACAAATTCTCTCAATAGCTTTCAGTCTCTTTCACAACTCTATGTTTGCAAATAGGTGTAGGAAGAAAACTGATATAATATTTACGTAACTTAGAAAATAAACTGATATATATTATAATACGTATAATAACCCATATCAGTTATAAGAATAAAGGTTTTAACAGTTACAAAAATTAAAATCTGAAGGCCATGTTTGGCAAACACTATTAATACCCCTTTTTAATTTATTTTAATATTCCTTTTTATAATATGGTTCACTTGTCACACTCTTAGCAAATTAATTTAATTAAATTCTTAAATTCATTAATCCTTGACATATAATTATAATTTCCACTAGAAATTATAATTTTATTTAACAAATTTGTACATCCAATGTAATTATTAAATTAAATTAGAACAACATTATAATTATTTAACAATTCACCTTTTAATTAAATTATAATTTAAACCATACATTAGCGTAATCAAATACGCACAACTTATAAAATCATATAATCATCAATAAATCAACATTATAACTACTCATTTAATCATAATCAACTCTCTAATTTAATTATTAAATTAAATTAGAATATTATCACTATGTAGCATAATCATTAATTCAACACTCATTTAATTTAATTAACTTTAAAATACAAAATTACTAAATACCAACTTAATTAATATATTACACTTTATTAATTTAATTCCCCAAACTCATGAATTATTTATTTAACTAATAAATAATCAAATCAATCAAATATTTATTTAATAATAAACACATCAACTAAAATATTTATTTAATTCAATAAATATTTTAAATTACATACAAAAATTCTGGATCATTACATCCTTCCCTCTTTATAAGTATTCTGTCCCTAGAATCATAACTCAAATAATTCATTCATCACATATAATCTAGTTTAAAGTTCATGACAATCTGTTAGGCTTATATCAAGATATTATAATAGATTGTTCATGTGTAATTGATGATTTCAAGTTGTGAAAATTTATAAATTATACTTTTAGTTATTATTGTAAAGCTTTCTTATATGATTAATGAAGTTGAATTGTTGGCTAAGAAAGAACTCTAGATTGGTTAAGTTATATCGATTTAAGAAATCAGAATTCAAACTAGGTTCACAAGTTATATAAAAGTGAAAGTTGAATCTATGAGATTAATATTATGTGGCTAAAGTTGTGCTACAATGTTAATGGAATGTTTAGGGTGTTCGTGAAGCGTGGGTTATAATTGTGTAGCTAACACACGAGGCAAGTCTCCTATCCCTACTCTTACATTACGCAAGTTTTTTGAATCTATTATTTCAGTTGAGTTCTTTAACCCTATCCTATCTTGACTATAATTATGCAAGTTTGTTATTTTGTCTTGTTTATAAATTACCCAAGTTCTTGAATTCTATTGAGCAAAGTTCGTAATCCTGTTTCCTTATTGGAAAATGTAACCTTAGCTTACCATTTTTGTTCAATCAAGGTTTATTATAGTTTTTCAATGTTTTGAACTTTATTCTTAAAGCATGACTTTGATGCATTACATTATTTATTTATGGTTTATAACGACTCTATAATACGTTGTTGTTGAACCCTGGTATTGTCATTACATTGTTGATTCAACTAATCCTTAGTTGATGTACGTTGAACTCTAAATTACCCTTGAAAATATTCAAACCAAAATTCCTTTGGTGCGGACTCGTATGTTAAAACTGAGATAAACAACCCTATTATAGGGGATTATTTATGCGGAAGTGTTTAGATGTTTATGCATAATACATGGTATGAAGGGCTGATCACCCTAAGTACGGGTAAGAAGGTCCATATAGTCTAAATACTGTTAAGGGTTTAAGCTGAAAAACTTATAACCTGGGACATAATTCATGGTCTTGTGACCCTCAGAAGATTTCCAGTATCAGTTCTTGATTATCGATATTAGAAAATGTTATTCAATACAATTGAGTTATTTATTGCCATATATTATGTCCTTTCAATTGAGCATTTTTTGCTCACTCTTGAATATATATAACCATTGCAACTAAAGTTGAGAAGGTTGACGAGCCAACCACTAGCAAAGGAAAAGATAAGATGAACAAGTGTTGAAGACTTATAATTTGTTGAGACTTATGTTTTCAGACTTAGGTTTTAATTACGTGATGTAATTAATTAATTTTCCGCGTTTGATGAATGTTTTAAGGTTAGACAACCTGGGATTTATTAGATTTAATTATGTAACCGTTTAATGGGAAGATTTATTGCTTAAGTTTTATTAAATTTTGATAGTTAGAAATGAATGTTTGGACAGTGAACACCAAATCCTGTGGAATGAAGTACTCAGATTTGGGGGTGTCACAAGTTGGTATGAAAGCTTTAGGTGGGGGAAAAACCTTAGTAAGTAACCTTATAGGAGATTGTAAAGATAAAGATAGTGGTGATAAAATCTTATCGAGTTTTAAGGAAGGAATAATAAAACATTCTATGTGCTTATGTAGTTGCAACATATGTGATTATGAGTGTCGGGTAGTGACAGTTAGTAATTAAAAACTTAAAATTTTTGTTGTCAGGATGGCTAATGTGGGAGAATCCTGTCAGTCTAGGGAGGAGGAATCTCAGATGCCTAGAGAGGATGAGCCTCGAGATATTCAGGTAGTATAGGAACAGCTGGTGCCAATGGAGTCATCTCCGTTGGTCATAGTGGCTGGTTATGCCCCGTAGTTTTAGCAGGAGGGGTCACCTGATGACGAGGATGTGGTAAAGACGGATGAGGAGGATCTTGTGGAGCTATCACAGACAGATAAGGAAGGGGAAAAGTTTCCACCAAGTTCTATTGTGGCTCAAATGTATAACAAAGTGTATGATCGTAACATTGAGCTTCAGGATAGAGTCAAGGATTTGGAGGAGCTGGTTGATGAACAACAGACCGCGATAGCACAGAAGGACGATGAGATCCAGAATTTTGACTAACGTCTCGGTAATGTGGAATGGAAGCTAGTTCACGTAGAAGGTGACAAGGAGGAGCTGAGGGCAGAGGTTACGAAGCTGAAGGATGAACTAAAAGAAGAATTCGCCAAGAGAGCAAGGGTAGAAGTTGCTTATGAGAAGGCTTCCCAGTGTGAAAATGTAGCAAAGGGAGAGGTACAAGTAAAGAAGGTCAAGATGGAAGAGATGGACTGTGTTTTCCACACTTCAATGAACAGAGCTCAAGACTGAGTCATGTACTATCCGACTTAGTTCTAGGAATTTCCATGGTATATGTTAGATCGTAGAACGATGTTCCGTATCATGGAAGAGGAGCGCTGTAAGGATGTGAAACATCTTAGTAGGCCTTAATAGAAAGTGTAGTTGTTATGTGAATAATTATATAATAAATAAGATGTAAATCCCAAGTGTTATGTGACCAATGTGATATGATGATATTATCCTGAAACTTTATCAGTTCGGGAAAGTGATGTAAATAGCAGCGATGCTATCGTTTCTATGTCTTTAAAAGATTATGAATAAATAAAATGCCAATATTTATTCAAGATGTTATGTGGTGATCATTTATGATGTGCAAGTTAAGTAGAAAATACCTAAGGAACTGAGTAATGACTTAATAAGTGTATTTTTAAACAGAAAATGCCTCCAAGAAGACGTCAACCATGACAACGAACCCTTGAGGGGTCTACCAATAACAACAATGCTGATGCTAACCCAGTTCAATAGTTGGTGACGTTACTGACGGGAGCATTGCAGAATCAGCCACATAATCAAGTTGCGACCTTTAAAGATTTTAAGGCGGTTGGACCACTAGAATTTCGTGGGTCCATGAATCCAGTGGAGGCATAAACCTGGATCATGGAAATAGAGAAAGTGTTTAACATTGCTAGAGTCGGTGAAGACCAGAAGACTGCTTTTGCAACATTCATGTTGAAAAAAGAAGCCAGCTACTGGTGGCAGGAAAACAAAACCCGAGGGGGTCAAGGAGTAATGACATGGAATATGTTTAAGGAGATATTTTTTGAGACCTATTTTCCAGAGGGCTCACAAAATCAGATGGAGGTCCAGTTTTTAGAGCTGAAGCAGGGTACGATGACGGTGTCAGTGTATATAGCAAAATTTAATGAGTTGGCGAGGTTTGCACGATATCAGGTTAACACAAATGAGCGCAAGGCAGGAAGATTTGAATAGGGATTGAAGCCCTTGTTGTATAGAAGAGTCTCTATGTTTCAGCTAAAGACATTTTCAACAATACTTGAGAAGGCGATTATCGCGGAAGGTGGAAGCGATGCCTTGACGAAGTACAATCATGAACAGAAAAAGAAGAAGAATGAAAGTGAAGGCAAAACTGGCGGTAGTAGTGGCAGAAATAATAACCCAAAGAGGAAGTGGAATGAGGGTGTAGGAGCTGGAAGTCAGCAGAGTATCCAACAAAAAAGGAATTTGAAGCATGTGCTACCTGTGGGAGAAAGCACACTGGTGTGTGCTTGAGGGGTAAGCAAGTGTACTTTAACTGTGGCCAGGAGGGTTACACAACTCCGAATTTCCATCTACCAAAGAATAATTCTTGTTACACATGCAGGTCGAAGGATCATTTAACTCGTGAGTGTCCCAAAAAGATAGCTGGAGGTATAACTGGAAGCAAGGGAGGTGGCGGTGGAGGTATGTAACGCCCCGAAATATGGTCTATCTTCACACCCGAATTCCGTACGTCACGAGTACATCATTCATCCCCACATACATCATTATATACTAAAATATAACAACATACATTCTCAATTCCCAGGTTCTAAAACCTTTTAACCTCTTTCATTACAAATAATGTTAATTACATTATTCCTTACATCTTACATGTGTGACTTTTATCCGCCACCAAAGATACATAACCGTTCATTAAACTATTCTATAGTTTAATTAGATCATTCTATATTAGAAGTCTTCACTTGATCTTCATATTCATTCATCTAATGAATGACACTTCTTCTGGATACCGATCGGCTTGATCTGTACGGGATCCTTAAGTTCTTCTAACATCGTATGCTAAAAATATTTTTCATTTAAAGCAAGTGTGATCATTCAATTGCCCAACAAGTCATAACAGTTGAACAAACAACTTCAAGAATTCAAACATTCCTTTAGAACTTCGATAACCGAACAAAAGTTATGAAGCAACTTGAATAATAGGAATAATCTTGATTCCTATCATTTTAAAACATTATTCAGTTTCACTTTGAAATACTTTCATTCTTCTACCTTTTCCATACATATTCTGTCTGGCTAGAATCATTAGCACAGACTTAACAATAATGGATCATGTACAAACAGAGCATTCTCTTATTGAACAGTTCAATCACAGAATAGTTCATCTCATAGAAACACCAAAGCATTTACATTGTGGACAAGGCCTTATACGTTCTACCACCTTGAACAAATATCACACATTTGCACATAGACTGAACTTCTAAAGTTCAACATCTAAGAAGTTTAAGAAATTAGCATTCATTTAGAATATGAATGAAGTTAGAAAACTTGCCTTCAAGCGTCTTCCAATAAATATTCAATAATTCTTGGTCTTTACAGTCTCTACAATACATAACCACATAACATACCACATTAGGTCATAATCAGATATGTATGGTACCTAACGTATCTTACCCTTCTTCTCAATCTAATTGTTCATTAGATTTGTTACGGTTATCGCATTACATTGTTCTTACGTTCACATTCACATAAGCATTAACAACTTTTAGTTATAATCCTCAATGTTATAGTCATCATCGAAGATGCTAATTTAAGTTAATTAATTCATCATCAATCAACTATCTTTCATTTCATATACTTAATCATAATTATTTCATTAACAAAACTCGTTCAAGTATTTATCTGCCCTTACGGCTTATTATCGTTCATCGTTTCAGCATTAATAACTTACGTTCAATTAATCTTTCTTTCAACCTTTAGTCGTTAACTTAAGGTTTTCAACATCTTAATTGATGTTACTTTAGGTTTAATATTGATATGACTCACCATTATCAATTTACTTTTCATTTACATTCATAATCTTTCCTCTCTGTGCTTCACCTAATGTTGGCGCTTCGGCGCCAACTTTTCTTGTTGGACTCACGCTGCGGCGTGAGTCTCCAGTACCTAGGACCCGGACATGGCGCCGCGACGCCATCTCCTTCTCTATCATCATGTTACTGTGTGCTACTCTTCGATGGTTAATGGAAATTCTCAGACTTTGTGGCGCCACTTATCGTGCTTTGGTTGTCAGCTGGCCTGCACCTTAATAAATGTATAATTTTGACAGACTTTTTAGTTTAATGAACTTCTTGGACTCCAAATTTGATCATTTTAAGTCCGAATTGGCTCGTTCAAAAGCCATTAGCTCACAAATCACATACTCTAAGTGTTCATACAAGAATTTTTCATTTTCGAATCCGTTAACTCAAAATTCACCTATTAGTTCATTTTAACGAAAACGATAAACGTTCGTGAACGTTCAACGCTCGTTTCTTCGTTCTAAGTCGGAATTCGATCATTTTTGAGTCCGCAACTCTATAATGCAAAATAAGACTTATCCACATTGAAAACTAACATTTCCAAGCTCAATTTCAAAATTTGACTTCCATTCTGAGAATTTCACGATTCCGACGACTATCATCCAAACTCGTGAATTCTGCCATAACTTCGTTACTTAAGATTTGTTCATCGCTTCAAATGGATTCATTCCATCATACTAACATCTTAACATACATATTTCATTAACTTATATACATGATAAGTTCTTACTTGTTCTTCAAGAGTTTATAACTTATAAAAGTATAAACTACTTATTCATGACTTATTAAAGCTTAAGTCCATTGATTAGCCATTCCTACTTCTTCTTAGCATACAAGTTCTACCACTACTCACTTCTCTAACAATTGAAGAGAGGGAGAATCATGGTTTAGGATCTTACCCTTGAAGATTACTTGATTAATCTTTGTTCTTCCTTCTTGCTTCTTGAACTAACAAATTCTAGCTTTTCTAGCTTTTTCTCTCTAACTAATAAGCACTTATAATGTTGGATGAAATAAAACAACCAACAAATGAACTAGCACTCCTTCTATTTATAGAAAAACCAAGGTTAGGGTAGATTAGACATTAAACCAATCCCACCTATTTAACCTCCTTACTATTCATTACTTAGCCATCAAGTTTACTTGATCATCACATAACTTATCCTTTACTTAACAACTAAGTAATAAGCACATTACTTGGCCATCACTTTGGGTCACCCATGGGTCGCCCCATGGGTTTTAACCATCCGGTAACCCATCGGTTCGATCCGCGGTTTAGTTTCTTACTTTGGGCCTTAGCATTAATTCTCATTGGGCCTATCTTGGGCTTATCTTAAAATAACTTTGGGTTTGACTCTTCTTAACATTGGGCTTGGCATAATCCAAGTCCAATTGGATAATGACAAAGTCCACTTACTAAAGTCCATTAAGAACTATTCGTATTTTACTCATACAATTCTCGTATTCTCTTCGTATAGTATTCGTACAATATTTGTATTATATGTCGCATTAATCTTCGTACTATACTCGTATACTAATTTGTATCATACTCGTATATCACACGTATAATAACCCTAATCATTATACGCATTTCATTTCCTTCTCGGAAATTACTTTCCCTAGCCCTTAGGTTTTAAGTCCGCAGGCGAAAACTTCGTTTGCCATAACTGAAATATTATTGGATATTCCATCTCGTCTTAGAATTCTATCATTACGCATTTCTCGGAATTTAAAAAAAATAATTCCCGAGCAGAAATTAGTGAATAGTGTTTTTACGGAAATTTCTCAGAAAACTTTTATTTTTATCTTGGAAATTCAAACACTTTAATTCTACCACATAGCCAGAATCCTCCCGATTAATAATCATCCTAGGTTCTAGAACGATTAATAAACACATAGCACATAAAAATTTAATAAAAATTCATTTTATTAATAACTAATTCTTTAAATCTTAAATTCTGAACAATCCGGATTCTCCGGGTTGTTACAAGGTACGTTGGCTATTGTTGGACTAACGTCATTGAGTAGATCCATGATTAGAACCTTCAATATGACTATGAAGGATACAGTGCAGTCAAAAGATGTGGTGTCAGTTATCATTCCAATCAATGATATAAGTGCATATGTATTATTTGATTCGGGTGCTACTTGCTCATTTATATATAATGATTTTGCTAAGAGTTTGGGGTTGCCTAGGGAAGAGTTAAATTTCCCTTTGAATATAGAAATTGTGAATAGGGAGGTGATTACTGTTAGATTCGTATATAATAATTGTAGGGTGAATATTGTGGTAAACGTAATGATAGTAGATTTAATCCCGATTAAATTGGAGAATTTGATGTTATATTGGGGATGAATTGATTATTCAATTATGGAGCGATAATTGATTGCCAAAAGAAATGTGTAAACCTTATGAATCCGTTAAATGTAGTTTTCTATGGTAGCAAATCGCTTAGACAAGCGAGTTGTCTGACGATTATGCAAGCCAAGAAGTTATTGAGACAAGGCTGTGTAGGATATTTAGCTTACATAGTCGATACTCAGAAGAAGGGTGTGAAATTGGAGGAGATACCAGTTGTTAGGGATTTTGGGGATGTATTTCTGGATGACTTGCCAGGTCTTCCACCTGACAGAGAGATTGAATTCGTTATCAATTTAGCACCAGGGACTACTTCGATATCGAAGGCCCCATACAAGATGGCTCCGGTAGAGATGAAGGAATTGATGGTACAACTGCAAGAGCTACAAGACAAGAAATACATTCAGCCGAGTGTATCGCCATGAGGGGCGCCGGTGTTATTTGTGAAGAAGAAGGATGGGTCAATACGTCTTTGCATTGATTATAGGGAATTAAACAAAGTTACTATTAAGAATAAGTATCTGTTGCCAAGAATAAATGACTTGTTTGATCAGCTAAAAGTAGCTAAGAACGTCTCAAAGATAGATTTGAGAAGTGGGTATCATTAACTAAAGGTAAGGAGGAGGATGTACCGAAGACGGCATTCATAACTCAGTATGGACATTATGAGTTTCTAGTAATGCCTTTTGGTTTGACCAATGCCCCTGCAACATTCATGGATTTGATGAACAGGGTGTTTAAACCATTCTTAGATAAGTTTGTGGTGGTGTTCATCGATGTTTTTTTTTGCTAAATTTAAACTGTATTAAAAGAGAAAAGATTACAACCTCATGGGAATACCCCAATCAGGATATAGCATAGACATGATAGGACAAGCCCCATGATGTCATGACTATAAAAGATTACAAGGCCCAAAGACCAATAAGAAATTACAGTACTGTAATGAGAATTGATACATATTAGCAGACTAGTCGCATCAAAGAACGGAATAAAGATCCCGTAATTTTTTAAATTTAAAACCAGTTGCAACAACATCCCTAAACTTCATTTGCATCAACGTGAAATGAAAGAAATAGAATAGCAACATATAGAAGCACCTCATCTGCCACAAACCTTCCAAATCCCATACCATCCAGCCAAAAGTCAAGCAACAGCAGAAATAGGAGCCAAAATCCCAAGCCAACTGACATTACAACAAAAACATAGTAGCAGTAGCAATAACATAACCCCCAACTAGAGATAAAAGTACTCACATCCTACCCTACCTAGCCCACATAGAGAAGCAACTTTAACACTACATCACCCATGCCCACATCAGGCAAATAGCAGCAGGACCATCAACACCCCCCACAGCAAGCCCAAACGAGATTTGAGCCATGAGTAGCCGCATGTATACAAACCATGCTGATTAACTGGCCCTTCAGTAACACTAGCCATACACTGCTTCATACCAACCTCAGAACTCCAATACCATTTCCATCACCAGCTAAAATTGTAGCTTAGCAGAAATAACAGCAACATACTAGCTACAATCTACACCAACTCAGCAGTAAAAAAGAACCAGAAGTGACACAGGACATTCCATGAAGATCCATCCGAGCATAAAGAATCATCAAAACCTCCAAAACAATCCCCATCCTATAACAGCCAACAGAAAATACAGACAGAATAATAGCTGGAAAGGCCCCCAAAATAGCCTAACATCCCTACCATAGCAGTAGCCTTCTCAAGAAAAAAAGCAAAAACTACCAAGAAATAGCAGAACAACTTAGGGACCAACCAAATGAAGATCAGCTGCAGCCAGCACAAAACCCCACCACACCACCACCACAATGAAGCAGAAGAAGCTTAGCCAAAGCAGAAAAAATGGCCTTTCTACCAAGGGGCAAAGGAGTAAGACCTAGAAACCACCTCAAAGAAAAGGCCAAAACTCATCGATGATATCTTGGTATACTCCAAAACTCAAGAGGAGCACGTAGAGCATTTAAGTTTGGTATTGGAGATGCTAAGAAGAGAAAAGTTGTATGCAAAATTCTCTAAGTGTGAATTCTGTCTAGAACGTGCGCAATTTCTTGGGCATGTGATTGACAAAGATGGAATTTCAGTGGATCCATTAAAGGTCGAAGCTGTAATAAATTGGGAACAACCAAGGACACCATCAGAGGTGAGGAGTTTCATGGGATTGGCAGGTTACTACAGGCGCTTTATTCAAGATTTTTCCAAGATTGGTACTCCTTTGACGAATTTGACAAGGAAAGTCGTAAAATTTGTTTGGACAGATAAGTATGAAGAGAGTTTTTAGGAATTGAAAAAGAAGTTAAGCATAGCACCTGTGTTGTCCTTACCGGATAATACAGGAAACTTTGTGGTTTATAGTGATGCATCGCATAAAGGACTAGGTTTTGTGCTTATGTAAAATGGCAAAGTCATTCCGTATGCATCAAGGCAACTAAAGGACTATGAAAAATGATACTCGACTCATGATTTGGAGTGGGTCGCAGTGGTGTTTGCTCTAAAGATATGGAGATATTATCTTTATGGAGAGAAGTGTGAGATATATTCTGACCATAAGAGTTTGAAATATATTTTCACATAAAAGGATATGAACATGCGTCAAAGGCGATGGTTAGAACTGATAAAAGATTATGATTATGAAATCTTTTATCATCCGGGTAAAGAAAATGTGGTTGTCGATGCCTTGAGTAGAAATGGTCAGGAGAAGTTGATGTTGTTAATTGCCCAGAAGGAGCTCATTTCAGCAATGGTGAAATTAGAATTGGAAATAAAATTTCTAAAAGAATCGGATGAAAGATTGTTCCAGATAGAAGCTAGTCCAACTTTAGTGGACAAGGTAAATAACGCTCAACTACAAGATGAAGGATGTGAGAGAATCAAAGAAAGAGTGTCCGAGGGTAGAGAGGTGAAGTTCAAGATCGATGCCGAAGGATTACTAAGGTTCGAGGGAAGAATCTGGGTTCCATTAGTACCTAAAATTAAAGATGAAATTTTGTCTGAAGCTCATAATTCAAGATATTCAATTCACCTGGGGAGCACGGAGATGTATCAGGATTTACGATAGCATTTTTGGTGGCCAAATATGAAAAGAGATGTTGCGGAATGTGTCGGGAAATGCTTGACATGCCAAAAAGTCAAAGCCGAGCATCAGAGACCAAGCATATTACTTTAGCCATTGGAGATACCGGAATAGAAGTGGGAGCATGTCACAATGGATTTTGTGGTAAGTCTTCCAACTACTCAGAAAGGGTACGATGCAATTTGGGTGATAGTGGACAGGCTGACAAAATCAACACACTTTTTGGCAATAAAGAATATATTCAATCTTGATCAGTTGGCAAAGTTATACGTCAAAGAGATTGTTTCGAGACATGGAGTTCTATTATCAATTGTGTCATACAGAGATCCGCGATTCACGTCAAACTTCTGGAAGAGACTACAAGAATGCATACGAACACAATTAAGAATGAGTACGGTGTACCATCCTCAAACAGACGATCAAAGCGAATGAACAATCCAGACATTAGAGGATATACTGAGAGCGTGCATTATGGACTTCAAAAGAAGTTGGGATGATCATTTACCGTTGGCTGAATTCACCTACAATAACAGTTAACATGCGAGTATTGGCATGCCGCCTTACGAAGCATCAGACAAATGTAAAGTGCAAAACTCCACCAGACTTTGGGATGAAGTGAATATCAACTCGTTAGGGCCGGAATCGTATGATGAGATCGCTGAGGTTGTCAAAATAATCAAGGCAAGATTGGTAGTTTCTCAAGACAGACAGAAGAAATATGTTGATCAACATAGACAAAATCGCGAATTTGACGTTGGAAATTTTGTTTTCCTAAAAGTTTCTCCTTGGAAGGGCAATATACAATTTGGTAAGAAAGGAAAGCTAAGCCCGAGGTTTATTGGACCCTTTGAGGTGTTGCGAAGAATAGGGAAAGTGGCTTACGAGGTAGCTCTACCTCCTGAATTGGAACATGTTTATAATGTTTTTCATGTCTCGGTGTTACGACCATATAAACTCGATTACAAGCATGTGATCGAGTATGAACCATTATAATTTGATGAAGATTTATCTTATAAGGAAACTCTTATCCAGATAATTAACAGGAAAGAACAAGTGCTCAGGAATAAAGTGATACCTTCTGTGAAGGTGATATGGAGGAACCACAATGTCGAGGAAGTTAAGCAGGAACTCGAAGACAGGATGTTAAAAAGCTATCCTGAGTTGTTTGTTTGATCTGTGTCTTAGATTCTGGGGAAAGAATCTTTGTAAGGAGGGAAGAATGTGACGAATGAATTGTTTGAGTTGTGATTCTGGGGATAGAAACCTTGTAAAGAGTGAATTCTTGAGTTGTGATTCTGGGGACAGAATCCTTATAAGGAAAGAAGGATGTAACAATCTAGAATTTTTATATGTAATTTAAAATATTTATTGGAATTAAATAAGTATTTTAGTTAATGTGTTTATTGTTAAATAAATACTTGATTGATTTGATTATTTATTAGTTAAATAAATAATGTATGAATTGTGGAGGTGGACTAATTTAATTTAGTGTAATTTATTAATTAAATTGATGTTTGGTAATTTTGTGATTTGGAATTTTAATTTAATGAGTTGATTAAATTAAATGAATTGTTAAATTTATCATCATATTACATAATAGTAATATTCTAATTTAATTTAATAATTAAATTAGAGAGTTATTAATTTTTTTATAACATTATAATTTATATTAAAATTAAAATTTTATAGTTATTTGATTTATGAAGCAATTTGATTTATGTGGCTATATGATTTAATAAGTTGTTTAACTTTAGTTAAATTTGAATATTAGAATTTAATTAAATAAAGTGTGACCATTAAACTATATAGTAAGTGATTTATTAAAATAAATTAAAAGAGGTTAATTTAGTTATACCAAACAAGGCTTAAGGCTTTTAAGTCTTTATTTTAATTCTGATTTGCCAAACAAGTCTTAGTGGCTTTTGAATTTTTAAAAAATAAATAATAATAACTGATATCAATTAAGTGAGGGTTTATGTCATCAGTTTTTATGCGTAATAATAATAATATTATTATATCAATTAAGTTTTTGTGTTACGTTTAGTTGTAAGAGAGAAAGAACAGAGAAGAGAGAGAAGAAAAAAAACACAGAGAGAAAAGAGAGAAGGAAGAAGAGAGGTTTCTCTGAGTTTGAGAATTTAGGAGAAGGTCGTTAACAAGCCTCTCTTATCTTTTAGCTACCCAAAATATAAGCAATCAAAGGTATAATTTTAGTTTTTAAAAGTTTTAGTTTTGTTCTATTTAAAAGTTCTCTCTAATTAATTTTTATGAATAATTGTTGAAGATATGGTTAATATGTGTACAGAAATTGTTTGTATATGTTTTGAATATGATTTAGAGCAGGTTAATCTGTGAAAATATGATATATGTGAAGAAATTATGTTTATAGAGAAATATAGTGATGTACTTGTGATATGGCTTATTTTGGAATCAAATTTATGTCCAATTCATGTTATGATGAGTAAATTGATTTCTGATTATGAAAATACATGAAAAACGAAAGCAAAGTGATTTAAAAGGGTTGTTGGTGTAGTAACAAATTTTTAGTGATTACTTTTGCTAAGGATGTCTAAAAATGGAGTTTTTGCAAAAATATGGAATTTAAAGGATTTAATTCGATTGTTATTGTTTTAATGTTTTAAATCGATGTATACATGTTGGAAAAATTTTATATGAAGTTTATGTGATTTGGGTGTGTTCAATTTGTTGCTTAAATAGTGAAATTTATGAGTTTGAGTTGAATAGAGCCGAAAAAATAGTCTCACGTAGTTTTCGTCGCACACACCAAATAGCAGGTTGTGTGTCAAAACAAGAAACCAGCAATGCAATTGCTACCGACCCGCAATGAGAGCAATGATGAGATGTTATTTGTTCAATCACTTAAAATTAGTCTAATCTAATTTAAAGTTCATAACAATCTATTAGGCTTATATCAAGATATTATAAAAATTATTCATGTGTAATTGATGATTTCAAGTTGTGAAAATTTATAAATTATACTTTAGGTTGTTATTGTAAAGCTTTATTATGTGATTAATGAAGTTGAATCGTTGGCTAAGAAAAAACTCTATATTGGTTAAGTTATATCAATTTAAGAAATCAGAATTCAAATTAGTTCCACAAGTTATATAAAAGTGGAAGTTGAATCTATGAGATTAATATTATGTGGCTAAAGTTGTGCTACGATGTTAATGGAATGTTTAGGGTGTTCGGGAAGCACGGGTTATAATTATGTAGCTAACGCACGAGGCAAGTCTCCTATCCATACTCTTATATTATGCAAGTTTCTTGAATCTATTATTTTAGGTGAGCTTGTTCTCTAACCCTATCCTATCTTGAGTTCTTGACTATAATTATGCAAGTTTGTTATTCTGTTTTGTTTATAAATTACACAAGTTCTTGAATTCTATTGAGCAAAGTTCGTAATCATGTTTCCTTATTAGAAAATATAACCTTAGCTTACAATTTTTGTTCAAGCAAGGTTTATTATAGTTTTTTAATGCTTTGAACTTTATTCTTAAAGCATGACTTTGATGCATTACATTATTCATTTATGGTTCATGACCACTCTGTAATACGTCGTCGTTTTTTTTTTTGCTAAGTTTGGTTTGTATTAAAAGAAACACATGAAAACAAAAGTAAACTGATAACAAGTATGCATAAATTAAAGAATTCTCTCTCAACTCATTCTCAATTCTCTTCTTTTCTTTCCTTGGCTCAGTCTTAGACCACATACAATTGACGTAAACAAAAGTAAACTGATAACAAGTATGCATAAACTAAAAAACTGATATGGCCTTAATAATCATAATAACTAATATCAGTTACCAAAATATAACGTATAGATTATAAATATATTTTATTTATTATTTTATTTTATTTTATTTATATTATCTAAAAATTCAAAAATAAAAAATCCAAAAGCCATAAGGCTTTGTTTGGCAAAAAGTTTTTTAAATAAAGACTTAATATTTTAAGCCTTGTTTGGTCATAACTAATTTAAACTCCTTTAATTTATTTTAATAAACAATTTAGTTTATGATTTATAATCACATATTATTTATTTAGATTTCCATATCCAACATTAATCTAATAAATTAGTTACACATATTATATTTTAATTAAATATTCCACTTTAACAAATATCACAAAATTATAATTTCATTATAATTTTATTTAATAATTTAACACACCAATTTAAATTATTAAATTAAAACAACAATATAACATCTCATATTATATTACAACTCTCTAAATTATATATTAATTTAATTTAGAATATTATCTAATAAATTTAATTCATAAACATTTACTAATATTAACCACATCAATAAAATATTTATTTCATCAATTTCAACAATAAACACATCAAATAAATATTTATATAATTCAATAAATATTTAATATTACAATTTGAAATTCTGGACTGTTACATCCTTCCCTCCTTACAAGGATCCTGTCCCTAGAATCACAACTCAAACAATCAAATCGTCACATTATTCCCTCCTTACAAAGATTCTATCCCCAGAATCGAAAATATAGACTAAACAAATAACTCAGGGTAATTCTTTATCATTTCAGCTTCGAGTTCCCACGTAGCCTCTTCGACGTTGTGGTTTCTCCATATCACCTTCACAGAAGGTATCACTTTATTCCTGAGTACTTGTTCTTTTCTGTCAACTATCTGGATAGGAATATCTTAATAAGACAAATCTTTACTGAATTGCAATGGTTCATACTCGATCACATGCTTGTAATCGGGTTTATATGGTCGCAACACCGACACATGAAAAATGTTGTGCACATGTTCTAATTCTGGAGATAAAGCAACTTCGTAAGCCACCTCTCCCACTCTTCGTAGAATCTCGAAAGGTCTAATAAACCTTGGACTTAGCTTTCCTTTCTTGCTAAAATGAATTTTCCCCTTCCAAGGAAAAACTTTCAGGAACACCAAATTTCCTGCTTCAAATTCACAATTATGCCTGTGTTGATCAGCATACTTCTTCTATCAATCTTGAGCAGCTACTAGTCTTGCTCTGATGAGTTTGATAATTTTAGCGGTTTGCTGTACCAGTTCTGGTCCTAGCAGTTGACGTTCACCAACTTCATCCCAACATAGTGGAGTTCTGCATTTTCTGTCGTATAACGCCTCGTATGGTGGCATACCAATGCTTGCATGGTAACTGTTGTTGTATGTAAAATTCCACCAACGGTAGATGATCATCCCAGTTTCCTTTGAAATCCATGATGCATGCTCTAAGAATATCTTCTAGCATTTGGATTGTTCATTCGCTTTGACCATCAGTTTGTGGATGATATGATGTACTCATCTTCAGGTGTGTTCCCATGCATTCTTGTAGTTTCTTCCAGAAGTTTGATGTGAACCTTAGGTCTCGATCTGACACTATTGATACTGGAACTCCATGTCTCGACACGATCTCATTGACATATAGTTTCACCAGCCGATCAAGATGAAACCTAATCTTTATTGGAAAGAAGTGGGCTGATTTCGTTAATCTATCCACAATCACCCAAATCGCATCGTATCCTTTCTGAGTCGTTGGAAGACCGACCACAAAATCCATTGTGATATGCTCCCACTTCCATTCTGGTATCTCTAACAGTTGAAGTAATCCACTTGGCCTTTGATGTTCTGCCTTTACTCTTTGACATGTCAAGCACTTTGCAACGCATTCTGCAACGTCTCTTTTCATATTTGGCCACCAAAAATGTCGTCGTAAATCTTGATACATCTTCGTACTTCCCGGATGAAGAATATCTTGAGCTATAAGCTTCTGTTAAGATGTCTTCTTTAATATCCTGTACTGCTAGAACCCAAATTCGTCCCTCGAATCTTAGCATTCCCTCAGTATCAAGTTTATACTCACCTCTTTACCCTCGACCACACTTTCCTTTATTTTTCTGCATTCTTCATCCTGTAGTTGAGCGTTCTTCACTTTGTCCACTAAAGTTGGACTAGCTTCCATCTGGTATAATCTTTCGTTAGTTTCTTTTGGAAATTTGATTTCCAACTCTAGCCTTACCATTGCTGAAATGAGCTCCTCCTTATTGGTTAACAATATCAACTTTTCTCGGCCTTTCCTACTCAAAGCATCTGCACCCACATTGGCTTTTCCCGAATGATAAAATATCTCGCAATCATAATCTTTTATCAATTCCATCCATCTCATTTGACGCATGTTCAGGTCCTTTTGTGTGAAAATATACTTCAGACTCTTATGGTCTGTGTAGATCTCACACTTCTCTCCATAGAGATAATGTCTCCATATTTTTAGAGCAAATACTACTGCTGCCAACTCTAAATCATGAGTCGGATTCCCTTTCCTGTAGTCTTTTAATTGTCTTGATGCATAAGCAATGATTTTGCCATTCTGCATAAGGACACAACCCAATCCTTTATGTGAGCATCACTATACACCACAAAATTTCCTGTATTATCTGTTAATGACAACACATGTGCCACACTGAGTCTCTTCTTTAGTCCCTTAAAGCTTTCTTCACACTTTTCTGTCCAAACAAATTTTACAGATTTTCTCGTCAAATTTATCAACGAAGTGGCAATCTTGGAAAAATCTTGAATAAACCGTCTGTAATATCCTGCCAATCCCAAGAAACTTCTTACTTCTGATGGAGTTCTTGGTTGTTCCCAATTTATCACACCTTCAACTTTTGATGGATCCACTGAAATCCCATCCTTATCAATTACATGCCCAAGAAATTGTACACGTTTTAGCCAAAATTCATACTTATAGAATTTCGCATAAAAATTTCTTTTCTTAACGTCTCCAGCGTCAGACGTAAGTGTTCCACGTGTTCTTCTTGAGATTTAGAGTACACTAGAATATCATCGATAAATACCACCATAAACTTGTCTAAAAATGGTTTAAACACCTTGTTTATCAAATCCATGAACGTTGCAGGGGAGTTTGTCAAACCAAAAGACATCACCAAAAATTCGTAATGTCCATACCGAGTTCAGAATGCCGTCTTCGGTACATCCTTCTTCCTTACTTTCAGTTGCTGATACCCACTTCTCAAATCTATTTTCGAGAAATATTTAGCACCCTTCAATTGATCAAACAAGTCATCTATTCTTGGCAACGGATATTTGTTTTTAATAGTGACTTTGTTTAATTCTCTATAATCAATGCAAAGACGCATTGATCCATCCTTCTTCTTCACGAATAACACCGGCGCTCCCCACGGTGATACGCTCAGCTGAATGTACTTCTTATCTAACAGTTCTTGCAGTTGTACCATCAGTTCCTTCATCTCTACCAGAGCCATTCTGTATGGGGCCTTCGATATCAGAGCAGTCCCTGGCGCTAAGTCGATCACGAATTCGATCTCTCGGTCAGGTGGAAGTCCTGGAAAATCTTCCGGAAACACGTCTACAAAGTCCCTAACCACTGGTATTTCCTCCAATTTTACACCCTTCTCCTTTTAAGTATCGACTATGTAGGTTAAGTACCCTACATAACCTTGACTCAACAACTTCCTGGCCTGCATAACCATCAGACATCTCATTTGTCTAGGCGATTTGCTACCATGGAAAACTACCTTTGACAGAGTCATAAGGTTTACACTTCTTTTGGCAATCAATTATCACTTCATAATTGAATAACCAATCCATTCCCAATATAACGTCAAACTCTCCAAGTTTTATCGGGATTAAATCCACTTTCATAACATTCCCCTTTATATTCACCCTACAATTCTTGTATACAGATCTAACAGCAATTAGCACCCGAATCAAATAATACATATGCATTTATATCATTGATTGGGATAATACCTAACACGACATCATTTGATTGCACTGCGTCCTGCACCGTCATGTTGAAGGTTCTTGCTGTGGGCTTATTTGTTGACGTTAGTCCAGCAATAGTCAGTTCACCTCCACTAGCATTTCCCTTGCTTGCATTTATCTCACCGAATTTCTTCTTTGGACACTCGCGAGCAAAATGATCCTTCGACCCGTAGGTGTAGCAAGCATTCTTCTTGGGTTGATTGCAATTTGGGGCAATGTGACCCTCCTGGACACAGTTAAAGCACACTCGCTTCCCCCTTAAGCACACTCCTGTGTGAAACTTTCTGCATGTAGTACATGCGTCCACCTTCTTCTTCTGCTCATTTTCATTCCACTTCCTATTCAAATTATTGTTGCCATTTCCACCGTTACCACCACCACCATTCTTAGCTTCACCTTCATTCTTCTTCTTTCTCTGCTCTTGGTTGTGTTTTGTTACAGCCTCGCCTCCACTCTCAACGAGAATTACTTTCTCAAGCACCGCCGCAAACATCTTTAACTGAAATAGGGACACTCTGCTATACAACCATGGCTTCAGTCCTTGCTCGAATCTCCTTGCCTTGCGCTTATAAGTTTTCACCTGATATGGTGCGAACCTTGCTAACTCGTTGAACCTTGCTGCATATTCCGACACTGACATTGTGCCCTGTTTTAGTTCTAAAAACTGCACTTCCATCTGATTCTTTGAGCTTTCTGGGAAGTAGGTCTTGAAAAATATTTCCTTAAATCAATCCCAAGTCATTACCCCTTGACCTCCTTGAGTTTTATTGGCTTGCCACCAATAACTAGCCTCTACTTTCAACATGAATGTTGCAAAAGCAGTCTTCTTGTTATCCTCTACCCTAGCAACATCAAAAACTTTCTCTATCTCCATGATCCAGGTCTGTGCTTCAACTGGATTCATGGACCCACGGAACTCTGGTGGCCCAACCGTCTTGAAATCCTTAAATGTTGTAACTTGATTCTGTGGCTGATTTTGTAATGCTCCCGTCAGTAGCGTTACGAATTGCTGAACTGGATTAGCCTCAGCATTGATGTTATTCTCAAGGGTCCTTTGTTGTGTTTGACGTCTTGGAGGCATTTTTTGTTAAAATACACCCATTAGATTCTATTCAATCTTTTAAGTATTACTACTTAATTTGCACACCATAAAAGATTATCACGTAATATATAACACTTTGAATAAAATAATAACTTTTATTCATTCATAATCTTTTTGGAAACATAAAAACAATAGCATCAGTGCTATTTACATTACTTTCCTGAACGACAAAAGTTTTAGGACAACTACATCATCATCCTATCCCATTGGTTATATCATACCTAGGATTTACATCTTATTTACTCACTAATCACATAATAATTACATTTATGATGTTATATTAACATGCTGCATAGCCTTACGATGCTCCTCTTCCATAATTCGGAACATTGTCCAGCGATCTAATATATATAATAGCAGCGTCTCGAACTGAATAGGATAACACATGACCCGATCTTGAGCTCGATTGATCATGATGTTGAAAACACTATTCATCTCTTTCATCTTGATCCTCTTTACTTGTACCTCTCTCTCTGCAACCCTGGCTCGTTGAAAAGTTTCCTCATATGCGTCCTCAGCCCTTGCCCTATTCGTAGCTTCTTCTTTCAACTTGTTCTCCAGCTCTGTAATCTTCTCTGTCAGTTGCTCGTTCTCTTCTTCAGTGTGGATCAGATTCTCTTCGACATTATAAATACGTTCATCTCGATCCTAGATCTCGTTGTCCTTCTGTGCCATTGCGATCTGCTGTTCAGCTACTATCTCTTGCAACTCCTCGACGGTATCCTGAAGTTCTACATTGCGATCGTATACTTCGTCGTACATACGGGCATCAATCGAGTTAAGTGGAAGCTCTTCCTCCTCATCCCTATCTGACTGTGGCAGCTCAACAAGGTCCTCCTCGTCTGTCTCTATCTCATCATCCTCATCAGGTATTCTCTCCTGCTCAACCACTGTAACCAACGAAGATGTTTCCCGTGGCAGTAGTTGTTCCCAATCCACCTGAATATCTCGAGGCTCCTCCTTTCTAGGCATCTGGGATCCTTCCTCCCTAGCCTGACTGGATTTTCCTACATTAGCCATCCTGAAAACAAAGTTTTAAGTTTTAATTGCTAATCATTACTACTCGACACTCACGAGCACATAAGTTATAATCAAATAAGCACATAAGTGTTTTATTACTTTTTCCTTAAAACTCGATAAGAGTTTATCACCACTATCTTTTCAAAGGTTACTTCCTAAGGTTTTTCCCCACCTAAGGTTCATAATTTAAAGCTTTGATACCAACCCGTGACACCCCCAAATCTAGGTACTTCATTCCCACAAGACTTGGTGTTCACTTTCCATTCATTCATACTATCTACCCAAAAAAATAATAATTTAAACCATAAATCCTCCCTATAAAAGGGTTACATCATTAAATAAAAAAACATCCCAGGTTGTCTAACCTTAACATCAATCAAGTGCAGAAATTACATTACATCATTAAGTAAAAAGTCTATCATTCATGACAATAAATAAAATTACAAGTCTTCATCACTTGCACATTTTTCCCTTTCCTTTGCTAGTTGAAGGCTCATCTACCTTTTCAACTTTAGCTGCAATAATTATATTTATGCAAGAGTGAGCAAAACAATTGCTCACTAGATATAGCAATGAATCAACAAGATAACAATAACTGCTAATGAATAGGCTCATCAAAACTGAATAGTACTTTATCAATAATAACCAAAGACTGGAATCAAAATATGGAATATATATCTGAGGGTCATAAGACCACGAACTATGTTCACGGTTACAAGTAATCTTTCAACTATAACCTTAACAGTTATACTGTAGGGACTTCACGTACTTATGGGGATCAGCCCTTCGTACCATGTATTGTGCACAAACATCTAAACGCATAGCGTATCCCCTATAATAGGGTTGTTCTTCTCAGTTTTAGAGTACAAGTCCGCACCAAAGAAAGTTTGGTTTGGATAAGCTTTCAAGGGTAATTTAAAGTTTAACGATCATCAACTAGGGAACTAGTTGAATCAACAATGCTTAATAACACAACAGTTGCTTAATAACAACATAACATAGAACAATTGAGAATCATAGGTCAATTGACTATATATATTAAGCTCATACTTGAAAATAACTAGAGAGCATAAGCATTAGATAAATTGAATAACATGATAAACCTTTGCTTGAACGATAATATGCTAGGTCTATGATCTTGTCAAATTAGAAATTTGATGACTGAATGTACACTAATTGATAGCAAACTGGAAACAAAGCTTGCTCAACATGATAATTGTAAGACCCCAAATTTTATGAAATAAAAGTATTCAATTTTTCTTATAATTATTATTCAGTAAATGGTTAAATTGATAAAAGTTTAAAGTTAAGGGTGATATATATAATTTTTTTCAAAATAAGCAAGTGGTTATAAAATACTCATTGTTGTCGGGAAATATTCGTTTGGTCGTGGAATATTCTTGCTGTCGGAGAATATTAAATAACAGCAAAACCATTTGTGGGCCCCATAATGTAATAAGCGTCGGATGAGGAAAAGCGACAAGTTTGAGTTTTTATAAATAACTCTACAGTAGTTGTTACAATTACTAATCGTTGGATTACACGGTGGTTAAAATACGATGAATACGCGTGGTTGCACAATAGCACACAGTATTGCATAATATTTTTGAATTATTGATTCTTACGTAAGAAGGCACTACTCAATAATTGTTACAGTAATTACTGTTCAATACTTTATTTTATTGATTCAATAATTGCTGCTTTGATATTTTATATTAGTGTTGTTTTAATAATTGTCACGACACAATATTTCCCATTATCGGATCAATAATTCATATTATTTGGATAATATTATTAGATAGCATTATTGGTAATGTCTAGAAAGTTCTATCAAAGAGAGGTTTGGTCACCTAATTGCGCGCTAGTAAGGAGAAATCCTTATCGAAAAGCCCCCTCTTTCCTGGGAACGGTCTGGTTGTCATTATTGTGATTCTGTAATATTATTTATGAATAATTAATTATTGATTTATATGATAAGAAAATATTTATTTTTGTAGATTTTATGTGGTTATAAATGAAGGAATTAAAGCTGAGGTATTTTATCAGTATTTTGTCGGATTGAAGATATTAAAAGATCAAATCGGTGTTCTTAAAGCTCTATTGCGTGAGTTATAATTTTAATCCGACTTTTGAATCGTTGTGATTTTTGAATATCTTATACATATATAAATGTCCACAAATTTTGAACCATTAAAAATTAACGCATGATTTGTTATGAATTTTAAAAGGTGTTAAAAATCATTCGTTTGTGGATTTCAGACATTTTCTGTTTGGAATTTGGAAAAACTTTCTTCTGCAAAGTTGTAGAGAATTTGATTTCCTATGGAATGGACATACAATTCATATTTTTCTGATAAAAGGGTTATTTATTATGAATTATTAAAATTTCTGATTATTATTTCAATTTTAAACCATTTTGGAAAATTCTAGAATTGGTGGGCCCCACTTTTGGTTGGTGAAAAATGTGCTCAAATTTTATTTCAAATGTGGTGGGTGGCAATAGTAGCAGATAAAGCCACCAGGTAGCAGGTCAAGTCTGCTTTGGCGTTCTAGCATTTTCCTATAAATAAGTGCTTAAGTTAAATTGAAAATCACACCAAAAACATATGTTTTCTCTCTTTCTCTCTCTATATTATCGATCGTATTTTTATGAGTATTTAGATATCTTGAGTGTTGCTATACGGTGTAAGTTCGTTCAGCGTTATATCTGACATTCCAGTCAGAAGTACTGCTCTTTTGAGGTAAGAGATATTGTCATTATTATGGTACGTGATTTTAAGGGTTATTATGTTTTTCAGTTTTGTAATTTTTTCGACCTTCAAAAATTCTGGAAAAATTTGAAATGATAATTTGATGAGTTTTCTAGATTGTGTCCAAAAATGGCAATTTTTGGATGTATAGATTAGGAGTTATGAATTTTATGAAAAAAGACTATTTTAAAATAAACCCTTATAACTCCTTGTGGTTAACTCCAAAATTGGTGAAATTTTTATTGGGAGTACATGTATATAATAGCAGTATACTCTGTAAAGTTCGGAATTTTTGGACAAAAGTACAGTTTATGATAAATGTTTAAATATTTGGCAGTTTTGGCCATATGAAAAATAGTAAATGAATTTTAAAAATTCCAAGAAAAATATATGTTCAATATGGGACTATATTTCGCTAAATCCGTAAAAGAAAAATTTGTTTGTCTTGATTTGGTATTTTCATGAAAATGGACTAGTTATGAGTAAATAAATTAAATATGTTATGTGAAGTAACAAAATTGGAAAATAGGATTTTATGGCTTGGGAATCCTATATAAGGTATATGCAGATTCTTGATGAGGGCTTTGGTTATTGGTAATGAAATTTTATGAGTTTGGCATTTTAGGATGATTAAATGCATTAATTAGTAAAGTGTAAATAATTAAAATAAATTGTTTATAAATTTAAGAACTGATTAAAATATTGTGGTAATATTAATAATATTAGATTATGAGATTATTAAGTGATTTATAATATTTGGATTAAGGTGTTATGAAATCATTGATTTATGAATCTTACTCTTAAAATTAAATGTAGTTGTTGATCATATTGTTTTTATTATCATATATAACATTTTTATAACCCTGGTGATGGAATTTCTCTTTGACTTGAGTGTAAAGATGGGTAGATTATTGGTATGATCGTGATTATGAGTTCTCTTTGGCCAGTAGTGCAAAGATGAATTGTTGACTGGTATGATCATGACCATTGAATTTATAATTGAATATCTTTAGCTTAAGTGCAAAGATGAATGGATCAACATGGTTATAATTATTGTCTATATAAATTCTGTAATGATTATATATTTCTTTGAGATATTAATATCTTTGGCCCGTAGTGCAAAGATGACCTGTTGTTGAATATCTTTGGCCCGTAGTGCAAAGATGTCCTGTTGTTGAATATCTTTAGCCTGTAGTGCAAATATGAACTGTTGATGAATATTTTTGGCCCGTAGTGCAAAGATGAATTTATTAGTATGATTATGAACAGGATCTGTGATTTGGTATAACCATGATCTTTGGTGTTTCAGGTAAAGATATGTGATAAAAATTATCTTCGTCTTAGATGAGAAGAGGAAATTAGAACTACAATTATGATTATGAGTTATTCACATGACTGTGAACAAGATCTGTTGATTGATGTTACAGGGTTAAAACATTATTGGTGGGCTTTTAACATGGAGAAGATAATAGACTTTATGGTCTATTTGACTCTTCTAATGGATTGCTCGTTCCGCTGCAACTATAGTTAAAAAGTTTTATCATCTACCATATGTTCTAAATCTCTAATTTATTACTGACGAAGGCTATTGATAATTTAATTATCTTTAGTTATGATATTCTTTACTGGGCTATTTGTGCTCACCCTTTTGCTTCATAATTCCTTTCAGGTAACAAGAGTGTAGCTGGGTCGAGCGGGGGTAATAGGGGAATAGAACAGTGGTCTATAGCTGTTGAGGTTCTCCCTAAATAGTATGGAAATAATTTTATGGAGAACTTTAGATAAGTGTGTCGTATTGTATACGTCATTTGATATTTAGTTTTGGTCAACCGAATAGGGTGAGGTGAACCAAACTTTAGAAGATTGTTTTGCCACTATCATACAAGATGTCTAATGACCTATGAGTTATCATAAGACAAGGTTGTGCACATCCACTTGCTGAGTATATCTACGAGCATTACCTATATAATCTTGGAGTTTGGTTGAAATATAATTTTCAATTGCAGACAGTGGAGATAGTTATATGTCAAAAGAAGACTCACCATTGGAAAGAACATGATTGTAATCTTCTCATTTTTCTTTGGGGTCTATTGGGTCAACCAAGGATAATTCTGTGGGCATATGATATCTATCATAACCTAGACGCATGGCCTCCCATGTACGAAGGTTTCCTTGAGCACTTCCCAAAGATTTTAATTTCTAAAACAGTTATTGACTGTACCTTTATGTAAGTTGCCATTGTGACGTGTTATCCAAGGTTGGGATGAGAGTCACAGTTGGTATATATTTGTATCAAAACTCACAACATATGTGTTAATGTATTTTGCATGACAATTGTAGTAATAAAGTTGTAGTTGTTTTCTATACCATGTATTTGGCGACTCAGAATGGGTTGGATGAATTGGACCTATTTTGGAGACGTCACAATAATACATTATGCAAAGTGATTGAAGTACGACAATTCAACACTAGGAATAAAAGTTCAAGAAATATCTACTATAAAAGAATGAACAAAAAAAACTTGTTTAACTGCAAACAAGTTAGAGTAAACCAACAATGATTAGAATTCCAACAAAATTAGAGTTAAAGCTTGCTCAAATGAAATTTAGGAACAAATGACTTGTTCAATAATAATTTAAGATAGGAAACTTGCTCAATCATAAGAATAAAGTTACACAATGTAATAATAGAACTAGCTCAACGAAAATATAGAGTTAGAAAACTTGCCTCGAGCGTAAGCTATAATATTAAAACTCACGTTCACCTACACATAGTATTAGAACCACAATATCTATTAGATATACTAACATTCACTTTCCAACATAACACGCATTTCTAGTTTGACTTGTTAATTTAGTACAAGTCTTATGCTATTAGATAAATATCAGAAATTTCAAGTGTTAACCTTCATAATACTTATTTACTAATCCTCATGCTCAATAAATCACAACATGTCATTTTCATAGTTTACTAACTTCTTATAACATTAGAATCACTAACCACACTACACTATGCTGTTTTAACCTTGTTGTTACACATTTGACATATTAACATAACCTTAGACCAAGTTATGTTGATATCCCAGGTCTGCAGCAGCAGCAGAACTCACCATCTCAGAATAGGGTATGGCGCTTCTGCGCCATACGCAGCTTCGGGACCTGGCAAGAATTGGATTTCTGCTGCCTAAATAACACTGGTCAATTGCCGCCCTGCATGAATGATGTAACTGTAAAAATGTGAATAAAGAACCATTTTTAGCCCAACTAACACGAATTTCACCCACAAAATAGTGAATTTAACACATACAATTGGTATAAAACTATTACAAACATGTTTGTTAAAATATTCAACCAATTAAAATAATTTAACAACAACTTAAACTAGTTTAATTCCTCAAATTCCATATTTTCATACAAAAATGCCATTTTTGACATCCTTTACAAAAATCATCACTGTAATCTCAGTTTTAAACCAAATCACTTCGTTCAAACTACGTTCTCTTCATTTCTTAACGAACTAGCGTAAACAAGACTCAATTTACAGTTTATCATACAAATTGACCACCAAAATTGATACTTTTACAAGCCATATGTGAAAATATATATACTGTCATTATTTTTTTTTCCTTTTTAACTGTAATTAGCATACGAATTCTTGTTTACATATAAACTCAAACATACCAACACATATAATCATCACAATTCAGTTGTATAGCAACAATTCAACAAAAAAATCAAATTCACAGAACCTTTAAGTTATGCCGTAAACTTATATATGTATATACATATATATATTATACTAAGGTTTAGATAAAATACCTTCACTTAGCTTGTAATCCTTGCTAAAATCGCTGGAAATTGCTTTGGAAAACTCAATAATTCTCTCTCAACTCCCTCTCAATTCTCTTATTTTCTTTCCTTGGCTCAGTCTTAGACCACATACAATTGACGTAAACAAAAGTAAACTGATAACAAGTATGCATAAACTAAAAAACTGATATGACCTTAATAATCATAATAACTAATATCAGTTACCAAAATATAACGTATAGATTATAAATATATTTTATTTATTATTTTAATTTATTTTATTTATATTATTTAAAAATTCAAAAATAAAAAATCCAAAAGCCATAAGGCTTTGTTTGGCAAAAAGTCTTTAAAATAAAGACTTAATATTTTAAGCCTTGTTTGGTCACAACTAATTTAAACTCCTTTAATTTATTTTAATAAACAATTTAGTTTATGATTTATAGTCACATATTATTTATTTGGATTTCTATATCCAACATTAATCAAATAAATTAGTTATACATATTATATTTTAATTAAATATTCCACTTTAACAAATATCACAAAATTATAATTTTATTTAATAATTTAACACACCAATTTAAATTATTAAATTAAAACAACAATATAACATCTCATGTTATATTACAACTCTCTAAATTATAAATTAATTTAATTTAGAATATTATCTAATAAATTTAATTCATAAACATTTACTAATAATAACCACATCAATAAAATATTTATTTCATCAATTTCAACAATAAACACATCAAATAAATATTTATATAATTCAATAAATATTTAATATTACAATTTGAAATTCTGGATTGTTACAGTGGCTGGAATAGTAGCAGTGAAATGCTTTTCACCAAACCTTCATTGCCCATCATCTCCTTCTATCTTCCATTGGGGTAAAGCCACGGTCTAGGTAATAATTTCTCTATAAATTGGAGCTTCCTCTTCTAAATTCATATTGATAAATCTTCTGATAAGTTTCATTTGAGAGTGGGTACTGCTAGATTTAAGAGTAATCAATTTGTACTAGCTAGAAGTTAGCAATTTAACCTCAAAAGGTAACATCACTGATAACATGTTGTTCTTAATTTTAAGTTTGATAAATTCTTATAAATTCATGAAATTTCTTGATAATTAATTTGATACTTTATATCATAATGTTATTTGAGTTTTATGTATGATATGGAATCATTGTGGCTGGCTTAAGAGTGTTAAATTAAAGGATTTCGAGTTTGGGTTCTGCAGAAGCAGAGTCGTTCCTAGAATCGTCGAGAAGAGCGCAGCGATTCGCCCGTTCTAGCTTCAAAGACTGCAGTAGTTGCGTCGTGCACCAGAAAGAAATGATGACTTCTGCTATAGTCAGCATGCTAGTTTGACTTAGTTACGCATGAAAATAAGTATGACATGTGGTCTCAAGTTTCTTTGCATGATAGAAGTTGCTTCAATTTACTTTAATGATCATTTTATAAAGAGAACATAAAATTTAGATTTTTGAAAACGAACTTGATGAAACTTATGTACCTTAAGTCCTGACCTTGTTAGAATGTGTATATGGCTTAGTAATACTTGAAATGTGGTTTAAAGTTGCACTGCTTATGATCAACTAACTTTAGCTTGATTTAGAAGGACTTTTAAAGGCAAACTTCGACGTTTTGCAAACTAAAAATTATATACATTGTGTTAGTTATATTCTGAACTTGTGATATAACATGCTAGTACTTCTTATGTTACTAAACATAACCTATATGTAGTTTGTTACAATATAAGCTATTCAAGTAGGAATTTAAACAAGTTTTCAAGTGATGAACGATTCTAGCTATGTGTAAATGAAATGAATACATGCGAGCATGCGTATTTTAGATTGTTTAACATCTTTATGTGGTTTAATGATGGTGTAGTTTGACCCTTGTTGCGTGAACTCGCTAGCCTTGATAGAAATTCTAAATAAAGTTATAATTGGAAAAGTAACTTAAAGTGTAAGACCCCAACTTTTTATAAATAAAATTAAATTTCCTCTATTCATTATCTTGAAATAATAAGGAGTTAATTTGATACAATGCTTTGATTATGGGTGAAATATGCAAAATTTTCAAAATAAGCAATTGGTTATAAAATATTCTTTTTGTCGGGGAATATTCGTTTGGTCGTGGAATATTCTTTTTGTCGGGAATATCCGTACGACAATGCAATCATTTATGGGCCCTATAACAGAATAACTATCGGATGAAGAAAATGATAAATATGAGTTTTTATAAATAACGGCGTAATTGTTACCGTTAACAATGTTGGAATACCTTGTGGTTAAAATACAGGAATACGCATGGTTGCATAAAGAGTGATAATATGGTATTGCAGATTTTTGAATTATTGATTCTTACTACTCAATAATTGTTACGAGAATTACTATTCAATATTTTATTTTATTGATTCAATAATTCTTTGCGTTGATATTTTATATTATTGTTGTTTAAAAATTGTCATTTGCAAGTATTTTCCATTATCGGATCAATAATTCATATTATTTGAATAATATTATTAGATAACATTATTGGCAATGTCTAAGGAAGTTCATGCTTAGGAAAGGGTTTGGTCACCTAATTGCTTGATGAGGAGAATTCTCAGGAGCGACCTTGTTGTCATTATTGTGATTTTATAATATTATTTGTGAATAATTAATTATTAATTTTTAGGATAAGGAAATATTTATTTTATGTGATAAGAAAATATTTATTTTATGTGGATATAAATGAAGGAATTTTGTAGAAATTATTTGTTGAAAGTTTGGCAATTATTTTTCTTCGATAAAATATTCATTCATATATATTGTTATAATATATTATAATTGTTTAAATAATATTATTATTATATATATATATATATATATATATATATATATATATATATATATATATATATATATATATATAAGCATGTGGTTAAGGGCTTAAAGTAACCAAAGTGTATTTGTATGTTTTGTGTAGCATTGTTTTGGGTTGGTGAGAATTTGTCAGCAAAGTAGGTGTTGCCAAATTGTGGACCCTCACCTATATTGATAATTGTGAAGTTAGGCTTTGAATTAAGCTCCAGCAAAGGTTTTGCAAATCATGTTTTCAAAGAGTGGGCCCTAAACTTTGGAAAATAATGAAATTAGGCAGAAGTTAGGCTTACGAGTTAGGCGCATCAGTTTGTTTTTCCTCCGAGGATTACATTATAAATAGGAGGTAATCCCTCTTTCTTCAACACACCATTTCAAATTCAGAAATTCTTATTCTAAAGTATTGTGAGTATTTTTCTTGAGTATAAGAATACTTTGAGCGTAGTTTTTCTGGAAAATTTTCTAAGAATAATATCTGATATTCCAGTCAAATCCAGTTTGTACTAATGTAAAGGATATTATTTTATTGCAATACTCGTGAAAAATATTATTTTCTTTCATACTCCATTTCATCTTGTATTCCTAAATTTGAACTTACTATGGTAAGTATTGTTTCCATAATTCCTGAAATGATTAGAAATTTTGTTTCATTTAATATCATTTCATAGGAATATTGGTCTGAATTTTTTTTTTTATCAAATTTGGAGCTTTTCATGATCGTCTGTTCACTTAAACCGCATTCACGGGTATTATTTCACAAAAAAAAAAAATTCCTTCCCAGTTATCTGTTGTGACCTTTAATCTTGAAATTGAATCCATGTTTTGATCTTTATTCTTGAATTTTACTCCATTATGGTTTATTATGGAGTATTTTTAAAAGTTGAATTATCTAAAGTACGAATCCTTAGTCTTTGTCCTTTTATCTCATTGGATTCGTTCTCTAAAATGTTTTTCATCATCCTCAGTCTTTAATGGTGATACTTGATGAATATCTTTGACCTGTAGTACAATGATGAATGATTACCTGATGAATATCTTTGGCCCGTAGTGGAAAGATGAACAGGTGTTGAGATGAACATGACCAACTGGTGATACAGATGGATATCTTTGGCCCGTAGTGCAAAGATGAATATTTGATTCAAGATGTATATTGATTGATGTTACAGTGATAAAATATTGATGATGGACTTTTGAATTCATAGATGATAGTAGATTTCATTCTCTACTAAACTCTTCTAATGAATTGTTATTTCCGCTGCGAATATTGATCTAAAACTTGTTGTCCGTTATATTTTATCTGATTTGTTGAAGGCTAACGATAATTTGTTGTTCATTTTCTTAGTCATAATATTCTTTACTGGGCTAGTTGAGCTCACCCTTTTCCTTTTTGTTCCATTTTTCTTCTCAGGAAGCGAGAATATAGCTGGGAGTAGTCGGGGTGTGGAGTGATGTTCCATGGCAGTTGTTATAGTAGTCCTTACTATTTGTAAAATAGTGTATCAATAATTATAATGAGGACTTATTTGAGTGTGGATATTGTCTAGAGGATAATATTTGTATTTAAACTCACAGCATGTGTGTTGTCGTATTTTGCACGATAATTATATTAATAAAGTTATAGTTTTTCTGTACTATGTATTTGGTGACTCAGAATGGGTGATGTCTACCTATTTTGGGGGCATCACAGTTGGTATTAGAGCTTAGAGATATGGTCTCTGGCGGAGATTGGGGAATAGAACTAATGCTTTCCTAGTTATGTCTTTTGGATTGACTAATGCTCCTGCGGCTTTCATGAACTTGGCAGCTTGTTTACATGGTTATCCTAAGTTCTAAAACAGAGTTTGGATGATGTTTTAAGTGTTCAGTTGTGTAGTTGTTGTATAAACATGAAGTTTTCAAAAAGTAAAGATGAAGTTTATTTCAAAACTACGTGGGTTGATAGTGTGCCACTATGTATGTATACATGATTGAACATGTGTAATATATGTGTATAGGATGATTAGTTATATAGAAAGTTTGGGTAACAAATGAATTTGTATATATACATAACTATGATATAATAGGACGTTGAAGTGAAATTAAGCTATAAGTTGGTAATCAACGCGAAAGGCAAGAATCCTAACCTATGCATTTACTTTATGTAAGGAATCTATGATTACTCAAGTTTCCTAACTTCATTTGATTCTTATATTGAATGAAAGTTCCTAAAGCTGTAACACTTTGAATATTGTGCAAGTTTCAAATTATTAAGCAAATATCTATACTCATATAAATCGTTATTCATATTCTGAAATTCAACTTAAACTTTATATCTTGAATCATGTTGTGAGTTTGAACTTATTGTTCTTAAGCGTATTGTGAAAGTTATCTAAGCCATTTGATTAGGCTAGACTAATATCATGTGTTAGAAAGTGATCCAAACCAATTGCTTTGGTGCGGAATCTTATAAATGTACTGAGATGAACAACCCTCTTAGAAGGGGAAAGTTTATATTGTCGGGAAACCGACCTGCGCACAAACAACATGTTTAAATTTTATGCATAACATAGGATACTATAGGTTGATCACATGGTGTACTTGTTTATATTAAATTGTCAATTAAATACTATTCATTTTAGCAGAAGTTCTCGGCCCATAGTGGCTACTCAGTGTTTAATCTTCTTTAAACCTTATAGTATTGAAACTTTTGAATTTTGTTGAATAACTTTTAGTCCATAGTGACTCTTATTGCAATTCAAAGGTCAAATTTGGAACAATTGATAATTCTTGCTTCCAACATTATTCTTTCAATTCCTGCATTATCATTTAACATTATACCCTTGAGATCATGAAATTTATATACTTGTTTACCCTTATTGTTATACTACTTGCTAGGCAAATTTTTTGCTCATTCTTACTTCCCTAAAACATTTTAGTTAAGGCAGAACAAGGCAGTATATCTAGGATTCTCAAGCCATAAAATTCTATTTTCCAAATTTTCAACATCACATAATTAATTATTCTTATTTATTCATAACTCTAACACATTCATGAAAAATACCAAAATAATTCCAAAAATGTTTCTTTTCTAGGATATATCAGAATATAATATCCTCATGAACATATAATTTTTCTGGAGTTTTTAAATTTCATTTACTATATTTAAATAGTCCAAAACACACAAATCTTGCTACATTTATCATAAATCGAAACTTTTTCCAAAAATTCTGCCCTTTTTAGGGTATGTTCTTGTTATATATATGTACCTCCAGTAATAATTTTATAGTTTTTGGAATTACACACAAAGAGTTATTCAAGTTTACTTTTTAAAGTAGTCCTTTACCGTAAAATCCATAACTCTCATTCTACATGGCCAAAAATTCCCATCTTTTTACAGGACTCAGATAACTCATCATATTATCGCACCCAATTTTTCTAGAATTTTTTAAGTTAAAAAAAAATGATGAAATAGCCCCTGGAAGCGACTGGTCAGCAAGTTTATTTCACCTTTTTCCCACCTTTCTTTATCCAGACTATTTTGACCAAAACAGCCACCATAGCTTGTAAACACATTGTTTTTGAGTGCTTAAACTTGGGTTTAGTAGTTAACTTATATATCTAGTACCCCTCTTTGACGGATTGCAAAATAAAGTTATAGATCTCAAGTTATAACCTTTTAAAGTAGTAAAAAGTTAGGGTTTTCTAATTTTGAAAAACTAGTTTTCATTTCTTTCTTCTTGATCCAAAACTTTTGACACTCAAAAGGGTTAGATCTGAATATATTACACTTATTAACATGTAGATCTAGAGTTTGGAAGTTTGAAACCATAGATCCAAGTTTTGATTTAAGATAATCAAAAATAAATTACATAAACTAGTTAGAGTTTATACATTTGCTTGTGAGCTTCTCTCTTCTTCTTCCTAAGTTTGATTATGGTGCTTGAAAACTTGAAAAAACTCTCTCTCCTCTCCCTCTATGGTTGCCCAAAATAGCCTCTTTATTCTCTCTCTCTTGGTTTGTTTTTGTTAATAAATATGGAAGAAAGAAGTAAAGTTGTTAATAAAATAATAAAAGGCTTTTATAATTAGCAATTATGTATAGATATAAGATGTATATCTATGATCTGGATGGTTTTATAATGTTGTTGCTATGATCTAGGCGGGTTGGTATGGGGATCTGGGCTTTGGCTTCTACTGCTGCTCAGTTTGCTCATGTTATGCAGCCGTATAATAAATGTGGTTGGTCTTTCTGCCCTAGAGGGGTTGATCTGTTACACCAGGATGACTAAGCTGCTAGCTTGCTTGATTTGTTATAGGTCTGTAATGGTCAGCTTATTTAAGTAATTCTGTCTCTGTTATGGTCTGTACTGAAATTAAAATTATTAGTGGTATTAGGCTTCGGGTCTGCAGTCTACTATAGTCATGACATCATAGGGTCTGTCCTATGATGTCTATGATATACTCTAATTGGGGTCTCCCATGATTTTTGTAATTTCTTTTTTTAAATATAGTTTAAATTTAGCAAAAAAAAATAAAATCTCCCAACTTCTTTCTCTCTCTTATGTTGCTTTCATTCCACCTCTTGCTTGCACATTTAGCTAAAGTGTTGGTTTAATTAGAAATTTGACACATATGAGGGAGTAAGTAAGAGTAGGTAAATTAAATCATTACATTCATGCACTCCTTTCTCTTCCTCTCTCTTGGGCCAAAAATGGGGCATTTTCTCCCCCATTTGGTTTTATTTATAATGCCCCATTTTGCTTAATCAAAGGTCCAAAAAGTCCCTTAACAATTGGGCTGAAACTTGGGCTTTAAATTTAATTCTTTTAAGCTTCCTAAACAATTGTTTGGGCCATGTAAATTAGATTAAGTCCAACACTTTAAATTTTATCATATCCTAATTATTTAATTAGGGTTTCCATTCACTCATTTGTAATTTAAATCATTACTCTTGTACATTAAATTTTATAACCCAATTAGACTTGTTTTACCTAAGTTATAAAATTAACTAATTGGGATGTATAAAATAAATTTCTTAGGGTTAGTATATATTTTAAATACTAACATTATTCCATATTATAAATCTTAGGTTATTTAATTTGCATACCTAAAATATATATTAGGTTACAAAAATTTATTTTTAACTCTCCTTATATGCTAAACAAATATATACACATTAAATAGTATGTATTTATTTACTTACATAATCCACATAATCCATAACACATTTATCATCATTGATAAATACTTATTACTTGGCTTTCCTTTTTGATTCTCTTTACATACTAAATAAATATATACACGTTTATATATTTATTTAATTACCTACATAATCTACATAAGTCATAACATATTCCATTAATTTATTAACATAATTAGCCCTATTTGGCTTGATAAATTATTACTGCTCACGTAATCACTATATATTCTATTAGGAATAAGCATGAGAATGATATTCCTATTTATATAAGATTTGATTATGATCTTAATGAATGAATATGCAAATATGTCTGCATTGAAATAAGCTGTAAAGTCCTTGAATAGACAACAGGAATATAAGTACAGGGACTTAGACTGAAATGATCAAATATGTTAGGTTGATTCTACATGAACAAAACAGCTTGTGTAAAGTCCTTAAAAAAATATGATGTACAAGGACTAAATATAGAAAGATCAAGCTTGGTAGGTTGATCTTATATGATGTAATAGATAGGCCTGCCTGATCATCGAGTACTGCACAAGCCTTAGAAGACTGTCAGGAGAAAAAAAGAACTCAAAGACTATTAAGGAAGAATCGTAGTCCGTCGAGCCATCCGAGGGATTGCAGAAGCCAAGGCAGAATCGTAGAGTATCGAGAAAGTGGCTATAGATCATAGTTTGCCTTCGAGGGTCTCACTCAGAATCGTAGAGTTGATTTAAGCACCTGCTAAGCCAAGTCAAGAATCGTAGACCACACTTGAAGTCGTAGAGTCTACTGATCATACCAAAGGCAGAAATCATAGTTGAGCTAGATCAGACAAGAACAACAAGTGTTAAGGCAAAAATCGTAGTTTGATGTATAATTTACACTCGGAGTCGTAGTGTCTGCAGAACAAAGTCTTCGACAAAGCATATCGTGCTCACAACGCCAAAGAAGAATTGTAGTGTTAACATGATTCTCATGAGCACTCCCAAAGCATCCAAAGAATGAAGCCTCAAGACAGAACTATAAAGATGTAATATACCTCAATAAAGCCAGAGAGCATTCACCAAATGGCTTACAAGCAAACAAAAGATCAGAGTACCAATTAAATCAGCATCCTGATTGAGACATGAAGCCATTCAAGGGAAGTCTTCCACAAGCAACAGTAAGAAGACTTCAGATAACTTGACTGACAAAAGGAAGTCAGCAATTCAGTAGCAGTCACAAAAGAGATGATAATTTTTGGTATAACTATGATCGTAGTGCTTACCAAGTTAGAAGCAGAAACTGATGGGGTCTATAACAGAGACACTGGCCAACCTATACAAAATAGACAAAGAAGATTAAACATGGGTCAGACCATTGATGATATGTGAACAGGAGATAAAAAAGAGAAAGAGAGATGAGCATAACAAACTTGATAAGTCTTGAAGTTAAGGAGGGCCAGAGTAATCAGACAAGTTGTCAATACCTAATGTAAGTCAAGGCAAGCAGAAGTGATAAAGCACTAAACAAATGAAGGAATAGAAGTTCTAATTGCAAGCTCAAAGAACATTATCTTAATTATAGAGTTCAGTCATTTGCATCAGAATTGTAGAGTTTAGTCATCTAACTATTGAAGCCTTGGTAACGTCTCAATACAAAGACTGATATTCAAACATTGGGTATTGAAAGCATCGATCTGGAATGACAAACTCGATGTTACGCTTTCGAGGAATCGAGAAGAAAAAAATAAATCGACTACCACCGACACACTAAAGTGACATTTTTTATAGGGTAGGTGAAATAGTATACTGCAGTGTCAGAAAAGTGAAAAAGGGGATGTCATATCACATCTGCAGTCTGCACCAAATAACTAGAGATCTGCAAATTAATTCAAATAACTCCCAACGACTATAATCCAACGAGAAGCTTATGAAAGGTTATTTAACAGCATAAGATCATTTATATTCATATGCCAAATTGTTACATTACATGATTATCTCTAGCATACTTCTATAAATGACACAACCTATCCCCTAATATCACAAAAGATGGGGACATCCATCAACATACTACCCCTCTAATATAATTCAAAAGTTTGGGGTTTACAACTATCTCACATCTTACACAAAAGACTGAGATTACAACAACAAATTATACATCACATAATAAAATATAATAATTACTAACTTCTAACACCTAGGCTTAATCTATCATTCCGCGCTCCACAGCGCTCTGGTACTCCCTCTGAGTAATGTGCACCACCATATCTCTGCTTATGGTGTGCCGAGTCTTTCCCTGCTCCACCGGGTAGTGATTTACCCCATCAATCAATCTTTCCATGGTCGTGCTCACAGCATAGCCCATCTGGTTCATCTTCCTCTTCTTATATCTCACCTCGTCCTCCAAATCACTAGCCCTATCATTGTCTTCTTCCCATTTTTCCTCAAAATGGATCCTATCCACCACCTCCATCTCTAACTGAGTTCGGAAAGCTCCCTTCTTCGTCCTCTCGCTTATCACTTTCTGCTCCATTTCTTCCAACTTCCCTGCCAGCTCTACATTCCTAGCCACCGCCCTGTGAAACAAAGAACCCATCTGAATCCCTTCCTCCTTGCGGTGAGCAATCTCCACCCCCAACTCTTGTATCACTAACTTTCTCTAGTGGTCATCATCCTTCAGTTTTTGGAACTCGGACTCCCTCTCTCTAGCCTCAGCCTCTAACTCCTCCACTCTACATCCCAACTCCAGGATCTGCTCCTCATACTCTCCCAACATCTGATCCTCGAAGGTAGTCTCGTCGGAGTTCTCCATAGGCTCCTCCTCCATAGGCTCCTCCTCTGGATCAGATTCCTCGGGTAGGGGCTCCATCTCCTCCTCCTCGTCATCATCAATAATAGGGGCCAATGCTGATATGGGTTCCACTATCGATGGTGCCTTAAATACCACATGTATGTCACGCGGCTCCTTTTCTACTACTCGGCTAGGTCCTCCAATGTCAGTCATCCTACAATCACCAACATAAGACAAGACAAACAACTTCATTAGAATGTTAAATAACATAAGTTCATTGTATAGAATGAAGTTATATTCTATAACACACTAAGTCACTCTCTATGAGAACTCTATATGAGTTTCATCCCTCTCTATCTTCTAAGTTCTCCTAAGTTATAATCTAAGGACTCTCACTCCTAAGGTTTATAACTATAGCTTTGATACCAACCTGTGACGCCCCCAAATTCAGACACTCATATCTCGAATTTGATTCGTCACGTGCTAATTCTAATATCATACTAAATTCATCAACAACAGAAATAATAGAATTATTTACATTGATATAATATAAATATTCACTTTCCAAGGTACCGTAACCATTACTATAACAATCCAGTGATTAAACTTAGACATAACTTAATCATCCTTAAATACATCATAATAAGCATAACAATAGTAATAATACTTCTACACTTAAAGGACTAAGTTATTTTGTAGCCTTGCCATTTTCCTTGTCCTTTCCTGATGTACCGCCTTGCTCTGTCTTAACTGTAATGTTTTTAGGGAAGCAAGAATGAGCAACAAGTTTGCCCAGCAAGTAATGTAGCAAGAAGAATAAGCAGTTATAGCATTTGAATTTTCAAGGGTATAACAATAATTGATAGTTCAAGGATATCAAGAAATATCAAGAGTATTCAATAAGTGTCACTATAGACTGAAGGATATCAACAAAATTTTAGGATTTATTCATTTCGAGGTTCAATAAGAATGAACACTGAGCAGTCACTAAGGACTAAGAACTCTTACTAGAATTAACAGTATTATACTGCAATCCAATATAAACGAGTACAATAGGTGATCAGCCTAAAGTACCCTACGTTATACATAACATTTAATCATACTCATGTGCGCACGTCGGTTCCTTGATAATATAAAATTTCCCCTTTTTAAGAGGGTTGTTCATCTCAGTAGATTTACAAGAGTCCGCACCAAATCTATTGGTTTGGATAGCTTTCTTAACACATGATTATGGTCTAGCCAAATCAAAGGCTTAGACCATTTGTATAATGCATTTATGAATGATAAGTCTAATGCTCATAACAATGTTAAGCCATACAAATGATTTCCAAATATTAATAGAGGTTTTCTTGATATGAGTACGGCAACAATTCGGGTTATACAATATACAATGTAAAGATTTTATAAAACTTGCATTCAATATGAGAATCAAACGAAGTTTGAGAATTCGCACAATATCCAAAGTTGTGTGAGTTAGGAGACTTGCCTTTAGCGTTGATTACCACTTATAGTGTAAAATCACCTCAATGGACTATGCTATCCTATGTATGTATAGGTATTCATTAGACACACACACTTGATATACATATTTGCATACTTTCATCACATATATCTAAATTCATATAGGCTACACACTTATAGATGCATAACTCACATTGATTTACACCTTTAAAATCTTTAGTACCATATGCTCATCTTTTATTTGTATTTGCAAAATATCCCTTACTTTACGTATTTTTAAGTTGTTTCACATATTAAAGAACCTTTAAGCTTGTTTTGACCCTTTATTAAAGCTACTCATACATTTCCATCTTTCACAGTTAAAAGAGTTCAATATATCAACCACTAGCCATAGTATTCATTATACCACATAATATTGCCAAACCACTTCTTTCTACACATGCTTGCATAGTTTATAAAATGTCTAACTAGATGCGTGAACATGTCGATTATCTCTAGAGGCATAAGCATCCTATCCTAATTGTTCAAAAGTTCACAATATAAGTCATAGAGTTTTCAACTCAATTGGTTTTCAAATATTAAGATGTCATGTCTAACAATCTATACATGCGAGGTACGTTGAGTCCACATTTCATATGTATTTACAAGACTAACTAAGCTATAAACATATGCTCAATAGGTTAGATTCAAAAAGGCGTAAGGTTTTATAACATGGTTTCATCTTTTAACTTTTTTTTCCAAAAGGTTATAATTCAACTAAAACATCTTGCAACTTTCATTGATACATGTTTAAGAAGTATGTAGGTTAAGTGAAGTAATACTCCTTGCATCAAACAATCAAAACAATAAACTTATTCACAATGAAAGATCCTTCAGTTCAATGGGCATTTACTCTACAAAACCCTCATTGAAGTGGGCATAGCCCTATTAAACATCCCCATTTGAAATGCCTTATCTGTGACATGACCCCCCTCAAATCGGGTGGGTATGATCTAACGCAAATGGAAAATTTCTCCCCTGCTATGAACCTTTAGGAAATTTTCAACTCAACAACCAACCAAACAACAATATAATGATGTATAATTGATATAAACTTGCTATAAAACATCCCTAGCATGCTTCTAACACTTCCAAACATACAAACAATTAAATTCAATGATCAATTCAAGGTTTTTGCCATTTTTCCAAAGTTTAACACATTTAGCGATTCTCTTCATTACGGATTCGTTACTTGACCAATTTAATTCGTTTCACTTTCGTTGATTTCACATTTAACCATATTAACAACGTCTAGCTTCAAGTTACACATTCTAGCATGCTTCAACCATAAACTTTTCAACTCAAAACAAGTATTATTGTACTTTTCTAAGAACTTTGCAAATACTTGAATGTAAGAACATATAGAGGAATATTACCTTTGGTGGAGTTGAATTGCTACTCTAGCTTCACTTTGCAGATTAAATAAGCTCCACCCAATCACACTCACACACACTTGAAGTTTTTGACAGAGAATTTAGCAAAATGGTTGTGAATGTGAAGAGCTCCATTTATAGGAAAGCTTGTGACAAATCTAAGCTTTACTCAATGAATTAAACCATTGGAATGGAGAAGAAGCTGATAGTTATGAAGGATTTGGTAGAAGAGTACCATATAGGCCACTCCCCTTCTCATAATTTGCTAGCTTTGTGTTTGGTAAGGAGGGACTAGGCCAATGGCCTATTACGTGAAGAAGAAAAAGAGTGCCACTCAATTTGGGACACTACCAATACTCAGCATTTGCAAGCCATTATTTAATAGGGAGAAGGTTCAAAAATGCTCCTGACTTTTACCCCGACGTCTACCGAGCACCCTATACTTTTTTTTGCCCAAAAATACGCTTAACGTTACAATTTTTGGGTTCGTTCGTGCCCCTGCCGTTAACAGATCTGCCAACTAGACTAACATCCGTCCAAATTGATTACGGGGCAGCCACATGGATTACTAAATATACTAATTAAAAAATACTAAATACTAATTAAAAAAATACTAAAATACTTAAATACTAAAAAAATTAAATTAATAAAATACTAAATTAACGTTGAAATATAATTCATATTTTAGTAAAACAAAATTTAGTAATTGAAAAAAAATTAACTTTAAATTTTAGTAAATTCATATTTTAGTAAAATATAATTCAAAAAATACTAAAATACTAAAAAATCAAATTAAAAGAATACTAAGATTCATCGTGTAATAAAAATACTAAAATTCAAATTATTTTGTTAACTAATCAAAACAACTAATTAAATAAAATAAGTTGTATACCATATTTACATCATTTTATCAAAATACTAAAATTCAAAACATAACATATTTAATTCAAATACTAAAAATATTAATTAAAAAAATATTAAAATACTAAAAAAATTAAATTAAAAAAATATTAAAATCTTTCATTTTTCTCGGATCTAAACCCACAATTCTTCCAAAAATTCATATCCATTTTCTCTCTCTAAACCCACCATTCTTCTCAGATCTAAGCCTCACTCTCTGAATCTCACTCTGTCTCCTTATTATCTTTCATTTTATATACCCAACTGGGAGAGAGATCTTTGAGTCAAAACTAGAGCAATCAATTTGTATTTGAGTCGGACGTTTTGTGATGAATTCTGATATGGGTTGTTGCTGAGGGTTCTGGGTTTTGCTGAGTAGCGGAGGGTACCATTGTTGATGATGATGATGATGATGATGAAGTAGCGGGTTGTTCGTGTAAAGGTTTAAGACTGCAATTTTTATCACTTTGGTGAGAATAGGTTTGTCTTGGCCGTCTGTCGCCCATTCTCGTGGCTGACTCTCAGAACTCATAAGAGAGAGAATCGGCAATTCAGAGGGGTCGGGGCTGACTTGCAGTCATGGAAGGAGGTTATTAACTTTTATTAATGGGTCCGGTAGGTTAGGGTTACAAATTGATTGCTCTAGTTTTGACTCAAAATCCATTTGCAACTTTTGCAGCGGGCTTGCATCTCTCTCCCCTGAGTTCCCAAGAGCATGTGTGTGTTTTGGATTACTGGTTCCATGAATTTTTTTTGGGTGGCGGACGGCGGTGATGGGCGGCGGATGGTGGTGGACGAGAATATTAGGGATAGTTGAGGAGAGAGAAAATAAATACTAAATAATATCGTTAATTAGTAAAATACTAAATAAATTCAAATAAATTCATGCTCGGTATGTCCATCTGGCTGCCACGTAATCAATTTGGACGGATGTTAGTCTAGTTGGCACAACTGTTAATGGCAGGGGCACGAACGACCCAAAAATTGTAACGTTAAGGGTATTTTTGGACAAAAAAAAGTATAGGGTGCTCGGTAGACATCGGAGTAAAAGTCAGGGGTATTTTTGAACCTTCTCCCTTATTTAACATACTTAGGTTTATTTTCCAATTGTCCAAACAAAATGTACATACATATACACCCACTCATATAATATATATAATTATATAATCCATGTACTTTGGATTAATTCAATTAATATTTACCCTAGACTAGGATATACTTTAGTTGGGTACATATATTACTTATCATTCCAATTCTACATAGATTTTAAAATAATCACTTATTATTAATTATTTATTTAATCCAAGTTATTTTCTCCCATAGGTCTAGAATACACATTTAAATACCCCTACACACAACATGGGGTCACATAAGACTCTTTTTCACATAACTTAATAAATTACATTAGTTAAGCTTACTTTTATCATATAGTTTTATATAATAATTCCAATGTCACACCTCATCTTATATTGAATGAAAAACCTTGTTATATAAGATTTCTTCTTACATGTTATTACTCATGGTAATCAATGAATGATAATTAGTCAATGACATTATTTATTTATTAATAGTACTAACTAATTTAATCCATTTCATCATTAATTAAATTAGTACTTTCTCATTTCACCACTTTGCCATACTAGGCATAATTCCACAAGTTTAAACTAAGCTTCTAATCACTTTTGCTACCTTGCTTAATTATCGCATACTTAATCAATTACATTAATTTCCACACTCATGCCAATACTATATATATTTATATTCAAATAAATATGCAAACAATCTTTATTCTCCATATTATAATTTATTAAAATTCACAGGCATTACAATAACTGCTACAACTACTATTATCATGATAACTACCAACAACTAAACTAACTCTAGATAAATGGTCAACATAACATCTATGAAGGGGAACCTTAACTTATTCTATTGTGTTTAAAATAATTCTCATATTTGTTATCTGCTATTTACTCAGCAATGTAAACTAAAATGGAAAAGATTTTTTAAAACAAAACGGATCTATTCAACCCCCCTTCTAGATCTATTGTGTGTCCTCTAGGAACTAACAAATTTATATAAATAATTAATCACTTAAAGATTTGTAAATCTTTTTAACTTACCATTTAAGGTTAACATTTAAGCTATATTAATTTTTAACTCAACTTATCTTACTTTTCCTTAATCAAATTGATTAAGTATTCACATTAGTTAACTTAAAATAAATTAATTAATTATCTTGCTTAATTCACATATTCATTTATATGGTCCAAGTACTTTCCAAAAACTATTTATTCGTAAAAAAATTACATATATGATATACAATTCTCGATCCTTACAGTTTTTACAGAGTGTATATGTAACACCCCAGTCCCACATCGAAAGATAGGGGCAAAAATTTGTCTACATATAAGGAAATAAGTTACTACCAATAGTACCTTCAAGTCATGACCTTTTGGGTGAGCCTGTGGTGGACTAAGTTGACCCAAGAAGATACTATTGGGCCAGTAGGTTGAGGCCTTATTTTGATGGATTTGATTCGATTCGGACTTGGGATTTGACCCAAGATTAGATTAAGACTGGATTTGATCAGGGTTATTACATATGAGTATTAGAGCCGACTCTCAAAGCTCGGCCGGGTCATCCGATCGGGTCACGGAGGTGGGGACCTGAAGGTCGGTGGTATTATCCCACAATGGAGAGATGGAGGTCCGGAGGTGGGGACACGAAGCCCGCCTGTATTATCCCACAATGGCTAGAGAGGCAAAGATCTTTGGGCTGTGTATATGATCGGTTCTGATGGGGATGTCAAAAATTTAAGTGGAGGAGTTTGTAACACCCCAGTCCCACATCGAAAGATAGGGGAAAAATTTGTCTGCATATAAGAAAATAAGTTACTACCAATAGTACCTTCAAGTGATGAAAGTTTGGGTGAGCCTGTGGTGGGCTAAGTTGACCCAAGAAGATACTATTGGGCCAGTAGGTTGAGGCCTTATTTTGATGGATTTGATTCGATTCGGACTTGGGATTTAACCCAAGATTTGTTCCAGGCTCGGGATTTGACCCGGGTTGTTACAGTATATCATATGGGTGTAGTTAAATTGTTGGAGTGGAGAAAATTAGGATTTTTGGCTTGAAAATAGTGTTGTTCGCGAATTGCAAAATCCGAGTATGGGGAACCCCGCCCCGGCAGAGTTTCAAAGATACAAAGATTTTGCCCGCCGAAGTTGTTTTATAGTTCAAAAAATTGCACCTCAAGTAGGGTGAGCAATTTGACCCAAACATGAATTTTTAAATATTTGATGCTAAAAATGTTGATATAACCTCATTATATGATTATGGAGAAACTTAAAACAGATAATATGATGTGATTTTAGAATTTGATCACAAGGGTGATATTAATAAGTTTGAAAATAATTAAAATTACTTGATGAGGTTTGGTAATGTCGTTCGGATGTCGAGCCTTATATTGTGTGTTAGGAAGGATTTTAGATTTATGGCATATGGCTAGTATAGTCAGACCTAAAGTTAAATATTATAGTTTTGGCTTATAGACTTAACAAATTTTTAACTAACACTTTAGAAGAAGAGCGTTGGAAGCATGAGATAATGATGTTTAATTAAATTGAATAAACTTAATGTACATCTAAGACCTAACTGAATGTTAAGTGTCAAACAAAGAAGAGATAAAACTTGAAGATAGGTTATAAGATTTTAAAGAAACGCAAGTTATAAAAGGAATAAGACTAAGAGTCAATGTGATTTCATTGTATATGTAACTGATGCATGTGAATGTGAATTTTGGGGTCGTTACAATAATTCCTCTAGCAGTTCACGATCCATTATGATCACTCAACATGATCACTCTAGCAGTTCAATATCTCTCTTTATTGAATGTTGTTGCAGTATTGCTAATTCTTCCTAACTAATTGGATATTGTTGAACCGTCGAAAGAATTTAATTCTTGTATTCTAGATGTGTTATTCAGCATAAAATTCAAGTAAATCCTTGTTATTGGAAATGATTCATTGTTTCATCTACTTCATAATCTTTTAAATATTGTTGAAGTTTTAGAAAGTTAAACTCTTTTATTTATGATATATTATTTATTGTATGCTTTAAACTTGCCGAGAAATTAAAACTAGTTGCTCACACTTGTTTAAAATAAAACTTTTCAACTAAAGCCGAGGTAGTCGGAGGTTCTAGGAAGGACAAAGGCAAAATGAAGACGACCAAATAGTGTCAGTTGTGTAATGATTATTATGTCATATAATAATATAAACCTTTTGTATTATTAGATATGTAATGTAAAGGTTAGTTAGACCTGGGATAATAATATGTTTTGTATTAAGGAATTATAATAAATGATGTAATTCATAAGGAATGGGTATCAAGATGGGATGTGTATGATGTATCGTGAGCACCAAATTTGAGGTTCAAGGGACCCGAATTTGGGGGCGTCACACTAACTAACATTAACACACTCTTCTCCGATAACGGTAGTTATAAAACCCTGATAACTAACATAGCAATTTGTCTTATCTATTCAGAGTAAGACTATATCATATCTTGAAATTGCTCATTCATAATTGTACAAGTGTAGTTCATCCTACCATTCTCCTTTCTTCACTCACTCTATGCATCCCTTCATCAACAACTCTTAGTTAAGTGATCAAATGATCCGCAGTTAAAGCACACTCCTTTCCTCAGTTCGGGGCAGTCAGGAGAAATGTGTCCCTCATGTCCACAATTGTAACATACATTATTTCCTTTCCTACATATACTTACTTGGTTCTTCCCATAGTTCTTACATCCTTTACTCTACCTCTTCGAGTCTTCTTGATTACTATTATAACCTTCATTAATTCATTTCCTTTTCCTTTTCTTATCCGGAGCTTCAAATAGTAAACTACTTTCAGCTCCCCTTTTTAATAACTTTTGATCTTAATTCATTGCGTTCTTCCACTATTCTTATTAATGTCATTGCTAACTGACCAGTTAACATTCTCTATTTCTTCCACCTTTCCTCTAGGATGAATATCTTAATGTTCAGAGCATGTACTTCCCATGATGCTTGACCATCTATGGTCATTGTTATTCCTTTACCTTCTCCTTATTTCTCTACCTCTGGCTCTATATGAGCCTCCTTGAAATCTATTTCTTCTTCACTCACTTCCATCATTGTGATCTTCCTGATCACTATCCGAATCTACTATAAGTTCATCTCTCAAAATCTCTTTAGACAGTATAATCTTAACTTCTGCACCATCAACTACTCCAACCGAAACCTCCAAGTTCGCTTCAAAATCTTGCTTCATAACCCTCTTCCAAACATTCTAAGTTAACACTTCAGCCAATTAATATAGTGTAACCGCTAAATATCAGTATCCAAATGGATATCTCTAATCTTATCATCTATCGACATCCTTCAATCAGTTTTACATCTTGATTAACACATAACAATAATTTATATTTATTATCACAAATAATAATTTTATTTTATGTTATTTTTACTTCTTTAGACTCTTCCCGATGAATTTCCTTAATTCACCTCCTACAAACTTCCTAAGTTTAACTATCTACTAACGTTTCTATCTTCTCAAAAGTTATAGCCTCAAGTATCCATGCTTAAGGTTTCTAACCTTCAGCTTTGATACCAACCTATGACACCCCTAAATCTGGGTACCTTCAAACCCGAGTTTGGTGCTACACGGTACTACAAAATTCACACATATCTAGCTATATAAGCTTAATGACACGAATGAAATTAATATATTATTACATCATATCCTTTAAATCCCAAATTCTATAACCATTACATGTTCATAATCTCATAATATTACATATTACATAGTAATATTAAACTCTTACAAGATCTTCTATCCTACTTCATTTTTTTCCTCTATCCTTAATGAATTCTTCAATACATTCGTCCTTAGCTGAAATCATATAGTTTAAGGAAGGATGAACATTAAATTGCCCAACAAGTATAGCATTTCAACAAGAAAATCAAGAATCATATGATTTTATTCAACAACTGAATAATAGTTGTGAACTACTTTAAAAAAACTAGAATAATACACAGAATAAACCGGAATAGAACTTTTCATCACTCTAAAATATTTTTCAAAATGACATAATAGTCATTTGTAATAAGATGGTCATAGGACCAAGAACTTTCATTCATTTTCATTGAAAAGGACTATCCAGTTATTAAAACCGTTAATCCGATATCACTTACGAGTATATCTATGGGATCAGCCTATAGTACCCATGTTGATCAACACTCATCCTTTAAACATATTTACTTTTAAATTATGACACTATGGATGTCAGTCAAAAACTCGACTAAATACATTTGTTTGTTCAATTTCAAACTTACCTTTGAATCTACACCAAAATAATTTGGTTTGGACATAACTTAACATTAATAATATTTCAAATATTTATTATTAAATCGATAAAACATTTAAACAGTGGTTTAGCTGAAATAAATGGCATCAACATTTCCTTAAATAATTCATATCATAACATCGCTTGAATACTTATACAAATACTAAAAGAATTGCCTAAGCATGGAATTCACACAATCATAGAAGAATTGTGTTCATTTTATTTTAAAATATCACATAGGCTTCATAAGAATATATTCAGATGAAGTAAGAAACCTGCACAAATAAATCAGAGTAAGATTAGGAAACTTGCTTTAAGCGTTCTTCTTTGAGTTTACGCTAATTTAACCGTCAAATGGCATACACAATTATGAATACATACACATACTAATTAGGCACATAATTGATGTCAAAATTTGGTTTATATTAAATTTATTTCTTACTTTTCATGTCTGTTGTAGATACTCAAAATTTTGTTTTCTTGTAACTAACCATGCAGATGGGAAAAAACATCATGTTACAACCCGATGACAACCCCAGAGGACTATAGTAAACATCAAACCACAGAGACAGCCCCGTGGGATATCAAATCAAATCCTGGAAACAGCCCCATGGGACATCAAATCAACCTCGGAGACAAGCCCAAGGAAAGACATAATCAACAGTAGTCAGACCTTAGAGACAACTCTAAGGGACAACCAAAAGCCACCTCAACCTTGGAGACAACCCGAGAGGGAAAAGAGGGAATGTTGACAACCCAACATAAACAAAACTCATCCAGCTGCAGATCCCCCTCTCACCAACCTCATCCCAACAAGTTGGTGCCCGACACTTCCTACAATATAATGCCTCAAACGGAGCAATTACAATTCTTGCATACCAGCTGTTGTTATAAGAAAACTCAACTAGGCTCAAGTAATCATCCCAACTACCCGACCACTCAAGTGCATAAGACCTCAACATGTCTTTTAACGTCTTAATAGTACTTTCAGATTGCCCATCAGTTTGCGGATGGAAAGAAGTACTAAAGTTGAGCCGAGTGCCCCAAGCTCGTTGAAACCCTTTCCAAAACTGTGAAGTGAACCGTGGGTCCCGATCTGAAATAATAGGCACCGGAGTACCATGAAGTCTAACAATATCCTGTTGAAAGATATGTGTCAACCTATCCACCGAGTAACCCTTATAGATAGCTAAAAATGTGTTGATTTGGTCAGTCAGTCCACTACTACCCAAATAGCATCATTCTTCCTTAAAGTCTTCGGCAAACTAGTCACAAAATCCATCGTGATATCCTCCCACTTTCGCACTGGAATGTCTAACTGTTGCAGAAAACCACTAGCTCGTTGATGTTCTATCTTCACTTGTTGACAAGTGAGGCACTTGCACACATACTCAGCCACGTCTCGCTTCATCCCATTCCACCAAAAATTATTCTTCAAATCCCTATACATCTTCGTAGAACTTGGATGAATAGAAAATGGCGAACTATGATCCTCAGCCAACACAGCCTCCTACATTATTGGATCAAACGGTACACACAGTGATCATCAATACAAACTCGGGCTGCTTTCCCTCCTCCAGATTCTGCGCCATACTCAACAATTCCCCATCTTCCTTTTGAGCTTCTTTGATCCACGAGATAAGAGAGGGCTCCACTCTCATACCTGCCAAATGCCCATCTAAACCTTGCACAAACAACTCCAACTCTAGTTGCTCCATATCTGAAATAAGCTGAGGTTGTGTAATAAGGGTTGCTATACTCCCAGAACTCTTTCGACTAAGAGCATCTGCAACCACATTTGTCTTCCCCGGGTGATACTGAATTCTAGCATCATAATTTTTTAGAAGCTCCAACCAACGCCTCTGCCTCATGTTGAGCTCCTTCTGAGTGAAAATGTATTTAAGACTTTTGTGATCAGTGAAGATATCACAAGTCTCTTCATAAAAATAATGCCTTCAAATCTTTAAGGCAAAGATTACTGCTGCCAACTCTAAATCATGAGTGGGGTAGCTCACCTCATAAGGTTTAAGCTGTCTAGAAGCATATGCAATCACATTACCGTGTTGCATTAAAACACACCCCAAACCCTTCTTAGAAGCATCGCTATAAATCTGGTAACCTCCTGTCCCCGACGGCAATGCAAGTATAGGAGCTGTCACAAGTTATTTCTTTAACTCCTCGAAACTCTTCTCATGCTCCTCGTTCCACACAAACTTCATGCCCTTTTCTCATCAATTGGGTTAATGGTAAGGCAAGTAAAGAAAACCCTTCCACAAACTGAAAGACCCCAACTTTTATGAATAAAGATGAATTTTCTATAATTATCATTTTTGAATATTATGGAATGAATTTGATATAATGTTATAGTTGTGGGTAATAGTTATAAATTTTGCAAAGTACGCAAGTTGTTATATAATATTCAATTGGTCGGGGAATATTTGTTTTAACAGGGAATATTCGTACGACGGCACAATCATTGGTGGACCCCACAACAAAATTATTGTCGAATTGAGAAAATGACAAAAAATATTTTATGAAAATAACGGCGGAAGTTTTATCGTTAACTGTTGAAACACTTGGTGTTAAAAGTACAGGAATACGCGTGGTTGCATAGTAGCACACGGTATTGATTATTGATGCTTACTTGAGAAGTCACTCAGTTTTGTTCAATTATTGCTTCAGTAATTGTTGCATAGTATCTCACGTTAATTGATTCAATTATTGTTGATATTTTATATATTATTAAATCAATAATTGAGATGACAAAGTTATTATTATTATTATTTGCAATATTAACGATGTCTAAAAGTTCTGCCAAGGAGAGGTTTGGTCACCTAATTGTGCGCCAATAGGGAGAAATCTTTATTGGAAAGCCCCCTCTTTCACAGGAATGACTCGTCGATTAATAGTGTGAATTATAATAATGATGATGAAGTTTTGTTTTATTAGTATTATTAATGTAATAAAACTGAAAAACTTTTTATATAAAAAAGAATACTTTTATAAAGTTATTCATTTTATTAGACTGTAAATAGAATATATTATATTCTATTATACATAGTGTTTTGCATAGTAAAATATTTTTATATAAAATGTAATACTTTTATAAAGTTATTAGTTTTATTAGACTATAAATAGAATATATTATATTTTATTATGCATAGTATTTGCATAGGTACTGCATAGTATTTGCATAGTAAAATTTTTTATATAAAACAGAATACTTTTATAAAGTTATTCGTTTTATTAGATTATAAATAGAATATATTACATTTTATTTAAAAGATTTTGTTTTATTAGAATATTTTATAGTAAACCAATCTGGACCATCCGTTTAAAAGTAAATCAATCTGGACCGTTTAGGAATTAGTTACTATTTAGTCTATTCTCCTAGAAATAGAAGTTCATTCCTTTATTATTTCTTACGAATTCACTGAAACTCTAGAGAGAGAAACTATAGAGAGAAAGAAAAAAAGTATTCTGCTACTTCATTACTCCTGTATCCAGTTTGTTCTAAGGTAAGGGGTATTATTTTTTTCGTATTCATGAAGAGAACTTCTGTTATTCCATTCTTTATTATTCTGTTGGAATAACTCAGATATCTGTGATCTACCCTATACTTGGTTAAATTCTTACATTATTCCATTCTTTATCATTATATTGGAATAACATGTACATGCAAAAGTACGCATACATGGTGAAATTCTTTTGTTATTCCATTCTTTATTATTCATTTGGAACATCCATGCATGCGTTTACGCATGACTGGTTCCGTTATTTATTATTCTATTGGAACATCACGCTTGGTGCGAATTTGGTGACATTGGTTCCGTTATTTATTATTCGTTGGAATAACTCATGCATGCGATCTATCGCATGCCTGGTGATTTCTTTTGTTATTGCATTCTTTATTATACTAAGTTGGTTAAAGTTTTGACTTCTATACTCCATGAAATTAGTGGAATATCCTTGATATTTGCGCTTCATCCAGTATCTTTTCATGGAAATATTCCTCTGAGGATTCTTAAATTTTACTCTACAAAGCAGTATTATGTTGACAATTTGGACGTTATTGAATTCTGAATAAATTAATTCTTGAAATTTTTTTTATTGAATTCTTATATCATTGTCATCATCCTCATGCTTATATTATGTTGAAAGTCATCTGTGGCCTGTTGTGCATAGATGGACTTGGTATGATTATGACCAGGGATTATTCAGTATAATCATGATCGATTTTTTACAAATGATGTGGTAAAAGTCCTCATTGGCCCGTACTGTATTGATGGACAGTTGTTGGCATAATCATGACTATTGATGAATACACGAATATCCTTGGCACGTAGTGCATGGATAATTTGTGGTTGTGATACTAATGAATATCATTGGCCATAGTGCAGGGATGATGTAGATTATTTATTAAGCTGAGTCTCAGCGATAAAAGTGTTGAAAAACCTTTTAAATCATAAAAGATAGTAGCTTTTATTTTCTACTTGACTCTTTTAATGGATTGCTTATTCCGCTGCAGTTAAACTTGATGTTTGTTATATAGTATCAGTTTAACACTGTTGAAGGCTAACGATAATTTATTCTGTATTATCTTAGTCATAATATTTCTTACTAGGCTAGTTGAGCTCACCCTTTTACTTTCATTGTTTTCTTTAGGAAATGAGAATGTAGCAGGGACTAGTCGGGGAACGGAGTAACCGTCCAGATAATAGCATTAGTAGTCCTCACTATTCTGTTAAATAGTGTGATAATAAATATAATGAGGACTCAATTGAGTGTGGATATTATCTAGATGACAATATTTGTATTAAAACTCACAGCATATGTTTTGTCGTATTTTACACGACTGTTGTATAATTAAGTTGTATTTGAATTTTGTACAATGTATTTGGCGACTCAAGATGGGTGATGTATACCTATTTTGGGGGCGTTACACAAACCACCTATAATACCCTGCCAAACCCAAGAAACTCCTAATCTCTGTCACCGTAGTAGGTCTCGACCATTTAGTGATAGCCTCAACCTTCGCAGGATCCACCTTAATGCCTTCAGCAGAAACAATGTGGCCCAAAAATGACACATGCTCCAACTAAAACTCACATTTAGAGAATTTAGCATACAAATTCTCTTTCTGTAAAATCCCCAACACTGTGCGAAGATGCTCTTCATGCTCTTCCTTAGACTTGGAGTAAACCAAAATGTCATCAATAAGGACAATAACAAATTGGTCCAAATACTCCCTAAACACCTGATTCATCAAATCCATAAACACCGCCAGAGCGTTAGTCAAACCGAATGGCATCACCAGAAACGCGTAATGCCCATATCGAGTACGAAAAGCTGTCTTAGGGATATCCTCATCCCTCACCCTCAACTGATGATAGCCCGACCTCAAGTCTATCTTTGAAAAATACTTTGCCCTTTGAAGTTGGTCAAACAACTAATCGATTCTTGGCAATGGATACTGATTCCTGATGGTAATCTTGTTTAACTCTATGTAGTCTATGCACAACCTCATAGACTCTTCTTTCTTCTTCACAAACAAGACCGGAGCACCCCACGGCGAAACACTCGGCCGAATCACACCACGATATAAGAGTTCCTGCAACTGCCCTTCAACTCTTGTAACTCCAACGGTGACATCCAATACGACACCTTAGAGATAGGCTCCACACCAGGAATAAGCTCGATAGAAAGCTCCACTTCCCGATGCGGTGGCAACCCTGACAACTCCTCAGGAAACACATCGAAAAAGTCACAAAAAATTGGAACATCCTCAATACGAGATTCACCTTTAGAGGTATCCTTCACAAATGCCAAATACCCCTCACAACCCTATGCCACCGACTTCCCGGCCTTCAAAGCTGAAATTAACTTCACCACTCTACTCGACTGTGAACCCTAAAACACGAACTCTTGAGACTTCACATCTCCAAATATAACCTTCATCGCCTGACAATCGATAGTGGCTTGGTGCTTATCCAACCATTCTATCCCAAAAATAACATTAAAATCATGCATACACATTGAAAGAAGATTAGTCCTACAAATCTTATCTCCAAAACTGATCAGACACCTTTGATACAAATTAGAGATAATAATAGAAGTCCCCATCGGGGTAGCAATAGACATAACAAAATCTAAAAACTGAGATGGCATATCAAGGTGCCGAATAAAAGACTGAACAACAACTGAATGAGTAGAACCAGTATCAAACAAAATAGAAGCCTCACGATTACTAACTAAAAAAGTGCCAGAAACAGTACCTGGCGCACTTGTCGCCTGGTTATACGTCAAAGAAAAAACTTAAACACCCAGACACTGACCTCTATTGCCACCATTTTCACTACCTCCACTATTACCACGTAGACCGGTAAAATCGCTAGCAATATGACCCATCTGTCTATATAAGAAGCATGCACCAATGACTCTATGACACTGTCTCCCCAGATGATTAGCCCCAAAAGTAGCACAAGGAGCTATCGAAATAAGATTTTGGTTACCCCTACCAGCTGGTCCCGGATAACGACCCTAATTCTGCCCCTGCTGATGATTCTGCCACTGCTGAAGATTTTGACCATGCCAAGGTAGTTGAAGCTGACAATTCTTCCCTTGCTGAGACATCTGCTGATAACCTTTGTTTTGATTCTGGCCACGCCACTGCCCCTGCTAGCCACCACGATTCTTGTTCCACTGACCACCCTGATTCTTCCCATATTAACTAGAAGCTTGACCCTGCTGGTCATCTATGTCCCTCTTTCGACTCCCCTTTGGTTTAGAAGACCAAAAGTCCTGTCGCTCCATCTCAATATTCTTGGCCGCATTAGCCACAACTGACACATCAACAAACTTGGTGTTAATGAGATGTTGCCGATACCTATAATGAATCTTCCACTTGAACTTCTCTACATGTTCTGCTGCAGTCCCTGCTGAGGTTCCCGCAAAGCCTTCCAACCTGGTGAACCTCGTCATAAAATTCGTGATGGACTCACCATCTTTTTGCCGAATCGACAAATACTCTCTAGCATAGGCCTCTTTATCAGGAGCTGGGAAGTACTGCTGATAGAAGACCTCACAAAACTCTGCCAAACTAACTGTCCCAACATATACATCACCCTTTGTTACTTTCACCGTCTTCCACCACCTATGTGTATCCCCTTCTAGCTTGTAAGCTGCAAGTAACACTCTTTGATTATCCGAGCACCCCAACACATCAAAAATCTTCTCTAGGTGGGCAATCAAATTCTCTGCCTCAATTAGAGTCGAAGTTGAACTGAATGGCTGTGGTTTTTGCTTTTGGAACCTCTCCAACCATACATACATCAGAACCACCGACTGATCATGACCATCCACATTCCCTTCCTCAACATTTGAATGCTAACCATTATTTCATGGATTCCCTTGTTCAGGAATTTCTGGCGACTGTTGCATTGCCTGCACAACCTGTGCCACCAACTGAGGTAAAGCCTGATTCACCGCCTGATTTACCAAGGTAGCCAAAGCATTAATCTGATCATTAGGTTGCTCATTGGACTGACCCTCACCTCTTCCCCTATTCTTACCTCGCATCCCAACAACTCTAGCGGATCTACGAGCCATCTAAAAAAGAGATCAAAAATATAAACAAAGCAGATTAGAGACAAATTTGAATATAGCTGATATGATAGCTGAACAAAAAATCAAACAGAACAAAAATCTAACCTAGAAGTCTACCCATAACTCATAGGTCAAACCTAAATAGGTTTTCTACAAGAAAGAACCTAAGCTCTGTTACCAGAAATATACCTTGCCACATTGGCAAGTCAAATAATGCCACACAGGCAAGTCACACACATTGGAACACGAATCCAATGCATATAAAATTGGAAGGCATGTTTGGCACAATTCACAGGACAGAATAGAATAGAAAACTAGGGTCAACCCATACGCCTACCACAACAAAACACCAAATGGCCAACTCCTACCGAAGCACAAAACGGAGACGCCGTGGACTGATCACACCACCACGAAAGGTGTCATGCCTCGATGCCAAGAGGACATACATGTGGTACCCCCACAGGTGGTTATAGCTCAAGTATACCCTACAATATATTCTAAACATGTCACAACACATGCGACACAATATCAACACAAAGGGGTTCTCATATGTACATGTTAAATCGAAACAGATAATCAACACAAGGTCTCCGCAAAAATATATTAACATGTACTTTTCTACAAGAATTGAAATAAATGCTAAATATCTAGTTCAAAGAGTACAAGTTCGATTTAACTATGCCAAGAGGACATGTATGTGGTACCCCACCGAGGTGGTTATAGCTCAAGTATACCCTACAAGATATTTAAAAAATATCATGTCACAAACACATGCATTAATACACAATATCAACACAAGGGGTTCTCATATGTACATGTTAAATCGAAACAGATAATCAACACAAGGTCTCCGCAAAAATATATTAACATGTACTTTTCTACAAGAATTGAAATAAATGCTAAATATCTAGTTCAAAGAGTACAAGTTCGATTTAACTATGCCAAGAGGACATGCATGTGGTACCCCCACAGGTGGTTATAGCTCAAGTATACCCTACAGTATATTCTAAAAAAATATCATGTCACAACACATGCGACACAATATCAACACAAAGGGGTTCTCATATGTACATGTTAAATCGAAACAGATAATCAACACAAGGTCTCCGCAAAAATATATTAACATGTACTTTTCTACAAGAATTGAAATAAATGCTAAATATCTAGTTCAAAGAGTACAAGTTATGAAACTCTGAATATCTAAATAAACAATCATATGAATTCAACTATGATCAAAGTAGCGGAACAATATTCGAATTCTAAATGAGAAGCAAAACGAACGAACTAAAACTATAGAATATCGTTGAAGTAGTACGGAATCCGTACCTAGATTAAGCAATGTAATACCCAAAATTTAAATAAGATTATGCTAATCTCCTTCAAGTCAATCTAATAAAATAAAATTTTATTACAAATCTAACCATTACTAAAATAATATTATTTAATTTTATCATTAGAATTAATTAATTAGTATACAAAATTTTCAATTTGATTTATAAATAACATAAGTTTATAATATAAACAATATATATATATATATATGTATAATATTAGTTTATCACCATTATCATTATTATAATAATAAAAAAATCACTACTGCAAAAGAATTTTCAAACCATACTCACCTGAATTGTTTCTCACTTGATAGCAAATTTCTTTTCTTCTCTTTTTGCAGCCACACATGTCTCTCTCTCCTCTCTTTCCCTCAATTTGTATAATGAAATAAAATTAGGTATATATGTTTATTAATGAAGAGGTCTTGTTCTAATAAACTTCTAATTTGGTTCAATTAATATTAAGGCCCAAATTTTATTAATTTAATTTATTCACCACTTATTAATACTTATTAGCCCACATAAATTAAATGACCACTTTGACCCAAATAAAATTCAAAGTTCAATTAAAATATTAAAAATGAATAAATAAATTTATATGTTATTTATTATTATTTTTTTCGGGTATTACAAATAACTTACATTTTGTTAAATCTGTAGGTGATTTAATGCCAAGATCTTGTAGTATATATGTCAGTGTACAAAAGGGTAACACTTAAATGGTCTAACAATACCATAATAGAGAGATCTAGGCATTTAAATATATTGTCAGGCCCCTGTTTGGTTTTTTGGGTTACCCAGAAACTATTTCATAAACGGTCAACTCAGATTAACTGTTAATAACTTTCAATCTTAGTATGTATAAGGTGTTAGAGTTCTTTAGTCTTGTATTACACATATCAGAGTATAACCTAAACACAATATAACACCTTAACAGTCCAACATCTAAGAGAGTTGGTATCAGATCATGTTCTTGAGTTTTTGGAAATTCCAGAAAACCATTTATGTGATCGGTCAACGCAGTTTGACTGGCTATAACTTTCATCCTAATGATCCTATTAACATGTTATCATTTTCAAATTACTAACAACATGGCATAGAATAACTATCAAACTTTAAACAACTCAAACACTTAACAAATCAAGATCTATAAGGCCTGACATTCGGCTGTCAGACCACTTTTCTAGGATTTTGACAGTTTGCTTAAATCATCATTTTTATGCACTTATGTGTTATAGATTCATGTTTTAGCAACCCAGATCACTAAACAACATACTACTAAATATATTTAAACAACAAAACATAAAATCTAAGGTAGCCTTAAAGATCTAGCATGGTTTAGGATTTTTACCCTTCTTGAACTACTTCCTGTATTTTCCCTTTTAATTCTGACCTTGGCTTGCTAATGGTTGTTTATGGATCAGTATATGATGTATTATTAGTTTAAATTTCGTGGACTTTGATAACTATCACTTAGCTATGTATGGAAACTCAAAGTGGGGGCAAAAAGCTTAAATCTCCCTTTAATTGACAACTAAGCTTTGATCCAATTATGGATTTGATATGAGGTGTCATGTTAGGGCTAGTAGGGGCTGTTTTTAACACATGGTGAAAATCTTCTAAGTGGTGACTCATAGATTTGACTTTATCACTTAAAATGAAAGAGAAATTGTGTTTGGGTAATTTCCCCTATACTGAGGATAATTTAATAATTTCTTAATTAATTTTAAGGGTAATTTAGTCATTTCACATACTTCTATAAACTTTAAATTTTATCCATTAAATTTTGATCATTAGGATTTTGTTAATCATAATTAGGGTTTTGTATTAGGGTTAGGTTTTCTTATTTTAAATTAAATCTTAAATTAGGGTTTCCTAATTAAGATAAAGACTTCAATTTATGTTTTCATAATTACTAACACAAATATTGTATCTTATTTATTGATATATATAGCAATAAAAACTAAATACACAATATAAAACGTATTAATATTCACATTTTATGTTAATATTCCTTATTAGAGTTTGGATTATTACATTTATCACTTTATTACTTGTTAACCGTGTAAACTTGCAAGTATTCATTGATTGCTAAATCTATCAACAATGTTCAATACTCGGCTTAAATCCAATCTATGACATGATTTAGTGTAGCATATACCTGTGATCAGATGGTTGATATTTTACTCTTCTTTATATAACTTCCTTCTAATCAAAGAGATGCCTAGCAAGTAGCAGGCTAGCAATCTAATCTGATTAGAGTGGTATGGATCACAGTTGTTAAATTTGGTATGGTTATTTTTTTGCTACAAAAATTATGTCTGTTTTATAGCTCTGTAGTATTCAACTGTTTTACATACAAGAACTGAATGTTGAAATATTTGTAAGCAGTAATAAATGATATACAGCTACAAGTAAAAGTGTGATGGAAAATTGGTCATAATTGGAATCTAGAAAGGTGCGCAAGTCATGTAAGTGCGGAGACAGTCTTCATGTGGTTCGCTCTATATATCGATGGCTAATATTTGGTTGACTAATGTGTCATTGTGTTGCAATATTAATATTCCTATGGACGAAAATTTTGCTCTAAGACCCTGACCATTAGAATGATGAAAGTTGCAAGAGGTAGAACTACTTCCCTTTCTTAGATTTTTTCCGAATAATTTAGTACTACAATAGATAATCAGAATTTATAAAAACTTTCAGCAGTCTTTTGAAGAAAATAGGATGAATAACAAACAGTGTGTTCTAATATCACTGATAGAACAACAGTGAATGAGAATTGTTTTCTAGTAGCAGAACCATTTGCTATTAAAATTAAAAAGAGATGTTGGCATTACTTCAAAAATAAACTATAATAAAGCAATACTAAGTAATCCCTTCGAGCTTGCTTTAGATGGATGTGCATTTTTTGTAATGATGAAGAGAAATAGTAAGTTGCATTCTGATCAGATACCAGCAGTTGAATATATACTGCCAGGTTGTATTGTGGTAATAGTTCTCATGTTTGGTTTCACTGGATGCAGACATTTTGGAAGCATATACTGATAGTACATGGTAGGTGGTATTTAGGCCTAACAAAATATGGTTATGGGTTGGTTTTAGTTTTTAAAATATGGTTATGATTCCATTTAAGAACTAAAACCATATTAACCATTTTTAATATGGGTTGTGTGGGTTGAAACTATATGGTTATGGTTCAAAATCATATTAACCATTTTAAGATGTTTTGACTTTTAAACAGAACTTTTGAAAAATGAAATTGTGACCGTCACAATTAAATTAATTAAGTAATAATATGATATAAAAATAATAAATATAAATAATAAAATGCTAAAAAACTATACTAATAAAATTATAAATTGAAATTATTAATACCCTTCCATATTTAAATAATTTTTCAAAATTATTATTAACCTGCTAATAGAAAGGTTGGAATCTAAAATACACTATAGTATAATTATATGAATGTCGTTTAAATATTGAAACATATTTATAATTCTTTTTATAACTAAAGTACTAGAATTTATATAAATCGACAAAAAAATATACACAATATTTAACATATTATATTATATGAGATTAAAAAAAACAAATAAATTTAGTTCTGAACATTATCATTAATGTGTACTGCTAACGTAACGTGTGTGTTAACGCCAAGTTTCGCCAGCGCGTCCAATCACAGAATCCACGCGCTTGAACCTGCACAATAACAGATCACACACGAAGCTTGATGGCTTGTGCCGCCAGGGGATAGCTCCGGTGTGAGAATAAGTACATGTCGTTCACAAGGTTTAACAATGGAGGCTAAGTGTTTAGTACTCAAAGAAAGTATTACCTGTTAATTGTAACCCTGACCTTGTATTTATAGTACTATCATCACCCTAGAATCCTTCTCCGAGTTGGTTTAGGACTCCTAATTATGGTAGTTACCATAATTCGGGTCCAACACAATCTCCTTAAAAGGTGGAAGTGGAATCCAATCCAAACACTACCTTTGGAGTTACCTTATTCAAATACGGTTAGGACTCCAAATTCTGTGAGCAAGATAGCCCACTGCACAAGCCCAACCCAATCGAACTCACCATCGGGTCTGAGCCTCGGCTCGACCCCGAACACCATACACTAAGGTAAGGCTCTGGCCCAAAGGACTCGGATGCCGAACCTGAATACCTTCAGCTTCTCCATGGGCTTCGGCCCAATGGGCTCATAAAACCCCTTCCAGTGTCAGGTCTTCGGCCCACATGAAGGTCGGTGAAATGCTCTCGAACATTGCCCCCCAGTCTCTTGTTATAATCTATTTATAATTAGAGACTTGAAAGGTCATGGATTCGAAGAGTTACGATAGCTAATGATGAGTTGCCTGGGGAATCTAAGCGGTTTTTCCTCGTTCCTCAAAACGCTGCATATCTTCCCAAATCTGGGCCCACTCTGAGCATTTAATAGTCTCCCTTGGGTTTCGTACAACTCGGCTCATAAAAACCCCCCTCCATCCATCACTGCCACTTTTCCCAGGCTTCTTCACTTCGAAATCTCTGTTCAAATTTTCCGACAAAGGCGATTTCCGGCAAGCTCATTTCTCCCCCAAACTTCACTGATTTCAGTTATTCTAGAAATTCTTGGTCCGGATCTTTAAATTTCCAGCTTCCTTTTGTTCATTTTAGCTTCTGAAACTCTACATTCCTATCTCATCCACTTCAAATGGCAGATTCTAACATTCTTGCCACCACCGAGAAAATTTCACTCTCCGTCACCACCGACGACCTAATTCCTGTCGAACTCCCAGTAGCCCCTACTGATATTCCCACTGGAAATGCCGAAGATAAGCTTCGAAGCGTCTATGCTTCTGTTACTAACTTTTCGTATATCAACACTCGTTCAACTGTTCTCCCTCCCAAATTTCAGACATACATGCCCTGTTCAACATACCGAAGGAATATAAGCTTCGGGTACCATCATCGGAGGAAAGGATGTTCTGGAGACCCGAGGGCGAGTGGGTCGTCGTTCCCCTGTACGTTCTAAAGTACGGGGTTCGGTTCCCACTTCACGAATTCATCTCATCCTTTCTCTGTTTTGTGGGAATCGGGTTTGTACAACTTGTGCCGAACTCCTATATCCACTTGATTTTCTTCATAGCCTTATGTTATGAGATTGGGATTACTCCCGGCCTTGATTTTTTCTTCGCTTTATTCACCGTCGGTCGATCCAAAGAGCCTGGCCTTCAGCAACTAAACAAGCAACCAAATCAAAACATTCTTATCAAAACTCCCTCATAGCAACAAGGGTTGGCATCCGCAATGGATCTTCATGAAGGAGACCGACCTCAAGCTCCTCCTGAACTGGGCCCACCCCAAAGATTCTATCGTCAAGGTATCCAAATTCCCAAAGGACCGGGCTGGTGCCTTCAAAGAGTTCTACAAGAAGTGGAGTAAGACCGAATGGAATCTGAGAGTTTTATCCAATGAAAGCTAGCTGTACCAACACGGGTGTAAGTGTCCTACTCCGAATCTATCCACACCTCCATTGTCCCTCTTCTTATTGCCATGACCCATTTTCTAACACGTTCCTTTTTATGTAGTGACAATTTTTAAGCCCGAAGGGGCCGTTGAATCCTTAGCTCCTCTTCCCATCACGATCGAGCCGATTCGTCGTCCTATCACAGACGAGACGGCCGAGGAGGAGACCATCCCGATCGCAGAACTCTCCACTGGTTCTGCATCGGATCTTGCACCCCCGAACTCCAATGCCAATACTTCCACTAAGAATGTGTTGAAGATGAATCGGTCGGAGAAGATGGCTTTGCTCAAGCAGAGTAAGAAGAAGCCTTCTGCCAAGGCCCCCCCCCCCCTCCCAAGCCATCGTCTCCTGCGGTCCTGAAGCCTCCTTCGGCAATGATTCCGAAGCCATAACCCGTTATCATCCGCGAGGATTTAGAGGAAACCGAGGAAGTTCCTCTTGATCACCGCGCAAAGAGACCCCGCTTGGATGAAGGGCCCGATCTCCAAGTTATGGAAGCCGATCCACTGTCAGTCTCGACTCCTACTTCGAGGCCGAACCCTGAAGCAAGTTCCTCTCATGGGATGCCGACTACGTTCTGGCCGAGGATTCCTGAGGTATTCCCCTACCACCAGCTCGATCACTTCAAGCTTTCGGGTGATGACGAGCGATTTAGAGGAATGACCTCGGAAGAATTTTTGGTGGCCTATGTCAAGGCTCAGTGTCAAGTAATCCTGTTAATTTGAAATGTCCGCTTCATTAATGTTGAGTTCTTCATAACTGATGCAAATTTTTGTTGTGTGTTAGGCCAATGCCATTCTCGCCCGAGCGGTGTCGCCTCTGGCCTTCGCCACCAAGAGGGAAGCTCAAATGAGGACGGATGACGAACTTCTCGGGGCTGAGATCTGGGGTCTTCAGTCGGAATTGAAGAAAGAGAAAGACCTTCACATCGAGACCCAGAACAAGGCGACCGAGGCTGAACGTCAGGTCGATGAACTCAAGGAACAATACTCGCTACTTCAAAAGGAGTTCATCGGCCTCGAAGGTCATACCAAAAGGCTTCTTGAGGAGAGAGATCATATGTTCGGAGAGAGCAATGAATGGTTGCAGGAGCTTCACCAACTTGAGGAGAAGTTCAATGGAGTTCATGATAAGATGATATATCTGATCCGGGAGAACAACGCCTTGAAGGATGAAGAGTCCCCTGCCTTGACCGAGAAAATCATGGCCCAGTTCGCTGAATGCTATGAGGCTTATCGGGAAATGGCTCGGGAAAAATTGACTGCTGTCGGGCTCGATGCTTCCATTCTTGACTCTTCGGACGAAGAATCCGATACTGGGGATGAGCCTCCTTCGGAATAGCTTCTGTTAGGACTTGTAATTGTAATTTTTGTAATCTTCATTTTTTTCTCTTTATTGGTACATTACCTGAACTTTATATGATCGGGTCTTGTAAAAATTCGAGAATATGAATGAAGTATAAAATTCTTGTTGGTAGATTGTTTCGATCAGTTATATTTGCGACTCTCCCCGATCAGTTACGTAATTTCGAACTTTTTGATCGTGTTATGCCCGAAGCTCGTCTGATGAACAATTACCATTTTTTCGGTTAGTTATACTTGTGCCTTTGACCGATCAGATTATGTCGTTTCCAACTCTCTGATCGGTTTAAGTCCAATATTTACCTGGCTCGATCTGATAGTTTCCTGATCAGTTATACTTGTGAATTTTACCAATCAGTTATGTCCTTCCTGACTTTCTGATTGGTTTAATCCCGAAGCTTATTTGATCGGGTATATAAAAGCGTATGAATATAAATGGAGGATGAATGCATCCGAAGAAAAATCTCATTTATTTCATTGATAAATAGAATAGCTTACATCAGTAAAGGAAAAAATGACATGGCTTTTAATGGTAATATTTTCTAAGTCTCCCGGCATGCCACGTTTTCTTTACTTCTGAACCATCCATTGCCCGAAGCCGGTATGTACCTGGCTTCGGCACCTCTACTACTTTATAGGGTCCCTCCCAGTTAGGCATCAACTTGTCGGTGTTCTGGGGGGTCGAGGACTCCGACTCCCTAAGGACCAAATCCCCGACCTCGAATCTCCTCTGTTTTACCTTCTGATTATAGTGTCAGGCTGTTCACTTTTGTTAAATTGTCAACCTTATCAGAGCTAAGTCACAAATTTCCTCCAAAAGGTCCAAATTTGTTTGTAGCCCCTGGTCGTTGTACAGCTCTTTATATTGGCTGACCCGTAAGGTAGGAGATCCGATCTCAATAGGTATGAGTGCATCCGTCCCATACGCCAATCTGAATGGCGAATCTCCAGTGGTTGTTCGCGGAGTAGTTCGGTAAGCCCACAAAACACTGAGTAACTCTTCAGGCCACCTACCTTTTAATTCATCCAACCTTCTTTTGATGTCGTTGAGCAGAGTTCAGTTGGTGACCTCCACTTGACCGTTCGACTGAGGGTGGGCGACTGAAGTCTTTCGATGCTGAATTCCCAATTCTTTCAAAAAAGTTTCAAATTTTGATCCTACGAACTGCCTGCCATTATTCGAAACCACTACCATCAGGATGCCAAAGCGATAGACGACTCCCTCCTTAAAAATCTTTAGACATTCTTGTTCAGTGATCTTCTGCAGAGGTTTAGCTTCCACCCACTTCGTCATGTAGTCGATAGCCACGATCACGAAACTGACTTGTCCCTTGGCCTTCGGTAGAGACCCCAGGATGTCGATTCCCTATACAACAAAGGGAATCAGAGATAAGACCGAGTACAGTTCTTCGGGAGACTGATGTGGGATGGTGTTATTTAGCTGACACTTGGGACATTTTCTGACGAATTCTTTGGCCTCTGTATAGATAATCGGCCAATAGTACCCCTGCCTCAAAGTTTTGTGTGTCAGTCACTTGGCCCCCATGTGATCCCCACAAATTCCTTCATGTATTTCCCAAAGTGTGTAATCTGCTTCCGATGGAGTTAGGCATTTGAGCAAGGGAGAACTAAAAGCCCTTCGGTACAGATCTCCGTCAATGAGGACGAAATTTGAGCTTCGGTGCTTGATTTTCCTTGCTAAGATACGGTCTAAAGGTAGAACCCCATCCGCCAGATATGAGATATAAGGTATGAGCCAGCAGTCGAGCCGATCCAAAGTTAACACATCCGTCTTCGGGACACTTGGTTGTTCTAAGACCTCTAGATACACTGACTCATTGAAGGAGCTTGCTTCGGTAGTTGCCAATCTGGCTAGAGCATCCTTTCATCAGTATTATCTCGATCGACTCACGACAACAATGTGAAATTTGAAGTCGTGAGCTTATCTTTCACTTCGATCAGATATTTTGACATTCTTGCCCCCCGAGCCTCATATTCCCCCAATAACTGCTTGACCACCAGCTATGAATCATTGTAGATGACCAACTTCTGCACTTCCAGGCTTCGGGCCAACCGTAGTCCGGCTAGAATTGCTTCATATTCTGCTTCATTGTTTGTGGCCTTGAACTGAAACCAAATTGCCTGTTAGACTTTGAAACCTTCGGGACTTGTCAGAATAACTCCTGCCCCACTGACGTCTGAAGTCGATAATCCATCCACGTATAGAGTCCACGAAGTCGACCCATGTTGAGTTTCGGTCACTGTGCTCACGTCTGGCTCTGTGAAGGAACACTCTACCTCAAAATTTGCTAAGGTTTGCCCTTTAATTGTTGTTCAGGGATGATATTCCAAAGCGAACTGCGTTAGCTCCACGGCCCATGTGACGAGCTGACCTGACACCTCTGGTCTGTGTAGGACTTTTTTCAACGCCAAGTTTCTCCAGCGCGTCCAATCACAGAATCCACGCGTTTAAACCTGCACAATAACAGATCACACACGAAGCTTGATGGCTTGTGCCGCTAGGGGATAGCTCCGATGTGAGAATAAGTACAGGCTGTTCACAAAATTTAACAATGGAGGCTAAGTGTTTAGTGCTCAAAGAAAGTATTACCTGTTAATTGTAACCCTGACCTTGTATTTATAGTACTCTCATCACCCTAGAATCCTTCTCCGAGTCGATTTAGGACTCCTAATTATGGTAGTTACCATAATTCGGGTCCAACACAATCTCCTTAAAAGGTGGAAGTGGAATCCAATCCAAACACTACCTTTGGAGTTACCTTATTGAAATACGGTTAGGACTCCAGATTCTGTGAGCAAGATAGCCTACTACACAGGCCCAACCCAACCGAACTCACCATCGGGTCTGAGCCTCGGCCCAAAGGACTCGAGGGCCTAACCCCGAACACCATACACTAAGGTAAGGCTCCGGCCCAAAGGACTCGGATGTCGAACCTGAATACCTTCAGCTTCTCCATGGGCTTCGGCCCAATGGGCTCATAAAACCCCTTCCAGTATCAGGCCTTCGGCCCACATGAAGGTCGGTGAAATGCTCCCGAACAGTGTGGATAAGAGAATCTATTATTATTATTATTATTATTAGGGTGAGAATATCTTTGCAAGTAAATTTTAATCAGAATGACCAAACACACTCGTACAGATGATGATGGGTCATAAACTCTCTACTTCCCCCTGCAATCCCCATTTCTTGTTGTACCTCAAAAGTTGGAGTCTAATAATTTGAGTGTGATTGAATGGAATATGGGTTGAAAAATGGTTAACCGGTTCAGAACTATATTTGTTTTAAAAAATATGGGTCCAAAGTTTAGCCAACCTGAATAAATAAAAATGGTTAACCAACCCATTTGGTTCCAGTTAATATGGTTTGACCCAATAGTTAACTAACTATATTGCCAGGTCTAGTGATATCATAAGGAATGTTAGATGGTGTTGTGTTTGGCAGATTTGTGGCGGTTAGTTGTGGTCACATAATGTAATACTAGTGTGATTTCTTGGGAAAGAAAAGAGGATTCTGTAATTTAGTAGGTAAAAGGGAAAGAAGTTAAATAGGGCAGGGTGGAGGGTGGAGCTACGTTACACGGACTCACTTTGCCCTAAAGTACCAATGTCTCACTACAAGAAAAAATATTATCTTCGAGGGAATATGTCCATCGAACTTAGATCCGTCGGAATTAGCCGATTTTCTTGTAGTGTCTGACACTAAAATCTCGAACAAGGTATGAGTACTGGACACTTTATTTTAGTGTAAAAATTGACAAAATTGAAGAGTACTCGTAAATACATTGTCCAACCAAAACCTTAACCTATTCTTTCTTTTTAAAGTACTAAGGGGCGAACTAGGAAGCTATAGCCCTAAATTTATTGACGTTCAAAATATTATAGATGATTTAAAATTTAACTTCGTCATGCATATATCCATATGTCGTCATACCAATTGTTGTGTCATGATATTTCACCTATTGGGCCGAACAGATTGGGCCTATTTATTTGGTTAGTCCACTAGGTCATCGTTAATGGACCTTAGAGTTATTGGGCCTAGTCACTATATTATTTCTGTTAAATATTTATAAGATTGGGTCGGGTTAGTGGGCTAACCCATTAGATATTAAATATCTCCATTTTTGACCGGTAATGATGAAAAAGCATGATGGTTGACTGATATATCTGTCATGCATTAATGTGGATGGGATCCGGGGACGGCCGACGGTGGAAAACAGTGACCAGAGGTAATGGGTGAAGCAGATGCGATGGCGGCGAAACCATCGAGATCTGGGGTGTATGATAGTAGTGGGTGGTACGATGATAAGACTAGAGAGTATATCATAGAAAGGAAGTCTTCAAGAAAAAGGTACACACACATAACGGAGAATTTTATCTCTCTCAATACACTAGATTTTATTATCCTCCATTGTTAACCTTGTGATCGCTTTGTCTTGACTCTCACTTGAAGCTATCCCTCGACCGATTGAGCCGTCAAGCTTTTGGTATTAAGCGTGTTTAGGGTGTGCGGATCGGGGACGTCTTTACGTGATTGGGATGTGGCAGAAGATCTTTACGTTAACATTGGCGCTAGAAGGAGGGCTGTGTTCTAGTGTCCTTGAGTTTTCAATCACAAAGTTTCATTTGTTCTACGTCGAAAAGAATGGTGAGGAATAGAACTAGTACACCGGAGGGACAACCGATGGCTGTAAGTTCATCCTTGCCTCGTGTTTCAGTTAAGGATCGTCTGGGTCCTTTCAAAAGTGCTCTTGGAGCAGATGCTTCGGATGGCAGAGCTGAAGGACGAGGCGTCCAATTATGTCCACTCTGAAAGACATTGTAAAGAAGTCTATACACTCTGAAAATATGTCTCGATGCAGTCCTCGGGATCAAAGAAGACCCAGAAGCCATATTTCTAAGGATCCAAAGAGGGTACCTCACCTTAGGAGTTCTTGGGGTTATGGCACAAGCAATTTAAGAGGATTTTCACTAGAGAGTATAGAGAAGGCATTCCGTCTTGAGTGTTCTCGTAGCAGCGGAAGGGCTCAGCATCGAAGCAGATCAAGAAGCCATACTCTTGAGAGGCCGAAGAGTGCATTCTACGCTATCGGTTCTCGGGATTATGGTCAAGGAAGTCGAAGGAGTTGATCAAGAAAGTATACACCTTAGAATACAAATAAGACATTATGCCTCGAGTATTCTCACCACATTGACAAAAATTTCCAACGACGTAGGTCCAGAAATCACACTCCCGAGAATCCACTGAGGGCACACCGCCCTGTGGGTACTTATCTTCGGAGAAATCCATCTAAAGCTGTAGGTTAGGATGGAACAGAACGGACCATTCAGAAGAAACTTTGAGGAGGTTTATGTCCCAATCAACAGAAGCAGAGCTAATGGATGTTGTGTGCAGACAGATATTCTACTTCGGACAATCAGTGCGGCAGGCTGTCAAGTTCAGATTCAGCACAAAAGATTTACTTTTTCACAATTGATCTTCTTTCTATTGGTCCTAAATTCACAATTGTGTAAGGAGGACGGGGGTGACTCGCTGACCATTCGATGGTAGCCTTTTTGGCAAGTGGTCCATATGAATTTGTCAAGTCTTTCGGGGTAGGAAAACTTCATCGGTGTAAGGAGGACGGGGTGGACTCGCTGACAATTCGATGGTAGCCTTATCGGCAGGAGTGTTCTTATGGGTTTGTTATACCCTACGTGATAGACAAATTCCATGGTCCTTTTAATATTGTTTTTATCGCGAGTGGTAAACCAATATGCACCGAAGTAAGGAGGTATGGTCGGACTCCCTAACCATTCGATGATAGCCTTTTTGTCATGAGTGTCCTTATGAATTTGTTTCACCCCGTGTGGTAAACAAATTCTAATGTCCTTATATCTTTGTTATACCCCGCATGGTAGACAAATGTCCTTATATCTTTGTTATACCTCACATGGTAGACAAATGTCCTTATATACTTGTTTCACCCCGAGTGGTAAACAAGATCCCGATGGTACAAGGAGGATCAACCGAATTCACCTTATACATTATCTGTCTCACACTTCGATAACGATAAGTATGCATTACTTTATTTTGTTCAAGTGTTGAGTTCGGATTATGTTATCATTGTTCTTAACTGTTATATAATTTGCTTGATTATTGACTAACAGTTTAAGATAAGAGGCACTTGTACATTTTTCACGTTGATAAATGATGAATTATTGACAAAAATGTTCACCCGAGTAATAAGGCATGAAGTTGATATTTCATTAATATTAACTATTCACAAAAAGTTAAATTTTTACAGAAAGTTCTACAAATTTAGAGGTAAAGGGAGGTCATCTTAGAGCTTATTCATCGTCATCATCACCATCTGAAGAGTCTAGAAGAGATAGATCTACCTTAGCCTGAGCTTTTTCTTGCCTTTACTTCGGCAGATTTCATATCCTTTAGCATACATATGGACGATCTCATCATTCAGCTCGGCGAATTTTCTGTATTTTGCCTGTATTCTTCCTGGATCTCCTTACGAAGGTCTTCGGTCAGTGGCGAACCCATGTTCCTGCGGGCCTGAAGCTCTTTGAGCTCTTCTTCAAGCTTCTGACGATGTACCAATCGATATTTATATCTATGATGACCCAATGTGTGGCCTTGGTCGTCTCCATCTCTTTTTTGACCTTGTCGAGATCCTTTCGAAGGCACTCATTGTTGAAAAGAGAAATGTCAAGATTGCTTCTTTCTTTTGCCAACGCAGACTTCAGAATGGCATCCTCCTTGAGCGACATCCTCTTGACATCCTCTTCGGCTTCTTTGTATTTGGGACGGAGGCTTTTTAGAAGATAACGCTTTACTCGCAAATGACTATTATTAGTCAATCAGTTCGAATTGATGGGCAGCAATGTAAATGGATAAGTCAAACTATCAAATTCCTTTAGTCCGGTATTTCATTCCTTCATCCATCAGGTCTATGATGGAACTATTGCCGAACCGATGATCATCGGTATAACGAACGCGTGCTATTGCCGAACCGGTATTTCATTTTGTGGCTTGAGCTTCGGTAGTTAAAAGCGCTTCAGTTGGTACTTCAGTAGAGGTCGACGAAGATAAACCCTTTGTGTTGCTATTTGATATTCATCAGATGAGCCTCGGTAAGCTATATTTTAGGCCTTTATTGATCTTATTATAATTCCTTTTGCCCTGGACCGATGACATTTATATTCTTTCATTAAACATCTTGTTTAATAAAAGACTGGGGGGCAATGTTGGGCCATGATATTTCACCTATTGGGCCGAACAGATTGGGCCTATTTATTTCGTTAGTCCACCAGGTCATCGTTAATGGACCTTAGAGTTATTGGGCCTAGTCACTATATTATTTCTGTTAAATCTTTATAAGATCGGGTCAGGATAGTGGGCTAACCCATTAGATATTAAATATCTCCATCTTTGACCAGTAATGATGAAAAAGCATGATGGTTGACTGATATATCTACCATGCATTAATGTGGACGGGATCCGGGAATGGCCGACGGTGGAAAACAGTGACCAGAGATAATGGGTGAATGTATGCGATCGGTGAAAAACCATCGAGATCGGTACATGTCGGACATTAGTGAGTGGCACGGTAAATCGGGCTAGAGAGTATATTATAGCAAGGAAGTCTTCAAGAAAAAGGTACACACACATAACTGAGAATTTTATCTCTCTCAATACACTAGATTTTATTATCCTCCATTGTTTACCTTGTGATCGCCGTACTGACTCTCACGCCTGAGCTATCCCCCGACGGTTGAAGCCGTCAAACTTTTGATGTTGACTGTGTTTAGTGTGCAGGATCAGGACGTCTTACGTGATTGGGCCTATTTATTTGGTTAGTCCACCAGGTCATCGTTAATGGACCTTAGAGTTATTGGGCCTAGTCACTATATTATTTCTGTTAAATCTTTATAAGATCGGGTCGGGTTAGTGGGCTGACCCATTAGATATTAAATATCTCCATCTTTGACCGGTAATGATGAAAAAGCATGATGGTTGACTGATATATCTGCCATGCATTAATGTGGATGGGATCCGGGGACGGCCGACGGTTGAAAAATAGTGACTAGAGGTAATGGGTGAACTGTATGCGATCGGTGAAACCATCGATAGGGGCCCTGTGTTAGACAAGAGTGGGTGGTACGATACCAAAAGCTAGAGAGAGTATATCATAGCAAGGAAGTCTTTAAGAAAAAGGTACACACACATAACGGAGAATTTTATCTCTCTCAATACACTAGATTTTATTATCCTCCTTTGTTAACCTTGTGATCGCTCAGTCTTGCGACTCTCACGCTGAAGCTATCCCACCCAAAGCCTAGTCAAGCCGTCAAGCTTTTGGTGTTGACTGTGTTTAGTGTGCAGGATCATGACGTCTTACGTGATTGGGACGTGGCAGAAGATCTTTACGTTAACATTGGCGCTAGAAGGAGGGCTGTGTTCTAGTGTCCTTGAGTTTTCAATCACAAAGTTTCATTTGTTCTACGTCGAAAAGAATGGTGAGGAATAGAACTAGTACACCGGAGGGACAACCGATGGCTGTAAGTTCATCCTTGCCTCTTGTTTCAGTTAAGGATCGTCTGGGTCCTTTCAAAAGTGCTCTTGAGAGTACGGCTTCCAAGCATGATTCAGGGGGTTCTCGTTCGAGAGCCTATGGTGAAGCCCGAAGGAGGTTGGTCTTTCTTTCAACGACAAGGGCGTGATCATGGTTAGGCGGTAGAAGGCACCCCGCCTAGAACTCAGCACCGAAGTGGTCAGGACGACAAGGCTACCAAGCTGGTGAAGATGGAAGATGAAGCAGATAAAGCTTTGGAGGTTCTCTTAAAGCAGAGCGAGGATATAGCTAAACATGTGCTTGATTTGAAGTGATGGGCCGAGGCATCCAATTATGTGCGAGATCCTTGGATGGCAAAAGTGGAGCGAGATCCTTGGATGGCGTAATCCTAAGCGAGATCCTTGGATGACGTAGAGGCGAGATGCTTCGGATGGCAGAGCTGAAGGACGAGGCGTAAAATTATGTCCACTCTGAAAGACATTGTAAAGCAGTCTATACACTCTGAAAATATGTCTCGATGCAGTCCTCAGGATCAAAGAAGTCCCAGAAGCCATATTTCTAAGGATCCGAAGAGGGTACCTCACCTTAGGAGTTCTTGGGGTTATGGCACAAGCAGTTCAAGAGGATGTTCACCAGAGAGTATGGAGAAGGCATTCCGTCTTGAGTGTTCTCGTAGCAGCGGAAGGGCTCAGCATCGAAGCAGATCAAGAAGCCATACTCTTGAGAGGATGAAGAGTGTATTCTACGCTATCGGTTCTCGGGATTATGGTCGAGGTAGTCGAAGGAGTTGATCTAGAAAGTATACACCTTAGAATACAAAGAAGGCATTCTGCCTCGAGTATTCTTACCACAGTGACAAAAGTTTCCACCGAAGTAGATCCAGAAATCACACTCCCGAGAATCCACTGAGGGCACACCGCCCTGTGGGTACTTGTCCTCGGAGAAATCCATCTAAAGCTGCAGGTTAGGATGGAACAAAACGGACCATTCAGAAGAAGCTTTGAGGAGGTTTATGTCCCAATCGTGAGCTAGAGCTCATGGATCTTTGTGCAGCACCAGATATTCTACCAGACAATCGGTCTGGCGTAGTATCAAGTTGATTCAAAGACAAAAGATTTACTTTTTCACAATTGATCTTCTTTCTATTGGTCCTAAATTCACAATGGTGTAAGGAGGACGGGGGCGACTCGCTGACCATTCGATGGTAGCCTTTTTGGCAAGTGGTCCATATGAATTTTTCAGGTCTTTCGGGGTAAGAAAACTTCATCGGTGTAAGGAGGACGGGGTGGAATCGCTGACAATTCGATGGTAGCCTTATCGGCAAGAGTGTTCTTATGGGTTTGTTATACCCTACGTGATAAACAAATTCCATGGTCCTTTTAATATTATTTTTACCGCGAGTGGTAAACCAATATGCACCGAAGTAAGGAGGTATGGTCGGACTCCCTAACCATTCGATGGTAGCCTTTTTGTCAGGAATGTCCTTATGAATTTGTTTCACCCCGTGTGGTAAAAAAATTCTAATGTCCTTATATCTTTGTTATACCCCGCATGGTAGACAAATGTCCTTATATCTTTGTTATACCTCACATGGTAGACAAATGTCCTTATATACTTGTATCACCCCGAGTGGTAAACAAGATCATGATGATGCAAGGAGGATCAGCCGAATTCACCTTATACATGATCTGTCTCACACTTCAGTAACGATAAGTATGTATTACTTTATTTTGTTCAAGTGTTGAGTTCGGATTATGTTATCATTGTTCTTAACTGTTATATAATTTGCTTGATTATTGACAAACAGTTTAAGATAAGAGGCACTTGTACATTTTTCACGTTGATAAATGATGAATTATTGATAAAAAACGTTCACCCAGAAGTAATAAGGCATGAAGTTGATATTTCATTAATATTAACTGTTCACAAAAAGTTAGAATTTTTACAGAAAGTTCTACAGCTAAAGGTAAAGGGGAGGTCATCTTCAGGCTTATTCATCGTCATCATCACCATCTGAAGAGTCTAGAAGAGATAGATCTACCTTAGCCTGAGCTTTTTCTTGCCTTTACTTCGACATATTTTATATCCTTTGGCATACATATAGATGATCTCATCGTTCAGCTCGGCGGATTTTCTGTATTTTGCCTGTATTCTGCCTCGATCTCCTTAAGAAGGTCTTCGGTCAGTGGCGAACCCATGTTCCTAAGGGCCCGAAGCTCTTTGAGCCCTTCTTCAAGCTTCTGACGATGTACCAATCGACATTTATATCTGTGATGACCCAATGTGTGGCGTTGGTCGTCTCCATCTCTTTTTTGACCTTGTCGAGATCCTTCCGAAGGCACTCATTATTGAAAAGAGCAATGTCAAGATTGCTTCTTTCTTTTTCCAACGCATACTTTAGAATGGCGTCCTCCCTTCGGGCGACATTCTTTTCGGCATCCTCTTCGGCTTCTTTGTATTTGGGACGGAGGCACCCGAAGATAGCGTTTGCCTGCAAATGACTATTATTAGTCAATCAGTTCGAATTGATGGGCAGCAATGTAAATGGATAAGTCAAACTATCAAATTCCTTTAGTCCGGTATTTCATTCCTTCATCCATCAAATCTATGATGGAACTATTGCCGAACCAATGATCATCGGTATAACGAACGCGTGCTATTACCGAACCGGTATTTCATTATGTGGCTTGAGCTTCGGTAGTTAAAAGGGCTTCAGTTGGTACTTCTATAGAGGTCGACAAAGATAAACCCTTTGTGTTGCTATTTGATGTTCATCAGATGAGCCTCGGTAAGCTATATTTTGGGCTTTTATTGATCTTATTATAATTCCTTTTGCCCTGGATCGATGCCATTTACACTCTTTCATTAAACATCCTGTTTAATAAAAGACTGGGGGGCAATGTTGGGTCATGATATTTCACCTATTGGGCCTAACAGATTGGGCCTATTTATTTGGTTAGTCCACCAGGTCATCGTTAATGGACCTTAGAGTTATTGGGCCTAGTCACTATATTATTTCTGCTAAATCTTTATAAGATCGGGTCAGGTTAGTGGGCTGACCCATTAGATATTAAATATCTCTATCTTTGACCGGTAATGATGAAAAAGAATGATGGTTGACTGATATATCTGCCATGCATCAATGTGGATGGGATCCGGGGATGGCCGACGGTGGAAAACAGTGACCAGAGGTAATGGGTGAATCAGATGCAAATCGTGAGAAACCATCGATAAATAGTGTAATGTGTCGACATGAAGTGGGTGGCATGGTAAACCGGGCTAGAGAGTATATCATAGCAAGAAAGTCTTCAAGAAAAAGGTACACACACATAACTGAGAATTTTATCTCTCTCAATACACTAGATTTTATTATCCTCCATTGTTTACCTTGTGATGCTCAGTCCGACTCTCACGCTTGAGCTATCCTCGACCAATCAAGCCGCCAAACTTTTAGTGTTGTTGTGTTTTGTCGTGGCAGGATCGGGGACGTCTTACGTGATTGGGCCTATTTATTTGGTTAGTCCACCAGGTCATCGTTAATGGACCTTAGAGTTATTGGGCCTAGTCACTATATTATTTCTGTTAAATCGTTATAAGATCGGGTCGGGTTAGTGGGCTGACCCATTAGATATTAAATATCTCCATCTTTGACTAGTAATGATGAAAAAGCATGATGGTTGACTGATATATCTGCCATGCATTAATGTGGATGGGATCCGGGATGGCCGACGGTGGAAAACAGTGACCAGAGGTAATGGGTGGCTCATATGCAAATGGCGAAACTATCGAGATCGGTATGTGGTCGACGAAGAGTGGGTGGGTACAGAACCCAAGACTGAGAGAGTATATCATAGCAAGGAAGTCTTCAAGAAAAAGGTACACACACATAACTGAGAATTTTATCTCTCTCAATACACTAGATTTTATTATCCTCCATTGTTAACCTTAGATCGATGCGTCCAGACGACTCTCATGCTTGAAAGCTATCCCGAATTGGTCAAGTATCAAGCTTTTGGTGTTGACTATGTTTAGTGTGCAGGATCAGGACGTTTTACGTGATTGGGACATGATAGAAGATCTTGACGTTAACATTGGCGCTAGAAGGAGGGCTGTGTTCTAGTGTCCTTGAGTTTTCAATCACAAAGTTTCATTTGTTCTACATCAGAAAGAATGGTGAGGAGTAGAACTAGCACACCGAAGGGACAACCGATGGTTGTAAGTTCATCCTTGCCTCGTGTTTCAGTTAAGGATTGTCTGGGTCCTTTCAAAAGTGCTCTTGAGAGTACGGCTTCCAAGCATGATTCAGGGGGTTCTCGTTAGAGAGCCCATGGTGAAGCCCGAAGGAGGTTGGTCTTTGCTGCTGACAAGGAGCGTGATCATGGCTGAAGGCGAGTAGAAGGCACCCTGCCTAGAACTCGGCACCGAAGTGGTCAGGACGACAAGGCTGCCAAGCTGGCGAAGATGGCAGACAAAGTAGATAAAGCTTTGGAGGTTCTCTTGAAGTAGAGCGGGGATATAGCTAAACATGTGCTTTGGATTGCCGAGCTGAAGGACGAGGCATCCAATTATGTGCAGATCCTTCGGACTGCAAACCTGGAGCAGATTCTTCGGATGGCAGAGCTGAAGGACGAGGCGTCCAATTATGTCCACTCTGAAAGACATAGTAAAGCAGTCTATACACCAGTTAAATCTTTATAAGATCGCGTCGGGTTAGTGGGATGACCCATTAGATATTAAATATCTCCATCTTTGACCGGTAATAATGAAAAAGCATGATGGTTGACTGATATATCTGCCATGCATTAATGTGGATGGGATCAGGAGACTGATGAAGCGGTGGAAAGCGGTGTTGACCGGAGGTAATGGGTGAAGGCCCATCTGCAGCGGCTCATCGATGTCGGAAGTTTGTGTCAGAACGATAGTGGGTGGCACGAGTGGCCCTGAGTGAGTATATCATAGCTTAAAGGAAGTCTTTAAGAAAAAGTCACACACTCATAGCGAGAATTTTATCTCTCTCGATACACTAGATTTTATTATCCTCCATTGTTAACCTTGTGATAAATGCATCTTGACTCTCACGCTTTGGTATCCCAACGATTCGGACCGTCGAGCTTTTAGTGTTATTTGTGTTTAGTGTCTATGAGATCGGGGCGTGCTTACGTGATTGGGGCGTGGCGAAGATCTTGATGTGTTAACGTCAAGATCTTCTACCACGCCCCAATCACGTAAGACGCCCCGATCTCACCATAGCGCAAACATACCAACACCACGCTAAGATCTTCTCGCCACGCCCCAATCACGTAAGGCGTCCCGATCTCGCACTTTTAAACACAATCAACACCAAAAGCTTGGCGGCTTGACCAGTGGGGATAGCTTCAAAGCGTGAGAGTCAAGACAAAGCGATCACAAGGTTAACAATTGAGGATAATAAAATCTAGTGTATTGAGAGAGATAAAATTCTCAGTTATGTGTGTGTACCTTTTTCTTGAAGACTTCTTTGCTATGATATACTCTCTAGCCCAGTTTATCGTGCCACCACCATCTTGTCGACATGTACCGACATCGATGGTTTCGCTCGAATCGCATACGATTCACCCCATTACCTCTCAGTCACACTTTTCACCGTCAGCCGTCCCCGGATCCCATCCACATTAATGCATGACAGATATATCAGTCAACCATCATGCTTTTTCATCATTACCGGTCAAAGATGGAGATATTTAATATCTAATGGGTCAGCCCACTAACCCGACCCGATCTTTTAAAGATTTAACAGAAATAATATAGTGATTAGGCTCAATAACTCTAAGGTCCATTAACGATGACCTGGTGGACTAACCAAATAAATAGGCACAATCTGTTCGGCCCAATAAATGAAATATCATGACCCAACACCAATTATGGAGTTTTAGGACTTATGAAGACAGGAAAAAAAAGGCTCATTAAGGATATTAATGTATTGTATTGTAAAGAATGGGAAAACATTGGGTCCATTTCGTCAAGTTGTAGTTTGTTTGCACATTATACTCCCATAATATCATTTTGGTTGGAAATTTTTGGTTGTTCTTTACAAAAAGAATTAGAATTCTCTCAATTTCAAATGAATTGGAGAGTTTATTTCTTCATCCATATTTAAAATGTATTGAAATGTGATATCATAATAATAGAAGAGAGAGGTGATGAGAAATATACAAAGAATAAAAACTCTTTATTTTATTTAAAATAGAGAGAATTCTAATCCTTACAAAAAGCCACGTGTTTCAATTTATTTGAGAACATTCAAATATCATCATCCCATCATGTAGGTGACTGGAAAAGCCTTGCTTAACCGAAGATATACAATAAGACAGAAGTACGTGAGGGCCACGAGTGTTTTGGTGTGATGATGACAGGAAACTTCTATGACAAGGGCGACCGCCCTTTGCCGACCGGGTTGGCGACCGGGCAAATTTTTTTATTTATTTTATTTTAATAACTTAAATAGTCACTCCGTTTCAAATTAATTGCTCAATTTAGATTTTTTTAAATTAAATTGACTATTTTTAGAATTAATAATTAAGTATATATAAATATATTTCTAAAATTATAAAAATTGGGGTTAGTAATAAATTGTATATATTTTCTTTTGGTTATAATCTCTTCACCTATATTTTAGTAAAAATAATAAAAGATTAATTTAAAATGGTCAATTTGACTTTAAAAAGTCAAAATTGAAGCGAATTAATTTTAGAGACGGAGGAGTAATTTATAAGATTTATTGGGCCCGAAATTTTTATAGAATCAGGTGATTTTGGATGTCGTTTGGATACATGTAAAAAACTGAGTACGCCAAAGTGCATGCGCATGCCTTTGTTTTTTACATGTATCCAAAACGACATCCAAATCAATCAATTCTAGAAAATTCAAGGATCCAATAAATCTTATAAATTATTTGAGTTATAAAAAAAAAAAAAAAAAAAAAAAATTTGCCCGGTCGGCAAAGGGCGGTCGCCCCAGAAGTACTCAACTTCTATTTGTGAAATGGATTGGTGCCACTGGCATTAGGTCAGTCATTCCATCAAGGTATGTATTTCCCTTTACCACAGTTCAGTTGTCTTTTTCTCTGTTTTGTCACTTTCTTTTTTGTTCAGCTAGATTGTGTTTTTTCTCCTCTTTGTGGCTGAGGTTATTCGCTTTTGACATTTCTTTTATTTTGTTTTTGGACATAGGAAAGAGATTGTAAATTGCTGTGAAAATTAAGATATTATCAGAAAATTTTGTATTACTTTTCTATAAAAGTTGATATTTACATGAAATATGGGCTGATGCTAACTCTAATTTCCCTGCATTCCGCATACCGGTTACTACCATTCCAAATCATGATGCGAGAACTAAGATACTAGGATACCTTGTGTTTCGTTGTGTACTCATTCAATAAACCATGACCATAATTATCTCCTGCTTGTTTCCCTTTAGTAAAATATGTCGTGTTATAAGTAGCATATTTCATTTTGGAAAATTCTCTGCCCAGGAGCAAGAATTGCCAGAGGGTCATAAGTTGATTTCCTTTTTGCAAAGACTTCCCATCGTGGGCCAAAGTGGGCCCGCCAGTCATCCTGATTATTATAATGTGGCAGATATTGCTTTACACCAAGGTGGGCGGCTTCACAGAAATCGAGAATTCTCTTGTTCCGAGTCAATAAATTTTCTAAGCTATCTGTTCCTGTGGATGATGGAACTGCATGGGAGAGGAATGCCACTAGGTAGAATATATCTTCCTCAGGTAGAACTAAAGAAGTTCTGTTGTCCCACCTGAGAGAAAAATAATAAAATAAAGAACTGAAAAACAATAATCTTTGAAAGATTTATGACAAGAATAATGTTATGTAACTAGACAATATTTGTTTATACACATTTACAATGTATTTGTTGTACTGTACAACTCATTAATGTTTTATGAGTTGTATAGTACAATGTTTAGTTATGTAGCATTACTCAGAGTAAAATAACCAACTTCTTTCATGAAACTATTACTTTGACTTGTTAACTGGGTAGACAAGAACAGGGCCATTATTTGTGTCCGTTAGAATCTTGCCAAAAGCTTCTTGAGCAAAGATTATGATTTTTCTTTTTGGAACAAGAAGATTGAGCCAGGGGTGTGGAATTTCCCACAAGCCTTTTGGTCGTAGTTTGAGCTCGGATGCATGAACTCTGTCCAAGAATTCTACGTAAGTAACTTCTTTCGTAAAAAGTGTGGATGAAATATAGCTTAGTTGAGATAATAAGCTTTCAATTTCCTACACCAAAACAAACAAATATAATTATGGGAGCCATTTTCATACTATACATTCAACTGACATAAAAGATTTTTGGGTCCTAGCATGCCTCACCTGGTAAGTTGCATTTCTGTAGTCTGGAATGAAGTTTTTCGCCAATTCAAGACAAAATAGTACCTTACCATCGGATTTGAATCGACTGGCTCGAACTGGATCTTGCGGATTGAAGGATGATCTCCAGCTATTTATGAGATTTGTTCGGTTCTTTATTACAAATCCTTCAATATAATCAAATGTGTTCGCTGCAGATATTAAATATTCCTGGTCTTTGGAAAATATGGAGAAGTCTGAGTACAACACTCTGATTCATTTTACCTGATGAGATTTGAGTTTGTTAAACAGGTAATTTCAATAAACATATTTGCAAGTTTTCAAATATGATGTGTCGGTTTTACCATCTCTGGTACAGGTTGTAGTGAAATTTTGGCTCGGGTTATTATGCCAAACTGACCAAGTCCTCCTAGAACACCATGAAAGAGGTCGGCATTCTGTTTCTCTGAACAATTCACCACTTCCCCTTTTCCTGCAATCAGCTCAATTAATTTTTTTGTAAGAATTGGTTCTAAGCACAATATAGAGGTTAATATATAATTAAAAATATCAAATATAGTAACCAAATATCTTTTGTATTTTTAATTGAAGTTTAACAGATATGGTGAGGAACCTTCCGTGTTCTGTTTGTTGTAAATTATAAATCAGATGGGATTCACCCATCTTTATGTTACATGCATTGGTTCTTGACCTTGGTCTAATATTATATGATTCAATGGTTTAACATATTATGGTCGTTTTCTTTTTTCTTCCTTTTCTGTTTTTCGTATACAAACCTGTAACAACTTCCAGCTGATGCACATTATTGATCTGAGGGCCATGTCGAAATGCCTGCCCGCTGATCCCTGCATTGGATAAAGTACCACCAACCGTCAGATGTAGGTAATCTGTCCAAGATTTTGGTGCTAACCCATATTTCAGGCTTTCATGCAGGATATTTATCCATAATGCGCCGCCAAAAACATCCACATAAGGGGTTTTTCCAGTGTGAACCTGCATTTTTGGTTTTCTGAGTGATTTCATGTTGATTACAATTCCTCGGTTAGCTTGTGCCTGGCCTTGGAGTGAGTGGCCTTGGCCTCTAGCTGCGACCTTGAGCTTTGAGTCTGGACCCATTTGCCAAACTGACTTTGGATGTAGGACTGCGAATGGGAGGTAATGGTATTGACTGCCAAAATCTCTGGCTGCAAATTCATTTTCAACAAAACTGAGATGTCCGTCGAAAGCAATTGTGTTCAATGAAGATGGGTTACTAGAAAAACAGAGGCTTATCTTGATAGCTAGAAAGCATAGAAACAAGATCAAGAAGCCTTTTATGAAAAGAATGTTGGGTTGTTTCAAAAAACCAGCGAAGGGATATATCATTTTTGTTCTCTCGCTTAGATAAAGGTGGGATTGCCTTAATGTTGTTTTTTTGTGAGCTTGTAAAAGTGTAGAGGTTTAGAATAGCCAAGGAAATGAAGGGTTTAGGAGGGATTTTAAAGAGAGAAGTTGGAGTTAGAATCAACCCATCGTCAATGGTAAGAATCCATATGTGGACTGCCTGCCTACTTGGATGGGATAGTTTGAGGATTTTCTTCTCCTTTTTGGGCTCCATTGTTTAAAAGAGAAGGCATCATATATGCCGGTTGCAGAGAAAAGTCGCAAGAAAGATTTCACAAATCTTTGTGCTTTTTCATCGTGTTGCAACCACATTTCTACTTTTCAACTTTCTCAGTTACCATGTTAAGGATATTCTCGACATTTGTAGGAAAGGTGTGGTGTCTCCGATGACAAGTATGGCTATGGTGGTGGCTATGTGACATGATTGAGGATCGTATTTATTTTATTTTATTTTATTTTGAGAACTTATAATACTAACAATTCAATTTAGGGATACATTTCATCCTGGGGTAGCATAGGGGAGGGGCTACTGGCTAGGAGGGAACCTTACCTTTTAATCTTTTGTAGTGCATGTTCAATTTTGACTTTTTTTTAGTTGAGAAATAGATTTGAACCTATGATCTTGTGTAGCGCTTCCTGAATTCTGACTTATTATCTGTTAACGCTAAATTTTGTATGTATGACAAAATTATAAAAATAATAAGCCAAAAATGTGCTAACAGTTGATTGTATTATTGTGAAATCAAGCTCACGAAATACACTCACATAAACATAAATAAAAAGATATAAAATATGAACACAAGAATTTACGTGAAAACTCAATTGGAAAAAAACCACGGAGAGAGAAATCTACTATAATAATATGGAGACTACAAATTGTTTATTTGTGCCATATTTAATTGTGTACTGTATCGTCCTCCTAAACCCTTGCTTATTGCTGTATTTATAGATGTGATGTCCACTTGAATCCAATTAAGAGTAGAAGTCCTTTTCAAAATAACCTTATAACTGCAATTAATGATTAACTGTCTCATTCCCAAGTTAGATCTCCTTATCCTACCAAATAAGAAAACACAATCTTACTTTAACAAGAACTCTTCCACTAGCTGTCAAAATAAACATATATGGACTAACACCAAATTCGGTCCATTAAATATGTTGGGCTACACTTGGCTAGACCCAAATAATTAAATCCCAACATTGCCCCCTAGTCTCTTATTTATAAGGAACTTAAAATAAGAGAGTATACAAATTTATCCCAACAAAAAGATCTATATCTGTCAAAGACGAACTGTCTCACCAAAACACCATACGCCAAACAGATAACTAGCCTCACCAGAACCGAAGAAAAATAAACATCCTTATCACAACCGAAGATAAATAAATAATGAAAATACTCGTTCCGAAGAATTGTTCAACCTTATAACACCACCCGACCTTATAACGCCAAAATTGTCTTCCCAACCCGTTGGGAAGCTTTTGTCTGATCGAGGGGAACAAAGCCACTTTCGAAGAACGTTTGTCCGATCGAGGGGAACAAAATCACTTCCGAAGGACTTTTGTCCGTTCGGGGGGAACAAAGCCACTTCTGAAAGATGTTTGTCCGTTTGGGGGAACAAAGCCACTTTCGATGGACGCTTATTCGTTCGGGGGGACAAAGCCACTTTCGATGGACGCTTGTTAGTTCGGGGGGGACAAAGCCACTTTCGAAGGATATTTGTCCGACCTTATACCCCATCCGACCTTATGTCGCCATAATATTCGTCCCAACCCCGTGGGAGGTTTCGATCATACTTTATATTCGCCGAAAGTAAACAACCGAAGACATGATGAAACCGGTGTAATATAATCTGAAAAGAGCTGCTATTATCCGAAGTGGACTTGCCAAAAAATATTTTCTCCTTTGCCGATCGAAGACCATATAAGACTACCAACAGGAGCGTCGAACATGTTATGCTGATTTTTCAATACTGAAGATGAGTAATTTTTAGTGTGTCGATATCTGACCATTTGGCAACACTCTCTGGCCAATTCTGTTTATCTTTCTCGCAAGGTTTTCAGCAGCTTGAGAAAGCGAACGTGCAAAGGAAAAATTTAATCAAAAACAAGAGAGACGAAATTAGCATTGCTATTGAATTCTTCTTATGTTTTTTTAAGTACAGAAAAAGACTGTTATTTTCAAAAGTTACGTCTCTTATAGTTCTACACATAGATGTGTATATTCTTATGACAGATAGGTTAAGCAACCTGTAGGTAATTCTTTCTCCACTGGATGAGAAATTTCATATACATATGTATGCATCATCATGTAATATGTTGTGTATGTTGATTCTTCAATTTTAATTTTCACAAATGGATTCATAGCAGAAGATGCACATACTGCATGTGAGGCCCCAAAAATAGGTATATATCACCCATTCTGAGTCGCCAAATACATGGTGCAGAATTCAAATACAAACTTAATTATATAACTTTCGTGTAAAATACGACAAAACATAGCTAAGAGTTTTAACACGGATATTGTCTCGTAGACAATATCCAAACTCAAATGGAGTCCTCATTACAATTATTATCACACTATTGCATAGAATAGTGATGACTATTATAGCCACCATCTCGGACCATCAATCCGTTCCCCGACTAGTCCCAGCTATATTCTCATTTCCTTAAGAGAACAATGAAAGCAAAGGGTGAGCTCAACTAGCCCAGTAAAGAATATTATGACTAATATAATGCAGAATAAATTATCGTTAACCTTTAACAGTGTTAAACTGATAGAATACAATAAACAACAAGTTTAATTGCAGTGGAACAAACAATCCATTAGAAGAGTCAAGTAGAGCATAATATCTACTATCTTCTATGATTTAAAAGTTTATCATCAATTTTATCGTTGAGACTCAACTCAATAAATAATCCACATCACTAAATTATCCATGCACTACGGACCAATGATATTCATTATTATCACATCCACGAATTATTCATGCACTACGGGCCAAGGATATTCGTTATTATCACCAATTGTCATGATCATGCCAACAACTGTCTATCAATGCACTATGGGCCAATGAGGACTTTTACCACATCATTTGTAATATTACAAGTCATGATTATACCGATACATAGTCATAATCATACCAATCATCAGTTCATCTATGCACTATAGGCCAAAGATGACTTTCATCACAATATAAGCATGAGGATAATGACAATGATATAAGAATTCAATTAAAATTTTAAAGATTTATAATACAATTTATCCAGAATTCAATAATATCCAAATTGTCAATATGATACTGCTTTGTGAAGTAAAATTCAAGAATAATGTTGTATCAAAAATGATTTGGACAGAAAAAAAACCAATTGTTGTCATGAATAGTACCCCGGGTGAAAAGTACCTGAGTAAATAGTACCCCATGAATAGTACTTCGAAAATAGTACCCAATGAATAGTACCCCGACATGAAAAGATTAAAAATTAACAAGAATGTTCAAAATAATATTTTCGTAAAAAGATACTAGATGAAACACAAATTTCAAGGATATTTTACTAATTTCACGGAGTATAGAAGCAATAGTTATCAAAATGAGTATAGAATTCTGAATTTGAAATAAAATAATATTACTTACATACTACAGAGTATGGAAGAAAATATTATTTCTTAAGAATATTGAACAAAACTAATATCCCTTACCTTAAAAGGAGAGTACTTCTGACTGGTAGGGCGTGGATATTTTTGAAGAAAACTTATACTATTTTCTACACTCAAAGCTTCCTTAAACTCAAAAGAAATACGCTCAATATTATAGAACAAGAATTCTCTGATTCTGGTGTGATTTTCATTTCTAAACTAAGCATCCTATTTATAGGAGAATGGAAGGATACTATTTAGAAAATAAAATCACGGACGCACAGTGCACGAATCACGGGCGCTCAACCAGAGAATTTTTTTTGAAAATTTAATTTTTACTATTCATTACTATGCAATAAAATATTCTAATAAAATAAAAACTTTAAATAAAATATAATATATACACACACACACCTTCACACACGCACAAACACACACCCCACACATTATATATATATATAATATGAATAACTTTGTCGTCAGAACTTTCTAGACATCGTCAATAATGCAAATAATAATATGAATAACTTTGTCGTCTCAATTATTGATTTAATAATATAAAATATTATGACAATAATTGAATGAATAACGTGAGCTACTATGTAGCAATAACTATGGTACTAATTGAATAAAACTGAGTGACTTCTCACATAAGCATCAAGAATCAATACCGTGTGCTATTATGCAACCACACGTATTACTGTACTTTTATCACCTGATATTTTAACAGTTAACGGTAAAACTTTTGTTGTTATTTTTATAAAAAGTTATTTCTGTCGTTTTCTAATTCCAATAGTAATTCTGTTGTGGGGTCCACTAATGATTGTGTCGTCGTACGAACATTCCCTGATAAAATGAATATTCCACGACCAATCAAATATTTTATGACAACTTGCTTACTTACAAAATTTATAAAAATTACCTACAACTATAAAATTATATCAAATCCACACCATAATATTCAAAATGATATTTAGAGAAAATTAATCTTTATTCATAAAAGTTGGGGTCTTACAACCTCCCCTTCTAATGAAATTTCGTCCTCGAAATTGTTGTACGTACTGGTATGTCGAAGAGGTGAGGATACCTCGATTTCACTTCAGATTCTAACTCCCAGGTCATTTCCTCAACATCGTGGTTTCTCCATAAAACTTTAACCTGAGGTATAACCTTAGAGCGTAGAATATGTTCCTTCTTATCCAAGATTTTAACAGGCACCTCTTCATACGTTAAATCTTCAGCTATATCATCTGGTTCTAGTTCAATAATGTGGTTCGGGTCTCTCACATACTTACGCAACATAGATATGTGAAAAATGTTATGAACACGAGACATACTTGGCGGTAAGGTGAGTCTATAGGCCACAGTTCCTACTCGATCAAGGATTTCAAATGGGCCAATGAATCGAGGATTGAGCTTTCCTCTCTTTCCAAATCTTGTAACTCCTTTCCATAGAGCAACACGTAACATTACATGCTCTCCAACATTGAATTTCACGACTCTTCGATGAAGATTAGCATAACTCTTTTGTCGATCTTGTGAGGTTTTTATACATTGCCAGATTATATGAATCTTTTTCGTTGTCATGCATACCAATTTCAGTCCCAACAACGTTGCTTCACCCACCTCATCCCAACATACTAGAGAACGACACTTGCGTCTATATAATGCCTCGAATGGAGCCATGCCTATACTTGCTTGATAACTGTTGTTGTAGAAGAATTCCACTAATGGCAAGAATTTATCCCAACTTCCTTTGAAGTCAAGGACACAGAGTCTTAATAGATCTTCAAGAGTTTTAATAGTCCTCTCCGACTGCCCGTCCGTCTAAGGATGATATGCCGAACTAAATCATAAATTCGTACCCTTAACTTTCTACAAATTGCCCCAAAACTGTGAAGTGAATCTTGGGTCTTGATCAGAAACTATGGATACTGGCATACCATGTAGTCTTACAATCTCATTTATGTATATACGAGCAAGACGTTCAAGTGAATAAGTTTCTCGTATAGGTAAGAAATGAGCAGACTTGGTTAATCTATCAACAATGACCCAAATTGCATTTATGCCTTGAGAAACCTTGGGAAGACCAGTAACGAAATACATGGTAATGTGCTCCCACTTCCATTCTAAAATTTCAAGTGGTTACAATTGTGACGCCCCTAAATTCGGACCACCACTTGGTCACTCGAATTTGGTTCATCATGTGCTCATAGTAATTTAATAATAACTAAAATCGCACATTCACAGCTGAAGATCTAATTTAGAACAATATATAATGTTTTATTATAATTATTCTCCCAAGTTTCACAACCTACAGTACTTAATAGATTACATAATAACATCGAATAAAGACTTATTACATAATCCTACTTAAGCTTAAACATAGTCTGAAGATAATCTTAATACAACATAACAATTTTAACATAAAGGAATAAGCTAGTCGGTAGCCTTGCCCTTGCCCTTGTCTTTCCTAGAGACACTTTCCTGTTCCACCTTAACTGAAAGGTTTTAAATAAGCAAGAATGAGCACAAATTGCCCAACAAGTAATATACAACAAGGGTGATGAGTATTAAATCACGAATTAGATATATTAAGGGATAGTCTCAGAGTCTTAGAATAATATCATTAACAATGAGTATCAACAATTCTCGAATCAAATCTTTGGGATATGAAATGATAATTTAATATAGATCAATAGATATATATATGAATTCAAAGGCTATTAACGTATCCAACTGGATAAAAAAATTTATACTGAGCAATCACTAAGGACTATTGAACATCTACTAGAATTAACAATATTAAACTGATAACCCAAAGAATCAAGTACTATAGATGATCAGTCTACAATACTCTATGTTATGCATAACACCATAGTAATATTCACGCTTTTGTTGGGGCTTCCAACAATATACACTCCCCTTACCATATAGGTTGTTCAACTCAGTTTTCAAGATTTCCGTACCAGTCAATTGGTTTGGACAGTTTTCTAAACATGCATATAGTCTAGCCGAATCAAATAACATAGACACTTTCACAATATTCAAGAACAATACCAAGTTCAACATGAATAATAGTTTTCACAAATATTTAAACATATTAGCTTAACTGAACGAGTAAGTAAGATAACTAGCATTCAAAGAGATAAGGTTTAGATACTTGCTTACGGTATTCATTAAATAAAGTAATGCAAGGGTTAAGGATACTTGCCTTAAGCGTAGTTTATCGACGTTACGAAATTAACACTTTCGAACCCTATTTATAGTGTACTACAAGTATAGGATTCCCATTGGTTAAACATATTCGATAAATAATCATGATATATAGTTCAAGTGTACACACATGACTCAATCATGAAATCTTAGACGTATGCTATTACATAGCTCAAAACTATCATTAGACTTCATCATTTTAAAAACACCTCGTCAATTCAAGCTAAGATAGGTGTTAACATGTAAGGCTACCTCTGTCAGTGTGTCATGGACAGAAATAAGCATAATTAAGTTATACTAGCATGCTACATACTTCAGAAATCACAGAAGTCACTTTCCAAGTTCAGTAGAAGGCGCGACAGCACTTAATTTGTATATTAAAGAGACGCGCTACTGCCGCGACTCCCGATTCAAACCAGTAATTGAGCAATCACTTGCTTGGCCTAGCTTGCCCATCCTTACACACATAACATATAGTAACATGTCAAGGGTTCCTTCGTATCTCTCAAGTTCAATTTAGGCCCCTTCTTTCATAATATGGTTCTAAGTTTGAACATCTCAACAAGTTAAGGCCATTTAAGGTTATGAAACCACAAAGTTTAACATGTTTTATTTTTAAACATATAAGGTAGTCATATAACTCATATTAGACATGTTTGTGAGTATTCATATCAAATGTGTGTAATTAACATCATTTTGTTTTGAAAATATGCTTCGTTTATGCTTCACTTGAATTACGCTACCTAAGCATGGTATATATACATATTCATGATACACGATAGAGTTTAAGAGTATCATCACACATGTTCACAAATATCAGATTTTAACTCTCAAAGTAGTATGTTAATATTCACATTCAAAGTTCGTATTTTCATTTAGTAAAACTTACTAATAAGCCTAACATGATCATGCTTCATTATGAAATCCATATACGTAAGTTATTATGTCCGATATGCATTTCAAAACCATACTACCATGCTTGCAAGATCAGATTATCAAAATGAATATAATAAGTCAATGTCCATTTTGAACTCTAAGTTTCCATTAGCATGTTATCAATGTCATTTAGTATGCTAAACTACTCCACTTACTGTACATCCTGCTTGCATGCTTACATACAATGAAATCAGACCACACTAATATGTCTTTAAGTTAGAATTTTAAGTTACACATAGTCTATCCAGTTTGCATATTGAAAACTCAAGTTTTCTTTTGAAATCAAGCTAGGTGAGTGATTATATGAAAGGCAACATAACTAGTTTATCAAGAATTGAAATAATCTTAACTAAGTTGTATTAGGATGCTCCATACATCATATATCGCAACAAAATAACCAACAAAATATGCAGAGGGGTGCTGGCGGGTGCCATTTGTACTAGGGATACGCGCGGCTCCCGTTCCAGTCCAGAGACTTCCTAGCCTCGGCAGATAACAAGCCAACTACCAAATTTTCTTCACTAATTCGACTGTAGCCGCATTGCATAATAAACATGTTAATAAGCCTATATAAAAACTACAAAGTGTTCTGCAACCCAATCACAATTCAACTTGGCATAATCAAGAAATTTTTGACAGAACTCAAAATGAAGAACAAGAAGAAATCTTATACCTCTGTAATTAGCTTGCTAATTCACACTTCTTCCACTGATGGGTATGTAATTACTTGCTCTATATATGCTCTCAAATTCACACTTAAGCAATTCTTAGCAATGAAAAATGGAGGAGAGTTCATATTTATTGAAAAAAAATTACACAGATATTGCAATCTCCTACTAAATCAAACTCATGGATTGAATGATTTCATGAAGGTTAAGAGAGAGTTGGTAGATGGTAGTTGAAGATCATCATAACCACCACTCCCCCCATAATTATAAGCTAGAAAGAGCTTAGAAGAAGAAAAGGAAAATAGGCTTTAGCCTTTTTGCTATACACGTGAATGAGAAGTGAGCCTCTCAAATTGGGACAACCCCAATATCTCAGCATTCTTGCAACACTTAAGTTATACATTCTTATGTTATATTTTATATACATATCATCCATACATGGGTTATATCTTAATGTCACAATATAATTTACATAATTAATACAAGGTAGTAGATGTGATATGGCAATGTAACATACATATAATCCATGTACATTTTATTTTAATGTATACCCACATACATATTGTCACATACACATTTCATGATGTATTTATAACATATAGTTCCAATATGTTCAATCACATTGCTTCATACAATATAGTTTAATAAAACTTAATATAGGGTTGCTATATATAGTATAGTCACATAAGTGTCACACTACACTATATAATATAGTTGTATTCCATATATTGTATATTTTTAATTATTGCACATTTGCACATAACAGTCAATATAATCTTATTATATTTATAGACATGTTGCTAATAATAATAATTATATATCATTAATTAATCACCATTAACAATTAATCAATATTATACAATAAAAATTAACAAATATTATTAATCAATTGTTCACTTAATAATTCCTTCATCGATTAATATTATTATTAATATTTCCCATCACTGTGCCACACAAGGCTTTCAACGAGTTCATTACAAACTCTATATATTCTCAATTATTCAATTATTTAATATAATTGAGTTAAATCATCTCGTAATACAAAATTATTTATATTTAAATAAATATTTATTTCCATTAATATATTCATTTAATAAGATGTGGAAATTCTCGGGTATTACATCCTCCCCCCTTTATAAAAATTTCGTCCCAGAATTGCTACAAGGTTACACAAATAGATGGGGATAATCCCTCATCATCCTATTTTATAACTCCCACGTTGCCTCCTCAACATCGTGGTTACGCCAAAGTACTTTTACAAAAGATATGACTTTGTTCCTTAAGGTTTGCTCCTGCCTATGTAGAATTTGGACAGGAATTTCTTTATATGCTAAGTTCTTCTCCACTTGAATGGGTTCATAAGAAATCACATGCTTGTACTCAGGCTTGTTTGGTCGTAACACGGATATGTGAAACACGATGTGAATGTGCTCTAACTCGGGTGGTAATGCAACTTTGTATGCCACTTTGCCCACTCGCTTTAGTATTTCAAAAGGTCCTATAAATCTTGGACTCAGTTTTCCTTTCTTGCCGAAACGGATCTTTCCCTTCCATGAAGATACTTTTAAGAATACAAAACTGCCGACTTTAAAATCTCGGTCCTGCCGATGCAAATCTGCGTACTTCTTCTGATGATCTTGAGCAGCTACTAGTCTGGCTCTTATCACAATCACCACATCAGCGGTTTATTGTACTAATTCTGGTCCTAACATCTTTTGTTCTCCCACTTCATCCCAACACAACGGTGTTCTACACTTTTTTTCGTAAAGAGCTTCGTACGGTGGCATGCCGATACTCGCATGGTAACTATTATTATACATAAATTCTACTAAGGGTAGGTGGTCGTCCCAATTTCCCTTGAAGTCCATCACGCAAGTCCTAAGCATGTCCTCCAGCATTTGTATTGTTCGCTCACTCTGTCCGTCTGTCTGAGGATGATAAGCGGTACTCAACCTTAGCTGTGTTTCCATATTTTCTTGCAAGCTTTTCCAGAATTTGGACGTGAAACACGGATCTCGGTCAGAAACAATCGATACCGGCACTCCATGTCGTGAAGTAATTTCCTTTACGTACAAATTTGCTAATTGATTTAAACTATATCGGATTTTAATTGGTAAAAAATGTGCGGTCTTTGTAAGTCGATCCACGATAACCCAAATGGCATCATAACCCTTCTGCGTAACTGGAAGTCCTACCACGAAATTCATCGTAATGTGCTCCCATTTCCACTCTAGTAAACCACTCAGCTGATGATACTCTGCTTTTATGCGTTGGCAAGTCAAACATCTACTAACGCACTCTGCGACTTCCTATTTCAAATTGGGCCACCAAAAATGTTGCCTCAAGTCTCGGTACATCTTAGTGCTTCCCGGATGAACGGAATACATCGTATTGTGTGCCTCGTGCAAAATCTCTTCTCTTAACTCAATTACCGCTGGTACCCACACTCTTCCTTCGAATCTTAGGATACCGTCTTTATCCAGTCAAAATTTCTCTTCCTTATTTTCTATAATCCTTTCCCTGATCTTCTCACATTCATCATCTTTCTCCTGTGCTTCTTTTACTCTATCTAATAATGTCGGACAAGCTTCCATTACAAATAACTTCTCTTCAGACCTCTCCGCCTTTACCTCTACTTCCAATTTCTCTATTTCTCTGATTAACTCTTCCTGAGTCGTCAATTGTAATAACTTCTCCCTTCCTTTCCTACTTAGCGCGTCGGCCACTACATTCGTTTTCCCCAGGTGATAAAGAATATCGCAATCATAATCCTTAATTAATTCCAACCACCTTTTCTGACGCATATTCAACTCCTTTTGTGTGAAGATATATTTCAGACTCTTGTGGTCCGTGTATATCTCACATTTCTCTCTGTACAAATATTGCCTCCATATTTTTAACTCAAAAACTACTGCCGCTAACTCTAAGTCATGAGTAGGGTGTCGTTTTTCATAATCCTTCAATTGTCGTGACGTATACGCAATGACTTTGCCATATTGCATCAGCATATAACCCAGTCCTCTATGCGACGCATCACTATACACCATAAATCCTCCCGTATCATCTGGTAATGATAATACAGGCGCCTCGCTTAATCTCTTCTTCAACTCTTGAAAACTCTCTTCACATTTGTCGGTCCATACAAATTTCATCGTCTTCCTCGTCAGATTAGTCAACAGGGTCGCTATCTTAGAAAAATCTTGGATGAATCTCCAATAGTACCCAGCTAACCCTAAGAAACTTCTCACCTCCGTCGGGGTTCTTGGTTGTTCCCAATTACTTACTGCTTTGACTTTTTTGGGGTCTACTGAGATTCCATTCTCATCCACCACGTGGCCTAAGAATTGAACCTTCTTCATCCAAAATTCACACTTTGAAAATTTCCCATACATCTTCTCCTTCCGTAGTGCCTCCAAACAATCTTCAGATGTTTGGCATGTTCTTCCTCTATCTTTGAGTAGATCAAGATGTCATTGATGTAAACCACCATAAATTTATCCAAGTATTGCTTGAAAACTTGATTACCAGAGCATTAGTCAAACCAAATGACATTACCAAAAACTCGTAATGTCCATAACGGGTTCGAAATGCAGTCTTTGGTATGTCCTCATCCCGCATTTTTAGTTGGTGATATCCTATCAATAGATCGATCTTCGAGAAACACTTCGCTCCCTTCAGTTGATCAAATAAGTTGTCTCTCCTCGGTAATGGATATCTGTTCTTGATTGTTACTCTGTTCAATTCTCGATAATCGATACAGAGCCTCATCGATCCGTCCTTTTTCTTAACGAATAACACTGGTGTTCCCCAGGGAGACACACTCGGTCGAATGTAACCCTTATCCAATAACTCTTGAAGTTGTATCATCAATTCCTTCATTTCTACTGGCGCCATATGATATGGAGTTTTTGAAATCGGTGCCGTTCCCGGTGCTAAGTCTATTACGAATTCAATTTCTTTGTCTGGAGGAAGACTAGGTAGATACATCTTAGATACATCAAGTATCTACAATGTAAGCTAAATAACCTCCACATCCGTTCCTTAACAATTTCTTGGCCTGCATCACCGTAACGCAACACGATTGCTTAAGCGATGAGCTACCATAAAACACTACCTTAGACTTACTCGGAGTCTGAAGGTTCACACACTTGTTCTAACAGTCAATTATCGCCGCATGGTTATATAACCAATCCATTCCCAGTATTACGTCAAATTCTCCTAGTCTAATAGGAATCAAGTCTATGCTCAGTTCAAGCTTTCTAATGTTTGCACGCCAATTTCGATAAACGTATTCCACGGGGATTATTTCCTTATTCGCAACTTCTACATTCAAAGGATTTTCTAAACGTTCTCAGGGTTTACTAAGTTTACTAGCAAATTCTTCTGATATAAAAGAATAGGTGGCACTCGAATTAAATAATACATAAACATTTATATTATTGATTGGGATTATACCTGACACCACGTCCTTCGCAGCTACTGCGTCCTGGACGGTCATGTTAAAGGTTCGGGCGGTCGATTGGTTGGGTTACGTGGGTCCAACAATCATTAACTTGCTTCCTCCTCCCTGGCCTCCGCCAGCTCCACCACCTCCTTTCTTCAGGCAATCTTTTATCTGGTGCTCTGTTGATCCACAAGCAAAACATCCCCGGGTCTTCTTTGGTTTTGGGAAATTTTGCGATATGTGCCCCTCTTGATCACAATTATAACATGTGCTCTTTCCTTTCCAATCCTCCCTTGATGACTTCTTTCACACTTGTTACAAGCTTCAGTCCTTTTCTTGAAGTTTCCCTGGTGACTCCCACCTTGATTATTGTTTCTGTTGTTTTTGTTTTCCTATTTTCTCTTTCTGGAGTAACTCCCTCCGCTGCTACTTCCTCCACGATTCTCACTACCAGTGTTCTTATTTTTCTTCTCCTTATGGTAAAGACTTAAGGCCTCACTGCCACCTTCCGCAATGATTTCCTTCTCTAATAATGCTACAAAGGAATCAATATGGAGGACTGATACCTTATTATACAGCTATGACTTCAACCCTTGCTCGAAGCGTCTCACCTTCCTTTCTTCATCCCCAACTTGGTGTTCTGCAAATTGCACTAGTTCGTTAAACTTAGTTGCGTATTGCGCCACCGACATATCTCCTTGTTTTAACTTTAGGAACTTCACTTCTATCCTATTCTTCATACTCTTTGGGAAATAGTTCTCAAAGAACAGCGTCGTAAACCTTTCCCATGTTATCGTCCCTTCTCCCACTCTCTACTGAATAACTTCCCACCAATAGTTCGCTTCGCGCCTCATCATGTATGTGGCAAATTGTAATAACCCAATATTTTCAATAAAAAATTTTGCGAATAATTTATATATATATATATATATATATATATATAAGGGTTGGAATATGTACAAAGTAAAGTATATGTATATATCTAATAAATAAAATTATTTATTAGATGTAAATAATTTCTTATTAGATTTATTGATCATTATAGCTTATACTCTTATAATAAAATTATGTTGTAATAAAAATATTTATTATTTATTTTCCATGAAAATATGATTATTGTATATATGATATGGATATTATGATATGTATTTATTATATTAATTAGGTTAATTATTTTAACTTAATTAATAATGGTATCTATGAAGGTTATGTCAGATATGAATTCAAAACCCTAAGTCTGGATTTTGAATATGGAATGAGAATAATAATATAATATTATTTATATTTTAGTAATGTAAACATGTCTTATATGTGTGTAATGTTAATGTGTGGAACAGTACAAAATCCTTGCATTACTGATAAACTATAGTACAGAGTCAAATATGACTGTAATGTTTGTTAAGTTATGTGTTATGTAATTAATGACCATTATTATGTTTAATGTTAACTAGGTAAACCTTAATTGACATTTGGAAACCCTAATTACTAGATCAAGACCCTAATTGCTAAGTTATAAACCCTAATTACTAATTTAGCGAGCTTAATGGTAATTAGAATTTTACAAAGCCTATTTTGCAAGCCTAAAGTGATTAGGAAACCTAATTCACTTAGGAAACCCTAATTCACATTTCTAGAAACTAAGATTCCCATTTTGCCCTTAATACACAATTCTAGATTTAGAGCTTTGGAAACTTTAGGGTTAAACCCTAAGGGTCAAACCCTAGAGGGTAGAAAGGAATTGACAACTTTGCCTGTAACGCCCCGAAAAATCGAACAATTGTAAATACTTTTAATAATGAATAAAATAATATTATTTATTATTATTACGTGTTGATAAGATGAATGTCGTTCTATAACCTAGAAACGTCGGAATGTCGTAGTATTTTAACTACGTGAGTGAATTAAGGTGTTTGAATTTCTAAGACGAAAATTAAAGCTTTCCGAGAAATTTTTCGAAAAACACTATTCGTCGATTTCTGCTCGGGAATTATTTTTGAACTTCCGAGAAATACGTAACGTTATAATATCAAGGTGATATTGATTATGTAAGAATAATCTAAGTATGGAAAACATAATATTTCACATGTGGACTTAATTTGGGAACGTTAGGTTTATTAAACGTTAAAGGAAGAAAGTTGTGATCGTATAATGTGTATTCATTATATGAAGGTAATGAATGTAAGTATAATACGACGTATTGTACTATTATGTATGAAGATTGAAATAACGTATATTACAAATTAATATACGAGTTAGTATATGAAGATTTTACGTGGGGTATAAATGTTAAGTTATGTAATTTAAGGTAATGGACTTGTAGGATTAATAACCTAATAGTATAAGTCCAATAGAAGTGACAATCAAGCCCAAGTGTTTGATAAGTCATAAGTCCAAATTATGGAAGTATAAGCCCAATAAGGAATTAGCTAGATTAATTAACAAACCCTAATGAAAAGCCTTGATCCATGGGTCAAACCAAGTAGGAAATGGGTAAGCTTGATGGGAAAGGTTTATGTGTGGTGACCAAGTGATGTGATGAACATGTATTGTGGCTAGCAAGTTACTTAATGGCTAGGTTATGAATAGTAAGGAGGTGGAGGATGAGGAGGTGGAATGAGGAGGTGGAAATGAGGAGGTGGGATGGTTTAAAGTCCATTTTGCCCTAAACTTTGTTGGCCTATAAATACCAAGCTCATTTCAATTTTGTGGGGTGTTTTAATTTCATCCAACTCCTCTCAAATATAAGCTACTTATTTGGTAGAGCAAATAAGCACTTTTAAGTCAAAGTTAGATTTTTCAAGAAGAAGAAGTTAGACTTCAAAAGTAATGATCTTGTGTCCAATGTTCTTTCATCTCTATTGAAATAGGATGATAAGGGAAGTTTTATTAATGAACATGTATGCTAAGATCATGTAATAGGTTAATAAGGAATGAACTTAATCAGAATATGTTGGTGTAATAAGTAACTTGTGATGATCATATGTTGGTTGAAATCCATTTAGAATCTTAAGAATGTAGTTTTGCCGGAATACACACGATTGGACGATTATCATCGAATTCATGAAATTCTCAGAATGGAAGTCGTATTTTGTGTTTGAAGTCGGAAACATTGGTTTTCGATGGAGACAAGTCATATTTGGCATTATAGAGTTGCGGACTCGAAAATGACCGAATTCCGACTTAGAACGAAGAAACGAGCGTTGAACGTTCACGAACGTTTATCGTTTTCGTTAAAATGAACTAATAGGTCAAATTTTAGCAAACAAAGTCATATAGATAAAATTCTTGCATGAACGCATAGAGTACATAATTTGTGAACCGTAGGCTTTTGAACGAGCCAATTCAGACTTATAACGAAGAAGTTATGCATCCAGGAAGTTCACAAAATTCAAAATCTGCAAAATGATGATTAAGAGTTAATAATCAAGCTAAGATGAACGAATTATGAATGTCGTAATGAAAGATGGAAACCCATAATAGTAGATCTAAGTCAGGATTTACATTGAGATGAAGGGTAAGATATAATAGTATACATACTTGATATGTATGACCTAATGTGGTACGTTATATGATCATGTGTTGTAGAAACGTAGAAACTTAAAGTGTACAAGTGTTAATCAGTAAGTAGACGCTAAAGGCAAGTATTCTAACCCTTGTTTCAGTTCAGTCTGAACAAGTTTTTCAATTCATGTATTCTTTCGCATGAAGTCTTGAATGATGAAGTCTTAAGCCAATTCTTTTGGCTAGACTTATATTATGATTCTGTCAAGCATGATTTATATTTACCAAGTTATATTGGTATGATTTTCAATCGAAGACCAAGTATGCTAAAATGTTTTTGTCGTTTAACGACAAGCACATGAGGTTTCCACAACTTAAACGTATACACGTTTAATGGATGTAGTGTTGATCAACATAGAGTACTATGAGCTGATCACTCAGACGTGCTCGTAAGATATGACGAACTTACAGACTTAGTGCCGGGTTGTCCTTTTCAAAAGAACTTATGAATGCTCATAGTCTTGAGCCATAATTGATATTCCACTGAGTATGGTTGTTATAAAATGTTTTGAAGGAAAAGAAGTGCTATTTTGATTTATCGATAGTACTTCATAACTATTGTTCAGTTACAGAAGATATCTGAGTTCTATGTTTCAAGCATGTTGTTTATTAAAATTGTAGTACTTGCTGAGCTAGTGATGCTCACTCTTGCTTGAACCATATGAACACTGACCAAGATCGAGAATTTGAAGGCTCTGGCCAAAGATAAGGGCAAGGCGAAGACGAACCCTTAACTTAGTATGTAATAGAATAGTTCAATGATTGTAATATATTGAATATTATGACAAGAACAAACGAATAGGTTACAAAGAACCTGGGAAATGTAATATTATTTTGAATATATAGAAGTTATATTGGTCTTTTTTAGACTATTTCATGGAATGAATGAATGAATGGTAGTACCGTGTAGCACCATCTGTCGAGTTGGAAGATACCCGGATTTGGGGGCGTCACATGTTGGTATCAAAGCATTAGGTTATAAAACTTAAGGGGGGATTAAAAACCTTAAGTCATAACCTTAAGAGAAGTTAAAGAAGTACAAGAAGAAAATAACCTTATAAAAATGCATTATGATTATGTTAAGTGTTTTTATTATTCTACTGACGTGTACTAATCAACTTAATTGTTTTGTGTAGATGTCAGGAGTAAATGGGATGTTTGTTAATGAGCAAACCATTAGTGAAGAATCGGTGAACCAAGTAGAGGTTATACCGAACCCTATAGCAGCAGAGCCAGATGTAGTGATCATTAAGTCTGGAGACTCAGAGGAAGCTGACTACATATCAGTGTTTGATGGGATGATAGAGGAGGAGGTAGAGACAGTCTCCTTTAACCCAGTGGCTATAGCAGCGGAGATAGCTCCTGGGGGGTCGATGATGTCTATATTCATGTCAGTGTTGGATAGAAATATCCATTACTGTCAGGAGGTTAAGGAGCTGAAGGCAGAGCTCCAAATGGTTATAGAGGACAAGACTGATGTCGAGTCCATGTGGGAGAAGGAACATGATGAGAGGATTTTGGCTAAGGACAAAGTCCAGGATTTAAAGCACGAGGTCTTTAAGCTTAAGGAGGAGCTAAAGACTAAGGTTCAGAAGATAGGGAGAATGTCCTATATCTATAGGAGTTCTTATATAGATTTCCAGCAGCAGGTAGCTGGATATCCAGTGGAGGTGGGGCAAACACGACATACTATTAGCCGTGATATTATTGCCGGTCTTGCCAAGGTAGATTTCGATAATGCCATGAGGCAGATGTAGACTAGTAGTAGTTAGAGTAGTATGTAAATATTTTGTAAGTAGTAGTGACGTAAAGCCCTTTTTGTATAGTAAAGAGTAGTTTTTTTTGTAAATTCCAATTTTTGGAAAGCGATAGCGGGAAAGTAATGTAATCAGCTTAGGCTGTGTATGTAACCGATGTAGTATTATACTACGAGAATGAATATAAAGATATTTTTATGGAAAGCAATGTGTTATGGATGTTGGAGTTATTGTTTACTATTAAATGATAACTAATAAAGAAAGGAATAATAACGAAATGTGTTTATTGTATCAGCAAAATGCCGCCAAGAAGAGTGCAACGTAATCAAGGTACGAACGTGAATCAAATGGAGGGAGGTCCGGTTAATCTGATGCGGGAGTTTGTTAACTTATTAACAGTTTTGCCTTTAATAGAAACAGGGCTAATATCCTCAGAATTCGTGGAGTAGCACGAAGCTACTACCTTTAAGGATTTTAAGAGTGTAGGTCCATGGGAGTTCAAGGAACTACGGACCCTATCGAAGCCCAAACATGGGTTAAAGAGATAGAGAAGGCATTTGTAATAAGAAATGTCGTGAGGGCCTAGAAGGTTGCCTTTGCAACCTATATATGATGAAGGGAGAGGCCAACTTTTGGTGGGAAGCCAATCAGGCTAGGGTTGGGATAACAAATCTAACGTGGGATCGGTTCAAGGAGATATTCTTCGAGAACTACTTTCCCACGAGTATGCAGGGAAGGATGGAAATGCGGTTTTTGGAGTTGAAACAAGGGGACATGACGGTTCCCCAATACGCTGCCAAGTTCAATGAACTGGCGAGGTTCACTCCACATCAAATGGATACGGAGGTGAGGAAGGCGCGAAGGTTCGAGTAGGGCTTGAAACCCTGACTCTATAACCATATATCGGTATTCCAAAGTACTTCTTTTGGGACCGTTTTAGAGAAGGCGATAATCACCGAAGGTGGTAGTGAGGCGTTGAGCCAGTACCATAAAGAAAAGAAGAATAAGGGGAAGGTTGACGGGGGAGTCAAGATAGAAGGAGCTAGTGGCAGTGGTGAGAAGAGGAAGGTATTCAGCTCTGGAAATACTGATGTTAAGTTAAGAGATCTGAAGAAAAGAATGGAGGCCTGCAAGACCTGTGGGAAGACTCACTTAGGAGTCTGTCTTAAGGGGAAGGCCGTCTGTTACAATTGTGGACAGGTAGGGCACATTGCGCCTAATTGTCCGAGTCCGAAGAAGAACTACAGATGCTTTGTGTATGGATCAACTGACCACATGGCAAAGAACTGCCCGAAGAAGGGGACGAACGGAAACCGGGGAGCTAATAGCGGTAAGTTAGCTATTAGTGGGCCAGCACAGCCGGGTAGGCCGATGGGCCGTACCTTTAACATGATAGTCCAAGATGCAGTCGCATCAGGGGACGTCGTTGCAGGTATTATTCCGATCAACAATATTAATGCGTACGTGCTATTTGATTCGAGTGCTACTTGTTCGTTTATAGCATGCGATTTTGCTAGACGATTAGGATTACTTCCCGAAAAGTTGCCTATACCTTTAAATATTAAGGTAGTAAACGAAGAAATAATTCATGTTGAAAATGTTCATAAGAGTTGTTGCGTAGATATACGGGGTTGTAAATTATCGGCAGATTTGTTACCGATAAAGTTAGGAGAATTCGACGTAATTCTCGGGATGGATTGGTTAGTGAACCATGGGGCAATTATAGATTGCCAAAAGAAATGTGTGAACATTACGACGTTAGAACAACCTTGGGTAGTATTTTATAGGAATAGATCGTCGGGACGTTCGTGTTGTCTAACCATGACACAAACTAGGAAATTGTTAAGGAAGGGATGCGTAGGCTATTTGTGTCATGTTGTTGATACCCAGAGAGTGGTAGCAACCATGGAACAGATACCTATAGTGAGGGAATTCGCCGATGTATTTCTGAGCGAATTGTCGGGTCTTCCGCCGGATAGGGAGACAAAGTTTGTGATAGACATTGTGCTAGGAGCGGCACCAGTTTCCAGGGCATCGTATCGTATGGCGCCAGTGGAGATGAAGGAGTTGATGGTGTAGTTGCAAGAACTGTTGGACCGGAAGTACATTCAACCGAGTGTTTCGCCGTGGGGAGCACCGGTACTGTTTGTCAAGAAGAAGGACAGATCGTTAAGACTAAGTATCGACTATCGAGAGTTGAACAAGTTAACGATAAAGAATAAATACCCATTGCCCAGGATTGATGATCTCTTTAATCAGTTGAAAGGGGCTAAGTATTTTTCTAAAATAGATTTAAGAATGGGGTATCATCAGTTGAAGGTTAGGAAGGAGGATGTGCCAAAGACAGCATTTAGGACTCGTTATGGTCATTATGAGTTCCTGGTGATGTCGTTTGGGTTGAAAAATGCACCAGCTGTATTTATGGATATGATGAACAGAGTGTTCAAACAATATTTGGACAAGTTCGTGGTGGTGTTTAAAGATGATATTCTAGTCTATTCTAAGATGCCAGAAGATCATGCTGAACACCTAAGATTAGTGTTGGAGACACTAAGAAAGGAGAAGTAGTATGCGAAATTCACTAAGTGTGAATTTTGGTTGGAGAAAAGTCTTGCTTTTTTAGGTCATGTCATTGACCATGAGGGAATTTCAATAGATCCAGCGAAGGTGGAAGCTGTGATGAATTGGGAATAACCGAAAACGCCGACTGAGGTGCGGAGTTTCCTAGGGTTATCGGGTTACTATCGGAGATTCATCTAGGATTTTTCGAAGATAGCTACGCCGTTGACTAACTTGACAAGGAAGACGGTGAAATACGCTTGGACTGACAAGTGTGAGGACAGTTTTCAAGAACTGAAGAAGAGGTTGAGTGAAGCGCCTATTTTGTCATTACTCGATGACACAAGAAATTTTGTAGTTTATAGTGATGCTTCGCATAGAGGACTTGGTTACGTGCTCATGAAGCATGGCAAGGTCATTGCGTATGCATCTAGGCAGTTGAAGGATTATGAGAAAGTTTACCCTACTCATGATCGGGGCGGCATGCATAGTTTTTGCTCTAAAGATATGGAGACATTATCTTTATGGAGAAAAATGTGAGATATACATGGACCACAAGAGTCTAAAAATATATCTTCGCCACGAAGGAGTTGAATATGAGGCGAGAGGAGATGGCTGGAGTTGATAAAGGATTACGATTGTGAAATCTCAGTATCACCCGAAAAAAGCCAATGTAGTTAGGCGCCTTAAATAGGAAGGGTCGGGAAAAGTTGTCTTTGTTGATGGCTCCAAACCGGAGTTGATAATGAGAGATGGCTAGGATGGAGTTGGAAGTGAAGGCGCCTAAGTGAAGGAGGACAAATCTTTGTTTATGACGGAGTTGCAATCTACCATTTTAGAGAGAGTTAAAGAGGTACAACTCAAAACGGATGAGTGTGACCGGATGAAGGAGCGACTGGCCAATGAAAAAGATACTAAGTACAGTCTTGATAATGAGGAATTATTGAGATTTAAAGGACGAATTTGGGTTCCGAATGAGATGGAATTAAGGGAGCAGGTTCTACAAGAGGCTCATAGTTCAAGGTTTTCGATTCATCCTGGTAGCACTAAGATGTATCAAGATCTTTGACAGAGTTTCTGGTGGCTGAACATGAAGAGAGAGATCGCCGAGTACGTGAGTAGGTGCTTGACTTGTCAAAGAGTTAAGGCCGAACATCAATGACCAAGTGGCTTGCTATAGTCATTAGAAATTTTGGAGTGAAAATCGGAGAATATCACGATGGATTTTGTGGTGGGACTTCCGACTACTCAGAAGGGGTATGATACGATTTGGGTTATAGTGGACCGGTTAACAGAGTCGTCTCACTTTTTGCCAATTAGTGTCAAGTATAACTTAGACCAATTAGCTAGACTTTATATTAAGGAAATAATCTCTAGACATGGAGTACCAGTATCGATTGTGTCAGATCATGACCCACGATTCACGTCAAACTTTTGGAGGAGTCTACAAGAGTAGTCGGGAACGTAGTTGAAGCTGAGTACGGCGTATCATCCAGAAATGGATGGACAAAGTGAGAGAACAATTCAGACGTTAGAAGATATGCTAAGATCTTGCGTCATGGATTTCAAGGGTAGTTGGGATGATCATATACCATTAGTGGAGTTTGCATATAACAATAGTTATCATGCAAGCATAGGTATGCCGCCTTACAAAGATATATATGGGAGGAAATGTAGAACGCCACTGTATTGGGATGAGGTAGGAGAGCGCCGAATGTTGGGACCAGAATTGGTGCAACAGACAGCGGATATTATCAAGAAGATACAAATGCGTCTTCTAGCAGCTCAAGATAGACAGAAGAAGTTTACGGATCCGCATAGAGAGAATCGAGAGTTTGAAGTAGGTTTGTACGTATTCCTAAAAGTATCTCCCTGGAAAGGAAAGATACATTTTGGGGAGAAGGCAAAGTTAAGTCCAAGGTTCATAGGACCTTTTGAGGTATTAAAATGGGTAGGTGAGGTAGCTTATATGATAGCCTTACCCCCAGATCTAGAACGAATACATAATGTATTTCACGTATCCATGTTACGTCCTTATAAGCCGGATTATAAGCACGTGATAGAATATGAGCCTATTCACATTGAGAAGGACTTGACGTACGAGGAAACGCCTATTCAAATTGTCGATAGAAAAGAACAAGTTCTGCGAAATAAAGTCATACCTTCGGTAAAGGTGATATGGAAGAACCACAATGCAGAAGAAGCAACGTAGGAGTTAGAAGAAATGATGAAAAAGAATTACCTTCACTTATTTGTGTAATTTTTTTTATAGCGAGATTCTGGGGACAAAATCCTTATAAGGGGGAGAGAGTGTAACGCCCCGGAAAATTGAACAATTGTAAATACTTTTAATAATGAATAAAATAATATTATTTATTATTATTACGTGTTGATAAGATGAATGTCGTTCTATAACCTAGAAACATCGGAATGTCGTAGTATTTTAACTACGTGAGTGAATTAAGGTGTTTGAATTTCTAAGACGAAAATAAAAGCTTTCCGAGAAATTTTCTGAAAAACACTATTCATCGATTTCTGCTCGGGAATTATTTTTGAACTTCCGAGAAATATGTAACATTATAATATCAAGGCGATATTGATTATGTAAGAATAATCTAAGTATGGAAAACATAATATTTCACATGTGGACTTAATTTGGGAACGTTAGGTTTATTAAGCGTTAAAGGAAGAAAGTTGTGATCGTATAATGTGTATTCATTATATGAAGGTAATGAATGTAAGTATAATACGACATATTATACTATTATGTATGAAGAATGAAATAACGTATATTACGAATTAATATATGAGTTAGTATATGAAGTTTTACGTGGGGTATAAATGTTAAGTTATGTAATTTAAGGTAATGGACTTGTAGGATTAATAACCTAATAGTATAAGTCCAATAGAAGTGACAATCAAGCCCAAGTGTTTGATAATTCATAAGTCCAAATTATGGAAGTATAAGCCCAATAAGGAATTAGCTAGATTAATTAACAAAGCCTAATGAAAAGCCTTGATCCATGGGTCAAACCAAGTAGGAAATGGGTAAGCTTGATGGGCAAGGTTTATGTGTGGTGACCAAGTGATGTGATGAGCAAGTATTGTGGCTAGCAAGTTACTTAATGGCTAGGTTATTAATAGTAAGGAGGTGGAGGATGAGGAGGTGGAATGAGGAGGTGGAAATGAGGAGGTGGGATGGTTTAAAGTCCATTTTGCCCTAAACTTTGTTGGCCTATAAATACCAAGCTCATTTCAATTTTGTGGGGTGTTTTAATTTCATCCAACTCCTCTCAAATATAAGCTACTTATTTGGTAGAGCAAATAAGCACTTTTAAGTCAAAGTTAGATTTTTCAAGAAGAAGAAGTTAGACTTCAAAGGTAATGATCTTGTGTCCAATGTTCTTTCATCTCTATTATAATAGGATGATAAGGGAAGTTTTATTAATGAACATGTATGCTAAGATCATGTAATAGGTTAATAAGAAATGAACTTAAGCCGAATAAGTTGGTGTAATAAGTAACTTGTGATGATCATATGTTGGTTGAAATCCATTTAGAATCATTAAGAATGTAGTTTTGCCGGAATACACACGATTGGACGATTATCGTCGAATTCGTGAAATTCTCGGAATGGAAGTCGTATTTTGTGTTTGAAGTCGAAAATATTGGTTTTCGATGGAGACAAGTCATATTTGGCATTATAGAGTTGCGGACTCAAAAATGACCGAATTCTGACTTAGAACGAAGAAACGAGCGTTGAACATTCACGAACGTTTATCGTTTTCGTTAAAAATGAACTAATATGTCAAATTTAACAAACAAAGTCAAATAGATAAAATTCTTGCATGAGCGCATAGAGTACGTAATTTGTGAACCGTAGGCTTTTGAACGAGCCAATTCGGACTTATAACGAAGAAGTTATGTGTCTGGGAAGTTCACAAAATTCAAAATCTGCAAAATTTTTCTAGGGCATAGAGTTGGCACCGCGGCGCCAACCCAAGGCCAAAAGGTGGCGCTGCAGCATCGTAACAGTGTCGAGGCCTACTGCTAACTTGCGCCGCGACGCGAGATGAAGAGCTATAGGTGGCACCGCGGTGCCAGTCATAAGAAATTGCTAGAAAAGAATGTCTTCAAGTATAGAATGAAAGGGGACTTGATAGTAATGAATTAAGGTATATGAATAACGTTATTAAGACATTGTAAGACATTAATGAATGATGATTAAGAGTTAATAATCAAGCAAAGATGAACGAATTATGAATGTCGTAATGAAAGTCGGAAACCCATAATAGTAGATCTAAGTCAAGATTTAAATTGAGATGAAGGGTAAGATATAATAGTATACATACTTGATTATGTATGACCTAATGTGGTACGTTATATGATCATGTGTTGTAGAAATGTAGAAACTTAAAGTGTACAAGTGTTAATCAGTAAGCAGACGCTAAAGGCAAGTATTCTAACCCTTGTTTCAGTTTAGTCTGAACAAGTTTTGCAATTCATGTATTCTTTCTCATGAAGTCTTGAATGATGAAGTCTTAAGCCAATTCTTTCGGCTAGACTTATATTATGATTCTATCAAGCATGATTTATATTTACCAAGTTATATTGGTATGGTTTTCAATCGAAGACAAAGTATGCTAAAATGTTTTTGTCGTTTAACGACAGGCACGTGAGGTTGCCACAACTTAAACGTATACACGTTTAATGGATGTAGTGTTGATCAACATAGAGTACTATGAGCTGATCACTCAGACGTGCTCGTGAGATATGACGGACTTACGGACTTAGTGTCGGGTTGTCCTTTTCAAAAGAACTTATGAATTCTCATAGTCTTGAGCCATAATTGATATTCCACTGAGTATGGTTGTTGTAAAATGTTTTGAAGGAAAAGAAGTGCTATTTTAATTTATCGATAGTACTTCGTAACTATTGTTCAGTTACAGAAGATATCTGAGTTCTATGTTTCAAGCATGTTGTTTATTAGAATTGTTGTACTTGCTGAGCTAGTTATGCTCACTCTTGTTTGAACCATATGAACACAGCCAAGATCGAGCGGACTGAAGGCTCGGGCAAAGATAAGGGCAAGGAGAAGACGAACCCTTAGCTTAGTATGTAATAGAATAGTTCAATGATTGTAATATATTGAATATTATGATAAGAACAAATGAATGGGTTACAAAGAAACTAGAAAATGTAATATTATTTTGAATATATAGAAGTTATATTGGTCTTTTTGAGACTATTTCATGGAATGAATGAATGAATGGTAGTACCGTGTAGCACCATCTGTCGGGTTGGAAGATACCTGGATTTGGGGGCGTAACATTGCCACTAAAAGTAAACACCAAATGACCAAATTGCCATTCTTGCATTATTTAATAGATAACTTGTATAGGTTGCCATAACTTTAGTTGGTAAACCAACTCAACATTGCCATATGGTCTAGTAATAGCCTTTAATCAATAAGCATGATCAACCATGAGCATTACTCCATGTTATATATAGGATTGATGAGAGAAAGAGGTCACTTGTTACCCCATTTTGCTCAAACACTTATGCAAGAGCTCCTCTCACCGAAAAGCCATTTAATTTCCCTTCATTTGTCACCACAAAACCACATTACACTAAAAACACACTAACCAAATCAGTTACCTTGAAGCAAAGATTGATCAAAGAAGGTATAAACCCTAGCCTTGAAATCTATCCATAAATCTGTTGTTAGATGTTAGTTTTCATTGTTAAAATATGTTAGTTATAGTCTATTTTGATGATCTGGGTTGGTATTATATAGATCCATAACATTTAAGTCTTCAAATTGATGATTTTCAAAAATATGGAAAAACTTGGTTTTGTGGTCTGACAACGAATGTCAGTGGCCACATATCCTTGCTCATTTATGATTTGTGTTTTTTTTAAAGTTGATATGTGTAGCTTGTAATGTGGTCTTTAATCTGCCAAAAGAATAGAAGTCATTTGATGTCTAGATTTGTTGTTATTAACGGTCAAAGGTCATTGACCCAAGATTGATCGCAAGCTATTTCAGGTAAACCAGAAAAACCTTTTCGATTTCTAACAAGTTTTGCTACGTCTAGATCTGTCAGGTTGTTCATTGTTTGTTGATATTGTTGTATACATGTTATAGCCTACTAGATGAAGTTTAAATCAGTGCCTTAAAATCTCTTAAACAACAACTATGCTTTGGATTTAGGAGATGGTCAAAGTAGCCATCCGAGATCGATTTTTTGAGTTTCGGAAATTTCGTAAACCGTAGTATGAACTAGATTCCTGACATGGTTTGACCATGTCAAATCCTGTTAATTATTTTAATTATATTTCATAAATATTTAATATTTTTGAGATATTAAAGATATTTAATTTATTTAATTATTATATTAAATAAATTATTTAAAAATAATTTTAATACTTAAAAAAAATCATATAATGATATAAGAAAATATTTTAAGTTATTTGAAGGACTTTTAAATTTTTTGATGAATTTCATTAATTATTTAATTATTAATGGTATTAAAGTTATTTAATAATTTTATTAAATAATTTAGTTAAAAATAATTTTATTATTTAAAAAATTATTTTAAATGAAAATAAAGTATTTAAAGATATTTTAATATTTAAAGGATAATTTCATTAATAATTTAATATTAATGACATTAAATTTATTGAATAATTATATTAAATAAATAGTTTTAAAAATGGTTTTATTAATTTAAAATCATTTAAAAAGGATATAAATAAATTAAAAATATTTGAAGTTATAATTAATGACTTTTAATATTTGGATAAATAGTACATTAAAATTTTAATATTAATGGTAATTATTTAAAATAATTTAATATGTTTTAAAAATCATTTAAGGGTAATATAAGTGTTTTGAAAATATTTTAAGTTATTATAAATTACTTTAATAATTTGGCAATGGTTTCATTAATACTTTAATGTTATTTAAATGTTGATAATAATAGAATTGTTTAAGATTTAAATCATGTAATAGTGATTCTAGTGTTTGAAAATTATGATAAATTATAATAAGTAATTATAAATTATTATAAGTCCTATAATTGATATTTGAAGTATCAGATAATTTTTGAGATCTGATTAGAGTTTTAGACTTAAATTACCCGACAGAGTCAGCTTGATTAACCTAGAAATGTTATCGAAATTGATCCAAACCTTTATAGGTTGACTGTATAAGTGTTTGTTTGCGTCTTAATGACTGATATAACTATGTGACAATGTGATTAGGATATGTGTTGACTGTAAATAATAGTACGATGTGTTATGATATGTTATTCTAATTAATAGAACAATCTTATGAATGATAGGTTGTTGAGTTAAGGATAACACTAAGTTGTGTAAGCAGGAGACCAGACAAATATCCTAAACCCTTGCATTACTTTATTCGACGCATATCGTAAGCAAGTTTCCTATACTTACTCCAATTATTATTGAGCAAGTATCCTACCTTTGCATTTTCTTTATGCAATGGACATAAGTAAGAAGTTTCAGAATTATATTATTATTATGCTATGTTATTAACCCTATTGTGATATATTTTATATCCGATCATTGCTTATCAACATGTTAGTATATGGTAATTCAGATATATATTATGTTCGTTAATTTCTAAACATGGTTATACAAGTGTCCCCACTTGGATAGTCATTGTATTTAATCACATGTTGATATATATATATATATATATACACACACACACACACACACCTATTGATACCAGTATGTATGCATGAAGTAAGAGTCGTCTAAGCTATTCGACCAGCTAGACACAGATTTAGAAATATCTTTTAATATGATAAAACCTTTTTTTATCTAATCAAATTGCTTTGGTTCTGATTCCAGACTAAGTATGAACATCCCGAATATGGGAAAACTTTTATACCATGGTAGTGGACAGTGAAACGATAATATCGTTCTTGCATGTAGTATTGATTAATACAGGGTACAACGGGCTGATCACCCTCCGTGCCCGTAAGTTATGACGGTTTACAAATGGAGTTTTGTTAAATCTTTTCGAAAATTGAGAATAATGTTCATAATATGTCACCTTAACCCCATTTATAGTCAGTAAGTAGTTTCAAAAATTTGATAGAGAGATGTTATGTTATTGTCATCGGTTCAGATTACTTCACAACTTTTGATCCGTTGTAGAAGGGTAATACAAAGAAAACATTTAATCCTTTCAGCTAATATTTATAATTGTTATTACTTGTTGGGCACTCAAATGCTCATTCTTGCTTTAATTAAATGTTTTCAGTTAAGTATGATCAACTGTAGGCTCGCCAGGAACAAAGGGAAAGGAAAAATTTCAGAATAAGTTTGTGTTACCTTATGTAATAGCTAGACTTAAATAAGATGATGATATTTATTATCTATTATGTAATAAAATGTTTTAAGGTCGCGTACCTGGGATTTAGAAAACTCTGATATGTAAATTAGGTTTGATATTTATGACATTATTATTATTATTCCGCCATAGAAATGGTAATCGTAAACAACTTAAATTCGGGTTTCAAGTACTGGAATTTGGGGCGTCATGAGGTTGGTATCGAGCTTTAGGGTTAGAAACCATAGGTGGGAGTAGACCTTAGGCTATAACCTTAGAGCAGAGGAAAATGTTGAAAGTACAAATAACTCATATAGAGTTTAAAAGAAGATGAATTGAATAAATTCGTCGTCAAACCAAATAAAAGATAATTTAAATAAAACTATTATTTGCTGTGTGTATATATGCTAATCAGGATAATTTATGTGTGTAGATGTCAGGCGTAAAGGCTTATTATATGCTTATAACGTGAAGAAGGAGCCAATATCAAAGCCAATAGCTGAAATAGAGGCTCATGTTGAAGATAACCTTGACGAGGTGATCATTTTAGAAAATATAGTACCAGACCCAGAAATAATGGAACTAACAGATAGTGATTCAGACACCGAAGTTGGAGCTAAACAAGCATCAATCGAAGTGCAGAATCTGAGGAACAAGATTTCTTCTCTGGAGAAGCTATGAGAATTAGAAAAGATGTTGAATAGTCAGTTGCAAAAAGCTTTACTAGAAACAATGGAAGAACAAGATAAGCTTAAAATCCAAATTGATCAAATGGGAGCCACAAGCAACATATCCTGTGCAACTCCGAGCAAAAAGGGGAAGAGAAAGATAGAAGGCCACGACTTAGGAAAATTCGATAAGAAGAAGGGGAAAAAGATATGTTACATTTGCGGCTATGAGGGACATACCTCTCTGTATTGTCCCGACTATAAACCAGGTGCATGTTTTATTTGTGGATTGGAAGGTCATCAAGTGAAAGGTTGTCTAGAATTAGGAAAGAGGTGTAGGAAATAGGTAGAATTAGTATTTGATTATGTATGTTTGGTAATGTACGTGTGTATTATAATAATCCCAACTTTGGTGTAAGTTGTTGTAGCGATTCCCGACTTTTATGGTCACAAAGGGATATTAGATGTTTAAAGCAGTATGTGCTATGCTATGTACTATGAATTAGTTAAATGAATATGAATCTATGTTTGATTAATGGAATAAGTTTGAAATATTAAACTTATATGATGAGGTTTAGAATGTAAGTTAATAAAATATAGATTTTGTTTTATTTAACCAGAACATGCCGCCAAGACGTCAAACTCAAAACCAAAGGGTAGAAGAATCTGTCAACAATGCTGGAGGACAACAACCAGACCTGATCCAGAATTTCGCGAACATGGTAGCTCAAGCCATGCATAATGGAATACCAGCGATGGGAAATCAGCCAGACAACCGATTTGTGAGCTTCAAGGATTTTAAGGCCGTAGGACCGCCCGAATTTAGAGGTACCACTGATCCGATAGAAGCCCAAACTTGGGTTAAGGAAATAGAAAAAGCGTTTGTAGTCGTTAGGGTAGATGAGGGGCAAAAGACAGCTTTTGCCACCAATATGATGAAAGGAGAGGCGAATTTCTGGTGGGAGGCAAATCAAGCTAGGGCAGGAGAAGGAGTGATAGCATGGACTAGGTTTAAGACGCTATTCTTCTAGAATTATTTCTCGACTAATGTGCAGGCTAGGATGGAGGTGAAGTTTTTAGAATTAAAAGCGGAGAACTTGTGATTCGCATGAGTATGCCGAAAGTTCAATGAATTAGCTAGGTTCGCTCCACACCAAGTGGATACGGAGGCTAGAAAGGCAAGGAGGTTTGAGCTAGGCCTAAAACCCTGGCTCTATAATACGGTGGCGGTATTACAGATCAATACGTTTGCCATACTCTTAGAAAAGGCTATCATAGCTGAAGGGGGAAGTGAGGCCATGGGTCTCTACAATAAGGAGAAAAAGAATATGAGTGAGGGAGCTGGGAAGGTAGAAGTAGGTCGTGGAAGTAGCGGTGAGAAAAGGAAGTGGAGCAATGTTGGGAGTGTCCAAGTCAAACAGAAAGGTGTGAAAAAGCAGGCTGTGCAGTGTAAGAATTGTGGGAAGGGTCATTCCGGTGAGTGTCTTAAGGGTAAGTTTGTGTGCTATAAGTGTGGGCAGGAGGGACATATCTCTCCTAACTGCCCTAATCCTTGGATGAACAATGGGTGTTTTATGTGTGGATCCACGGAGCATAAGGTGAAGGACTGTTCAAAAAGGAGAATGGATATATGGAGCGTGAATGCGGGAAAAGGCAGTGGAACACTGGCGATAACGGGACCAACTTCGACGAAATCAACTGCAATGGTCTTCAACATGACAGTTCAGGATACCGTTGCAGCCGGGGATGGAACTTCAGGTATTATTCGTATGAATTTTATTTTCATATATATGAGTTTCTTAAATACAAGTAAATTAGGTTATAAAGACATTTTGAAGGAGAAATTTAGGTTCTATTAGAAATCAAATTTCCATAGAATTAGATAGACGAGCTTTATGTTGAGTAGTTAAAGATCAGTTCGATCAAATCTGATCGAGATCTACTTGAAATGTCGGCGTATGCTTTTTGCCCTAATGTCTATAGGTTTTAAAGCGGTGATTCCTGGGACGGAATCCTTATAAGGGAGGGTGGATGTAATAACCCAATATTTTCAATAAGAAATTTTGTGAATAATTTTTTTTTTATATAAGGGTAGGAAAATGTGCAAAGTAAAGTATATGTATATATCTGATAAATAAAATTATTTATTAGATGTAAATAATTTCTTATTAGATTTATTGATCATTATAGCTTATATTCTTATAATAAAATTATGTTGTAATAAAAATATTTATTATTTATTTTCCATGAAAATATGATTATTGTATATATGATATGGATATTATGATATGTATTTATTATATTAATTAGGTTAATTATTTTAACTTAATTAATAATGGTATCTATGAAGAAGGTTATATGGGATATGAATTCAAAAACCCTAAGTCCGGATTACGAATAAGGAATGAGAATAATAATATAATATTATTTATATTTTAGTAATGTAAACATGTCTTATATGTGTGTAATGTTAATGTGTGGAGCAGGTTATAGTAGAAACAAAGACAAAATCCTTGCATTCTTGATAAACTATAAGTCTGAGTCAAATACGAATTGTAATGTTTGTTAAGTTATGTGTTATGTAATTAATGACCATTATTATGTTTAATGTTAACTAGGTAACCTTAATTGACATTTGGAAACCCTAATTACTAGATCAAGACCCTAATTGCTAAGTTATAAACCCTAATTACTAATTTAGCGAGCTTAATGGTAATTAGAATTTTACAAAGCCTATTTTGCAAGCCTAAAGTGATTAAGAAACCTAATTCAACTAGGAAACCCTAATTCACATTTCTAGAAACTAAGATTCCCATTTTTCCCTTAATACACAATTCTAGATTTAGAGCTTTGGAAACTTTAGGGTTAAACCCTAACGGTTAAACCCTAAGGGTCAAACCCTAGAGGGTAGAAAGGAATTGACAACATTGCCATTAAAAGTAAACACCAAATGACCAAATCGCCCTTCTTGCATTATTTAATAGATAACTTGTATAGGTTGCCATAACTTTAGTTGGTAAACCAACTCAACATAGCCATGTGGTCTAGTAATAGCCTTTAATCAATAAACATGATCAACCATGAGCATTACTCCATGTTATATATAGGATTGATGAGAGAAAGAGGTCACTTGTTACCCCATTTTGCTCAAACACTTATGCAAGAGCTCCTCTCACCGAAAGCCACGAATTTCCCTTCATTTGTCAGTCACAAAACCAGCCCCACGAAACACACTAACCAAATCAGTTACCTTGAAGCAAAGATTGATCAAAGAAGGTATAAACCCTAGCCTTGAAATCTGTCCATAAATCTGTTGTTAGATGTTAGTTTTCATTGTTAAAATATGTTAGTTATAGTCTATTTTGATGATCTGGGTTGGTATTATATAGATCCATAACATTTAAGTCTTCAAATTGATGATTTTCAAAAATATGGAAAAACTTGGTTTTGTGGTCTGACAACGAATGTCAGTGGCCACATATCCTTGCTCATTTATGATTTGTGTTTTTTTTAAAGTTGATATGTGTAGCTTGTAATGTGGTCTTTAATCTGCCAAAAGAATAGAAGTCATTTGATGTCTAGATTTGTTGTTATTAATCGATCAAAGGTCGTTATTGGCGATTGACGAAGCTATTTGCAGGTAAACCGGAAAACCTTTTTCAGACTCTAACAAGTTTTGCTACGTCTAGATCTGTCAGGTTGTTCATTGTTTGTTGATATTGTTGTATACATGTTATAGCCTACTAGATGAAGTTTAAATCAGTGCCTTAAAATCTCTTAAACAACAACTATGCTGGATTTAGGAGATGGTCAAAGTAGCCATCCGAGACTGATTTTGAGTTTCTGGAAATTTCCAGAAACCGTATGAACTAGATTCCTGACATGGTTTGACCATGTCAAATCCTGTTAATGTATTGTTGTTGAACTGCGATGGTAATATATAAATGTTCTATGACATGAGTACTAGCAATTTAGACCTTAATAACATAGATTTCATGAACAGAACATGATTATGTTTAAGCCTCAAAGTACGCACTCGACAATCTAGGTTTCTAGGTAGCCCAGAAAAACCTAGATTGTATCTGACAAGAAGTTTGAGTCCTTATATCTTCCGTTTGTGTTATGTTTTGAACCTGTTGATGGATGGATTGTGTAGTATTACATAAGTATTACAAGATCTGAGCTTTATATTAGACAGAAACATAATAGACAGAACATTAAGCTCGGTTAAAGTAGCTAGCCCGGTCTTTGACATGGAATTCTGGGTTTGCTTGAAGAACACCAAGAACACCTATATGACGAGCCTCGTACGCTATAGGTGATCTTTATGACGTATTATTTTAAAAATTAGATTTTTTATTAAATAATTATAGAAAATTAGTTTTTAATTATTAAAATACAAAATAAATTATTAAAAATATTTTAAGGTCTAAAAATTTATTTTTAATTATTTTAATTATATTTCATAAATATTTAATATTTTGAGATATTAAAGATATTTAATTTATTTAATTATTATATAAAATAAATTATTTAAAAATGATTTTAATACTTAAAAAATCATATAATGATATAAGAAAATATTTTAAGTTATTTGAAGGACTTTTAATATTTTTTGATGAATTTCATTAATTATTTAATTATTAATGGTATTAAAGTTATTTAATAATTTTATTAAATAATTTAGTTAATAATGATTTTATTATTTTAAAAATCATTTTAAATGAAAATAAAGTGTTTAAAGATATTTTTAATATTTAAAGGTTAATTTTATTAATAATTTAATATTAATGACATTAAATTTATTGAATAATTATATTAAATAAATAGATTTAAAAATAGTTTTATTAATTTAAAAATCATTTAAAAAGGATATAAATAAATTAAAAATATTTTAAGTTATAATTAATGACTTTTAATATTTGGATAAATACTACATTTATATTTTAATATTAATGGTAATTATTTAAAATAATTTAAAATATTTTAAAAATCATTTAAGGGTAATATAAGTGTTTTGAAAATATTTTAAGTTATTATAAATAACTTTAATATTTTGGCAATGGTTTCATTAATACTTTAATGTTATTTAAATGTTGATAATAATAGAATTATTTAAGATTTAAATCATGTAATAGTGATTCTAGTGTTTGAAAATTATGATAAATTATAATAAGTAATTATAAATTATTATAAGTCCTATAATTGATATTTGAAGTATCCAGAATAATGTTTGAGATACAGATTAGAGTTCTAGACTCAGAAATTACCCGATAGAGCCGTCGGTACACCGAAATGTTATCGAAATTGATCCAAACCTTTATAGGTTGATTGTATAAGTGTTTGTTTGCGTCTTAATGACTGATATAACTATGTGACAATGTGATTAGGATATGTGTTGACTGTAAATAATAGTACGATGTGTTATGATATGTTATTCTAATCAATAGAACAATCTTATGAATGAAAGGTTGTTAAGTTAAGGATGGAACTAAGTTGTGTAAGCAGCAGACCAGACAAGTATCCTAAACCCTTGCATTACTTTATTCGACGCATATCGTAAGCAAGTTTCCTATACTTACTCCAATTATTATTGAGCAAGTATCCTACCTTTGCATTTTCTTTATGCAATGGACATAAGTAAGAAGTTCCAGAATTATATTATTATTATGCTATGTTATTAACCCTATTGTGATGTATTCTATATTCGATCATTGCTTATCAACATGTTAGTATATGGTAATTCAGATATATATTATGTTCATTAATTTCTAAACATGGTTATACAGGTGTCCCCACTTGGATAGTCATTGTATTTAATCACATGTTGATATATATATATATATATATATATATATATATATATATATATATACACACACACACCTATTGATACCAAAGATGTATGCATGAAGTAAGAGTCGTCTGCTTATTCGACCAACTAGACCTGATTTAGAAATATCATTGAATATGATAAAACCTTTTTGTATCTAATCAAATTGCTTTGGTTCTGATTCCAGACTAAGTATGAACATCCCGAATATGGGAAAACTTTTATGCGCCCAAGGCGGACAAAGTGAACGATAATATCGTTCTTGCATTTGTATTGATCAATCGTCTGAGAAGGTACAACGGCCGATCACCCTCCGCGTGCGTAAGTTATATTGATTTCTGAGATGAAGTTTTGTTAAATCTTTTTAAAAATTGAGAATAATGTTCATAGTATGTCACCTTAACCCCATTTATAGTCAGTAAGTAGTTTCAAAAATTTGATAGAGAGATGTTATGTTATTGTCATCGGTTCAGATTACTTCATAACTTTTGATCTGTTGTAGAAGGGTAGTACAAAGAAAATATTTAATCCTTTCAGCTAATATTTATAATTGTTATTACTTGCTGGGCACTCAAATGCTCATTCTTGCTTTAATTAAATGTTTTCAGTTAAGTATGATCAACTAGAGGGCTCTGCCAGGAACAAAGGGAAAGGAAAGCTTTCAGAATAAGTTTGTGTTACCTTATGTAATAACTAGACTTAAATAAGATGATGATATTTATTATCTATTATGTAATGAAATGTTTTAAGGTCGCGACACAGGATTTAAAAAACTCTGATATGTAAATTAAGTTTGATATTTATGACATTATTATTATTATTCCGCTCATAGAAATGGTATCGTGAAGCACTGAATTCGGGTTTCAAGTACCTGAATTTGGGGGCGTCACACAAATACTATCTTCTGGTCTTCACCCACGCGCGCTATGGTGAAGGCCTTTTATTTCTCCTTCATTCAGGTTTGCGTAACTATCGGGTCAGTAGTTCCCTCGAACTCTGGGGGTCCTACACTAAGTCAATGTCCATTTTGAACTCTAAGTTTCCATTAGCATGTTATCAATGTCATTTAGTATGCTAAACTACTCCACTTACTATACATCCTGCTTGCATGCTTACGTACAATGAAATCAGACCACACTAATATGTCTTTAAGTTAGAATTTTAAGTTACACATGGTCTATCGAGTTTGCATATTGAAAACTCAAGTTTTCTTTTGAAATCAAGCTAGGTGAGTGATTATATGAAAGGCAACATAACTAGTATATCTTGAAATAAGCTTAACTAAGTTGTATTAGCATGCTCCATAAATCAGATATCACAATAAAACAACCAACAAAATATGCAGAGAAGGATGATACGCGCCATTTGTACTAGGATACGCCGACTCTGCTCCAGCAGAGAGACTTCCGGCCTAAGCAGATAACAAACCAACTACCAAAGTTTATTCACTAATTCAACTGTGACCAACCCGCATTGCATACTAAACATGTTAGTAAGCCTATATAACAACTACATAAGTGTTCTACAACCCAATCACAATTAAACTTGGCATAATTAAGAAATTCATAATTCAAGAAGTGAAAATTTTGACAGAACTCAAAATGAAGAACAAGAAGAAATCTTATACCTCTGTAATTAGCTTGCTAATTCGCACTTCTTCCACTGATGGGTATGTAATTACTTGCTCTATATATGCTCTCAACTTCACACTTAAGCAATTCTCAGTAATGAAAAATGGAGAAGGAGAGTTCATATTTATAGAAAGAAAATTACACAGATATTGCAATCTCCCACTAAATCAAACTCATGGATTGAAGGATTGCATGAAGTTTAAGAGAGAGTTGGTAGATGGTAGTTGAAAATCATCATAACCACCACTCCCCCATAATCATAAGCTAGAAAGAGCTTGGAAGAAGAAAAGGAAAATAGGCTTTAGCCTTTTTGCTATACACGTGAATGAGAAGTGAGCCTCTCAAATTGGGACAACCCCAATATCTCAACATTCTTGCAACACTTAAGTTATACATTCTTATGTTATATTTTATATACATATCATCCATACATGGATTATATCTTAATGTCACAATATAATTTACATAATTAATATTTCAAGGTAGTAGATGTGATATGGCAATGTAACATACATATAATCCATGTACATTTTATTTTAATGTATACCCATATACATATTGTCACATAAACATTTCATGATGTATTTATAACATATAGTTCCAATATGTTCAATCACATTACTTTATTCAATATAGTTTAATAAAACTTAGTACAAGGTTGCTATATATAGTATAGTCACATAAGTGTCACACTACACTATATAATATAGTTGTATTCCATATATTCTATATTTTTAATTATTGCACATTTGCACATAACAATCAATATAATCTTATTATATTTATAGACACATTGCTAACAATAATAATTATATATCATTAATTAATCACCATTAACAATTAATCAATATTATACAATAGCAATTAACAATTATTATTAATCAATTGTTCACTTCATAATTCCTTCGTCGATTAATATTATTATTAATATTTCCCATCACTGTGCCACACAAGGCTTTCAATGAGTTCATCACAAACTCCATATATTCTCAATTATTCAATTATTTAATATAATTGAATTAACTCACCTCGTAACATAAAATTATTTATATTCAAATAAATATTTATTTCCATTAATATATTCATTTAATAAGATGTGGAAATTCTTGGGTATTACAACAATGGACCTTTTGGCACTTGATGCTCCGCCTTGACACGCTGACAAGTTAAACACCTTGAGATAAACTCCGCGATCTCTCTCTTCATATTACTCCACCAAAATATATGTCGAAGATCACGATACATTTTGGTACTTCCATGATGGATTGCAAAATGTGTGTTGTGCGCCTTCATCATGATTTCATACTTCAAATTAGAGTCGTTAGGAATACAAAGTCTGGGTTTGACTCGAAGTATTCCTTCCTCATCGATTCTTTCTTCTAGAATATCACCTTCTTACACTTTCTTCTTCATACGCATCATCATATGGGTCCCTGGAGTCTTTAACTCTATCTTCATCCTTTGTAAGTCATACAAAATGGGCCTTTGCGTTGACAATATCGCACTCGTAGCCGCATATGATCTTCTACTCAATGCGTCAGCAACCACGTTCGCTTTTCCAGGATGGTATTGAATGGTATGATCTTAATCTTTCAACAGATCGAGCCAACGTCGTTGTCGCATGTTGAGTTCCTTTTTGGTGAAGAAATATTCGAGGCTTTTATGATCCTTATAGATCTCCACTTTATCCCCATACAGGTAATGCTTCTAGATTTTAAGTGCGAAAACGACTACTGTCAACTCTAGATCATGAGTAGGATAATTCCTCTCATATTCTTTGAGTTATCGTGAGGTATGGGCTATGACTTTCCCATATTTCATGAGAACACATCCTAACCCTCTGCCTGAAGCATCGCTGTAGATGACAAATCCCTCTGAACCAGATGGTATTGTCAGAACAGGTGCTGAAATGAGTCTCCTATTGAGTTCTTAAAAAATCTTCTCACATTTCTCGCTCCAACCTAATTTTGTATCTTTTCGAGTCACCTGAGTTAACGAAGTGGCAATTCGAGAAAACCCTTCCATGAATCTCCGATAATAACCAGCTAAGCCCAGAAAGTTACGTACTTCGGTTATTGACTTAGGTTGCTCCCAGCTTTATATTTCTTCAATCTTTGCTAGATCAACAGATATTCCATGATTTGATATCACGTGCCTAAGGAATGCTACTTCCTTAAGCCAGAACTCGCATTTCTTTAACTTGGCATAAAGCTTGTTTTCACGAAGCTTTTGGAGTATCAGCCTCAAGTGTTGCTCATGATCTTCACGGCTTTTTGAGTAAATGAGGATGTCATCAATAAACACAACCACAAAATCATCCAAATATTCCTTGAATACTCAGTTCATCATATCCATAAAGGTAGCAAGAGCATTAGTCAATCCAAAAGACATGACTAGGAATTCATAATGCCCGTACAGAGTTCTGAAAGCATTCTTTGGAATGTCATCAGTTTTAATCTTTAACTGATGATAGCTGAAATGAAGATCTATCTTTGAAAAGAATTTGGCGCCTTTCAACTGGTCAAACAGGTCATCAATGTGAGGCAACGGGTACCTATTTTTGGCGGTGACATGATTCAACTCCCGATAATCAATATAAAGTCGCATACTCTCATCTTTCTTCTTTACGAATAGAACAGGAGCACCCCAAGGAGACGTACTAGGATGAATGAAACCGATGTCTAACAATTACTGCAATTGGGTTTTTAACTCCTGAAGTTTAATATGAATCATGCGATATGGGGCTTTATAAATGGGTTTTGTACCAGGTTCAAGGTCAATACAAAACTCAATTTCACGCTCCAGGGGTAGACCAGGAAGTTCTTCAGGGAATACGTCAGGAAATTTATTAACAATAGAAATATCATTCAAATCTGACATATTTTTTTTTAAATCTGGACATGGGCTAAGAAAGCTTAACATTCATTTTTTAATAAACGAATAGCTTTATTTTGACGCCCCCAAAATAGGTATACACAACCCATTCTGAGTTGCCAAATATATGGTACATAATTCAAATACAAACTTTATTAATACAATATGACAAAAACGTAGCTGAGAGTTTTAACACGGATATTGTCTCATAGACAATATCCAAACTCAAATGGAGTCCTTATTATAATTATCATCACACTATTTTATAGAATAGTGAGGGCTACTATAGCCACCATCTCGGACCATCACTCCGTTCCCCGACTAGTCTCAACTATATTCTCGTTTCCTGAAGACAACAATGAAAGCAAAAGGTGAGGTCAACTAGCCCAGTAAAGAATATTATGAGTAAGATTATGCAGAATAAATTATCGTTAGCCTTCAATAATGTTAAACTGATAGAATACAATAGACAACAAGTTTATCTGCAACGGAACAAATAATCCATTAGAAGAGTCAAGTAGAGCATGATATCTACTATCTTCTATGATTTAAAAGTTTATCATCAATTTTATCATTGAGACTCAGCTCAATAAATAATCCACATCACTGAATTATCCATGCATTACGGGTCAAGGATATTCATTATTATCACATCCAAGAATCATCCATGCACTACGGGCCAATGATATTCGTTATTATCACCAATGGTCATGATCATGCCAACAATTATCCATCAATACACTACAGGCCAATGAGGACTTTTACCATAACATTTCTAATATTACAGGTCATGATTATACCGATACATAATTCCTGGTCATAATCATACCAATCAACAGTCCATCTATGCACTACGGGCCAAAGATGACTTTCATCACAATATAAGCATGAGGATGATTACAATAATATAAGAATTCAATCAAACGAGATCAAGGATAAATATTAAATATTTATAATTAAATTTATATAGAGTTTAAGAATGTCCAAATTGTCAAATTATAACTATTTTGTGGAGTAAATTCAAGAATAATATTCATGTAAAAATAATTCGGATAGAAAAAGAAATTAATTTTTGTCATGAATAGTACCTGAGTGAATAGTACCCGAGTGAATAGTACCCCATGAATAGTACTTCGTGAATAGTGCCCGACATGAAAAGATTAAATTTTAACAAGAATATTCAGAAAAATATCCTTGTGAAATGATACTAGATGTAGCGTAAATTTTAAGGATATTCTACTAATTTTAAGGAGTGTGGAAGTAATACTTTCCACAATAAGTTTAAATTTAGGAATATGAAATGAAATAATATCCCTTAAATAATATGGAGTATGAAAGAAGATAATATTTGTTAGGAGTATTGCAATAAAATAATATCCTTTACCTTAATAGAAACTGAATTTGACTAGAATATTGAATATTATTCTGAGAAAATCTTGCATAAAAAGCTACACTTAAAGTATTCTTGTACTCAAGAAAAATACTCACAATACTATAGAATAAGAATTTCTGATATTGAAGGCGTGTTTTAGGAAGGAGGGGTTACCCCCTATTTATAGTGCAGCACGGAGTAAGAATAACAAACCTGCCTAATTTTCTTTTCTCTCTCAGCCTAACTTCCTACCTAAAAATATGCCTAACTCACCTTTCATTGGTTGAGGCCCCATCAACTTGGAAACAAATAACCATGACTTGCAGGAAGTCTCAGCACCAACCAATAGGAAGAAAGAAGAAAGAAAATTTTAAAACTATGCAGGAATTTTTAGCCAGAAGATTTGGAAAGGAAGAAGTACACGAAAAGAATTCTTCAAGTTGTTAACCTCCACTTCATTTATTCACATGCCAGGAATTTATAATAATAATAATACCATTTAATTTATATAAAAAAATTATATTAGTATATTATCCATTATTATAATGTAATATTATAATAATATATTTGAATGAATATTTTATCAGAGAAAATAATTGCCAAACTTTCAACAAATATTTCATGGTAAATTCCTTTCTTTATAAAAAAATTGAACCAATATCCACCACATAATAATTATTCAAAAATAATATTATAAGCTCACAATAATAACAACCAGATCATTCCCAAGAAAGAGGGGGATTTTCAATAAGGACTTCTCCTTATTAGTGCGTAATTAGGTGACCAAACCCCTTTCCTCGACAGAACTTTGTAGACATTGTCAATAATTAAAATAAATATGAATAACTTTGTCGTTTCAATTATTGATTTAATAATATAAAATATTGTGACAATAATTGAATCAATAATGTGAGATACTATGCAGCAATTACTGTGATAATAATTGAATAAAACTGAGTGACTTCTCACGTAAGCATCAATAATCAAAGATACTGTACAATACCATGTGCTACTATTCAACCACGTGTATTGTTGTACTTTTATCACCGAGTATTTCAACAGTTATCGGTAAAACTTTTGCTGTGACGCCCCCAAATCCGGGTATCTTCCAACCAGACAGATGGTGCTACATGGTACCCATAATTATACAATCATTCCATTGAAAACACAACGTAATGAATGTATTAACTATCTTCTTATTACAATTATAATAAAATCCTTTCCCATGTTCATAAACCGATTACATCATTCGTTGTTCGTAAGTATAATACATACAACCATACTAATCTATTATAAGATGTTTAACTATTCATCTTAGCCTTGCCTTTATCTCTCTTAGCATTCTCAGTACGCTCGGCTTTAACTGCAATCATATAATTCATGCAAGAAGTGAGTATAACAAGCTCAGCAAGTCTAACAAAGAATAATATCAATACCACATTCGTGAATTATATGACAATCTTCCATAACTGAACAAATAGTCATGAAGTATTACGAAACATTAATACTTAACCATTCATAACATTAATTCCCAAAGTATATAATAGTTTAGGAATTCTGAATCGGTCGAAAGACCATAAACAGTATCTTTCTATTTTCATACTTGAAAAGGACATCACAGCACTAAAGCTGTACATTCGACATTTCTTACGAGCACTTCTAGGTGATCAGCCTATAGTACTCTATATTGATCAACATTCATCCGTTAAACGTATTTACATTAAAGTTTTGGCAAACTCGCGTGCCCATCGAATAATCGATGAAAAATACTTTTTTTTGTTCATAGACAAACTTACCTTTAAATTCGTACCAAATACTTGGCATAGGATAGTGTTATCATTTTTATATAGAAAGATATGTATATAAATCAATCTATCTCTTACGAATAGTCTAGCCGAGTTAAAACTGTCATCAACCCTTTCTTAAAATCATTCATGCAACTCATTACAATGAATCACAGAAAACTCGACTAACACGAAGGTTAGACAAGCATTTAAGAAAACTTGCCTTCAAGCGTCTTCGAATAATTTATCCGGCTGTTCTCAGCCTTTACAGAATCTACATGATATATTCACATAGCACACTATAATTAGCTACCAAACAATCAATCACATTGTTTCTACCAACTTCTTTCTCTTCTATGTCTTAGTTAACTTGATTTCATTAATAAAGTCAATTTGACTTACTACCCTTCATCCTATCTTGTTAACGATCTTACGTTATTAACCGGATTCGATCATCATTGGTGAAGTACCAATGTCGATTACCGTTCACGATTTATTTATTAACACTTCATGTTCTTCGTTACCATACTAACAACTCACTTCAATTCCTAAGTTCATCACCATATTCACTAGTATATGCAACATAGAAATAGTTTTAGTATGTTCATTAAGTATATAAACTTATCTTATATTGGTCTTGAAATAATTGAAATCAAAACCTAACTTGTCTAATAACTCCCCTGTCTTGGCGCCGCGGCCTGGCCCTTCTATGCAACACTTGGTATTGCGATGCTAGTTCTGATACCTAAGCCCTTGTTAGGTCTTTGGACGCGAAACTCCTTCAGATGAATGAAAATATGGCGCCAGACCTCAACACCAGAAAAATTTTACAGATAAAAATTTTAGTGAACTTCCCGGCTTCATAACTTCTTCGTTATAAGTCTGATTTGGTCTGTTCAAAAACCTACAACTCATAAATTACATACTATATGCGTTCATATAAGAATTTTACAATTCTGAATCCATTAACTCAAAATTCACTTCCAAGTTCATTATCGAGCATTCGTTAAACGCTTTCGAACGTTCAATACTCGTTTTCTTCGTTTAAGTCGGAATCCGACGATTCTTGAGTCCACGAATCTTAAATACCCTATCTCACGTGTTGACATTGAAAACCAACGTTTCCAAGTCACACAGCAACTTTCGACTACTAATCTGGAATTCTTACATTTTCGACGTTTACCGTTTATTTTCGTAAAATTTGCCATAACTTCGTTACTAGTGTTCTATATGCCAAATCAAATGGAACAACTCCATTGATCTCTTATCTACATCCTAACCAAGCAAGATGCACATATCCTAATAGCGACGGTGTTCAATTTGTCCACCAACAACCATGTTCATTATTCAATATTCTCTTCGGTTTAAACTTACGTAAACCCTTACGATTTACATTTATACATGACTTATAATTGCTTTACTCATTACAGGCCATCCTTATTCCTCCATAAGAGGCATGCTCCACCAATCTATGATTCTTTATAATCAAAGAAATCAAAAGGATGGGAAAACTAATATTAATGGAATATTACCTTTTCGATCTTTGTGTTCTTGTTAAAACCTCTAATGAAAAGCTTCAAAGTGAGATGATTGCTTATGTCTAGCTCTTTTTCTCTCTTAATATAAGTTGGACAACTCTTGGAAAACCACCAAATGACCAACATATGCCTTCTATTTATAGGAAACTCAAATGGAGGGCATTATGGTCTTTGCTCCCCACCTCCTTACTATTCACTACTTCATCACCAAGTAATTTACTTGGTGATCAAGTAGGTCACTTTACTTGGCCACCAAGTGGCTGACCCACATGCCCATGGGTTTCCCCATGGGTTTTACCCATTCGGTGACCTATCGATTCGATTCACGATTCAGTTTCTTGGATATGGCTTAATTAAACTTAACGTTGGGCCTTGACTTGGGCTTAAATACATAATTCATTGGGCTTGATTACTCAATTACTTAGGCTTGGTATAATCCAAATCCAATTGGATCATATTAAGTCCTTAAACTATAAATCCAATAACACCAATCGTATTCCACACGTATAATTCACGTATTCTCTTCGTATAATACTCGTACGATAATCGTATTGTACTTTGTATTAAATCTTCATACTATACTCTTATACTAAATAGTATCACACTCGTATAACGTACACATAATAATCATAATTCATTATACGTATCTCATTTCCTTCCCGAAAATCATTTCTCTCAACCCTTAGGTTTTAAGTTCGCAGGCAAAAACTTCGTTTACCATAAATGAAATATTATTAGATATTCCACCTCGTCTTCATATTCTATCATTATGCGTTTCTTGGAATTTCAAACTTAATTCCCGAGCAGAAACGGATGAATAGTATTTTTACAGAAATTTCTCGGAAAACTTTTATTTTCGACTTGGAAATTCTAAACAATTAATTCTAGCACATAGCCCGAATACTAACCACATCCGCACCTTCTAGGTCATAGAACGACCTTCAAATAGCTTACTCAAATAAATAATCAATTAAGTTCATTTAATTTACATAATCAAATAAAAATTTAATTCTCATATAAATCCGATTTTCTTGGGCGTTACATTCTCCCCCCCCCCTTATAAGGATTCTGTCCCCAGAATCTCGCTTATAATTACATAAACAAATGAGAAAAATTTTCCTTCGTTTTACTTTCGAGTTCCCACGTTGCTTCTTCAGCATTGTGGTTTCTCCAGATCACCTTCACCGAAGGTATTATCTTATTTCTCAAAACTTGTTCCTTCCTATCAACAATTTGAACTGGAAGTTCTTCATACGATAAATCTTTTTCTATCTGAATAGATTCATACTCTATTATGTGTTTATAGTCTGGCTTATAGGGACACAACACAGACACGCGAAACACATTGTGTATACGTTCCATTTCTAGAGGTAAGGCTACTTCATAAGCTACCTTTCCAACTCTTCTTAAAATTTCAAAAGGTCCTATAATCCTTGGACTTAACTTCCCTTTCTTCCCAAAATGTATCTTACCTTTCCAAGGTGATACTTTCAGAAAGACATAAGACCCTACATCAAATTCTCTCTTTTCTCTGTGAGGATCTGTAACGATCGAGAAATTTGTAATTTAATTAAAATTTTTATTGTATTAAATAAATATTTTTAATAATCTATTTATTGAGATATATAAATAATTGATGAATTGTGGTGAATTAATTTAATAATTAAATTGATTAGTAAAAATTAATTTGAGTAATGATAATTTATATGAAGGATTTAATTTAAGGAAATAATTAAATTAAATCAATTGCTTAATATTTAAGAAAATAATTAAGCTAAATAAATTATTTAATTTAATAGAAATAAATAAATTAAATAAAATGATGTGTCTAATTTATTAATTAAATTAGATATATAATTATTCATTAATTATAAGATATAATGATAATAAGAATTTTATTAGTATTATAAGTTGTTTAAATTAGCTAAACTAAAGTTATTTAAATTAATCAAATTAAAGTGTGACAAGTAGTAACTATATAATATAATAATATAATAATAATTTAATTTGAGGGAGTTTTTGATTAGCGAAACAAGGCCTTATGGCCTTTGGCATTATTCAACTGACGCCTTTTGTTATTTTCTAACGGAGAGTACGTGGGTTTATTATACACATTCTATTTCTTTTCTAAGGCTTAGCTAGATATCACAGAGTGTTGAGAGAGAGCTTGAAAGAAGAGAACACAGTGATATTGGAGGGTTAGAGAAGAAGGGCTTTGGGGAAAGGATTTCTCTTAATTTGGCTTTCATACCATCAAAGAATCAAGGTATAAACTAGCCCCATTCTAACTTTTAGTTCGGTATATATGTATATATATTCTATGTGATTCGGAATCACGTGAATGGTGATGTATATATGTTCATATAGATTTGCAAAACTCTGTTAATAATCATGTATACTTGTTATTTGTTATCAAATTCGTAAAAATTGGTGTGTAGGAAAGAAATTGAAATATCAGTGTTATTATTCTTATAATAGGGCTTATAAAGTACAAAAATCCCTGCTCTATATGTGTAGTAATATGTAATTTGTTGTTGGATTGTGTTGCTATGGTAAGAAACGAAAACAGCGCAGTTTAAATTATGTCAATTGGTTAAGAAATGAGTTCGTGGCGATCAAATTCGTTAAAAGTATAAAAATAAGGAAATTTGGGAAAAATATAGTTTTGATTCTTCAAAATGATGTTTATGTAATGTTTTTGTATATAAAATGGTGTTTAACATGTATAACTATAATATGACAAAGGGTTAGATGTTGAAGTTGGGATATTTTCTGTAAAATTGGGATTTTTTGGCCAAATCAGAGTCTGATTTCTAGCTTTTGCAAAAATCGAATCGACGATCGCTACGCCGGCATGATCGAGCTCGAGGTTCTCGCGCAGCAAGATAGCATATGGGCGTGCGCGTGATTACCAGATGCATTATTATCAAGAAATTGTACATGAGTAGCCTATCACAGACAGTGAAGTCTGCGTAATCGCAGGTCATGCGTAGTGGACTTGGGTTAGTTTAACATGCATGTTAAGGATATTAAAACATAAAGTGGACTACAATAACAGATTGTAAGGTGTTGTAATACAAAGCGTAAAAGAGTTTTAGGTGATTGTTAATTGAGTTATATAATGAAACTAAAAGTGATGTTTTCAAACGATAGAAATGAACGAGTAAGTTATGTTGGCTCGTAATGCGATTTCGGATTCGTTAAGTATGTTAACTTAAATGGTTAGGTGCTAGGCTAGGGTTATGACCTAAATGATGGTTTAATACCCATAGTGTTAATATTCATACAACTAATTGTTGTTGCGATTGTAATGATATGTGTAGGGTAATTGGAGATTATTTTACACTTGTGTAGCTTACAAATAAGGCAAGTTCCTAAACCTTAACTCTTTACATTGAGCAAGCTTTCTAACTTCATTCTTTTCATATTGAATGCATGTTCCCATTCCTAAATCGTTATTGTACAAGTTCCTAAAAATTCTTGTAAGGTTGAACAAGCCTAGTTTATCTTGAGTATGTTTGTGCAAGCTCTTGTAACCTAATTCGTTACATCGAGCGAGCTTTACTTTCCTTATTATCATTCGAAGCATATATTGTTCTAATACATTGATTCATAGAAGATTATTCTAAACTCCTTTGAATATAGCACTTTGCAGGTATATCATGTTATTCAATTATATATATTGTTGATATCCGATCTTTGACTTTAATAGCCTTGTTCAGTTATACATTCTCGTATTAAACCTTTATTGATGGAAGTTGAATAGTATTCTGAAATTCTAGAGACACTGATAAGCTAGTTCCAAACTAAACTTTCTTTAGTGCGGAAATTCTAAATTCAAGCTGAGACGAACAACCCTATCATAGGGGATTTTGTACATGTAACGTTTAGATGTTTGTGCACAATACATGGTACAAAGGGCTGATCCCCCTAAGTACGCTAAGAAGGGTCTATACAGTCTAATGACTGTTAAGGTTAAGGTAATAATACCTATATACCGGAGACATAGTTCGTGGTCTTAAGACCATCAGACATTGATTTCGAACTTGTTTCCTATTCTTAATTCATAGAACAAGTTCATTATTGATAGCATTCATTATTCATTCTCATGTTGTTATTATTACTACTTCCCATATCGGTGAGCAATTGTTTGCTCAGTCTTGCATTTAACACTGCAGCTAAAGTTGAGAAAGTCGATGAGCCGTCTACTAGCAAAGGAAAGGGCAAGATGTCCAAATGTTAAAACCTATGAAAATTTTATTTTAATGAACTATGCTAAAGACTTGTTTTAATATGTGATGTATTTCGCAAACTTATATAATAATTTTAAGGTTAGATTATCTAGGATTTATTTTGAGATTATGATGTAACCCCTCTAATGGGAAAGATGATTGTTTAAGTTATTTAAATTACGTCTTTATCCTTTGATTATGGGTAGTTAGATGTAATGTTTTGGATAGTGAACACCAAATTCTGTGAGAATGGAGTACCTGGATTTGGGGGTGTCACAGGTTGGTATTAAAGCCATAGGTTATGAACCTTAGGAAGTAACCTTTAAGGAAACAGAAAATATAGAGGTGTTTAACTCTTATCGAGTTTTAAGGAATGGATTAAGGTATCCATTGAAGGTAAATAATAAAAGATATTATGTGCTATGTGTTAATAACTTATGTGCTCACGAGTATCAAAAAGGTTAAGTAAAACTTCAAATATTTTGTTGTCAGGATGTCTAACGAAGGAGGATCCAGTCCTGCTAGGGAAGTGATACCTCAAGTACCTAGAGACGACGAACCCCGGGATATTCATGTAGTGCGAGAACAGTTGATCCAGGAGGATGTGCCTGTGACCGATCCCGAGGAGGATAGTTCTAAGGATATAGAGGAGGATGATGAAGAAGAGGATCCTGAGGAGTTTCCACCAAACTCCATATCAGAGGAGATGTATGATGACTGTAACATAGAGTTACAGGATAAGGTTGAGGAGCTGAAGGAGATGGTTGAGATGCATCATGCTTCGATAGAGCAAAAGGACGCGGAGATTCAGGAACTTGACTCAAAACTTGGAAACACGGAGTGGGATCTAGTTCATACCAAGGGTCAGCATGAAGACTGACATGGAGAAATTGAAAGATGATTTCAAGGAGGAATCAGCTAAACGTGAAAGAGCAGAGGCTGCTTGGATGAAGGCGACTCAATGTGCAGACCGTGCTGAGGCTAAGGTTCAAGTGAAAAAAGCCAAGATGAAGGAGATGGATTATGCTTTTAATTCTGCGATTGATAGGGCCCGGGACTGAGTCTATTATTACCCACCTCAATTTGAAGACTCGCCGTGGTTCATGATGGATCGTAAAATAGCGTATCGTATCATAGAGGAAGAGCGTCGGGAAGCCTTACGACGTCTTAATATGTGTAGATAGACATAATAATAATAATAATAATAATAATAATAATAATAATAATAATAATAATAATAATAATAATAATAATAATAATAATAATAATAATAATAATAATAATAATAATAATAATAATAATAATAATAATAATAATAATAATGTGCGGTTGATTATGTGAATAAATAAACTGTGAATCCTTTATTTTGAGATAAATAAAGGGATGGTATGGGTATGTAATCCTGGAACTTGTTTAGTTCAGGAAAGTGAATGTTGATAGCGTTATGTTATCTTTAACATGTTTTAAAACGTTATGAATGAATACAATATTAGAGTTTATTTGAAATACTATGTGTTATAGCTTTAATCTTGGAATGTTTAAGTTAAACTTTAAATACCCAAGAAGTTGAGTAATGAGCTAATAAGCGTATATTTTAATAGAAAATGCCTCCTAGAAGAAGACAACCACGTCAACAAGCACCTCCAGAGGGGTCTACTAATAATAACAATGAGGCCAACGCTAATCCGGTTCAGCAGTTGGTAGCTCTGCTGACGGGTGCACTTGCGAATCAATCGCAAGCTCAAGTCATGACTTTCAAGGAATTCAAAGCGGTTGGACTGCTAGAATTTCAAGGGTCTATGAATCCAGTGGAAGCCCAAACCTGGATCATGGAAATAGAGATGGTGTTCAATGTTGCTAGAGTTAACGAGGATCAGAAGACTGCGTTCATAACGTTCATGCTAAAGTCTGAAGCTAGCTATTGGTGGAAAGCAAATAAGGTTCGTGGAGGACAAGGAGTGATCGCGTGGGATAGATTTAAGGAGATGTTCTTTGAAATGTACTTTCCAGCGAGTTCTCAGAATCAGTTGGAAGTGAAATTTTTGGAGTTGAAGCAAGGAACTATGACGGTGCCGAAATATGCTGCGAAATGTAACAAGTTGGCAAGGTTTGCCACATATCAAGTCAATACTGATGAGCGTAAAGCGAGAAGGTTCGAACAAGGATTGAAGCCCTAGCTTTACAGCAAGGTTTCAATGTTCCAGCTGAACACATTTGCGACGGTACTGGAGAAGGCAATTATCGCGGAAGGTGGAAGCGATTCCTTGACCAAGTACAACTAAGAACAGAAGAAGAGGAAGAATGAGAATGAGAATAAGGCTAGTGGTAGTAATGTTAGAAGTAATAGTCAGAAAAGGAAGTGGAGCGAGAATTTGACTACGGGAGGACATCAAGGAAATCAGCAGAAGAAAAAGTTTGAAGCTTGCGCAACTTGCGGGAAGAACCATACTGGGGTATGTTTGAAGGGAAAGCGAGTGTGTTTCAACTGTGGTCAGGAGGGACACATTGCACCGAACTGCTTTAGTCCAAAGAAAGGTGCATGCTTTACCTGCGGTTCAAAAGATCACATGGCTCGTGATTGCCCTAAGAAGCCAGCGGGAAGTGTAAGTGGTGGAAAAGGAAACAACAACGGTGGTGGTGCATTAACTATCTCTGGACCAACACAGTCAAGCTAACCTACTGCAAGGACTTTCAATATGACCATGCAGGATGGTGTACAGTCTAAGGATGTGGTGTCAGGTATCATTCTGATTAATGGTATTAATGCTTATGTACTATTTGATTCGGGTGCTACTTGTTCATTTATATCTGATGAATTTGCTCAGAACTTAGATTTGCCTTAGAAAGAATTAGAATTTCCTTTAAGTATAGAGATTGCGAATAGAGAAGTGATTACTGTTAGATTTGTATATAGGAATTGTAGGGTGGTTATAAAGGGTCACGAGATGATGGTAGATTTGATACCAATTAGACTTGGTGAATTTGATGTTATACTGGGAATGGATTGGTTATTCAATTATGGAGTAGTAATTGATTGCCAAAGGAAGTGTGTTAACCTTATGACTCCGTCAAAGGTTGTGTTCTTTTGCAGCAAGTCACCTCGACAAGCAAGTTGTCTGACGGTGATGCAAGCCAAGAAGTTGTTGAGACAAGGATGTGTAGGATACTTAGCCTACATCGTCGATACACAGAAGAAGAGTGCGAAGTTGGAAGAGATACCGATCATAAGAGATTTTGCAGACGTATTTCCAGACGATTTGTCGGGTCTTCCGCCAGATCGACAAATTGAGTTTGTGATTGACTTACTACCAGGAACGACCCCGATAGATAAGGCACCATAGAGAATGGCCCTAGTAGAAATGAAAGAGTTGATGGTGCAATTGCAAGAATTGCTTGACAAGAAGTATATTCAGCCGAGCGTTTCGCTATGGGGAGCACCGGTGTTATTTGTTAAGTAGAAAGATGGATCGATGCAGCTCTGCATTGATTACAGAGAATTGAATAAGGTCACGATAAAAAATAAGTATCCATTACCTAGAATCGATGACCTGTTCGATCAGTTGAAGGGATCGAGATATTTCTCGAAGATAGACTTGAGAAGTGGTTATCATCAGTTGAAGGTGAGGCCGGAGGATGTACCAAAAATAGTGTTCAGAACTCGGTATGGTTATTACGAGTTTCTGGTTATGTCTTTTGGTTTAACCAACGCACTTGCAGCGTTTATGGATTTGATGAACAGGGTGTTTAAACCAATCTTAGACAAATTTGTGGTGGTGTTTATTGATGATATATTGGTATATTCCAAAACTAAGGAGGAGCATGTAGAACACTTGAGATTGACGTTGGAGACGTTGAGAAAAGAGAAGTTGTACGCTAAGTTCTCAAAATGTGAATTTTGGTTAGAACGTGTACAGTTTCTCGGGCACGTTATTGATAAGGATGGAATTTTGGTATATTCATCAAAAGTTGAAGATATAATAAACTGGGATCAACCGAAGACACCGTCAGAAGTAAGGAGTTTCTTAGGATTGGCAGGATACTACAGGCGTTTTATTCAAGACTTTTCCAAGATCGCGACTCCGTTGACAAATTTAACTAGGAAGGCGGTTAAGTTTGTTTGGACAAAGAAGTGTGAGGAATGTTTTCGAGAATTGAAGAAGAGGTTGAGTTCAACACCTGTGTTGTCGTTGCCTAATGATACATGAAATTTTGTGGTATATAGTGATGCATCGCATAAAGGACTAGGTTGTGTGCTTATGCAGAATGGTAGAGTTATTACGTATGCATCATGTCAGTTGAAAGATTACGAGAAGGGGTATCCAAGTCATGACTTAGAGTTGGCGACGGTGGTATTTGCCCTTAAAATTTGGAGATATTATCTTTATGGAGAGAGGTGTGAGATATATACTGACCATAAAAGTTTGAAGTATATCTTTATACAAAAAGATTTAAATATGAGACAAAGAAGGTGGTTGGAACTGATCAAAGATTATGATTGCGAGATTTTCTATCATCCCGAAAAGGTAAATGTTGTTGCTGATGCTTTAAGTAGGAAGGGACGGGAGAAGTTAATGATGTTAACTTCTCAGGAAAAGCTAGTGTCGGAAATGGCTAAGATGGAGTTGGAAATTAAATATCCGACTGAATCTGATGGAAAGTTGTTCTAGATGGGAAATAGTTCAATGTTGGTTGATAAGGTGAGAAATACACAACTTCAGGATGAAGACTGCGAAAAGATAAAATAGAGGATATCTGTAGGTGATGAAAATAAATTCAAAATCTATTTGGAAGGGTTACTTCGATTCGAAGGGAGAATTTGGGTTCTTCAAGTACTAGAAGTTAAGGAGGAAATTCAAAGTGAAGCTCACAATTCAAGATATTCGATTCACCCTGGGAGTACAAAGATGTACAAAGATCTTAAACATCATTTTTGGTGGCCGAATATGAAGAGGGATGTGGCTGAGTGTGTGGTGAAATGCTTAACGTGTCAGAAAGTTAAAGCTGAACATCAAAGGCTAAACAGATTGTTACAACCGTTGGAGATACCAGAATGAAAATGGGAGCATATCACGATGGATTTTGTGGTAGGTCTTCCAACAACCCAACAAGGTTACGATGCCATTTGGGTGATTGTCGACTGACTAATGAAGGCGGCACACTTTCTGCCAATCAAAATTCAATTTACACTAGATTGGTTAGCAAAACTGTACATGAAGGAAATTGTGTCGAGACACGGTGTACCTGTGTCCATTGTATCAGATAGAGATCCATGTTTCACATCTAATTTCTGGAAACGACTACAAGAGTGCTTAGGGACACAGCTGAGAATGAGCACAGCGTACCATCCTCAAATCGACGGACAGAGTGAGAGAACTATCCAAACACTAGAAGATATGCTCAGAGCTTGTATCATGGATTTCAAGGGAAATTGGGATAACCATCTACCATTGGTGGAATTTGCCTATAATAATAGTTATCACGCGAGTATTGGCATGCCGCCTTACAAAGTGTTATACGGCAGGAAATGCAGAACTCCGTTATGTTGGGACGAGGTTGGTGAACGTCAGTTATTGGGTCCGGAATTGGTACAACAGACTATCGAGATAATCAAGGTTATTCGAGCAAGATTGATCGCATCACAAGATAGATAGAAGAAATATGCCAATCAGTATAGAAAAAATCGGGAATTTGATGTCGGTAGTTATGTTTTCCTGAAAGTGTTTCCCTGGAAGGGAAAAATTTGATTTGGCAAGAAGGGGAAATTGAGCCCTAGATTTATAGGACCTTTTGAAGTGCTTCGTCGAGTTGGCGAAGTGGCATACGAGGTAGCCTTACCTCCGGAGTTGGAGCATATTCATAATATTTTCCATGTATCAGTACTGAGGCCATATAAGCCTGATTATAAGCATGTTATAGAATATGAGCCCTTATAGTTTGAGAAAGATTTGTCATATGAAGAAGTCCATGTTCGAATTGTTGACAGAAAAGAGCAAGTACTGAGGAATAAGGTGATACCTTCTGTTAAGGTAATCTGGAGAAACCACAATGCTGAAGAAGCTACGTGGGAGCTTGAAAGCGTTATGATGAAGAATTATCCTTAGCTGTTTACTTGATTTTGTATAGAGATTCCGGGGACAGAATCTTGTTAAGGAGGAAAGAATGTAACGAATAAATTTTTCGAGTTGTGATTCTGGGGACAAAATCCTTTTAAGGAGGGAATGATGTAACGATCGAGAAATTTGTAATTTAATTTAAATATTTATTGAATTAAATAAATATTTTTAATAATCTATTTATTGAGATAAATAAATAATTAATGAATTGTGGTGAATTAATTTAATAATTAAATTGATTAATGCAAATTAAATTGAGTAATGATAATTTATCTAAAGGATTTAATTTAAGGAAGTAATTAAATTAAATCAATTGCTTAATATTTAAGAAAATAATTAAGCTAAATAAATTGTTTAATTTAATGGAAATAAATAAATTAAATAAAGTGATGTGTCTAATTTATTAATTAAATTAGATATATAATTATTTATTAATTATAAGATATAACGATAATAAGAATTTTATTAGTATTATAAGTTGGTTAAATTAGCTAAACTAAAGTTATTTAAATTAATCAAATTAAAGTGTGACAAGTAGTAATTGTATAATATAATAATATAATAATAATTTAATTTGAGGGAGTTTTTGGTTAGCCAAACAAGGCCTTATGGCCTTTGACATTATTCAACTGACGCATTTTGTTATTTTCTAACGGAAGAGTACGTGGGTTTATTATACACATTCTATTTCTTTTCTAAGGCTTAGCTAGATATCACAGAGTGTTGAGAGAGAGCTTGAAAGAAAAGAACACAGTGATATTGGAGGGTTAGAGAAGAAGGGCTTTGGGGAAAGGATTTCTCTTAATTTGGCTTTCATACCATCAAAGAATCAAGGTATAAACTAGCCCCATTATAACTTTTAGTTCGGTATATATGTATATATATTCTATGTGATTGGGAATCACGTGAATGATGATGTATATATGTTCATATAGATTTTCAAAACTCTGTTAATGATCATGTATACTTGTTATTTGTTATCAAATTCATAAAAATTGGTGTGTTGGAAAGAAATTGAAATATCAGTGTTATTGTAACGACCCAGAAATTTGGATCGTCCAGAATTTAAGTTTAAAGAATTAGTTATTAATAAAATGAATTTTTATTAATAATATTATGTGCTATGTGTTTATTAATCGTTCTAGAACCTAGGATGATTATAAGTCGGGAGGATTCTGGCTACGAGCTAGACTGAACGTGTAATAATTTTCAAGACAAAAATGAAAATTTTCCGGGAACAAAAATATTTCTGGGGAAAAAGATGAAATAGGCACTATTCACCCGACGAAACCTAAGGGTTAGGGTTTGAATAACCTAAGCCTTTTCGAGAGTTCGGTATGTCAAAATGACATTCCGTTGAAAGATTTGACGATAATATATCTTGAAAAGTTAAGTAAGCTGATAAAAGTTTTTCTCGAAAAACATGCAGAAATCGGACAAAATAAAAATGACGAAAAGTACTGTTATGTACTTTTCATTCGTTTAGCTACGTTAGGAGAAAATGTGAAGGAAAACGCTTAATGCCAAAAAGTGTTTTTCATCTTTTCAGAAATCCAAAGAATACGTATAAGTTAATCGGTAAAGGAAAGACGAAATATCCAAAAATATTTGGATTCCGAGAATCGCAGTTTTTAAAACTGTCGGACGAAAACCCGAAAGACGGAACCACAAAACTTTAAGGCTAAGTAGACTTAAGGGCTAAGTTAACTTAACACCTAAGTCATGAATAGTAAGGAGGTGTGAATAGTAAGGAGGTTGGGTGGCAAAATGACTAAAATACCCCTAGCCTTGGTTTTCTATAAATAGTAAGCTTAATTCATTTAAATGAGATTTTGAAAATCATACAAACTAGAGAGAGAGAGGGTTCGGATGAAGGAGGAGAAGGAAGAGCATGAGCATGAATGGTCGGATCGAAGGTGATTGTGAAATAGAAAAGCTTGTGAATCGCCAGCTTTGTCTAGCGGAAGAAAAATAAAGAAGAGAGGTAACCTAAAACCTAGTCGAATTTAAATTCTCTTTAAGTCCTATATGTTCAAAACATAGATTAATAAGAATAAGAAGTAGATGAGGTTATGAATGATTTCATATGGTTGAAATCATGAGAAATAATGAAAATAAGATTTTGAAGTTTAGTTTATAAATTTCTTAAGGAAGTATAAGATTCGTAATGAATTAGAACGATCCGAGTGGATTATATAAATAAGTAGGTGAAATAAGTGAGGTATAATATTCTATAACATCAAATTCCAATAAAAAGTGAAATCGTAATCCAAAATATCGATTAAAATGAAGAACGAACAAAGAACACGAAGAACATGCGAAGAACACGAAGAACGTTGTTGATGGACAAATTTAAAACCATCGTAGGATATTTGTTATTGATGGAAAAGTTTAAAACCATCGCGTATAAGTTAGATGCATATTTCTTGGTTAGGAGCGGTAGAAATGTTCATGAAGAACGGATTAAAACTTAGCTATAACGAAGTTATGACGAAAATTTCATAAAAGACAAACAAGAATTAGAAAGTTAGTAAATGAACCCGAACGTGTAGGGTTTCATAAGAATGTAAGAGAACATAGAAAACGTGAGTCGTGGACTCAAGAACGAATGAATTCCGAGTTCGGATGACCGAATTATGGACGAACGAACGAAGAGCGTTTAAAACGTAAAACGAATAAAGGGCGAAGATTAAGCCAATCGAATGGCACGCTAACGGATTCAGAACAAAGTTCTGTCTAGGGGGTATTGAAGTAAGTAAGATAAAGAAGGGAATATCTTTGGAACGACCTCGTTCTGAGTTATAACGAATAAGTTATGGAAGAGGGAAGTAAGCATCTCAAATTGAATTTAACACTTAGAGAAATTTTCTAGGGTTAGGGCTTGGCGCCGCGGTGCCAACCATGCCTTGAAAGGTGGTGCTACATCGCTAGACCAGGGAGCCGGGTACTGCAAACTCGCGTCGTGGCGCGAGAGATAAAGAAGAGAGTGGCGCCGCAGCGCCAGTGTAGGGAAAAAGCCAGAGAAGAGCTTTTAACTGCTCAACTCTTGGGGGAAACGTATGGGAAGATAAAGAACATAATGTTCAACTAATATAACACTTAAACAAGTGAATTAAACCTTTAGTACAGGTTGAATAAAAGGGTCGAAAGAGATTAAAAGATCAAGAAGAGAATAAACGTAAACGTAATGCAGTTGCAAGCAGTTTTAGCATACAACGAACAGTATGGCTTCGACATTAAGAAAAATAATGAACATGGGGTTCATGGGATGGATAACGATCAAAAGTGGTTAAAATCTTGAGTAAAGGTTGAATGAGAGATTAAAAGACGAGCAACGTGAACGTTGAATACGTAAACGATCCTCGTGAAGAATATTCGCGTTGGACGAACGTTCTAAGTATACCCTTGTTGTATGACCTAGATGTTGACAAAGGTAGTAAGTAAGACATGAATTATCAAGAAAGCCGTAATGAACGATAAAAAGAGTAATGAAAGCCAAAGGTGAGTCGTATAAGAATGAATCCTAAGGGGTGGCATTTAGTTGCCAGGAAGCCATAAGGAATGAGAAATTAACTTAACGAAGATTATAGTTTAAATATTTTGGATAAGTTAAGATAAGTTAAGTTGTAGTACAATCGTAACCTTTGATGGTTGACATATGGGAGCTGAGCTAAACAATTCCTTCAGAGAGCGAAGGTATATACAAAATTGGCAATCGATCTAACTCACTGTTATAGGCAGTGTAGACGAGACGAGAACTTGTTTATTGGTTGTTTGTGGGAAACCACTCAGAGTACCATATGGACTACTAGCAGAGAAGTGATGTGTGCTGAGTCCTAGAGAAGTTATAAAAAGAAGATAAGAATGTAAAACATCAAAGATGATGAACGTATAAGTAAGACATCTCTGTATGTCATGAAGCCGTAGAACGATAATGAAAGTGGTCGCGTAAACTTAGGTTAGAAGAACGCGAACCCTAAGAAGTAAAGTTAAGCAAACTAATGCATAAGTCAAATATACATGACTAATTAGTGTATGTGTTGTTTTTCTTATGTGTTACATAGGAACTGGAATGAGCAGTTCAGTGTAAGCTGTAGCTGTGCATAAGGCAAGTTTCTTAACTTTATTCATATTTTAAATGAATGCTAGTTTCTTAAACTTCTCAGATGTTGAACTTGAGAAGTTCTGTCTATGGGCTAATGTGTGATATTTGTGTAAAGTGGTAGAACATATGAGGTCTTGTGCCACAATGTGAACACTTTGGTGTTTCTATGAGATGAAATGTTCTATGATTTAACTGTTTAATAAGAGAATGCTCTGTTCATACATGATCCGTTATTGTTAAGTCTGTGCTAATGATTCTAGCTAGACAGAATGTGTATGAAAAAGGTTGAAGAATGAAAGTATTTTAAATTAAAGTGAATATTATTTTAAAATGATAAGAATCGAGATTATTCCTATTATTCAAGTTGCTTCATAACCTTTGTTTGGTTATTGAAGTCTTAAAAGAATGTTTGAATTCTTGAAGATGTTTGTTCAACTGTTATGACTTGCTGAGAAATTAAATGCTCACACTTGCTTTAAATGAAAAACATTTTCAGCGAACGATGTCAGAAGAACTTAAGGATCTCGTAAAGATCAAGTTGACGGTATCCAGATGAAGTGCCATTCAGAATGTGGATGAGCGAGAAGATCAAGTTAAGACTTGTAATATAAAATAAGTTAAATGAACTTTAGATTAGTTTAATGAACTGTTATGTATCCTTAGTGGCGGATGAAAGTCACTCTTCTAAGATGGAATGAATAATGTAATTTATCATTATTTATAATGAAAAAGGTTATATGGTTTTTAGAACCTGGGATTTGAGAGTGTATGTTGTTATATTTCAGGTATATAATGATGTATGTTTGGAAGAAGATGGGATCATGACGCATTTGAATTGGTGTGAAGATAGAATTGATTTCGTATGCGTTATGATTATTATTCTTATAATAGGGCTTAGAAAGTACAAAAATCCATGCTCTATATGTGTAGTAATATGTAATTTGTTGTTGGATTGTGTTGCTATGGTAAGAAACAAAAACAACACAGTTTAAATTATGTCAATTGAATAAGAAACGAGTTCGTGGTGATTAAATTCGTTAAAACTATAAAAATAAGGAAATTTGGGAAAAATATAGTTTTGATTCTTCAAAATGATGTTTATGTAATGTTTTTTTATATAAAATGATGTTTAGCATGTATAACTATAATATGACAAAGTGTTAGATGTTGAAGTTGGGAGATTTTCTGTAAAATTAGGATTTTTTGGACAAAGCAGAGTCTGATTTCGAGCTTATGCAAAAAGTGGAATTGAGTCATCGCATGGGCGCTGCATTCAGCATGCGGCATGTGGTGATGCAACATATGGGCGTGGGTGAGCTGTGTCGTAGCATGGACGCCTTGCTATTTACCAATGTATTCTTGGCATCACATGAAAGTAACTGTCACAGACAAGTGAAGTCTCAGAATCGCTTGGTCATGCATAGCAGACTTGGGTTAGTTTAGCATGCATGTTAAGGATATTAAACATAAAGTGGGTTACAATAACAGATTGTAAGGTGTTGTAATACAAAGTGTAAAAGAGTTTTAGGTGATTGTTAATTGAGTTATATAATGAATCTAAAAGTGATGTTTTCAAAAGTTAGAAATGAATGAGTAAGTTATGTTGGCTCGTAATGCGATTTCGGATTCGTTAAGTATATTAACTTAAATGGTTAGGTGCTAGGTTAGGGTTATGACCTAAATGATGGTTTAATACCCATAGTGTTAATATTCATACAACTAATTGTTGTTGCTATTGTAATGATATGTGTAGGGTAATTGGAGATTATTTTACACTTGTGTAGCTTACAAATAAGGCAAGTTCCTAAACCTTAACTCTTTACATTGAGCAAGCTTTCTAACTTCATTCTTTTCATATTGAATGCATGTTCCCATTCCTAAATCATTATTGTACAAGTTCCTAAAAATTCTTGCAAGGTTGAACAAGCCTAGTTTATCTTGAGTATGTTTGTGCAAGCTCTTGTAACCTAATTCGTTACATCGAGCGAGCTTTACTTTCCTTATTATCATTCGAAGCATATATTGTTCTAATACATTGATTCATAGAAGATTATTCTAAACTCCTTTGAATATAGCACTTTGCAGGTATATCATGTTATTCAATTATATATATTGTTGATATCCGATCTTTGACTTTAATAGCCTTGTTCAGTTATACATTCTCGTATTAAACCTTTATTGATGGAAGTTGAATAGTGTTCTAAACTTCTAGAAACACTGATAAGCTAGTTCCAAACTAAACTTTCTTTAGTGCGGAAATTCTAAATTCAAGCTGAGACGAATAACCCTATCATAGTGGATTTTGTACGTGTAACGTTTAGATGTTTGTGCACAATACATGGTACAAAGGGCTGATCCCCCTAAGTACGCTAAGAAGGGTCTGTACAGTCTAATGACTATTAAGGTTAAGGTAATAATACCTATATATCAGAGACATAATTCGTGGTCTTAAGACCCTCAGACATTGATTTTGAACTTGTTTCCCATTCTTAATTCACAGAACAAGTTCATTATTGCTAGCATTCGTTATTCATTCTTATGTTTTTATTATTACTACTTCCCATATCAGTGAGCAATTGTTTGCTCACTCTTGCATTTAACACTACTGCTAAAGTTGAGAAAGTCGATGAGCCGTCTAGTAGCAAAGGAAAGGGCAAGATGTCCAAATGTTGAAGACCTATGAAAATTTTATTTTTAATGAACTATGCTAAAGACTTGTTTTAATATGTGATGTATTCCGCAAACTTATGTAATAATTTTAAGGTTAGATTACCTGGGATTTATTTTGAGATTATGATGTAACCCCTCTAATGGGAAAGATGATTGTTTAAGTTATTTAAATTATGTCTTTACCTTTTGATTATGGGTAGTTAAATGTAATGTTTTGGATAGTGAACACCAAATTCTGTGGGAATGGAGTACCTGGATTTGGGGGTGTCACAGGATCGGCATACTTCTTCTTCCTATCTTGAGCCACTACCAATCGAGTACGTATTAGCTTTACCATGTATGCCGTCTGTTGTATCGTTTCAGGTCCAAACATTCGACGTTAACCCACTTCGTCCCAACATAGTGGAGTCCTACACTTCCTTCCATACAACGCTTCATAAGGCGACATGCCTATACTAGCGTGAAAACTATTGTTGTACGCAAATTCTACCAACGGTAGATGGTCGTCCCAACTCCCTTTGAAATCCATAACGCAAGATCTTAACATATCCTCAAGCATTTGAATTGTCCGTTCACTTTGTCCATCCGTCTGAGGATGATATGTCGTACTCAATCTCAACTGCGTTCCCATTTGCTCTTGCAAACTCCTCCAAAAGTTCGATGTGAATCGTGGATCACGATCTGACACAATCAAAATAGGTACTCCATGTCTTGAAATAATTTCCTTGACATAAAGCTTAGCTAATTGGTCTAGGTTATACCTAACTCCTAATGGTAGAAAATGAGCCGATTTCGTTAATTGATCCACTATCACCCAAATAGCATCGTATCCTTTCCTTGTTATTGGAAGTCCCACCACAAAGTCCATTGTGATGTGCTCCCATTTCCACTCTAGAATTTCTAATGATTGCAACAACCCACTAGGTCGTTGGTGTTCAGCCTTAACCTTTTGACAAGTTAAGCACCTACTAACATATTCTGCTATCTCCCTTTTCATGTTTGGCCACCAAAAGTTCTAACGAAGGTCTTGATACATCTTCGTACTACCGAGATGTATCGATTACCTCGAACTATGGGCCTCACTCATTATCTCCTCCTTTAATTCGGAATTATTTGGAACCCAAATTCTTCCTTCAAAACGAAGTAATCCCTCTTTATCGAGGTTATACTTAGTCTTTTCTTCATCTTCTACCCTCTTCTTCATATGCTCGCATTCCTCGTTGCTCAATTGCACTTCCTTAACACCTTCCACTATGGTCGGTTGAGTCTCCATGGAAAATAACATCTCCTCTGCTTCATCCGGTAATTTAACTTCTAATTCCATCCTTGCCATCGTTGTTACTAACTCATTCTGAGTCGTTAACATTGACATTTTCTTTCTACCCTTCCTACTTAGCGCTTCGGCTACTACATTTGCTTTCCCCGGATGATATAAGATATCACAATCGTAATCTTTTATTAATTCCAACCACATTCTCTGCCTCATATTCAACTCCTTCTGTGTGAAGATATATTTCAGACTTTTATGGTCCGTGTATATCTCACACTTCTCACCGTATAGATAATGCCTCCATATTTTTAAAGCAAAAACTACAGCTGCCAATTCCAGATTATGAGTAGGATAGGCCTTCTTATAATCCTTTAATTGACGTGACGTATATGCAATGACCTTGCCTTGCTGCATGAGCATGCAACCCAGTCCTCTATGCGAAGCATCGTTATACACTACAAAATTCCCTGTATCATCTGGCAAAGACAATATAGGCGCCTCACTTAATCTCTTCTTTAGTTCCTAAAAACTACTCTCGCACTTTTCAGTCCACGCATACTTCATTGACTTCCTCATCAAATTTGTCAGCGGAGTAACTATTTTAGAAAAGTCCTGGATGAACCTTCTATAGTATCCCGCTAACCCCAGAAAACTTCGAACCTCAGTTGGTGTTTTTGGTTGCTCCCACTCATTAACTGCTTCTACTTTTGCTGGATCCACGGAAATGCCATCTTTATCAATAATATGTCCTAGAAACTGCACTCGTTCAAGCCAAAATTCACACTTTGTGAATTTCGCATATAACTTTTCCTTCCGTAGTGTTTCCATAACTATCCTCAAATGTTCAGCATGATCTTCTGGCGTCTTAGAATAGACTAGAATATCATCAATGAATACTACAACGAACTTGTCCAAATATTGTTTGAACACTCTGTTCATCATATCTATGAATGCGGCTGGTGCATTAGTCAACCCAAACGACATTACCAGAAACTCGTAATGACCATAACAAGTTCTGAACGCCGTCTTAGGTACATCCTCCTTCCTCACTTTTAACTGATGATACCCGTACGCAAATTTATTTTAGAAAAATACTTTGCCACTTTCAACTGATCAAATAGATCATCGATCCTGGGCAACGGGTATTTATTCTTAATCGTTAACTTGTTCAACTCTCAATAGTCGATACAAAGTTGTAATGACCCATCCTTTTTCTTTACAAACAATACCGGTGCTCCCCAAGGAGACACACTCGGTTGAATGTACTTCCTGCCTAATAGTTCTTGCAATTGAACCATTAACTCCTTCATCTCAACTGGCGCCATCCGATATGGTGCCCTTGAGACTGGTGTCGTACCCGGTAACAGATCAATTACAAATTTGACTTCCCTATCCATTGGAATACCCGGTAATTCCTCCAAAAATACATCTGCGAACTCTTGAACTATAGGTATCTGGTCCAAGGATGTTCCCACTCTTTGGGTATCCACAACATGGCACAAATAACCTACACACCCCTTTCTCAACATCTTCCTAGCTTGTGTCATCGTTAGACAACAAGAGTGTCTCGGTGATTTACTACCGAAGAACACTACCTTGATTTTCTTAGAAAGCCAAAGGTTCACACTTTTCCTATGGCAATCGATTATAGCCTTATGGTTAATCAACCAATCCATACCAAGAATTACATCGAATTCTTTTAACCTTATCGGTACTAAATCTACCGATAACTTATTACCTCTAATAGCTACGCAACAATCCTTATGAATATGTTCAATGGGGATTATCTCTTCGTTTGCTACCTTAACGTCTAAAGGTATTGCTAACTTTTCAGGGATTAAACCTAATCGCTTAGCAAATCCACATGCTATAAAAGAACAAGTAGCACCCGAGTCAAATAACACATAAGCATTTATTTCATTGACCGGAATGATACCTGCTACTACATCCGATGATGCAAACGCATCTTGGACAGTCATATTAAACGTACGGGCTGAGGGTCTACCCACCGATGATGTTGGTCCAGTAATGGCTAATTTACCACTACCAGAACCCTTATTTCCCTCTAACCCATTCTTCGGGCAATTTCTTGCCATGTGGTCCAACGATCCACAAATAAAATAACCATGATTTTTCTTAGGGTTAGGACAGTTGGGTGATAAATGTCCCTCCTGCCCACAGTTGTAACAAACTGATTTTCCCTTTAAATAGACTCCCAAATGAGTCTTTTCGCATGCCTTGCATGCCTCCATCCTACGTTTAGGATCTCCTTGTTTCACCCCAGTATTCCCAGGGTTAAAGCTTTTCCTCTTTGACATAGTGCCACTACCACTGGAAACCTCTGCCTTATTTCCTCCCTCTCCCTTTTTCTTGTTCTTTCTATCCTTATGGTACTAAGACAACGCCTCACCACCACCTTTAGCTATTATCGCTTTTTCCAGAATGGTCCTGGAGGAAGCACTCTGGAACACTAAAATCCTACTGTAGAGCCAGGGTTTTAGGCCCTGCTCAAACCTATAAGCCTTCCTCTCTTCTGTGTCCACTTGATGTGGAGCAAATCTTGCGAATTCATTGAATTTGGCTGCGTATTGGGGAACCGTCATGTCCCCTTGTTTAAGTTCCAAGAACTTAATCTCTATTTGCCCTTGCATGCTAGTAGGGAAGTAGTTCTCGAAGAATACATTCTTGAACTGTTCCCATGTAACTGCCTTCATTCTAGCCCCACCCTGGTGAGCCTCCCACAAGTAGTTGGCCTCCCCTTTCATCATGTAAGTCACAAAAGAAGTCTTTTGCGCCTCACCCATGTTTGTGATAACAAACGCCTTTTGTATCTCTTTTACCCACGCTGGGCCTCTAATGGGTCCGTCATTCCTCTGAACTCCAGAGGACCCACACTTTTGAATTCTTTAAAGGTAGTTGTTCTAGCTACCTTAGGTGCTACGAGAATTCCTCCCCCAACTTAGTTAAATGTTGCCGTTAATAAATTAACGAACTCTTGCATAGGGTTATTAGGACCCCCTTGATTTTTATTATGTGACTCAGCCTCTTGGTTACGTTGTCTCCTTCTTGGCGACATAATTCTGATTAAATAAATAAAGTTTCATTATTATCTATTTAACTACTTAGTTATCATTTCCAAATAACAACTCATACCACAACAAGCACATTAAACAAAAACTTCTTTATATTAATATACTTTCATAGCCAAAACTATTTACACTTTGCTTCCATAGCCAAAAAGCTATTACATTACTATCCCGAGATTGACTTATACAAAAATTGGGATTTACAAAAAGACTACCCTTTAATTATACAAAAGAGGGTTTTACATCACTACACATATACAAAAAGACCTAATGATCTACTAACACTACCTTACGACATTCTCATGTTTCTGATTTGCTAAAATCGAAACAATATCTCGACTAATCGTATGTCGAGTCTGCCCTGAGTCAATAGAGTAACAAGCAATTTTCATCTTGAAATCCTCGTGAGCACAATCATGGATGTAGGACATCCGTGCTATTTTCTGGTCTTTTTCAACCAGTTTCTTTTGAAGTTCTATGGCCTCTTCCTTATAATCTCTAGCTTTATTCGTCATCAGCACTTTCTCATCGTGCTCTGACTCAAAATCTGCCTCCGCACATTCCTTCACCTCATATAGGGCGGTAATCTCCTCGTTCTGTGTCTGCACCACCGTGCGCAGATGCACATTCCTATCAAGCACGGCCAGGTATAATGATCTCATTGCATTTAGAGGTGTTGACTCCTGAGTAGGTACCACAATATTAATCGATGTTACCTCCATATCCTCCTCCACATCTATCATCATATTTAGATATGATGCTATTCCCATTGTTTCCTCAGAGTAATCCTCCTCGGAAATGTACTCCTCTGGATCAGAATCTTCCAGAACCACTATCGGTACCTCCGCCACTAGCATATGTACTATCTCCACTCGGTTCAATGACTCTTCACTCACCACGTGAATGTCTCTATACATCAAGCTATCGTTTGACATCTATAATAACACATAACATATTGGTTAGTACATAATACATAATAGTATAAGCACAAATCACATTTAATTTATTTAGGATCAATTTCCATCTTTTAAATCTTTCGGTACTGAGTTTTCTCAATACCTTATTAACTCATTCTACTCGAATTTCCTTTCTTCGAACTTTACCTTCCTTACGAGGTTATTAGCCTAAGGTTCTTCTCCCCTTAAGTTTTATAACCTAAAGCTTTGATACCAACCTGTGACGCCCCCAAATTTGGGTATCTTCCAACCCGACAGATGGTTCTACATGGTAATCATTATTATACAATCATTCCATTGAAAACACAACACAATGAATGTATTAACTATCTTCTTATTACAATTATAATAAAATCCTTTCCTAGGTTCATAAACTGATTACATCATTCGTTATTCGTAAGTATAATACATACAACCATACTAATCTATTACAAGATGTTTAACTATTCATCTTAGCCTTTCCTTTATCTCTCTTAGCATTCTCAGTACGCTCGACTTTAACTGCAATCATATAATTCACACAAGAAGTGAGCATAACAAGCTCAGCAAGTCTAACAAAGAATAATATCAATACCACATTCGTGAATTATATGAAAATCTTCCATAACTGAACAAATAGTCATGAAGTATTACGAAACATTAATACTTAACAATTCATAACATCAATTCCCAAAGTATATAATAGTTTAGGAATTTTGAACCGGCCGAAAGACCATGAACAGTATCTTTCTATTCATACTTGAAAAGGACATCACAACACTAAAACTGTACATCCGGCATTTCTTACGAGCACTTCCAGGTGATCAGCCTATAGTACTCTATATTGATCAACATTCATCCGTTAAACGTATTTACGTTTAAGTTTTGGCAAACTCGCGTGCCCATCGATTAATCAATGAAAAATACTTTTATTTGTTCATAGACAAACTTACCTTTAAATTTGTACCAAATACTTGGCATAGGATAGCGTTATCATTTCTATATAGAAAGATATGTATATAAATCAATATATCTCTTACGAATAGTCTAGCCGAGTTAAAACTGGCATCAACCCTTTTTTTAAAATCATTCATGCAACTCATTACAATGAATCACAGAAAACTCGACTAACACGAAGGTTAGACAAGCGTTTAAGAAAACTTTCCTTCAAGCGTCTTCGAATAATTTATTCGACTGTTCTCAGCCTTTACAGAATCTACATAATATATTCACATAGCACACTATAATTAGCTACGAAACAATCAATCACAATGTTTCTACCAACTTCTTTCTCTTCTATGTCTTAGTTGACTTCATTTCATTAATAAAGTCAATTTAACTTACTACCCTTCATCCCGGCTTGTTAACGATCTTACGTTATTAACCGGACTCGATCATCATTTGTGAAGTACCAATGTCGATTATCGTTCACTGTTTATTTATTAACACTTCATGTTCTTCGTTACCATACTAACAACTTGCTTCAATTCCTAAGTTCATTTGTGACGCCCCCAAAATAGGTATACATCACCTATCTTGGGTCGCCAGAAAATACACCACTGACAACTTTATTGATACAACTGTCGTGTAAAATACAACAACACATACGTTTTGAATTTGATATATATACCAACTCTGACTCATGTCACAATTGCACCTTACATAAAGGTACAGTCAATAACTGTTTTAGAAATTAAAATCTTTTGGAAGTGCTCAAGGAGACCTTCGTACATGGGAGGCCATGAGTCTAGGTTATGATAGATATCATATGTCCACAGAATTATCCTTGGTTGACTCAATAGACCCCAAAAAAAACGAGAAGATTACTATCATGTTCCTTCCAATGGTGAGTCTTCTCTTGATATATAACTATTTCCACTGTGTGCAGTTGAGAACTATATTTTAACCAAACTCCAAGATCATATAGGTAGTGCTTGTAAGACCCCAGCTTATTATAAATAAAATCAAATTTCCTCAATTTATTATTTTGAAATAGTAAGGGTTGATTTGATTAATGTGGTTAGTTATGGGTAAAATGCACAAATATTTTAAATATGCAAGTGGTTATAAAATATTCATTTTTATCGGAGAATATTCGTTTGATCGTGGAATATTCTTACCGTCGGGGAATATTAGTACGACGGTGCAGCCTTGTGTGGGCCCCATAACGGAAAGCGATTGGATGAAGAAAACGACAAGTATAAGTTGTTTATAAATAGCAGGCGTAGTTTGTTACAGATTAATCTTTGTTGGAATACACGGTGGTTAAAACACAAGAATGACCTTTGTATTGCATCAATTATTGACTCTTACGTGGGAAGGCATTACTCAATAATTGTTATAGTAGTTACTGTTCAATATTTTATTTTATTGATTCAATAATTGCTACATTGATATTTTATATTATTGTTGTTTCAATAATTGTCACTACACAGTATTTTCATTATCAGATCAATAATTCATATTATTTGAAATAATATTATTAGATAACATTATTAGCAATGTCTAGAAAGTTCTGTCTAATGAGAGGTTTGGTCACCTAATTGCGCGCCAGAAGGAGAAATCCTTCTTTGGAAAGCCCCCTCTTTCTCTGAGGCGCCTGGTTCACGATATTGTGATTCTGTAATATTATTTGTGAATAATTAATTATTGATTTATATGATAAGGAAAATATTCATTTTATGTGGATATAGATGGAGAAAATTTTTAATGTGATAATTGTTGAAAATTTGTTATTTTATCTTTTCTGATAAATAATTCATTTAAATATATTACTATATTTTAATAATATAATAATGGTGATATTTTTACAATGAATGTGGGATATATGAGTATATGAGGAGGAGGAGTATTTTTGTTATAATTAATGTTTAAAACATGTTAAACATATCGGTGGACCCCATTTCTTGACTGAAATTTGATTATAGCCTATAAAATCGTCCGTTTGCGGATTTCGATCAATTTTTGTTTGGAATTTGGAAAAACTTTCTTCTGCAAAGTTGTAGATAATGGAATTTCCTATGGAAAAGACATAAGGTTTGAATTTTTTTGAAAAAAGGGCTATTTATGATGAATTATTGAAGTTCCGAAGTTCCGAAATAATTGATTTTTGGAAGTTTTAATTTTGTTTATTAAGAAAAACATTTTTTCCATTTAATGGGCCTCACTTGCACATGTTAGTTGCTGAATTCAGTTGTCTTAGGTGTGCGTAGGAATGTTGAGTAAAAATAATATTATTATATTAAATTTTCTGCTTTGGTGTTCTAAGCATTTTCCTATAAATAGGGTGCTTAGGTTGGAATTGAAAATCACACCAGAAACTAAAGTTTTCTCTCTCTTTCTCTCTCTATATTATCGAGCGTATTCTTATGAGTATTATGATACTTTGAGTGTTGCTATACGGTGCAAGTTCCCTTCAGCACTATATCCAGTATTCTAGTCAGAAGTACTGTCTTTTCGAGGTAAGGGATGTTATTTTCTTCATATATGATATTATTTCTTTCAATATTATTATGCCGAAGTATTGATCTGAACTTTTAATCAAATTTGGAACTTTTTGTGTCGGGGTTACTATTCACGTGTACGACAATATTCACGAATACGACACTATTCACAGAAAAATTAAATTTTCATTTTTTTGTCCAAAATATCTATTATGGATACTAGCTTTGATTGTATCCATGTTTTAATCATTCTTGAATTTTACTTCACTATGATTATTAATGAAGTATTTTTGAACTTGGACTGTTTAAAGTACGAATCCTTAATATTTGTTCTTTTGTTTCACTGGATTCGTTTTCTTTAAAATATTTTTCATCATCCTCAGTCCTAAATGATGATATTACTGAATATCTTTGGCCTGTAGTGCAAAGATTAATGATTTTCTTATGAATATCTTTGGCCCGTAGTGCAAAGATGAACAGGTGTTGAGATAAACATGACCAAATGATGAATATCTTTGCCCTGTAGTGCAAAGATGAATATTTGATTCAAGATGAATATTGATTGATGTTACAGGGATAAAATATTAATAATGGACTTTTAAATTCATAGATAATAGTAGATTTCATTCTCTACGTAACTCATCTATGAATTATTATTTTCGCTGCAAATATTGATCTGAAACTTGTTGTCTATTGTATTTTATCAGATTTTTCCCTGTTGAAGACTAGCGATAATTTGTTTTATATTATCTTAGTCATAATATTCTTTACTGGGCTAGTTGAGCTCACCCTTTTCCTTTTTGTTCTATTTTTCTTCTCAGGAGGCGAGAATGTAGCGAGTTCTAGTCGGGGTGTGAAATGATGATTTTAGAAAGTTGTTTTAGCAGTCCTCACCATTTTTGTAAAATAATATACCAATAATTGTAATGAGGACTTATTTGGGTGTGAATATTGTCTAGACGTCAATATTTGTATTTAAACTCACAGTTTTCATGTTGTATTATTAAAGTTGTAGTTGTTTCTGTACCATATTATTAACGACTCAAAATGGGTGATGTATACCTATTTTGGGGGCGTCATAATGCTCGAAAATATACTCAGCAAGTGGTTGTGCACAACCCTGTCTTATGATAACACGAGGTTGTATGTCATTAGACATCTTGTATGATAGTGGAAAAACACCCTTCCAAAGTTAGGTTCACCTCACCCTATTCGGTTCACCAAAATTAAATATCAAATGACGTATACAATACGACACACTTATCTAAAGTTCTCAATAAAATTATTTCCATACTATTTAGGGAGAACCTCAACAAACTATAGACCACCGTTCTATTCTCCTGTTACCCCTCCGACCCGATTAACTCTTATTACCCGAAAGGAATTGTGAAGCAAAAAGTGAGCACAACTAGCCCGATAAAGAATATCATGACTAAAGATAATTTACATCATCAATAGCCTTCATCAATAATAAATCGTAGATTTAGAACACATGTTAGATGATAAAACTTTTCAACCATAGTTGCGGTGAACGAAAGCAATCCATTAGAAGAGTTAAATAGACCATCAGATCTATTATCTTCTCCATGTTAAAAGTCCACCAATAATGTTTTATCCCTATAACATCAATCAACAATTCCTGTTCACAATCATATGAATAACTCATAATCATAATTGTGATTCTAAATTCCTCTTCGCATCCAGGACGAAGATAATTTTCATCACCTATCTTCACCTGAAACATCAAAAATCATGGTTATACCAAATCACAATTCCTGCTCATAATCATACTAATAAATTCATCTATGCACTATGACCAAAGATATTCATTAACAATTAATCTTTGCACTACAGGCCAAAGACATACAAGTGTATTTTAGAAGAGTCAAGTAGAGCATGATATCTACTATCTTTTACGAATTAAAAGTTTATTATCAGCATTTTATCGCTGAGACAGCTTAATAAATAATCCACATCATCGAATAACCCCTGCACTACGACCAAGGATATTCGTTAATATCACATCCATGAATTATCCATGCACTACGGGCCAAGGATATTCATTATTATCACATCCATGAATTAATATTTCATTGCTGAGACTCAACTCAATAATTAATCCACATCAACGAATCATCCATGCACTACAGGCTAAGGATATTCGTTAACATCACGACCACGAATTATCTATGCACTACGGGCCAAAGATAATCGTGTTTTCATCAACGGTCATGATCATGCCATAAAATAATTCATCTTTGCACCCTTGGCTGAAAAGAATCCATGGCCATAATCATACGAAAAACTATCCATCAATGCACTACGGGCCAATGAGGAATTTTACCACATCATTTATAACATTACGGTCATGATTATACCGAATAATCCCTGGTCATAATCATACCAAGTCCATCTATGCACTACAGGCCACAGATGACTATAATAACCAAATGTTATCAATCACTTAATAATCTCATAATCTAATATCGTTAATATTATAACAATATTTTAATCATTTCTTAAATTTATAAATAATTTATTTTAATTGTTTACACTTTACTAATTAATGCATTTAATCATCCTAAAATGCCAAACCCATAAGATTTCATCATCAATAACCAAAACTCTCATCACAAATCTGTACATACCTTATATAGGATTTCCAAGCCATAAAATTCTATTTTCCAATTTTGTTACTTCACATAACATATTTAATTCATTTACTCATAACTAGTTCATTTTCATGAAAAATACCAAATCAGTCCCAAAAATATTTCTTTTATGGAATTTAGCAGAATATAGTCTCATATTAAACATATTTTTTTTTTAGAATTTTAAAAATTCATTTACTATTTTTAATATGGCCAAAACTACCATAAAATTCATAACTCTTAATCTATACATCCAAAAATCGCCATAAAATTCATAACTCTTAATCTATACATCCAAAAAATCGCCATTTTTGGACACAATATAGAAAACTCATCACATTATCATTTTAAATTTTTCCAGAATTTTTGAGGGTCAGAAAAATTACGAAACTGCAAATGAATTTTAAGCGCCATGTGAATCCACGTCATGCATTATTTCAATGTAATAATAAAGAATGGAATAATGAAGAATTCACCATGCATGCGATAGACCGCATGCATGTGCTATTCCAAATGAGAATAATAAAAAATGGAACCAGTCATGCGTAATCCTCACATACGAGGATGTTCCAACAGATGGAACCAGTGTACGCCAGAATCGCACAAAATGGGATGTTCCAACGAATAATAAAGAATGGAATAACAACAAAATTCACCAGACATGCGATAGACCGTACAGACAGGTTATTGCAACAGAATAATAAAGAATGGAATAATAGAAGAATTTCACCATGTATACGGTACTTAGCATGACACAAAGTTATTCCAACATAATAATAAAGAATGGAATAATGACTCTTTATTTAGTATTTAAAGAAAATAACTCTCTTCATGAATACGAAAGAATAATACCCTTTACCTTAGAAAGAAGAGTATTCCGACTAGTAGGGCAAGGATATTCTTGAAGAAAGATTATACTGTTTTCTACGCTCAAAGCTTCTTAAAACTCTAAAGAAATACTCTCAAGATTATAGAAGAAGAATTCTCTAAATTTCTTGTGTGTTTTCAATTCTAACTAAGCATCCTATTTATAGGAGAATGGAAATGATACTATGCAATAAAATATAATATATTCTATTTATATATATATATATATATATATATATTTATATATTTTATTTAAAATCTAATAAAACAAATAACTTTATAAAAGTATTATGTTTTATATAAAAATATTTTATATACAAATACTATGCGAGAGCACTATGCAAACACTATGCATAATAAAATATAATATATTCTATTTATAATCAAATAAAACAAAACTTTATAAAAAGTATTCATCGCTTTTATATAAAAGTTTTCTCGTTTTATTACATTTATAATAATAATAAAACAAAATTCATCATCATTATTATAATTCACACTATTAATTGACCGTGTCGTTTCCGGAAAGAGGGCTTTCCAATAAGGATTTCTCCCTATCACAAGCAATTAGGTGACCAAACCTCTCCTCGATGAGAACTTTTAGACATCGTTAATATTGCAAATAATAATATTAATAACTTTATCATCTCAATTATTGATTTAATAATATATAAAATATCGATAATAATTGAATCAAATAACGTGAGATGCTATGCAACAATTACTGTAGCAATAATTGAACAAAACTGAGTGACTTCTCACGTAAGCATCAATAATCAATCGTGTGCTACTATGCAACCACGCGTACATCGTATTTTTTACTAAAGAGTAGTTCAACAGTTTTAACGGTGAAAACTTTCGCCGTTATTTTCATAAAAATATTTTTGTCATTTTCTCAATCCGACAATAATTCTGTTATTGGGCCCACCAATGATTGTGCTGTCATACGAATATTTTCTGACCAAACGAATATTTTATAACAACTTGCATATTTTGAAATTATTTTACATATTACCCTTAACTTTAACCCTTTCTCAATTTAATCATTTACTAAATAAAATAATAATTATAAGAAAATTGAATACTTTCATTTCATAATTTTGGGATCTCACAATCTCCCCTCCTTATGAAATTTCAGCCTCGAAATTTACGTACATACCTGGTATTTGAAGAGATGAGAATACCTTGCTTTCTTTTCGGATTGTACCTTCCCGGTTATATCCTCTGTATCATGATTTTTCCATTGCTCATCTCATGTATTTCAGATATCATTCTAGAATATACCTTCAAAACAAAGGTTAATTGACATATCATAATTTGTCAACTTATCAAGTAAATAATTTCAGCTTAGGTAAGTCACACACTAGCGAAGTATATTACTCGTCTCTCCCCACTTAGTTTTAGACTCATATCTCCGCCAGGGACCATATCCCTAAGCTTTGATACCAAATGTGACGCCCCCAAAATAGGTATACATCACCTATCTTGGGTCGCCAGAAAATACACCACTGACAACTTTATTTATACAACTGTCGTGTAAAATACAACAACACATACGTTGTGAATTTGATATATATACCAACTCTGACTCATGTCACAATTGCACCTTACATAAAGGTACAGTCAATAACTATTTTAGAAATTAAAATCTTTGGGAAGTGCTCTTAGAAACCTTCGTACATGGGAGGCCATGCGTCTAGGTTATGATAGATATCATATGTCCACAGAATTATCCTTGGTTAAACCAATAGACCCCAAAGAAACACAGGAAGATTACTATCATGTTCCTTCCAATGGCGAATCTTCTCTTGATATATAACTCTCTCCACTGTCTGTAGTTGAGAACTATATTTTAACCAACTCCAAGATCATATAGGTAGTGCTCGTAGATATACTCAGTAAGTGGTTGTGCACAACCCTGTCTTATGATAACCAGAGGTTGTATGCCATTAGACATCTTGTATAATAGTGGCAAAACACCCTTCCAAAGTTGGGTTCACCTCACCCTATTCAGTTCACCAAAATTAAATATCAAATGATGTATACAATACGACACACTTATCTAAAGTTCTCAATAAAATTATTTTCATACTATTTAGGGAGAACCTCAACAGCTATAGACCACCGTTCTATTCTCCTGTTACCCCCTCTCGACCCAGCTACACTCTTATTACCTGAAAGGAATTGTGAAGCAAAAAGGGTGAGCACAACTAGCCCAGTAAAGAATATCATGTCTAAAGATAATTTACATCATTAATAGCCTTCATCAGTAATAAATCAGAGATTTAGAACATATGGTAGATGATAAAACTTTTCAACCATAGTTGCAGCGGAACGAGCAATCCATTAGAAGAGTCAAATAGACCATCAGATCTATTATCTTTTCCATGTTAAAAGTCCACCAATAATGTTTTATCCCTGTAACATCAATCAACAATTCCTATCCACAATCATTTGAATAACTCATAATCATAATTGTGATTCTAAATTCCTCTTCGCACCCAGGACGAAGATAATTTTCATCACCTATCTTCACCTGAAACATCAAAAATCATGGTTAAACCAAATCACAATTCCTACTCATAATCATACTAATAAATTCATCTTTGCACTACGACCAAAGATATTCATTAACAATTCATCTTTGCACTACAGGCCAAAGACATACAACTATATTTTAGAGGATTCAAGTAGAGCATGGTATCTACTATCTTTTACGAATTAAAAGTTTATTATCAGCATTTTATCGCTGAGACTCAACTTAATAAATAATCCACATCATCGAATAACCCCTGCACTACGACCAAGGATATTCGTTAATATCACATCCATGAATTATCCATGCACTACGGGCCAATGATATTCATTATTATCACATCCATGAATTAATATTTCATTGTTGAGAGTCAGCTCAATAATTAATCCACATCATCGAATCATCCCTGCACTACAGGCCAAGGATATTCGTTAACATCACGACCACGAATTATCTATGCACTACGGGCCAAAGAGAATCGTGTTTTCATCAACGGTCATGATCATGCCATAAAATAATTCATCTTTGCACCCTTGGCCGAAAAAGAATCCATGGCCATAATCATACCAAAAACTATCCATCAATGCACTATGGGCCAATGAGGACTTTTACCACATCATTTGTAACATTACGGTCATGATTATACCGAATAATCCCTGGTCATAATCATACCAAGTCCATCTATGCACTACAGGCCACATATGACTTTCATCATAATATAAGCATGAAGATAATGACAATGATATAAAGAATCAATCAAATGAGATAAGGATAAATATTAAACATTTATAATACAATTTATCCAGCGTTCAATAATAACCAAATGTTATCAATCACTTAATAATCTCATAATCTAATATCATTAATATTATAATAATATTTTAATCATTTCTTAAACTTATAAACAATTTATTTTAATTGTTTACACTTTACTAATTAATGCATTTAATCATCCTAAAATGCCAAACTCATAAGATTTCATCATCAATAACCAAAACTCTCATCACAAATCTGCACATACCTTATATAGGATTTCCAAGCCATAAAATTCTATTTTCCAATTTTGTTACTTCACATAACATATTTAATTCATTTACTCATAACTAGTTCGTTTTCATGAAAAATATCAAATCAGTCCCAAAAATATTTCTTTTATGGAATTTAGCAGAATATAGTCTCATATTAAACATATTTTTTCTCGGAGTTTTAAAAATTCATTTACTATTTTTCATATGGCCAAAACTGCTGAATATTTAGATATTTTTTTATAAACTGTACTTTTGTCCAAAAATTCTGAAATTTACACGGTATACTTCTGTTATATACATGTACTCCCAATAAAAATTTCACCAATTTTGGAGTTAACCACATGGAGTTATAAGGGTTTATTTTTAAAATACTCTTTTCCCATAAAATTCATAACTCTTAATCTATACATCTAAAAATTGCCATTTTTGGACACAATATAGAAAACTCATCAAATTATCATTTCAAATTTTTCCAGAATTTTTGAGGGTCAAAAAAATTACGAAACTGCAAATGGATTTTTTAAATCGCCATGCAGTAATCACGTGATGCAGTTATTATTTAAAGAATAATAAAGAATGGAATAATGAAGAATTCACCATGCATGCGATAGACCGCCGCACAGACGAGTTATTCCCAATGAATAATAAAAAATGGAACCGGGTCATGCGTAATCCGCAATGGACATGATGTTCAACCGATATTCATAATAAAGAATGGAATAACAACAGAATTCACTGGCATGTGATAGACCGCATGAGCGAGTTATTCCATAGAATAATAAAGAATGAAATAACAAAAGAATTTCACCATGTATGCGGTACTCAGCATAGACAAAGTTATTCAACATAATAATAAAGAATGGAATAAAACTCTTCACGAGTATTTAAAGAAAATAACTCTCTTCATGAATAGAAAGAATAATACCCTTACCTTAGAAAGAAGAGTATTAAAAATTTGGTAGGGTGAGGATATTCTTGAGGAAAACTTATACTGTTTTCTACGCTCAAAGCTTCTTAAAACTCTAAAGAAATACTCTCAAGATTATAGAAGAAGAATTCTCTGAATTTCTGGTGTGTTTTCAATTCTAACTAAGCATCCTATTTATAGGAGAATGGAAATGATACTATGCAATAAAATATAATATATTCTATTTATAATATATATATATATATATATTATTTAAAATCTAATAAAACAAATAACTTTATAAAAGTATTCTGTTTTATATAAAAAGATTTTACTATGCAAACACTATGCATGCACTATGCAAACACTATGCATAATAAAATATAATATATTCTATTTATAATCTAATAAAACAAATAACTTTATAAAAGTATTCTATTTTATATAAAAAAAATTTATCTACGCAGCACTATCTGAAACACTATGCATAATAAAATATATTATATTCTATTTATAATCAAATAAAACAAAACTTTATAAAAAGTATTACATTTTATATAAAAAGTTTTTCCATTTTATTACATTTATAATAATAATAAAACAAAATTCATCATCATTATTATAATTCACACTATTAATCAACCAGTTGTTCCCAAGAAAGAAGGGGGCTTTCAATAAGGATTTTTTCCTATTCAATGCTTGCAATTAGGTGACCAAACCTCTCCTCGATGAGAACTTCTAGACATCGTTAATATTGCGAATAATAATATTAATAACTTTATCATCTCAATTATTGATGTAATAATATATAAAATATCGATAATAATTGAATCAAATAACGTGAGATACTATGCGCGCAAAGAATCATAGCAATAATTGAACAAAAGCGAGTGACTTCTCACGTAAGCATCAATAATCAATACCGTGTGCTACTATGCAACTACGCGTATTACTGTACCTTTACTCCCGAGTAATTAAAAAATTTTAACGGTAAAACTTCCACTGTTATTTTCATAAAAATATTTTTGTCATTTTCTCAATCCGACAATAATTTCGTTGTGGGGCCCACCAATGATTGTGTCGTCGTACGAATATTCCTTGAGCAAACGAATATTTTATAACAACTTGCATATTTTGAAATTATTTTACATATTACCCTTAACTTTAACCCTTTCTCAATTTAACCATTTACTAAATAAAATAATAATTATAAGAAAATTGAATACTTTCAATTTATAATTTCGGGATCTCACATCATCACCATATTCACTAGTATATGCAACATAGGAATAGTTTTAGTATGTTCATTAAGTATATAAACTTATCTTACATTGGTCTTGAAACAATTGAAATCAAAACCTAACTTGTCTAACAACTCCCTTGTCTTTGGCCATACATGGGTATTCTTCTTTTGCAACTTTTGGTGTCCTTTTCGCTACTTGTTCTTTGGTGTTCTCATGTTAATGTGAGATTTGTTTGAAAAACAAGTGAAAAAGGTCCCATATGTATAATGTCGATTATCGATTTTAAGAGTCGCCATTGGTGTATTTAATCGGGTTGCACCAACGCAATCTAAAAAGGTTAGCACATCGATTCAGTTGATTTGACATCGCTAAACGGGTCTCGTGAAACCGAGATTCATTAAGGGTTCGGGCTTGATTATGCTGAGGGAAGGTGTTAGCACCCCGACATCCGTGTTACCACATGACCGCCACTCTTCAAAGAAATTGTTATATGAATGTGTGTGTGTGTGGATCAATGTGCAATTTATTTGAAAGTAAAGTATGAGGCCTCGTCGCACTTATTTATATACACAAGGTTTGAATTTTATAGAAAAATTCAGCTTTTAACCAAGATATAGCAATGAAGTTTTATAAAAGAGGTTTTTCAAAACTCGTGCTCAATAGAATTGAGACCTTTTCATACTTCCATTTTATTAAATGTTCGCTTGTTTGTTTTTATTTTCTAGATGTAAGCATCCTCGAGAAAATAATATACAAAGAAATGTTAACTCCTTATGGGCATGACAAACCATCCAAGGAAACTCATTACATCGTAAAATAATGTACAAGTCGCCATAGCCTAAAAAATGTCCATCATGGGAACCAATCTAGATTCAAGAGATCGAACTGTGATCACATGATTCCTAGGCTCACATGATAACGCAATTTGTATGGAAAAAAGTATATATATATATATAAAAATATATAATATATATATATATATAGATCGATCAACCACCACGTAAGCAACTCCATGGGGATCTAAATGTAAATATATAAAATATATATATATATATATATATATATATATATATATATATATATATATATATATAACATGATCAACCGCCACGTAAGTAAACTCCAAAGTGACGAAATGTAAATAAAGTCAGTAAAGCTTATCAACCGCCACTTAAGTAAACTCCAAAGTAGATGTAATGTAAATAAAAAGTAAAAGGCCAATAAGTAGACTCAGCTCGACTGTAAATGTAAATATATATATATATATATATATATATATATATATATATATATATATATATATAAAAGCAAAAGTAAATGCACCTGATGTAAATCCGGCTCATCTGATATGTCCGACAAAGCAATTATATATATATATATATATAAAAGTGAGTAAACGCATCGGATGTAAAATCCAGCTCATCGATATGTCGATAACAATTATATATATATATATATATATATATATATATATATATATAATTAAATAAACGATCCTGGATGTAAAATCAAAGCTCATCGATGTAGTATATATTATGTAGCTTATATATATATATATATATATATATATATATATATAAGCAGATAAACGCTCCTGCATCAAGTTCAGGCTCAATCGAGGCATAACTCGATAATGTTAGTCCATATATATGAAATATATACATATATTAGTATATATATACGTACATATGTAATGAAAACCATGATCAATCAAGTCCTGCAAACACACTCACACGACTATCAACGGTACAACAAAGGTGTGATATATGAGAAAGAGGTTTTATAGAATGTAAGAAGGCTTACAAGTACGCCAAAGTAGACTTCTTAGACTTTAAATGGATAAACACTCAGCCTCCCACGGATAAAAAGTAGCTATATGTGAGCTAACTAGTGTTTAAAGAAGAGGAAACACTCAAAAGATGTATATGCAGAGCAAAATGGATGTGGCTTCCTCGCTTTTTTCCTTCTCTCTCTTCTTCAAATGGTCAACCCTCACTTTATATTTATAGATCGATGGTCGCAGTACACTCGCTGCAAATCGCAGCTTGTACTCGCCGGTCGGTCGTGGTGGATCCGAGCCTCATGGGTCCCGTCGTCTCGTAAGACGTGCAATCGCAGTAATCGTGAATGTCCACTCAAACTTGCAGAATCTTCAATCCGAGCATCCAAACGAAGTATATCTGTACTTTTCTGGATCGCCAGGTCGAGAGTTACGAATGACATGGATTAGAGGTTGTACGAAGTCGAAGAGGGTCTATGCCCATGGTCTTCAAGCTTCAAATTCTATCCAAAGCATCGCCACATAATAGTCACTCGGATTGTCAATCCTCGCTCTTGTGGGACATTGTTGTATGTATGTATGTATGAAGTGTTGAGACGACGTGCCATTTGTCAAGGAACAAGATGATGTGTGACTCCTCGGGGTTATCGCGATTTGAGTTGAAAGTAGACGCTGCTCGTGGTTACAAACGAGATTGGACCACTTGTTGGTATGTCGTGATATCATCTTGTTGAGACAAGAAGATGACGTGTTTGACTCCTCACCGGTTATCGCCGCTTGCTTAAGCTGGAAAGCAGACGCTGCTCGTGGTTACATCTCGAGATTGATCGCTTGTTTGTATGCCTCATCGCTCATCCGGATTGAAGTGTCGATCGCAGATGTGATTTGTTTGAAACAAGCATTTTCGGGTTATCGCCGAATCGCAATGGCATCCTTGGGGTTATCACCAAGGATGGGGTTGCTACTCCCAAAGTTGTTGTCTCTGGATCGAATCGAACGTCATGGTGTTATCGCCGAGACAGACTCGCCTCTCTCCTGTTGTCTGTTTGGTCTTTGATCTCGCATATCTCTCGGTTATCTCCTAGATTAGAAATGACACTCTTGTGTGTTCCGGATTTGAGATGATGTTCCTGTTTGGTTCCGGTTGGAGCCGAACTTCCGTGAGTATCCTAAGATGGATGTAAGTTGTCTTTTCGTGGTTATCTCCAAAAGACAAATCTACCCTCCCGCAATGTTAGGAATAGGAGTGCAAAAAATTTCGAGTGTTCACAGATGCCCTCTTTATCATATTCATGCAATGCAAGGCATGGATAGGATAAAGAATCCTAGACACTTGAAATGCAAGCAAGATAAACATGATGCTATATGCAAAGAACATGATGCAAATGCATGATGCATGATTGCCGTGTAATCCTCGCTGGGATGACAATCGCTGATGGCTTGGACATGCGATCCAAGTCTTCAAGGATGTCGACGCTGGGACTACCACCAAAGTCTTGAATCCTAGACAATCGGTTTATACTCCATAGAGGTACCTCTTGTGTGGAAGAGATCCGTGGGAATAAAGTTGTTCTATTTTGAGGATGTGTATAACATGTTCCTCATACCGCACGGAGTTATCGCTAACAGTTTTGTTGCCGTCGCGTGAGGTTTCGACCTCCGCTGATGTGTATCACCGGATGAATCCTCATCGGGTGCATTGTCAAGGTCGCTTGACCTTCATTGATCATGTGTGTATCAATGGTCAGATTCATGTTGTAAATCCGGCCGGGAGACGAGATGTTTCAAGGATGTGTAGGCAGATTTTCACCGGGAGGCGAGATGTTTGATAACTTTACATTGTAATTTCGGGCCGGGAGGTTTGATATTTCGTGGTTTCACATCAGAACTCCCACCGGGATTGTTTAGGGTTGTAACTCGCAAATGATGACATCGGACCTTTTGGGGTATTGCCGAGCATGGTTTATGAAAGTCGAGCTCATTGGTATAAGATACCCCGCATCCGCAAAGTGAATACCATTGAGACGACGGAGTTTAACTCGACCGACGAGAAACCAGGATTTCAGTCGTTCGCCCATCGCAGAAAGCATTTTTATTCCCGATTTGGCCTTTTCACTTGTGGAGACCTCCTTTGCAACTCTAATCGAGCGAGCCGGAGGTGTGGGACCCATGTAGGGTGCCGCAGTGTATTTCAGAGGAGTCAGTTAGGTAAACTCGCGCCACCGTGTTTATGTATAGTGGTCGGTCGCTTATAAGTCATTTTCAAGTTGCGCAACGAAGGAAATCCGAGAGCTCTTCTTCAGATCTCGCTGAAGTTTTGGGTAACTTTTTCAGATATTCTCGCCACCGCATAAGCGCTTTTCTTCATCGCCCCGGTAACACATGCATGTATTTTTTTCCAATTTCGTTCATTGAAAATGACTTATCGCATGAAATGCATTTAGACACACATAGTAGTGAATATGCATGCCGATATGACTTGATAAAAATATTCAACATAGTAAATGTTAGTATTAAACCATGTCAACATAATGATGTGAAAAATTTGACTTTGAAATAAGCCAAATTGGTACCTTTTATCTATCATTTCTTATCCTATCTCGAGGACAAATGAGTAAAGGTAGAATAGTAAAATAATCCCGTAATTAGATTACACTTATGATTTTTTATCGTGATGTGATGAATGCACACAGATGTATATGATCGCAGTATGTGTGTGCATCGAATGGCCACCTAGTCATGCTTATGTGCATGTGGATAGTCCCATTTACAAAGGGCTATGGCAAAATTTTCCCAAAATGTAGGCATTGAGTAGTTATGCATTTTTAACTCTATCAGTAGATGTATGTTAAAATAATGCATGTATGCATGTAATCATAGAATGCATTTTGAAAAAGACTCTGTGTACGTAAATTACCACACCCTTTCCGAGGTGTGATTGGAGACTTGATATCCAGATATTATGGATCCAGATCACCGAAAAAGGCTCCCGCAGACCACTTTCGTGTACGGAGGAGGGCTTTTGAAGAGCCTCAAATGTTGCTCTGAGAGATACCTCCATCGTTTTCATGGAGAGCGGTGGTACGCCCTATTCGGGTTGAGGTGCCAATGTCGAGGACGAGGAGGAGGATGTACCGCTCGAGGTTCCCGCCTCGTCAGACGTGTTCCCCGTAGGGAATTGCTGTGTATTCAAGTGGCTAACCTGCATCTTCCTGGGTGACTTGAGTAGGCATCCTTCAAAGATACCCGCACGCAAACGAGGTATGAAGTTAGATCTTTAATCTTCCTTATTTCCTATTGATGAGGAGTCAAGGAGTCGATGTTGATCTCAGATTTGATGTAGGTTCCCGACTTCACACACCCTCGAGGGAATCTGGTTTAGCATCCACTCTATGTATCGTGCCTTGCATGATGACTATAGAGCGATCGTCCATGGTTGGGGATTCGGAGGTTCTTCTCCATTCTACCCCTGTCGTCCGTCTCCTCGGGTTACCTCGTGGCATTGTCTCGAAAGCGGTGGTTCCACCTGCACTCACCACCCATTTGTCGGATCATGAGGTGATGATGACGCCGATGGATGGCGGCTTATCATGTGTATGGAGTTTGAGGGGAGCTGTTTTTGCACGGCGGATATCACCCCCACCGCCGCCGATCCTTGTTGGGAGTTCCATGAAGCGCCAAGGGCGGTGGATCATTCAGATGTGTCCTTTGAGCATAGATGCTATGAAATGGGTCTATTGAGTGAGCCCATACCGATGATGTGAGAGTCGTGGATCGCATCTTTCACGATTGTTCCCGATGATCATTAGGGGTCGCTTTATAGCAGATAACTCTTCTACTTGTGTCCTTCGCTTTGATTAGCGCCACTCGACACGCGGGACCGTGATAGAGAGTATGATTGGGGTTCCTACACCTTTGCCTACTTCCTCGTGGGAATGCGCATGCGATCGCAGTGGCTTGACCGAGGCGTGGTTAGGATTCTACCCATTTTCGCCGGTGAGTGTTTCTCTTGTCTTTTCCCATGTGTGGGTTAAGAGTGTTGATCGACAGCAGATGTTTGCTTTTGTGTTGGCGCTTTTGGGCCCATGAGAGGCTTCCTTGTTTCATGCCCCCCGTGAGCGCAGTTAGGTTTAGATACCCATCCACGAGGACGGAGATGGCATCATTCCATATCAAGCGAGGTCCCCGTGGTCGAGGGTTTCACTCATTGTCGCCACATACCGGAGTTGTTGACATACCGATGTCATCACATGGATTCCCTACTGGAGAGCATTTGGGAGTTGGGTTTTGAGGATGGGCACCCGATCGAGTAGAGTACATCATTTCCACCCGCAGGATTCCTCTCTTCACAGATGGAGGATGGGAGCTCTATTTAGAGAGAGCGTGCATATCGTGGAGCACTACAGAGAGATTCAGATGCCGATCTTGCCTCCCCGCCCAGCGTTATTGGCCTTTTTTCAGCCCCCCATCATCGACATCCCATTGATGGGGATTGACGGCTTTACATTGTCGAGGGCCCCTGTTCTCGTGGAGATGTTCCAAGATTGGTGGATCCTCAGACGATTGGAGCTCGCACCGCGCCACACGCTTTTATGGGGGATATGGTTCCGTGATCCGTGATGATGATGGATTGGCTAGCTCGTGTCGTAGATCCAACTCATGTGACATGATTGACAGATTGACGCGTAGTTGGACCGGCCACATCTTTTCATTTCGCATTTGGGCGTAGATCCCGCAGAGGTAGATACTTTTGATCCTTCCACCTCGGCGCCGGGTCCCCTGATGACCCATATGGTTTTTCCGGCGCAGATCCTCCTTTGTATAGGCCCCGACATCCCCGTAGATAGAGATCCAAGTGACTCTCAGAGGAGTTACATCGTGGACAAGATCGATGATGTGGACATCGACACCATTGATTTTTTCTGATGTATTTCTTTTCGATAGGCCTCGTTAGTCACCGGGTAGCTTCACCCCATTCTCGCTATATCTTTTGATAGGCCTCTCGTTAGATGTTAAGTAGCTTCACCCCATTTCCCTCGTATTTTAGTCAGCCAGTAGATGTATTAGATGATGATATACTTAGGAATGTATGCACGCTTTTCCATTCCCTATATCATATTGCCATCTATCAGATCATGCATGTTATTGTTATGCATATATATGTATGTCCAGAGATATTCAAAGATCGAACCCTCGGATGGTCTTATGACACGATACTACCCATACAGATGTCTTCTTCGATAGCTAGTCAGATTGATCATACCCCACCATTTATGGTGGTAATGGTATCCTATATCATGGTATGATAGTATATCACCATCGTATATGGTGATCGAGATGATTTGTCGCAAGATACTATGACCTTAATCGATGTTTCTGTGTTCCTCCAGGATTTTGTAGAGGGCATGCTAGAGCACCGGGTACCGGATGCATGTGTATTCCGCTTTGGGACCCGTGAGTCGACTTTACTTTGGAGGAGTATGCACGATCGACGATGGGACCTGGATGACACTCTGCAGTACGACATATGCGGCGATGGAGACATGAGAGAGACAGCTCACGACTCTCACAGGATTGAGGCGCAGAGTAAGTGGTGATGAGATTACATCCCGCCATGTTATATCCCAAAGATTTCTATTTGATGTGTTTTGCTCGAGGACAAATTTATGCACAAAGATTTCGGGATTTCACCACACCGGAGGATCATTGGCATTCAAATGTAGCAGTAGATGTATCGCTTCTATGCGTATTGTCATACGATACATGCCATGGTACATGGATGAGCTAGATATCGCGCCATTATGGCAAAGTGAGAGCTCTCGTGGAGGGTCGCACCATTGTACCGATGATTATCGCAGAGACCTTGAGGTCGGCTACACATCGCCGCACTTATCCGGGCAGAGAGAGTGTTCACAGTAGCTCTGGCCATGTCAGATGTGTGGTTCATGTCACACTTGAGACCGATCAGCACATTTAGACATCATGGATTTTGTTTCACCCATGAGATAGCCATGTCGACTTCTTTCAAACCGCATGGGTGTACAGATGTTGTATCTTGGTCCGCTTTTTGGTAGAGATTGAGATCCGCTTGATATATTGCCGTTGTTCAAGGCTTAGCTCACCCTATAGCCTTCATTACTCATGCTCCGCATGGATTATCTCCTCCGGCCGGTTTGAGGGGCATGATCACTTACCACCCATCGGGCCGTGATGTGTCGGGTTTGACTGGGCCTGGATTTTCATCCGTATGAGGGGGCAAGTGAGTCGCTGCTTCTCATCACACCGCTTTGTCACGGAGGATGATCTGTGTCAGATGCCTCGCTGGGATCAACGAGAGTCACGAAGTTTTTCGTCACCATCCAAAGTTGTTTCGCAGAGTATTATTCGCATGGATGGAGACAGAGATCGCATTGGTCGGGCAGCAGATCCACAAGCAGCAGAGACCGATTCTCGACGATGAGGAGCCTATAGAGGAGGAGGTCATTCCCACCGATGACTTGATCACTGGGCCGCCAAGATTTGTGATAGATTCTCCCACCCCGAAAGTGCCACCGCTATTCAAGATTCTAACACAACATTTGGAGCAGAGCTTACATCCGATGACCTATGACAGAGATCAAAGCTAGGGCCATGATGTCGATAAATTTCTTGATGAGAGAGATACCGCCTGTTAGAGAGGGATGAGGCTAGATCACCCAGGATGCATTGATAGTTGAGCGGATGCCGCCTTATCTCGCTAGGGATGTGGCCATTGCAGACAAACACTTCGTTGAGATCCCAGATGACGGCCACCGGGCCGATATGAGTGCTTACATTGATGAGCATTATGCCACCATGCAGTTAGCCTCGATCCGCTAATGTAGATACCTCAAGGTGAGCTTGCAGTGCTTCCTCCTCCTTCTTTTAGAGAGGGATGCTATGTTAGATCCGATAGTTCATATGTATACAGATCTCGTAGATAGCTTTTGTATTTTCCTCGCATGCACTAGCTTAGCCATTTTGTCATGTACAACATGTATGTATATATCAAACAAGATTATGTATGGCAGGAAATATATTTTGATTCACTTCCCTTTAGTTATGCTCGATACTTGCTTGATGTTTGCCTCGCTTTCTCCGTGGCCTTTGATCTTGATGCATTCTCGAACTTATCCTCGATAGATGGACATTGAGACGCCGCAAGGTCTCTCGTAAACGGATCATTGATTACCGAAAAATCCCTACCATCTTTTGGTGTCTGGGACCGGTATCTCAGATGGAAAAATGGAGAGGAGGGTAGTTTCTTCCTCTCTCGAGATCGACCGCACTACGATGGTCGCCAAAGATTTCTATTTGTGAGAAGCCTAGTTAATTCCATCTCTTATGGGTTGGTATTGCTTTTCGAGGCACGATCGCAGCCTTAGATGGTCACCGAATCTTCTATTTGTGAGAAGAGGTTGGATAATTCCATCCCTTTGATCCGAAACCGATGAAGTGGGGAAATTTGAAGGTTGATCCTGCATCGCGGTGACAAGTATGTTTGTTCTCGGTAGGGGTTAGATCGCACCATGAATGGGTCGCCACGACTTCGTTGAAGAGGAGATCAAGTCTCATGTAGTTCAAACTCGTGTAAGAGGTTCAACGCCGAATGCGAAGGCGTATGGGTGTAGAAGTATTTTTTTTTTTTGTTGTTTTTGTGAAGAAAGGGTAGAAATGTTTTTGTTATTTTTTCTTTATCATGACCGGGCCATATAGAATATGGTTGCCTCACGCACCCCTGTGTATCGTGGAGATCAGTCGACGTAGTTCGCCCCTCGTGATGAATCGCAATCAAGAGAAGCGTGAATCCCATGCGCAAAGCTATATCATGGGAGAAGAAAGTTTAATCCCATGAGGGATAAACCGCAAGTGTGGAGAAAGTTTAATCCTATCTTGAGGATAAACCGCAGGGTGAAAAGTTTAATCTCGCCTTCGGAGAAGTAGGTGAAAAGTTTAATCTCGCCTTCGTGAGAAGGTGTGAAAAGTTTAATCTCGTGAGAAAGTGTGAAAAGTTTGAAATGGAATAAAACCAGGCTACTGGCTTGAAGTGTATGTTTCCCTGAGGGGCAGAAGAGTTTGTAAAAAGGAGAGAGGGTTCAAAACCGGAATGACTGGTGATTGGATGATCAAAACCAGGATGTTTGTTTCGATGGTTACTTCAGATATAGTACCGTTTCACATTGTCCGAAGTTGATAAGTCGTGGAAATTCATCGCCATCCATTTTCGCAACCCGAGAGCACCTCCATCAATACTTCTTTGACAATAAATGGGCCTTCCCAGTTAGGGGCTTAATTTTCCTTAGATTGATCTTGGTTGTCAATGATCTTCTTCAAAACCAAGTCATGTTGTTTGAATTGTCGTAGTCGGATTTTTTTTCGTTGTAGGATCGTATGATCCTCCATCGATATAATCGACCATGGAAGATAGCCATGGTTCGCTTTTCATCTATTAGAGACAATTGGTGATACCGCCTTGTACCCATTGGTCTTCATCCAACCGAAAGCATCCATCAATACTCGAGGGATTCCATTTCCACTTCTATGGGGAGCACCGCTTCCATCCCATAGACTAACGAAAGTAGGGGTTGCCTCAAAGGAAGCACGCATTGAAGTTCTCAGAGGCTAATAAAGTTAGAGGCAAGAGGTCGTGCCATCCTTTGTGATCGAGGACATTTTTCGCATGATCTTCTTGATGTTTTTATTAGCCGCTTCAACAAACACCATTCATCTTTGGACTCAGAGATGACAGAGTTGAGATGTTTGATGTGGAATTTTTTCGCATAATTCCTCCATCATGTTGTTGTTGAGGTTTTAGCATTGTCTCGACACAATGACCTCTCGTTGTCCATATCGATCGACAAACAACATTGTTTTTCGGCGAAAGCAATGATGACTTCTTTAGTAACCCCGGGAAGGAAGTCGCTTCAACCCATTTGGTGAAGTAATCGATCATGGTGAATATGAATCGATGTCCATTATCGGCTTTGGGCTCGATGGGGCCCGATCACGCCCATTCCCCACATTGAAAAGGGCCATGGCGAACTCATATTGTGGAGTTCCTCGAGGGGCGGATAGCATTCCCATGGATCTCGACATTGATAGCACCTCTCGACGTGATCATCACAGGGCCACCTTTGAGTGTAAGCCAATAATGTCCTGCTCGAGAATTTTTTCGACAAGTAGGGGTCCGCCATGTGAGGGCCAGATACTCCACCACGGATCTCATCCATGAGTCGCCGAGCTTGGTCTTTGTCCGCACATCCGAGGAGACCTAATCTCGCATCTCTTTGTAGAGTGCATCTCCGCCAAGTAGAATTTCATAAGAAGTCGATGAATCCGCCTCTTCTCGCTTAGGCTCGGCTCAACGGGTGTAGATCCATCTCGTAGGTACTCCTTGATATGTTGATACCAAGGGTTGTGGATGGGAGGCAACTCATCCGATACTTTCCAATGTAATTCTATAGATCGGGCTTTTCAGATAGCAATCGTGATGCTTGGCATGTTTTTCTCTTGTCGTATGTAAACCAAGGAGGCCAACGCTAATGCATTCGCAAAGTCATTCCTATTACGAGGAATGTGTAGAAAGGAGATTTCTTCAACTCCAAAGCCATCTCAGAACTTGCCATGGTAAGGCAAAGAATGTAATTTTTGGTTTGATAGATTCTCGTGGATCGCTTGATTACCAATTCGAATCCCCAAAGACAAGCTTAATCACCGATACCCATTGAATTTAAAGCAAGTTTGAGTCCCATGATATACCCTTCATATACTCACCGTGGTTGTTGGTGTCGATAAACCGCAATTTGATTTACGACGGATACCGCTTCCCCGCATGTGATATTAAAATCGCTCCCGCCCAGAGCCTTCTCGAGTTAATACCCATCAAAATACATTTTCCATTAATGGCATGTATCGCATCGATGTGGTAGCCGAATTATCATTACTCCTTCATCAGAAAGTATGTTTCTAAGGGTTTGTAATCCTCGCAGTGCAAAGCCGCCAATTGATCCGCAATTCCTCGACCTTTGACCGACTTTTTGAGTCACGTAGACGATGTCAAATTGTCAGTAGGATCAATCGCCATCCGGATACCGACAATTTAGTATGGGTTTGTCGAACACATACTTAAGAGGATCCACGCGGATATGAGATGGGTTGTGTGACCATGGAGATAATGTTGTAATCTCATGGAAGCCCATGCTAAAGCACAACAAGTCTTCTCGATCGAGTGTACTTGTGTTCACCGATGTCAATCTTTTGTCGAGGTAATAGATAGCTCGCTTCTTGGCCTCTATTATCTTTTTCTCGCCTCAAAGATATGCCCCCATAGCATTGTCATTTATGGATGTGCATACATGAACAGGGGAACATCATCCCTGGAGGTACCAAAACAGAGCGTTGATCGCTTGCTTCTTAATTGTGAGGAAGGCTTTTTGACACTCATCGTTCCATTTCATGGAGGAGTTCTTCCTTAACAATTTGAAGATTGGCTCACAGGTTGCCGTGAGTTGAGAAATGAATTGGCTAATGAAGTTGATCCTTCCCAAAAATCCCCGTATTTTCTTCTCGTCGAGGAATGGGCATTTCCTCGATGGCCTCGGATTTTGGTAGATCCAGCTCAATCCCTTTGTGGTCGATTTCAGAAGCCTAGCAACTTGCCCCGACTTAACACCAAAGGCGACTTCAAGCGGATTCAACTTTAAGTCAGACTTTTACGCAACCTGCTGAATGCCTTTTCGAGATGGTCTAAATGGTCATCCTCCTTCCGGATTTGACAATGATGTCATCCACATAGATCTCTATCTCTTTGTGCATTAAATCGTGGAAAAGAGCCATCATAGTCTCCGGGTAGGTTCCCTTTGCGCTGATGAGGCCGAATGACAACCGCCTCAGTAGCAAAAGGTTCCCAAGGCGTGATGAAAGCAAGCTTTTTCACGATCTTCCTCAATAATTATAATTTGATGGTACCCCCGCAGCAATCAAAGAAAGGAGTACATGCCGTATTGAGCAGTATTGTCAATGAGAATGTGGATAAATGGCACGGGAAAGCTATCTTTAAGGCAAGCTTTGTTCAAATCCCGATAATCCACGCAAACTCGCACCTTTCCCCCTGGTTTAGGCACGGGAACAATGTTGGATATCCACTCCGGATATGTAGACACCATGATGATGCCAGCTTGAAATTGTTTCACAATTTCTTCTTTAACTTTTAAACTCCACTCAGGTTTCAATCGCCTGAGCTTTTGCCTAACTGGCTTGAATCCTTCTTTAATGGGAAGGCGATGAAGAACAATGTCAGTGGACAATCCCACCATGTCTTCATGAGACCATGCAAACACATCCTGGAATTGGGCTAATACAGTGCAACCATGTCATTCCGTTGATTTGTGGTAAGGTCGAACCAACTGGATTAGCTTAGGTTGTCTAAGGTTCCGAGATTGAAAGGAGTGGTTTGATCAAGATTGGGTTTGGGTTTGTTTCACGACCCATTCCTTAATCTCTCGAGGTGTCTCAATGTCCTCTCGATGTCCATCAAGTCCGAGTCCAACTTTGCATCAAAGTTACAAATTTCTTGTGGAGAGAAGGCACCTCATCAAAGAAGTATGTGCACATCTAAATTCGTAGTCCTAAAACAAAAATATGCTTTCACTTAATATATGCAATCGCTCGATCATACAAAAGTGTTAGCATGTACGTGATAAAATAATCGCTAAGTGTGTAAAGGAAAGCAAGCAATTAAAGTTATCTACAGGGTAGAGGGATTTTCTGCCCATTTTACCCTCGTCGACCAATGTATGGAGTGCTGCTCCAATTGTCGAGGGAAAAGTCCTGATGGACTGCAGTGATAGAAGGATCGTCAGTGTCCTCCTTTTCCCGAATGATAACCATGACATCTGGGCAATCATCGTCTGGGGTGTATCTGTTGGTGTGTTCATCATGAACAATGACGCGAATGCCTGCCATCATCAAGGCAAGGTCATGTTTACGTTTTCGTTCCTTTTCTTCCGCTTCGGGATCAGGAATCAGCACCTCTTTAGCTTTGATTGGCACTGGTTTTAAACAACATAGCCACAAGAGATGGTCGGCACCTTTATCGAGACCGTGATCAACTCATGCAGAAGGTATAGAAAATCGCCGCAAGTGGCGGAAGTTCGAGGAACCCGCTTATGCTTATGAGGGTTCCCGTGAGTGGAACTAGCAGTAATAGCCTCAGCCCTACCGTCTCCAATTTGATTGGACATTTGGATAGGTGCTTAATATACCGTTGATCCTTACCAAGCCTTGTCCAAAGTTGATAACCCAATAACATCATTTCTCGAGTGGTCGATATAACCTCATCGTAAAATTGGGTACGGAAGTGGCGCCCAATAGAATGGTATCATGTGTTACTCACTTCCGCAGTATGGAAATCGCCTACCAACTTCAATTGAAGTCGATAATGGTAGAGTTCCCGATCTAGGACATTCCGCTCAAAGATCGACAAAGTGACTAGATCGTTGTTGATGATGTATTTGAGTTGTTGATGTAAGGTGGAGGGACAACCCAAACCATGTGTATCCATGGTCTCCCAATAAAAAAGTTGTATCCCTAATCTATCTTGAGGACGGAAGGATACATTGAATGTATTAGACCAATCTCAATTGGCAATTCAATCTTTCCAACGGAATTTTGCCGAGATCCATCAAAAGCTCTGATGATCGTATGGCTACTTTGGATTCGATTGAGATTGATATTCATCTTCACCAAGGTGGCATAAGGACGTATATTCAGAGAGATGAACCTCCATCTATCAATACTCCAAACTAGCATGTACCGAAAAGACAACACCGTGATGTGCAAGTGGTTTGTAATGACGGTCCCTTCGGAGGTATGTCGTCATCGCTGAAGGATATCACATTGTCGTTGAAAATGTGATCAACCAAATGTTGAAATTTTTCTACATTCACCGATTTTGGAAGTGTAGGCTTCTTCCAAAACCTTTAGCAAGATCTTCCGATGCTCCCTAAGAGAAAACCAGTGTTAATTGAAATCTGTGTGGAGCTTCTCGCAAGCTTAAAACCACTTTCGCTTCTTCATTATGGCCCATAGTACGGAGGAATTTTTCAATCTTCTCCATGGGCAACTTCCCCTTTGCTTCGCAAGTAGGCTTGATAACCCGTTGAGGAAGGTACATTGGATTTTCTTTTTCACACCGTAGAAAAGAGTATGAGATGGATCCTCTCAAATTTTCCATAATTCCATGGAACTTTGTGTAAGTCGACAACAGATGTCAGAGTCCGCAAGGTAAAGGAATTGGCTCAAAAGCGCCACTTTCAAAGGATTGTCAGCTCCTTTGAGATGAATTGGTTGTATGGGAAATACTTTGACAGCCTCATCATCCACTTTGATATAATCGCCATCGATCCTTCCATTGGGTAGGCATGCATTCCCACCCTTAAGTTGCATGTTGTAATCATCCGCTATTTGCAGGACACCGCTATCAATAAGATTCTCAATGAGATGGCGAGTGCCCAACATTCTTCTCGTGCATGACCATGGAGAGAATGTGAATGATATCGACACATTTCATCAGATTGAACCACCCGAAAGGGGATTGATTGGAGGTAGAAGGAATGTGATTCTTCCTTCGCTGATCAACATTTGAAGTATCTCCTCCATAGATTGGCCCAAATAGGTGAATTCCCTTTATTGGGCAAAACTCGATGGGCTTTAGCACTGCTGCTTTTGCAACCTTATCCTCCATAGCTTCGCTTTTTCAAGGTGTTGATGAAGCATTCATAACAAATGGAAGGAGATAGCGTGTTCTCGCTCGATTAATCATGCGTGACTTGATGATGGTGGGTCACCGCTCGCCAATTGCTCAATTTGTTTGCAAAGAGCTTTCATTTTTCGTTCCATGGTAAACTCGAACTTCAGATAATCCCATTTGTCAACATTGTCTTTGATGGGTTGGGATGATTCACCAAGAGAATTGGAACCATGTCCAAAGGCTCCAATCGATCATGTTGACCTCTTCTTCTTCAGGTTGAGGAAGAGGGTTGTCTTGAACGTGAGGTTGATCAAGTTTAGTGACCACGATCTCACCATTGTCTATTAGATCTTGAATCTTATGCTTCAAGGCCCAACAATCTTGAGTATCATGTCCGGGGTGCCCCGCATGGTAAGCACACTCGAGTAAAGATTAAAACCCTTCCCATTAGGGTTGGTCGTGGAAGAAGATGTAATTTTCTCCGAGCAAATCGTAAGAGCAAGAATATTCTCGAGTGAGTCCCCTAAGGGTGTGAACGCTCGAGGCCGCTTCACTCTCCACTTTTAGGCAATGGAGGGTTCAAGATCAGCCGGAAAAGGGAGTAGTTTTCCTCCGTGATAGGCATGCTTGGATTGCCTTTTTTGTCCTTGTAGTATCAAGGAAACATCCTCCTCTTTCTTTTTATGGACCCTCCGGGGTTGTTTCCATAAGATCCGGATCGATGTGCTCAAGAATAAATTTTAAGAGCGGCTAGGTCTTGAATCTTTACCGACTTCAATCCCATTTCACCCATCTCGCCATGTTTGATCATTTCAAAAATGGCTTGCCAATACTACCTAGAACTCTTTCATAGAAAGGAGCTTCTCAGATATCTATGAAAGTCATGACCATTTCGATTCTCATCATGGAAGGAATAACTTGAGCAAAGAAGGCGCTCCACCTTTGAGCATACTCTCCGAATGACTCATTAGACTATTTTTGACTTTGGTAATTTGGTACCGGCCAGAGCCATCCGAGATTGAAAATCAGATTGAGTGAGGAAGGCGGGCCAACTCTTCCCAACTATGGATCTTAGAGTTGTCTAACTGTATACCATGAACAAGCTTCCCAATGACTTTTCTAAAAAAAATGTGATTTCGAGCTTTTCATTCTCAAAGATAAGATCCGAAGTTCTCCAATGAACACTTTTAAATGTGTATAATGATCCCCTAATCCGTCATACTTTTCAAAATCGGGGCTTTAAATTTCTCCTCGGATAATGAACACTGTGGAATATGCAAAGGTCTCAGATATGAAACACCGCCATGAGTTCCAATCCCTTTGAGAACACGTAATGGTTTCCTCCATTTGAAGGACTTTCTTCCCGATGTCACCGTTGTCCGGATCTCCTCGAGATGGGTGCCTTCAAGTTGTCTTTGTTGGTTGTATCCAATCGATGTTCGGAATTGTTTTTTTTCCGCACCTTGAACTCCTTGTGTAAAGGGTTCTCAGTATGTGTAGGTATCTTCGCACCTCGAGTAGATCGGTGTAATTTCTTTTCAGTAACAAACCAAGTCTGTGATTTGTTTACTCAATCCATCAAATTCTTCTCGGAAACAGATTAGACTATTCAAAGAAGAAGACATGATTGGGTCAGAAGCTTGTGGCCTTTTTGGATTTTGAAGTGTAACAGCCCAATTGCTTCCCTACAAAAGACTTATATTAGTTTAGTCTTAGGGTAATGTAAATGTTATCATAACATGTCCATTTTAGGAATTTGTCCCGCAAAACCCGGTTTGTTAATTGATAACATGTCATGCATAGATATTCTTCATATTTTCCATTACATATGGATGAACATGGAATAAAATTACAAGTAAATGCTTTTACAAGTAATTGAAAATGGAAAGAATGAAGAGACTTTCCTCCGCTTGGTTTATCGAGGTCGACCTATCTTAGGTTACTCTCGCGGCTTTTCAAAGCATGAAGGTTCCCAGATCATCGCAATCTACTCGACGGAAGTTAATCCGGTCTTTCAACCGGAGTTAACTCAGTGGTGTTTTTCCCGAGCCCCGGAATTATTCTTCCCCACGTCCAAAAGAATCAAACACCGATGTGATAGCCTCCTCCGTGGAGGGACCACACAACATACATTCACATACAACGTGTCTCACCGCTTATGCAAAATGATGACATGTGTGAAGCACTAATATCACAGATAGATATTTAGTAAAGGTAATAATTAAGATGCATTCGCACACATTCATCGAAATGTAAATGCAACAATCACACACAAGCATATAAAAATTTTGAAAAGCTTGTAATAGCGGCTTAAGCCCTCTTATCGAGTCCCCAGCAGAGTCGCCACCGTCGACGCCGGATTTTTGGTGTCCTTTTCGTTACTTGTTCTTTTGGTGTTCTCATGTTAATGTGAGATTTGTTTGAAAAAACAAGTGAAAAAGGTCCGATATGTATAATGTCGATTTATTGACTTTTAAGAGTCGCCATTGGTGTATTTAATCGTTGCACCAACGCAACCAAAAAAGGTTAGCACATCGACCTGTTGATTTGACATCGCTAAATGGGTCTCAAACCGAGATTCATTAAGGGTTCGGGGCTTGATTATATGGAGGAAGGTGTTAGCACCTCTCGACATCCGTGTTGTTACCACTATGACCGCCACTCTTCAAAGAAATTGTTATATGAATGTGTGTGTGTGTGTGGATCAATGTGCAATTTATTTGAAAGTAGTATGAGGCCTCATTCGCACCTATATATACACAAGGTTTGAATTTTATAGAAAATTCAGCTTTTAACCAAGATATAGCAATGAAGTTTTATAAAAGAGGTTTTTCAAACCTCGTGCTCAATAGGAATTGAGACCTTTTCATACTTCCATTTTATTAAATGTTCTATTTGTTTGCTTTTATTTTCGAGATGAGAAGCATCCTCGAGAAAATATATACAAGAAGTTGTTTAACTCCTTATGGGCATGACAACCATCCAAGGAAACTCGTACATCTATAAAATAATGTACAAGTCGCCATATACTAAAAATGTCCATCATGGGAACCTAATCTAGATTTAGTAGATCAACCGTGATCACATGATTCCTAGCTCACATGATATCGCAATTTGTATGGAAAGCAAAAGAAGTAGTTATATATATATAAAGTTGTAAATATATATATACAGATCGGATCAACCACCACGTAAGCAACTCCATGGGGGATGTAAAAATGTAAATATATATATAAAATATATATATATATATATATATATATAATGATGATCAACCGCCACGTAAGTAAACTCCAAAGTGGAGTAAATGTAAATAAAGTCAGAAAAGTTATCAATCGCCATTTAAGTAAACTCAAAGGTGAAGATGTAATGTAAATAAAGTGTAAAAGGCCACGTAAGTAGTACTCTGTGCTCCGATAGAAATTTATATATATATATATATATATAATATATATATATAAATATATAGAAAAAAATCTGATGTAAACCGAGCTCATCTGATATGTCCGACAACAATTATATATATATATATATATAAAATAATAGTAAACGCACTGGATGTAAAATCCTGTGCTCATCTGATATGTTCCGATAAAGAATTATATATATATATATATATATATATAAAAGCAATTAAACGCTCGGATGTAAAATCTGTGCTCATCATGTAGTATCATACGCTTATATAGTTCTGATATATATATATATATATATATATATATATATATATATATAATAAAAGTATAAACGCCTCCATCAAGTCTAGGCTCAATCGAGGCATAACTCGATAATGTTAGTCCATATATATGAAATATATACATATATTAGTATATATATATAGTATGCATGTAATGAAAACCACTTGATCAAGTCCTGCAAACACACTCACACGACTATCAACGTGTACAACAACAATGTGTGATATATGAGAAAGAGGTTTTATAGAATGTAAGAAGGCTTACAGCATGCCAAAGTAGACTTCTTAGACTTTAAATGGATAAACACTCATCTCCCCCACGGATAAAAAGTAGCTATATGTGAGCTAACTAGTGTTTAAAGAAGAGGAAACACTCAAAAGATGTATATGCAGAGCAAAATGGACAGGCTTCCTCGCTTTTCCTTCTCTCTCTCTCTTCAAATGGTCAACCCTCAACTTATATTTATAGATCGATGGTCGCAGTATATTTCGAGGTAGCCTGCAGCTTGTACTGCGTACAATTGGTCGTGGTGGATCCGAGCCTCGGGTCCCATTATCTCATAAGACGCGGCAACATGCAATCGTAATGTCCGCCGAACTGAAGAACTTCAATTTGAGCATCCAAATGAAGTATATCTGCACTTCTTAGATCGCTTGTGTCGAGAGTTACGAATGACATGGATTAGAGGTTGTACGAAGTCGAAGAGGGTCTATGCCCATGGTCTTCAAGCTTCAAATTCTATCCAAAGTATCGCCACACGTAATAGTCACTCCGGATTGTTAATCCTCGGCCTTGTGGGGGACATTGTATGTATATGTATGAAGTGTTGAGATGACGTGCCATTTATCGAAGGAACAAGATGATGTATGACTCCTTCACGGGTTATCGCCGGCTTGAGTTGAAAGAGACGCTGCTTCGTGGTTACAAACCGAGATTGGACCACTTGTTGGTATGTCGTGATATCATCTTTTGAGAGAGAAGAAGACGACGGTTGACTCTCACCGGTTATCACGGCTTAAGCGGAAAGTAGACGGGTCTCAAGGTTACATCTGAGATTGGACTGCTTGTTTGTATGCCTCACTGTCATCTAGATTGAAGCTGATTGCATGTGTTTACAACAAGCATTTTTGGGGTTATCGCCGGAACTGCAATGGCATCCCTTGGGGTTATCACAAAGGATGGGGTTCCTACTCCCAGTGTTATCTCTAGGATCGAACCGAAATCGAACGTCGAGATAGATTGTCCTCTCCTGTTGTCTTAGGTCTTTTGATCTCGAGACAGGATCTTTGAGATTCTGACACCTGATGTGTTGATTTGAGATGATGTTTTGATCTCGAACTCATATCAAGATGGTTATCTCCGAGATTGGAAATGACAAATCTACCCTCCCGCAATGTAGGAATTCGAGAAAATTTGAGATGGGATGATGTTCATTGGCTTCAGGTTCTTGGGCTTGGGTTGGAGTCCTTAAACTTCCAATCAGTATTCCACACAGTATCCTTAAGATGGATGTAAGTTGATTCTTTCAGATTAAATCTGGTATATTCAGTATACTAAAAAGACAAATCTACCCTCATAACAATGTTAAGGAATATGGATTTGCGTAAATCATTTCTCAACCCTAAATGGTGTTTTTACGGGAATTTCTCAGAAAACTTTTATTATCGTCTTGGAAATTCTAAACAATTAATTCTAGCACATAGCCCGAATACTAACCACATCCGCACCTTTTAGGTCATAGAACGACCTTCACATAGCTTACTCACATAAATAATCAATTAAATTAATTTAATTCACATAATCAAATAAAATTTTAATTCTCATATAAATCCTATTTTCTCGGGCGTTACATTTGCCGTTATTTTTATAAAAAGTTATTTCTGTCATTTTCTAACTTCGACAGTAATTCCTTTGTGGGGTCCACCAATGATCGTGTCATCGTACGAATATTCCCTGATAAAATGAATATTCCCCGACCAAATGAATATTTTATAACAACTTGCTTACTTTGCAAAATTTATAAATATTACCCATAACTATAACATTATATCAAATCCACACCATAATATTCAAAATGATATTTAGAGAAAATTACTCTTTATTCATAAAAGTTGGGGTCTTACAACCTCCCCTTCTTAAGAATTTTCGTCCTCAAAATTAGTGTACGTACCTGGTATATCGAAGAGGTGAGGATACCTTGATTTCATTTCAAATTCTAACTCCCAGGTCATTTCCTCAATATCATGTGCTAGTTCTCGGAGGCACAATAGATATCTAGAAGGGGGGGTTGAATAGATAATTAAAAACTTTTCTTTTAAACTAGTTAGTATGATTGTGATTAATGCACATCGGAATGAGTATATGATAAACCTTCTTTAGATATCTTGAGTTAATGAGAGTAAGGCGCTTATATGCGGTTATAGCAGCTTATAATGGACACAACAGTTTAAGTGGTTCGTGAGCACTTAAAGCTCCTAATCCACTCTTCTACTCCTTGAGTAGGGAATCCACTAAGGATGTCTGTTACACTTCTTGAATCTCACAAATTCCTTCTAGACCAGCAGTCTATGCACTTCTTAGTTTACTCTTGAACTCTTCAAGTCCAGCAGACTTGGTTCTTTACAGTTCACTTAGAACTCTTCAAGTCCTTCAGACTTGGAACTCTCACTTCAGTTGATTGGTTGTTGTTGAGATCGTGATTGGTGCTACTCAGTTGCTATTAAGCACTTGTTCGAAAGAACTGAGTAACTGAGCAAGCTTTCTATCTTTCTCAGATCGTAGAGTTGAGCGTTGAGTGTTCTTGTGCGTTTTTGGCCAATGCTTGCTTGCTACTCTAATCTGTCTGTGTTCTATATATATGTGATATTTGTAAATATATTCGTTGAAGTCTTCTGATGAGGCATTAAATGCGTTTGCATTTCTGAGCTTTGATGGAGACTTTTCTGCACATCTTCTGAATTGTAATCTGGCCCACAGACACAGTAGACGGCTTTCTCACTTAACACCTGAAAAGGCGTTTTCCTCTGCCCAATGGTCCTTTTCTTAGCTTCTTGAATACATTTCTTTTGATCAATACTAAGGATATCTTTTGTACCGTTGGGACTAGTGAGAGTTTCAACGTTCAAAACTCATTCCACATTTGTTGGAATCTGTTTCCAAACAAGAGATAGGGCTCGATGCTTCTGACATAAGATAGATGATACTCTACGATGCATATCGTGGTGTTTTGCCATATTTGTGCTTGGTTTGAATAGAACACTACGATTTCTTTCAATACTTTTGCTATGATTTTTACTTGCTCGTTTTGTAGACTCTATGCTTCCGAGAGCACACTACGATCTCTGCTTTCTCATCTTGCAGACTCTTCATATCCGAAAGCACACTACGATCTTTGAATTAGCTTCGGCAAACGTTTGGACCACTCTACGATTTTTGAAGAGGCCCTTCGAGGCAGATACACTACGATCATCTCAACTCTACGATCCTACCTTAGCTTCTACATTCTGTTGATCAGCTGAATAGACTACGATTCTCTTCAAAGTCTATCTATTTCTTTCTAGTCATAGATCAACCTAACATTTTTGATCTCTTTATCTATATAAGTGAACATTAAGAGCTAAGATCAACCTAGAAATTTTGATCTATCACTAAGTCCTTGTACATATATTCCTTGAAGGACTTTACATATAATCATGAGCATTTACTTTAAACATCATATCAAAATATTCATTCTTCCAACATTCTCCCCCTATTTGATGTTGACATAACCAAGGAGATTTGTTGTCATGATTTATTAAATTTTATATGCAGTTGCAGCAAAGTAAATATGACTTAATATTTCAGTGAGCAGCTGAAATTTCCTAGAGAATAAGCATGAATTTATTAATGTATGAAGACAGATATTACATTTAAGTTTGACTTCATCAATATGATTTTAAAAATTCAACTTATCTCTATTTCTTTGGCTTTTTGCTTCTTAGAGGATTTGTATATTCCTCAGCTCTCCTCTTTCTGTTTGCTTCATCTCTCCTGGCTAAATCCTCCAGCTCACTTGGGCTTAGTTTAGGATTGTGATCATGCCTATTCATGAATGCAGGATCTCCAATTGGCATTCTTAAGCCTGTTGTTGTCACCCCATGAGAGCTGGTAGTTGGCCCTAGACTCCTTAATGGTTAAGCCATTAAAACTTCCTGTTGATTAGCTCGTTGGGTCTGATGGCTGGATCATGGAGTCTGCTGGTTGATTTGCCTTATAAGAGGGTTCCTTGATACTTGAGTTTGGAATTGACCTCTGCCTCTTCCCTTGCCTCCCTGATCTCCTTTCCCTTTATTCTCCCCCTTTATGTTAGCATCAAGGGTTCGAATATCTTCGGAGAGGCGAGTGACTCCTTGGACAAGCTCGTTGAGTTGACTCTGAGTTTGAGCAATGTCCTCGCGATTCTCTTGGATCAAAGCATCAGAACGAGTTTCACGTCGTTAAAGAATGTTGAGGACAGTTTCAGTCTGCTGTATTTGACCGATGGAGAAGTCTTGAAATTCTTTGACTGCAGTTTGAAGACTTTCTGTATCATTAGATCGTTCTGAGTTTCTTGAGTTTTTTGTAAGATCAAGACAGCATCCCGATGCTTTTTGGCTACGAGAAAGTGAATATCATCCATGTCTTTTATGCTTTGAAACATTTCTTTGATGATCTCTTTGAGCGTTTTAGAGAGCTCAGAGCTTAGGGAGCTTGGTAGATTATTGGCAGCACTGATCATTGATGTTAACATTAGCTGAATAAGTGAAGTGTGATCCTCAAGACTCTCATCGAGTTCCTTAACCACTTTTGCAGACATTGCTGACAGATCAGCCTTTGTGGACAACTTTGAAAGAATTTCATCCAGTTGGGGAAATTTTGAGGAGGGAGGTGATGTGCTTTTGAATTGATCTTGCAATGAAAAGGGCAAGATCAAGATTGAAGTATTCATTGCTGGATGATGAGGGAATATTTGATGGAGGTGCCTAGGTTTGGATGTTTAAGGTTGGTGACTCTACGATTTGAGGTGTAGACTCTACAATGGGGTTAGAGTCAGTGATTGTATAGATGATGGGATGTGGGAGCATTATGAAGTTGGTCACATGTGGTTCTTCAGTTACAGAATTTTGGGACTTTGCAACTAGAAATTGATTTAGTGGATGAAGAATTACTTCTAACCATCGAGGGAATTCATAAAATTGATTGAATGAGGATGATGGCAAGTGATTAACTCTAAAGAGGGTTGGGATGGACAATACCTCAGGTTTATTCATTGAGCAAGAGTTGTTCGTGAGTAACTTCTTGGCAAAGTTGAATCTTCCTGGGAATCCATGAGCTAGCACAGAGATGGCTGGATATTCTTTGAAGCTCCAAAACATGTGATTCTAGGAGTTTAGAATTTGAGCTTGGTGGAAAGGCATCATGGGTAGATAAGAGAACAGTTGCTCATACTTATCTTTTCTGTACCCATCTATGCCTACTGCTATGATCTCGACCTCGTCGTCTTCATTCGCTTCTCTGTTCTCGTTTGAGGATTCCATTATATCAATGGCCTTATGATGTTCTTATACTGGTTCTCCCTCTTTGTCTGCAGGAATCTCTTCTTCTGTTATGGGGATATTATGAGCCTCCCCCTCAGTATGATCATCCTCTTGTACGATTAGCAGCTCCCCCTCAGCTGGAGCCTTTTCTTCAGGCATCTCCCCCTCAGCTGGCATGTTTTCTGTGATTAGAATTTGTGTGTCTCCCCTCACTTGAGTTACATCCATTTGACTTTCTTTGGATAGTTCTGTTAAATTTGCCACTCTTTCTCTCCTTTTTGAGTACTCCTTCATTAACAAGGATATACTTCTTAACCGCTTTTCTTCTTGGTTTTCTAGGCTAAGCCACGTTTCGTGGACTTTCTAGAACTTCGTTTTGTCCTGCCGATCGCCAGTAATGTTTGATTCAAATTTACTTTCTTGCTTGATGTATTTGGTTCAGTCTGTGACGATCGGCAGAGATTCTACGATCAAGAGATGGATGGCCTTTTGATTTATGGTGATCGATTTTATTCTTCTTCAAAGAATTTGAGATATGGTAGCTTTATCTTTTTTCGCTTACCTCACCATCGTTCCTTTCTTCTTAGGATCCTTAGAGTCTCAATGTCTGAGGACTCTACAGGCTTATCAGTAGTGGATCCCTGAGGCTCTTCTATAGTTCTGGCTTTTAGCTTTCTTTTCCCTTTGCATTTTCTGACCAAAGAAATGGGTACTTCTTTGTTAGCTTCTTCTTCTTCAGCTTCTCTGACAACTGACATATTTCCTGGCACTCCTGATTCCTTTATATCACCAGTTCTACCACTGGATTCAGACAACATCCGCACATTTTTAGCTGGATTCCTTTTCTAGTTCTCAAATAGTTGTTGGGTCATTCGACGATTTGGATTGATGGCTTCTCTTTCATCGTCCTCAATTAAGTCACCAAGAGCAGCCTGTAGGATAATGCTTATAAATCACCCATAGAGCATTTTCTGAGAGCTCTTTATCTTCTTTGAGCTGATTAACCACTTCCCAATCCATTCAAGTAATAGAGCCCCATAGTTAAGTTGTATTCCATAACATATGGCAATCATGAGCTTGAGTTGCACCTCATTCACAGAGTTATGACCTGAGCTCTTACAACATATATATTTTCCAACAATATCAGCTAGAAATTCATACCTTTGTGGAAACTCCTTCTTCTTTTATCCTTTGACAGAAGGTGATTTCTTGTGATGCATCTTTTTGAGTCCCTTATGTAAGTCTATTCCATCTATGGACGGATACCCTTCAGATTTGAGACATAGGTCTAGATTGATGTCCTCAGCCTTTAGTCTGATTTTGACGTTCCTGACTTTCGTAGTGATGGTGTTGTTTTCAAATACCCCGTTATTGTAGAATTCTTTTACCAGCTTCGGGTAGATCAATGTGTCTGTACCCAAAGCTTCTTCGAGACCCGCCTTCTTTAGTAGCGACAAAGTCTTCTGAAATTGGGGTTCAGTTGTTTTGAACTCATCAAAGTAGAGTATGTAGCCGGAGATAACACTGGAAGCCGCCATTGATTTTCTTGCAGGAAGTGTGATTTACTGAACTTTCTAGATAGCTTAGGGTTTCTTCTTGCAAAGATAAGGAGAGGGATAAGCTTTTGAACTTCTGATTTCAAAAAGGCGCCTTTAAATGGTACAAGTAACTTTCTCTCTCCATTTTGCTTAGTGGATGAGTGTCAAATTCATTGGCTCTCACTGAATTTGACAGAGAAGGATTGTACTGAAATTCCCTTAACTCCTTCTGAGCTAATGTATTCTTCAGGAGGACTACGATCGTTGAGATGGTCCTTCGAATCGTCGAGTCTGTTCTACCATCATTGAGTCTGTATAGCAGTCGTCGTGTCTGAGCTGTAAACATAGAGTTTGAACTGTGCTCGTCGAGTCTAACTAGCAATCGTAGAGTCTGACCAAGTCCTCGTGATGAACTTTTTGGCTTAGCATTCTTCTTAGTTTAAGGTAGCTCAAGAAGGGCCAACCTCATTGAATGAATCAAGGGTTAGGTTTATCCCTGAGGTACTTATCAAAGAGATTGTTTTGTTTTATGCTTGATCATCATAGGGTGCTCCTTTGGTTTTGTTGATGTAGCTCTGCTATCGTTGAGTCTGCACAACGATCGTTGAGTCTTCACTGCGATCGTTGTCATTTTGTGACACTTTGGTTCTACGATTGTGGACTTCCTTTGATCATGTCTATGATTTTGAACATAGCCTTTAAACCTGTATGGTTAGCACATACTAGAGCATATTTTTCATGGTTGTAAGTTAAGCATGCCTAGCTCACTTATTAACTTGTTAAATCTGGATTCATCTAAAGGCTTTGTAAAGACATCGACAAGTTGATTTTCGATGAAGGATATATTGTAAAGATATAGTTCCATTTTTCACATGATCCCTAATGAAGTGATACCTTATTTCTATATGCTTAGTCCTAGAATGCATGATGTAATTATGAGTTATAGCAATTGCACTTGTGTTATCACGGTGAATAGGTATGGATTTGAATTCAAACCCATAATCGCTAGTTAATTTTTCATCCATAGGATTTGAAACAAGACAATCGCCAAAGAACAATGTATTCACCTGCGGTTGAAGTAGAATCTTTGAATTTTGTTTCTTCTTTGAACCAGGACACAAGTCTGTTTCCTAGCAATTGACAAAAGCATGGTACTTTTTTTCTATCAATTTTGCGACTGCAAAAAATGCATATGTGTATCCTATTAGCTCAAATGAGGACTCCTTGGGATACCAAAGCCCCAAGTGGGGTGTACCTTTGAGATACCTGAAAATCCTATTTACAGTAGTTAAATGAGATTCTTTAGGACTAGCCTAAAATCTAGCACAAATGCATGTTGCAAACATTATATCTGGTCTACTGACAGTTAGATATAAAAGAGAGCCTATCATATCTCTGTATTGAGTTATATCAATACTTTTACCTTTTTCATCTTTGTCAAGCTTGGTTGCAGGAGCAATTGGGGTTTTCATGGGAGAGGCTGACTCCATGCCATACTTCTTAAGTAAGTCTTTAATGTACTTAGCTTGGTTGATGAAGATTCCTTCATCAGTCTGCTTTACTTGTAGTCCAAGGAAGAAGTTCAGCTCACCCATCATGCTCATTTCAAACTTGCCTGCATAAGCTTGGATAATCTCTTGCATAGCTTTTCATCAGTAAACCCAAAGATAATATCATCAATATATATTTGAACTAATAGGACTTTATCTTTATGCTTTCTAAGAAATAGTGTGGTATCTACTCTACCTCTAGTGAATCCATTTTCAATAAGAAAGTTAGTTAGTGTTTCATACCATGCTCTAGGTGCTTGTTTAAGGCCATATAAAGCTTTGTCTAATCTAAAGACATAATTAGAAAGAGATGGATTGATGAAACCTGGAGGCTGCACTACATAAACTTCTTCTTGAAGTTCTCCATTCAAAAATGCACTCTTGACATCCATCTGAAAGACCTTGAATTTCATGTGAGCAACAAATGTAAGAAATATTTTGATGGCTTCTAGTCTGGCAACAGGTGAAAATGTCTCATCGTAGTCAATGCCTTCTTCCTGAGAGTAACCTTTGGCCACTAGTCTAGCCTTATTCCTGGTTATCACTCCATCTTCATCCATCTTGTTTCTGAAGACCCACTTGGTTCCAATTACAGGATGGTTCTTTGGTCTTGGAACAATTCTCCATACTTTGCTTCTTTCGAATTGATTAAGTTCTTCCTGCATGGCCTCTATCCAGCTGGAGTCTTCCATAGCATACTCTATTTTCTTTGGTTCCATTTGTGATAGGAAGCTTAGATAGAAGCATTCATTTTGGGTAGCAACTCTTGTTTTGACTCTTACATTCGGATCTCCAATGATTAGATCTTGAGTGTGATCTCTTTCCCATCTGCTTCCTGTTGGGACATCTATCCTTATACCTTCTTGTCTTAGATCTTCAAGATCTACATCTTCTTCTTAATGTGGAGGTTCATTGTCTATTATAGGCCTCTCTATGATTTCATTGACTTGCTAAATGGTTTCACTGTCTGGTACTGTGATCATAGTGTTGAGCTCGACGACCTCGTTCGTAGTGTCTAAACTATTGGTCGTAGTGTCTTGAGGCACTGTTTTGTCTAAATCTGTCTTATCAAATATGATGTGAATTAAGATTTCAACACTCAGTGTCTTCTTGTTGAACACTCTGTAGGCCTTACTGTCTGTGGCATATCCAAGAAAGATTCCTTCGTCTGATTTTGGTTGAAACTTTGTCAAGTACTGCTTTCCATTGTTGAGTATGTAGCATGTACAGCCAAAAACATGAAAGTAGCTGACACTTTGCTTTCTTCCTTTCCACAGTTCATAAGGAGTCTTTTTAATCGTAGAGTGTATGAGTGATCTGTTCTGACCGTAGCATGCAGTGTTGACAGCTTTTGCCCAGAAGTATTCAGGCAGATGGGCTTCTGCTAGCAGAGTTCTTCCAGCTTCTATTAATGTCCTGTTCTTTCTCTCGGCTACTCCATTTTGTTGGGGAGTTCGTGGAGCTGAGAAATTGTGACTGATGCCATTGTCTGTGCAGAACTGATCCATCTCTGAGAAATCGAATTCTCTGCCATGATCACTTCTTATGGCCTTGATTTTCTCTCCTTTCTCGTTCATCACCAGCTTGAACATCTTGATCAGTTGGGAGCTTGTTTCATCCTTTGAGGTTAGAAAGAACACCCATGTAAATATGGCGTGGTCGTCGACTACGACCAGAGAGTATCTCTTTCCCCCAAGGATCGTCGTTGGAATTGGTCCAAAAAGATCTATATGTAGCAATTACAGAGGCTTGTCAATTGAGTTGATGGTTTTGCTCTTGAATGAGCTTCTGGTCTGCTTTCCAAGTTGACAGGCATTGCACGGCCTTTCTTTAACAAAGTTAAACTTGGGTAAGTCTGCAACTAAATCTCTCGAAGCTAATTTGGACATGATTTTGAAGTTGAGATGAGATAATCTTTGATGCCATAGAAAGTTCATTTCTTCAGATGCTTTAGCCAGAAAACATATAGTCTCATCTGAGCTTAGTTTTCCAAGGTTTACTGTATAGACATTTCCTTCTCTTGTTCCGATTAACTTTACAGCAGATGTCTTCAGGTCTCGGACTTGACATTGATTGTTGAGAAATGCTACTTGATGACCCTTGTCGCAGAGTTGACTAATGCTTAGAAGGTTGTGTTGTAATCCTTCCACATAGGCCACTTTGCTGAAGGATACTACACCATTTCTAGCTAAACCATAGCCTCTTGTCTTGCCGGAGCCGTTGTCTCCAAAGATGACCGGGGGACCCTCCTTCTCTATATAGTCAGATAGAAGGGCTTTGTTCCCTGTCATGTGCCTTGAGCATCCAGTGTTCAGATACCAGGTTGTGGTCGTGGAGCTCTTTCCCTGTAATAACATTAAACCTTCATTTTGTTACCCATACTTACATTGGTCCTACATTGTTAGTGCCCTTGGGGACCCAAATCTGCTTGATTTTGGGTCTCACATTCATGGAATTTAAATAACATTTTGCAGCCTTGTGGCCAGCTCTTTAGCACACAAAACATTTGATATTATGCATGTTTGTGTGTGTGTGAAGGTTCTTCCTCCATTTGGACTTTTGTGGGTAATTGGTCATCCTCCTGATAGGCTGATATTTATTCTTCCATGTGTTCTCTTATTTCATGATTTGTGAGGAGTATATCTTACTTCTGTTGTACCTTCCCGGTTGGTTCGTAGAGTTGATCTCATTGAACTCTACGATCCTTCGAGGTTGGTGAGTAGTAGCTAGATTATTCTTCTCTTTTTTGAAACCCAGACCGGCATAAGATCCCTTACTCCTGGGAATATGAATTGAATCAGCTGAGCAGGTTTTGACAAGCTCAACCTTTTGTGAGGATTTCACAAATGTAATGCCTCTAATGAAACCTGAGACATTCCTAGTGCTAGTTTTCTTTGCTTTTTCCACACATGACTCTGAGGTAGATTCCCCAAAGCCTAACCCTGTTCTATCAGAGACACTTCTCTGGTTAGAGATTAAGGAATCCATGGATGAAGAGGATTTATTCCATATAGAGATTGTCTTTTCTAGATCCTTAATTTTAGAGGTTAGACTAGACTCTCTTTTTGCGCTGAGCTCATTTGTTTGTCTCAAGAGCTTATTCTCAGTTTCAAACTTGGAGAGAGAATTAGTACTGAGAAGGGGTGTTTCCAGTTCTTCTTGAACCTTTTCTTTTTCCTTTTGAAGAAGTGAATAATCCTTAGATAGAACTCTAAACTACTTCATGTATTGATGCCGATCAGATGTTATGCCATGTAGTGCAGTTCTTAGATCATCAATATCTACATCAGGGGAGTTGAAGTCAAATACCACATCGATACATACTTCATGTATGTTGGAGTTCTGTTTGTCCCTTGCATTTTTGGCCATTAGGCAGAGATTTGCCACTTGAGGATCTTCATCATCTCCAGATTCTGGAGTTGAGTCATTGTCTGAGTCACTCCACGATTGTAATGTCCTGAGAGTTTGAGAATGTAGTGCATGATAATGATCCTTAGAGAGGGAAATAAACGGGTTAAAGAATATGTAATACTCAAATATAATTGAGTCTAATTAAAGGTTATGAAATAAAACTTACAAGAATTTATTATGAAGAATGTGACACCCCCAAATCCAGGTACTTCATTCCCACAGGATTTGGTGTTCACTTAATCAAACATTCATATCTAACTACCCAATCACAATAAAACTGGATAAATAAAACCTTTCCCATTAAAGGGTTACATAATAAAATCTCCCAGGTTATCTAACCTTTAATTACAATCATTCAAATGCAAAAATTAAATAAACTTCATTAAAACCAGGTCTAAGATCATCATAATAAAAGTCTAAAGTAAAAATTACAAGTCTTCATCACTTGCACATTTTTCCCTTTCCTTTGCTAGACGAAGGTTCATCTACCTTCTCTTCTTTAGCTGCAATGAGTTTTAAAATATGCAAGAGTGAGCAAAATAATTGCTCACTAGATACAATACGAAATCAACAGGAGTATAGTAATAATAACTGCCAATAATAGGCTCATCAACAATGAATAGTACTCTATCCTCAATAGTCAAAAACTGAAATCCAAAATGTTGAATAAATATAACTGAGGGTCATAAGACCATGAACTATGTCCACAGTTACGAGTAATCTTTCAACTCCAACTTTAACAGTCATAAGACTATAAGGACTCCTCGTACTTAGGGGGATCAGCCTTCGTACCATATATTGTGCACAAACATTTAACGCTACACGTAAGTTAACCCCTAATCATAACATTAGGGTTGTTCATCTCAGTATTTAGAGTACAAGTCCGCTTTAAAGGAAGTTTGATTTGGATAAGCTGTGGTAATTTGAATTCAATGAACATCAACTAAGGATTAGTTGAATGAAACCAAGAACATTTCACTATAGAATAATCGTGATTGAATCAATCATGGTAAACTAAAGTCATGATTTAGGATTAATCTAAGAGCATACAATTTGAATAACTATAACACCTTGCTTGAATAATACTAAGCCAAGGTTAATTAGAATTGAATACTAAGCATGCATAACAATTTGATCAATAAAAATGTTCAACATTAGAATATATAAATTTGCATGCTAAACAACAAGTTAAATACAAGAATAACTTGCTCAAGAATAACTTACATCAATATATCATAATCGAATTAAAAACCATAATTAGTTCAACAAGATAAAGGATTAGAAAAACTTGCACAAAGAAAATTTAAGCGATTGCACAATTCTAAAAGTAGAGTTAAAGAACTTGCCTTGTTCGTGGACTAAATCGAACAATTCAAACCACAATATCCTACAAACATATGTCATCATGACATAATTAGTCATTACCATCTTACAAACACAACTAAGTATGTTCATCATTTAAAATTGGATTTTTAATCACATAATCGAGTTATAACACAAGTTAATCGTTAATACCATACTTATGCATAGTATAGAAATACTAAAATCAATATTTTACAGTGCTACTAACATCATACAACTTTTCTTAAAATTTAGTGTACAAAAAGTACCTTTGTCGACTATTCCTTTAACTTCACATGCTAGGCTACGATTTACAACATGGTGGGTATTTACTAACGAAAACATGAAGTGATGCTGCCCACATGAACAAAACTCACAAAGTCACATTATGGTGGTACCGTACAACCAGTGACTATTAAACTAAACTAACTTTCTTGCTAGTCCATGGGTTGGCTATGATTCGTAGCTTCGAACCGACATCGATAACAAGGAAAAAAGCCAATTTTGGCCTACAAACTCATTTCTAACAGACTAAATAGCATATAATTCATACAAAAACTTCATGCAAACAAAATTCAAGAATTCCAAACATTTTTCTACCCATACAACAACATAAACATCAAGTTTAAAACATCCAATTTCACTATTTTTGATATAAAAAAAAACTCACTTTTTGATATTTCAATGAAAATCAACACTGTAAATTTGTTTTTCAACCAAAACAATTAATTCAAAGCATCTTTATCAATATTTATACATACTCTCACAATTTAAATAGCCAATTTATCAACTACACAACTAATTAACTCTCAATTTTCTACTTTAAATTAACCCATATTCATTCACAAAACTCTCTGTAAAATGGTTTTCTTCACAACTTTATACATAACAACAATACACTGATTATAATCATATATAACCTATAAAAATAACTTTGCAACACTAGTTTATCATATGAACACACATAAAATCAACAATCATCCTACCACAAGAATTTTACAAAGAAATAAGAGAAGAGAAAGCTAAAACTTTTAAAACTTGAAAAGAATAGGATAATACCTTGAAGAAGATGATGATGGGTATTCCCTTCTTTGATTCTCAAACTTTTCTTCTCACCAATCTCTAGCCTTTCTTCCTTTCTTCTTCTCTTCTTCTCTTCTTCTTCTTCCTTTGAGTTTTTCTTTTCTTCCTAACTCTAGAGTGTACTAGATAAAATAACGTATATAGAATATAATATATATATTAATTATATAATATAAATACAAAACATATAACTGATATCAGTTATATGAGTTTTAAAAATCAAAAGCCATAAGGCTTGTTTGGTTACTAACTAAAAAAAATAACCCATTAATCCTAACACCCTGTTTGGTAAAATTCAATTAGATTGAAGACTTAATAGGCATTAAGCCTTGTTTGGCAAAATTGAATTAAACTCCCTTAATTTATTTTAGTAACTCCTTTATAACAAGGTTATTTGTCACACATTAATTTAATTAAATTAATCATAATAACAATTTATTAAATTACTTCATCACATAAATCAATAGCACCAAAATTATAATTTTCTATACAATTATAACTTTATTTAATCAACCAACACATCCTTTTAATTACAAATTCCAATAAAAAGAATAGTAATTGAATTAATCAAAATTCTATAACTTAATAATTAAATTAAATTAGCAAATAATAAATAAATTCCTTAATTATTTATTTAACAAATAATTAACCACGTCAAATCAAATTTGAACAATTATTTATTCAACAATAAACACATCCATTAAATATTTAAATAATTCAATAAATATTTAATATAACAATTAAAATTCTAGAATGTTACATCATTCCCTCCTTACAAAGATTCTGTCCCCAGAATCACAATTCAAAAAATTCATTCGTCACATTCTCCCCTACTTACAAAGATTTTGTCCCCAGAATCGAAGACACAGATTAAACAAATAACTCAGGGTAATTCTTCATCATTTCAGCTTCGAGTTCCCACGTAGCCTCTTCGACATTGTGGTTCCTCCAAATTACCTTCACAGAAGGTATCACCTTATTCCTGAGCACTTGTTCTTTCCTGTCAACTATCTGGATAGGAACCTCTTCATAGGTCAAGTCTTTCTCAAACTGTAATGGTTCGTACTCAATTACGTGCTTGTAATCAGGTTTATATGGTCGTAACACTGACACGTGAAAAACATTATGAATGTTTTGCAATTCTGGAGGTAGAGCTACCTCGTAAGCCACCTCTCCAACCTTTTGCAGCACTTCGAAGGGTCCAATAAATCTCGGACTTAGTTTCCCCTTCTTACCAAATCGAATTTTTCCCTTCCAAGGAGAAACCTTTAGGAACACGTAATCTCCTATGTCAAATGCACGATATTGTCTGTGTTGATCAACATATTTCTTTTTTATGCATCTTGGCAAATTTATCAATCTTATTCGATGAGTTGGACAACCTCGTGATTTGTTGTACCGATTTTGGTCCTAACGATTGACGTTCACCAACTTCATCCCAAAGACGGTGGAGTTACGCACTTTACGCCATATAATGCTTCATATATGGCATCACCGATGCTTGCGTGGTAAGCTATTATTGTCAGGCAAATTCCACCAACGGCAATTGTTCATCCCAGCTTCCTTTGAAATCCATGATGCATGCTCTCAACATATCTTCCAATGTCTGAATCGTTCGTTCGCTTTGGCCATCTATTTGCGGGTGATATGCTGTACCCATTCGCAATCGTGTTCCCATATATTCCTGTAGTCTCTTCCAGAAGTTTGATGTGAACCTCGGATCTCTATCTGACACAATTGATACTGAACTCCATGTCTTGAAACGATCTCCTTAACGTACAGTTTCGCCAGCTGATCAAGATTAAATCTAATCTTTATTGGCAAAAAGTGTGCAGATTTTGTCAATCTTTCCACTATCACCCAAATTGCATCGTATCCTTTCTGAGTTATTGGAAGACCTGCCACAAAATCCATTGTGATATGTTCCCATTTCTATTCTGGTATCTCCAACGGTTGAAGTAACCCGCTTGGTCTTTGATGTTCTGCCTTCACTTTCTGACATGTCAAGCACTTTGCAACACACTCTGCAACATCTCTTTTCATGTTCGGCCACCAAAAATGACGCCGCAAATCTTGATACATTTTCGTACTTCCCGGATGAATTGAATACCTAGAGTTATGTGCTTCCGTCAAAATTTCTTCTTTAATCTCCTGAACTGCTGGAACCCAAATTCGTCCCTCGAATCTTAGCATTCCCTTAGTATCAATCCTGTATTTCACCTCTTTTCCCTCAACCACACTTTCTCTAATTTTTCTGCATTCCTCATCCTGCAGTTGAGCGTTCTTCACTTTGTCCACCAAAGTTTGACTGGCTTCCGTTTGGTACAATTTTCATCGGATTCTTTTGGAAATTTGATTTCCAACTCTAACCTTGACATTGCTGTAATAAGCTCCTCCTTATCAGTTAACAGCATCAACTTCTCTCTGCCTTTCCTACTCAAGGCATCTGCAACCACGTTAGCTTTACCCGGATGATAAAAGATCTAACAATTATAATCCTTTATCAGTTCCATCCATCTTCTTTGATGCATGTTCAGGTCCTTCTGTGTGAAAATATACTTCAGACTTTTATGGTCTGTGTAAATCTCACATTTCTCTCCGTAGAGATAGTGTCTCCATATCTTCAGAGCAAACACAACCGGCTCCATTTCTAAATCATGAGTCGGATACCCTTTTTCATAATCTTTCAATTGTCTTGATGCATACGTGATGACTTTACCATTTTGTATAAGGACACACCCTAATCCCTTGTGTGAAGCATCACTATACACCACAAAATTTCTAGTATTATCTGGTAATGATAACACAGGTGCCATACTTAGCTTCTTTTTTAATTCATGGAAACTCTCCTCACATTTCTCCGTCCAAACAAATTTTACAGTTTTTCTCATCAAATTTGTCAACGGAGTGGCAATCTTGGAGAAATCCTGAATAAACCGTCTGTAATACCCTGCTAATCCCAAGAAACTTCTCACTTCTGATGGAGTTCTCGGTTGTTCCCAATTTATCACAACTTCAACCTTTGATAGATCCACTGAAATTCCATCCTTGTCAATTACGTGCCCAAGAAATTGTACACGTTCCAGCCAAAATTCACATTTAGAGAATTTCGCATACAACTTTTCTTTTCTTAGCGTCTCTAGCGTTAGATGTAAATGTTCCACATGTTCCTCTTGAGTTTTAGAGTACACCAGGATATCGTCGATGAACACCACCACAAACTTGTCCAAAAATGGTTTAAACACCCTATTCATCAAATCCATGAACGTTGTAGGGGCGTTTGTCAAACCAAAAGACATCACCAAAAATTCGTAATGTCCATACCGAGTTCGGAATTCCGTCTTCGGTACATCCTCCTTTCTTACCTTCAATTGATGATACCCACTTCTCAAATCTATTTTCGAGAAATATCTAGCACCCTTCAATTGATCAAATAAGTCATCTATTCTCGGCCATGGATATTTATTCTTAATAGTGACTTTGTTTAACTCCCTATAATCAATACAAAGACGCATTGACCCATCCTTCTTCTTCTTAATAACACCTATGTGCTCCCCATGGTGACACACTCATTTGAATGTATTTCTTGTCCAACGACTCTCCGTGTAGTTGTACCATCAGTTCCTTCATCTCTACCGGAGCCATTCTGTACGGGGCTTTTGATATCGGAGCAGTTCCTGGCACTAAGTCGATCACAAACTCGATTTCTCTGTCAGGCGGAAGTCCTGGCAAATCCTCCGGAAACACATCCACAAATTCCCTAACCACTGGTATTTCTTCCAGTTTTATACTCTTCTCTTTTTGAGTATCAACTATGTAGGCTAAGTACCCGACACAGCCTTTACTTAACAACTTTTTGGCCTGCATCATCGTCAGACATTTCATTTGTCTAGGCGATTTGCTACCATAAAAAACTACCTTTGACGGAGTCATAAAGTTTACACACTTCTTTTGGCAATCAATTATTGCTCCATAATTGAACAACCAATTCATTCCCAAAATAACATCAAACTCTCCTAGCCTGATCGGAATCAAATCTACCATAAAAATATTTCCTTAATGTTCACCCCTACAGTTTCAGATATCTGAACCTAACAAGAATTACTTCCTTATTCGCGATTTCTATGTTCAGAGGGAAATTCAATTCTTCACTAGGCAATCCTAATCTCATAGCAAATTCATCATATATAAATGAGCAAGTAGCACCCGAATCAAATAATACATAAGCATCAATATCATTGATTGGGATAATACCTAACACCACATCCTTTGATTGCACATCATCTTGCATAGTCATGTTGAAGGTTCTGGCTGTGGGCTTATTTGTTGTTGTTGGTCCCATAATAGCCAACGCACTTCCACTAGCATTTCCCTTGCTCCCATTTGTCTCACCAGATCTCTTCTTAGGGCATTCACGAGCAAAGTGATCCTTAGATCCGTACGTGAAGCACACATTCTTCTTAGCTTGAGTGCAATTTGGGGCGATATGACCCTTCTTGCCACAATTGAAGCATACACGTTTCCCCAGCAAACACACTCCCTTATGAAACTTTCTGCACATAGCACATGGTTCGAACTTCTTATTTTCTTTGGTTTTTTCTTTGATTTCACTCCTCCATTTCCATTCCACTTCCTCTTCCGGTTGTTTCCATTACTACCGTTACCACTACTCTTAGCTTCACCTTCACTTTTCTTCTTTCTCTGCTCTTGATTATGCTTTGTTACTGCCTTGCCTCCACTTTCAGCGAGAATCGCCTTCTCCATCACTGCTGCAAATGTCTTCAATTGGAACAGGGAGACCCTACTATACAACCAGGGTTTCAGTCCCTGCTCAAACCTCTTCGCCTTGTGCTCGTCTGTGCTGACCTGATATGGCGCAAACCTCGCCAACTCGTTGAATTTCACGGCATACTCCGACACCGACATTGCTCTTTGCTTCAACTCCAAAAACTGAACCTCCAGCTGACTCTTCGAACTCTCAGGGAAATAAGTCCCGAAGAACAGCTCCTTAAACCTATCCCAGGTCATTACTCCTGGTCCTTCCCGAGTTTTGTTATTCGCCATCAATAACTAGCCTCCTCTTTCAACATAAACGTTGCAAAAGCAGTCTTCTGATTCTCCTCCACCCTAGCCACATCAAAAACCTTCTCGATTTCCATAATCCAAGTCTATGCTTCAACTGGATTCATGGACCCATGGAATTCTGGTGGTCCAACCGCCTTGAAGTCCTTAAACGTAGTACCTTGATTCTGAGGTTGATTCTGAGGTTGATTATGCGGTTGATTTTGCAGTGCACCTGTCAGTAACGTCACCAACTATTGAACGGAGTTAGTTTCAGCATTATCGTTGTTGGTTCCCTCGGTGGTTCTCTGACGAGGTGGTTGACGTCTTGGAGGCATTTTCTGTTAAAAATACACTCATTAGATTATTGCTCAACTCTTTTCAAGTAATTTCTACTTAACTTGCCCCCATAAAAGTATTCACCACATAACACATAACACTTTGGATAAAAGAAGATAATAACTTTTATTCAAAACTTCTTTGAAAACATCATATCAATAGCATCACTGCTATTTACATTATTTTCCTGAACTACTAAAGTTTCAGGACATCATCATCATATCCCATAGGTTGCATAACACTTGGGATTAACAAATTATTTATCATAACATAACTCAAGTACACTCCCTACGATGTCATATTAAGATATTGCAAGGCCTTACGACGCTCTTCTTCCATCACTCAGAACATGGTTCGACGGTCCAGTATGAACGAGGGTAGCGTCTCAAACTGAATTGGACAACCCATGACCCGGTTTTGAGCTCGATTAATCGCGGTGTTGAACACGTTATCCATTTCTTCCATCTTCCTTCTCTTTGCCTGTGCGTCTCCCTTTGCTATTTCGGCTTGTTGATAAGCTTCACTATAAGCGTCTTCGGCTCTTGCCCTTTTTGTAGATTCTTCTCTCAACTTGCTCTTCAACTCTGCAACCTCTACTCTCATTTGATCGTTCTCTTCTTTAGTGTGAACCAGCTTCTCTTCAACATTGTTCAGTCGTTCTTCTCGATCCTGAATCTCATCATTCTTCTGTGCCAATGAAGTCTGTTGTTCAGCTACTATCTCTTGCAATTCCTCAACAGTATCTTGAAGTTCCACATTGCGGTCATGCACCTCGTCAGATATACTACCACCATCGAAGTTAAGTGGAATCCTTTCCTCCTCGTCCTCTTCATCCGCTTGCATGTGACTCCACGGGATCTTCCTCATAAATGCATTTTATCTCATCATCCTCATCATCCTCGACCACTGCGAGTAATGGAGCTGACTCTCGTGGAAGCAGTTGTTCCCAAACCACTTGAATATCACGAGATTCCTCCTATCTAGGCATCTAAGGTACTCCCTTCCTAGCCTGACTGGGTTCTCCAACATTAGACATCCTGTCATCCAAAGTTTAAGTTTTAATTACTAATCATTACTACTCGACTCTCACGAGTACATAATCTATAAACACATAAGCACATAAGTGTTTTATTACTTCTTCCTTAAAACTCGATAGGAGTTTATCGTTACTATCTTTTTGAAGGTTACTTCCTAAGTCTTTTCCCCCACCTAAGGTTAATAACCTAAGGCTTTGATACCAACCTGTGACACCCCAAAATCCAGGTACTTCATTCCCACAGGATTTGGTGTTTACTTAATCAAACATTCATATCTAACTACCCAATCAAAATAAAACTGGATAAATAAAACCTTTCCCATTAAAGGGTTACGTAATAAAATCTCACAGGTTATCTAACCTTTAATTACAATCATTCAAATGCAAAAATTAAATAAACTTCATTAAAACCAGGTCTAAGATCATCATAATAAAAGTCTAAAGTAAAAATTACAAGTCTTCATCACTTGCACATTTTTCCTTTCCTTTCTTAAACGAAGGTTCATCCTTCTTCTCTTCTTTAGTCTGCAATGAGTTTTAAAATATGCAAGAGTGAGCAAAACAATTGCTCCTTTGGATACAATATGAAATCAACAGGAGTATAGTAATAATAAGCGCCAATAATAGGCCCATCAATAATGAATAGTACCTATCATCAATAATCGTAAACTGAAATCCAAAATGTGGAATAAATATAAGCGAGGGTCATAAGACCATGAACTATGTCCACAGCTATGGAGTAATCTTTCAAATCCAACTTTAATGAGTCTATAAGACTATAAGGACTCCTCATACTTAGGGGATCAGCCCTTCGTACCATGTATTGTGCACAAACATTTAACGCTACTGGCGTAAGTTAACCCTAATCATAACATTAGGGTTGTTCATCTCAATATTTAGAGTACAAGTCCGCACCAAAGGAAGTTTGGTTTGGATAAGCTTTCGAGGTAATTTGAATTAACGAACATCAACTAAGGATTAGTTGAATGAAACCAAGAACATTTCACTATAGAATAATCGTGATTGAATCAATCATGGTAAACTAAAGTCATGCTTTAGGATTAATCTAAGAGCAAACAATTTGAATAACTATAACACCTTGCTTGAACAATACTAAGCCAAGGTTAATTAGAATTGAATACTAAGCATGCATAACAATTTGATCGATAAAAATGTTCAACATTAGAATATATAAATTTGCATGTTAAACAACAAGTTAAATACAAGAATAACTTGCTCAAGAATAACTTACATCAATATATCATAATCGAATTGAAAACCATAATTAGTTCAACAAGATAAAGGATTAGAAAAACTTGCTCAAAGAAAATTTAAGCGATTGCACAATTCTAAAAGTAGAGTTAAAGAACTTGCCTTGTTCGTTGACTAAATCGAATAATTCAAACCACAATATCCTACAAATATATGTCATCATGACATAATTAGTCATTACCATCTTACAAACACAACTAAGTATGTTCATCATTTAAAATTGGATTTTTAATCACATAATCGAGTTATAACACAAGTTAATCGTTAATACCATACTTGTGCATAGTAAAGAAATACTAAAATCAATATTTTACAGTCCTATTAACATCATACAACTTTTCTTAAAATTTCATGTACAAAAAGTACATTGTCGAGATTATTTCTAACTTTCATGACGGCGCATTACGCTTACATCATGGTCGCAACCATGACTATGCGTAAAGCGAAAGTATTTGACATGAACAAAACTACAAAGCGTGCACAGGTGGTTCGTGCATTTATAATGAAACTAACATCTTCTTTGAAGCAAGCATAAATAAACTCGCAATTTCGATCGACATCGGCAATGCGGCAGAAAAATCCAATTTTGGCCTACAAGCTCATTTCTAACAGACTAAATAGCATATAATTCATACAAAAACTTCATGCAAACAAAATTCAAGAATTCCTAACATTTTTCTACCCATACAACAACATAAACAACAAGTTTAAAACATCCAATTTCACTATTTTTGATATAAAAAAAACTCACTTTTTGATATTTCAATAAAAATCAACACTGTAAATTTATTTTTCAACCAAAACAATTAATTCAAAGCATCTTTATCAATATTTGTACATACTCTCACAATTTAAATAGCCAATTTATCAACTACACAACTAATTAACTCTCAATTTCTACTTTAAATTAACCCATATTCATTCACAAAACTCTTTGTAAGAAGGTTTTCTTCACAACTTTATACATAACGACGATACATTGATTATAATCATATATAACCTATAAAAATAACTTTACAACACTAGTTTATCATATGAACACACATAAAATCAACAATCATCCTACCACAAGAATTTTACAGAGAAATAGGAGAAGAGAAAGCTAAAACTTTTAAAACTTGAAAACAATAGGATAATACCTTGAAGAAGATGATGGTGGCTATTCCCTTCTTTGATTCTCAAACTTTTTTTCTCACCAATCTCTAGCCTTTCTTCCTCTCTTCTTCTCTTCTTCTCTTCTTCTTCTTCCTCTGAGTTTTTCTTTTCTTCCTAACTCTAGAGCGTACTAGATAAAATAACGTATATAGAATATAATATATATATTAATTATATAATATAAATACAAAACATATAACTGATATCAGTTATATGAGTTTTAAAAATCAAAAGCCATAAGGCTTGTTTGGTTACTAACTAAAAAAAATAACCCATTAATCCTAACACCCTGTTTGGTAAAACTCAATTATATTAAAGACTTAATAGGCATTAGGCCTTGTTTGGAAAAACTAAATTAAACTCCCTTAATTTATTTTAGTAACTCCTTTATAACAAGGTTATTTGTCACACATTAATTTAATTAAATTAATCATAATAACAATTTATTAAATTACTTCATCACATAAATCAATACCACCAAAATTATAATTTTCTATACAATTATAACTTTATTTAATCAACCAACACATCCTTTTTAATTACAAATTCCAATAAAAAGAATAGTAATTGAATTAATCAAAATTCTATAACTTAATAATTAAATAAAATTAGCAAATAATAAATAATTTCCTTAATTATTTATTTAACAAATAATTAACCACATCAAATCAAATTTGAACAAATATTTATTCAACAATAAACACATCCATTAAATATTTAAATAATTCAATAAATATTTAATATAACAATTAAAATTCTAGAATGTTACAAAGAATAGTTGGAGTGGTAATAAATAAAACCTATATTAAGGTAATGTATTGAAGATATTCAATAGTAAATTTTGAAAAGAGATTTGATGAAAACACCGAGTAAGGTAGTAGTGCTTCAGTGATTCCGAGGGCGGAATCTTTATAAGGGGAAAAGATGTGACAAATACCTAATTTTTATAAATTATTAAAATAAGAATTTAATAATTAAAATTCTTATTATGAGATGTTTTGAGTTTGAGTATGTATATATCACGTCTTTATATATGTTGAAATATATGATCGAAAGTGTTAAGAAAATATATATTCATATATTGGGAAAGTGAGGTTTAATAGTTGAGTTAACTATTAAAAGAATTAAATGAATTTAGTAATTAATTTTAAATATTTATTGAATTAAATAAATATTTTAAATTTATTTATTTATTGAGATAAATAAATGGTTGATAAAATTGTGGTGAATTAATTTAGTAACTAAATTGATTAATGTAAATTAAATTGAATAATGTTAATTTTATTTGAAGGATTTAATTAAGGAAACAACTAAATTATATCAATTGCTTAATATTTAAGAAAATAATTAAATTAAATAAAATATTGTTTTGATCTAATTTATTAATTAAATAAGATATTTAAAGATTTATTAAGTATATTACAATGGGAATTATAATTATTATAATTAGAAGTATGAGTTAATTAAATTAATTTAATAGTGTGACATGAAACTATATAATATAAAGATTATTAAAATAATCTAGTTTGGGGGATTGGTGGTAGCCAAACAAGGCCTTGTATCCTTTGGCTTACTGTAACTTACGCCTGTTAGTTTTGCTAACTGATATTCACGATTATCAGTTGGCTTATTTTTATTTCACGTATTCTTCTATAGCCTTAGAGTAGAGTTTAGAGAAGAGAGCTTGGAAGTAAAAGAGAGTTCTTTGTTATTTTCTAGAGGAAGGAGGGAAATTCCTAAACCTAATCATCATCATCATCTTTTTCCTAGCAAATAATCAAAGGGACAAGGTATAATTTATTCTAGAGTAAACCCTTATTTTTGAAATTTTATTGCTAATTCATGTTGGATTGATATATATATATATATATATATATATATATATATATATATATATATATTATAAACTAATAATCATCATATATGAGTGATTGTTTGAGTATCAAACACGTGAAATTTGGTTTGTAGGAAGAAAAATATATAATATCGTTTATACATGAAAATTGGCTTTAGAAAGTACAAAATTTTATGCCCTATAAGTGTTATAATCTGTAAATTGAGGTTGGATTATGTTAATATGTGAAGAAACAAAAACGGCGTAGCTTGAATCATGTCAATTGGTTAAGAAACGAAGCTGTGGTGATCGAATTCGCTAAATGTGTTTAAAACATGAAAATAGAGTATGAACATGTGTTTTGGGTCAAATTTTAGGTTGGTTAATGTTTTTATTAATTGTTAGAAATCTAGTATGTTGTAGTTCTATGAATTACGAATCCATAGAATCAAAAACGGACTAAGTTGGATGTGTATAACTCAAGTTATGAAGATTAGTAGGAGAAAATGGTAAAAAATCGCAAAACACTGTAATCTGGGTGTAGCCAAGCACTACCGCATCCCAGAGAGCTGCACGCATTGGTATTTGTCAGTCGCGCTTTAACGTGGAAAGGGGCACGGCCGAGCCCCATGTGTTATGACTATGACTATTTTGACCTTCTTTGATAAAACAGTCATAACGTTTTCATACGAACTCTGATTGAGGTGATTCAAGATGATCCAGAACGAGGATGAATAGGCCTACAACTTTTATTCTTTAAGTGTTTCAATTTGAAGTCGGGAACAGGGGTCAAAATGGTCATTTGTAGGAATATTGTGTTTTCGGAGGCAATCGGAGGGCGTCGGGCATGCACGTATGCAAGTGTAATGCTCTTGACGATAAGAGATGTTGTTCTAAGTTATATATCATGAATATTATGAAGTATAATGATGCTTAACATTAATAAATGATATATTAGATAAGTTGTATACGCATACTAAGCACACACAAGAGAGCCAAATTGGGCGTGTGATGAATAAACGTCGAAACGTCGTGATAAGTGATAATGAATGTAAAAAAATGTTTTAAGTCTAATGAAATGAATATTATAAGATATGAAATGGGTTTAATATAAAACCAGTAATGATTCCTAACAATACTTAAACACTTAAATGAACTTCGTATATAAAATATAGTGAGATATAAGTCGAAAGTTAACACAATCAAATTGAACAGTGTGTACCTATGATAGGAAGGGTTATGAGGCGTAGAGTAAAGTTTACATTATAACTACTATGCATTTCTATGTGACTAATAGTTCATGTGAATGATTATATAATTGTGTAGGGCACGTGAAGTGCAGATGTCAGTAAACTGTTAAACTGTTATTGGTAAACAACGATCAAGGCAAGTCTTTCAGTTCCAATTTGCTATGTGAACTTGATGATTAACTATTTTAAATCTTTATTGCAAAGAGCATGATGTGTTATATATATGTTAAAAGTATGAAATGTTAAAGTCAATTTATGACTATGTTGATTGATTAAAGCATGCTGATTAAGTAAGGACTCAATCTTTATACCTGTTATATGAACTGTAGCATGTATGCTATATGTTGAGCATATTATTATGTACTATGTGATGCATGAAAACTTTTAGATTTTGCTTGGCTGTCAAGCTTAACCTTGCAAATAACCACTTTTGTAGGTTAAAGTTTTAAGGTAAGATATGTGCTACTTGAAAGATATGAATCAGATGTGATACTTGAAGAATTATATACTTTGGCTGAGTTATCATTATTTGAACCATGTTTAAGGTTCCGAAAAATGTCTAAATGTTGAATTGTAATAACGTTTTGCGATGTAAACTATTGTAGTACTAAAATGATTCTGAGATATTTAGATGTAAAAGTTAAAGGTTTTGGGAACGAGGATAGTTCGTAATAGAAAATTTTAATTATTTCGCAAATTTTTATGGTTATATTATCGTTTAATTATGTAAAATTAGAGGTTGAATGTATTATTAATGACCGAAATTGAGAATTAAATTGTATGAATTTTGGGGTCGTTACAGTTGGTATCAAAGCTGTAGGTTATAAACCTTAGGTAAGAGTACCCTAGGCTATAACCTTAGAGAATAAAGGAGAAGATGATAAAGAAGTTAAGAATCAAAAAGTTATATTTAAGTATGGTACAATTGTACTCTTTAATAGTTGATGTATAGTAGCTGGGCTAAACGATTCCTTCATAGAGCGGAGGTATATTACTAGCAACTCGGAACCTAGTTTGTTGGTTGTTTGTGGGAAACCACTCAGCGTTTTACATTGAAACTGTTAGAGACTCGATGTGTACCAAGTATAGAAAGTGGATACGTATGATGAAAATGTGGAAATCGAATGAAATGTTGAGCAATGTAAATGAAGTTAGAAATTCTTAAAGGAAGAATTGTTATATAAACAAGGCAATTCAAAGAAGAATCTTGAAGAGATATAAAGATAAGGAATGGGAGTTGCCTATCTCCAATAGGCAAGATAACGAATAATGATGAATAGTCAAAGTCTGTAAGATTTAAAGCATAAATCAAATCATGAATGATGAAAAAGGAAAGAAAGGGGATCGTAAAACAAAACGATCACGAGTTAAGAAAAGAATTTTAAGGAAAATGATTATAGAATAAGATCACGACGTGATCTGTTTAAGTTATAAAAGAAAGATGGTCTGTAATGTTTGAATAATTATAGCTTGATGTTATGAAGTTAATGTACTATGATATAGTACGAGGTAAACTCACGAGAAGTTATAGATAATGTGATACGAGGAATTCGTATTGAGCAAGTTAAGAGCAAGTTATGAGTAAGATTGAGTTATGTGGGATTTCAATTGAGGACTCATGTGATGGCTGAGTTGTACAAACCTTTGTATGAGCGAGATTTTTGTGCTTGCTCTCAGTTTATCACATTGATAATCATTGGAATGTTGGTGTCGCGCTATTAATGTATATGTGGCGAAAAGGTGATTCTTTTTTCATGTGTATATTTGATAGTTAGAAACTATTAAGGTTAGTTAGATATTATTAGGAATAGGTGTGGTTCTTAAAACTAATGCATATGGTAAGTTCGTGACTCATAATAATATGGTATGTTTTGAACCCCTCAGCGAATGGACGCCTATGGTCTGACTAGGACAAGTTCATAAACTCATATTATTGTGGCAAGTTCTTGAACTTCCAATGTGTAGTAAGTTTGATGAACTATTTTGGGTAGAATACGGTTATAGTATAGAGAACATTTAAGAAGTTGAAGATTGATAGAATGGTAAGTAACGAAGTAATGAAGTAAAGATTAAAGTTGATGGATACCTGGATATTCTAAATCTAATAGCTATGCTAGACTTTCGAAATTTATTAACTTCGTGCTGATGTTTGCTCTTTTATTTTCTTGAAAAACATTAGATCAAATGATGAAACCAATGAGTTTTAAAAATAATACCGTTATTCGTATGTCTATGCTAATTGTTTCGGCTAGACAAAAATGATTTGAAATATATCAAAATGTATTTTTTTTATATCATCAATGCATCATGGAACCTGGTGCAGAGATGATAAAAATGTTGGAGTCATCAATGCAGTAGTACTTAGTGTTGGATGTGATCTAAGGATCGTCAGCCCACTATGGTATGATGTAGTATGATAAAATCACCAAATGACGTAATCCTCAAACGGACTGTAAATACAGTGCGGTATCATGACGCCATAAAAATATTTTTGAGATTTCTTTAAGATATGAGAATATATATATATATATGCGTATTTATATTTCGATTGATGTCCGGATTGTTGTAGAAGTCTATGCTATTTGGTTCAACTAGACGAATATTGAAAGATGTTCATGAAATTCAAGTGTTTCTTGAGAAGTTATGCCAAACTAAATTATTTTGGTGCAAATTCAGATGTTGAAAAGCTGAGGTGAACAACCCTATAAAAGGGGACATGTTATCAGAGACAATGGTTCCGAAAGTAATGGATATAGTCGTTACGATGTTAAGATGTAATACGTTATGCACGACGTAGGGGTACGATAGGCTGATCACCTAGAGTACTTGCAGAGAGTGTTTTCAATCTGTGTGATTGCTAAACATTCTGTTAAAGACGGTTTACAATGGTGATGCACTGTTAAACCTGGAGAAGAGTTCAAGGTCCGTATAGTCTTATGACTATTAAAGGTTTAAGTTGAGATACTTGATAACCTAGGGACGTAGTTCAAGGTCTTATGACCCCTCAGCATGATTTGGAATCTTTTAAATTCTTATTATTCATATCGCTTCCCAATTATTGAGCAATTGTGGAAGATTTTTATTATTCTAATAGGTGAAAGTGGAAAGGATGAGAAAATTATGCAAAACATAATAATTTCAGGAAAGAAATGAAATTTCAGAAAGAAGAAGAATGTGAAACTCTTAGAAGAGGAAGAGATGAGAAATATGATGATCTTAGAAAGATCCTTAGAGAAAGAATTTGGTTGTAGAACCTAATGAATAAATAAACATTAACATAAAATCTATTTTGATAAATGGGATGAACAGATATTAGTAAGTCAAAATTTCAAGGACGAAATTTTTAGAAGAAGGGGTGAATGTAATGTCCCGAGAGTTTGAGAATCTAGTACATGATAATGATCCTTAGAGAGGGAAATGAACGGGTTAAAGAATATGTAATACTCAAATATAATTGAGTCGAAGTAAAGGTTATGAAATAAAACTTACAAGAATTTATTGTGAAGAATGGTTGGAGTGGTAATAAATAAAACCTATATTAAGGTAATGTGTTGAAGATATTCAACGATAAATTTTGAAAAGAGATTTGATGAAAACCTGAGTAAGGTAGGGTGTCGGTGATTCCGAGGACGAAATCCTTATAAGGGGGGAAAGATGTGACAACACGAATTTTTATAAATTATTAAAATAAGAATTTAATAATTAAAATTCTTATTATGAGATATTTTGAGTTTGAGTATGTATATATACGTGCTATATATGTTGAAATATATGATCGGGTGTGAAGAGAAATATATATTCATATATTGAAAAAGTTAGGTTTAATAGTTGAGTTAACTATTAAAGGAATTAAATGAATTTAGTAATTAATTTTAAATATTTATTGAATTAAATAAATATTTTAAATTTATTTATTTATTGAGATAAATAAATGGTTGATAAAATTGTGGTGAATTAATTTAGTAACTAAATTGATTAATGTAAATTAAATTGAATAATGTTAATTTTATTTGAAGGATTTAATTTAAGGAAATAACTAAATTATATCAATTGCTTAATATTTAAGAAAATAATTAAATTAAATAAAATGTTGTTTTGATCTAATTTATTAATTAAATAAGATATTTAAAGATTTATTAAGTATATTACAATGGGAATTATAATTATTATAATTAGAAGTATGAGTTAATTAAATTAATTTAATGGTGTGACATGAAACTATATAATATAAAGATTATTAAAATAATCTAGTTTGGGGGATATGTGGTAGCCAAACAAGGCCTTGTAGCCTTTGGCTTACTGTAACTTACGCCTGTTGGTTTTGCTAACTGATATTCACGATTATCAGTTGGCTTATTTTTATTTCACGTATTCTTCTATAGCCTTAGAGTAGAGTTTAGAAAAGAGAGCTTGGAAGCAAGAGAGAGTTCTCTGTGATTTTCTAGAGGAGGGAGGGAAATTCCTAAACCTAATCATCATCATCTTTTTCCTAGCAAATAATCAAAGGAACACGGTATAATTTATTCTAGAGTAAACCCTTGTTTTTGAAATTTTATTGCTAATTCATGTTGGATTGATATATATATATATATATATATATATATATATATATATATATATAGATTATAAACTGATAATCATCATATATGAGTGATTGTTTGAGTATCAACACGTGAAATTTGGTTTGTAGAAAGAAAAGTATATAATAGTGTTTATACATGAAAATTGGCTTTAGAAAGTACAAACTTTTATGACCTATAAGTGTTATAATCTGTCATTTGAGGTTGAATTATGTTAATATGTGAAGAAACGAAAACGGCGTAGTTTGAATCATGTCAATTGGTTAAGAAACGAAGCCGTGGCGATCGAATTAGCTATATGTGTTTAAAATATGAAAATAGAGTATGAACATGTGTTTTGGGTCAAATTTTAGGTTTGTTAATATTTTTATTAATTGTTAGAAATCTAGTATGTTGTAGTTCTATGAATTACGAATCTATAGAATCAAAAACGGACTAATTTGGATGTGTATAACTCAAGTTATGAAGATTAGTAGGAGAAATTGGTCAAAAATCGCAAAACATCAGAATCCCATAGCGAAGCCAAGCATGGCCGCGCATCCAGAGTGCGGGCATTCAAGCAGCTTCCGCTGGGTCACGCCAGGCTGGAAAAAGGGTGCGCTGCGCCCATGTGTTCTAACTGTGACTGTTTTGGCCTGCTTTGGTAAAATGGTCATAATATTTTCATAAGAACTCCGATTGAGGTGATTCAAGATGATCCGGAACGAGGATGAATAGACCTACAACTTTTATTCTTTAAGTTTTTCAATTTGAGGTCGAAAACAGGGGTCAAAATGGTAATTTGTTGGACTATTATGTATTCGAAGGCAATCGGAGGGCGTCGGCCATGCACGTATGCAAGTGTAATGCTCTCGACGATAAGAGATGTTGTTCTAAGTTATATAACATGAATATTATGAAGTATAATGATTCTTAACATTAATAACTGATATATTAGATAAGTTGTATACGCATACTAAGCACACACAAGAGAGCCAAATTGGGCGTGTGATGAAGAAACGTCAAAACGCCGTCATAAGTGATAATGAACGTAAAAAAATGTTTTAATTCTAATGAAATGAATATTATAAGATATGAAATGGGTTTAATATAAAACCAGTAATGATTCCTAACAAGACTTAAACACTTAAATGAACTTCGAATATGAAAGATAGTGAGATATAAGTCGAAAGTTAACACAATCAAATTGAACAGTGTGTATCTATGATAGGAAGGGTTATGAGGCGCAGAGTAAAGTTTATATTACAACTACTATGCGTTGCTATGTGACTAATAGTTTATGTGAATGATTATATAATTGTGTAGGGCACGTGAAGTGCAGATGTCTGTAAGCTGTTAAACTGTTATTGGTAAACAACGATCAAGGCAAGTCTTTCAGTTCCTATTTGCTATGTGAACTTGATGATTAACTATTTTAAATCTTTATTGCAAAGAGCATGATGTTTTATTTATATGTTAAAAGTATGAAATTTTAAAGTCAATTTATGACTATGTTGATTGACTAAAGCATGTTGATTGAGTAAGGACTCAATCTTTATACTTGTTATATAAACTATAGTATGTATGTTATATGTTGAGCATGTTATTATGTGTTATGTGATGCATGAAAACTTTTAGATTTTGCTGGGCTGTCGAGCTCAACCTTGAAAATAACAACTTTTGTAGGTTAAAGTTTTAAGGTAAGGTATGTGCTACTTGAAAGATATGAATCAGATGTGATACTTGAAGAATTATATACTTTGGCTGAGTTATCATTATTTGAACCATGTTTAGGGTTCTGAACAATATATAAATGTTGAATTGTAATAACGTTTTGCGATGTAAACTATTGTAGTATTAAAATGATTCTGAGATATTTAGATGTAAAGGTTGAAGGTTTTGGGAACGAGGATAGTTCGTAATAGAAAATTTTAATTATTCCATAAATTTTAATGGTTGTATTATCGTTTAATGATGTAAAATTAGAGGTTGAATGTATTATTAACGACCGAAATCGAGAATTAAATTGTATGAATTTTGGGGTCGTTACAACGATCCTCCAGCTACAAGGCCTTTGTCTTTCTTCTGTGGCCTTTTGTTGCCTTTGTATTCCTTCTTAGAATGTGATTTCTTTTTGAGTTCTTCTTTGAGAGGTTTGTTGCAGTTGGCAATGAAGTGACCCTGTTTCTTGCAATTGTAGCATAGGTTATTCATTTGCTCCTAGCTATTATAGTTGCTGACTTTCTTTGGCTTGTTGGTTTTGCCTTATCGCATGAACCTTCTTAGTCTTTTCACTAGCATTGCAAGGTCCTCATCATCATCTTCATCGTAGTCAGAATCAACTTCAGTGCTGACTTTTGAGGTGTTATCAGTTTCTTTGAGAGCAACACCTTTATCATTCTTTGTTCCTTCAAATAGGGTTTCTGCTCGTTAAGTCAGCTCCAATTCGTATATGAGAAGGTTGCTATACAACTGTTGGACAGTCATTTCATGTAAATTCTTTGATTCTCTAATGGTAGTAGTTTTGGCACCCACTTGCTTGGTAAGGCTCTCATGAATTTTATGATTAGATCTTTGTTTGGATAGATCTTTCCATAGGCTCGTAGAGTCGAAAGTAACATTAAATCTTTCAGAGGTGGCGTTGACGTTTCTCTCCTTGAACGTGATCAAACATCTCATATTGCCGAGTCAAGAGAGATTGTTTGTTTTCTAACTTCTTACGCTCCTTCATGCATAATGAGTAGTGCTTCCCAAACCTCCTTTGTTGTTCTGCTATTGACCATGTTTTCAAACAGATCATCTTCTAAGGATTGGAACAAGATGTTTTTGGCCTTTTTATCGAAATTTGGATGCCTCTCTCTCTTCTTTTCTGTCCATTCTCCTTTGACCTTGATCTGTACTCTGTTTGGATCGTCTGTAGTTGGTGCAAGCTTTGTAGGAACATAGGGCCCATTCTGAATAGTTTCAAATAGATCTTCATCTATTGAATCCATCTAAGCTTGCATCCTAACCTTCCAGTTAGTAAATTTATCTTTGTTGCACATAGGTGGCTTGTTGCCTCCTCCAATCTTTGATTCGCTTGGTAAGTGTGCCATTGGATCTACTCAAGCTTTGTAGGCTATATTATAGAACCTGCTTTGATACCAATTGTTAGTTCCCGGAGGCACAATAGATATCTAGAAGGGGGGGTTGAATAGATAATTAAAAACTTTTCTTTTAAACTAGTTAGTATGATTGTGATTAATGCACATCGGAATGAGTATATGATAAACCTTCTTTTAGATATCTTGAGTTAATGAGAGTAAGGCAGTTATAACAGTTATAGCAGTTATAATAGACACAACAGTTTTAAGTGGTTCAGAGCACTTAAAGCTCCTAATCCACTCTTCTACTCCTTGAGTAGGGAATCCACTAAGGATGTCTGTTACACTTCTTGAATCTCACAAATTCCTTCTAGACCAGCAGTCTATGCACTTCTTAGTTTACTCTTGAACTCTTCAAGTCTAGCAGACTTGGTTCTTTACAGTTCACTTAGAACTCTTCAAGTCCTTCAGACTTGGAACTCTCACTTCAGTTGATTGGTTGTTGTTGAGATCGTGATTGGTGCTACTCAGTTGCTATTAAGCACTTGTTCGAAAGAACTGAGTAACTGAGCAAGCTTTCTATCTTTCTCAGATCGTAGAGTTGAGCGTTGAGTGTTCTTGTGCATTTTTGGTCAATGATTGCTTTCTACTCTCATCTGTCTGTGTTCTGTATATATGTGATCTTTGTAAATCTATCCGTTGAAGTCATCTGATGAGGCATTAAATGTGTTTGACATTTCTGAGCTTTGATGGAGACTTTTCTACACTTCTTCTGAATTGCAATCTAGCCCACTGACACAGCAGACTGCTTTCTCACTTAACACCTGAAAAGGTGTTTTCCTCTGCCCAATGGTCCTTTTCTTAGCTTCTTGAATACGTTTCTTTTGATCAATACTAAGGATATCTTTTGTACCGTTGGGACTAGTGAGAGTTTCAACGTTCAAAACCCATTCCACATTTGTTAGAATTTGTTTCAAAATAAGAGATATGGCTCGATGCTTCTGACACAAGATAGATGATACTCTACGATGCATATCGTGGTGTTTTGCCATATTTGTGCTTGGTCTGAATAGAACACTACGATTTCTTTCAATAGTTTTGTATACTACGATCTTCACTTACTTGTTTTGCAGACTCTATGCTTCCGAGAGCACACTACGATCTCTGAGTTAGCTTCGGCAAACGTCTGGACCACTACGATTTTTGAAGAGGCCCTTCGAGGCAGATACACTACGATCATCTCAGCTCTACGATCCTGCATTAGCTTCTGCATTCTGTTGATCAGCTGAGTAGACTACGATTCTCTTCAAAGCCTATCTATTTCTTTCTAGTCATAGATCAACCTAACATTTTTGATCTCTTTATCTATATAAGTCAACATTAAGAGCTAAGATCAACCTAAAATTTTTGATCTATCACTAAGTCCTTGTACATATATTCCTTGAAGGACTTTACATATAATCATGAGCATTTACTTTAAACATCAAATCAAAATATGCATTCTTCCAACATCATGGTTTCTCCACAAAACTTTGACTTGAGGTATAACCTTGGAGTGTAGAATATGTTCCTTATTATCCAAGATTTTAACAGGTACCTCTTCATACGTTAAATCTTCTGCTATCTCGTCTGGTTCTAATTCAATAATGTGTTTGTCTTCCACATATTTATGCAACATAGATATGTGAAAAATGTTATGAACTCGAGACATACTTGGTGGTAAGGCGAGTCTATAGGCCACTGTTTCTACTCGATAAAGGATTTTAAATGGGCCAATGAATCGAGGATTGAGCTTTCCTCTCTTTCCAAATCTTGTAACTCCTTTCCATGGAGCAACACGTAACAACACATGCTCTCTAACATTGAATTCCACGTCCTTTCGATGAAGATCAACATAACTCTTTTGTCGATCTTGTGAGGTTTTTATACGTTGCCAGATCATTTGAATCTTTTCCATTGTCATGCGTACCAATTCCAGTCCCAACAACGTTGCTTCACCCACCTCATCCCAACATACTGGAGAATGACACTTACGTCCATACAACGCCTCGAATGAAGCCATGCCTATACTTGCTTGATAATTGTTGTTGTAAGAGAATTCCACCAATGTCAAGAACTTGTCCCAACTTCCTTTGAAGTCAAGGACACAAAGTCTTAATAGATATTCAAGAGTTTGAATAGTCCTCTCCGACTGCCCGTCCGTCTGAGGATGATATGCCGAACTGAATCATAAATCCGTGCTCATAGCTTTCTGTAAACTAAACCAAAATTGTGAAGTAAATCTTGGGTCTCTATCAGAAACTATGGATACTGGCATACCATGCATCCTTACAATCTCATTTATATATATACGAGCAAGACGTTCAAGTGAATAAGTTTCTCATATAGGTAAGAAATGAGCAGACTTGGTTAATCTATCATCAATGGCCCAAATTGCATCTATGCCATGAGAAACCTTGGGAACACCGGTAACAAAATCCATGGTGTTGTGCTCCCACTTCCATTTTGGAATTTCAAGTGCTTGCAATTGTGAAGCCCCCAAAATAGGTATACACGACCCATCTTGGGTCGTCAGAAAAAAAAAACACTACTGACAACTTAATTAATCCAACTGTCGTGCAACATACGATGACACATATACTGTGAGTTTTAATACAATATTGTCTCATAGACAGTATCCAAACTCAAATTATTACAATGCCATATAAAATACAGCAGCAAATATTTCAAGACCCCAAAGAAGAACGAAAAGATTACAATCATGTTCATTCTAATGAGGTGCACTTTTGACGCTTTCAAAGTCGGGTTCTCAGCACCGTATTGTTGTTCACATAAATCAATTATTAAGTGACGTATAAAATACGACACACACATCTTAGGTCCTCAATACAATTATATATTGCGTGTCATGCCGTTTTATAATGTATTGAGAAACTTTGACAGTCTCGGACCATCTATTCCTCTGTTATCCCCGCTCGACCTAGCTACACTCTTATTACTTGAAAGGAATTGTGAAGCAAAAGGGTCAGCACAAATAGCCCAGTAAAGAATATTATGGCTAAGATAATTAATTTATCAATAGCCTTCAGCAGTAATAAATCAAAGATTTAGAACATATGGTAGATGATAAAACTTTTCAACCATAGTTGCAGCGGAACGAGCAATCCATTAGAAGAGTCAAGTAGAACATAATGTCTTCTATCTCCTCCAAATTAAAAGTCCATCGTTAATATTTCATTCCTGTAATACTCATCAATAGTTCTTTGTTGTACGCAAGACAAAGAGAACTTTCATCACCTGTCTTCACCTGAACCACTAAAGATTATAGTTAAACTCGTAATTCATATTTATAATCATGTAAATCAACAGTTTTTCCTTACCACAAAGGCTTAATAGAACATTTACTCAACATCCTTACCCCAAAGGCTAAAGATATTCAAATGTAATAACAATGATCATACCAATCAGTTGTCTATCTTTGCACTACGGGCCAATAATATTCAACTATAAAACCAATGATCATGATCATACCAATCAATTATCTTTCAGTGCTCTACGACCAAAGACATACAACTGTTAACTAATGGTCATGATCCTGCTAATCACATTATCGAATTATCCATGCACTATGGGCCAAGGATATTCGTTAGTATCACCAGTGGTCATGATCATGTCATACACCTGTCCATCTTTACACTACGGTCCAAAGCTATCAATCAACAGTTCATCTTTGCACGTAAGCCAAAGATATACAATTGTAAAATCAATAATCAACAGTCCATCTTTGCACATAACCAAAAGATATACAACTGTAAAACCAATAATCAATAGTTTATCTATGCACGTAAGCTAAAGATGACTTTTATCACAATATAAGCATGATGATGATGACAATGATATAAGCATTAATCAAACGAAATCAAGGATAAATATTAAAGACTTTAAATTTATCCAGAGTTTAATAATATCCAAATTGTCAACATGATACTGCTTTGTGGAGTAAAATTCAAGAATAATATTCATGTATCAAAATAATTTGGACAGAAAAGAAATAAATTTTTCAAGTGAATAGTACTTCGGGACTAGTACCCCATGAATAGTAACTCCGACATGAAAAGTGTGAATTTGAGTGAATAGTGAGTGAATAATAACGGAGAATAATAATATGAATAGAGTGAATAGTAATCAGTGAACCCGAGTGAATAATACGTGAATAGTAATGGGTGAACATGAAAAGTGAATAATATACCGAGTGAATAATAGTGAATAGTAATTGGTGAATAGTAACTCGTGAATAGTACCCAAACATGAAAAGTGCCCCAAATACCCGAGTGAATAATATTATAGTGAATAGTAATCAGGTGAATAGTAACCCGTGAATAGTACCCCAGGTGAAAATATTGATATTTAATAAGAAAGTTCATATCAATATTCCAATAAAACGATACTAAATGAAGCGCAAAACTCAAGGATATTCCACTAATTTCAAGGATTATCGAAGTAATACTTACCATAGTAAGTTTAGATTTAAGAATATGAAAAGAAATAACATACGAAACTGCAAATGGATTTTCACATCATACGCTGCACGTAATCCGCAGATAAAGGTTATTTTACGACATATTAAAGGATAAATAATGAAAAATAGTATTCCTTATGAATACAAAAGAGATAATACCCTTCTGAATCTAAGCAAATAATACTTACAAAATGAAAATAATATCCCTTACCAAAACGAAAATAACATCCCTTACCAAATAAAAAAAATAACATCCCTTACCTTAGTAGAAGACCTGGATACTGCAATAGTGAAGTAACAGAATACTCTTCTTCTTTCTCTCTATAGTTTCTCTCTCTATAATTTCTCTTGTGAATCTTAGTGAATTGGTGAGAATGAAAGAAAAATTAAGCTTCTATTTATAGGAGAATGGACAAAATAGTAACTTATTCACGAACGGTCTAGATTGATTTACTATAAGAACGGACGGACCATATTGATTACTATTAAAACCATAACCGACAGTCCAGATTAATTTACTTTTAAAACCACCACCGACGGTCCAGATTGATTACTTTTAAAACCACCACCGACGGTCCAGATTGATTTACTTTTAAAAACCACCATCGACGGTCTAGATTGATTTACTATTAAAACCACCACTGACGGTTCAGATTGATTTACTATTAAAACCACCACCGACGGATCAAAATGATTTACTATTAAAACCACCACCGACGGTTCAGATTGATTTACTATTAAAACCACCACCGACGGTCCAGATTGATTAACTATTAAAACCACCATCAATGGTCCAGATTGGTTTAGTATTAAAACCACCATCAATGGTCCAGATTGGTTTACTTATTACACTTTAGTACCCCTAAAGTTTTCCAAGTTTGCATTATTCCCCTCTAACTTTTGTAATTCACTTATCTTCAATAAACACATTTTTAATACTTCAACAATTATTCATCATTAATATTATAACTTACAATATCGACAAACGTAATCATTCCTGTGTAAGAGGGGGCTTTAATAAAGATTTCTCCTTATTGGCGCCGCAATTAGGTGACCAAACCTCTTCCTCGTATGTAACTTTCTAGACATTATCAATAACGTAAATAATAATATGAATAAATGTATTATCTCAATTATTGATTTAATAATAAAAAAATATTATGCAAATGATATTGTGACAATAATTGAATCAAATAACATGAGATACTATGCAACAATTACTATAGCAATAATTGAGTAAACTGAGTAGATTCTTACGTAAGCATCAATAATCAATATACAAGTATACTACTACGCAAACCACGCCAGACATTCTACTTTTACCACCGGGTAGTTCAACAGTTTAACGGTAAAACTTTCGCCGTTATTTTTATAAAAAAATATTTTTGTCGTTTTCTAACTACGACAATACTTTTATTGTGGGGTCCACCAATGATTATGCCATCGTAAGAATATTCCCTAACAAAAAGAATATTCCCCAACACAACGAATATTTTATATCAACTTGCTCACTTTGCAAAATTTTTAAATATCACCCTTAACTTTAACCTTTTATCAATTTAACCATTTACTAAATAGAATAATAATTATAAGAAAATTGAATACTTTCATTTCATAAATTCGGGATCTCACAATCTCCCCTCCTTATGAAATTTCGCCTTCGAAATTATGTACCTGGTAGTTCGAAGAGATGAGAATACCTTGCTTTCTTTTCGGATTGTACATTCCCGGTTATTTCCTCTATATCATGATTTTCCAATTGCTCATCTCCTATATTTCAGATATCATCTAGAATACATCTTAAAAACAAAGGTTAATTGACATATCACAATTTGTCAACTTATGTAAGAAAATTAAGCTTAGGTATGACACACACTAGTGAAGGATATTATTTGTCTCTCCCCTCCTAGTTCTAATCCCGGATCTCCGCTAGAGACCATATCCCTAAGCTCTGATACCAAATGTGACGCCCCCAAAATAGGTATATGACCCATCCATTCGAGTGGTCAAATATCACAAAAAAAATCAAATACAAACTTCATTTATTAATCTGAACTATCGCTGGCAAAATACGATGACAACACATATAATCGTGAGTTTTAATACAATATTGTCTCATAGACAGTATCCAAACTCAAATTATTACAATGCCATATAAAATACAGCAGCAAATATTTCAAGACCCCAAAGAAGAACGAGAAGATTATAATCCTGTTCATTCTAATGAGGTGAACTTTTGACGCTTTCAAAGTCGGGTTCTCATCACCCTATTGTTGTTCACCAAAATCAATTATTAAGTGACGTATAAAATATGACACACACATCTTAGGTCCTTAATACAATTATATATTGCATGTCATGCCATTTTATAATGTATTGAGAAACTTCGACAGTCTCAAACCATCACACTATTCCCCTGTTATCCCCGCTCGACCCAGCTACACTCTTATTACCTGAAAGAAATTGTGAAGCAAAAGAGTGAGCACAAATAGCCCAGTAAAGAATATTATGGCTAAGATAATTAATTTATCAATAGCCTTCATCAGTAATAAATCAGAGATTTAGAACATATGGTAGATGATAAAACTTTTCAACCATATTTGCAGCGGAACGAGCAATCCATTAAAAGAGTCAAGTAGAACATAATGTCTACTATCTCCTCCAAATTAAAAGTCCATCATTAATATTTCATTCCTGTAATACTCATCAACAGTTCTTTGTTGTACCCAAGACAAAGAGAACTTTCATCACCTATCTTCACCAGAACCACTAAAGATTATAGTTAAACTCGCAATTCATATTTATAATCATGTAAATCAACAGTTTTTCCTTTCCACAAAGGCTTAATAGAACGTTTTACTCAACATCCTTACCCCAAAGGCTAAAGATATTCAAATGTAATAATAATGATCATACCAATCAATTGTCTATCTTTGCATTACGGGCCAAAGATATTCAACTATAAAACCAATGATCATGATCATACCAATCAATTATCTCGTGTCTGCTGCACTACTACCAAAGACATACAATCGTTAACTAATGGTCATGATCCTACCAATCACATTATCGAATTATCCATGCACTATGGGCCAAGGATATTCGTTAGTATCACCAGTGGTCAGGATCATGTCATACACCTGTCCATCTTTGCACTACGGGCCAAAGTTATCAATCAATAGTTCATTTACACGTAAGCCAAAGATATACAATTATAAAATCAATAATCAACAGTCCATCTTTGCACGTAAGCAAAAGATATACAACTGTAAAACCAATAATCAATAGTCCATCAATGCACGTAAGCCAAAGATGACTTTTATCACAATATAAGCATGAGGATGATGACAATGATATAAGCATTAATCAAACAAAATCAAGGATAAATATTAAAGACTTTAAATTTATCCAGAGTTTAATAATATCCAAATTGTCAACATGATACTGCTTTGTGGAGTAAAATTCAAGAATAATATTCATGTATCAAAATAATTTGGACAGAAAAGAAATAAATTTTTCAGGTGAATAGTACCTTGTGAATAGTACTTTGGGAATAGTGCCCCGTGAATAGTAACCCCAGTATGAATAGTAACCCCAGTATGAAAAGTGCTCCAAATACTCGAGTGAATAATACTAAAGTGAATAGTAACTCGTGAATAGTACTCCAGCACGAAAAGTGTCCCGAATACCCGAGTGAATAATATTTAAGTGAATAGTAATTGAATGAATAGTAATCCGTGAATAAGAACTCATAAATAGTACCCTAAAGATGAAAAGTGCCCCAAATACCCGAAAGTGAATAATATTATAGTGAATAGTAATTGGTGAATAGTAACTCGCAGTATAGTAATTTGTGAAAATATTGATATTTAATAAGAAAGTTCAGATCAATATTCCAATAAAATGATACTAGATGAAGTGCAAAACTCAAGGATATTCCACTAATTTCAAGGATTATTGAAGTAATACTTACCATAGTAAGTTTAGATTTAAGATTGTGACAAGAAATAACATACAAAACTGCAAATAGATTTTCACCTGTCATACGGTACGTAATCCGCGTAGACAGGTTATTCCGACATATTAAAGGATAAATACGAAAAATAGTATTCTTTATGAATATGAAAGAGATAATACTCCTTACGAATACAACAAATAATATCCCTTACCAACCAAAAATAACATCCCTTACCAAAGTAAATAAATAATATCCCTTACCTTTAGAAGACCTGGATATCTACAATAGTGAAGTAGTAGAATACTCTTCTTCTTTCTCTCTATAGTTTCTCTCTCTATAACTTCTCTTGTGAATCTCAGTGAATTGGTGAGAATGAAAGAAAAATTAAGCTTCTATTTATAGGAGAATGGACTAAATAGTAGCTTATTCACGAATGGTCCAAATTGATTTACTATTAGAACGGACGGACCATATTGATTACTATTAAAATCATAACCGACGGTCCAGATTAATTTACTTTTAAAACCACCACCGATTTACTTTTAAAACCACCGGTCATTGATTGATTACTTTTAAAACCACCACCGATGGTCCAGATTGATTTACTTTTAAAACCACCATCGACTGTCCAGATTGATTTACTATTAAAACCACCACCGACGGATCAGATTGATTTACTATTAAAACTACCACTGACGGTTCAGATTGATTTACTATTAAATCCACCATCGACGGTCCAGAATGATTAACTATTAAAACCACCATCAATGGTCCAGATTGGTTTAGTATTAAAACTACCATCAATGGTCCAGATTGGTTTACTTATTAAACTTTAGTAGCCCTAAAGTTTTTCAAGTTTGCATTATTCCCTTCTAACTTTTGTAATTCACTTATCTTCAATAAACATATTTTTAATACTTCAACAATTATTCATCATTAATATTATAACTTATAATATCGACAACCAGATCATTCCCAAGTAAGAGAGGGCTTTTCGATAAAGATTTCTCCTTATTGGGGCGCAATTAGGTGACCAAATCTCTTTCCTCGATAGAACTTTCTAGACATTGTCAATAATGTAAATAATAATATGAATAAATGTATTGTCTCAATTATTGATTTAATAATAAAAATATATTATGCAGATGATACTGTGATAATAATTGAATCAAATAACGTGAGATACTATGCAACAATTATTGTAGCAATAATTGAGTAAACTAAGTGGATTCTTACGTAAGCATCAATAATCAATACCGTGTGCTACTATGCAACCACGTGTATTACTGTACTTTTACCACCGGGTAGTTCAACAGTTTAACGGTAAAACTTTCGCCATTATTTTTATAAAAAGATATTTTTATCATTTTCTAACTACGACGACAATATTCCGTTGTGGGGTCCACTAATGAATGATCGTGTAATATCACGAATAAAGAATAAAAGAATATTCAAAACAACGAATATTTTATATCAACTTGCTCACTTTCTAAAATTTTCAAATATCACCCTTAACTTTAACCTTTATCAATTTAACCATTTACTAAATAGAATAATAATTATAAGAAAATTGAATACTTAACATAAAAAAGAACCTTTTATAATTCCCTTGACTTGCGTTGATAAGTTGTCTCACAAAGAACCGATATAAATATTCTATTCATATTGCTCCACCCAAAATGTATGTCGAAGATCACGATACATTTTGGTAATCCCAAAATGGATTACAACGATTGTGTCATGCGCCTCCATCATGATTTTATACTTCAAAATAAGAGTCGTTTCGAGTTAACTCAAGTATTCCTTCTTCAATTTTCAAATATCTTGCACTTTCCCTTTACATCGGGCCCATATTTTTAAAAGATTAACTTTATCGATTAAAGTTACTCAGATATATTTATCATAAATGGGTCCTTGAGTATAATCTCTAATGTATACAAAATGGGCCTTTACGTGACAATACAAAGAATTGACAATGATCTTCTACTCAACGCTTTCTCATTTACTTTTCCAGGATGGTATTGAATGGTATGATCGTGATTTAGCTTGAGCCAACGTCGTTTCCGCATGTTGAGTTCCTTTTGGGTGAAGAAATATTTGAGGCTTTTATGATCCTTATAGATCTCCACTTTCTCCCCATACAAGTAATGTCTCCAGATCTTTAGCGAAAAAATGACTGCTGCCAACTCTGGATCGTGATTAGGATAATTCCTCTCATATTCTTTGAGTTGTAGTGAGCGTAGGCAATGACTTTCCCTTATTGCATGAGAACACATCCTAAACCTTTGCCTAAAGCATCACTGTAGATGACAAATCCCTCCGAACCAGATGGTACTGTCAAAACGGGTGCTGAAATGAGTCTCATCTTGAGTTCTTGAAAACTCTTCTCACATTCCTCGCTCTAACTGAATTTCTATCTTTTTGAGTTAGCTGAGTTAATGGAGTAGTGATTCGAGAAAATCCTTCCACAAATCTCCGATAATAACCAGCTAAGCCCAGAAAGCTATTTACTTCGGTCACTAACTTAGGTTGCTCCCAGCTTTGAATTGCTTCAATCTTCGTTGGGTCAACAGATATTCCGTGATTTGATATCAAGTGCCTAAGGAATGCTACTTCCTCAAGCCAGAACTCACATTTCTTTAACTTGGAATATAGCTTGTTTTCACAAAGCTTTTGGAGTATCAGCCTCAAGTGTTGTTCAGGATCTTCACGGATTTTGGAGTATATGAGGATGTCATCAATAAAGAAAACCAAAAAATGATCCGAATATTCCTTGAATACTCGGTTCATCATATCCATGAAGGCAGTAGGAGCTTTAGTCAATCCAAAAGACATGACTAGGAAGTTGTAATGTATGTACCGAGTTCTAAAAGCAGTCTTTGGAATGTCATCAGTTTTAATCTTTAATTGATGATATTCGAAATGAAGATTGATCTTTGAAAAGAATTTGGCACCTTACAGCTGGTCAAACATGTCATCATTATGAGGTAACGGGTACCTATTTTTGATGGTGATATGATTCAACTCCCGATAGTCAATGCAAAGTCGCATACTCCCATCTTTCTTCTTTACGAATAAAATAGGAGCACCCCAATGAGACGTACTAGGACGAATGAAACTGATGTCTAATAACTCCTACAGTTGGGTCTTTAACTCCTGAAGTTCAATAGGAGCCATTCGATATGGGGCTTTGGAAATGAGTTTTATATAGGGTTCAAGATCAATACAAAACTCGATTTCAAGCTCTGGGGGTAGGCCAGAAAGTTCTTCAGGGAATACATCAGAAAATTTAATAATAATAGAAATATAATTCAAATCTGATGTATTTTTGTTTAAATCTATGACATGTGCTAAGAAAGCTTGACATCCATTTTTCAATAAACAAATAGCTTTATTGCTTGATATGACAGTGATTAACTTTAGTGGTTTGGTTGCTTGAATTCGCATAATAGGTTGGTTAGGAATATAAAAGCTAACAACCTTAGGAAAATAATCAATTTTAGCATGATGATTAGTTAACCAATCAATCCCTAAAATCACATCAAATGCAAGTATTTTCAAAGAGATAAGATCGACAGGGAATGTAAGGGTGCCGATTTGAATCAAACAAGGTTTATAAATAGTGGATGTAATGAAGGTTTCTCCCAATGGAGTTTCAACAGAGAAGTCAAAATCTAATTTCTCCAGAGTTAAATTTAAACGTTGAGCGAAAGTAGGAGAAATAAAAGAATCGGTAGAAACGGTATCAAATAAGGTATAGACTTTGCAAGAGTTTATGATTTGCTTACCCGTGATAACCTCATTCGGGTTCCTCACTTTTTGGGAGGTCACGACAAACGCTCTCCCTTAAACTACTAGCTTTGACTTGTCTGGGATGGCATTTGGTGTCACCGTCTCAGCTGGACTTGGCTTCATTACACGACAAAATTGACCTAGGTGACCTTCTCTTCCATAATTATAACACACTTTGGATTGCTGCATGCAGTTTGCACTGATGTGTCCCTCCCCTTCGCATTTGTAGCATACGACTGATGGTCATTCTCCTTCCTTAACAACGGGTTCTGGTGTTGACATTTTTCCATCATTATTGAACCTTCTCTTCTTAAAATTTCTACTTCAATTATCTTGGCCATGATTACCATCGAAGTGGTTACCATTTTTGGTATGTTGATTTCCTCCACGTTTGTTGTCATCGCTTCGATGACTACTACCACTGGTATTATCGCTTTGATGGCTGCTATCTTTTGGTTGGGCTGACTCATTATCACGCTCTAATAACTGAGCCTTATTCACAACATCTGGATACAAGCAAAGTTTGTGAGAAATGAGGTATTGATGTATTTCGGGTTTTAAACCTCGCAGAAAAATTCACGTCATTCTCTCCTCATTATCAACCAAATGGATGCAAACCGGGATAACTCCGTAAACTTAGCTTTATATTGCGACACGGTTATATTGTTTTGCTCCAGTTTGATGAATTCTACCTCCTTCATGTGATGAATACTTTTGGAAAAGTACTTGTCGTTGAACAATTTTTGGAACTTCTCCCAAGACATCTTGAGTGCGGCAGGCTGAGTACGTTTTACAAATTCCCACCAATAATATGCCTCTCCTCGTAACATGAAAGTGGCAAAAGGAACCTTTTGCTTCTCGGAGCATCCCAAGATATCAAATATCTTGGTGATTTGCTTTATCCACGTCTCTGCCTTAAGTGGTTTTGGCTTTCCCAAAAAATCTAGTGGTCCCAGCTCATTGAATTGCTTAGCGGTGATCGTCCGAGAGGTTCCAGTGTTTCCATCTGCATTTTGAATAGGAGTCTCTCTTGCCTGATGTTGCACGAATTGCAGAAAGCTCCTAAACATTCCGTCGTTCATCATTTGGTCGATGTTGTTGTGTACATGAGGATTATTGCCTTCGTGATGCACATTATCTTATTTATTGATCATCAGTGACTCAATGGTCTCATGTGCTCTATTGTTTATCTCAACATTCTCGGATGTCATTTTCAAACACTGCCACAAAACAAGGGTTAATTGACATGCCACATATTATCTCTATATTCTGATCGACCAATTAAATAACAAATAAGTTTAGGTAGGTCATACTAACGAAGGATTTACTCGTCTCTCCCCTCCTAGTTCTAGTCTCGCATCTCAGCCAGGGATCACATCCCTAAGCTTTGATACCAACTGTGACGCCCCCAAAATAGGTATACACAACCCATTCTGAGTCGCCAAATACATGGTACAAAATTCAAATACAAACTTTATTTATACTGTACGACAAAAACATAGCTGAGAGTTTTAACACAGATATTGTCTCGTAGACAATATCCAAACTCAAATGGAGTCCTTATTACAATTATTATCACACTATTTCATAGAATAGGGAGGACTACTATAGCCACCATCTCTGACCATCACTCCGTTCCCCGACTAGTCCCAGCTATATTCTCATTTCCTGAAGAGAACAATGAAAGCAAAAGGTGAGCTCAACTAGCCCAGTAAAGAATATTATAACTATGATAATGCAGAATAAATTATCGTTAGCCTTCAAAATGTTAAACTGATAGAATACAATAAACAAGTTTAACTGGAGCAGAATAAACAATCCATTAGAAAAGTCAAGTAGAGCATGATATCTACTATCCTCTTTGATTTAAAAGTTTATCATCAATTTTATCGCTGAGACTCAGCTCAATAAATAATCCATATCACTGAATTATCCATGCACTACGGGCCAAGGATATTCATTATTATCACATCCATGAATCATCCATGCACTACGGGCCAAGGATATTCGTTATTATCCCCAATGGTCATGATCATGCCAACAATTGTCCATCAATGCACTACGGGCCAATGAGGACTTTTACCACATCATTTGTAAGATTACAAGTTATAATTATACCGATACATAATTCCTGGTCATAATCATACCAATCAACAGTCCATCTATGCACTACGGGCCAAAGATGACTTTCATCATAATATAAGCATGAAGATGATGACAATGATATAAGAATTTAATCAAACGAGATTAAGGATAAATATTAAAGCTTTATAATTCAATTTATCCAGAGTTTAAGAATGTCTAAATTGTCAACATGATAACTGCTTTGTGGAGTAAAATTCAAGAATAATATTCATGTAAAAATAATTTGAACAGAAAAGAAATTAATTTTTGTCATGAATAGTACCCGGGTGAATAGTATCCAAGTGAATAGTAACCCGTGAATAGTACCCCGTGAATAGTACCCCGACATGAAAAGATTAAATTTTAATAAGAATGTTCAGAAAAATATCCTTATGAAACGATACTAGATGAAGCGTAAATTTCAAGGATATTCTACTAATTTCAAGGAGTATGGAAGCAATACTTTCCCCAGTAAGTTTAAATTTATGAATATGAAATGAAATAATATCTCTTACATAATATGGAGTATGAAAGAAAATAATATTTCTTACGAGTATTACAATAAAATAATATCCTTTACCTTAGTAGAAACTGGATTTGACTGGAATATCAGATATTATTATGAGAAAATCTTGCACAAAAAGCTACACTCAAAGTATCCTTATACTCAATAAAAAATACTCACAATACTATAGAATAAGAATTTCTGATATTGAAGCTGTGTTTTAGGAAGGAAGGGTTACCGCCTATTTATAGTGCAGCACAGAGTAAGAATAACAAACCTGCTTAATTTTCTTTTCCCTCTCAGCCTAACTTCCTGCCTAAAAATATGCCTAACTCACCTTTCATTGGTTGAGGCCCCACCAACTTGGAAACAAATAACCATGACTTACAGGAAGTCTCACCACCCACCAATAGGAAGAAAGAAGAAAGAAAATTTTAAAACTATGCAGGAATTTTTAGCCAGAAGATTTGGAAAAGAAGAAGTACACGGAAAGAATTCTTCAAGTTGTTAACCTCCACTTCATTTATTCACATGCCAAGAATTTATAATAATAATAATACCTTTTAATTTATAAAAAAAATTATATTATTATATTATCCATTATTATAATGTAATATTATAATAATATATTTGAATAAATATTTTATCGGAGAAAATAATTACCAAACTTTCAACAAATATTTCATGCTAAATTTCTTCATTTATAACAAAATTGAACCAATATCCACCACATAATAATTATTCAAAAATAATATTATAAGCTCACAATATTAACAACTAGATCATTCCCAAGAAAGAGGGGGCTTTTCAATAAGGACTTCTCCTTATTGGCCCGCAATTAGGTGACCAAACTCATTTCCTCTACAGAACTTTCTAGACTAATAATATGAATAACTTTGTCGTCTCAATTATTAATTTAATAATATAAAATATTGTGACAATAATTGAATCAATAATGTGAGATACTATGCAGCAATTACTGTGGCAATAATTGAATAAAACTAGGTGACTTCTCACGTAAGCATCAATAATCAAAGATACTGTACAATATCATGTTCTACTATGCAACCATGCGTATTACTGTACTTTTATCACCGGATATTTCAACAGTTAACGATAAAACTTTTGCCGTTATTTTTATAAAAAGTTATTTCTGTCGTTTTCTAGCTCCGATAGTAATTCCGTTGTTGAGTCCACAAATGATTGTGTCGTCGTACGAATATTCTCCGACCAAACAAATATTTTATGACAACTTCCTTACTTTGAAAAATTTATAAATATTACCCACAACTATAACATTATATCAAATTCACACCATAATATTTAAAATGATATTTAGAGAAAATTATTCTTTATTCATAAAAGTTGGGGTCTTACATTTATGACTTGATATGACAGTGACTGACTTTAGTTATTTGGTTGCTTGAATTTTCATAATAGGTAGGTTAGGAATATGAAAGCTAAAAACCTTATGAAAACAATCAATTTTAGCATGATGAGTAGTTAACCAATCAATCCCTAAAATCACATTAAAAATAAGTATTTTCAAAGAGATAAGATCGACAGGTAACGTGCGGGTGCTGATTTGAATCAAACAAGACTTATAAATAGTGGATGTAATGAAGGTTTCTCCCAACGGAGTTTCAATAAATAAGTCAAAGTCTAATTTCTCCGGAGTTAAATTTAAACGTTGAGCGAAAGTAAGAGAAAAAAAAAGAATGGGTAGAACCGGTATCAAATAAGGTATAGACTTTGCAAGAGTTTATGATTAGCTTACCTGTGATAACCTCGTTCGGGTTCCTCGCTTTTTAGGAGGTCACGATAAACGTTCTCCCTTAAACTACTGGCTTTGACTTGTCTTGGACGACATTTGGTTTCACCATCCCAGCTGGACTTGGCTTCACTACACGAAAAAATTGAGCTAGGTGACCTTCTCTTCCTCAATTGTAACATGCTTTGGATTATTGCGTGCAGTTTGGACTGATATGTTCCTCCTCTCCGCATTTGTAGCATACGACCGGTGGTCTTTCTCCTTTCTTAACAATGGGTGCTGGTGTTGACGTCTTTCCATCATTATTGAATATTCTCTTCTTGAAATTTCCACTTCTATTATCTTGGCCATGATTACCACTTCGAAGTGGTTACCATTTCTGGCATGTTGATTTTCTCCACATTTGTTGTCACCGCTTCGATGATTGCTACCACTAGTATTATCACTTTTTTGGTTGCTATCTTTTGGTTAGGCTGACTCATTATTGTGCTCCAATAACTGAGCCCTATTCACAACATCTGAATACAAGCAAAGTTTGTGAGAAATACGGTATTGACGTATTTCGGGTTTCAAACCTCACAGAAACATTCACATCATTCTATCCTAATTATCAACTAAATGGGATGCAAATCGGGATAACTCTGCAAACTTAGCCTCATATTGCGACATAGTCATATTGCTTTGCTCAAGCTTGATGAATTCCACCTCCTTCATGTGACGAATAATTTCGGGAAAGTACATGTCGTTGAACAATTCTTGGAACTTCTCCCAAGACATCTTGAGTGCGGCAGGCTGAGTACGTTTTACAGATTTCCACCAATAATCTGCCTCTCCTCGCAACATGAAGGTGGCAAAAGGAACCTTTTTCTCCTCGAAGTATCCCAAGACATCAAATATCTTGGAGATCTGCTTTATTCATGTCTCTGCCTTAAGTGGTTCTGGCTTTCCTAAAAACTCTGGTGGTCCCAGCTCCTTGAATTGCTTAGCGGTGACCATCCGAGAGTTTCCAGTGTTTCCACCTGCATTTTGAACATGAGTCTCTCTTGCCTGATGTTGCATGAATTGCAGAAAGCTTCTAAACATTCTGTTGTTCATCATTTGGTCGGTGTTGTTGTGTACATGAGGATTATTGCCTTCCTAATGCACATTATCCTGGTTATTGATCATCAGTGACTTAATGGTCTCATGTGCTCCATTGCTTATCTCAACATTCTCGGATGTCATTTTCAAACAATGCCACAAAACAAGGGTTAATTGACATGCCACATATTATCCCTATATTCTGACCGACCAATTAAATAACAATTAAGCTTAGGTAGGTCATACTAGCGAAGGATTTACCCGTCTCTCCCTTTCTAGTTCTAGTCTCACATCTCAGCCAAGGATCATATCCCTAAGTTTTGATACCAACTGTGACGCCCCCAAAATAGGTATACTTCACCCATTATGAGTCGCCAAATACATGGTATTGAATTCAAATAAAAACTTAATTATACAACTGTCGTGTAAAATACAACAAAACATAGCTAAGAGTTTTAACACGGATATTGTCTCGTAGATAATATCCAAACTCAAATGTATTCCTCATTACAATTATTATCACATTCTTTCATAGAATAGTGAATACTACTATAGCCACTATCTCGGACCATCACTCCGTTCCCCGACTAGTCCCAGCTATATTCTCTTTTCTTGAAGAGAACAATGGAAGTAAAGGATGAGCTCAACTAGCCCAGTAAAGAATATTATGACTAAGATAATGCCGAATAAATTATCGTTAGCTTTCAACAGTGTTAAACTGATAGAATATAATAGACAACAAGTTTAACTGCAACGGAACAAATAATCCATTAGAAGAGTCAAGTAGAGCATGATATCTATTATCTTCTATGATTTAAAATTTTATCATCAATTTTATCACTGAGACTCAGCTCAATAAATAATCCACATCACTGAATTATCCATACACTACGAGCCAAGAATATTCATTATTATCACTTCCACGAATCATCCATGCATTACGGGCCAAGGATATTCATTATTATCACCAATTATCATGATCATGCCAACAACTATCCATCAATGCACTACGGGCCAATGGGGACTTTTACCGCATCATTTGTAACATTACAGATCATGATTATACCGATATATAGTCATAATCATACAAATCAACAGTCCATCTATGCACTACGGGCCAAAGATGACTTTCATCACAATATAATCATGATGATGATGATAATGATATACGAATTCAATTAAATGAGAGCAAGGATAAATTTTAAAGATTTATAATTTAATTTATCCAGAATTCAATAATATCCAAATTGTCAACATGATACTGCTTTGTGGAGTAAAATTCAAGAATAATATTGTATCAAAAATGATTTGGACAGAAAAGAAATTAATTTTTGTCATGAATAGTATCACGGGTGAATAGTATCCGAGTGAATAGTACCCCGTGAATAGAACTTCAGGAATAGTACCCCATGAATAGTACTTCGGGAATAGTACCCCGGCATAAAAAGATTAAAAATTAAAAAGAATGTTTAGAATAATATTTCCTTGAAAATATACTAGATGAAACGCAAATTTCAAGGATATTCTATTAATTTCACTGAGTATAGAAGCAATACTTATCAAAATGAGTGTAGAATTTTGAATCTGAAACGAAATAAGATTACTTACATACTACAGAGTATGAAAGAAAATATTATTTCTTACGAATATTGAACAAAAATAATATATTTTACCTTAAAAGGAGAGTACTTCTAACTGGTAGGGCGGGGATATTCTTGAAAAAAACTTATATTATTTTCTACACTCAAAGCTTTCTTAAACTCAAAAGAAATGCGCTTAATATTAAAGAAGAGGAATTATCTGATTTTGGTGTGATTTTCATTTCTAAACTAAGCATCTTATTTATAGGAGAATGGAATGATACTATTTAGAAAATAAAATCACGGACGCACAATGCAGGAATCACGGGCGCTCAACCAGCTCAAATTTTCTGAAAAATTGATTTTTAGTATTCATTACTGTGCAATAAAATATTGTAATAAAATAAAAACCTTAAATAAAATATAATATATTCTATTTATAATCTAATAAAATAAAACTTATAATATATATATATATTAATCATTCACCACCACACAACTCAGTCACCACACACACACACCCCTTCACACACACACACACACCCCACACATTATATATATATATATATATATATATATATGTATGTATATACTAATATACTTTATATAACTTTCTACCGACGATTTTGAAAAAAATGAGAAAGTGGGGGTTCATGTAATAAGTCAAATTTACAACAAATACTTCAATAAAAACTCATCTATTTATCTCAATTCACTTGGCTTCACAAAACACATTTTTAATAACATTCATCATTAATATTATAACTCACAATATTAACAAACAGATCATTCCCAAAAAAGAGGTGGCTTTCCGATAAGGATTTCTCCTTATTGGCACGCAATTAGGTGACCAAACCCCTTTACTCGACAGAACTTTCTAGATATCTTCAATAATGCAAATAATAATATGAATAACTTTATCGTCTCAATTATTGATTTAATAATATAAAATATTGTGACAATAATTGAATGAATAACGTGAGCTACTATGTAGCAATTACTGTGGCAATAATTGAATAAAACTGAGTGACTTCTCACATAAGCATCAATAATCAATACTGTGTGTTACTATGAAACCACGCGTATTACTTTCCTTTTATTGTCGGGTATTTCAACAGTTAGCGGTAAAATTTTCGCTGTTATTTTTATAAAAAGTTATTTCTATCATTTTTTAACTTTCGTATGATAATTCCGTCCATGGGGTCCACTGATGATTGTGGACGTCGCATTTAATATTGTCTTATAAAACGAATATTCCCCGACCAATCGAATATTTTATGACAACTTGCTTACTTGCAAAATTTATAAATATAACTCACAACTATAACATTTTATCAAATCCACACCATAATATTCAAAATGATATTTAGAGAAAATTAATCTTTATTCATAAAAGTTGGGGTCTTACACTGTATACATATAATCATTTAATAAAAGAGAGTAACTTAGCTTTATATGTAGGCTCATCTTTCTTGTGGTAGTCAAGCCGATACGGAGATAGATTAATTATGTTGGTGATTTTTTGGACAGAATTTTGCGTTCCCACAGACGGCGCCAATCTTAACGCTAAATTTTGTACGCCTGACGAAATCACCAAAAACAGCAGGCCAAAATTACGCTAACAGTTGATTATATTGTTGTGAAATCAAGCTCACGAAATACACTCACAAAAACATAAATAAAGAGAGAGATAAAATATGAACACAAGAATTTACGTGGAAACCCAATTGGGAAAAAATCACGGAGAGAGAAAAATCCACTATAACAATATGGAGAGTACAAATTGTTTATTTGTGTCATATGTATTTGTGTACTGTATCATCCTCCCAAACCCTTGCTTATTGTTGTATTTATAGATGTGATGTCCACCTGAATCCAATTAGGAGTAAAAGTCCTTTTCAGAATCACCTTATACAATTAATGATTAATCGTCACATTCCCAAGTTAGATCTCCTTATCCCATCAAATAAGGAAACACAATTTTATTTTAACAAGAACTTTTCCACTAGCCGTCAAAATAAACATATATGGGTCAACATCAAATCCGGTCCATTAAATAAGTTGGGCTACACCTTGGCTAACCCAAATAATTACATTCCAACATTACCATTAGGCTATCACCTTTGGTCTATGATCATATTTATTCAATTCCTCCATTGTTGTCGAAACGCTAACATCAAGTATATGCTTTCAGATTGGCTGAGAGGAACTCGCGGACGATCGTTTTGGTGGGCATGAAACATGATTTTTTGAAAACAGAATGTGTTGCTTTGTGGTGCCGTGGGGGCTGGGGAAGAGCTATGTTTGGTTGCGCTGGGACCTCATGGGGCCAATCTAATGGCCTATGGCCTAAAGGAGTTGAAGACGTGACGTGGATATGCCGAAATACAGTGCTTACTAGTTAGTTAGCTATCTGTTGCTATGACAAACAAGCCTTTGTTCCCAGCAGGGGCCAGAATGATTCTTCTGATTCTCTTTGAACATTAAAGAGAATAATACTCGTACAATTATTACTTATGCTTTTTATAAACATCCACTTGAGATTTGCTGGAAACTATAAGAATCATCCATTTTTTGGTGTCCCCTTTTCTATTTTTTAATGGGTAAAACTAGGATTTGATCACTTTGTGTAGTATATGCAATTGATGCACGGAGCACCTTGTCCCCACTTGAAATCTTATTCGATAGATCTTGACACCAATATCTTTGACATAAATTTTCTTTTGAGCATTAAATTTACCACCAAAATGAGCATGAATGGATGAAAAGGTATCAAGATTCATATAAGAGAAGATGTAGTAAAGGTGAGAGTGCATATCTTTTGCTTAGTGAAAAAAAGGAGCTACGTAGTGCTGTGCTATATGTTTTACATCAAAATGTTGTGTAAATTACAAAAGCTACCGAAATATAATTGATCTTTAAAGTGTAGTTCTTTTCTAAATGTTTAATTTTAGGATTTTAGGGATCAAATTCCGGGTCTGAAATATGTCACAAAACTATTACATTGATTTGATAATGTTAGGTGGACCTTAAACAGTTATTACAGACCATTTTAATAATAATATATGTATTTGAGAGGAGTAGTTAACATGAAGTTAATTTTAATCAATTGACCAATATAGTGTCGACACGCAAGCGGGAGATGATCTCTCTCTGCGTGTCAGCACTGTATTGGTCAATTGACTAACTTATAATTAAGTTAACTTTATGATAACCGGATCCGTATTTGAGATACATTAGAGTTTCCTAGGGTCATGAAACAAGCTATGACGTTTTAACCATTTGATAAAATATGTTTACGTTTTGTAAATAGAAGAGTTGTAAACGAGACAACTAAATCGAGTTTTAGTTTGTCGTACTTGAGCTCAAGTAAAAGTTAAATAATCTCGAGTTGAGCCTAATTTAAATGAGTCTGAATATATTATTCAAATTCGACTCGTTTATAAATGAATTGAGCTCAAGCTTGAGTCGAATTTAAATCAATCTAGTCGGGCTCGAATCGAGTTGAGCTAAACTAAATTTAAATAATAATTATTTATATATAATATTTAATTATTTTTTAAATTAATTAAACACTAAACGAGCTAATTTAAAAGAGTGAGTTGAACTTTAACGAGTCAAACTAAATGAATCGGATCACAGTTAGAAAATTTGACATGAAAAGATTTTAATTTTTGGATCAGATTGAAATCATCATCCAAAGATTTTATTCCTATGCAAATCCCAAGAAAAGTTTTTCCTACGAATTAATATATCAACTTTTGCCCATCTTCTCAATCTTTTTTCTTAGATCTCTTGATAGAATATTGGCAAACAAGGTTTCAATTAGACAACAATACATTGTAAATATATTAAAATGGGTCCCCCACGTGTCTCAATCTTGATTAGAGTTTTTTTGTACTCCGGTTTCAAATTTTAAGCTCATTATTGATTTTTAAAAGTCAATATGAGATTTTTAAACACAAAATTAAGATAATTTATTAAATACTTCTTCCATTTTAAAAAGATGAACAAAGATATAATTATTTTTGTTTCAAAAAAAATGAAATAAAGTACGTAAAAGTGAAGAGAAATTATATCATTTTGTAGGGTTCATTAGAATAAAAAAATAAAATTACTCATCACTTTATGAATCTTGTGGGACCACTAAGAATAAATTTAGAACTTTATTTTACTCTCTTTTCTCTACTTTTATTTTTCGTAATATGTGAAATTCGTATTTTGTTCATCTTTTGAGAGCATAAGGTGTATGAAATAATAAATATTACAGTCCGTAATATTTTTTAGATAATTTATAATATTTATCATTATTTTGATTAAAATTAAAGAAATACATGTTAATTTTGAATTTTTTTTTGAAACAGTTCCACAAAATGTGGACTGAGATTTATAAAGTAACAAAAGGAAGAATATAGTATACCAAAAAAAAAAGAAGATAAAAAAAAGGGAAGAATATAAAACTCGAAAGATGCAACAAAAAAGAAAAATTAGGAGAATGAACTAATTTAGCTAACTCATGAGCAACGCAATTAGTAGTGCGTTTCACATAGGAGAACTGAATAAGGTCAAAACAACTCCCAAGTCTTAGACAATCCTCAATAAGAACACCAAAATAAGAAATATCTGGGCGAGGACATCACCATTGCTATCTCTAACAATGAAGCTAAGACCCACAATACCACAATATATTACAATTTAAATTTTAAAATGTGAAAATTTTAAAAGTTTAAATTGCATTTAAGCCATAATGGAATTTGTTAACGTCAAGTTTCGCCGACGTGTCCAATCACAAAATCCACGCGCTAAAACATGCACAATAACAAATCACACAGAAGCTTGATTGCATCTTGTCACAGGGGATAGCTCGGGGTGTGAGAATAAGTCTGATGAATTACAAGGTTTAACAATGGAGGCTAAGTGTTTAGTGCTCAAAAGTAGGTATTACCTGTTAATTATAACCTTGACCTTGTATTTATAATGCTCACCACCTTTAGAATCCTTCTCCGAGTCGGACTAGGACTCCAAATTATGGTAGTTACCATAATTTGGGTCCAACACAATCTCCTTAAAAGGTGCAAGTGGAATCCAATCCAACCACTACCTTTGGAGTTACCTTATTCAACTACGGTTAGGATCCTGAACTCTGCACGCAGGAAAGCCCACTGTGCAGGCCCAAACAACCCCACCATTAGGTCTGGGTTTTGGCCCAAAGGACTCGAAGACCCGACCCCGAATACCACATGACAAGGTAAGGCTCCGGCCCGAAGGGCTCGGACACCGAACCTGAAGACATCCACTAAGATGAGGCTCCGGCCCAAAAGGACTCGGACGCCAAGCCGAACAACTCCAACCTCTCCATGGGCTTCAGCCCAATGGTCTCCTAAAGCCCTTCTAATGTCAGGCCTTCGGCCCACGTGAAAGTCGGTAAAATGCTCCCGAACATTGTCCTCCAGTCTCTGCTTGTAATATACTTATAATCGGAGACTTGAAAGGTCAGGTATACGAAAGGTCACGACAGCTAATAATGAGTTTATCTGGGAAGCCAAACAGGCATCGTCCTCATTTCTAAATTTGACGCCTCCCCATGCTTGGTCCCACCTTGAGCATTTAATAGCCGCCCTTGGGTAACGTGCACCTACACCTATAAAAAACCCCCCTTTTCCCCCCTCATTATCACTTTTCTAGATTTCTCAATTTCAAACTCTCTGCCTAATATTTCCGGCAAGGGCGATTTCCGGCAAGTATTTCATTCTTCATTTCTCTTTGATTTTGAGCTTTCTACTCATTTTCGAGCTCCATTCTTGTTCGCATTCTCCTTAAAAGCCCACGTCTGTGTCTCGTTTCCTTCTCATCACACCAAATGGCTGAATCTAGCACTCCTCCCCCTGTCAGTGAGTCAATTCCCCCCCCCCCATCACCACCGGTGACCTGGTTCCTGTCGAATTACCGGTGGTCCTTTCCGACATCAGTCCCTCATCGGTCCTGTCTACTCCAATAAGTGCCGAGGCCAGGATCCGAAATGCTTATCACTCCAAAGAGGAGTTTTCTCATCTTCACACCCCATCTACCATCACACCCTCTCAACTCTCCGACGTCCGAATCCTTTACAACATCCCTCCTGAATACAAACTTTGGGCATCGAAGCCCGACAAGAAGATGTTCTTAAGGCCTGATGGCGAGTGGGTGGTCGTCCCCCTTTATATTCTGAAATACGGGATTCGGTTCCCCCTTCATGAGTTCATTTCCTCCTTTCTAAATTTTGCTGGAATTGGGTTCGCACAACTCGTGCCGAACTCGTACATCCATCTAGTTTCCTTCGTTGCGTTATGCCAAGAGATCGGGATCACTCCTGTTCTCGATTTCTTTTTTTCCTTATTTACTGTTATAGGTTCGAAAGAACCCGGTCTGCGACAACTAAATAAACGGGCCAACTGACCTGTCATCATCAAAACCCCTTCGAGCAACAAGGGGTGGCACGACAAGTGGATCTTTATCCATGGAACCGACCTTCAACTTCTTCCCAACTGGGCTCATCCCGAGGACCCTATAGCCAAAGTGTCGAAATTCCCGAAGGATCGAGCCAACGCCTTCAAGGCTTTCTACAAAAAATGGAGCAAAACTGAGTGGAGCCTAACAGTGCTGTCCAGTGAAGCCTGGCTATACAAACATGGATGTAAGTATCTCCCCTCTGGTCGATCAATCCCCTCTTACATTTTCATCGTTTTATCTCAGATATTTAATGTCTTAACCCATTCTCGGCTATGCAGTGACAATCTTCAAGCCCGAAGGGACTGCTGAATCCCTAGTTCCTCCTCCAACCACAAACGAGCCGATCCACCTTCCGATCACCGACGAGATGGTCGGAGAAGAAACCATCCCGATTATGGAACTTTCCACAGGTTCCACTTCGGGTCTTGCCCCTCCAGCCCCTCCGGCCGAGCCCACCACAAAAAATGCCTTGAAGATGAGCCGGGCGGAGAAGGCGGCTCTATTAAAGAAAACCAAGAGGCCTTCCGCCAAAGCTCCCGCCAAATCCATTGTTGTTCTTCCTTCAAAATCGACTCCTCCCCCCGCTCGGGTCGTGGTGATCGAAGATTCAGAGGAAATCGAAGAGGTTCCTCTCGAGCCCCGATCCAAGAAGCCCCGACTCAGCAGCGATCCTGAGCAACAACATCTTGAACAGCGGGTTGTTGAGGCTGATCCCCTACCCGCTACCACTCCCACTTCCCAGGCGAGTTGGTCTCAAAGAACTCCGACCACTTGCTGGCCAAAAATCCCTTCGGAAGTTTTTCCGTTAAACCTGTTCGATCATTTCAAGCTTTCGGGCGATGACGAACGGTTCAAGGGACTCTCTTCCAAAGAGTACCTTGTGGCATATGTTCGGGCCCAATGTCAGGTAATCCTTAAATTGGCTGTCTTTTCCTTATCACTATCATATTTAATTCTGCACGACTGACCCGCTTTTCCTGTCGTAGGCCAACACCATCTTAGCTCGAGCCATTCCGCCTCCCGCCCAATCTACCAAGAAAGAGGCACAACTGATGACGGATGTGCAGGTTTTTGAGGCAGAGATTCGTGGTCTGACTTCGGAGCTGAAGAAGGAAAAAGAGCTCCATGCCGAAACCCGTAATAAAGCGACCCAGGCCGAGCGTTAGGCCAATGAACTCAGATCACAATACTCCCTCCTGCAAGAAGAGTTCGTTGGTTTGGATAATCATGCTAAGAAGCTTCTCGGGAAGAAGGATCATCTGATCGAGGACGTCAAGGATCAGGAGAAGGCCATCACTGCCATGACCAAAAAACTCTCCAGGATGCATGACAAAATGATGCATTTGATCCGAGACAACAATGCTTTGATGGCTAAAGTCGAAGCCTTGCAAGGAGAGCTTGCCGAGTCCAAGAAGATAGCTATTGCTGAATATGAAGAGTCCAAAGCTTTGAACGAGAAAGTCATGGCCCAGTTTGGCGAAGGGTACGAGACTTATCGTGAAAAGGCTAAGGCAAAGTTAATAGATGCTGGGTTCGATGCTGCCCTTCTTGACTCGTCGGATGAAGAATCTGAAGTCGGCGATGATCCTCCTCCCAAATAGCCTTTTTAAGACTTGTAAATTTTTGTACTTCTTCCATTTTCCTTCTTGTTTGTAGGTCACCCGAATTGTGAGCGATCGGGTTCTGTAAAAATTCCACAACTATGAATGAAGTATAAAAGTTTTCCGTTTATAAATTTTTGTAATCAGTTATACCCACGACTTATCTCGATCAGTGGTATCTTTTCGAACCTCTTGATCGAATAGTGCCCGAAGTTTGTCTGATCAAAATTTTTATAATTTTCTCGATCAGTTATACTCGTGACTTATCTCGATCAGTGGTGTCTTTCCGAACCTCTTGACCGGATGGTGTCCGAAGTTTATCCGTTCGAGTATTAAGAGTCATATGAATATAGATGAAGTTAAGCATCTCCAAGGAAAACTTTCATTTATTTCATTTAAGATTGAAACGGTTACATGGATAAAGAAAAGAATGACATAACTATTCTTGGTAAAATTTTCTAAGTCTTCCAAAGATGCCATGTATTCTTTACTTAGAACCATCCATGGCTTGAAGCCGTATGTACACGGGCCATGCACCTCCACCACCTCATAAGGTCCCTCCGATTAGGCATCACCACAAAGGTGTTCAGGGGTTGATGCCTCCGACTCCCGGAGGACCAAGTCACCTACTGCAAACCTCCTCGGCTTCACCTTTTGATTATAGTGTTGGGTTGTTCACTACTGATAGATAGCCAACCTCATCATAGCTGAATCCCGAACTTCTTCCAACAAATCCAAGTTTGTTTTCAAACCTTCATCATTGTACAGCTCTTTGTACTGACTGACTCGAAGGGTGGGGGATCCGATCTCAACTGGTATGAGTGCATCAGTTCCATATGCCAGTCTGAACGAAGAGTCCCCGGTTGTCGTCATCGGGGTAGTCCGATATGCCCACAAAATAGACAACAGCTCTTCGGGCCACCGACCCTTTAATTCATCCAACCTTCTTTTGATCCCATTGAGCAGGGTTCAGTTGGTCACTTCTACTTGACCATTCGATTGAGGATGAGCGATCGAGGTCTTGCGATGCTGGTGTAAGACCCCGAATTTTATGAAATAAAAGAATTCAAATTTTTTATAGTTACTATTCATGAGTTACTATTCATGAGTTACTATTCACGAGTTACTATTCATGAGTTACTATTCACGAGTACTATTCATGAAGCGTGATAAAAAAAAATTCGTAAGAAGGCATTACTCAATAATTGTTACAGTAATTACTGTTCAATATTTTATTTTATTGATTCAATAATTACTACATTGATATTTTATATTATTATTGTTTCAATAATTGTCACGGCACAGTTTTTCCCATTATCTGATCAATAATTCATATTATTTGGATAATATTATTAGATAGAATTATTGGCAATGTCTAGAAAGTTACATCGAGGAGAGGTTTAGTCATCTAATTGCTGCGCCCGAGAAGGAGAAATCCTTATTGGAAAGCCCCTCTTTCCAGGAAGCGCCTTTAGTTATCGATATTGTGGATCTGTAATATTATTTGTGAATAATTAATTATTGATTTATATGATAAGGAAAATATTCATTTATGTGGTTATAGATGGAGAAAATTTTTAATGTGACAATTGTTGAAAATTGATATTTTATCTTTTACGATAAAATATATTATTATATTCTGATAATATAATAATGGTGATATTTTACAATGAATGTGTAATATATGAATAAATGAGGAGGAAGAGTAGTTTTGTTGCATTAAATGCTAAAAACATGTTTTGTGTGTTACAAAAATGTTTAACACATGTTAAACATGTTGGTGGACACAAATTTTGGTGAAATTTGATTATAGCTTGTAAAATTGTCCGTTTGTGGATTTCGGTCAAATTTACATTTGGAATTTGGAAAAACTTTCTTACGCAAAGTTGTAGAGAATGGAATTTCCTATTGAAAGGACATGTGTTTTGAATTTTTACGATAAAGGGCTATTTATTATGAATTATTGAAGTTAGAAGTTAAAATAATTGATTTTGGAAGTTTTAATTATTATTTTAAGAAAAACATTTTTTTTCATTTGAGGGCATGTGTTAAATGGTTGAAATCAGCTGGTGGTGTGCTTAGGAATTTTGTTTATAAATAATATTATTATATTCAATTTTACGCTTTGGTGTTCTAAGCAATTTCTATAAATAGGTGTTTAGGTTAGAATTGAAAATCACACGAAGCTGAAGTTTTTCTCTCTTCTCTCTCTATATTATCGAGTGTATTCTTGTGAGTATTTTGATATCTTGAGTGTTGCTATATCTACGGTGCAAGTTCGATTCAAAGCGTTATTCGATCGGAAATCTTGCTATTTTGAGGTAAGGGATATTATCGTTATTATGTAAGGGTTATTATGTTTTTAAATTTCAAAATTTTTATGAACCTTCAAAAATTCTGAAAAATTTTGAAATGATAATTTGATGAGTTTTGTAGATTGTGTCCAAAAATGGCGATTTTTGGATGTATAGATTAAGAGTTATGGATTTTATGAGAAAAGACTATTTTAAAAGTAAACCCTTATAACTCCTTGTGGTTAACTCCAAAATTGGTGAAATCTTTATTAGGAGTACATCTATATAATATCATTATATCCTATAAATTTCATAATTTTTGGATAAAAGTACAATTTATGATAAATGTTTAAATATTAATAGTTTTGGTATATGAAAAATAGTAAATGAATTTTAAAATTAGAGAAAATATATATTCAATATGGGACTATATTATGCTAAATCCCAGAAAAGAAATATTTTTGGAACTGATTTGGTATTTTTGATGAAAATGTTCTAGTTATAAGTAAATGAATTGAATATGTTATGTGAAGTAAGAAAATTGGAAAATATGATTTTATGGCTTGAGAATCATATACAAGGTATATGCAGTTTTTTGATGAGGGTTTTGGTTATTGGTGATGAGATCTTACGAGGTTGGCATTTTAAGATGATTAAATGCATTAATTAGTAAAGTGTAAACAATCGGAATTAATTGTTTATAAGTTTAAGAAATGATTAAAATATTGTGGTAATATTAATAGTATTAGATTATGAGATTATGAAGTGATTTATAACATTTTGATTAAGGTGTTATGAAATCATTGATTTATGAATCTTACTCTTGAGATTAAATCTATATGTTGATTATATTGTTTTAATTATCATATATAACATTCTTATAACCCTAATGATGATATTTCTATTTGACTTGAGTGAAAAGATGGGTAGATTATTGGTATGATCGTAACTATAGGTTCTCTTTGGCCAGTAGTGCAAAGTTGAATTGTTGACTGGTATGATCATGACCATTGAATTTATAATTGAATATCTTTAGCTTAAGTGCAAAGGTGAATTGATCAACATATATGGTTATAATTATGGTTTATATAAATTCTGAAATGATTATGTATTTCTTTGAGATATATGAATATCTTTGGCCTGTAGTGCAAAGATCAATTATTGATGAATATCTTTGGCCCGTAGTGCAAACATGACTTGTTGTTGAATATCTTTGGCATGTAGTGCAAAGATGAACTATTGATGAATATCTTTGGCCGTGGTGCAAAGATGAATTTATTAGTATGATTATGAGCGAGGCTGTGATTTGGTATAATCATGATCTTTGATGTTTGAGGTAAAGGCGGTGATGAAAATTATCTTAGTCTTGGATGCGAAGAGAATTTAGAATAACAATTATGATTATGAGTTATTCATATGATTGTGGAAAAGGCTGTTGATTGATGTTACGAGGGATAAAACATTGTTGGTGGACTTTTAACGTGGAGAAGATAATAGACTTTATAGTCTATTTGACTCTTCTAATGGATTGCTCATTCCGCTGCAACTATGGTTGAAAATTTTTATCATCTACCATATGTTATAAATCTCTGATTTATTACTGATGAAAGCTATTGATAATTTAATTATCTTTAGTCATGATATTCTTTACTGAGCTAGTTGTGCTCCCCCTGTCGCTTCACAATTCCTTTCAAGTAACAAGAGTGTAGCTGGGTCGAGCAGGGGTAACAAAGAAATAGAACGGTGGTCTATAGCTGTTGAGGTTCTCCCTAAATAGTATGAAAATAATTTTGTTGAGAACTTTAGATAAGTGTGTCGTATTGTATATGTCAATTGATATTTAATTTTGGTGAACCGAATAGGGTGAGGTGAACCCAACTTTGAAAGGGTGTTTTGCCACTATCATACAAGATGTCTAATGACTTATGAGTTATCATAAGACAGGGTTGTGCAAATCCACTTGCTGAGTATATCTATGAGCACTACCTATATGATCTTGGAGTTTATTTGAAACATAATGTTCAATTGCAGACGGTGGAGAGAGTTATATGTCAAGAGAAGACTCACCATTGGAAGGACCATGATAGTAACCTTCTCGTTTTTCTTTGGGGTCTATTGGGTTAACCAAAGATAATTCTGTGGGCATATGATATCTATTATAACTTAGATGCATGGCCTCCCATGTACGAAGGTTTCCTTGAGCACTTCCCAAAAATTTTAATTTCTAAAACAGTTATTGACAGTACTTTTATGTAATGTATCAATGTGAGGTGATGTCCATAGTTGGGGTATGAGTCACAGTTGGTATTAAAACTCACAATATATGTGTTGTTGTATTTTGCACGACAATTATAGTAATAAAGTTGTAGTTATTTTTTGTACCATGTTATTGACGACTCAGAATAGGTTGGATGGATTGGACCTATTTTGGGGGCGTCACAGCTGGATCCCCAACTCTTTCAAAAAACCCTCGAACTTTGATCCCACGAACTGTCTGCCATTATCTGAGACCACTGCCATCAGGATACCAAAGTGATAAACCATTCCTTATTTGAAGAATTTCAAGCATTTTTGCTCGGTGATCTTCTGCAGTGGTTTGGCTTCGACCCATTTCGTCATATAGTCGATAGCCACGATCATAAAACTAACTTACCCCTTAGCCTTCGGCAGAGGCCCTAGGATGTCGATTCCCCATATAGCAAAGGGAATCTGGGATAGGACTGAATACAACTCTTCGGGAGGCTGATGTGGGATGGTGTTGTTCTGCTAACATTTGGGACACCTTCTGACGAATTCATTGGCCTCCGTATAGATAGTCGACCAATAATACCCCTGCCTCAAAATCTTGTGTACCAGTGACTTGGCCCCCATGTGATCCCCACAGATCCCTTCATGTACTTCCCAAAGTGTGTAGTCCACTTCTGACGGGGTTAAACATTTGAGTAAGGGAGAACTGAAAGCCCTTCGGTACAGATCTCCGTCAATGAGTACGAAATTTGAGCTTCGATGCTTGATTTTTCTCGCAAGGATTCGGTCTAAAGGTAGAACCCCGTCTGCCAAGTAGGAAATATAAGGCGTGAGCCAGCAGTCAAGTCGGTCTAGAGCTAGCACTTCTGTCTTCGGAACACTTGGCCATTCTAAGACCTCCAGGTATACCGATCCGTTGAAGGAGCTTTCTTCGGTGGTTTCCAATCTCGCTAGGGCATCTGCTATCGTATTATCTAACTGATCCACCCCCTGACAATTGTGCACTGCGAAGTATGCAAGCTTATCCTTTATTTCGGCCAGGTACTTCGACATTCTTGCCCCCCGAGCCTCATACTCACCCGACAGCTTCTTGACCACCAGCTGCGAATCACTATAGATGACTAACTCTGTACCTCCAAGCTTCGGGCCAACCGTATTCCTGCTAGGATGGCCTCATACTCTGCTTCATTGTTCGTGGCCTTAAACTGAAATCGTATGGCCTGCTGGACTTTGAACCCTTCGGGACTTGTCAGAATGACCCCTACTCCACTGTTATCTGTGGTTGATGATCCATCCATGTACAAAGTCCATGAGGTCGGCCTTTGCTGGGCTTCGGCCACTGTATTCACATCTGGCTCTGTGAAAGAGCATTCCACGATGAAGTCTGCCAATGCCTGACCCTTGATCAGTGTTCGGGGATGGTACTCTATAGAAAATTATGTTAGCTTCATCGCCCATGCTGCTAGCCATCCCGACACATCTGGCTTATGTAATATCTTCTTTAACGGCTGATCCGTGTACACCACCACCACCCGACCTTGGAAATAATGTCGAAGCTTCCTGCTCGCAATGATTAGGGCATATGCGAATTTTTCCAGATTCGGGTATCTTGTTTCTGCATCTCGAAGAACATGGCTGACATAATACACCGGGAACTATTTTCCTCCTTTGTCTCTTACCAACGCCGCCCCCACTACCATTGGACTTGCTGCCAAGTACAAGTACAAAGGTTCCGAAGGGATCGGTTTCATCAACAACGGTGCCGAACTCAGATATTTCTTGATCCCTTGGAACGCATCTTCGTACTCAGAAGTCCATTGAAAACTCTTATCATTTTTTGACCCCTTGAGTGTGTCAAAAAAGGGTAAACATCTTTTGGCTGACCTTGACACGATTCTCCAAAGTGCAGCTATCCGGCCCGTCAACCTCTGTACATCTTTGAATGTCTTTGGAGATTTCATGTCTAAGATCACCGAAATCTTCTCTAGGTTGGCTTCGATTCCCCTTTTGCTGACTAAGTATCCCAGAAACTTTCCTAAGCCCAAACCAAAGGTACATTTGGTCGGGTTCAGTCTCAATTTGTGTTGCCTTATAGTTTTGAAGCAGTCTTCTAGGTCTTCCAAATGATCTCGGACTGACATGCTTTTTACGATCATGTCATCCATGTACACTTCCATACTCTGACCTAGTTGCTTTCTGAATACGAAGTTCATCATCCGTTGAAAAGTTGCCCCCGCGTTCAGTAATCCAAAGGTCATCTTCCGATACGTATATATAGCCCGATGAGTGATGAAGCTAGTCTTTGGGATATCATCCTTGTGCATCGAGATTTGGTGATATCCCGAGAAAGCATCCATAAAACTTAACATTCCATACCCCGAAGTGGCATCAATCAGCTGGTCTATGTTGGGTAGATGATAGAAGTCTTTTGGGCATGCCTTATTCAGATCCGTGTAGTCGATGCACAACCTCCACTTCCCATTTTGCTTCTGAACCAAAACCACATTCGCCAGCCATTCGGGATAGTCAATCTTGAAGATGAATCCCGCCTCCAGCAGTTTACCAATCTCTTCATCTATGATCCTCTGTCTTTCCGGGGCGAAGATCCTTCTTTTCTGTATCACCGGTTTCCTCTCCGGGTCCGTATGCAGCCTGTGCAATGCTACCAATTCGCTTACCCCTGGCATGTCGCTAGGCTCCCAAGCAAAGATATCTACATATACCCGAAGCAAGTCCATCAGCCCGGTTCGTAGTGGTTCTGTTAATCCTGCCCCAATCTTAATCAATTTTTTTGGGTTACCCGGTATCAATTCCACATCCTCTGTTTCTTCTGCCGGTAGTGCCATGGGTTCAGTACTACTCTCGGTGAATGGCTTTATCTCGATGGCCATTGGTTATGCATTTACATTTTCTTAACCTTGACCCCGAGGAAATCAAAGTATTTAAGTAACACCTTGAGCAATGTCCAGATCACCTTTTATCTCCCCGATCCCGTTCGGTGTCGAAAACTTGATTTTAAAGTGAGGTATAGACGTCACTGCCTGTAATGCTGCCAATGTCGGTCTCCCCAAGATGGCGTTGTAGGCCGAATCCACTTGTACTACAAAAAATTTCACCATTATTTTTGCTTGCTGAGGGGCTGTGCCGAACCTGACTGGTATCTCTATTGTTCCTGTCACATGCATCGGGTCACCACTGAAACCATATAACGGGCCCTCTCCTCCCAAATCCATCTTCTTTCACTCCAGATCCATCCTCTGATAGGCATGCGTGTAGAGTATATCGACCGATGACCCGTTATCGATCATCATCCTTTTCATGTCTCATTGGCCCGACACTGCGGCAGGTTATTACCAGCGCCCCGTCATGTGGTTCAATATGGTCGGTAGGATAATCTTCATCCGAGAATGATATGGACACCCCTGAATAGGCCCTATCCTTTTGGGGTGATGAACCAGCTACCGACAATACGGCTTGAGATGACCGCTCCTTTTCCTTAGGTTACGCCCTCATTGACCGCTTGAAATCACATCAATCACCCCTCGGGCTTGTGGAGTGCGGTTCTTGGTTGTGTTTCCGTGTTGGTTCCTCGTTCTCTCTCCGGGGCTTCAACCTTCTCGTCAGATGACATATCGCACAGATTGCCCATTTTGGACGTCCTTCTCTATCAGATCTTTCAGGTTGTTTCACTCCTCCGTCGTATGCCCCCGAGACTGATGATACACATAATATTTGTTTCGACCCCTCTTCCCAGGCTTCGGGATCGCTTGGTAAGGTTCGAAAAAGGGCTTGTTTCGCATCTCCTCCAAAGTATTTTAGCCCGATCTGTGTTGAGTGCGGTGTAGACTTTATTAACATTTTTGTTGGGGAAAGGTGGTCATCCACTTCCCGAACCTCCCCCAGTATAGATTTTCTTCCCATAGTTATCTGACCTCCCCGACCGTCTCCCGACCGGAAATTTCATTTATCCCGATCCTCGGTTTCTCGTAGGATTGGGAGTGGGGTTTGAAGTTTCCATCGCCTCCTCTATCGCTATATGTCCCCTGGCTCGGTGGAAAGCTTCTGTCAAGTCTGCTGGAGGGTTGATCACCAAATCCTTCATCAACTTCTTTGACTTCCCAATGTCTAAGCCAGTCGTGAAGAAGCCCAGGGCTTGTGGGGAGTTTAATTTCACATCACCCCCCGGCCTCTCGGAACCTCTTGACGATTGTCCCAGACTTTCATCCGACTTCATTCGACTCGCATGAGGGAAGCTGTGATCTTTCCCCGCCTCTTATTACTCCCGAATCGAGCATGGAATTTCTCCCGAAGGTCATTCCATGAATTAATTGATCCCGTCGCCAGGGTTCCCATCCACTCTCGGGCGCTCTTTTTCAAGGTTGTTGCGAACATATGACACTTGGCAGCATCCGAATGCCCGTAGTATGTCATCAGCCTATCATACCCGTCTGAGTGGTCATACGGATTCCCCATCCCATCGTAGGTCTCCATCGGGGGCATCTTCTTTTTGGAGTCGGCTGTCTCTTGATTGATCTCCGGCGAGAAAAGGTGACCCTATGCAGGCTGAAGGCATCCCCGTCGAATTCTTTGCCAATAGTAATTTTTCCAATTCTGCCACCCTTCGAGCGAGGGGGTCGGACTCTTCTTTATGGGGGGATGATCGGGGTCTGTCCTTCCCATATTCATGAATCGCGTCCCTCCTCCTCTTCCCCGACATGCCTGGATGTTCTGATCGTCGCTCTGCTGATCGGCTCCTCCTCTGGCTTCGGCCATACCTCGAGCGGCTTCGGTACCTACTCTTTTACTTATCCGCCTCTCCCCGTCGGGGTGACCGAGATCGGCTCCGATGCCTACGCCTCTTTGAGGATGCCTCTTGTTCTCCGGCCATGTTAGCCATCTGTTGTTCGAGCTCCTATTGCTGAAGGCGTAGGGCCATCATGGCGTCCTTGTTCTGCTGCATCTTTTTCTGCAGAATGAATTCCCTCTGATCTCAACTGCCCTCGCCTCGGCTTTTTCCATGCACCTCAAGCACCCGTGAGTGATTCTCATCGGCCCGACTAGCCTGATTGGGGGTACGCTGGCCGTCGTGGAAGAGTCTTCGCCTAGGGGAAGGAGGCAGTTCCACCTGATCTCCCTGGATTCTAGAACCCAATCTGTCCTTGATCGACCCCCTCACCTGGGTGGTCTGGTGTGTTTTAGCTTTTTCATGGTTAGAAACCGCGTACTCCACGCTCGCCATAGTTTCTTACCGGAAAAGGCTGGCTGTGATTGATTAAGCACTAAAAAGGCCCTCCTTCTAGCGCCAATGTTAACGCCAAGTTTCGCCGGTGCGTCCAATCACAGAATCTACACGCTAGAACCTGCACAATAACAAATCACACAAAATCTTGACGGCTTGTGCCACCGGGGGATAGCTCCGGTGTGAGAATAAGTACAGGCTATTACAAGGTTTAACAATGGAGGCTAAGTGTTTAGTGCTCAAAAGTAGGTATTACCTGTTAATTGTAACCATGGCCTTGTATTTATAATGCTCACCACCTTTAGAATCCTTCTCCGAGTCGGACTAGGACTCCAAATTATGGTAGTTACCATAATTTGGGTCCAACACAATCTCATTAAAAGGTGCAAGTGAAATCCTATCCAACCAGTACCTTTGGAGTTACCTTATTCAACTACGGCTAGGATCCTGAACTCTGCATGCAGGAAAGCCCACTGTGCAGGCCCAAACAACCCCACCATCAGGTCTAGGCTTCGGCCCAAAGAACTCGAAGACCCGACCCCGAACACCACACGACAAGGTAAGGCTCCGGCCCGAAGGGCTCGGATACCGAACCTGAAGACATCCACTAAGATGAGGCTCCGGCCCAAAAGGACTCGGACGCCAAGCCGAACAACTCCAACCTCTCCATGGGCTTCAGCCCAATGGTCTCCTAAAGCCCTTCTAATGTCAGGTCTTCGGCCCACGTTAAGGTCGGTAAAATGCTCCCGAACAGAACTAAAACTGTTTTCTAGTTCTTTTTGTTTGAGGTGAAAAAAACGAAATTTAGTAATTTACCTTTTATTTTTATTTTTGCTATTTTGGGGCTAATCTTCTCTATATCGTTCCAATTTTATCTTATCGGATGTCCTATTTACTTTTTAGAAGAAGATAGACCACTAATTAAAGAAATCAAAAATAATTAAAGGATTAAGCCACTGCTACTAGATTATTGATTACAAAACTAGCGGTGGTGCCTTAATGGGACTTATTTGTCCGGTGATTGTGAAACCCTAATCACCTAACCTTTCTTAGAAGCCTAAACAAAAATATAAGACGTGTGCTTTTTTCTCCCGCTAGAAATCCTAGCCTGCAAAACTTCATATTTTTATTTGGAGAGGGTCGCTCTAGCCAGAAATTCCAGCCTCCAAAACTTCATATTTAGATCCGTGGATGGTCTCTCTTCTTTTTTAAAGAGAGCCTCCCCAGGACCCTCATATGAGTCTTTTTACTAACATTAATCAGCTGTTATTTTCTTTTTTTGTAGAGTTTATTTTTTCTTTTGTGGTATTTTATTTTCTTCTAATTTAGGGTTAGATATCTTGTTCTTTCTTCTTTATTCTTGTAGGAGCCATTAAGGGATAACAAGTAACCACATTCATAACCGTAACTGCAAAAAACTACACATTTACGAATGCGGATGTGGTGTGATTTTTACTTTTAGTAACTGCACATTTGTGGATGCAGTTGCGAATACTCCTTGCAACCGCATCACATCTCACCGCACCGCACCGCACCGTATATATAAATTTATATTGTGTAAATTTTTTATTTACAATAAGTATGACCTAACTTTGAACTACATGCTTTATCTAAATTGAAATATATGCATTATACTAGTGTAGAAATGTTAATTTATCAAAGAGGTTAGTGGTAATGATTAGCAGTATGGTAGTTGTCATTAGCACTCCAAAAATAAAAACCTTACTTAACTCTATAAACTTAAAACTAAACACAGTATTGCAGAAGTAAGGGTCGATCCCACAAAGAATAGTGTTATTCAAATTTATTATAATGTTTTTATCTAAAAACAGAAAGTAAGAGTTGGGGGTTTTCAATTCAATTATCTAAATTAACTGAACAAAAAAAAAGTGAAGAATTAACCAATAAATAAACAACTTTAGTTTTCCAGTTTAGTATCCCCTGTTCACAGTCACTAGATTAATTAAACATCATAATATTTAATTTTCAATGAAACTAATAGCCCTAGATAACAAGTTTTGTTACCCAAAATTCCACTTAGATTGTCACTCAATGAAACAAGCTCTTCACAAGATTCTAACCATTATACAACCTAGAACAAGCTCTCTAGATTTAATATAATAGCAGCATTCAGAACTAAGGAATTAGGCAATTCTAAGCAACAAACACATAAACTCGAATTGTTTAACCTGTCTTCTAATAACCATACCAATACTCAAAAGCTTGATCACAATTATGTATTACTAACTTCTACTTGTGATTAGAAAAAATATCAATTACGTAATACTCTTTCTTAATCTAGCAGATATTATCAGTTAACCAATTTAATCCTGTAGAAACCAAATTAGTTAGCCAAATAATATGTAAGCAATTCAAACAGATTATCAAGAATGAATTTCATATAAGAAGGAATAAATAATGTAGATTTAATCAAATCGTGGACTGCTACTAAGATTCAACTTCCCCTTCAAACTGAATAAAAAAACTAAGTTAGCATGATGTTGAGATAACTCTAATGTGTAATGTATGATATCAGGATCCTCTAACTGATTAGTATCAAAGGTATTTATAATACATCAAAACCCTAGAAGAATTCTAATCCCACGCTACTTGGGAAGTCTTCATTCTCCAGATATGGTAGCTTTTTTCTTCCTTGTCGAACTCTAAAGTCCAGTTTAAGTAGTTTCCTTATCAGATTAGATTTAGTTTCCAAAGTCACGCCTGTCTTATAATATCTCGAGTGTTTATGATAACGATCCTTAGCAAAGGAAATGAATGGGTTAAAGAGTATATAATACTCAAAATATAATTGAGTTCAAGTGAAAGTTATGAAATAAAACCTAGAATTTGCTGAAGTAATGAATGTAGTAGGAAATATAAAACCTATATTAAGGTAATGTGTTGAAGTTATTCAACGATAAATTTTTGAAAAGAGACTTGGTGAAAACTGAGTAAAGGAAGTTTCTTTGATTCCGAGGACGAAATCCTTATAAGGAGGGAATGATGTGACAACCCGAATTTTCATAAGTTATTAAAATAAGAATTTAATAATTGAAATTCTTATTACGATGTGATTAATGTAACAATCCAGAATTTTAATTATAATTATAAATATTTATTAAATTATATAAATATTTAATGGATGTGTTTATTGTTGAATAAATATTTGTTTATTGTTGAATAAATATTTTTTTAATTTGATTTAATTTGATTTGGTTAATTATTTGCTTAATATATAATTAATGGGTTAAGGAAATTAATTGTTATGAGATAATATTCTAATTTAATTTAATAATTAAGTTAGAGAGTTTATAATGATTAAATGATTTATTCAATAAATTATTGTTAGAATTAATTAAATTAAGTATGAAAACTTAATTAAATAAAGTGTGATAAATAACTATATTATAAAGGAGTTATTAAAATAAATTAAAGGAGTTTAATTTAATTTTGCCAAACAAGGCTTAAATATATTAAGTCTTTAATTTTTAAAGAGTTTTGCCAAACGGAGCCTTAAGGCTTTTGGATTTTTAAAATTTGAATTATTAATAAAATAAATTAAATAAATAAAATATATTTATAATTTATCGTTATATTGGTAACTGATAGTATTTATTAGGTTTATAATGACCGTATACGCTTTTTTTTTTATTTTATGTTGGCTTATCAGTTTTAGAGTATGCATAGATTATCAGTTGAATTTTTAGTTTACGTATTTGTCTAAACTTAAACCTAAGAAGGAAAAAGAAAAATTCAGAGAGTTTTGAGAGAGTCTAAGAGAAAAGCAAGAGAGACTTCTTGAGACTTTTAAATAGTCGTTTGTGGTGTTTAACAAAGATTGTCTGAGCAAATTGAAGGTATGTCTTTACCATATATGTTTTACGCCAAATTTACTGTGAATTTGATTCTCTGTGTTTCTAAATTTGACTGTATCTAAATTTGACTGTAGTATAAAAAATTTCTTTACAAAGAGTGTCTGTAATCCATATGTTTTACTAATTGATTATAGAATCATGTGTTTTGGTAATAACTAGCATAGAGATATGAATGTAGTTTACATGTACGTTCAAAACTAAGAAAAAATAGTTTTACAGTGATTACATGTACATGAACATGTTTTGTAGGATAACAAAATTAGGTATGCTAATTGTGAAATTGAACCTTATGTATGTTAATTGGGTAAAGAATTAATGAGAACGTAGTTCAAAGGAATGAATTCATTGGATAATTGTGGTTTACAGTGTTAAACCTTGTAAAACAATGTCAACAATGGAGTTTTATTTTAAAATAGTGTTTCAAGGATTTAACTTTTCTAAAATTATTGTTTAAGTTGTGCTAAATTAGTATATGTATGCTTGTTAATAATTTACATAAATTATATATGTTAATTTAGCCACTAGAAGCCATTAAACCGTTAAGAATTGATGTGTTTTTTTCCTCGTGTGCGGTTTCTGTAAGTTTCGGTAGCCTCAAATACTAAAAAATGAGAGGTGCGACCAGAACTCTAAGCGCCACCACAAATGTAAAATCAAAGGCTACATAGCCAATTTTGCGCTGCAGTGCCATTGTCTAACTTAGTTCTCATGCCGCGGCGCCGGAATAGTAGTCTGGGTCAGACAGTTTTGACCTCCTGTAGTAAAACGACCATAACGTTTTCATACAAACTCCGATTGAGGTGATTCAAGATGATCCGGAATGAAGATGAATAGACCTACAACTTTCATTCGTTAAGTGTTTCAATTTGAGGTCGGGAATAGGGGTCAAAATGGTCATTTGTGGGACTGATGTTTATTAGGAGGCAATCGGAGGGTGTCGGGAATGAACATATGCAAATGTAGTGCTCCTGATGATAAAAGATGTTGTCCTAAGTTATAAAACATGAATATTAGTAAATATAATGATGTTTAACATTAATAAATGATGTATTAGATAAGTTGTATATGCATACTAAGCACACACAAGAGAGACGAATCGGGCGTGTGACGAATGAACATCGAAACGTCGTGCCAAGTGTTAATGAACTTAAAAAGTGTTTTAATTCAATTGAAATGAATATTATAAGATATGGAATGGATTTAATATAAAACCAATAAGCAGTCCTAGCAAGACTTAATCACTTGAATGAACTTCGAGTTTGACTAAGAAAAAATATAGTGAGTTATAAGTCTAAAGTTAACACAATCAAATTGAACATTGTGTATTGATTAATAGGAATGGTTATATGATGTAGATTAAAGTTTATATTACAACTACTATGCGTTGCTATATGACTAATAGTTGATGTGCATGATTATATAATTGTGTAGGGCACGCGAAGTGTAGATAGCTGTAAGTTGTTAAACTATTATTGGTAAACCACGATCAAGGAAAGTCTTTCAGTTCTTATTTGCTATGTGAATTTGATGATGAGCTGTTTTAAACTTTATTGCAAAGAGCATGATGTGTTATATATATGTTGAAAGTATGAAATGTTAAAGTCAATTTATGACTATGTTGACTGATTAAAGCATGCTGATTGAGTAAGGACTCAATATATATACTTGTTATATGAACTGTAGTATGTATGTTATATGTTGAACATGTTGTTATGTGTTATATGATGCATGAAAAATGTTAGATTTTGCTGGGCTGTCGAGGTCAACCTTGCAAATAATCACTTTTGCAGGTTCAAGATTCAAGGTAAAGTTATGTGTTACTTGAAAGACATGAATCAGATGTGATACTTGAAGATTTATACACTTTGGTTGTGTTATAATTATTTGAACCATGTTAAAGGTTCTAAATAATGTATAAATGTTGAATTATAATATCGTTTTGCGATGTAAACTATTGTAGTATTAAAATGATTCTGAGATATTTAGATGTAAAGGTTGAAGGTTTTGGGAATGAGGATAGTTTAATAGAAAATTTTAATTATTCCGCAAATTTCAATGGTTGTATTATCGTTTAATGATGTAAAATTAGAGGTTGAATGTATTATTAATTACCGAAGTCAAGAATTAAATTGTATGAATTTTGGGGTCGTTACATGTCTTCTTCTTCTTCTTTTCCATCTCTAGTTCGAATTCTGTCTTTGTCCCAATCAGTTTTCATGTCTCTCTCAAAATTAGATTCTTTGTTGGACTCAACTTCTTGTAGTCAGCTTGAGCTTCCCTTTTAATGCTTAATTCCCTCTCCAAATCATGTTAGTAATCGACTTCATAAGCTTCAACATCACTAATCCCTTTTTGACTCCCAAAAAGTCAACCCATAAGTCAACCCATTTGATCGTAGAGCAGAGTCTCTCAGCAAGCAAACGTTGAGTGTCAACTCGTAGAGTGAACTTTTCTCTCAGAATTGTAGAGTAAACCTCGTCAATCGTAGAATGCCTTAGCTGCTAAGCTGAAAACGTAGAGATGTCTTGCTAATCGTAGAACAGGAGTCTGATCATAGAGTGACTCACAGAACTTGTAGATCTCTCACACTAATAACGTAGAGTGAAGCTAGAAATCGTAAAGTGCAATTAGGAAATCGTCGAATAAGTCTGCCCATGCATTCCTACGATCGTAGAGTTGCCAAATTACTACTCTAACACTACAAACATAGAGTATTACTCGGCGATCGTAGAGTATTAATCAGCGATCGTAGAGTATATCTGCAAAACATCATAAAACTAAACATTAAACATCATTTTTACAAAATCAAGACAAATCCTTCCTTAAATCAATTCATATGATAGATAACATGCAACAAAACTAAACATGAAGGAATAAAAATCATCAGATATTATGCACTTATCAAATTCTCCCACAATTAGCCTTTTACATGTCCTCATGTAAAACATATAGATTCATTAAAATTCCTGTCCAGCTAGATTTTCAAAGGTTTTAACTCAAATCATGAATATCAGCACTTATTGACAGACTTCTGATCAATCAACTTCTAATCACATCTTCATCACTCTCCACTGAACTTTTTCAAATCAAATTGTAATCACATAAATGACTCTTCTATGATCCACATACATACTCAACTCAATTTTCATGGAACATCAACTGTGCACACTGACTCTAAATTCAGAACATGTTCTTTTTCTTTTTCCTTATCATCTTGTTAATAGAACCTTTAAATTTCAATTTTCTGAGTGAGTGCATTTTATACTCCATCCCACTTTCTTTTCTCTTCTTGACTTCTGTAATGTCTTATTATCTTAGGATTTTCAAAGTTACCCATGTAATGAGCTTTGTACCAATGACTCCCAAACCAATTGATTTTAGGGAACTAGGTGTAGAGACACCTCTAAGTGCTTACTTACTCAAGTAACAAAGGCCAAAAAAATAGACGAGTCAAGCTACTTTTATCCACCATACTTTTCAGCATAAATATTGATACTTCCTGAGTCGTGGATACCCAGTTATTTCATATAATGGATATTGAAGCATAGTTTATTGCAATTTTTTCTTTTTTTTCAACAACTTTTTTTTTAAAATTTTTCTTTCTTCACACAATTTTGCAGACAAGATAAACATTTGAACAATTCTAAATTATAAACTCAATGCATATGGTCTACTCCACAAACAACTCGGCCAAATATGAAAGTAGTATGCCTTCAAGCCAATTACATTTAATGTAATAAGCATTTACTTTGTAATATTATTCATTTACTAATAAGAGAATTTATTTTATAAAAGAAATTCTTTATCCATGTTAATTAGTTGAATTAATGAATGAGATAAATCCATAGTTATTGAGAAATATTTTAGAATCATGATGATGATCATGCTAATGAGATCTAAATTCATGATAACTCAAAACTAAAATGTTCCTAATCGATAAATCAATAATGTGGGGTTATTGATTTCGGATAGAGGGTGATTTATCTTATGATCGTTTGTGTGGAGACACTAAAAAAATATATAGGTGCTTATTGGTGAATAAGTTCACTGAACGTGACTAATAAAGGAACCGTAATGGATTTTTACTTGCTTGTCAATAGGAGTTCTTAATGTGATAGTAATTCTAGTGATCCTTGGACTTGAGATCATCATAGTATCTTGTATATATTGAATTATGTTTTGACATATTCCTTAATACTTCTCTTGAGTATGTCGTAGGGTATGCTCGAATATAATAAAGTATATATGGAGATAGGTAAATGATCAACAAAGAATCTACCGCTTCTAGTAAAGGGAGATAATGTCCTATGTGATTCGATAAAGTGACAACATAGAAATCCCTGGCCAGGTTTGAATGTAGTTTCTAATTTACATTAATTATTGTTGTGAATTTTAGAATCGAAATATATATTTTACATAAATAAAACATGACAATAATTTCATGTTTTATATTTGATTGGAACATTGTATGGTAGAAGGATTGAATTGTACGATAACTATTCACGAAATAAGTTCTTTATGATAATCTTTGTGATTTACATTGAATTCATTTTATCTGGATACTCATTATAAATTATTTATAAAATATTATTTATTTATATTTGAATTAAAGGAGTTTAATTCATTATAAATAATATTAGAATTGTTCTAATTTATTTATTCTACTATCAGCCTAATATTGAATCTAGAGGGTCACACCACAAAATGGAGAAATATGATTTTAGAAGTGATTGGCTTAATAATAATAAATTAAGTGCATTTAATTTATTAGTGGAATAAATTAAATAGCTTAAGATTTATAATTACGTATATTATAAATTAATAAGATTAATCATCTTATTATTATTTATTTATTAATATTATTATTAAATTGACTAAATAATAATAATATAGTATTTGAAGAAATACTAATATTTATAATTAATTATTTGGATAAATACTAGATTATAAATAAATAAGAGTCTTCAGTTCCTAATTAGATTCGGAATTAAATAAAAACCCTAACTTCTAAAAAGTTTAAGATTAGGGCTAGTCTATAAATAAGAGTAGTCTTATTGTAGGAAAGACTAATGCTATTCTAGCAAATCACATCTCTCTTGTAAGTAATCTCAAAACCCTAAGGAGTTAGGATATAGAGAATTAGAGTTACCCACCCAAGATCTAGTAGAATATAAAATCACATCTTCAATCTATTCTATTCCTCTTGGTGGATACCTCTTGTGCATTGCATACACTTTGTGACGAACGTGTGATCCGTGGATTGGAGAGATCGCGAAGGAGCAAAGATTGGAATTTGAAGTCTACATCAAAGCACTGATTCTCTTCAAAGGTATATCTTTATCCTTCCTCAATTAATGATGTTTCATAAGGCTATATGTGACACCCCCAAAATAGGTCCACACAACCTATTTTGAGTCGCCAAATACATACTACAACATCCGAATACAAATCCTCCTATTTACAACTATAAAACTTTCGTGCAAAATACAACATCACACATATACTGTGAGTTTTAATGCAAATATTGTACGTATATAATACGACAATATCCACACTCAAATAAAGTCTTCATTACAATTATTGACAAATATAGGAAAGACTTCTATAGCAACTAACTCGGACCATTACTCAACTCCCTGACTAATCCCAGCTACACTCTCATTTCCTGAGAAGAACAATGGAACAAAAGGAAAAATGGTGAGCTCAACTAGCCCAATAAAGAATATTATGACTAAGATAATAAAGAATAAATATCGTTAGCATTTAACAATGATAAATCAGATAAAATATAATTGGCAACAAGTTTTAGATCAACAACTGCAGCGGAACATACAACCCATTAGAAGAGTCAAGTAGAAAATGATATCTATTATCTTCTACGATTTAAAGGTCCATTAATATTTTATCCCTGTAACACCAATCAATAATCTTTGCACTACGGGCCAAAGATATTCATTTATATCAACAGTGGTCATGATCATGCCAAACAATAGTCCATCTTTGCACTACGGGCCAAAGATATTCATTTATATCAACAATAGTTCATCTTTTCACTACGGGCCAAAAAGAACTTTCACCACAAGCATTTATCTATAACACAAAAGGTCATGATTATATCAATACACAATTTATGGTCATAATCATACCAATCAACAGTTCATCTTTTCACTTTGGGTAAAGATAACTTTTCACCACAAATTTAAACATGAGGATGATGACAATGATATAAAGGATGAATAAAAGTAAGATCAAGGAAAAGAATGACCAAATTGTCAACATGATAACCAATTGTGGAGTAAAATTCAAGAATGATATTTAAGATTCATATTTCAAAGATAATTTGGACAAAGGAAAAGAAACTAAATTTTGTCGTGAATAGTACTCCGGCATGAATAGTACCCCTGATGAATAGTACTCCGACATGAATAGTATCCCGACATGAAAAGATAAAAACTTCATAAGAAAGTTTAGACAAAACTTTCAGCGAAATGATATTAGATGAAGCGCAACCTCAAGGAATTTTTAATCATATCAAGAATTATAGAAGTAATACTTACCATAGTAAGTTTAGATTTAAGAATATAAAATAAAATAATATCACTTACATATTATGGAGTATGAAAGAAAATAATATCCCGTACGAGTATTGAAAGAAAATAATATCCTTTACGAATATTGAAAGAAAATAACATCCCTTACAAAAAAATAATATCCTTTCCCTTAGTAGAATATTAGATCTCACTGGAATATCGGAGATTATCTTGAGGAAATTTTATACTATTAGCAACACTCAAAATATTCTTATACTCACAAGAAATACGCACAATATTATGGAGAAAGAATTTTCTGATTTTAGTGTGAGTTTCATTGTTTAACTAAGCAACCTATTTATAGAAAAATAGTAGCACACCATCTATGACAAAACATATATGCACGATTGTTAGCACACTCATTTTGAAAACAAAGAGTTCAAAACCAAAATGAGAACTCCCACTTTATTTAACATGTTTTAAAAGAATTAAAAAGGAATCCAAATTCAATTTGCTCTCTTCCACCTCATTTTATTCTTATAATATTACCAATTAAATTATAAAATTATACAATTATATTATCACATTATGCTATTATAATGTAATATTATAATAATATATTTAAATGAATATTTTATCAGAAAAGATAATATGTCAAAGTTTCAACAAATGTCTCATGCTAAATTCCTCCATTTATATCAAAATTGAACAAATATTTACTTATCATATTTATAAAAATTTTTTTATTTTATTCATCAATTGTTTATAATTCTTCAATCTTTCAATAATTATTCTGAATTAATATTATAGATTCACAATATTGACAACCAGATCGTTCCCAGAAAAATGAGGCTTTACGATAAGAATTTCTCTTTACTGACGCACAATTATATAACCTAACCCCTTTCCTCGACAGAACTTTCTAGTCATTATCAATAGTGCTATTTAATAATATCATTTCAATAATATGAGTTACTGTGTCGTAACAATTATTGAATCAATAATATACAATACTATTCAATTATCATTGTAGCAATTATTACATCAATAATATGAAAGATTGTGCAATTTTTACTGTAGCAATTATTTAGTGACTTCTTACATAAGAATCAATAATCAGAGATACTGTGCAATACCGTGTCTTACTGTGGAAAAAAGCGTACCACTGTACTTTTATCATCGAATATTTTAACGGTAAAAATTATGCTGCCAATTTTAGAAAGGTTATTTTTGTCGCTTTCTACATCCGACAGTTAGTCTGTTATGGGTCCACTAATGATTGGTTGTTCTAGCATCGTCGTACGAAATATTCCCCGAATATTCTCCGACAACTGTTTACTTTGCATAACTTGCACATATCACTCATAACTATAACATTATAACAAATCAACACCTTACTATTTAGAATAATATTTAGAGAAAATTAACTTTATTCATAAAAAGCTGGGGTCTTACACTATACATTGGGATTGCAAAAAAAATTAAATTGTTATTTTGCATGCTTCCGTTGCTTTTACAATTAAGATTGTATGCTCTGATCTCGTTTATACAATCCTACTATGGTATCAAAGTCTCATTATGTAAATCATTAATTGTTATTGATTCAATATGTGTGCTGATATGGGTTTAGAAATGATTTTCTGGGCAAAAAAATTATCTGCATGATTCTCGCTTAGAGAGCTTGTCATTGCCATTAGATTTCCCAAAGATAAATGGTACAACCGCTACCTTTATCTCCATGTTTTGAATTTTTTATATTTTTTTCAATCTTACTTCAATTAAAATAAAATGTTTATTTTTGAATTTAAATAGTATTAAAATAAAGATGTTTATTTTAATTCGAATCGGATTCTATGTTGCTAAAAATAAAAGTGCTTATTTTAACTTGGTTTTGATTAAAAAAATAAAGAAGTTTGTTTTGTTTCAAAAACTGGATTTCTAGAAAAAAATTTATTGTCCATTAAATGTTATCATCATTTATATTGAATGTTTATTTTATTGATGCATATGCTGAAATGTATGATAATAAAGGGGATGATTATGGACCTTTGACCAATGTGATTGGATTTAATTTTAATGAATGCTTGAATGAATTTTTTTTTTATAAAGGCCCGTTTCTAATGAAGCTCGGGTTGAATGTAATAGTTATATTCAATGTTTTATTCTTACACCATAGGTTTGACCTTTTGGTTCATAGTGGCTCTAATGAACCAAACTAGAATTAAGTCCATAATCATACCAGGTAGAATATAGTATTCTACAGATGCATGATAATTATATAGTAAATATATTATTATACATGTTGATGTATATTTAATATGACACATATTTCTATATATATTTGCATGCGTTAATCAAGATGAGACTAATTAATAACAAAACCCTCAAAAGATAATATATTAAGTTGAATACGTTCAAAGACATTAGAGAATGTCGAACGTAGCCTTCTTGTAAGACCCCGAATTTTATGAAATAAAAGTATTCAATTTTTCTTATTATTCAGTAAATGGTTAAATTGATAGAAAGTAGAGTTAAGGGTGACATATGCATTTTTTTTCAAAATAAGCAAGTGGTTATAAAATATTTATTGTTATCGGGGAATATTCATTTGGTCGTGGAATATTCTTGCTGTCGGAGAATATTCGTACGACGACGCAGCCATTTGTGGCCCCATAACAGAATAACTGTCGGATGAAGAAAACGACAAGGTTGAGTTTTTATAAATAATGACGTAATTGTTACCGTTAACACTATTGGATTACCTAGTGGTTAAAATACAGTAATACGCGTGGTTGCACAGTAGCACACAGTATTGCACAATATTTTTGAATTGTTGATTCTTACGTTAGAAGGCTCTACTCAATAATTATTACAATAATTACTGTTCAATATTTTATTTTATTGATTCAATAATTTCTGCGTTAATATTTTATATTATTGTTGTTTCAATAATTATCACTGCACAATATTTTCCATTATCAGATCAATAATTCATAGTATTTAGATAATATTATTAGATAGCATTATTGACAATGTCTAGAAAGTTTTGTCAAGGAGAGGTTTGGTCACCTAATTGCGTGTCAGTAAAGAGAAATCCTTATCGGAAAGCCCCCTTTTTTCTGGGAACTGCCTGGTTGTCATTATTGTGTTCTGTAATATTATTTGTGAATAATTAATTATTGATAAGGAAATATTTATTCGATGTGGATATAAATGATGGATTTATTTATTTTATGTGGTTATAAATGAAGGAATTAATGTTGAAGTGTTATCAGTATTATGTCGGATTGGAGGTATTAAAAGATCAAATCGGTGTTCTTAAAACTCTATTGCGTGAGTTATAATTTTAATCCGACCGTTGGATCGTTGTGATTTTTGGATATGTTATACATATATAAGTTGAGTATATGTCCACAAATTTTGAACCGTTAAAAATTAACTCATGATTTGTTATGAATTTTAAAAGGTGTTAAACATCATCCGTTTGTGGATTTCGGATATTTTTTGTTTAGAATTTGGAAAAACTTAAAGCTACAAAGTTGTAGAGAATTCGATTTCGTATGGAATTGACATAAAATTCATATTTTTCTGATAAAAGGACTATTTATTAGGAATTATTAAAGTTACGGAAGTTAAAATATTTTTATTAAAATTATGGGTGGGACCCACTTTTGTTTTTTATGGAAATTTTTTGCTAGAAATCAATTGTGATGTGCTGAAGTTCTTATTCAAAGGTCGAGGCTGGTTAGTATTGGCGTGCGTATAATAATAATATATTTTATTAATTTAGTCTCCTTTGGCGTTCTAGCATTTTTCTATAAATAGGCGCTTAAGTTAGAATTGAAAAATACACCAGAAACAAATTTTTTTTCTCTCTATATTGTCGAGCGTATTTTTGTGAGTATTTAGATACTTTGAGAGTTGCTATTCAGTGCAATTTCCTTCGGCTTTTCATCCGATATTCCAGTCAGAAATACTGCTCTTTTGAGGTAAGAGATTTTTAAGGGTTATTATGTTATTCAGTTTCGTACTTTTTTCGAACCTTCAAAAATTCTGGAAAAAATTTGAAATGATAATTTGATGAGTTTTCTAGATTGTGTCCAAAAATGGCGATTTTTGGATGTATAGATTAGGAGTTATGAATTTTGAGAAAAGACTATTTTAAAAGTAAACCCTTATAACTCCTTGTGGTTATGGGAGTACATGTATGTAACAGAAGTATGCTCTGTAAATTTCGGAATTTTTGGACAAAATTACAATTTATGATAAATGTCTAAATATTCGGCAGTTTTGGCCATATGAAAAATAGTAAATGAATTTTAAAAATTTTGAGAAAAATATATGTTCGATATGGGACTATGTTCGCGCTAAATCCTTAAAAGGAAATTTGTTTGTACTGATTTGGTATTTTTCATGAAAATGGACTAGTTATGAGTAAATGAATTAAATATGTTATGTGAAGTAACAAAATTGGAAAATAGGATTTTATGGCTTGAGAATCATATATGAGGTATAAGCAGATTTTTGATGAGGGTTTGGTTATTGGTGATGAAATCTTATGATTTTGGCATTTTAGGATGATTAAATGCATTAATTAGTAAAGTGTAAACAATTAAAATAAATTATTTATAAGTTTAAGAAATGATTAAAATATTATTGTAATATTAATAATATTAGATTATGAGATTATTAAGTGATTTATAACATTTGGATTAAGGTGTTATAAATATTGATATAGATTTTATTGTGAAACTTTATCTTTTCGTATCAGGGTTACTATTCACGGGGTACTATTCACAATAAAATTGGTTTCTTTTTTTGACCAAATTATCGTTGATTTATGAATCTTACTCTTGAAATTAAATGTAATATCCTAGATTTTTCAATGTAATTAAAGAATTTCAATAAACAAACTTATGTGAAATTCTTATGTGACAATTATTTTTAGATGAATTATTTATTTTATTATATGTTATGTGATAAGATTCATATTAATGGTTGTTATGGTTAAGCCAATTATTTATATTGGTTAAGGATGGAATTAATTCTAATTAATTTCGTGGGATGACTTACAAATATTAGTTTGAGTTTGGAGCGGAATTTAGAGACGCGGTCTGCGTGATTTGAGTCCCAAACGTCGAAATTAGGCGAGGATAGACTGTGTAACCACGAAAATGTGTCATTTAAACCGAGACATGTCTCATAATATTTTTAAATGTGTCACGAAAATGAGACATGCCTCATAATATTTTTATATATCCACCATTCTTTTTTACAATGCTCTTATTTATAGATATATGGACTTGGAAGTTTCATGACGTAAAATATCACATACAGTCAAATCTCTACTCTTGGAACTTTATTAGATATAATATTATCTTAAATTTAGCCCAAACACACTTTGGAGTGACGAATTGTCAACTACGAATTTTGAAGTTGAGTTTGACGAAACAGAGAGTTCCATGACGTCCGGGACATCGACTTTAGTAGGAATCGATATAAGTATCGACACGTTTGACTATGGAGGGCAAAATGGTCAAAATAACTTGTTAATTGATTAAATGATTAAAATAATATTATAATGCATTTGTTTAATTGGACAGCAGCTGGTGGGGTCTTGTGACACATAATATGGGACAAGGAGGGAGAGTATATTCGTATATAGCAATAAGGAGGAAGAAAAGTGATAACTCCTTATTAAACCATACATAATAAGCAAACCTTTTCATGTTCCTAACCTCCCCCCATAACTATATTCAAGTGGGATAATTATGCATGTAATCGATGATGGGAGTGGTGAATAATGGAGAGAAGCGACTCTATCAAGTTATATATATATACACCCAACAAAAAAATGTTTCACTTTGCAAAAATTCCACCAAGATACAAAAAGAAAGAGAAATTGAGAGTAATAGATGTTGTGGTGATTTCTGGAGATTTTGGAGAGTCTAAGCAAGCAAGGAGTGAGTCTCTAACAGATTAAATCAAGAGGAATTCACCAAAGAGGTAAGCTATGAACCCATTCTCTATGTTCTTCCAAAACTACGAGAGAATATGCATAGGAGACCTTTATAAATGGTTTGTTTTGGAGTATGTGATGTTGTGTAATTGTGGTCTGATTGTTATGGTGTAATAAGAACATAAGTTCTGGACAAATCATGCCATGTATGCTTTAAAAAATCCAAAGAGTTATGCCATGCATGCTAAGTGTTTGATATTATGCCTCTTAGTTGCTAATTTGATCAAAACATGAAAAGTTAGAGAAATGAATTGTTGTAACATGTATATATATGTTATTAGAAGTGGTCTGGATAATAGGAATCAAACCCATGCATGCTAGAATCAAAATCATGATTTTCTCAAAAGTTGGGTTAAACTAGTTTGCATGATTTTTCAGGATTTTTGGTCATTCGAAATCATGTCTTAGAAAATCCATTTGTTGCATGTAATAATTTTGTAAAATAGTATATAGCATGAGGTATAACATGTCCAAATTTCATTCGGATCGAAGCTATATTGAGTGAGATATGAAAATCGTAAGGTCATGTAAATAAACATGTTAGAAACAAAAAAAATTGTGAACCGCTGACCCTAAGAACAAATTCGGGGCTAGCTATAGTTTATGAGAAAATTTTGGACTTTTGGGTTATTATAGTACACTGAATAAGCTTTCCATAGACTCTCGAACGGACTAATTCCGACTTTGACAAGGAGTTATGACTTTTCAAAGTAGTTGCGTCAAATCTGTCCAACAAATTCGGAGCAGTCTCCTTGCACGGATTTTCTGGAATTTTTTGCTTGGAATTTGAAGATGGTCCATGAACAAAAGTTGTAGTCCCAGAAGTTAGCTTCAGGCGTGGGCGCAAGAATCGCTCAAAAATGTTTTAAAAACGAATTAGTTATGACTATTTTAGCGAGGTATGGTAAAGTTGAGAAAAAATGTAAAGCTGCAAGTATGTTTGGGCATTTTTAAGTTCATTTTAATGCCTATGATATCTAAAATGGGTGGCATATATTTTCTAAATATATTCTATTATGATGTTTATAGCATATCCAATAGGAGACCCTTTTACTTCAAACTAGATTGTGTATGAATGGTGATTAACGAGACACATGTGATTAGGTTATGTGAAGGCTAATCGCTAGCGTTAATTGTAGCAGGCTTATCAGGCAAGTTTTCTAACCCTAATTTCTTTTGGGTATTTATTAAATCCTTACTAATATTATCGGAGTAAGGGTAAGTATTGGACTTGTGTTAGTTATTTATTCGCAAGTTTCTTCGATTTGAAAAGTCATACAAACTCCAATTATCTTGCAAGCTTTTCAATGGTTATTCAGTTATTATTCTAACGGCTATGCTTTTAAGTTTCATGTCATCATAGAACTATTTCTATGTATGTTCCTAGCCTTTGGTTCCGGCTAGTTATTATTGATGAAAAATGATTTAAAACACATCTTTCGAAACTATTGAATGTTTACCAATCCAAGTTGCCTTGGTGAGGTCTCGCATGATTACTAAGATGAACAACCCGAATGAACGGGAAAAACAGATGTCGGGCAAATAGTCCCATTTATGCTTACGCATTTTAAACTTAATACATGTGCACAACGTAGGGTACAATGGGCTGATCACCTGGCGTACTTGCAGAGATCGTTTACAGTCTACACCCCTTAGTATGATATTGAAAATTCTTAAATTCTTATTCTTGATGTTCTTCTTTAACACTTGATAATCTTTCAAACTGTTGAGATCTAGTAATTCAAATGCCTTTATCCTCGATGTATATTTCCCATTTATTCCGAGTATACTTCTTTGGGCAATTTGTGCTCATTCTTGGTTAAACCTTTCAGTTAAGGATGAGAAGGCTGAGGGTTCGGACAAGGACAAGGGAAAGTCCAAGATGAAGTGATGCTAATGGTTATGTAATAAAATAATTATTTCCGCATATGTGTATTGTAGCGATAAACGCTAAGACTAAGTTCCAGTATGTTTTAAGGTTGTAAAGACTAAGTTCCTTATTGTTAAGGTTTACTTAGTTAGATGATGGTGTATGTTGTATCGTGAGCACCAAGTTCTGTAATCGATGATTACACGGATTTGGGGGCGTCACATTAAATCCATGTTTTGACCATATTATTTTTATTATCATATATAAAATTTTTATAATCCTGGTGAAGAAATTTTTCTTTGACTTGAGTGTAAAGATGGGTAGATTATTGGTATGATCGTGACTATGAGTTCTTTTTGGCCAGTAGTGCAAAGTTGTATCGTTGACTGGTATGATCGTGACCATTGAATTTACAATTGAATATTTTTAGCTTAAGTGCAAAGGTGAATTAATCAATATGGTTATAATTATGGTTTATATAAATTCTGAAATGATTATGTATTTCTTTGAGATATTCATATCTTTGGCCTGCAGTGCAAAGATGAATTATTGATGAATATCTTTGGCCCGTAGTACAAAGATGACTTGTTGTTGAATATCTTTGGCCTGTAGTGCAACGATGACCTTTCGTTGAATATCTTTGGCTTGTAGTGCAAAGATGACCTGTTGTTGAATATCTTTAGCCTGTAGTATGAAGATGAACTGTTAATGAATATCTTTGGCCCAGAGTGCAAAGATGAATTTATTAGTATGATTATGAATAGGAACTGTGATTTGGTATAACCATGTTCTTTGATGTTTCAGGTAAAGACAAGTGATGAAAATTATCTTCGTCCTGGATGAGAAGAGGAATTTAGATTCACAATTATGATTATGAGTTATTCATATGATTGTGGAAAGGAATTGTTGATTGATGTTACAGGGATAAAACATTATTGGTGGACTTTTAATGTGGAGAAGATAATAGATTTTATAGTCTATTTGACTCTTCTAATGGATTGCTCGTTCCGCTACAACTATGGTTGAAAAGTTTCATCATCTACCATATGTTCTAAATCTCTGATTTATTACTGATGAAGGCTATTGATAATTTAATTATCTTTAGTCATGATATTCTTTTCTTGGGTTATTTGTGCTCACCCTTTTGCTTCACAATTCCTTTTAGGTAAAAAAAGAGTGAATTTGGGTCGGTTGAGGGTAACAGAGGAAATAGAGCGGTGGTCTATAGTCATGTTGAAGTTCTCCTAAATAGTATGGAAATAGTTTTATTGAGAACTTTAGATAAGTGTGTGATATTATTATACATCATTTGATATTTAATTTTGGTGAACCGAATAGGGTGAAGGCGAACCCAACTTTGGAAGGGTGTTTTGTCACTATCATACAAGATGTCGAATGACATACAACCTCGTGTAATCATAAGACAGTTGTGTACATCCACTTCTCGAGTATATCTACTAGCACTACCTATATGATCTTGGAGTTTGGTTGAAACATAATGTTCAATTGCGACGGTGGAGATAGTTATATGTCAAGAGAAGACTCACCATTGGAAGGAACATGATAGTAATCTTCTCGTTTTTATTTGGGGTCTATTGGATCAACCAAGGATAATTCTCTGGACATACGATATCTATCATAACTTAGATTCATGGCCTCCTATGTACGAAGGTTTGCTTGAGCATTTCCCAAAGATTTTAATTTCTAAAACAATTATTGACTGTACCTTTATGTAAGGTATCACTGTGAGGTGATGTCCACGGTTGGGACATGAGTCACAGTTGATATATATTTGTATCAAAACATACAGCATATGTGTTGTCATATTTTGCGCAACAATTGTAATAATGAAGTTGTAGTTTTTTTCTGTACCAAGTATTTGGCGACTCAGAATAGGTTGGATGGATTGGACCTATTTTGGGGGTGTTACACTTCTAGCATTGTAAAGAGATAGAGTATCAAACATTTAATATGAGTTTGTTATGCACACACAAGAAAAGTATTAAATATTTGAGATATTGCTTTATTACATTGGATGTTTATAAGGAATTGAACAATACCTTTTTGTTGTGCACACACAAGGACTATATTTTTCTCTTCATTTATATTGAAATGTTGGATCTAACTTAACTTAGATTATTTTAGTTTGAATGTGAACAAACTTGACCATTATAATCTAAGAGGCAAAATAAATAAAAGAAGTTACATAGAGATGTAATCGACAAGAGTTGTCTACCTTTTGAATAAATATGTAGTTTGTTGTGCACATACAAGGCTATATATTTATTGCAATCCTTTCTCACTAAGAAGATTTTACAAAGTCACCAATAATAAATCTGTCGGACTATATATAAAAGAGGGTTATATAGTTTGAAGAAATAGTGAGAGACGCCATTTTAATAAAGACCTAAATTAATCTGGTGATTAATAAAAGAATGCATGCTAATGTTGTTAAATTTAATTCACCTGCAGAATTTTACAAATGGCTAATTCACTATCACTAAGAAACATACTTGATGCAAATAAATTAACAGAACCAAACTACACGGACTGGTTAAGGAACTTGAGAATTGTTCTCACAGCTGAAACGCTGACTTATGTCTTTAATATCATCGAATTATGAACTTGAGAATTTTATGGTCATGATCCTGCCAATCACATCATCGAATTATCCCTGCACTACAGCCAAGGATATTTGTTAGTATCACTAGTGGTCATGATCATGTCATACACCTGTCCATCTTTGCACCACGGGCCAAAGCTATTAATCAATAGTTCATCTTTGCACTACGACCAAAGATATCAATCAATAGTTCTTCTTTGCACTACATGCCAAAAGACATACAATTGTAAAACCAATAACCAACAGTCACTACAGGCCAAAGATGAATTTTAACGCAATATAAGCATGAGGATCATGATAATGATATAAAGAATCAATCAAATGAGATAAAGGATAAATATTAAACATTTATAATATAATTTATCCAGAGTTCAAGAATATCTAAATTGTCAACATGATCACCAATTGTGGAGTAAAATTCAAGAATAATATTCATGTATCAAAAATTAATTTGGACAGAAAAGAATCAATTTTTTTATCGTGAATAGTACCCGATGAATAATACTTCGTGAATAGTACCCCATGAATAGTATTCTATGAATAGTACCCCATGAATAGTACTTCATGAATAGTATCCCTGAGTGAATAGTACCCCGTAAATAATACCCCGAGTGAATAGTACCCCATAAATAATACTCTGAGTGAATAGTACCCGAGTGAATAATACCCCGAGTAAATAGTACCCCGTAAATAATACCCCGAGTGAATAGTACCCCATAAATAATACTAGAGTGAATAGTACCCGAGTGAATAGTAAGAAATACTAACCCTTACGAATAAGAAATAAATAACATCCCTTATGAATATTGAACGAAAATAATATTCCTTACGAATGGTAAACAAAGACAATGAATACTGAACGAAAATGATATTTCTTACCAATATTAAACGAAAATAATATTCATACGAATACGAAAAATAATATCTCTTCAGAATATGAAATAAATAATATCTCTTACCTTAGAAGAAGACTGGATACTGGAATAGTGAAGTAGCAGAATACTCTTCTTTTTTCTCTCTATAGCTTCTCTCTCTATAATTGCTCTTGTGAGTCTTAGTGAATTGGTGAGAATGAAAGAAGAATGAGCTTCTATTTATAGGAAAACATAGTTTCGATAATTGCACGTTTTGAGGCTCAAAATATTACAGTATAATGAATTCATCTTTTCCTCCATTTTTAATTTAGTCCTACAAGTATTATCAAACTTGCACCACCTCCCCTAATAGTTCATACATGTGAATCAATAGTTTCATTCATGTGAATAAATAGTTATATGCATGTGAACTAATAGCAATTAATTGCTAATTTATCCGATTAATTATCCGTTTGGTCAATTTAACATCCATAAATTAACTATTATCGAAATAAATGTCGATTTCCACTAACACTAATAATCCCAACACAATGAAAATATTTTTATCAACAATTTTATCTTTGAAATTTTTGAAGTTTGACTTTTTTTTTTCCGAAAAAGTCAACTGTTGACCAAAAAGTCAACCCCGACAAATTTTGTGTTTATAGTCTATTTTTATTAATTTCATCATTCCGGACTCAAATATCTCGTCCGCGTCTCCAAATTCAACTCTGACCTCAAATTTGATTTTTAATAACATTCATCATTAATATTATAATTCACAATATTTAACAACCAGATCATTCTCAGGAAAGAGGGGGCTTTCCGATAAGGATTTCTTCCTATTGGCACGCAATTAGGTGACCAAACCCCTTTCCTCGACAGAACTTTCTAGACATCATCAATATTACAAATAATAATATGAATAACTTTATCGTCTCAATTATTGATTTAAAAATATAAAATATTATGCAGATGATACTGTGACAATAATTGAATCAATAATATGAGAGATATTATGCAGCAATTTCTGTAGCAATAATTGAGTATAACTTAGTGACTTCTCACGTAAGTATCAATAATCAATACCGTGTGCTACTATGTAACCACGCGTATTACTATACTTTTACCACCGGGTAATTCAACAGTTAACGGTAAAACTTTTGCCGTTAATTTTATAAAAATATATTTCTATCATTTTCTAACTCCGACAATACTTCCGTTGTGGTGTCCACCAATGATTGTGTCATCGTACGGATATTCTCCGACAAAAAGAATATTCCTCGACCAAACGAATATTTTATAACAACTTGCTTACTTTGTAAAATTTTCACATATCACCTTTAACTTTAACCCTTTATCAATTTAATCATTTACTAAATAGAATAATAATTATAGAAAAATTGAATACTTTCATTTCATAAAATTCAGGATCTCACACTAGAGACATGGTGCAGTCCATGATGAGTTTTACGGTCTTAGTACTGGTTTATCTTTTTCAAAGAAAGAAAGAATGGAATGTTCATGGTTTTTGACCAGATTTAGAATTTAACTGATGTTTATCATCTTTAAATGTTTTAAAGGAAGAAAAGTGCTATTTTGATTATTTATAGTACTTTATAACTATTTATTCAGTTATAGAAGATAAATCATATGATTCTTGATTTTGTTGTTGCAATATAAATGTCAAACTTGTTAAGCTTATTGCGCTCATTCTTGCTTGAATTGTAGCAAGAATGAGCTAAGAACGAATGGATTGAAGGATCCGGTAAGGACAAAGGAAATGCCAAGATGGATAAATAGTTATCCTGTAATAGAATAGTATTACTTTTGTAATGATTTAATACTATGACAAAAGAATAAATGTAATGGTTACTAAAGAACCTGGGAGGGAATTTATGATTATGTAATAATTAGTAAATGTATGCATGTCAATGACGTATTTCAATTGAATGTATGTGTAGTTAGTAGCACTGTGTAGCACCATCTCTAGGGTTGGAAGATACCCAAATTTAGGGGCGTCACAGGTTGGTATCAGAGCTGTAGGTTATAAAACTTAAGGGGGGAGAACCTTAGGCTATAACCTTAAGAAGAGTCAGAGAAGTCAGAAGTAAATAAACTCAAGTATAGTTTTAAAGTGATGAATTGAGAAAATTCATTAAAAGAAGAATTAAAAGAGGAAATTAACCTTAAATAAATTAAATGTGATATGTGATTATAATATTTTGTTGTTATATGCTAATCAGGATATTATGTCTTATTGTAGATGTTAGGAGATAGTTCCATGTATATGAATATACATGTCGTACGCGAGGAGTCTGTTAACCAGATAGAGCCAGTACTAATGCCAATAGTAGAGGTACTTGTAGTGAATGTGGAGGATACTGAACCAGAGGAAGAGGATCCTTCTGAAGAGGATTCCGAGAACCTTGGATTTACATCGATGTTTGATGAAATTTCTGAGGAGGAAGGTGGATGTGGCATCGTTTAACATGGTGGTACCTACTGAGGAGCTGATACCTGCTGAGTCAATGAAGGCATTGTTTATGTCTGTGTTAGATATGAATTTCAAGTTAAGCAAAGAAGTGCGTAAGCTGAGGGAGGAAGTCAATGACATCAAGGAAGCTAAGGAGGACATGGAGACCTTCTGGGAGGTAGAGCATGATGAGAAGGTGCTAATCAAGTACAAGGTTTGAGAGTTAAAGCACAAGGCCAAAGAGCTTAGAGAGGAGTTGATGGCCAAGAAGCAGAAGATCAGTAGGATGGCCTACATCTATAGGAGTGCTCACGAGGACTCCCAGGGACAAATTACTCAGTATCCAGTGGAGGCAGGGCAGACTAGGCACACTATAAGTAGAGATATTGTGGCTAGTTTTGCGGGGGAGAAGTATGTTAATGTCGTTATGTAGGTCTAGTATAGAAATTAGAGAAAGTATAGATATGTAAATATTTGTGTATTTATGTAATGATGTAAAACCCACTTTTATATAATCAAAGGGTAGTCTTTTGTAATTCCAAAATTTAGGAAAAATCAATCGCGAAAAAGTAATGTAAATAGCTGAAGCTATGTAATGGCAAATTTTTGTAGTATTATACTACAAGAAAGAAACATATGAATATAATGAAATTATTTAAAAATGCTTTGCAATGAGTTTGAGATATTATTAATTGTCGAATAATAACCAAGAGAAATAAATAAATAAATAATGAAACTTTATTTATTTAAACATAAAATGTCGCCAAGAAGACGATAGAGAAACCAAGAAGTTGAGTCTTTTAACGAGAACGAGCAATGGGGTAAAAATAACCCTATGTAAGAATTTGTAGATTTATTGTGACACCCCCAAATCTAGATACTTCATTCCCACAAGATTTGGTGTTCACTTTCCATTCATACATATCTATCTACCCAAATAAAATAACATTTAAACCATAATCCTACTTTTAAATAGGGTTATATCATTAAATTTAAAAAAAACATCCTAGGTTGTCTAACCTTTAAACATCATATAAGTGCGAAAATAAAATTATTACATCACGTTATTATTTAAAAGTCTATGATCATCACAATAAATAAAATTACAAGTCTGCATCACTTGTACATTTTTCCCTTTTCTTTGCTAGTTGAAGGCTCATCTACCTTCTCAACTTTAGCTGCAATGATAATATTTATGCAAGAGTGAGCAAAACAATTTCTCACTGGATATAACAATGAATCAACATGAGAATAATAATAATAACTGTCAACGAATAGACTCATCAAAACTGAATAGTACTCTATCAATGATAATCAGCAACTGGAATCCAAAATATGGAATATATATAACTGAGGGTCATAAGACCATGAACTATGTCCATAGTTGTGAGTAATCTTTCAACTCCAACTTTAACAGTCATAAGACTATAAGGACTCCTCGTACTTAGGGGGATCAGCCCTTCGTACAATGTATTATGCACAAACATTTCAACGCTAAGCATAAATTATCCCCTAATAATAATAGGGTTGTTCATCTCAGTATTTAGAGTACAAGTCCGCACCAAAGAAAGTTTGGTTTGGATAAGCTTTCAAGGGTAATTTGAAGTTTAACGAACATCAACTAGAGGACTAGTTGAATCAATAGTGTTTGATAACACAATAGTTGATCAATAATAACATAATATAGAACAATGAATAAGTGTAAACGAACTAACTATATCTTGAACTCATACTTAGAAACAATACAAAGTATAAGTATTGAATGACAATAAACCTTGCTTGAATAAAATTAAGCTTGGACTATGAATTATTGAATATTCATTAAGTAATAGCAAGCTGAAAATAAAGCTCGCTCATTATGAGAATGACTTGTGTCAAGTAAATGAATTACGATAATTCAACATTAGAAATTAGAATTCAAGAAAATTGCATTCATAGTACATGAAGGACAATAAAGAAACTTGTCTAACAATAAAAAAGTTAGAATACATCAATAAATATTGGAATTCAAAACTTGTTCGAATAAAGTTTAAGTCATAGCTAGCTTGTTCAAATAATGATTAGGAATACAAGAATTCGATTAATGAAAGGTTAAAGTAAGAAACTTTCTCAATGTAAATGTAGAGTTAGAAAACTTGCTCAATATGAAAAGAAAAGTTTAGAAACTTACCTCGAGCGTAAGCTATAATATTAAACTCACGTTCACCTACACATAGGTTTAAAACCATAATACATATTAGATATGCTAACATACTACAACATGTACATTTCTAGCTAAACTTATCATTTTAGCATAAGTCTTATGCTACCATTTACATTTCAGAATTCCCAAGTGTTAACATTACAACACTTAACTAACCTTCATTGTATAAACTAAGTTATAACATAACATGTTCATGACTTATAAATCATTTTTACAACTTTGAATTTACAATCCACATAACACGACTCTGTTTAACCTTGTTGTTACATGGTTCTTAGATTCACCTAACATTAAGCTAAGTTACATTGAGCGACCAAAGTCTGCTAATTAGCGAGACTTCATCGTTTAAGATCGGGCATCCTTTGGCGCGGTCGCGCCAGCTTTTATATCGAGTTTACTTACGCGCGCGCCAAGGGATCTACGCGTCAGCGCATTTATTGCATTCCGCTTTTTGCGTAACATGGTTACGACACTTTTCTTAGGCTAACTAACACGAATTTCACCCACCAAACAATAAAATTAACACAAACAATTGATATAAAACTATTACAAACTTATTTGCTAACATATTCAAACAATTACCACAATTTAACAACAACTTAAGCTAATTTAATTTCTCAAATTCCATATTTTCATATGAAAACTCCATTTTTGACTTCTCTTGCAAAAATCATCACTGTAATCTCTATACTTGGTCAAATTGCTTCGTTTAAATTACGTTATACTCGTTTCTTAATGAACTAACATTATCAAGCCTCAAAATTGATACTTTTCATGAATCATATGAAAAATACATCTACTATTAAAAAAAATTCTACCGTTATCCGAAATTAGCATGCAATTCTTGTTTAAACATAAACTCTAGCATCACCAACATGTATAATCACAATTAACAGTTATACATATCAACAATTCCACAAATTGAATTCACAGACTTAGAAGGTTTATACCATAAAACCCCATATATGCATATTCATATATAATTAGGGAAAATACCTTCAATTAGCGTGATAATTCCTTGCAAACACCACTGAATTAGCTTTGAAATCCTTAAGCTTCCTCTCAATCTCCCTCAAGTTTCACTCTGTCAATCTCTATCAATTCTCAGACTCTTCTCTTCTCTCTTCTCAGTGTAGCCAATATAGACTAACTTAAGCGTAAACTAAAAAACTGATAACCTTAATAATCCTAATAACTAATATTAGTTACTAAAACGAAACGTATATAATATAAATATATTATATTTATTATTTTAATTTATTTTATTTAAATTTAAAAATTAGAAAATCAAAAGTCATAAGGCTTTGTTTGGCAAAACCTTTTAAAATTTAAAGAATTAATATATTTAAGCTTTGTTTGGCAAAAACCAAATTAAACTCCTTTACTTTTATTTTAATAAACAATTTAGTTTATAATTTATAATTACATCTTATTTATTTGGATTTCTAAATCCAACATTAATTAAATAAATTAATTATACATGCTATATTCTAATTAAATATACCATTTAAACAAATAACATAAAATTATAATTTCATTTAATAATTTAATATACCATTTAAATTATAAAATCATCACAACAATATAACCTCTCATGTTATATTACACTCTCTAAATTATAAATTAATTTAATTTAGAATATTATATAATAATTTAGATTCATTAATATTTATTAACAATCATCATATCAATATAATATCTATTTCATCAATTTTAACAATAGACACATCAAATAAAGATTTATATTACTCAATAAATATTTAATATTATAATTTGAAATTTTGGATCGTTACATCCTTCCCCTCCTTACAAGGATCTTGTCCCAAGAATCACAATTCAAATAATCAAATCGTCACATTCTTCCCTTCTTACAAAGATTCTGTCCCCAGAATCGAAGACACAAACTAAACAAATAACTCAGGGTAATTCTTTATCATATCAGCTTCGAGTTCCCACGTAGCCTCTTCGACGTTGTGGTTCCTCCATATCACCTTCACAGAAGGTATCACTTTATTCCTGAGCACTTGTTCTTTCCTGTCGACTATCTGGATAGGAATCTCTTCATAAGATAAATCTTTATTGAACTGCAACGGTTCATACTCGATCACATGCTTGTAATCGAGTTTATATGGTCGCAACACCGACACATGAAAAACATTGTGCACATGCTCTAATTCTGGAGGTAAAGCTACCTCATAAGCTACCTCTCCCACTCTTCGCAGAATTTCAAAAGGTCCAATAAACCTTGGGCTAAGCTTTCCTTTCTTGCCAAAATGAATTTTCCCCTTCTAAGGAGAAACTTTCAGGAACACAAAATTTCCTGCTTCAAATTCACGGCTTTGCCTGTGTTGATCAGCATACTTTTTATGTCGATCTTGAGTAGCTACCAGTCTGGCTCTGATGAGTTTGATAACTTCAACGGTCTGCTGTACCAATTCTGGTCCTAGCAGTTGACGTTCACCAACTTCATCCCAGCATAGTGGAGTTCTGCACTTTCTGCCGTATAACACCTCGTATGGTGGCATACCAATGCTTGCGTGGTAACTATTCTTGTATGCAAATTCCAGCAACGGTAGATGATCATCCCAGTTTCCCTTGAAATCCATGATGCACGCTCTAAACATATCCTCTAACGTTTGGATCGTTCGTTCGCTTTGCCCATCAGTTTGTGGATGATATGTTGTACTCATCTTCAATTGCGTTCCCATGCATTCTTGAAGTTTCTTCTAGAAATTTAAAGTGAACCTCGGATCTCTGTCTGATACAATTGACACTGGAACTCCATGTCTTGAGATGATCTCCTTAACGTATAGTTTCGCCAGCTTATCAAGATTAAATCTAATCTTTATTGACAAAAAGTGTGCAGATTTTGTCAGTCTGTCCACTATCACCCATATTGCATCGTATCTTTTTTGAGTCATTGGAAGACCTACCACAAAATCCATTGTGATGTGCTCCCACTTCCATTCCGGTATCTCCAACGATTGAAGTAACCCGCTTGGTCGTTGATGTTCAGCTTTCACCTTCTGACACGCCAAGCACTTTGCAACGCATTCTACAACGTCTCTTTTCATGTTCGGCCACCAGAAATGATGCCGCAAAGCTTGATACATCTTTGTACTTCCTAGATGAATCAAGTATCTTGAGCTATGAGCTTCTGCCAAGATTTCTTCTTTAACATCCCGTACTGCTGGAACCCAAATTCGTCCCTCGAATCTTAGCATTCCCGCAGTATCAACCTGGTACTTCACTTCTTTACCCTTGACTACACTTTCCTTTATTTTCTTGCATTCTTCATCCTGTAGTTATGCGTTCTTCACTTTGTCCACCAAAGTTGGACTAGTTTCCATCTAGAACAATTTTTCATCAGATTCTTTTGGAAATTTTATTTCCAACTCTAGCCTTGCCATTGCTGAAATGAGCTCCTCCTTATTTGTTAAGAACATCAACTTTTCTCTGCCTTTCCTACTCAAGGCATCTGCAACCACGTTTGCTTTGCCTGGATGATAAAAGATCTCACAATCGTAATCTTTTATCAATTTCATCCATCTCCTTCGATGCATGTTCAGGTCCTTCTGTGTGAAAATATATTTCAGACTTTTATGGTCTGTGTAGATTTCACATTTTTCTCCATAGAGATAGTGTCTCCATATTTTTAGCGCAAACACAACTGCCGCCATCCCTAAATCATGAGTCAGATATCCTTTCTCGTAGTCTTTCAACTACCTTGATGCATATGCAATAACTTTATCGTTCTGCATAAGGACACAACCCAATCCTTTGTGTGAAGCATCACTATACACCATAAAATTTCCTGTATTATCTGGTAATGACAACACAGGTGCCACACTGAGCCTCTTCTTCAATTCTTTAAAATTCTCTTCACATTTCTCCGTCCAAATAAATTTTACAGATTTTCTCATCAAATTCGTCAACGGAGTGGCAATCTTGGAAAAATCCTGAATAAACCATCTATAATATCCTGCCAATCCCAAGAAACTTCTCACTTCTGATGGAGTTCTTAGTTTTTCCCAATTTATCACAACTTCGACTTTTGATGGATCCACTGAAATTCCATCCTTATCGATTATATGCCCAAGGAATTGTACACGTTCCAGCCAAAATTCACATTTAGAGAATTTCGCGTACAACTTTTCCTTTCTTAACATCTCCAACGTCAGACGTAAGTGTTCCACGTGTTCTTCTTGAGTTTTGGAGTACACCAAAATATCATCGATAAATACCACCACAAACTTGTCTAAAAATGGTTTAAACACCCTGTTCATTAAATCCATGAACGCTGCAGGGGCGTTTGTCAAACCAAAAGACATTACTAAAAATTCATAATGTCCATACCGAGTTCGGAATGTTGTCTTTGGTTCATCCTCCTTCCTTGCCTTCAATTGGTGATATCCACTTCTCAAGTCTATTTCCGAGAAATATCTGGCACCCTTCAATTGATCAAATAAGTCATCTATTCTAGGCAATGGATACTTGTTCTTAATAGTGACTTTGTTTAATTCCCTATAATCAATGCAAAGACGCATTGTGTGACGCCCCCAAAATAGGTATACATCACCCATCTTGAGTCTCCAAATACATGGTACAAAATACAAGTAAAAACTTAATTATACAACTGTCGTGTAAAATACGACAAGACATATGCTATGAGTTTAAATACAAATATTGTCATCTAGAAAATATCCACACTCAATGGAGTCCTCATTACATTTATTATCACACTATTTAACAAAATAGTGAGGACTACTAATGATATCATCTGGACCATCACTTCGTTCCCCGACTCGTCCCAGTTATAATCTCATTTCCTGAAGAGAACAGTGAAAGAAAGGGTGAGCTCAACTAGCCCAGTAAGAAATATTATGACTAAGATAATGCAGAATAAATTATCATTAGTCTTCAACAATGTTAAACTGATAAAATATAATAGACATCAAGTTTAACTGCAGCGGAACAAGCAATCCATTAGAAGAGTCAAGTAGAGAATAAAATCTACTATCTTCTATAATTTAAAAAGTTTTCATCAATTTTTATCGCTAAGACTCAACTTAACAAATAAACCACATCATCGAGTCATCCCTGCACTACGGGCCAAGGATATTCATTAAATCATCAATGGTCATGACTATACCGAATAATCCCTGGTTATAATGATACCAAAAACTGTCAATCAATGCATTATAGGCTACTGAGGACTTTTAGCACCTCATTTATAACATTATAGGTCATGATTATACCGAATGATCCCTGGTCATAATCATACAAAGTCCATCTATGCACGTAAGCCAAAGATGACTTTTATCACAATATAAGCATGAGGATGATGACAATGACATAATAATTTAATAGAACAGTTCAAGAATAAATTTTAAAGATTTATAAGTTAATTTATCCTGAACTCAGTAATGTCCAAATTGTCAACATGATACTTCTTTGTGGAGTAAAAAAAAATTCAAGAATGCTCAGAAGAATATTTTCATTAAAAGATACTGGATGAAGCGCAAATATCAAGGATATTCCACTAATTTCATGGAGTATAAAAGTCAAAGCTTAACTAACTAAGTATAAGAGAATATATGAAACTGCAAATGGATTTTCGTCCGCCACACGGTAATCCACTTAGACAGATCATTTCCATAATTTAATAAGGAATGAATACAAAGGATCATTCACCATGCATATGATAATCCACATAGATAGGTTATTCCAACAGAAAGATAAAGAATGGAATAACAGAAGAAATCACCATGCATGCGATAGACCGCACAGACAGGTTATTTCAACAGAATAATAAATAACGGAACTAGGTCCGGCATAAACGCATAAACAGGATATTCCGACAGAATAATAAATGATGGAACCAGATCCGGCGTAAACGCACAGACAGGATATTTTGACAGATTAATAAAGAACGGAATAATAGAAGAATTTCACCATGTATGCAGTACTTCGTATAAACAGGTTATTCCAACATAATAACGAAGAATGGAATAACAGAAGAATTTCACCATGTATGTGGTACATCGCATATACAGGTTATTCCAACAGAATAATAAGGAATGGAATAACAATAGCTCTCTTCATGAATACGAAAGAAATAATACCCCTTACCTCAGAAGAAATTGGATACTGGAAAAGTGACGTAGCAGGCTTCTCTTCTTCTTTCGGTCTATAGATTTTTTCTCTATAGCTTCTCTCTATAATTTCTCTCTATAATAATTGCTCTATAGCTTTAGTGAATTGGTGAGAAATGAAGGAAGAATGAGCTTCTATTTATAGAAAATATAGTTTTCGATAATTGCACGTTTTGGGGCTCAAAAATTACGAAGACAATACCTCCAACTTTTCTTTCATTTTTAATTTAGTCCTGCAAGTATTATCAAACTTGCACCACCTCCCCTAATAGTAAATAATGTGAATCAATAGTTCAATCATGTGAATCAATAGTTATAATCATGTGAGAATACGAATTACGGTATAGTACCTCCATCTTTAATTTAATCATGCAAGTATTATCAATCTTGCACCAACTCCCCTAATAGTATAAGAATGTGATTCAATAGTACACACATGTGAACAAATAGTTATATAAGCATGTGAATTAGTAGCAATTAATTGTTCATTTATCCGATAAATTCCCCAATTTATCAATATAACCCCCAGACATCAATTATCATCAGAATAGATGTCGATTACCACTAACACTAATAATCCCAACACAATAGAACTATCAAATTCATCTTTAATCAACACGAACTTATTCATCATTAATATTATAACTCACAATATTTAACAACCGTGTCGTTCCTGGAAGAGGGGCTTTCAATAAGGATTTCTCCCATTATCATGGCCGCAATTAGGTGACTACACCTCTCCTCGCGTAACTTCTAGACATTGTAAATATTGCAATTTGATAATATGAATAACTTTGTCGTCTCAATTATTGATTTAATAATATATCATATAATGCGTATGATAATCTTGTGACAATAATCGAATCAATAATATGAGAGATATGATGCAACAATTCATCGTAGCAATAATTGAGTATAATCGAGTGACTTCTCACGTAAGCATCAATAACCAATACCGTGTGCTACTATGCAACCACAGCGTATTATTGTATTTTTACTATTGGGTAGTTCAACAGCTTTAATAGCAGTAATACTTCCGTAGTTATTTTTATAACAAGATAATTTCGCTTTTTTTACTACGACATAATATTTCCGTTATAGGGGTCCACCAATGATTGTTAAGTGCATTTAATATTCCCTATTAAAACGAATATTTCCCAACCAATCGAATATTATATAACCACTTGCTTACTTTGCAAAATTTGTAAATATTATCCACAACTATAACATTATATCATATCCACACCATAATATTCAAAAATATATTTTGAAATAAATTAATCTTTATTCATAAAAGTTGGGGTCTTACAACCTCCCCTTCTTATGAAATTTCGTCCTTGAAATTAGGGTGCGTACCTGGTATATCGAAGAGGTGAGGATATCTTGACTTCATCTCAGATTTTAACTCCCAGGTCATTTCTTCCACATCGTGGTTTCTCCACAAAACTTTGACTTGAGGTATAACCTTGGAGCGTATAATATGATCCTTCTTATCCAATATTTTAACAGTAACTCTTTTATCGTTAAATCTTCCTCTATCTCGTCTGCGGTTCTAATTCAATAATGTGGTTCGGGTCTTTCACGATTTATGTAACATAGATATGTGGAAAACGTTATGAACACGAGACATACTTAGCGAAGAAAGCGTAGTCTATGGAGGCCCATGATTCCTACTCATTCAAGGATTATAAATGGGCCAATGAATCATGAATTGAGTTTTCCTTTCTTTCCAAATCTTGTAACTCCTTTCCATGGAGCAACACATAACAACACATGATCTCCAATATTGAATTCCACGTCCTTTCGATGAAGATCATCATAACTCTTTTGTCGATCTTGTGATATTTTTATACGTTGTTGGATTGTTTGAATCTTTTCCGTAGTCATACGTACCAAATCCGGTCCCAACAACGTTGCTTCACCCACCTCATCCCAGCATATTGGAGAACGATACTTTCTTCCATACAACGCCTCAAATGGAGCCATGCCAATACTTTCTTGATAACTATTGTTGTAGGAAAACTCCACCAATGGTAAGAACTTATCCCAACTTCCCTTGAAGTCAAGGACACAGAGTCTTAATAAATCCTCAAGAGTTTGAATAGTCCTCTCTGATTGTCCGTCTGTTTGAGGATGATACGCCGAACTAAATCGTAAATCCGTGCCCATAGCTTTGCAAACTAACCCAAAATCTTGAAGTGAATCTTGGGTCTCGATCAGAAACTATGGATACTGGCATACCATGCAGTCTTACAATCTCGTTTATATACATACTAACAAGATGTTCAAGTGTATAAGTTTCTCGTATCGGTAAGAAATGAGCAGACTTGGTCAATCTATCAACAATGACCCAAATCGCATCTATTCCTTGAGAAACCTTGGGAAGACCAGTAACGAAATCCATGGTAATGTGCTCCTACTTCTATTCTGGAATTTCAAGTGGTTGCAATGGACCTTTTAGCACTTGATGCTCTGCCTTGACTCGTTGACAAGTTAGACACCTTGAGATAAACAACGCTATCTCTCTCTTCATATTGCTCCACCAAAATGTATGTCGAAGATCACGATACATTTTGGTATTCCCAGGATGGATTGCAAACGGTGTGTTGTGCGCCTCCATCATGATTTTATATTTCAAATCAAAATTGTTAGGAACACAAAGTCTAGAGTTAACTCGAAGTATTCCTTCTTCATCGATTCTTGCTTCCGGAATAACACCTTCTTGTACTTTCTTCCTCATAACGTATCAGCTCCAGGTCTGTAGCTTTAGCAGTTTTAACTTTATCGATTAAAGTTGGTTCCACTCGTATATTCGCCATCATCACATGGGTCCCTGGAGTCTTTAACTCTATTTCCATCCTTTCTAAGTCATACACAATGGGCCTTTGCGTTAACAATATTGCACTCATGCCCGTATATGATCTTCTACTCAATGCGTCAGCTACTACGTTCGCTTTTCCAGGATGGTATTGGATGGTATGATCATAATCTTTCAATAACTCAAGCCATAAATCGTTGCTTGCATGTTGAGTTCCTTTTGAGTGAAGAAATATTTGAGGCTTTTATGATCCGTATAGATCTCCACATTCTCTCCATACAGGTAATGCCTCCAAATCTTAAGTGTGAAGACAACAACTGCTAACTCTAGATCATGAGTAGGATAATTCCTCTCATATTCTTTGAGTTGTCGTGAGGCATAGGCTATGACTTTCCCATGTTGCATGAGAACACATCCTAACCCTTTTCCTGAAGCATCACTATAAACGAAAAATTCCTCCGTGCCAGATGGTATTGTCAGAACAGGTGCTGAAATGAGTTTCCTCTTGAGTTCTTGAAAACTCTTCTCACATTCCTCGCTCCAATCTAATTTTGTATCTTTTCGAGTCAACTGCGTTAATGGAGTAGCAATTCGAGAAAACCCTTCTGTGAATCTCTGATAATAACTAGCTAAGCCGAGAAAGCTACGTACTTCAGTTACTGACTTAGGTTGCTCCCAACTTTGAATTGCTTTAATCTTTATCGGGTCAACAGATATTCCATGATTTGATATTACGTGCCCAAGGAATGCTATTTCCTCAAGCCAGAACTCGCATTTCTTCAACTTAGCATATAGCTTGTTTTCACGAAGCTTTTGAAGTATCAGCCTCAAGTGTTGCTCATGGTCTTCACTGGTTTTGGAATAAATGAGGATGTCATCAATAAAGACGACCACAAAGTGATCCAAATATTCCTTGAATACTCGGTTCATCATATCCATAAAGGCAGCAGGAGCATTAGTCAATCCAAAAGACATGACTAGGAATTCATAATGCCGCATGGGAAGTTAAAGCAATCTTTGGAATGTGATCAGTTTTAATCTTCAACTGATGATATCCAGAACGAAGATCGATCTTTGAAAAGAATTTGGCACCTTGCATGTGACGCCCCCAAATTCGGGTATCTTCCAACCCGACATATGGTGCTCCACTGTACTAACATCCATACAATCATTCCATTAAAATACAACAAAATGAATGTAACTCCTATCTTCTTATTACAATCAAAGTAAAAATCCTTCCCAGGTTCATAAACCGGTTACATCGTTCATTGTTCATAATGTATAATACATACAAACTTACTAACTATTACACAATGCCTAAGCATCCATCTTAGCTTTGCCCTTATCTCTCTTGGCATTCACATTACGTTCATCCTTAACTGCAGTTATATAATTCACGTAAGAAGAAGTGAGCATGATGATTTCAACAAGTTTTAACAAAGGATAACAGTAATACCACATTCGTGAATTATATAACAATTCTGACATAACTGAACAATAGTTATGAAGTATTATGAATCAATAATACTTTAACAACTCATAACATCAATTCCCAAAGTATAGAATAGATTAGGAATTACGAGGCAGAATTCGATAGACCATGAGCGATAACTTTTAGTTTTCATACTTGAAAAGGAGTCCACAAAGACTAAGGCCATTCATCCAGATAACTTACGAGCACTTCTAGGTGATCAAACTATAGTACTCTATGTTGATCAACACTCATTCATTAAACGTATTTACGTTTAATATTTTTAACAAACTTCGCGTGCCCATCGAATAATCGATGAAAAATACTTTTGTTTGTTCATAGACAAACCTTACCTTCACATCCGTACTCAATCACTTGGCATAGGATAGCGTTAATATTTCTATATAGAAAGATATGAATCATAATCAATCTATATATATTACGAATAGTCTAGTAGAATTAAAATCGCATCGACTCTTTCTTTAAAACAAGTCTTGCAATTGATTCAACGAATCACATAAAACTTGGCTAACATGGAAGTTAGACAAGCGTTAAGAAAACTTTCCTTTCAACGTCTTCAAATAATTTAATCGATCGACTACGTACTTTTACTGTAAATATACATGATATATTCACATAAAGCAATTGTAATTAGCTATCAAACAAATGTTCACATTGCTTCTACAAGCTTCTTTCTCTTCTAAGTCTTAGTTAACTTAATAACTTTATTAAAGTCAACATGACTTATTACCCTTCGTCCTGGTGTGTTAATTAACTAACGTTATTAACCGGACTCAGACATAGTTGATAAAGTATCAACTTTGTTCATAGTTCATAACTTATTAACATGCATTCAGCTCCTAAGTTCAATACCATATACCTGAGTATAGGTAGTATAGGAATAGCTTTAATACACTTATGAAGTGTACAAACATTACCCCTTTAGGTTCCTGCACAAATGAAGTTCAAAACCTATGTCACTAACAACCTTCTTGAACTCATTACTGTACTTACGTAAGATTTAGATCAAGGCTGCGGCGCTTTGTTAGCGATGTCTAGGCCTCGGTCATGCAGCTCATGGCGTTGAATAATGGTATATAAGCGCCATTTAGCAAGATACTCAACTTTTCTTGTTTGGGTCATGCGGTGCGGTATTTAATTATATGTTCTGGCATAGCTGCCAGACCTTAGTACTAGATTCCAACAAAATTTGAAAAACATTGTGAAATTCCCGGGGCCATAACTTCTTCGTTATAAGCCCGATTTGGTCCGTTCAAAAGCCTACATGTCATAAATAACATAATCTATGCGTTCATATAATAATTCGACACTTTTGAATCCGATAACTCAAAATTCACTATTGAGTTCATTTTTAGACGTTCGTAAACGTTAAAGAGCGTTCAATGCTCGTTTTCTTCGTTTTAAGTCAGAATCCGACGATTCTCAAATCCACAACTCTTAATCACCCTATGTCACGTGTTGACATTGAAAACCAACATTTTCAAGTCTCACAGTAACTTTTAACCTCTAATCCGGAATTCAACGTTTTTGACGTTTAACGTCTAATTACGTAAAATTCGCCATAACTTCGTTACTAGGGTTCTCTAAGCCAAATCACATGGAATACTCCATGGATTTCAAATCTACATCCTAACCAAAAAAGATGCATATATTAATGTATTGATGGAGTTCAATCGTTTATAAACGATCGATCTCAACAAACAATATTTTCATGGTTTGAAACTATATTAAACCTTATGATTCTTATAATCTCAGGACTTGTAGAGATTGAATCTATGATAAGTCATCTTTAATCTCTCATACAAGACATATACCACCCATTCTATGATTCTCTAAGATAAAAGAAAATCTAAAAGAGATGGAGATGAAAGGTAAGGATTATTACCTCAATAACTCTTATGATCTTCCTTGGAAAACTATAAGGTCAAGCTCCCAAAGTGTAGGATTTATAAGTATAGCTCTCTTTATCTCTCAAATAAATTAGGTTGGAATTTGTAAAACTCTCAATTGAAACAATCTAGCCTCATATTTATAGGAAACTAGAATGGAGGGTAATTTAGACTTAACACTTGCCATGGGTCATCCCATGGGTTGCCCCATGGGTTTTACCCATTCGGTGACCCACCGGTTGGATCCACGGTTCGGTTTAAATGAATTGGGCTTAACTAAATAAATATTGGGCCTTGACTTGGGCTCAACTCACTAATCTCCTTGGGCTTGGTCATTTAATAATTGGACTAATAGAAATCCAACTCAAATGACTTATTCATTAAGACTTAATCTTAATCCTATAATACGAATCGTATTCTACACGTACAATAATCGTATTGTACTTCGTATTTACTCAACGTATTATACATAGATACTAAATAGTATCATACTTGTATAACACTCGCATTAACCTTAATACAATTCATTCTACGCATATTATTTCCTTCTCGAAAATTAATATACTCAACCCTTAGGGTTTAAGTCTGCAGGCAAAAACTGCGTTTGCCATAAATAAATATTATCAGATATTCCAGCTAATCTCAATATTATAACATTACGCGTTTCTTGGAATTTCAAAATAATTCCCCGAACAGAAACGGATGAATAGTGTTTTTACAGAAAATTTCTTGAAAAATAATTATTTTCGTCTTGGAAATTCCAAACAAATAATTCTAGCATGTAGCCAGATTACTAACCACGTTAGCACATTCTATGTCATAGAACGACCTTCACATAGCTTACTCACATAATAAATCAATTAAATTCATTTAATTCACATAATCAAGTAAAAATTTAATTGTCATAAAAATATAATTTTCTCGGGCGTTACATTGCAACTGGTCAAACAGATCATCAATACGAGGTAACGGGTACCTATTTTTGATGGTGACATGATTCAACTCCCAATAATCAATACAAAGTCGCATACTTCCATCTTTCTTCTTCACGAATAGAACAGGAGCACCCCAAGGAGACGTACTAGGACGAATGAAACTGATGTCTAACAATTCTTATAGTTGGGTTTTTAACTCATGAAGTTCAATAGGAGCCATTCGATATGGGGCTTTGGAAATGGGTTTTGTACCAGTTTCAAGGTCGATACAAAATTCAATTTCACGCTCTGGGGGTAGGCCAGGAAGTTATTCAGGGAATACGTCAGGAAATTTATTAACAATAGAAATATCATTCAAATCTGACGTATTTTTATTTAAATCCGTGACATGGGCTAAGAAAGCTTGAAATCCATTTTTCAATAAACGAATAGCTTTATAGCTTGATATGACAGTGATTGATTTTAGTGGTTTAGCTGCTTGAATTCGTATAATAGGTTGGTTAGGAATATGAAAGCTAACAACCTTACGAAAACAATCGATTTTAGCATGATGAGTAGTTAACCAATAAATCCCTAAAATAATATCAAATGCAAGTATTTTCAAAGAAATAAGATCGACAGGTAACGTGCGGTTACCAATTTGAATCAAACAAGACTTATAAATAGTGGATGTAATGAAGGTTTCTCCCAACGGAGTTTCAACAGATAAGTCAAAGTCTAATTTCTCCGAAGTCAAATTTAAACGTTGAGCGCAAGTAGGAGAAATGAAAGAATGGGTAGAACCAGTATCAAATAAAGTATAAACTTCGCTAGAGTTTATGATTAGCTTACCCGTGATCACCTCGTTCGGATTCCTCGCTTTTTGGGAGGTTACGACAAACGCTCTCCTTTGAACTACCAGTTTTGTCTTGTCTGGGACCCCCTTTGATGCCTCCATCCCAGCTGGACTTGACTTTGGTGCACGGCAAAATTGGGCTAGGTGGCCTTCTTTTACATAATTATAACATGCTTTGGACTGCATCGTGCAATTTGGACTTATGTGTCCTTCCCCTCCACATTTGTAACATACGATCGACGGTCGTTCTCCTTCCTTAACAGCGAGTACTGGTGCTGACATTTTTCCATCTTTGTTGAACCTTCTCTTCTTAAACTTTCCACTCCTATTATTTTGGCCATGACTACCACCGAAGTGGTTATCATTTCTGGCAGGTTGATTCCCTCTGCGTTTGTTATCACCGCTTCGATGACTGCTACCACTAGTATTATCAACTTGTCCGCTGCTCTCTCTTGGTTGGGTTGACTCATTATCACGCTCTAATAACTGAGCCTTATTCACAACATCTGAATACAAACACAATTTATAAGAGATAAGGTATTGATGTATCTCGGGTTTCAAACCTCTTAAAAACATCTGCGTCATTCTCTCCTCATTATCAACCAAGTGGGATGCAAACCGAGGCAACTCGGCAAACTTAGCTTCGTACTGCGCCACGGTCATATTATTTTGCTCAAGCTTGATGAACTCTACCTCCTTCATGTGATGAATACTTTCAGGAAAGTACTTGTCGTTGAACAGCTCTTGGAATTTCTCCCAAGACATCTTCAGTCTGCGCGGAGTTGTGTATGCTTTCTGATTCCCACCAAGAATCGCCTCTTGCACTTAATATGAAGGTGGCAAAGGAACCTTTTGCTCCTCGGAGCATCCTAAAACATCAAATATCTTGTTGATCGCTTTATCCACGTCTCGCCTTAAGTGGTTTTGGCTCTCCAAAAACTCGGTGGTCCCAGCTCCTTGAAGCGCTTAGCGGTGACCGTCGAGAGTTGTCGGTGTTTCCACCGCATTTTGATGATGAGCGCCTTACTTTGATGTTTCATGAATTGCATAAAACCTCTGAACATCCCATCGTTCACCATTTCATCGTTGTTATTGTTTTCATGAGGATTATTGTCTTCCTGTTGCACATTACCCTAGGCATTGATCGTTGGTGACTCAACGGTCTCATATGCTTCATTGCTTATTTCAACATTTTCGGATGCCATTTTCAAATACTGCAACAAAACAAGGGTTAATTAATATATCACATATTATCCCAATACTCTGACTGACCAATTAAATAACACATAAGCTTAGGTAGGTCATATTAGCGAAGGAATTCCCCGTCTCTCCCCTCCTATTTCTTGTCTCACATCTCAGCTAGGAATCATATCCCTAAGCTTTGATACCAACTGTGACGCCCTCAAAATAGGTATACATCACCCATCTTGAGTCACCAAATACATGGTACAAAATACAAGTAAAAACTTAATTATACAACTGTCGTGTAAAATACGACAAAACATATGCTATGAGTTTAAATACAAATATTGTCATCTAGAAAATATTCACACTCAATGGAGTCCTCATTACATTTATTATCACACTATTTAACAGAATAGTGAACTACTAATGCTATCATCTGGACCATCACTCCGTTCCCCGACTCGTCCCAGCTATATTCTCATTTCCTGAAGAGAACAGTGAAAGAAAGGGTGAGCTCAACTAGCCCAGTAAGAAATATTATGACTAAGATAATGCAGAATAAATTATCATTAGTCTTCAACAATGTTAAACTGATAAAATATAATGGACATCAAGTTTAACTGCAGCGGAACAAGAAATCCATTAGAAGAGTCAAGTAGAGAATAAAATCTACTATCTTCTATAATTTAAAAAGTTTTCATCAATTTTTATCGCTAAGACTCAGCTTAACAAATAAACCACATCATCGAGCCATCCCTGCACTACGGGCCAAGGATATTCATTAAATCATCAATGGTCATGACTATACCGAATAATCCCTGGTTATAATGATACCAAAAATTGTCATAATCATACAAAGTCCATCTATGCATGTAAGCCAAAGATGACTTTTATCACAATATAAGCATGAGGATAATGACAATGACATAATAATTCAATAAAACAAGTTCAAGAATAAATTTTAAAGATTTATAAGTTAATTTATCCTGAACTCAATCATGCCCAAATTGTCAACATGATACTTCTTTGTAGAGTAAAAAAAATTCAAGAATGCTTAGAAGAATATTCCCATTAAAAGATATTGGATGAAGCGCAAATATCAAGGATATTCCACTAATTTCATGGAGTATAAAAGTCAAAGCTTAACCAACTGAGTATAAGAAAATATATGAAACTGTAAATGGATTTTCGTCCGCCACACGGTAATCCACTTAGACAGATCATTTCCATAATTTAATAAGGAATGAATACAAATGATCATTCACCATGCATGTGATAATCCACATAGACAGGTTATTCCAACAGAAAGATAAAGAATGGAATAACAGAAGAAATCACCATGCATACGATAGACCGCACAGACATGTTATTTCAACAGAATAATAAAGAATGGAACCAGGTCATGCGTAAACGAACTGACAGGATATTCTGACAGAATAATAAATAATGGAACTAGGTCCGGCGTAAACGCACAGACAAGATATTTTGACAGAATAATAAATGATGGAACCAGGTCCGGCTTAAACGCATAGACAAGATATTCTGACAGAATAATAAAAAACAGAATAATAGAAGAATTTCACCATGTATTCGGTACTTCGCATAAACAGGTTATTCCAACATAATAATGAAGAATGGAATAACAGAAGTATTTCACCATGTATGCGGTACTTCGCATTTACAGGTTATTCTAATAGAATAATAAGGAATGGAATAACAATAGCTCTCTTCATGAATACGAAAGAAATAATACCCCTTACCTCGTAAGAAAGCTGGATCTCGAAAAAAGTGGCGAGCAGAGCTTCTTCTTCTTCTTTCGCTCTATAGATTTTTCTCTATAGCTTCTCTCTATAATTTCTCTCTATAATAATTGCTCTATAGCTTTAGTGAATTGGTGAGAAATGAAGGAAGAATGAGCTTCTATTTATAGAAAAATATAGTTTCGATAATTGCACGTTTTGGGGCTCAAAAAATTACAGTACAATACCTCCAACTTTTCTTTCATTTTTAATTTAGTCCTGCAAGTATTATCAAACTTGCACCACCTCCCCTAATAGTAAATAATGTGAATCAATAGTTTAATCATGTGAATCAATAGTTATAATCATGTGAAAATACGAGTTATGGTATAGTACCTCCATTTATACCTCCATCTTTAATTAATCATGCAAGTATTATCAATCTTGCACCAACTCCCCTAATAGTATAAGAATGTGATTCAATAGTACACACATGTGAACAAATAGTTATATAAGCATGTGAATTAGTAGCAATTAATTGCTCATTTATCCGATAAATTCCTCGATTTATCAATATAACCCCCAGACATCAATTATCATCAGAATAGATGTCGATTACCACTAACACTAATAATCCCAACACAATGGAACTATCAAATTCATCTTTAATCAACACGAACTTATTCATCATTAATATTATAACTCACAATATTTAACAACCATGTCGTTCCCAGGAAAGAGGGGGCTTTCCAATAAGGATTTCTCCCTATTGGCGAGCAATTAGGTGACCAAACCTCTCCTTGGCAGAACTTCTAGACATTGTAAATATTGCAATTTGATAATATGAATAACTTTGTCGCCTCAATTATTGATTTAATAATATATCATATAATGCAGATGATACTGTGACAATAATCGAATCAATAATATGAGAGATATGATGCAACAATTCATCGTAGCAATAATTGAGTATAAGCGAGTGACTTCTCACGTAAGCATCAATAACCAATACCGTGTGTGCTACTATGCAACCACGCCAGACATTGTACTTTTACTAACGGGGTAGTTCAGCAGTTTTAACGGTAACACTTTACATTGTTATTTTTATAACAAGATAATTACATCGTTTTCTTACTACGACAATACTTAGTTAATGGGGTCCACCAATGATTGTCTTGGTCGTCATGCGAATAGTCCCCCGTTAAAACAAATATTCCCCGACCAATCGAATATTATATAACCACTTGCTTACTTTGCAAAATTTGTAAATATTACCCACAACTATAACATTATATCATATCCACACCATAATATTCATAAATATATTTCGAGAGAAATTAATCTTTATTCATAAAAGTTGGGGTCTTACACATTGACCCATCCTTCTTCTTCACGAATAACATCGGTGCTCCCCACGGTGACACACTTGGCTGAATGTACTTCTTATCCAACAGCTCATGCAGTAGCACCATTAGTTTTTTCATCACTACCGGAGCCATTCTGTACAGGGCCTTCAATATCGAAGCGGTTCCTGGCGCTAAGTCGATCATGAACTCGATTTCTTTGTCAGGCGAAAGTCCTGGCAAATCCTCAGAAAACACATCTATGAATTCCCTAACCACTGGTATCTCCTCCATTTTCACACCCTTCTCCATTTTAGTATCGACTAAGTAAGCTAAGTACCCTACATAGCCTTTACTCAATAACTTCTTGGCCTGCATCATCGTCAGATATTTCATTTATCTAAGCAATTTACTACCATGAAAAACTACCTTTGACAGAGTCATAAGGTTTACACACTTCTTTTGGAAATCAATTATCGCTCCATAATTAAATAACCAATCCATTCCCAAAATAAAATCGAACTCTCCGAGTTTTATCGGAATTAAATCTACTATCATAACATTCCCCTTAATGTTCAACTTACAATTCTTGTATACGAACCTAACAGGAATGACTTCCCTATTCGCAATTTCTATGTTTAAAGGGAAATTCAACTCTTCACTAGGTATTTCTAACCTCTTCGCAAATTCATCAGATATAAACGAAAGCAAGTAAATTTTAATCAAATAATACATATGCATTTATATCATTGATTGGGATAATACGACACAACATCTTTTGATTGCATTGCGTCGCCTGCACCGTCATGTTGAAGGTTCAGGTGTCAGGCTTATTTGTTGATATTGGCCCAATGAATAGCCAAATGCACCTCCACTAGCATTTCCCTTTCTTCCATTTGTCTCACCAAATCTCTTCTTAGGGCATTCACGAGCAAAGTGATCCTTGGACCCGCACGTGAAGCAAACATTCTTCTTAGATTGAGTGAAATTTGGGGCGATGTGACCCTCCTGGCCATAGTTGAAGCATACTCATTTTCCCATCAAGCAAACACCTTTGTGAAACTTCCCGCATGTGACACATGCTTCGAACTTCTTTTTTTGCTGGTTTCCCTGCTGATTTCCAGCTCCCACATTTGCATTCCACTTCCTCTTCAAATTGTTGTTGCCATTTCCACCGTTACCACCACCACCATTCTTAGCTTCACCTTTACTCTTCTTCTTCCTCTACTCTTGGTTGTGTTTTGTTACAGCCTCGCCTCCACTCTTAGTGAAAATTAGTTTCTCCATTACCGCTGCAAACGTCTTCAGCTGAAACAAGGAGACCCTACTGTACAACTAGGGCTTCAGTCCTTGTTCAAACTTCTTCGCCTTGCGTTCGTCTGTGTTGACTTGATATGGCGCAAACCTCGCCAACTCGTTGAATCTTGCGGCATACTCAGACACCGACATCGTTCCCTACTTCAATTCTAAAAACTGCACTTCTAGCTGACTCTTTGAACTTTCTGGAAAATAGGTCTCAAAGAATATTTCTTTGAACCTTTCCCAAGTCATTACCTCTTGACCTCCTCGGGTTTTATTGGCTTGCCACCAATAACTCGTCTCTGCTTTCAACATGTATGTTGCAAAAGCAGTCTTCTGATTCTCCTCTACTCTAGCAACATCAAAAACTTTCTCTATTTCCATGATCCAGTGTCGTGGCTTCAACCAATTCATGGACCCACTGAATCTCTTTGGTCCAATAGCCTTGAAGTCCTTAAATGTTGTACCTTGATTTTGAGGTTGATTCTGCAAAGCACCCGTCAGTAACGTCACTAGCTGTTGAACTGGGTTATCTTCCATATTGTTATTGTTGGTTCCTTCAGTGGTTCTCTGCCTGGGTGGTTGACATCTTGGAGGCATTTTCTGTTAAAATACACCCATTATTCTATTACTCAACTTCTTTAAGTATTTTCTACTTAATTAGCACACCATATAAGATTATCACGTAACACATAACACTTTGAATAAAATAATAACTTTTATTCATTCATAATCTTTTAAAAAAACATTAAAACAATAACATCACTGCTATTTACATTACTTTTCCTGAACTACAAAAGTTGCAGGATTACTTCATCATCATCACATCCCATTGATTATATCATACCCGGGATTTACATTTCATTTATTTTCTAATCACATATCAACTACACTCCCTACAATGTCCTACTAAGATACTGTGTAGCCTTACGACGCTCTTCCTCCATAATTCGAGTCATTATTCGGTGATCTAAAATGTATGATGGCAGCGTCTCGAACTGAATTTGATAACCCATGACCCGATCCTGAGTTCGATTGATCACGGTGTTGAATACGTTGTTCATCTCTTCCATCTTCATCCTCTTTGCTTGTGTGTCTCTCTCTGCCATTCCGGCTCGTTGATAAGCTTCATTGTATGCGTCTTCAGCTCTTGCCCTTTTTGTAGATTCTTCTTTCAACTTGTTCTTCAACTTTGCAATCTCTACTATCATTCGCTCGTTCTCTCCTTCAGTGTGGACCAACTTCTCTTTAACATTATGCAGACGTTCCTCTCGATCCTGGATCTCGTCGTCTTTTTGTGCCATCGAGGTCTATTATTCAGCTACTATCTCCTGTAACTCCTCGATGGTGTCTTGAAGTTCCACATTGCGGTCATACACCTCGTCGTACATACAGGCAACTATTGAGTTAAGTGGAAGCTCTTCCTCCCCATCCTCCTCATCCTCATCCGTCTGTGGTAGCTCAACGGGGTCCTCCTCGTCCTTATCTATTTCATTATCCTCATCAGGTATTCTCTCCTGCTCAACTACTGTGACCAACGGAGTTGTTTCCCGTGGAAGTAGTTGTTCCCAAATAACCTAAATATCTTGAGGCTCTTCATCTCTAGGCATCCGGGATCCTTCCTCCCTAACTTTTATTTGGATCACCGCTACATTAGCCATCCTGTCAACCAAATTTTAAGTTTTTAATTACTAATCATCACTACTCGACACTCACGAGCACATAAGTTATAATCACATAAGCACATAAGTGTTTTATTACTTCCTCCTTAAAACTCGATAAGAGTTCATCATCACTATCTTTTCAAAGGTTACTTCCTAAGGCTTTTCCCCCACCTAAGGTTCATAACCTAAAGCTCTGATACCAACCTGTGACACCCCCAAATCTAGGTACTTCATTCCCACAAGATTTAGTGTTCACTTTCCATTCATACATATCTATCTACCCAAATAAAATAACATTTAAACCATAATCCTCCCTTTAAATAGGATTACATCATTAAATTTAAAAAAAACATCCTAGGTTGTCTAACCTTTAAACATCATATAAGTGCGAAAATAAAATTATTACATCACGTTATTATTTAAAAGTCTATGATCATCACAATAAATAAAATTACAAGTCTGCATCACTTGTACATTTTTCCCTTTCCTTTGCTAGTTGAAGGCTCATCTACCTTCTCAACTTTAGCTGCAATGATAATATTTATGCAAGAGTGAGCAAAACAATTGCTCACTGGATATAATAATGAATCAACAGGAGAATAATAATAATAACTGCCAACGAATAGACTCATCAAAACTGAATAGTACTCTATCAATGATAATCAGCAACTGGAATCCAAAATATGGAATATATATAACTGAGGGTCATAAGACCATGAACTATGTCTACAGTTGCGAGTAATCTTTCAACTCCAACTTTAACAATCATATGAATATAAGGACTCCTCGTACTTAGGGGGATCAACCCTTCATACAATGTATTGTGCACAAACATTTCAACGCTAAGCGTAAATTATCCCCTAATAATAATAGAGCTGTTCATCTCAGTATTTAGAGTACAAGTCCGCACCAAAGAAAGCTTGGTTTGGATAAGCTTAAAAGGGTAATTTGAAGTTTAACGAACATCAACTAGAGGACTAGTTAAATCAATAGTGTTTGATAACACAATAGTTGATCAATAATAACATAATATGGAACAATGAATAAGTGTAAGAGAACTAACTATATCTTGAACTCATGCTTAGAAACAACTACAAAGCATAATATTGAATGACAATAAACCTTGCTTGAATAAAATTAAGCTTGGACTATGAATTATTGAATATACATTAAGTAATAGCAAGCTGAAAATAAAGCTCGCTCATTATGAGAATGACTTGTGTCAAGTAAATGAACTACAATAATTTAACAATAGAAATTAGAATTTAAGAAAATTTCATTCATAGTACATGAAGGACAATAAAGAAACTTGTCTAACAATAAACAAGTTAGAATACATCAATAAATATTGGAATTCAAAACTTGTTCGAATAAAGTTTAAGTCATAGCTAGCTTGTTCAAATAATGATTAGGAATACAAGAATTCGATTAATGAAAGGTTAAAGTAAGAAACTTGCTCAATGTAAATGTAGAGTTAGAAAACTTGCTCAAAGTAAAAAAGAAAAGTTTAGAAACTTGCCTCGAGCGTAAGCTATAATATTAAACTCACGTTCACCTACACATAGGTTTAAAACCATAATACCTATTAGATATGCTAACATACCACAACATGTACATTTCTAGCTAAACTTATCATTTTAGCACAAGTCTTATGCTACCATTTACATTTCAGAATTCCCAAGTGTTAACATCACAACACTTAACTAACCTTCATTGTATAAACTAAGTTATAACATAACACATTCATGACTTATAAATCATTTTTACAACTTTGAATTTATAATCCACATAACACGACTCTTATTTAACCTTGTTGTTACATGGTTCTCACATTCACCTAACATTAAGCTAAGTTACATTGAATGACCAAAGTCTGCAGAATTAGTAGACTTCTTTTCGAAATCTTTGATCCTTTGGTACCGCCGCGATTTTATAATCAGTTTCTTCTCAAGACACTTGTCATTGCGCGCTTGCAGGCCTTGTGGTCTCTCACGGCATTCTTATTGATTCCAGTTTTGCAGAACATGGTTACGACACTTTTCTTAGGCCAACTAACACGAATTTCACCCACCAAACAGTAAAATTAACACAAACAATTGATATAAAACTATTACAAACATGTTTGCTAACATTTTCAAACAATTACAACAATTTAACAACAATTTAAGCTAATTTAATTTCTCAAATTCCATATTTTCATATGAAAACTCTATTTTTGACCTCTCTTGCAAAAATCATCACTGTAATGTCTATACTTGGTCAAATTGCTTCGTTCAAATTATGTTATACTTGTTTCTTAATGAACTAACATTATCAAGCCTCAATTCACAGTTTAACATACCAATTGGCCACTAAAATTGATACTTTTCATGAATCATATGAAAAATACATCTACTGTCAAAAAAATTCTACTGTTATCCGAAATTAGAATGCAATTCTCATTTAAACATAAACTCTAGCATCACCAACATGTATAATCACAATTAACAGTTATACATATCAACAATTCTGCAAAATTGAATTCACAGACTTAGAAAGTTTATGCCGTAAAAACCCATATATGCATATTCATATATAATTAGGGAAAATACCTTCAATTAGCGTGATAATTCCTTGCAAACACCACTGAATTAGCTTTGAAATCCTTAAGCTTCCTCTCAATCTCCCTCAAGTTTCACTCTGTCAAGCTCTATCAATTCTCAGACTCTTCTCTTGTCTCTTCCTAGTGAAGCCAATATAGACTAACTTAAGTGTAAACTAAAAAATTGATAACCTTAATAATCCTAATAAGTAATATCAGTTACCAAAAAGAAACGTATATAATATAAATATATTATATTTATTATTTTAATTTATTTTATTTAAATTCAAAAATTAGAAAACAAAAAGCCATAAGGCTTTGTTTGGCAAAACCCTTTAAAATTTAAAGAATTAATATATTTAAGGTTTGTTTGGCAAAAACCAAATTAAACTCTACTTTTATTTTAATAAACAATTTAGTTTATAATTTATAATTACATCTTATTTATTTAGATTTTCAAATCCAACATTAATTAAATAAATTAATTATACATGTTATATTCTAATTAAATATACCATTTAAACAAATAACATAAAATTATAATTTCATTATAATTTTATTTAATAATTTAATATACCATTGAAATTATAAAATCATCACAACAATATAAGCTCTCTTGTTATATTACAATCTCTAAATTATAAATTAATTTAATTTAGAATATTATCTAATAATTTAGATTCATTAATATTTATTAACAATCATCATATCAATAAAATATCTATTTCATCAATTTCAACAATAGACACATCAAATAAATATTTATATTACTCAATAAATATTTAATATTACAATTTAAAATTTCGAATTGTTACATCCTTCACTCCATACAAGGATTCTGTCCCCAGAATCACAATTCAAATAATCAAATCGTCACATTTATTAACTGCGAACTTTAATAGGACCAGAGGGAATATACAAGTAAATCCTGCGGTAGGTCGAGCGACTACCTTTAAGAATTTTAAGAGTGTAGGTCCGCGTAAGTTCAGAGGAACTACGAATCCTATCGAAGCCCAAATTTAGATGAAGGGAATAGAGAAGGTGTTTGTAATTGCAAATGTCAAAGAGGAGAAAAAGACCCCTTTCGATACCTATATGATGAAGGGAGAAGCCAACTTCTTGGTGGGAGGCAAACCAAGGTAGGGCTGGAGCGAAAGTTGTTACGTGGGAACGGTTCAAGGAGATTTCTTCGGGAACTACTTTCCCACGAGCATGCAGAGTAGGATGGAGGTGAAGTTTCTTGAATTTAAACAAGGGGATATGAATGTTCCCCAATATGCTACCAAGTTCAATGAACTGGCAAGATTCGTTCCATACTAGGTGGATACTAAGGCGATGAAGGCACGAAGATTTGAGTAAGGCTTGAAACCCTAGCTCTATAGCCGGATATCAGTGTTCCAAAGTAATTCCTTTGGAACCATTCTAGAGAAGGCTATCATAGTGGAGGGTGGGAGTGTGGCTTTAAGTCAATACCAAAAAGAGAAGAAGAACAAGAATAAAGGTGACGGTGGATTCAAATCAGAGGGAGTCAGCGGAAGCAACAGTGCATCGAAGAGGAAGTGATTTAACTCTGAGAATATTGGAGTGAAGTAAGGAGATCCTAAGAGTTGGAATAAAGCGTGCAAGAATTGTGGGAAGGCTCATTTAGGAGTTCGTCTCAAAGAGAAGGCAGTTTGTTATAACTGTGGATAGGAAGGGCACATCTCGCCTAACTGTCCGAGTCCGAAGAAGAACCAAGGATGTTTTGTATTTGGGTTGACTAACCACATAGCAAAGAACTATCCGAAGAAGGGGTCAGATAGTAATAGAGGAGCTAATATTGGTAAGTTAACTATTAGTGGTCTTATACCACCGAGTAAACTGACAACCCATACTTTTAATATAACGGTCCAGGATGCAGTCACATCAGGAGATGTAGTTGCAGGTATTATCCCAATCAACGATATTAATGTATATGTTGTTTGACTCAGGTGTTACTTATTTGTTTATAGCATGTGAATTTGCTAGACGTTTAGGATTACTCCTTGAAAGATTTTCAATACCTTTGAACATTAAGGCAGCAAACGTAGAGACAATTCCTATTAAACATATTCATAGAAGTTTTTGCATAGAAATAAGAGGTAAAAAATTGTCGATAGATTTAATTCCAATATAATTGTGAGAATTTGATGTAATTCTCAGGATGGTTTGGTTGTTTAACCATGGGGTGATTATTGATTTCCAAAAGAAGAGTGTAAACCTTCAGACTTTGAAGCAACTTGATAAGTAGATTTTATACCTACTTATTCAGTATCAACTAACCATAATTATTTCATAGTCCCAAGTTTTATGTTAGCTTTTCATGCATCTTCTTCTCTATTTTGTAGGAAACATACTTGGAAGCTAACTTGGTGAAATTATGATTTGAATGGATATGAAGTCAGCGCATGAAGATGCAATGTGTATGTGATGGATGCTGAGTGAAGATGGCATGAAGATGGTTCGAAAGAGGAATGCAGCAGCAGCAGTAGTTTAACAGGATGTAGGTCGTACCTTGAAAGAACTAAGCAGTGGCAATACCGCTTGAACCCTTTGACAGACCAACCAATGGTAGCGGTTGCGCCCATTTTCACTACTAATCAAGATTTTACCGCTATTTGGTTCAAGTTGACCAATGATTTGACTTTTATTTTAATTAACAAATTGAGTTATATCTTGGACAAGGGGTTAATTAGGGCATATATTTAGGCATATTTTTAGAAGGTAAACAGATATTCCATCCTTTAGGATCATCATCTTGTATATATCATCATTACATATTCTACTTTTCCATTAGATTAGATTAGGTTAAATTAGATAAACCATAGATTAGATTAGATCTTTGGAGATTTAAGCTATTAAGGAGCATTGGATATTCAGATTGGAAGTAAGAGAGATCAGATTTGTAATTTCAATCCCTAACTTCACTTTCACTTCTATTTGTATTCTTCTAATGTATAATCAATTGTGGATTGTGGATTTTATTTCAATCATGAATTAAACTCCATTTTGGGGTTACAATGAATCTTATTGAGTAGTTTACTTTGATATGCTTCCTTGTTAGTTTAATTAATCATCATTAGATTATCAATTATGATTTATGATTAATTTCTTAATTGATTGACCATCAATTATCGTGATAACCTATATGAAAGTGAGAGACGGATTATAGGTTTAGATCTGATCATAGTAGCTTGCGTTTGTGACTTCTACATGGCGATGGAATTCATGATTCGTGCCTAGGATATAGATATACCTTTGCACCGCATGTAATCTAATAAGAACTTGTGCTTCAACCCTCTTTAATTGTAATTCACATAGAGATATAGTGGGTTAGTTAATTAGGGTGTTCAACTTGATTCTATTATCATTTAATTTGATATGGGTATGGTACATCGAGAGATGGCCATAATTTACCTTTGTGTTCTTTATTAACAATCCGTGATAATTAATTTGACTTAACAGGGAGTGTATTGATTTAAATGAAACAATAGGTGAAATTTTAATCTCAAGTCTTCATTATCTAGTTTCATTCTAGGGATAGTTAGTATTAGTTTAATTACATAGTTTTAATTCAAAATATCAAATCATTAGTTTAAATAAGATTAAAATGGTTACGGGTTAGTTCTTGGTAGATTTTGTTAAATAATTCTTTGTGGGAACGATACTCTACTTTTATTATATTACTTATTGACCACGTGCACTTACGTGTGATGTGCTTGATTTGAGAAATATGAATCGAACCAACATAACCCAAGGTAGTATTTTATGGTAGTAAATTGCTGGGATGTTCTTGTTATCTTACTATGACACAAGCCAAAAAATTATTAAATAAAGGATGTGTAGGTCATTTGTGTCATGTTGTTGATACCCAAAGAGTGGGAGCAACATTAGAACAGATACCTATAGTAAAAAAAATTTGCGGATATATTTCCATACGAATTGCCAGGTCTTCCGTCAGATAGGGAGATCGAATTTGTAATAGAAATTGTGCTAGGAATGACACTAGTGTGACGTCCCCAAAGTAGGTATACATCACCCATCTTGAGTCGCCAAATACATGGTACAAAATTCAAATACAACTTAATTATACAACAGTCGTGTAAAATACGACAAAACATAATTTAAAAGTTTTAATAAGAATATTGTCATCTAGACAATATCCGCACCATAATATTAAAAAAAATATTTCGAGAAATTTAAATCTTTATTCATAAAATTTGGGGTCTCACAATCTCCCCTCTTTATGAAATTTCGCCCTCGAAATTGATGTACATACCTGGTATGCCGAAGAGGTGAGGATAACTTGACTTCATTTCAGATTCTAACTCTTGAGGTATAACCTTTGAGTGTTGAATACGATCCTTCTTATCCAAGATTTTAACATGTATCTCCTCATACATTAAATCTTCTGCTATCTCGTCGAGTTCCAATTCAATAATGTGGTTTGGGTCGTCCACATATTTACGTAATATTGGTACATGGAAAACATTATGAACACGCGATATACTTGGCAGTAAAATAAGTCTATAGGCCACAGTTCCTACTTGATTGAGGATTTCAAATGGGCCAATAAAATCAAGGGTTGAGATTTCCTCTCTTCATCGAGTCTTTCTTCTAGAATAACGCCCTCTTGAACCTTGTTCTTCACATTCATCAGCTCCAGGTGTGTAGTTTGATCGGATTTAACTTTATCGATTAAAGTCGATTTTAATCGTATATTTGTTATCTTCACGTGGGTCCCTAGAGTCTTTAACTCTATCTTCATCATTTGTAAGTTATACGAAATGGGTTTTTGTGTTAACAACGTCGCACTCGTAAATGTATACGATCTTCTACTCAACGCGTCAGCTACCACGTTCGCTCTTCCACAATGATATTGAATGGTATGGACGTAATCTTCAACAGCTCGAGCCAACGTCTTTGGCGCATTATACGTTCGTTTTGGTTGAAGAAATATTTAAGGGTTTAAGAAATGGGTTTTGTACTGGGGTCAATACAAAATTCGATTTCATACTCTGGGATAGGCTAGGAAGTTCTTCGAGAATACGTCAGGAAATTTATTAACGATAGAAATATCATTTAAAAACTGTGACTCTCATCCAAGACTTGGATATCACATGAAATAAAGGTTTCTACTAACGAAGTTTCAACCAATAAGTCAAAGTCTAACTTCTCTGGGGTCAAATTTAAATGTTGAGCGCAAGCAAGAGAGATAAAATAATGGTAGAACCGGTATCTAATAAGGTATAGACTTCACGAAAAATGCTCTTCCTAAAATCACCGACTTTGTTTTGTCTGTATCCACCTTTGGTGCCACCGTCCCAGCTGGACTTGACTTTGGTGCACGAAAAAATCAGGATAGGTGACCTTCTTTTCCACAATTATAACATGCTTTGGACTGCATCACGCAATTTGGACTGATATGTCCCTCCCCTCCGCATTTAAAACATATGAACGACGGTCGTTCTCGTTCCTTTGAAATGGGTGCTAGTACTGCTGTCTTTCCATCATTATTGAACCTTCTCTTCTTAAAATTTTCACTTCTATTATCTTGGCCATGATTACCACCGAAGTGGTTACCATTCTTGGCATGATAATTTCCCCCATGATGGTTATCATTGTTCCGATGGCCGTTGCCACCGGTACGATTATTATTATGTTGTTGCTCGTTACCTTTTGGTTGTGCTGACTCATTATCGCGCTCCAATAACTGAGCCCTATTCACAACATCAGAATATAAACAAAGTTTGTGAGAAATGAGGTATTGACACATTTCGGGTTTCAAACCTCTTAGAAACATTTGCGTCATTCATGCCTCATTATCGACCAAATGGGATGCAAACCGAGATAACTCGGCAAACTTAGCTTCGTACTACGACATGGTCATATTATTTTGCTCCAACTTGATAAACTCCACCTCCTTCGTGTGACGAATACTTTCGGGAAAGTACTTGTCGTTGAACAGTTCTTGGAACTTCTCCCAAGGCATCTTGAGTGCGTCAAGCTGGGTACGTTTTACAGATTCCCACCAGTAATCAGCCTCTTCACGCAACATAAAGGTGGCAAAGGGAACCTTTTGCTCCTCGGAGCATCCCAAGACATCAAAAATCTTGGTGATCGACTTTAACCACGTCTCTGCCTTAAGTGGTTCTGGCTTTCCCAAAAACTCTGGTGGTCCCAGCTCCTTGAACTGCTTAGTGGTGACCGACCGTGGGTTGCCATTATTTCCACCTGTATTTTGAACAGGAGTCTCTCTCGCCTGATGTTGCATGAATTTCATAAAGCCTCTGAACATCCTATCGTTCATCATTTCATTAGTGTTATTGTTTACCTGAGGATTATTGTCTTCATGTTGCACATTATCCTGGATATTGATCGTTGGTGACTCAACGGTCTCATGTGCTTCATTGTTGATCTCAACATTTTCAGATGCCATTTTCAAACACTATCACAAAATAAGGGTTAATTAACATATCACATATTATCCCTATACTCCGACTGACCAATTAAATACCAAATAAACTTAGGTAGGTCATACTAGCGAAGGAATTTCCCTTCTCTCCCCTCCTAGTTCTTGTCTCACATCTCAACCAGGGATCATATCTCTAAGTTTTGATACCAACTGTGACGCCCCTAAAATAGGTATACATCACCCATCTTGAGTCGCCAAATACATGGTACAAAATTCAAATACAACTTAATTATACAACAGTCGTGTAAAATACAACAAAACATAATCTAAGAGTTTTAATAAGAATATTGTCATCTAGACAATATCCACACCATAATATTAAAAAAATATTTCAAGAAATTTAAATCTTTATTCATAAAATTTGGGGTCTCACAACTAGTGTCTAGGGCACCGTATCGTATGGCACAGGTATTGGTTGTTAAGAAGAAGGACGGATTGTTAAGACTTTGTATCAACTATCGAGAGTTGAAAAAGCTAACGATAAAGAATAAATACACATTACTCGGGATCGATGATCTATTTGATCAGTTGAAAGAGGCAAAGTATTTTTATAAAATAGATTTCCGAACAGGGTATCATCAGTTGAAAGTAAGGAAGGAAGATGTGCCTAAGAAGACGTTCAGGACTCGTTACGCCCATTATGAGTTTCTGGTAATATCGCATTCATGGATATGTTGAACAGAGTGTTCGAACAATACTTGGACAAGTTCTTCGTAGTGTTTATCGATTATATTCTAGTCTATTCCAAGACGCCAGAAGATCACCCTGAACATTTAAGATTAGTGTTAGAGACACTAAAAAAGTAGAAGTTGTATGCGAAATTCACACTACTAAGTGTGAATTTTGGCTTGAAAAAGTGCAGTTTTTGGGGCACGTGATTGACAAGGATGGGATTTCAGTAGATCCGACGAAGGTGGAAGCAGTAATTAATTAAGAACAACCAAAGACACCGACAAAGGTGCTGAGTTTCCTAGGGTTAGCAGGATACTATCGATGATTCATCCAGGATTTTTCTAAGATAGCTACTTTATTGACGAATTTGATGAGAAAGATAGTGAAGTATGTGTGGACAGAGAACTGTGAAGACAGTTTTCAAGAAATGAAAAAAAGATTGAGTGAAGCACCTATGTTATCTTTACGAGATGATACAGGGAATTTTGTAGTATATAGCAATGCTTCGCATAGAGGACTGAGTTACGTGTTCATGCATCATGGTAAGGTCATTGCGTATGCATCACCACAGTTAAAGGATTATGAGAAAGGTTATCTTAATCATGACCTAGAACTGATAGCGCTGGTTTTTGCTTTAAAGATTTGGAGGCATTACTTATACAGAGAGAAATGTGAGATATACACAGACCAAAAAAATCTAAAATATATCTTTACATAGAAGGATTTGAATATGAGACAGAGAAGATGGCTGAAATTGATAAAGGATTACGATTGTAATATCTTGTATCATCCAAAGAAGACGAATGTAGTGGCAAAAACTTTAAGTAGAAAAGGTCGGGAGAAGCTGTCAATGTTAATGGCTAAGAATGATTTAATAACATAGATGACTAGAATGAAGTTAGAAGTGAGATTACCTAGTGAATCGAGGAAAAAAGTATTTACAATTTACAACACAGAGATGATGAGTGTGAATAGATGAAGAAAAGAATAGCAGATGAGGAAGAGACAAAGTACAATCTTGATAACGAGGGGTTATTAAGATTTGAAGGAAGAATTTGGGTTACGTGTGAAACGAAATTGAAGGAAGAGATATTACAAGAAGCTTATAGTTTGAGGTACTCGATTCATCCTGGTAGTACTAAGATGTATTAAGACCTTCGACAGAACTTTTGGTGGCCGAACATGATGAGGGAAATAGCTGAGTATGTTAGTATATGCTTGACTTGTCTAAACGTTAAGGTTAAACATAAATGACCCAGTGGCTTGTTACAGTCATTGGACTTTGTTGTGGGACTTCCAACTACACAAAAAGGTTACAATGCTATTTGGGTAATACTGGATCGTTTGATGAAGTTGGCTCACTTTTTGTCGATAAGAGTCAGGTTTAACCTGGAGAAGTTATCTAAACTTTATGTCAAAGAGATTTTTTTAAGACATGGAGTGCTAGTTTTGATTATGTCAGATCGTGATCTAGGATTCACATTGAATTTCTAGAGGAGTTTACAAGAACAGATGGGAACGCAACTAAGGTTGAGTACTGCGTATCATCCACAGACAGATGGACAAAGTGAAAGAACAATTCAAACGCTTGAAGATATGTTAAGATCTTGCATTATAGATTTTAAAGAGAGATGGGATGACCATCTACCCTTAGTAGAGTTTTCTTATAACAACAGTTATCACATGAGTATAGGCATCCCGCCTTACAAAGCGTTATACAGAAGAAAGTATAGAACTCCACTGTGCTGGGATGAGGTAGGTGAACGTCGACTGCTAGGACCTGAGATGGTGCAACAAACGGTGGATGTGTTTATGTTGATACGAACATGACTAGTAGCAGCTCAAGACCAAAAAAAGTATGCAAATCCGCATCGAAAGAAAAGAGAGTTTGAAATCGGTTCGTATGAATTTCTGAAGGTATCCCCTTGGAAAGGAAAGATACACTTTAGGAAGAAGGGAAAGTTAAGCTTGAGGTTTATAGGACCTTTGAGATATTGAAGAGAGTAGGAGAGGTAGCTTATCTGATAACATTATCTCCGGAGTTTGAACATATATATAATGTGTTTCATGTATCTATATTACACCCTTATAAGCCAGATTATAAGCACACAATAGAGTATAAACCTATTCAAGTTGAGAAAGACTTAACATATGAAGAAATTCCTATAAAGATTATTGATAGAAAAGAACAAGTCTTAAGAAGTAAAATAATACTTTCGATGAAGGTAGTATGGAGGAACCACAATGTTGAAGAAGTAACGTGGAAACTCGAAGACAAAATGAAGAAGAATTATCCCTATATATTTTATTAACTTATATCGAGATTCTGGGGACAGAAACCTTATAAGGGGGGAAGAATGTAACGACCGAGAAAATCGAATTCTAATATAAATTAATTTTATTTAATTATATTGAATAAAATAAGAAATATGTTTATTATTTCTGAGTAAGGAAGTTAAAGGTCGTTCTATGACCTAAAATGAATGAATGTGGTTAGGATTTTGGCTATATGCTAGAATTAAAGTGTATGAATTTCCAAGACAAAAATAAAAAAAAAATTCAGAAATTTCCATAAAATCATTATTCATCCATTTCTGCTGAAGAATTATTTTTGAATTTTCGAGAAATACATAATGATATAATTCTAAGGAAAGATGGATTATCCAATAATAATTCAGTTATGGAAGACACATTTTTTCATCTGCGTACTTAAAATCAAGAATTTTAGGGAAAGGGAAATTTCAAAGAAATAAATGACCAAGTATAAGAAGAAAGTTATTATATGGGAAGAATACGAGTATAACACAATGTATTGTACAAGTATAATACGAAGAATAACATAACGTATAATATAAATAATATACGAAGAATATACGAAAAGAATACCAGAATTATATGATAAGAATACGCAAAGTCAAAGTCTTGGTCAAACAAAGTCAAAATTTGACTATTTGATTAATGGACTTGAACTTTTCCAAGCCCAAATGAATTAAGAGGAAGTCCCAATGATAAATTTAATCAAGGCAAAAAGATAATTTAGTTCAAGCCCAAAGTTCGGCCCAAATTAAATTAATTCTAGGACCGAACAAAGAACCAAACCCGTTGGTCGAACCGTTGATCAAGCGGGTGGGTAAAACCCATGGAGCAACCCATGTGGGGCCCCCATGGGATGAAGTAACCGGCCATGAGGTGGACAAGCTTATTGAGGAAGCTGAATAATAAGAAGGTTTCATAATGACCATTTTGCCCTTACTTTGTAATTTCTATAAAATCAAGCCATTTTATTTCATTTGTTGTTTAAAAAAATTTGATTAAAACTTGAGAATTATATTGAGAGAGAAAAGAGATTATTTCCAAGTACTCAAGGAGAAGAAGAAGTTAAATCATTCAAGTAATCAAGAACAAAGCAAGAACAACAAGAGGTAAAAGCCTAAACCACTAATATTCATCTCTTTTCTATTTTGATTTGATAGAGAAGTGAAATTGGTGGTGTTTGTATCATTCGATGTTATAGGGATGGATATTAGTGGACTAAAAACACTAAAGAATGTCTAATAAGTGAAATCATAATGAATGATTAAGAACTTAATGCAGAAAAGCATGAAAAACTTAGAGCTTGTTGTTGATGGACAAGTTTAAAACCATCGCGTATAAGTTAGATATTTATTGTTTGGTTAGGATGATAGATGAATGAATGATGGATTTATTCCATTTGTAATGGAGTAAAAACTAGTAGTAACGAAGTTATGGTGAAATTTTTAGTAAAAGACGTTAAACGTAAGAATCATAGTTAACTATGATTTCTGGATGAAAATGGAATATTATTAATGAACCTAAAAAACTAAGGTTTCATTAGAATATTGAAGAACAAGAAGTTCAAGAGTCATAGACTCAAGAACGGACGAATTTGGACATCGGATGAACGAATTACGAACGAACGAAGAACGCTCAAGAACGAAGAACGAATGAATAATGAAATTTTAATCAAGTAAAAGTCCCGTTATCGGATTCAAAAAATTATTCCATATGGGGGAACTTGAAGTATGTAAGATAATCATGAAATTGGCTTTTGAACGAACCAATTCCGAGTTATAACAAACAAGATACGAGTTCGGGAAGTGAATGTTTTGAAAAGATTTTGTACTTAGAAAAAAAATTCAAACAAATTGGCCTGGCACCGCAGCGCTGCCCAAGGCTTAAAATGGGGCGTCGAAGCACCATTTTGGGGAGATAACTACTAGAAATACGGGCCGTAATGCCTTAGAAACAAAGGATCATGGAAATTGCAGTCACGGTCCCGAAGTTTTTGATGATGAAGGAATGTTTATAAACATAAAAGGAAGGGGAATGATTAAGGATTTATAATGAACCTTAATTAAACCTAAAGTAACATTCTAAAGAGTGATTAAGTTCAACAATTAAATGTTAATTCAAGTTTATGAAATTATAATCTCAAAGTATGTAAACGATATCCGTGAACCGTATTCGCGTCAAATGAACGTTTGAGATTACATAGGTTGTAATTACTTGAACGTTGAACAAAGATGGTAACTTATTACATTTAAATGTTATAAAGCCGTAATGAATGATAATTAACTTAACGAATGTTATTAGTTTAATGATTCAGATAGGTTATACAAGAAATAAAAGATAGTATAAACAATGTGTATCGATTGTTGTTAGCTAATTGGTATGTTATGTGATTATATCATTTAGAACATATAAAGACCAACGTAAAGTGAATTAAAAGCTAGAAGACGCTTAAGGAAAGTTTTCTAAACCCTTATCTATACTTTGTGTTAGACAAGCTTTGTGAATTCATGTTATGATATGCATGAATTATTTAAGAAAAAGTTAATGCCATTTATTTTCAGCTAGATGAGAATTTAAAGTATTTTGTTGATTTCTTTACAAATCTTTCAAAATATTATTGATGTTGCTATCCTATGCCAATTTCTTTGGTACGGATTCGAAGGTAAGCCTGAGTATGAATAAACAAAGGTTTTTAAGTCATAAATAGACTAGCACGTGAGTTTGCCAAAAACATAAATGTAAATACGCTTAACAGAGTAGTGTTAATCAGCATAGAGTACTATAGGCTAATCACCTAGATGTGCTCGTAAGAAATATCGAACTTATGGTCTTAGTGTCGGGTTATCCTTTTCAAAGAAAGAAAGAATGGAATGTTCATGGTCTTTGACCAGACTAAAAAACCTGGGAGAGAATTAATGATTATTTAATAATTGGTAAACATATGCATGTCAATGACGTATATCAATTGAATGTATGTGTAGTTATTAGCACTTTGTAACACCATCTTTAGGGTTTGAAGATACACGAATTTGAGGTCACCACAATCGTTCCCACAAAGAATTATTTAATAATAATTATCAAGTACAAACTCTTAACCAAATTAATTTTATTTAAAAAATTGATTGAGATTATGAATTTTGGAAATAAAGTAAACTAATTAAACTACTACTAACCACCACAAGTTTGGATTCAAATATTAAAGGAATAATATTACCATTTCCCTTAATGTTTCACTTAAATTAATACACTTCCTGTTAAGTTATGCTAATTACATTAGATTGTTAATCGAGAACTCAACAATATTTATGACCATCTCTCGACGTATCATAAACGAATCAACTTAAATCCACATATAATAGAATTAAGGTGAACACCCTAGTTAACTAATTCAGTATATCTCTTTTTGAATTACAATTAAAAAGAATTTAACGCAAAGTTCACTATCAGATTACATGCAGCGTATATATCTCTATCCTAGACACAAATCATGAAATCCATCGCCATGCAGAAAACACAATCACATGCCATATGATCAGGTCTAAACCTATTCATATAGATTGTCACGGTAATTACGGATCAGACAATTAAGTAATTAAATAAAAATCATAATAGACAATCCCATAATAATCAACAATAATTAATAGGGAAGAATATCAACAAAAGCTATGCAAGAAGTTCCATGATAATCTTAAATAGAAATTAGTTCATGACTGAATCAAAATCCATAATCCATAATTGAAATAACATTCAAGAATAGAAAACATGAGATAGAGAAGAGAATAAAATCTGTTGAAGCAGACTTTGAATCTCTCATGGAACTCCTAAGTTGGATCCTTTGTGCTCCTTCAATTGCTTTAAGCCTTGCATTCTTTCTCCTAAACTAGGGTTTTAATCCTAAAGCTAATGGAATCTAATATAATTGAATTCCCCCAATATACTGAATAATAACAACTATTTATAGTCTCTAACATAAATCCAAGTTCTACTAGAAATTAAGGAATCAAATTTGTAATCTAATTAGTTACAAAGTCAAAAAGTCAACTTTGGTCAACCTCCGAAGTAGCACGACACCGTTGGAAATAGCCTAGGATTGGGCGCGGCCGCGCCCAAGTGGCAAAGAGAATTTTTTGAGTCTAGAGAGTAGCGCGGCTGCACTTAAAATAAACTAGAAACGGGCGCGGGCGCAGCTGGACCCGTCCATTTTCTGCTGCAACGTCCTTTGATAAAATAATCATAACTCTCGCATCCGAATTCCGATTGGGACGATTCAAGATATTTTGAAAATCTAAGAAGTATCTCTACAACTTTCATTATTTTAGAAATGAGAGGTTCTGACTGAATAATTGTCGAAATTGGGCTTCAAATGACTTCTACGTAAATGGAAACTTCAAACTTTGAGGTTCAACATCCGTTGATAAAAAGGTCATAACTTTTGATCCAGGAAGAGTTACCAAATGTGCCATTATCAAATCAAAGATCTTGACAAGATATACAATAAAATAAAAGTTCCAAGCCAAGAACATACATCCAACTTAGCATTAAAATCCATGCAATCTCCCCTTCTTTCATTTGCTTGCATATTGTACTCCAGAAGATGTTCAAATTATTTTTCCTTGCTTCTTCATGCCAATGTCGTGTCATAGCCTACCAAATAACATAAAATGTATGAAATGCACTTAAAACAATAGAGATTAACAATAATCCAAGTCTAATGAGATCCAATTTGTAGGTATAACACTCACTCATTAAATAACACTAACCCATCCGATGTTTTAGAAATTTGAATTCCTAATATTACATTGGCAACACACATATCTTTCATGTCAAACATATTATTTAACATTATCTTGTTAGTTTTAGTGATTTCATTATTACTACTCATAATGAACATATCATCTACATAAAGATAAATTATGACAAACCCTTTCTTAATGTCATTGACATACACACATTTATCACACTCAGTTATATTGAATCCATTTGACAACATTACACTGTTAATTTTTTCATGCCATTGTTTAAGTGTGTGTTTTAATCCACAAAGGGATTTCACAAGCTGACAAAATTTCTTTTCTTATCCTGGAACAATAAACCCTTCTGGTTGTTCTATATAAATTTCTTCTTCTAAATCTCCATTTAAGAAAGTTTTTTTCACATTCATTTGATGTATCTCTAAATTATATATAGCTGTAACGGCTATTAATATCCTAATTGAGGATATTCTTGTCACAGGAGAATAACTATAAAAAATAATCCAAACCATCCTTTTGTTTGTATCCTTTTATTAAAGTCTTGCTTTATATTTGTCTATAGATTCATCCGCTTTCATTTTCTTCTTGAATATCCACTTGTATCCTAGAGGTTTAGATCATGGTGGGAGATCTACTAATTCCCATGTATGATTGTGCATAATGGATTCTACCTCGCTATTTATAGCCTCTTTCCAATATGGAGCTTCGGGACTTAACATCGCTTCTCTATAAGTTTGAGGCTCATTTTCTAACAAATAAGTTAGAAAATCCAAACCATAAGATTTTGATATTCTAACACGTTTACTATGTCTAGTTTCATCAATATCTTTTTGTGACGCCCCCAAAATAGGTATACAACACCCATTATGAGTCGCCAAATATATGGTACAAAAAGCAAACTACAACTTCAATAATACAATTGTCGTGCAAAATTCGACAACACATACTGTGAGTTTAAATACAAATATTGTCTTCTAGACAATATCCACACCCAAATAAGTCCTCACTACAATTATTCATACGCTATTTTACAGAAATAGTGAGGACAACTAAAACATCTTTCTAGAACCATCATTCCATACCCCAACTCGATCCTCTTCATGTTTCTCACCTCACGAGAAGAAAAATGGAACAAAAAGGAAAGGGTGAGCTCAACTAGCCCAAGTAAAGAATATTATGACTAAGATAATATACAACAAATTATCATTAGTCTTCAATTTGAAAAAAATCGATAGAATATAATAGACAACAAGTTTTAGATCAACAAACACAGTGAAACATCAATCCATTAGAAGAGTCACGTAGAGAATGAATTCTACTATCTTCTAAGATTTAAGAGTCCATCATAAATATTTTATCCCTGTAACATCAATCAATATACATCTTTTAATCAAATATTCATCTTTGCACTACAGGCCAAAGATATTCATCAAGTATCACCCGTTGGTCATGTTCATCTCAACACTTGTTCACCTTTACACTACGGGCCAAAGATATTCACTAATCATTCATCTTTGCACTACAGGCCAAAGATATTCAGTAATATCATCATTTAGGACTGAGGATGATGAAAAATATTTTAAAGAAAACGAATCCAGTGAGACAGAAGGACAAATATTAGGGATTCGTATAACAGTTTTATCCAAGATCAATAATACGCCATAATAACCAATTTTGAAGCAGAATTCAAAAATAACAATCAAAACATGGATACAATCAAAGATAGTAGCCAAAATAGACATCTTGGACAAAAAGGAAAATTTTATTTTTTCATTGAATAGTCTCAGTGATTCGTGAATAGTGTCGTATCGTGAGTAGTGCCATATACGTGAATAGTAACCCCGACACAAAAATTTCCAAATTTGATTAAAAAGTTCACCAATATTTCGGCATAATGATATTGAAGAAAATAATATCATTTAAGAAGAAAATAACACCCCTTACCTCAAAATAACCGTATTTACATTTGAATTTGGGTATAGTCTTTGATAGAACTAATCATAGTATAGCAACACTCAAAGTATCAAAATACTCAAAAGAATACGCTCGATAATCTAGAGAGAAAGAAAACTTGTTTCTAGTGTATTTTCAATTCTAACCTAGGCGTCTATTTATAGGAAAATGCTAGAATGCCAAAGGAGACTAAATAATAAAATAATATTATTATTAATTACTATTCCTATGCATGCTTTGAATTTTTGGGCAGCCATGTTGGAAGAATTCAGCAGCCCATGTGTGTATTCCACCAACCAAAAGTGGGTCCCCCCATAAATTTAATAAAAAATCATTTTATTTATTGAAACTTCAATAATTCATAGAAAATAGCTCGTTTATCAGAAAAATAACGAATTTTATATCCATTCTACCTGAAATCGAATTCTCTACAACTTTGCAGAAGAAAGTTTTTCCAAATTCCCAACAGAACATATCTGAAATCCACAAACGGATGATTTTTAATACCTCCACTTTGACAAAATACTGATAAAACACCTCAACATTAATTCCTTCATTAATAACCACATAAATAAATTCATCATTTATATCCACATCAAATAAATATTTCCTTATCATATAAATCAATAATTAATTATTCATAAATAATATTCTGAATCACAATTTAATGACAGCCGGTAGTTCAAGAAAGAGGGGCTTTCCAATAAGGATTTCTCTCATCGGATGGCATAATTAGGTGACCAAACCTCTTCTTAGACAGAACTTTCTAGACATTGCCAATAATGTTATCTAATAATATTATTCAAATAATATGAATTATTGATCGATAATGGAAAATATCTTGTGCTTGATGACAATTATTGAAACAACAATAATATAAACTATCAACGTAGCAATTATTAAAGCAATAAAATAAAATATTGAGCGGTAACTCATCTGTAACAATTATCGAGTAGTGCCTTCTTACGTACGAATCAATAATTCAATAATACTTTTGTCGTTTTTCTTCATCAAGCATGCTTATTACATTATGAGCCCCACGAATGGGTAGCTGCAGCAGTAAATGCGAATATTCCCAAACAAAAAAAAATATTCCACGACTAAAAGAATATTCCACAGAACAAAATGAATATTTTATAACCACTTGCTTATTTTGCAAAATTTGCACATTTCACCCATAACCAAATCATTATATCAAATTAACACCTTATTAATTTAGAATAATGAATAGAGAAAATTCAATTTTATTTATAATAAGTTGGGGTCTTACAACCTCCCCTACTTATAAAATTTCATCCTCGAAATTGACGTACGTACCTGGTGTTTCGAACAGGTGAGGGTACCTCGCTTTTATTTTCGATTCTAACTCCCATGTCATTTCCTCCATTGCATGGTTTCTCCACAAAACCTTGACTTGTAGTATAACCTTGGTGCGTAAGACATGTTCTTTTCTATCCAAGATCTTAACAAGTACCTCCTCGTACGTTAAATCTTCGGCTATCTCGACTGGTTCTAACTCAATAATATGGTTCGGGTCTTTTACATATTTACGAAGCATAGATATGTGAAAAACATTATGAACAAGAGACATGCTTGGAGGTAATGCGAGTCTATAGGCCACATTTCCTATTCGGTCAAGAATCTCAAATGGACCAACAGATCTTGGATTGAGCTTTCCTCTCTTTCCAAATCTTATAACTCCCTTCCATGGAGCAACACGAAACAGTACATGATCCCCAATATTAAATTCCACGTCCTTTCGATGAAGATCAGCATAACTCTTTTGTCGATCTTGTGAGGTTTGAATACGTTGTCGAATCATTTGGATCTTTTCTATAGTCATGCGTACTAATTCTGGTCCCAACAACGTTGCTTCTCCCACCTCGTCCCAAAGATAATCGGAGAACGACAATTTAAATCCATACAGCGCCTCAAATGGAGCCATGCCTATACTTGCTTGATAACTGTTGTTGTAGGAGAATTCAACCAGTGGCAAGTACTTATCCCAACTTCCTTTAAAATCTAGAACACAGAGTCTTAATAGATCTTCAAGGGTTTGAATAGTCCTCTCTGATTGTCCGTCCGTTTGAGGATGGTATGTTGAATCAGAATCAAATCCGTGCCCATAGCTTTACGCAAGCTAACCCAAAATCTTGAAGTGAATCTTGGGTCACGATCCGAAACTATGGATCTTTGGCATGCCAATGCAATCTCACAATCTCATTCACGTATATATCTGACGAGCAAGGCGATCAAGGAATAAGTTTCACGTATCGACAAGAAATGAGCAGACTTGGTTAATCTATCAACAATAACCCAAATCGCATCTATGCCATGAGAAACTTTGGAAAGACCTGTAACAAAATCTATGGTAATGTGTTCCCACTTCCATTTCAGAATCTCAAGTGGTTGCAATGGACCTTTTGGTACTTGATGCTCCGCCTTTACATGTTGACAAGTTAAACACCTCGAGATAAACTCCGCGATCTCTCTCTTCATATTGTTCCACCAAAATGTATGTCGAATATCATGATACATTTTGGTACTCCCAGGATGGATTGCAAACGGGGTTTTGTGTGCCTCCATCATGATTCTATGCTTCAAGTCAGAATTGTTAGGAACGCAAAGTCTAGAGTTGACTCAAAGTATTCCTTCTTCATCGATTCTTGCTTCTGGAATAGAACCTTCTTGCACTTTCTTCTTCATACGCGCATCGCCCCCTGTCAAGTAGCTTGAACAGCTTTAACTTTATCGATTAAAGTCGGTTCTACTCGTATATTCGCCATCATCACGTGGGTCCCTGGAGTTTTTAACTTTATCTTCATCCTTTGTAAGTCATACAAAATGGGTCTTTGCGTTGACAATATCGCACTCGTACTTGCATATGATCTTCTACTCAATGCGTCAGCTACTACGTTAGCTTTTCCAAGATGATATTGAATAGTGTGATCGCAATCTTTCAATAGCTTAAGCCAACGTCGTTGCCGCATATTGAGTTCTTTTTGGGTGAAGAAATATTTGAGGCTTTTATGGTCCGTATAAATCTCCACTTTCTCCCCATACAAATAGTGTCTCCAGTTTTTAACATAAACGCATCACGCTAACTCCAAATCATGAGTAGGATAATTCCTCTCATATTCTTTAAGTTGTCATGAGGCATATGCTATGACTTTCCCATGTTGCATGAGAACACATCCTAACCCTTTGCCCTGAAGCGTCCATCAGAGATAACAAATCCATCCGAACCGGATGGTATTGCGTAAGCAGTCTTAGAAATGAGTCTCCTCTTGAGCTCTTGGAAACTCTTCTCGCATTCCTCACTCCATATGAATTTTTATCTTTCTCGAGTCAACTGAGTTATCTGAGTAGCGATTCGAGAAAATCCTTCCACGAATCTCCGATAATAACCCCATTAAGCCCAGAAAGCTACGCACTTGATCCACCGACTTGGTTGCTCCCAACTTTGTATTGCTTTCAATCTTGGCCGTCAACAGATACTCCATGTTTTGACACCACGTGCCCAAGGAATGCTACTTCCTCAAGCCAGAACTCGCATTTCTTCAGCTTGGCATATAGCTTGTTTTCACGAAGCCTTTCAAGTATCATTTTCAAATGGTGCTCATGATCTTCATGGCTTTTGGAATATATGAGGATGTCATCAATAAAGACAACAACGAATAGATCCAAATATTCCTTGAATACTCGGTTCATCATATCCATGAAAGCAGCAGGAGCATTAGTCAATCCAAAAGACATGACTAAGAATTCATAATACTTCGTCTGGGGAGTTACGAAGGCGCCTTCTTGGAATATCCTCGATTTTAATCTTGACTTATGATATCCGCAAGCGAAGATCGATCTTTGAAAAGAATTGTGCTCTCAGAATCGGGTCGTAACAGGTCATCAATGCGTAGGTGGCGGATACCTATTCTTGATGGTGACATGGTTTAATTCGCAGTAGTCAATACAAAATCGCATACTACCGTCTTTCTTCTTCTGAATAAAAGCAGGAGCACCCCGAGGAGATGTCTTAGGACGAATGAAACCGATGTCTAATAACTCTCCGTAGTTAGACTTTTAACTCACGAAGTTCAATAGGAGCCATTCGATATGGGGTTTTAGAAATGAGTTTTGTACCGGTTCAAGGTCAATAAAGAATTCAACATCACGTTACGGGGGTAGGCAAGGGAAGTTCTTCAAGAAATACATCAGAAATTCTCTAACAATGTAAATATTATCAAATTTGACTTGTCTTTATTCAAATCCATAACATGGGCTAAGAAAGCTTGGCATACATTTTTCAATAAGCGAATAGCTTTGTGGCTTGATATGACAGTGACTGATTTTAGTGGTTTAGTTGTTTGAATCCGTATGACAGGTTGGTTAGGAATATGAAAACTAACAACCTTACGAAAATAATCAATTTTGTCATGATGAGTGGTTAACCAATCAATTCCTAAAATCACATCAAAAGCAAGTATCTTTAAAGAAATAAGATCAACAGGTAATGTGATTGTGCCAACTTGGATCAAGCAAGATTTATAAACTGTAGATGTAACGAAGGTTTCACCCAATGGAGTTTCAACAGATAAATCAAAGACTAATTTCTCCGAAGTCAAGTTTAAACGTTGAGCACAAGGAGGAGAAATAAAAGAATCGGTAGAACCGGTATCTAGTAAGGTATAAACTTCGCAAGAATTCAAGATTAGCTTAACCGTGATCACCTCATTCGGGTTCCTAAAGTTTTGGCCAGTCACAACAAATGCTCTTCCAGGAACCGTTGATTTCGACTTATCCGGGACAGCCCTTGGAGTCATCATCCCCGCTGAACTTGGTTTCACTATAGTACAATCTCGAGCGATATGTCCTTCCTTTCCACAATTATAACATACCTTGGATTATTGTGGGCAGTTTGGGCTGATATGTCCCTCCTCTCCGTATTTGTAGCATCTAACCGGCGGTCGTTCTCCTCCCTTAGAACCAGTTGCTGTTGGTGTGACGTCTTCACATGGTCGTTGTTGAATCTCCTCTTTTTAAAATCTCCTCCCGACTTGCTTCTTCTATTTTCATGGCCATGATTACCACCAGAGTGGTTACCGCCTTTGTCCGTATTCTTCTTTCTCCGCTGGTTATCGTTGTTCTCGATATTTCTTTGTCACCAGTATGATCCTGGTTATGGTCCCTCGGTTGAACGTACTCGTTATCTCGCTCTAACAATTGAGCCCTGTTGACAACATTTGAATAAAGAGAAAATTTATGAGAAATGAGATACTGACGTATGTCGGGTTTCAAACCTCTCAGAAACAACCGCGTCATACCTTCCTCATTCTCCACCAAATGAGGTGCAAACCAGGATAACTCTGCAAACTTCACCTCGTACTGGGACACCGTCATGTTGTTTTGTTCCAGTCTAATGAACTCCACTTCCTTCATATAGCGAATACTTTCGGAAAGTTCTTGTCATTGAACGATTCTGAAAGCGTCTCCCCAAGACATGTCTTTGGTGAAAAGTTTGGATGGGTACGCTTCACATATTCCACCGATGAATCGGTCTCATTCTGGAACATAAAAGTGGCGAATGGAACCTTATGTTCTCCGTGCATCCCAAGACATCGAATATCTTGGTAATTTGTTTAACCCATCGTCTCGCCTTAATCGAATCCTCGCTTTTCCCAAGTGCGGTGGTCCCAACTCTTTCTGTTGCTTGTTTGTGATAAACCGTCGCGTTGCTTTCATTTCCACCAGTATTTTGAACATGAGTCTCCCTCGTGCGATTTTTGCATGAGCTGCGCAAAAGCTTCTAAACATCTCGTCGTTCATCATCTGCTCAGTGGCGTTGTTCACAGGAGGAACATTGCCAGCCTGTTGCACGTTCTCCTCATTGGTGAGTACAAGAGTCTCCACGGTCTCATTTACTCCACTGTTAACATTCTCAGTTGCCATTCTTAAATATTGCCACAAAACAAGGGTTAATTAAACCAATTAACATATCATATAATATCCCTATACTCTGACCAACCAACAAATAAGCTTAGGTAGGACACACTAGCGAAGGATTTACTCGTCTCTCCCCTCCTAGTTCTATTCCCCGATCTCCGCTAGAGATCATATCCCTAAGCTCTGATACCAACTGTGACGCCCCCAAAATAGGTATACAACACCCATTCTGAGTCGCCAAATACATGGTACAAAAAGCAAACTACAACTTCAATAATACAATTGTCGTGCAAAATATGACAACACATATTGTGAGTTTAAATATAAATATTGTCTTCTAGACAATATCCACACCTAAGACCGAATTTTTTTAAATAAAAGGAATTTCCTTTATTTATTATTTTGAAATAGTAAAGGTGGATTTGATTAATGTGGTTAGTTATGGGTAAAATCATAAATATTTTAAATAAGCAAGTGGTGATATAATATTCATTATTGTAGGAGAATATTCGTTTGGTCGTGGAATATTACGTCTTTGTCGGGGAATATTAAATGCTGACGGTAGCGATATGTATGGGCCCATGGAAGCGATTGGAGAAGAAAAGCGACAAAAATAAGTTGTTTAAAAATACTTGGCGTAGTTATTACAGATTTACCTTTGTTGGAATACCGGTGGTTAAAACACGATGTCTGGCGTTATTACGCGATAGTGCGGTATTGCACCAATTATTGATTCTTACGTGAAAGCCTTTACTCGATAATGGTTACGATAATTCTTATTCGATATTTTATTTTATTGATTCAATAATTCTTTGCGTTGATATTTTATATTCTTTGTTGTTTGATAATTGTCATTACGGTATTTTTCATTATCAGAAGCAATAATTCATATTATCTGAATAATATTATTAGATAACATTATTGGCAATGTCTAGAAAGTTACATCTAAGGAGAGGTTTGGTCACTAATTGCTGCGGCCGATAAGGAGAAATTCTTATTGGAAAGCCCCTGCTCACAGGAGCTGCACTGGTTGTCGATATTGTGATTACGTAATATTATTTGTGAATAATTAATTATTGATTCATATGATGAGGAAAATATTGATTTTATGTGGATATAGATGGAGAAAATTTTTATAGTGACAATTGTTGAAAATTAATATTTTATCTTTTTACGATAAAATAATTCATTTAAATATAATATATTTTTTTAATAATATAATAATGATGATATTTTTACGATGAATGTGGGATATATGAGTATATGTGGAGGAAGAGTATTTTTGTTACAATAAATGTTTAAAACATATTAAACATGTCGGTGGACCCCATTTATTATTTGAAATTTGATTATAGCTTGTAAAATCGCCCATTTGTGGATTTCGGTCAATTTACATTTGGAATTTGGAAAAACTTTCTTACGTAAAGTTGTAGAAATTGAATTTCCTATAAAAACTCATGAGATTTGAATTTTTACGGCAAAAGGGCTATTTATTATGAATTATTGAAGTTAGAAGCTCAAAATAATTGATTTTTGGAAGTTTAAAATATTTTTATTTACAAAAACGTTTTTTTCATTTGGTTCCCTCATTTAACACATGACAAGTTGCTGAAATTCAGATTCAAGGTGTGCGTAGGAATTATTATTATAAATAATAATATTATATTAAATTTTCTAACTTTGGTGTTCTAGCGATTTTCTATAAATAGGTCTTGGGTTAGAATTGAAAATCACACGAAGCTGAAGTTTTCTCTCTCTATATTATCGGCGTATTCTTGTGAGTATTTTGAGTATACTTTGAGTATTGCTATCGGTGTGAGAGTTCAAGTCATAGCTTTATATCCGGTGTGTTTATTTAGAAATCTTGTCTTTCGAGGTAAGGGATGTTATTTTCTTCTCGAATGATATTATTTCTTCAATATCATTATCTTTGAAATATTGGTTGGAACTTTTATCAAATTTGGAACTTTTCATGTCGGAGTTTCTTATTCATGAGTTCTTATTCACGAGTTCTTATTCATGAGTTCTTATTCACGATTCTTATTCACGAATCTTATTCACATGAAGCGTGAAGATGTTTTTGTGAAATTTCTATCTTTTGGTGTCGGAATTACTATTCGCGTATCGGCCTTATTCACGTATCTGACCTTTATTCACGAATCGACCTTTATTCATAGAAAAATGAAATTTCTTCTTTTTTGTCCAAAATATCTATTATGGATACTAGCTTTGATTGTATCCATGTTTTGATCATTCTTGAATTTTACACCACTATGATTATTTTTTGAGGTATTTTTGGGCGTGGATAAAACAAAGTACGAATCCTTAATCCTTAATCCTTGTCATTTTGTTTCCTTTGGATTCGTTTCTTTAAAAAATATTTTTCATCATCCTCGGTCTTAAATGATGATATTATTGAATATCTTTGGCTGTAGTGCAAAGATGAATGATTTATGATGAATATCTTTGGCTTTGTAGTGCTGAAGATGAATGATTTATGATGAATATCTTTGGCGTAGTGCAAAGATGAATGATTTCGATGAATATCTTTGGCGTAGTCTGAAGATGAGCAGTGTTTAGATGAACATGACCCAGTGGTGGTGAATGTCCTTGGCACATGTAGTGCGAGGATGAATATTTGATTCGGATATATATTGATTGATGTTACGGGGATAAAAATAGGCGATGAACTTTAAAATTCATACATAGAAGATAGTAGTTTGCATTCTCTACTTAACTCTTCTAATGAATTATTATTTCATTGCGAATATTGATTTAAAACTTGTTGTCTATTGTATTCTATTATATTTTTCCTGTTGAAGACTAACGATAATTTTGTTGTATATTATCTTAGTCATAATATTCTTCTCTTGGGCTAGTCGAGCTCACCCTTTTCCTTTTTGTTCCATTTTTCTTCTCAGGAGGCGAGTATATAGCGAGTACGAGTCGGGGTATGGAATGAAAGTTCTAGGGAGAGTTGTTTAGTAGTCCTCACCATTTTTGTAAAATAATGTATCAATAATTGTGATGAGGATTTATTTGGGTATGTATATTATCAGAAGACAATAATTGTATTTAAACTCACGGTATATATATGTTGTCGTATTTTGCACGACAAATGTATTAATAAAGTTGTAGTTATTTCTGTACCATGTATTTGGCGACTCAGAATGGGTTGGATGGAATGAACCTATTTTGGGGGCGTCACAGTTGGTATCAGAGCTTAGGGATATGATCTCTGGCGGAGATCGGGGAATAGAACTAGGAGGGGAGGCGAGTAAATCCTTGTTAGTGTGTCTACTAAGCTTATTTGTTAGTTAGTTAGTATATAGGGATATTATGTGATATATTGATTTCCTTAATTAACCCTTGTTTTATGGCGGTATTTGAGAATGTCATTTGAGAATATTATGATGGAGTAAATGAGGCCAGTGGAGATGCATGCTCTACCAGCGAGGAGAGCGTCTGCAATGGTGGCAATGTACCTCTGTAAACAACACTGCTTTGGCGAGGCGATAAGCGAGCGGGATGTTTAGAAGCTTTTTGCGAGTTCATGCAAAATCGGACGAGGAGACTTCGTGTTCAAAACATAGGAGGAAATGATAGCAATTCACACGATTTATCACATTGAAAGCGATTCAAAAGTTGGGACCACGAATTTAAGGAAGCTTTGATCCGATCATGGCGGAAACATGGGTCAAACAAATCACCAAGATATTCGATGTCTTGGGATGCGGAGAGAACGAAGGTTCCATTCATACCTTTATGTTAAAGTGGCGCGGCGGATTCTTGGTGGGAATGCGTGAAGCGTACCCATCCATTGCGCTTCGGCATGTCTTGGGAGCGTTTGAAACTATTTAATGACAAATACTTTCACGAAAGTGTTACGTCATATGAAGGAAGTGGAGTTTATTAAATTTGGAAGCGAACAACATGGCGGTGTCTCTCGGTATGAGGCGAAGTTTGCGGAGTTGTCGAGTTTGCACCTCATTTGGTGGAAAATGAGAGCGAATAGCAGCGTATGTTTACGAGGGTCTAAAACCGAGATTCGACAATATCTTATCTCTCATAAATTTTCTTTATATTCGGATGTTATAAGTGAGGGCTCAATTATTAGGCGTGATACTTGAGTATGTTCAATGAGGGACCCTGACGAGGGTCATATCGGTGGCGGCGATCATCAAAGCGATGATAACGGTGGGAGAGAAAGAATACGGACAAAAGCGGTAACCCACTCGGGTGGTAATCGTGGCCATGATAATAGGAGAGGTGACTCAGTGGACATTTCAAGAAGAGAAGGTTCAACAATAACCATGTGTGAAGGCGTCGGCCGTGACGACAAGCTGGTTCGAGGAGGAGAAGCGACCACCGGTCGTATCTTTATAAATCTTGGGAAGAGGACATATCGGTCAAAGCGCCCTAGCAGTTTTCGGTATGCTATAATTGTGGAAAGGAAGGACATATAGCTCGAGTGTGTACGGTAGCGAAACCAAGTCCGGCGGGGATGGTGACTCGAAAGGATGTCCCGGAAAAGTCGAAAAGTCGGCGATTCTAGAAAGGCGTTTGTCGTGTGCCAGGTCAAAATCGAGGAAACGACGACGAGTTTAGCAGGTTAGTTAATTATAAATTCTTGCGAAGTTTATACCTTACTGAATCTGGGGTTCTACCCATTCTTTTATTCTCTCTTGCTTGCTTGCGCTCAGCGTTTGAATTTGACTACGGAGAAATTAGACTTTGACTATCTGTGGAACTCAGTTAAGAGAAACTTTTATTACATCAGTTGTTTAGAAATCTTGCTTGATTCGGGTTGGCACTATCACATTACACTGTTAACCTTATTTCTATAGAGATATTTGTTTTTGATGTGATTTTAAGGTTAACTACTCATCGTACCAAAATTGATTGCTTTTCGTAAGGTTGTTAGTTTTCATATTCTTAAGCAACACATTGTTATTGAATTCAAACAACCAAACCATTGAAGTCAAACTCTTTCATATTAAATTATAAAGCCATTTGTTTATTGAAAAGCGAATGTCAAGCTTTCTTAGTCCATGTTATGGATTTGAATAAAGACACGTCGATTTGAATAATATTCTGTTGTTATTGATTTTTCTGGCGTATTTCTGAAGAATTTCTTGGCCTACTCGGGCGTGATATTGAATTTGTATCGACTTTTTAAATCGGTACAAAACCCATTTCTAAAATCTCATATCGAATGGCTCTATTGAACTTGAGGAGTTAAAAACCCATTTGTAGAAGTTGATACGAGCCTCTGTCTGGTGACTTCCTTTGTGGAATGCAGAAACCCGGACTCTCCGTAGGGGACACCATATTCGATGCGATAGTAAAGCGATAGGTGTCATTGTAGCGTCTTATCAAGATTGGGATGTGAGTCACGATTGAGAACAACCTAAGTCGGTAATCGAAATATGTAGCTTTACTGAAGCTTAGTTGGTTATTATCGGAGATTCGTTGAAGGATATTCTCGAATCGCTATTCCATTCTTATGGTGACTCGTAGAGATACAAAATTCGAATGGAGCAAAGAATGTGGGAAGAGCTTGAAGAACTCGAGAGGAGACTCATTTGACACGTATTACGACCATGCCATCTGGAAAAGCGAGCGTGGTAGGTGGCGTGTTGAGTAGAAGATCGTATCAAATCTGAGTACGATATTGTCAAAAACTAATTTAAGTATAATTTACAAATAATAGAGATGGAGATGAAAACTCTAGGTACCCGCGTGATGATATCTGAGTATAATCGACTTTAATCGATAAAGTTAAAGTTATTCGAAGCTACTACACGGGTGATGAATTTGAAGAAGGAGGTCTGAAGTTGTTATTTCAAAAGCGAGAATCGGTGAGGTGAGGAAAACTCAAACCTTGATTTATTAATCCATTTGAAATTCTCGATCGAATAGGAGCTGTGGCCTATAGACTCGTTTTACTGCCAAGTATATGGCGTGTTCATAGCGTTTTTTCACGTGTCGATGTTACGTAAATATGTGGACGACCGAACCACGTCATTGAGTTAGAAGCCGGACGAGATAGTAGAAGACTTAGCGTCTGAGGAGGTACTGTCAAGATCTTGGATAGGAAAGAACATGTCCTATGTCTGAAGGTTATACCACAAGTTAAAGTTTTGTGGAGAAACCATCTTTATTGAGGAAATGACTTTGGGAGTTGGAAGCGAAAATGAAAGCGAGGTATTTTCATCTTTTTGAAACACGAGTCGTCGTCGATTTCGAGGGCGAAATTTCATAAGGAGGGAGGTTGTAAGACCGAAATTTTTTAAATAAAAGGAATTTCCTTTATTTATTATTTTGAAATAGTAAGGGTGGATTTGATTAATGTGGTTAGTTATGGGTAAAATCATAAATATTTTAAATAAGCAAGTGGTGATATAATATTCATTATTGTAGGAGAATATTCGTTTGGTCGTGGAATATTAAATCTTTGTCGGGAATATTAAATGCGAATGGTAGCGACCATGTATGGGCCCCCATGCGGAAGCGATTGGAGGAAAAGCGACAAAAATAAGTTGTTTAAAAATACTTGGCGTAGTTATTCACCGTTTTCTTTGTTGGAATACCGGTGGTTAAAACACGATGTCTGGCGTTATTATTGCGATAGCTGCGGTATTGCACCGATTATTGATTCTTACGTGAAGGCCTACTCGATAATGGTTACGATAATTCTTTATTCGATATTTTATTTTATTGATTGATAATTCTTTGCGTTGATATTTTATATTCTTTGTTGTTTGATAATTGTCATTTACGGTATTTTTTCATTATCGAAGCAATAATTCATATTATCTGAATAATATTATTAGATAACATTATTGGCAATGTCTAGAAAGTTACATCTAAGGAGAGGTTTGGTCACCTAATTGCTTGGCTTGCGATAAGGAGAAATTCTTATTGGAAAGCCCCTGCTCACAGGAGCTGCACTGGTTGTCGATATTGTGATTACGTAATATTATTTGTGAATAATTAATTATTGATTCATATGATGAGGAAAATATTGATTTTATGTGGATATAGATGGAGAAAATTTTATAGTGACAATTGTTGAAAATTAATATTTTATCTTTTTACGATAAAATAATTCATTTTTAAATATATTATTTTAATAATATATTAATGATGATATTTTTACGATGAATGTGGGATATATGAGTATATGTGGAGGAAGAGTATTTTGTTTGCAAAAATGTTTAAAACATGTTAAACATGTAAATTGGACCCCATTTATTGGTGAAATTTGATTATAGCTTGTAAAATCGCCCATTTGTGGATTTCGGTCAATTTACATTTGGAATTTGGAAAAACTTTCTTACGTAAAGTTGTAGAAATTGAATTTCCTATAAAAACTACATGAGATTTGAATTTTACGGCAAAAGGGCTATTTATTGTGAATTATTGAAGTTAGAAGCTCAGAAATAATTGATTTTGGAAGTTTAAAATATTTTTATTTACAAAAACGTTTTTTTTCATTTGGTTCCCTCATTTAACACATGACAAGTTCTTTGAAATTCAGATTCAAGGTGTGCGTAGGAATTATTATTATAAATAATAATATTATATTAAATTTTACTACTTTGGTGTTCTAGCGATTTCTATAAATAGGTCTTGGGTTAGAATTGAAAATCACACGAAGCTGAAGTTTCTCTCTCTATATTATCGGCGTATTCTTGTGAGTATTTTGAGTATACTTTGAGTATTGCTATACGGTGAAAGTTCAAGTCATAGCTTTATATCAAGGTGTTTATTTAGAAATCTTGTCTTTCGAGGTAAGGGATGTTATTTTCTTCTCGAATGATATTATTTCTTCAATATCATTATCTTTGAAATATTAGTTGGAACTTTTTATCAAATTTGGAACTTTTTCATGTGAGTTTACTATTCAAGTTCTTATTCATGAGTTCTTATTCATGAGTTCTTATTCACGAGTTCTTATTCACGAAATACTTATTCACGAAGCGTGAAGATGTTTTTTGTGAAATTTCTATCTTTTGGTGTCGAGATTCTTATTCACGCATTATCGGCTTTATTCACGTATCTGACCTTTATTCACGAATCGACCTTATTCATAGAAAAATGAAATTTCTTCTTTTTGTCAAAATATCTATTATGGATACTAGCTTTGATTGTATCCATGTTTTGATCATTCTTGAATTTTACACCACTATGATTATTTTTGAGGTATTTTTGGGCGTGGATAAAACAAAATATCCTTAATCCTTAATCCTTAATCCTTGTCATTTTGTTTCCTTTGGATTCGTTCTAAAAAAATATTTTCATCATCCTCGGTCTTAAATGATGATATTATTGAATATCTTTGGCTGTAGTGCAAAGATGAATGATTTATGATGAATATCTTTGCTTTGTAGTGCAAAGATGAATGATTTCGATGAATATCTTTGGCTAGTAGTGCAAAGATGAATGAGCGATGAATATCTTTGTTTAGATGAAAGATGAGCAGGTGTTTAGATGAACATGATTTGGTGAATGTCCTTGGCACATAGTGCGAGGATGAATATTTGATTCGGATATATATTGATTGATGTTACGAGGGATAAAAATATTGGCGATGAACTTTAAAATTCATACATAGAAGATAGTAGTTTGCATTCTCTCTTAACTCTTCTAATGAATTATTATTTCAGCTGCGAATATTGATTTAAAACTTGTTGTCTATTGTATTCTATTATATTTTTCCTGTTGAAGACTAACGATAATTTTGTTGTATATTATCTTAGTCATAATATTCTTCTTGGGCTAGTCGAGCTCACCCTTTTCCTTTTTGTTCCATTTTTTCTTCTCGGGAGGCGAGAATATAGCGAGTGCAGTCGGGGTATGGAATGAAAGTTCTAGGGAGAGTTGTTTAGTAGTCCTCACCATTTTTGTAAAATAATGTATCAATAATTATGATGGGGATTTATTTGGGTATGTATATTATGCAGAAGACAATAATTGTATTTAAACTCACATTATATATGTTGTCGTATTTTGCACGACAAATGTATTAATAAAGTTGTAGTTATTTACGTACCATGTATTTGGCGACTCGAGAATGGGTTGGGTGGAATGGACCTATTTTGACAATTATTGAATCAATAAAATAAAATATTGAACATTAACTCTCGTAATAATTATTGAGTAGTGCCTTCTTACGCATTTAATCAATAATTCAATATCTTTAATCGTAATACCGTGTCTGCTATGTACACCACGCAGATTCAGATATTTAACCACTGTGTATTCAACGGTGTTAACGATAACAACTACGCCAATTATTTATAAAAACTCATACTTTGTCATTTTCTTCATCCGACAGTTATTCTTTTATGAGCCCCACGAATGGCTGCGCCGTCGTACGAATATTCCCCGACAAAAAGAATATTTCACGACCAAAAGAATATTCCCCGACAAAAATGAATATTTTATAACCACTTGCTTATTTTGCAAAATTTGCACATTTCACCCATAACCAAATCATTATATCAAATTAACACCTTATTAATTTAGAATAATGAATAGAGAAAATTCAATTTTATTTATAATAAGTTGGGGTTAATCCATGATCACTATCACTAACAGTAACATAAGTTCTTTTGTTTGAACTTATTTCATGTTCATTAGAACTTGGCTTTTATTCCTTTTCATTAGGAAATACCATTTCAAAGAATTCAACATCTTTTAACTCAATAATAATATTTTCATGTATTTCCTCTATTTTTGATTTATGAACTAAAAATCTATATGCACTGCTTGAAAGTAGTATGTACACAAGCCAATCATATTTGATATGATAAAACATATAATTTGTAACAATCTTAATCGTTTATTAATAAAAGAATTACTTAACTAAAGGCTTTTAATTTATCTATATGGTGGTGTTATATTATATGTGATAAACCCATAGTTTTAAGCAATGCTTTTATAATCATGATGATGATCATGCTAATGAGATCTAAATTCTTAGATAGCTTAAAACTAAAATAGTTTCTAATAGTTGGATTACTAAAGAGGGATTAGTGAATCTAGATAGATTGGTACATATGTTATTTGCTCATTGGATGAGGATAATTGATCTCATGATCATTTGTGTGAAGACACTAAAGCAACTATGTAGGTGCTTATTGGAGAATAAGTTCACTGAATGTGGCTCACTAAGTAATACATAATGGGGTTTTACTTGCATGTCAATAGGAATTCTTGTAGTGATAGTAGTACAAATAATCCTTAGACTTGAGATCATCATAGTATCTTGTGTATGATGAGTTATACTTTGACATGTCCCTTAAGACCCTTAGGGTCTATCAAAGGGTATGCGTAGTTTAATAAGTTATACATGGAGATAATGAATGATCAAAAAAGAATCTACCGCTTCTAGTAAAAGAAGAAAATGTACTATGTGATTTGATAAATGACAACTCAGGAATCATTGGCCAATGTGGAATGAAATTAGAAAGGATTTTCTAATTTGCATTATTTAGAGTTGTGCATTTGGGAATTAATATATATATAATTAAATAAAATAAGACTTGACAGTTATTCCATATCTTATATTTAATTGGAACATTGTATGGTAGAAGGATTGAATTGTACGGTAAATATTTACTCAAATGTTCTTTTATGATTAATGTTAAAATTTATATTATCTAGAAAGTCGTTGATCGCTAAGGGGGATTACCCTTATTGGTCTAATTGATTTATTCACAACCGGTTTAATATGGAGAACCTAAAGGGTCACACCATAAAAGGAAAATTATTTATTAAGAAGTAAATGGCATAATCGTAATAATAAGTTAAGTGTATTTAATTTGATCTATGGTGATAAAATAAATTAAATAACTTAATATTTATTATTTAATATTTTAGAAATATTAAATATAAATTAATAAGAGGAGTCTTATTATTATTATTATTATTATTATTATTATTATTATTATTATTATTAGTTTAATTCCTAAAAGAGTTTGGGAATTAATTAATAAAGTATTCTCAAATATTCCTAATTGGATTAGGAACATAATTAATTAAAGGATTTTAATTAATTAAAATAAAACTATATTCCTAAATGGTTTAGGAGGGTTGCTTACATCTGTAAATAAGAAAGTCTTATTATGGGTTGGGGTTACATAAGTTAAACACTAACAATTCCAAGAGTTGGAGAGTACAAAAATTAGGGTTTTGTCAAAGACCCATTTTCTTGAATAATTGGTCTTCCTTAGTGGATCACCTCTAGAGGCCAAATACTTAGGTTACTAACGTTCATCAAAGGAAGGAATCAAACACGGTGGATTCAAGTTGAACATAAAAAAAAAATTGGAGGTGAACTCGCACCGGAGGAAACTAGTTTCTACAAGGGTATGAATCTGATCTCCTTCTCTTTTCTATTGAATTGATAATTAAACACAAAGTATAATCATGGTTATGGTTTGTATGAATTTTTTTTAAAAACCTGTTTCATTGCGCTTCCCCTACTTTTATGTGATTTGATTGCATGATCGCGCTATATACAAACTTAACAGTGGTATTAAAGCCTAACTTTGTGCTAACTATTGAATTAGATGATTCCATGTATGAATTGATATGCGATACGATCAGATTTCAAGGGCAAAAAAATTTTTTGATTCTGCGTCGTAACACGGTCGCGCCCAACCTAGAATATGTTATCTAGCCTTGCAACGCGGCCGCACCACACCTAAGGAACTAATTTTTCTTTTCAATTAACATAAATAGTTTATTTAATTGATAAAAGTTTAAAATAAAAAAGTTTATTTTATATAAAAAATACATTTCAGATTGCTAAAAATTAAAAAGTTTAATTTAGATTTGGTTTCTGATTAAAATAAAAGAGTTTATTTTTCAAAAATTAAAACTTAGCAACCTTTTGCCCATTAAATTGATATCAATGCATAAATAGAATGAATTTATTATTCATGAGATAAATGTTATTTATTGATGCATATGGTGATATGTATGATAATAAATGTGATTGATTGTGGACTATTGACCAATATGATTGGATTTTATTTTAGTTGGAAGCGTGAATGTATGAGTTTTATTAAATGGGGTCTGCGTACCTCGTCTTCTCTAATTTTTCTTAATGTACCCTCCTATGTACTTCCCCTTGACTGCTGATCAAGGTCTCTATTTAATGTAAATAGTTTATGTAATAGGAATAGTTCGAATTATTTTGAAGAATTGGAGAACAAGGAGCAAGAAGCGCTTGAAAACCCGTTTGTAATGGAGTTCGAGATTTAAATGTCATAGTTATATTTAAATTTAATTCTTGCACCCAAGGTTTGACCTTTTGGTTCACTTGGTGGCTCTAGTGAACCAAACTGAAATAAAATTCCATAATCAATATGGGTAGAATATGGTATTCTATATGTGTATGCTTAAAGTGTGTGTGTGTGTGTGTGTGTGTGTGTGTGTGTATATATATATATATATATATATATATATTAGGCAACATGTTTCGCATGTCAATTAATATGACGTGTATTTTATATTTATATGTGCAAGCGCGCTAAACAAGATAAGACAAATTAATAACAAACTCTTCAAATAAATTATATATTAAGTTGTAACATTCAAAGATATTTGGGCAATTGAACATCACCTTCTAGCATGGTAAAGCGAGTATTAAATATTTGAGATGTTGCTTTATTACATATGATGTTTATAAGGAATTGAACATTACCTCTTTGTTGTGCACACATAAGGGTTGTAGTTTTCTCTTCACTTATATGGAAATGCTAGATATGACTTAACTTTGATTATTTTAGTTTAGATGTGCACACACTTGACCATTATGATCTAAGATGCAAAATAAAAGGAGTTATATAGTGATGTAATTGATAAGAGTTGTCTACCTATTTATTTATATATAGTTTGTTGTGTACACAAAAGGCTATATACATTTGAATTGGATCTTTATTCTCACTAGCAAACTTTTAATTATATTTTGTCAAACTGTATAAGTGAGGGAAATATAGTTTGAATAAAATAGTGGGAGATACCAATTTAAAACAAGCCCTAATTTATTTTGGTAATTAATAAAATGAATGTATGGTAAAATATTGTTAAATCAAATTAATTTACAGAATTTTACAATGTCTAATTCGCTCTGCGTAACATATTAGATGTTATTTAACTAGACCGAAGTAAACGGATTGGTTAAGGAATTTGAGAATAGTTCTCAAGGCAGAAAAGCTATCTTATGTCCTTAATACGCCTATCCCTGCAATAATTACAGACAATGCCTTTGAGGAAGATATTGCTACTTTTAGAAAATGGAAAGATGATTCACACTCGGCTCAATGCATCATGTTCGCATCCATGAGTAACGAGATTCAACATCATGAAACTATGGATGCTCCTAATATTATCTTGCACATCAAGTAGTTGATGGTGAGGAAGGTAGGACTGCTAGATATCAGATATCTAAGGTGCTCTTCCGATCTAGAATGACCGATGGCACTATAGTACAGACACATCCTAAAAATGATCAATTTGATTGAATAGTTAGGACAACAGGGTTTTGTCTTAGATGAAGAGTTGAGCCAAGATTTGATCTTATATTCACTCCCAAACTCCTCCTCACAATTGTTGTGAATTTTCACATGAATAAGCTAGATGTCAGCCTCGTTGATTTGCTTAACATGTTGAAAAATGTTGAAAGTCACTTTCCAACCAAGAAATATCAAGTCTTACTGGTAGGGGCCAAAAGATCTTCTGAAAAGAAGAAAAATTCAAAGAAGATATAAAGAAAGGAAAAAATAAAGGATATTAAGAACAAAAATGATACGGGTAACAAAGGAATTTACTTCCACTGGAATAAGCCTGGACACTGGAAAAGAAACTGTGAGAAGTATCTTGCAGTGGCTAACTAGAAGAAGCTTAGTGAAGCTTCGGTTATATATACATGTTTGTTCATGATTGAAATAAATCTTTCTTTAAGTTAAGTTTCTACTTGGGTATTGGATACTGGTTGTGGTTCTAATAAATACAAATTTATAAAGGGTCTAAGTAGAAGTAGAAAACTAAACAAAGGAGAAGTAATCCTACGCGTGGGGAATGGAGCAAAGGTTGTTCCATTAGCTGTAGGAACTTATTGTTTAGCATTGCCTACAGGAAAGTCCATTAGTTTAAATAATTGATATTATGTTTCAACACTTATAAGAAACATTATTTCAATTTCTGTATTGGATATAGATGGTTTCGATATTATAATAAAGAACAATAGTTGTTCTATTTATAATAAAAAAAAATGTATATAGTGTTGGAAATTTACTAAATGGATTTTACATACTTGATTTACATGAAAAATAATTTTGCAAATTGAACAAACTAGTAAAAGAAAAGGAGATGGTCATTCAAATAGATGAATATGTGTATTTGATGAAATACAAGTCTGAATCATTTTACAGGTTTAAAGAATTCAGAAGTGAAATAAATTAGAAAAGTATTAGGATTATAGATCATCTTAAATTTTCTCATAATGGACGCCTTCTGATACACAATAATTGATTGGAGTATCTAAAAGTAAAAATCATACTTTATTAGACATGGTGCGGTCCATAATGATTTTTACCGACATTCTAGTATCCTTCTAGGGTAATGCCCTAGAAATGGCTACATATCTACGAAAAGGTAGCATCAAAGTCCAGCCTCAAGACTCCATAAGAGTTATGGGTAGGGAGGATTCCTAATCTTAAGTATGTTAAGTTAAGGGGTTGTCCGACTTATGTATAAAAGGGTTTCAAAAAGATAAGATTGAGACAAGATTTGACAAGTACATATTTGGGGACATCCTAACGTAAGTTTAGGGAAGATGTTCTATAATCCTACTTAGCAAAAGGTGTTTATTGTGAAACACGCATCCTTCTAAGATCATTGAAAGGGCTAGTAGGAGGATATCAGAGCTTGAAGAGTTCAAGAACTATAAAGCACTATAATTAAAAAGGAGAAAACTGTAGATAGATCTATTGTAGCACAACTGAATCGTAAATCTGGAATAGTACCAAAGATACCCATGAGATATGGATTCATCATAAATGATGATGATGAGGTACGCATCATAAATATGATAATCTAGTTACATATAATGAGGCTAAGAGTTGTAAGACACTTAATGATATGGCATATGGCCATAAAATTTGAAATGGATCTTTAGAGCAAACGACAAGGTGGAGACCTATAAGGTAAGACTGGTTTGAAAAAGGTTTTAAATAAATTCAAGGAGTTGACTGTGATAAAACCTTATTACCGGCAGTAGTGCTCAAGTCTATTTGGATTTTACTTGCGATTGAAACTTATTATTACTAAATCTGGCAAATGGACGTGGAGACTCCCTTCCTCAATAAATATATTAGAGGAGAATGTATGTATGATAAAGCCAAATGGATTTGTTTCAATGGTTGAAGCAAATCATGTATATGAGCTAAAATAACAATCCATTTATGGATTGAAGAAAGCTTCTCAAAGAGAGAACATTCATTTTGATGAGACAATCAAAAGACTTTAATTTTATCAAAAATGAGAATGAACCTAGTGTGTACAAAAGGGTCAGTGGGAGCGCCGTGACATTCATAGTATTATATATTGATATACTACAGATAAGGAATGACATACTAGTGTTACAATCAGTAAAGATAAATTTTGTCTAAACATTCCTCTATGAATGATTTAGGAGTAATATTATCTAAATTGGGGATATAAATCTATATAAATAGATTTAAAAGGATGCTCGGCTTAACCCAAGTAACATATATTCATTCGATGCTAAAAGTGTTTAGCATGACAAACTCCAAGAGAGGTCTCATAGTGATGAGTTGTGGAGTGTATCTCTCTAAATTGTCCCCAATAGAAGAGAGATCGTATGAGTTACTATCACGTATACAATTAATGTATGAGACCTAATGTGACACCCCAAAATCAAGTATACACCCATTCTGAGTCGCTAGATACATGGTACAGAATACAACTACAACTTAATTATACAGCTATCGTGTAAAATACGACAAAACATAGCTGAGAGTTTTTACACGAATATTGTCTTCTAGATAATATCCAAACTCAAATTCAATCTCATTACAATTATTATCACACTATTTCACAGAATAGTGAGGACTACAAAAGTAACAATCTGGACCGTCACTCTATTCCCCGACTAGTCCCAGCTATATTCTCATTTCCTGAAGAGAATAATGAAAGAAAAGGGGGAGCTCAACTAGCCAAGTAAGAAATATTATGACTAAGATAATGCAGAATAAATTATCCTTAGCCTTCAACAGTATAACAACTGATAGAATACAATAGACAATAAGTTTTAGATCAACAATTGCAGCGGAATAAGCAATCCATTAGAAGAGTCAAGTAGAGCATGATACTACTATCTTCTATGATTTAAAAGTTTACCATCAATTTTATTGTTGAGACTCAGCTTAATAAATAATTCACATCACTGAATTATCCATGCAATACAGGCCAAGGATATTCATTAGTATCACGACCACGAATTATCCATGCATTACGTGCTAAGGATATTCGTGTTTTCACCAATGGTCATGATCATGCCAAACAACAATTTATATTTGCACCCTTGGCCGAAGAGAACGCATGGTTATGATCATAACAACATATGTCCATCAATGCACTACGGGCCAATGAGGACTTTTAACACATCATTTGTAACATTACAGTCATGATTATACCGAATAATTCCTGGTCATAATCATACCAATTAACAGTCCACCTATGCACATAAGCCACAGATGACTTTCATCACAATAAAAGCATGAGGATGATGACAATGATATAAGAATTCAATTAAATGAAAGCAAGGATAAATTTTAAAGATTTATAATTTAATTTATCAAGAATTCAATAATATCCAAATTGTCAAAATGATACTACTTTGTGGAGTAAAATTCAAGAATAATATTGTATCAAAAATGATTTGGACCGAAAAGAAATTAATTTTTGTCATGATTAGTACTCTGGGTGAATAGCACCTGAGTGAATAGTACTCCATGAATAGTACTTTGAGAATAGTACTTTTTGAATAGTACCCCGTGAATAGTACTTCATGAATAGTATCCTGTGAATAGTACTTTGTGAATAGTACTTCGTGAATAGTATTTTATGAATAGTACTTTATGCATAGTACCGTATTTATGAATAGTACTGTATTTATGAATAGTACTATATTTATGAATAGTGCCCATGAATAGTACTCTATGAATAATACCGTACATATGAATAGTGTTGTATAAATGAATAGTACCCATGAATAGTACTCCAGCATGAAAAGCTTAAGATTTAACAAGAATGTTCAAAAAAATATCCTTGTAAAATGATACTAGATGGAACGCAAATTTCAAGGATATTCTACTAATTTCACGGAGTATAGAAGTAATACTTTAACAAAATGAGTGTAGAATTAGGAATACAAAACAAAATAATATTACTTACATACTACAGAGTATGGAAGAAAATATTATTTCATATGAATATTGAATAAAAATAATATCCCTTACGAATACGAAAGAAATAATACCCCTTACCTTAGTAAAAGACTGAATACTGCAATAGTGAAGTAGCAGAATACTCTTCTTCTTTCCCTCTATAGCTTCTCTCTCTATAGCTTCTCTCTCTATAATTGCTCTTGTGAGTCTTAGTGAATTGGTGAGAATGAAAGAAGAATGAGCTTCTATTTATTGGAAAATATAGTTTCAATAATTGGACGTTTGGGGCTCAAATTATTGCAGTATAGTACCTTCATCTTTTCCTTCATTTTTAATTTAGTCCTACAAGTATTATCAAACTTGCACCACCTCCTCTAATTGTACATGAATGTGAATCAATAGTACATGCATGTGAATCAATAGTTCTATTCATGTGAACAAATAGTTATATGCATGTGAACTAATAGCAATTAATTGCTCATTTATCCTATTAATTATCCGATTGGTCAATTTAACCTCCAGAAATCAATTATTATCGAAATAAATGTCGATTTCTATTAACACTAACAATCCCAACACAATGGAAATATCAATTTCATCTTTAATTGACACGAACTTATTCATCATTAATATTATAACTCACAGTATTTAATAAATAGATCATTCCTAGGAAAGAGGGGGCTTTTCGATAAGGATTTCTCCCTATTGGCGCGCAATTAGGTGACCAAACCTCTTTCCTCGACAGAACTTTCTAGACATCGTCAATAATGTAAATAATAATATGAATAACTTTGTCATCTCAATTATTGATTTAATAATATAAAATATTATGCAGATGATACTGTGACAATAATTGAATCAATAAAATGAGAGACATTATACAACAATTACTGTAGCAATAATTGAATAAAACTGAGTGACTTCTCACGTAAGCATCAATAATGAATACTGTGTGTTACTATGCAACCTGTGATAACCCGAAAATTTCTAAAATTTTGAATGATTAGAATAAAGGTTAAAGAATAAAACCTAGATGAGAATTTGAGGATTTATTTAAAAAATTTCAAGTAAAACCTATATGGTTTGCTATTCGAATAAGAATAGAGGAAATATGGGTTACAAAATTCCAAAACCCTAGAAATGAATTAATATGTACTTGAAGGAATATTAAGAATAAGGTATTACGATACCTTTAAATTCGATGTGAAACGGAATAGTCTAAAAAATGTTATATAAATACATATGGAAATTTTATTATTGGAGATAAGATTTCACATGAAGAGATCTTTATGAGGTTAAGCGAAGATGAGTATATGTATAGAAATATATATACTTAGTAAGGTCTTTATATATATTTTAGCAAGAGGAATGATGAATTAAGTTAATGATATAATGATCGAAGATAAAACTATGTTAGTAATTAACATAGTTTGAGTGTTAACCTTGGTGGCAAATAAGAATTTGAATAAGTATAAAAGTCGATTTAGATAATACGATTAGCAATGAGAAGGAGTAATTTAAAACTCAAAATTTGAGTTAGAGATAGAATTTTGAAGCATGGATTTGCTTTCGATTGCGTCCGAGCGTCAATTTAGTCGAGAATGAATGATAAACACAAAATGTGTAAAGTTTGACTTTTGGTCAAAGTCAATAGTTGACTTTTATGGAGAAAAGTCAAAATTAGTGTGAGAAGTGAAATATGTTATGATTATGTGAATTATGGATATGAGTAAATAAATATACATTATATAATGTGAATACATTTATTTTGTATATAAAAGTGAAGTAAAAATTAAGTTATGTAACCTAATATATATATTAGGTGTGATAATTAAATAACCTAAATGGTTATCGTTATTTAGTGGTCCTAATATTTTATTTTTATATTAGTGACCTAATTTAAGAAGAATTGTGGAACATGTCACAATTTATTAAATTGTTTTATTCGAATAGGTGAGTAAAGGAATATGAAGATTATGTGATGGTTTATATTTGTTTATTATATAAACAAATAAAATAAACTAGTGTAATCCTAATTATATATTAGGAATGAAGAATTGAATAACATAAGAGTTATTAAATGAGAGAATTATGATATTTAGAATATATACTAATTATGAGAGATTTATTTTATACATCTCAGTTAATTAATTTTATAGCCTAATTATAGCAAGTCTAATTAGGTTAAGATATTAAATGTACTTAAAGTAAGAATTTTTATTTCACTTGAGTGCATGCATGTAAACCCTAATATAATGATAAAGGGTAGAATGGAATAGAATTAAAAGTAATGGACTATAATAATATTATAGCCCAATAATTTATTTAGAGTCCAAGAGAAGTGGATTTAATGGACTAAGGATGTTATATTATTTAAACAAGCCCAATTAAGGAGGGACATATTGGACATTTGGTATACTAAATAAAATTAAAAAAAAATCAATTATTGATATGGAAATGTCCATTTTACCCTTTTGTCCCTTTTTGGTGAATTATGGCTAGAGAATCCTATGTAATCTTGCAAAATCTAGCAAATTATCGAAGGGGGAATAATTATAACCTAGCCTGTGACTTATAGCTCAATTATCAATCATCTAGAATTTACTAGATTCCTTGAATTATAACTTATATAGATTAAAAGTGAGAAAAGCCTCACTTTAATTATCAAACTTGTCCAAGACTTAGAGAGGGAGAAAGAGAGAAGGGAGGAATGGCATTATGAGAGAGTGAGAAGAGATACCATTCGGCAGCTCCAAGAGGAGAAGGAGAAGAAAAGACTTTGATCTTCATACACCTCAAGATCCATCTCATATCTTTGAAGAAGAAAGAAAATCAAGCAAAGGTATAAACCCTTTTTGTTTATGTAATTTTTGATGGTTGTAAATCAAACCTTGAATCCATAGTTCTACACTCAAAAACCTTAGATATATGTGTTTAGTAGTTAACCTAAGTGGTAGAACTCAAAAATCACGTTCTAAAAGTCGTGGTGTTGATTTATGTGAAAACAGTCCTGTTTCTAGGAACTGTTTTGGATCAGTCCATAACAGGGGCATTTTCGTCTCCTTTTGTGCTTTATAAATTCTGGAAAAATTTGGGGTGTTAATATCAGTAGATATGCAGGTTGTGTAAAAATTTGAGAATTTTTGGCCATACTGGTTTGAGAGATATGGATTTTACGGTGAAGGACCCCAAAACTGTTTTTTTTTTTGGCCAAAACGTTGCTGCCACAAAAGGAAATTTCGGGGTTAGCTAGCCTGCTCTAAAAATTCTGGGCTTTTGGTATGTTATAGTACACTCAATAAGCTTTCCATAGACTCCAAAAGCGGACTAAATCGACATCGGAGGAGAGAGTTATGAAATTTCTCCCAAACTACTCAAAGGTAAGAAAAACTGTTAGAGCAACAGTTTTTAGCAGCCACTTCAGGCTAAATTCGAGAGCTTAACATGTCCAAATATGGATTGTGATAGATGAAAACTGTAGTTCGGAAAGTTACTGAATCCAACAAAATTAACGGATCGTTAATCGAGTTACAGATCTCGTTTTATATAAGTTTTAGCAAAGGACTCTTAAACTGTTTTATGACAAAAAGTTGCTGTCCAAGAAATGGTAGGGGCTGTTTTGGAAACTTAAATTGTGAAATAAATTCTGGCCTTTTGGGAAATGAAAATATATGGTATTAAGTACCTCGTGTCCAAAAATGAGATAATTCCGGCTTAAAAGCGACCAAGTTATGACCATTTCAATTTTGTGATTTTTTAAATGAAATCGCTATAACCGGAGTTCTACAACTCTGATTGCCACGAAATTTAAAATGGAGCATCACGTTAACATATATAAGGTTATGTCAAAAGATGGACATCTCTGGAGTTAAGCACGAGGTAGCTAATTTTCTTAAGTCACACACTAATTCTGATTTTTGAAAAATAGAATTAATGCTTTAAAAATCATATAAAATGATTTATGTGTTATAAAAATATTCTAAGTTATAAACTATAACTTTTGATATTTTGTCATGAAAATATTAATATTTAATTATTAATATCAATTATCGGATAATGATTTTAAGTGTTTAAAAATCATATAAATGTGATTTTAAGGTATTAAAAATCTAGTGATATATTATACATTATATTATAATATTATGTAATGATTTTCATTAATATTTGATATTAAATAGATATTAATGATTAAAGAATTATGTGGTATTTAATTCATTTAAATCGTTATTAATGATCGGAAAATTTAGATAAATGATATTAATTATCGAAAAATATTTCGAGCTTATGAAAATCATTTAGGCGATAAGAAAATTATATGTGATATCGTCAAGTGTTTAGGCGAGTTTAATTAAACTTAGACTCCTTAAATTGTCGATAGAATCGTCGGGATGATAGAATTATCTTGATTTCAACTCGAATTTGAAATAGTTTGACTTGAAGCTATGTCTTATGTGTATAAGAGGTGATAAGATTATGTGGTAATATGTTTAAGTTATTTTATAAGCTGTGATGATATTATTCTATCTTTGGAGATCTATATTATTAATATTAGGTCTTGGGGAAAAGCTTATTATATTGTATTACGGTAATCAGCGGTTCGAGCAAGTTTTTTTTTTTCAAGTTCTTTTACTTAAACTCTTTTAAGAGTGGTTTTGAAGAGATATGCTTATGAATTGTACTATGTACATATTGCATGTATTCATCGGTATGAAAAGGTGATCACCTTCATTACCGGTCGATTCGAGATATAATTGTTATGTTCATTTTCAATGTTCATTCGACTTTGAAATTTTGTTCATGCTAATTCACAACTACATTGTGAAGGATAGCGACTTATTATTCAAACTCTTTCAATCATGATATATCTTTACCTTTTTTTTTAAACTTCTTTGGGCAACTTTCATGCTCACCCTTGCTATATCATGATAAAACATTGCGAGATAAAAGCGAATCTGACGATTCACGGGGAAAAGGAAAATGCAAGTTGACTTGGGATAGAATGTCTTGACTAATTTGTAAAAAGTATGGTTGAAGAATAGTATTGTCATGTGTTAGATAGTTTATGATTGTGTATTAGTTAAGGTTACTCGATTTTGGGGAAATAGTGTGTAAAGTTTAATGTATAAACAATTTATGTTTATATCTTCATAATAGTGATAGAATTAGTATCTAGGATCATGGCGATTTGGGACCGGATTAGAGGATCTACTGATTAGTATCAAAGGCATGAGGTTATAAACCTTAGGTAGGTGTACCTTAGGCTATAACCACAAAGATGATAAGTAATAAACTCGAATAGAGTTTAAGCGATAAGAGATGAATTTATGGAAATTCATCATTAAGTAAAGAAGAAGATAAAGAAGATTCAAAGAAGAATCTTGAAGAGATATAAGGATAAGAGAATGGAGTTACCTAACTCCGGTAATAGAGATGAAAAGTGAAAATAAATAGACTATGTCTATAAGATGAAAAGTGTAAATAAAATCATAATATAATATGATTAAAGAGAAGAATAAGAAGATCGTAAAATAAAAGCGATCGTAAGCATAAGGAGAAATGATTACGAAATAAGATCACTGCGTGATCAGTTAAATCATTGAATAACATATGATTTGTTAAGTGATTGGAATGATATAGCTTGATCTGCTATAAAGAGAAGGTACTATGAAATGGTACAATGTAAACTCGAAATGAGTGGAAAATGTTAAGATACGGATTAAAGAAAATTCATTATTAAGAAAAGAGAAAGTTAAGATTATATGGGTTTTCAATTGAGGACTCGGTCAACGGTGAGTTGTATGATTCCTTGTATGGGCGGGAATTTGTACTTGATTTTAGAATCACTTAGCTTCCTGGTTGATATAGTGGTTAGGTTGACAAATTCTTTGTATGGGCGTGGAATTGTCCGCTTAGCTTCCTATATTGATTAGTGGTAGAGTTTGGTTTGACAACCACTTAGTTTATAGTAATGATAATCATTGGAACCTAATGTCGTATTTATTTGTTATATGCATGTTGAGAAGGTGATTCTTTTCTCATGTGTATAACGAATAGGTAGAGGATATAAGGTTAAGTTGTGAGTTCTTAAAACTCATACTTATGGTAAGTTCATGACTCATAATCATATGGTATGTTTTGAACCCTCGTGAATGGGGCTTTATATGGTGCGACTAGGATAAGTTCTTAAACTCATATGATTGTGGCAAGTTCCTGACTCATAATGTGTTGTAAGTTTGATGAACTGGGGTATAGCAAAGTGGTGAATGGAGCATTGAGGATTATAAGAATAGATAGATTTATTAAGCAATGGATCAGTAGAAAAAAGTGAAGTTGATGATGGAAGCATAGGTATTCCAAATCTTCTAGCTATGCTAGACTTCGAAGTTTTTGACATCAAGCTAAATACGCACTATGTGCTTTTGAAAAATGATTTTTATTCTCAACTCGGGTGACCATTGTGTATGCGTGGACTTGAGACTCTGAGCACCTCGTTACTGTTGAGATGATAAAACCGATTTGCAAAGATTTTTGAAGCGATTTAAAATACGATCTATGCTACTTATTTTTGGCTGAAGACGCGAATGATTTGAAGTATCAAAGTTGTTTTTATTTATCACTTATGTACCATACAACTTGAGTGCGGAGATGATAAAAAAATGATGGAGTCATCAATGCGGTATTACTTAGTGTTGGATGTGATCTCGGGATCGTCAACCCACTATGGTATGATGTAGTATGATAAAATCACCAAATAGCGGAATCCTCAAGCGAATTTGTAAATACGATGCGGCATCATGGCGTCATTCTCGAAAAATGTTTTCAAAATTTTAATTTGCCAACGGGGTTTGGCTATACTTAAATAATTCTATTGAACTGAATTATCGATATGAGTCTAAGCTATTCGATTCAGCTAGACTAATGTTTATGAAAACTCGAAGTGTTCATTGAAAGAAATTTTCCGAACCAAATTGTTTTGGTGCGGAATCCTATACTAAATCTGAGGTGAACAACCCTGAAAATGGGGATATACTAATTGGATAGAATATTTCAATTTAAGGACGCATATAGTCGTTCGGATTACTAAGGTACAATAGAGTGATCATCTAAAGTACGAGAATCGGTAGTTTACCTTCTTCGTGATTGTAAACATACCTATTAAAGAAATGTTTAAGAGGTAGAGTACCTTTCTTTCTTAATTGAAAGAGGTAGCGGTAGAAATACCCTAAACCTCGGAGTTCAAAGTTCATAATTTTATGATCCCTCGAATGAGATATGAAAAGTTTTTTTTTAAACCCTTGAGTAATGTTGTGGTAGAGCGTGATGATTGATATGAAATAATGTAAACTCGTTGTATGCGAGTAGAATGCGAGATGATTAAATAAAGGTTATTACGACAACCTAGTTTTGAAGAATGTTTAGAAGATGTAAACTCCTAGTGAGTAGTTATGGTGAAATGTGATGATAGAAAGAGAAATCCTCAAAGGAGGAAATTATAAAGGTTAAGTTGAAAACCTAGTTATGGATAAGAGAATGAGTAGAGATTAGTATGCTTTAATTTGAGGGCGAAATTCTTAGAAGAAGGGTGAATGTGATAACCGAAAATTTCTAAAATCTTGAATGATTAGAATAAAGGTTAAAGAATAAAACCTAGATGAGAATTTGAGGATTTATTTAAAATTTTCAAGTAAAACCTATATGGTTTGCTATTGAATAAGAATAGAGGAAATATGGGTTACAAAATTCCAAAACCCTAGAAATGAATTAATATGTACTTGAAGGAATATTAAGAATAAGGTATTACGATACCTTTAAATTCGATGTGAACGGAATAGTCTAAAAAATGTTATATAAGTACATATGGAAATTTTATTATTGGAGATAAGATTTCACATGAAGAGATCTTTATGAGGTTAAGCGAAGATGAGTATATGTATAGAAATATATATACTTAGTAAGGTGCTATATATATTTTAGCAAGAGGAATGATGAATTAAGTTAATGATATAATGATCAAGATAAAACTATGTTAGTAATTAACATAGTTTGAGTGTTGTTATATGGTGGCAAATAAGAATTTGAATAAGTATAAAGTCGTTAGATAATACGATTAGCAATGAGAAGGGAGTAATTTAAAACTCAAAATTTGAGTTAGAGATAGAATTTTGAAGCATGGACTGCTCGATTGCGTCCAGAACGTCGAATTTAGTCAGAATGGACAGTAAACACAAAATGTGTAAAGTTTGACTTTTGGTCAAAGTCAATAGTTGACTTTTTATGGAGAAAAGTCAAAATTAGTGTGAGAAGTGAAATATGTTATGATTATGTGAATTATGGATATGAGTAATTAAATATACATTATATAATGTGAATACATTTATTTTGTATATAAAAGTGAAGTAAGAATTAAGTTATGTAACCTAATATATATATTAGGTGTGATAATTAAATAACCTAAATGGTTATCGTTATTTAGTGGTCCTAATATTTTATTTTTATATTACTGACCTAATTTAAGAGAATTGTGGAACATGTCACAATTTATTAAATTGTTTTATTCGAATAGGTGAGTAAAGGAATATGAAGATTATGTGATGGTTTATATTTGTTTATTATATAAACAAATAAAATAAACTAGTGTAATCCTAATTATATATTAGGAATGAAGAATTGAATAACATAAGAGTTATTAGATGAGAGAATTATGATATTTAGAATATATACTAATTATGAGAGATTTATTTTATACATCTCAGTTAATTAATTTTATAGCCTAATTATAGCAAGTCTAATTAGGTTAAGATATTAAATGTACTTAAGTAAAATTTTTATTTCACTTGAGTGCATGTAAACCCTAATATAATGATAAGGGTAGAATGGAATAGAATTAAAAGTAATGGACTATAATAATATTATAGCCCAATAATTTATTTAGAGTCCAAGAGAAGTGGATTTAATGGACTAAGGATGTTATATTATTTAAACAAGCCCAATTAAGGAGGGACATATTGGACATTTGGTATACTAAATAAGAATTAAAAAAAAAATCAATTATTGATATGGAAATGTTCATTTTACCCTTTTGTCCCATTTTGGTGAATTATGGCTAGAGAATCCTATGTAATCTTGCAAAATCTAGCAAATTATTGAAGGGGGAATAATTATAACCTAGCATGTGACTTATAGCTCAATTATCAATCATCTAGAATTTACTAGATTCCTTGAATTATAACTTATATAGATTAAAAGTGAGAAAAGCCTCACTTTAATTATCAAACTTGTCCAAGACTTAGAGAGGGAGAAAGAGAGAAAGAGAGAAGGGAGGAATGGCATTATGAGAGAGTGAGAAGAGATACCATTCGGCAGCTCCAAGAGGAGAAGGAGAAGAAAAGACTTTGATCTTCATACACCTCAAGATCCATCTCATATCTTTGAAGAAGAAAGAAAATCAAGCAAAGGTATAAACCCTTTTTGTTTATGTAATTTTTGATGGTTGTAAATCAAACCTTGAATCCATAGTTCTACACTCAAAACCTTAGATATATGTGTTTAGTAGTTAACCTAAGTGGTAGAACTCAAAAATCACGTTTCTAAAAGTCGTGGTGTTGATTTATGTGAAAACAGTCCCGTTTCTAGGAACTGTTTTGGATCAGTCCATAGCAGAGGGCATTTTCGTCCCCTTTTGTGCTTTATAAATTCTGGAAAAATTTGGGGTGTTAATATCAGTAGATATGCAGGTTGTGTAAAAATTTGAGAATTTTTGGCCATACAGTTTGAGAGATATGGATTTTACGGTGAAGGACCCCAAAACTGTTTTTTTTGGCCAAAACGTTGCTGCCACAAAAAGGAAATTTCGGGGTTAGCTAGACTGCTCTAAAAATTCTGGGCTTTTGGTATGTTATAGTACACTCAATAAGCTTTCCATAGACTCCAAAACGGACTAAATCCGACATCGGAGGAGAGAGTTATGAAATTTCTCCCAAACTACTCAAAGGTAAGAAAAACTGTTAGAGCAACAGTTTTTAGCAGCCACTTCAGGCTAAATTTCGAGAGCTTAACATGTCCAAATATGGATTGTGATAGATGAAAACTGTAGTTCGGAAAGTTCTGAATCCAACAAAATTAACGGATCGTTAATCGGAGTTACAGATCTCGTTTTATATAAGTTTTAGCAAAGGACTCTTAAACTGTTTTATGACAAAAAGTTGCTGTCCAAGAAATGGTAGGGGCTGTTTTGGAAACTTAAATTGTGAAATAAATTCTGGCCTTTTGGGAAATGAAAATATATGGTATTAAGTACCTCGTGTCCAAAAATGAGATAATTCCGGCTTAAAAGCGACCAAGTTATGACCATTTCAATTTTGTGATTTTCGGCGGAAATCGCTATAACCGGAGTTCTACAACTCGATTGCCACGAAATTTAAAATGGAGCATCACGTTAATATATATAAGGTTATGTCAAAAGATGGGCATCTCTGGAGTTAAGCACGAGGTAGCTAATTTTCTTAAGTCACACACTAATTCTGATTTTTGAAAAATAGAATTAATGCTTTAAAAATCATATAAAATGATTTATGTGTTATAAAAATATTCTAAGTTATAAACTATAACTTTTGATATTTTGTCATGAAAATATTAATATTTTATTATTAATATCAATTATCGGATAATGATTTTAAGTGTTTAAAAATCATATAAATGTGATTTTAAGGTATTAAAAATACCTTGATATATTATACATTATATTATAATATTATGTAATGATTTTCATTAATATTTGATATTAAATAGATATTAATGATTAAAGAATTATGTGGTATTTAATTCATTTAAATCGTTATTAATGATCGGAAAATTTAGATAAATGATATTAATTATCGAAAAATATTTAGAGCTTATGAAAATCATTAGGCGATAAGAAAATTATATGTGATATCGTCAAGTGTTTAGGCGAGTTTAATTAAACTTAGACTCCTTAAATTGTCCGACTAGGCAATAGTCGGGATGATAGAATTATCGATTTCAACTCGAATTTGAAATAGTTTGACTTGAAGCTATGTCTTATGTGTATAAGAGAGTGATAAGATTATGTGGTAATATGTTTAAGTTATTTTATAAGCTGTGATGATATTATTCTATCTTGGAGATCTATATTATTAATATTAGGTCTTGGGAAAAGCTTATTATATTGTGTTACGGTAATCAGCGGTTCGAAAAGTTTTTTTTTTCAAGTTCTTTTACTTAAACTCTTTTAAGAGTGGTTTAGAACGAGATATGCTTATGAATTGTACTATGTACATATTGCATGTATTCATCGGTATGAAAGTGATCACCTTCATTACGGTCGATTCGGATATAATTGTTATGTTCATTTTCAATGTTCATTCGACTTTGAAATTTTGTTCATGCTAATTCACAACTACATTGTGAAGGATAGCCGACTTATTATTCAAACTCTTTCAATCATGATATATCTTTACCTTGTTTTTTAAACTTATTTGGGCAACTTTCATGCTCACCCTTGCTATATCATGATAAAACATTGCGAGATAAAGCGAATCTGACCGATTAAGGAAAAGGAAAATGCAAGTTAAACTTGGGATAGAATGTCTTGACTAATTTGTAAAAGTATGGTTGAAGAATAGTATTGTCATGTGTTAGATAGTTTATGATTGTGTATTAGTTAAGGTTACTCGATTTTGGGAAATAGTGTGTAAAGTTTAATGTATAAACAATTTATGTTTATATCTTCCGCAATAGTGATAGAATTAGTATCTGGGATCCATGGCGATTTGGGACCCGGATTCGGGGATGCTATCTTTATGCATAAAATTTAGGGTCTTATAACCTCCCCTTCTTATGAAATTTCATCCTCGCAATTGGGGTACATACCTGATATGTCGAAGAGGTAAGGATACCTCGTCAGATTCTAACTCTTGAGGTATAACCTTTGAGCATAGAATATGATCCTTTTTATCCAAGATTTTAACAGGTATCTCCTCATACGTTAAATCTTTTGCTATCTCATCTAGTTCTAATTCAATAATGTGGTTCGGGCCTTCCACATATTTACGTAACATCGATAGGTGAAAAATGTTATGAACACGCGACATACTTTGAAGTAAAGCGAGTCTATAGGCCACAGTTCCTACTCGATCAAGGATTTCAAATAGACCAATTAAATTAAGGGTTGAGATTTCCTCTCTTCATCGATTCTTGCTTCTAGAATAAATTCTTGCACATTCTTCTTCATATTCATCAGCTCCGGGTCTGTAGCTTGAGCAACTTTAAATTTATTGATTAAAGTCGATTTTACTCATATATTCATTATCTTCACGTAGGTTCTTGGAGTCTTTAACTCTATCTCTGTAACGCCTCAAAAATTTGGATTTTTCAGAATTTAAGTTTAAAGAATTAGTTATTAATAAAATGAATTTTTATTAATAATATTATGTGTTATGTGTTTATTAATCGTTCTAGAACTTAGGATGATTATAAGTCGGGAGGATTCTGGCTACGAGCTAAACTAAGCGATTAAGAATTTTCAAGATGAAAATAAAAAAATTCTGGAAACAAAAATATTTCCGGGGAAAAAGACAAAATAGGCACTATTCACCTGACGAAACCTAAGGGTTAGGGTTTGAATAACCTAAGCCGTTCTGAGAGTTCGGTATGTCGAAATGACATTCCGTCAAAAGATTTGACGATAATATATCTTGAAAAATTAAGTAAGCCGATAAAAGTTTTTCTCGAAAAACGTGTAGAAATCGGACGAAATAAAAATGACGAAAAGTTATGTTATGTACTTTTCATTCATTTAGCTACGTTAGGATAAAACGTGAAGGAAAACGCTTAACGCCAAAAAGTGTTTTTCAATTTTTCCAAAATCCGAAGAATATGTAAAAGTTAATCGGTAAAGGAAAGACGAAATATCCAAAAATATTTGGATTCCAAGAATCGCAGTTTTTAAAACTGTCGGACGAAAACTCGAAAGATAGAACCACGTAACTTAAAGGCTAAGTAGACTTAAGGGCTAAGTTAACTTAACACTTAAGTAATGAATAGTATGGAGGTGTGAATAGTAAGGAGGTTAGGGGTGAAATGACTATTTTGCCCTAGCTTTGGAAAATCTATAAATAGGAAGCTAGATTTCATTTAAATGAGATTTTGAAAATCCTACACTAGAGAGAGAGAGAGAGACAGAGAGAGACAGAGAGGATTCGGATGGAGAGGGAGAAGGAAGAGCATGAGCATGATTGATCGGATCAAAAATGTTCGTGAAATAGAAAAGCTAGCAAATCGCCGGTTTTGTCTAGCGGAAGAAAAATAAAGAGGAAAGGTATTAAAACCTAACTTCTATGTTTAAAATATAACTTAATGAGAATAAGAAGTATATGATGTTAGGTATGATTTCATATGGTTGAAATCATGAGAAATATAGAAAATAAGAATTTGAAGTTTAGTAAATAAATTTCTTAAGGAAGTATAAGATTCGTAATGAATTAGAACAATCTGAGTGGATTATATGAATAAGTAGGTGAAATAAGTAAGGAATAATGTTCTATAACATCAATTTTCAATAAAAAGTGAAATCGTAATCCAAAAATATCGATTAAAACGAAGAACGAACGAAGAACACGAAGAACATGCGAAGAACACGAAAAACGTTGTTGATGAACAAATTTAAAACCATCGTAGGATATTTGTTGTTGATGGACAAGTTTAAAATCATCGCATATAAGTTAGATGCATATTACTTGGTTAGGAACGGTAAAAACGTTCATGAAGAACGGATTAAAACTTAGTTATAACGAAGTTATGGCAAAAATTTCGTAAAAGACAAACGAGAATTAGAAAGTTATCAAATGATCCTGAACGTGTAGGGTTTCATAAGAATGTAAGAGAACATAGAAAACGTGAGTCGTGGACTCAAGAACAAAACAATTCTGAGTTCGGATGACCGAATTACGGACGAACGAACGAAGAGCGTTAAAAACGTAAAACGAATGAAGGGTGAAGATCAAGCCAATCGAATGGCACGTTAATGGATTCAGAATGAAGTTCTGTCCAGGGTTATTGAAGTACGTAAGATAAGGGAGAGAATGGCTTTGGAATGACCTCGTTCCAAGTTATAACGAATAAGTTATGGAAGCAAGAAGTAAGCGTCTCAAATTGGATTTAACACTTAGAGAAATTTTCTAGGGTTAGGGCTTGCACCATGGCGCGACCATGCCTTGAAAGGTGAAATACAACAGCCAAACCAAGGAGCTAGGTATCATGAACTCACATGCCATGTATGAGAGATAGAAGGAGAGTGGTGCAAGCCGTAGCCATTGTAGGAGAAAAAGCCGGAGAAGAGCTTTTAATTGCTCAACTCTTGGGGGAAACGTAAGGGAAGATAAAGAACATAATGTTCAACTAATATAACACTTAAACAAGTGAATTAAACCTCTAATGAAGGTCGAACGAAAAGATTAAATGAGAGTAAAAGAGAAAGAATGTAAACGCGAATTACGGAACCGATATCTGGGGACCGTAGTTACGATAAACGAACGCGGAGGATTGCTATGGTTGTGATTCCTTAAACGTTGAGCGACGAGGGTAATGAATAACATTTTGATGTTATGTCATGATAGTGAGAGATAAGTGTAAAGCGTATAGACACTGCAAATGCAACGCTGTTGCAATAAACGAGCGGTCTTAGCATACAACTAACGGTATGGCTTGGACATTAAGAATGTCTAATGAACATGGGGTTCAAGTAATGGATAACGAAAGTAATAAGTAAGATATGAATGGTATTAAGAAGTCGTAATGAACAGTAATAAGATTAATGGAAGCCAAATATGAGTCGGATGAGAACGTTAGAATAAAATGTATGCGTTGAACACTTTAACCGACGTGAAGGTTGAGGGTACGCAAATATTAAATGGATAGAACCTACACCCCGTGTATGGTTTAACCGTAAGATGATGAAGATCAATGATTAAACCGTGAACGGTAAAGAAGTTGAATTAAAGATAATAACATTTAACGTAACGAAGCCGAGTTAAGGATTAAAGGGAATGATCGCTCTGAGTATACAAAAGACTGTATGACTTAGACGATAAAGAGTGAATACTGAGGTGTGGCATTTAGTTGCCAGGAAGCCATAAGGAATGAGAAATTAACTTAACGATCATATAATTTAATAGTTCGTATAAGTTAAGATAAGTTAAGTTGTAGTACAATCGTAACCTTTGATGGTTGACATATTGGAGCTGGGCTAAACAATTCCTTCAGAGAGCGAAGGTATATACAAAACTGGTAACCGATCTAACTCACTGTTATGGGCAGTGTATATGAGACGGGAACTTGTTTGTTGGTTGTTTATGGGAAACCACTCAGAGTACCATATGGACTACTAGTAGAGAAGCAATGTGTGTTGAGTCTTAGAGAAGTAATAAGAATAAGATAAGAATGTAAAACATCAAAGATGATGAACGCATAAGTAAGACATCTCCATATGTCATGAAGCCGTAGAACGGTAGTGAAAGTGGTCGCGTAAACTTAGGTTGCAAGAACGCGAACCCTAAGAAGTAAAGTTAAGTAAACTAATGCATAAGTCAAAGATGTATGACTAATTGGTGTATGTGGTGTTTTCTTATGTGTTATATAGGAATTGAAATGAGCAGTTCGGCGTAAGCTGTAGCTGGGCATAAGGCAAGTTTCCTAACTTCATTCATATTTTAAATGAATGCTAGTTTCTTAAACTTCTCAGATGTTGAACTTGAGAAGTTACATACATCAATGCTAATGTGCGATATTTGTGTAAAGTGGTAGAACATATATGGCCTTGTGCCATAATGTGAACACTTCGGTGTTTTTATGAGATGAACTGTTCTATGATTTAACTGTTCAATAAGGGAATGCTCTGTTCATATATGATCTGTTATTGTTAAGTTTGTGCTAATGATTCTAGCCAAACAGAATGTGTATGAAAAAGGTAGAAGAATGAAAGTATTTTAAATTAAATTGATTATTATTTTAAAATGATAGGAATTAAGATTATTCCTATTATTCAAGTTGCTTCATAACCTTTATTGGGTTATTGAAGTCTTAAAAGAATGTTTGAATTCTTGAAGATGTTTGTTCAACTGTTATGACTTGTTGGGCAATTGAATGCTCACACTTGCTTTAAATGAAAAACATTTTCAGCGAACAATGTTAGAAGAACTTAAGGATCCCGTAAAGATCAAGCTAGCGATATCTAGATGAAATACCATTCGAAATGGGAATGAGCGAGAAGATCAAATGAAGAATTATAATATAAAATAAGTTAAATGAACTTTAGATTAGTTTAGTGAACTTTTATGCATCCTTAGTGGCAAATGAAAGTCACTCGTGTAAGATGTAAAGGATAATGTAATTATCGTTATTTTTAATGAAAAGAGGTTATAAGGTTTTTAGAACCTGGGATTTGAGCGTGTATGTTGTTATATTTCAGTATATAATGATGTATGCTGTGAAGAAGATGGGATCGTGACGTACGAAATCCGGGTGTGAGGATAGACCGGATTTCGGGGCGTTACAATCTTCATCCTTTATAAATTATACAAAATGAGTCTTTGTGTTAACGACATCGCACTCATAACCGCATACGATCTTCTACTCAACGTGTCAGCTACCACGTTCGGTTTTTCTACAATGATATTGAATAGTATGGTCGTAATCTTCAACAGCTTGAGCCAACATCTTCGATGCGAGTTACGTTAGTTTTGGGTGAAGAAATATTTGAGGGTTCTAGAAATGGGTTTTGTACTAGGGTCAATACAAAATTCGATTTCACGCTCTGGGGTAGGCCAGGAAGTTCTTTGGGGTATACGTCAGGAAATTTATTAGCGATAGAAATATTATTCAAAACTGTGACTCTCATCTAAGACTTGATAACACGTTACATTGATACTTATCAACTTGCCACCATTGTTCACGGCGTCCCCCTACGAAAAATCTATATTTGATGTATTCCAAGACTTGGAAGTCACCAACGAAAGGCTCGGGGCTCTTTACTTATAGCTTAATATGACAACGATTGACTTTAGTGGTTTGGTTACTTGAATTCGCATAACAGGTTGGTTAGGAAGGCTAACAACCTTACAAAAATAATCAATTTTAGCATGATGAGTAGTTAACCAGTCGATTCCTAAAATCACATCAAAGTCAAGTATTTTCAAAGAAATAAGATCGACAGGTAATGTGAGGTTGTCGATTTGAATCAAACAAGATTTATAAATAGTGGATGTAACGAAGGTTTCTCCTAACGGAGTTTCATCCAATAGGTCAAAGTCTAACTTTTCTGAGGTCAAATTTAAATGTTGAACGTAAATAGGAGAAATAAAAAAGTGGGTAGAATCAGTATCGAATAAGGTATAGACTTCGCAAGAGTTTATAATTAACTTACCCGTGATAACTTCGTTCGGGTTCCTCGACAAACGCTCTCACTTAAACTACCGGCTTTGACTTATCTGGGACATCCTTTGGCATCACCATCCCAACTGGACTTGACTTCACTACATGAAAAAATTGAGCTAAATGACCTTCTCTTCCACAATTGAAACACGCTTTGGGTTGATGCGTACAATTTGGACGGATGTGTCCCTCCTGTATGCATTTGAAACATACGACCGGTGATCGTTCTTCTTCCTTTGAAACGGTGCTGGTGCTGCTGTCTTTCCATCATTATTGAACCTTCTCTTCTTGAAGTTGTTCTCACTTAGTTCACCTTTCCTATTATCATGGCCATGATTACCACCGAAGTGGTTACCATTTCTAGCATGATAATTTTCTCCACGATGGTTATCGTTGTTCCAATGGTCGTTGCCACCAGTACGATTATCGTGTTGTTGGTCGCTGCCTTTTGGTTAGGCTGACTCATAATCGCGATCTAATAACTGATCCCTATTCACAACATCTGAATACAAACAAAGTTTGTGAGAAATGAGGTATTGACGTATTTCGGGTTTTAAAACTCTTTAAAACATTCGCGTTATTCGCTCCTCAATATCTACCAAATGGGATGCAAACCGGGACAACTCGGAAAACTTAGCCTTGTATTGCGACACGGTCATATTATTTTTCATCAACTTGATGAATTCTACCTCCTTCATGTGAGGAATACTTTCGGGAAAGTACTTGTCGTTGAACAATTCTTGGAACTTCTCCTAAGACATTTTCAGTGCGGTAGGTTGAGTACGCTTTAAAGATTCCTACCAATGATCTGCCTCTTCACGCAACATAAAGGTGGTGAAGGGAACCTTTTGCTCCTCTAAGCATTCAAAGAAATCAAATATCTTGGTGATCTGCTTTATCCACATCTCCGCCTTAAGTGGTTCTGGCTTTCCCAAAACTTAAGTGGTCCCAGCTCCTTAAACTGCTTAGCGATGACCAGCCGTGAGTTGCCAGTGTATCCACCTGCATTTTGAACAGGAGTCTCTCTCGTTTGGTTTTGCATAAATTCTAGAAAGTTCCTAAACATACTATCGTTCATCATTTGGTCATTGTTGTTCCTTACACGAGGATTATTGCCTTCCTAATGCACATTAGTCTGGTTATTGATCGTCGGTGACTCAACGGTCTCATGTGCTTCATTGCTTATCTCAACATTTTCAGATGCCATTCTCAAACATTGTTACAAAACAAGGGTTATTTGACATGCCACATATTATCCTTATACTCTGACGGACCAATTAAATAACAAATAAACTTAGGTAGGTCATACTAGCGAAGGATTTACCCGTCCCTCCCCTCCTAGTTCTAGTCATCTCAGCTAGGGATTATATCCCTAAGCTTTGATACCAACTGTGACGCCCCTAAAATAAGTATACATAACCCATTCTGAGTCGCCAGATACATGCTGTAGAATACAACTACAACTTAATTATACAGATGTCGTGTAAAATACGACAAAACATAGTTGAAAGTTTTTACACGAATATTGTCTTCTAGACAATATCCAAACTCAAATTCAATCTCATTACAACTGTTATCACACTATTTCACAGAATAGTGAGGACTACTAAAGTAACCATCTGGACAGTCACTCCATTCCCCGACTAGTCCCAGTTATATTCTCATTTCCTGAAGAGAACAGTGAAAAAAAAGGGTGAGCTCAACTAGCCCAGTAATTAATATTATGACTAAAATAATGCAGAATAAATTATCCTTAGCCTTTAACAGTATAACAACTGATAGAATACAATAGACAATAAGTTTTAGATCAACAACTATAGTGGAATAAGCAATCCATTAGAAGAGTCAAGTAGAGCATGATATCTACTATCTTCTATTATTTAAAAGTTTACTATCAATTTTATTGCTGAGATTCAACTTAATAAATAATCCACGTCATTGAATTATTCATGCACTACGGGCCAAAGATATTCATTAGTATCACGACCACGAATTATCCATGCACTACTTGCCAAGGATATTTGTGATTTCACCAATGGTCATGATCATGCTAAACAATAATTCATCTTTGCACCCTTGGCCGAAGAAAACGCATAGTTATGATCATACCAACATATGTCAATCAATGCACTACGGGCCAATGAGGACTTTTACCACATTATTTGTAACATTACGATCATGATTATACCGAATAATCCCTGATCATAATCATACCAATCAACAATCCATTTATGCACGTAAGCCACATATGACTTTCATCACAATAAAAGCATGAGGATGATGGCAATGATATAAGAATTAAATTAAATGAAAACAATGATAAATTTTAAAGATTTATAATTTAATTTATCCAGAATTCAATAATATCCAAATTGTCAACATGATACTACTTTGTGGAGTAAAATTCAAGAATAATATTGTATCAAAAATGATTTGGACCGAAAAGAAATCAATTTTTATCATGAATAGTACTTGAGTGAATAGTACCCCATGAATAATACATCAGGAATAGTACTTTTTGAATAGTACCTTATGAATAGTACTTTGTGAATAGTACTTTGTGAATAGTACTTCATGAATAGTACTTTGTGAATAGTACCGTATTTATGAATAGTACTGTATTTATGAATAGTACTATATTTATGAATAGTGCCCATGAATAGTACTCTGTAAATAGTACTGTACGTATGAATAGTGCCGTATAAATGAATAGTATCCATGAATAGTACTCCGGCATGAAAAAGCATAAAATTTAACACGAATGTTCAGAAAAATATCCTTGTGAAATGATATTAGATGAAGTGCAAATTTCAAGGATATTTTACTAATTTCACGGAGTTTAGAAGCAATACTTTAACAAAATGAGTGTAGAATTAGGAATACAAAACAAAATAATATTACTTACATACGAAAGAAATAATATCCCTTACCTTAGTAGAAGACTGAATACTGCAATAGTGAAGTAGCAGAATACTCTTCTTCTTTCCCTCTATAGCTTCTCTTTATAGCTTCTTTCTCTATAATTTCTCTTGTGAGTCTTAGTGAATTGGTGAGAATGAAAGAAGAATGAGCTTCTATTTATAGGAAAACATAGTTTCGATAATTGCACATTTTAGGGCTTGAATTATTACAGTATAATACCTTCATCTTTTCCTCTATTTTTAATTTAGTCCTACAAGTATTATCAAACTTGCACCACCTCCCCTAATAGTACATGCATGTGAATCAATAGTACATGCATGTGAATCAATAATTCCATTCATGTGAACAAATAGTTATATGCATCTAAACTAATAGCAATTAATTGGTCATTTATCCGATTAACTAACTGATTGGTCAATTTAACCTCCAGAAATCAATTATTATCGAAATAAATGTCAATTTTCACTAACACTAATAATCCCAACACAATGGAAATATTAATTTCATCTTTAATCAACACGAACTTATTGATCATTAATATTATAACTCTCAGTATTTAACAACCAGATCATTCCCAGGAAAGAGGGGGCTTTTCAATAAGGATTTCTCCCTATTGATGCGTAATTAGGTGACCAAACCCCTTTCCTCGACAGAACTTTCTAGACATCGTCAATAATATAAATAATAATATGAATAACTTTGTCATCTCAATTATTGATTTAATAATATAAAATATTATGCAGATGATACTGTGACAATAATTGAATCAATAAAATGAGAGACACTATGCAGCAATTATTATAGCAATAATTGAATAAAACTGAGTGACTTCTCACTTAAGCATCAATAATCAATACCATGTGCTACTATGCAACCACGCATATTACTGTACTTTTACCACCGGGTATTTCAACAGTTAATGGTAAAACATTCGCCGTTATTTTTATAAAAAGATATTTATGTCATTTTCTAACTCCGACAGTACTTCCGTTGTGGGGTCCACCAATGATTGTACCTTCGTACGAATATTCTCTGTTAAAACAAATATTCCCCGACCAATCGAATATTTTATAACAACTTGCTTACTTTGTAAAATTTGTAAATATTACCCACAACAATAACATTATATCAAATCCACACCATAATATTAAAAAAAATATTTCGAGAAATTAAATCTTTATTCATAAAATTTAGGTCTTACACCTAATATTGATCAGTTATATTCTAGAGAAAATCATTGTAAGATAGTGAAAAACATTTTAAAGTACTTAACCAACATTAAGGATGTGATCATGATTCATGGTGGGTCCGGATTAAAATTAGAGGGCTAAACATACTCAAGTTTTTCAGACTGACCAAGATGATAGAAAATCCACTTTAGGGTAAATCGTTACCTTGAATGGTGGTGCAGTGAATTGGAAAGGTTCCAAATAGAAAGGAGTTGTTGGTTTAGTGAGAAAAATAAAGTATATAGCTGTAAATGAAGCTGGAAGTTGATTGTTTAGATGAATAGTTCATTTCAGAACTAGGAATAGTTCCTAAGTTTGATCTTGGATCTAAACATGTGTTGCGGAATTTTTATTTGATTAGAGAATCATTGAAAGATGAGAAGTCACTATAGAGATAGTGGACTCTTAAGAACAACATTGCATATCCATTTACTGAAGCTTTATCCAACAGCAGGATGATTGTCACTTAGAGAAGAAGAGTATTAGATATCATGGTGATTGGATTTAGTGCAAGTGGGATATTGAAAGTAGTATGCACACAAGTTAATCATATTTGATATGATAAAGCATATACTTTGTAACAATCTTATTCATTTATTAATAAAAGAATTATTTAATTAAAGACTTTATTTTATCTACATGGTGTTGTTATATTATATGTGATAAACCCATAGTTTTAAGCAATGCTTTTATAATCATGATGATGACCATGCTAATGAGATCTAAATTTTAAAATAGCTTAAAACTAAAATAGTTCTCAATCGTTGGATTACTAAAAAGGGGATTAATGAATACGGATAGATTGTTACATACGTTGCTTGCTCATTGGATGGGAATGATTGATCTCATGACCATTTGTGTGGAGACACTAAAGCAAGTTGGCTTGTAATGACCGTGAATTTTAAACTCCTTATTAAATAAATATGTGATTTAATTTTTAATGAGTTAGTTTTGTGAGTCTATTTAAACCTTATGTGGTTATGTAAATTTATGAAATGATTAAAGGGAATCACTAATAGTTTATTTAAATTAGTAGACTAACCCTAAGATTTTGATATCAAAGAGTTGATAGGATTTTTAATAATTAAATATTCAATTTATTTGAATATAGTGACATGATTTGAACATATTGATTCATTTTAATTATGGGTATATCACCACTATAGAAGTTCAATTATATCATGTAAAACTTGTGTGCTGATAGAAATTAGAACTGGCTTGAAGCTAAACCATTTGGCCTTCGCCAGAGGCTGCACACATTGCTGGCCCCAAAGTACAAAATGGGCGAAATGCTGGCCAAAGGGTTAATCTGGGAAAAGTTAGTTTTTACTGTAGAAATGAAATGAAAAATTAATGTAAGGTGTGACATGAATAAAATTGTATGATAAGAATACATTCTAATGATATAAAGTATCAAGTGATACAATAAAATCATAAGTGATTTTAATACAAAAATAATTAAATATCTGTGTATTCTAGAAATTGGGAAGGGAAATACGTGTGTAAAAAGGGACAGTTAATATTAAATAATGTGATAATGTGGTTATGTGAGTAGTAAAATATAATTATGGAGATACCCGGACAATAATATCTAACTGTGTTATTTTATTGCGTGTATTTAATGTACATGAATTATATGATTTGAGTACATAAATAATCCCTAAATTTTCCTAATATGGTAACAATTGTACATTAAAATTACATTTGAGAGTTAAAGTAACTAACTAAGCCAAATTTGATCACGTTTAACTCATCAGTTCCTCCACAGTACAATGAACAGTAACCTACACTCTATTTACGTAACTTCCAAGTCTACAATCATTGGTTATGGCAATGGCTGGTGGTGGGTAGTTAAACCACTCCCTATTAACCAATGTTTCATTCTAATGCACCATGTATTCCAACTTTGGTGTAAAGCCAATGCCTAGTCCAAGCTTCTTTTATAAATAGCAGACCAAATTTTTAGTTTTACGTTGTTTGTTTTGTTGAAACTCTGAGAATTTGAATTTGAGTGTATGTTTCCAAAGAAGAGGCTAGCAATCTCAGAGGGAAGAAACTAAGTTTGCTAAACTCTAAGAGGTATAAAAATCTTAACTTTTGTTCTTAGTTGGGTTTTGTCAAATTCGTGAAATTACTTGAATTTCTCTATCAATCAAAGTGAATTAGCATGTCATACTGTGTTTATGAAGTATGCTTACATGTATTAACTCTTAAATGATAGATTGGAACATGTTCAAACTGATAAGAATCAAAGTGGATTGAGGCTCCGCAAAATAAAGCAAGTTATTCGCTCGGTTGAGCGTGCGTAAATGCTACCATTTTATTTGTAATAAAAGATGCAATTGCTTGTAGTACTTATAATCGATTACTAATTTTCATTAATACTATGTGATGTGAAATTAGTGGTATGTCTTAAATACATATCTAAAAAGGGAGTATAACATGAGATGTAAAACTTTCTTACGTAGTATGAAGTAATCAACTTGGATTAGTAAGGAAATTTATAACAAAACTTAAGGTTTTCAAAACAAACCTTGTGGAAATCTTATGTTCACAAGTTCTGAACTTAGTGGCTCATGTACATGACTGATTTCAAAACTAAATGAGCATGATACATGATTTATAGTGTCTTTGTCATGATTAAATTTGTTAGCCTTGTGTTAGAGAATGTTTTAAAGGAAAAGCTTATTATGTGAAAGTTAATATACATGAATGCTACATGATGTAGGTTCTGATTTTAAAAGAAGTTATCATGATTTAGTTATTTATGATAAGGGTTTTAAAGTTGTCTTATATTTTGAATATAGTATTAGTAAACCAAACATGGGTTTAAAGCATGTTTCAAAGTGTTAAACGATGTTAAATATGAATTGATGATATGAACATTATGAGCATGTGTATTAACAGATTATGTGATCTCTATGTAGACATATGGCAAGAGTTTTAAAGCTTGATGATTACATAACCTTTTTTATTTTAATGACATATAAATTGTAAGTTAACACTTGTGCAATGAACTCAATAATGGTCACATACTATGTGAGAACCTCTAGCATGTATGTATTTTAAAGTATAAGTGTATTGGTATGTTAGAGTTGGATAGAAATAGGAAGTGCAAAGCTCAACCCTGGTCTGGCCAGGGGACAACGCAGTTATGTCGTCCCTAAACCTAGATCAGGCGCAGCTGCGCCATCCTGCAGTCATGAAAAGTTTCTATTTTGATCTGAAGTTCAAGGAAAGCTTATATGATTACTTTACCTTGTAATATGTGACCAATATGCTATATAATGTGTTAAGCAACATGCTATGTGATGATTTGATTCTTGTAAGTGTAGACTCATATTAGTCTACACATACTAATTCAAAAGACCGACTTGTTAACGTTAGGTCATTTCAACGCAAGTTAATTAAAGCTAGAATTAAATTGTAGCTAAGCAAACAGGCAAGTTCCCTAACCTTACTCAAATTTATATTGAGCAAGTCTCCGAACTTCACTTTTTGGTTGTGAAAGTTCCTTAATTCTTACTCTTTTACTTGAGCAAGTATCCGAATACTATTTTTATTGTGTTACAAGTCTCCTAACTTACACAACTTTAGATTGTGTGCAAGTTTCCTATCCTTCTCATATTATATTGAGCATGTTATTGTTGAAATAAAATTTATTCATTTAAGCTTAAACTTTATTTCCAAGCATGCTATTAAGTGGTTTAATTACTTTACAATTATTCCACATCGATATTATTGATATTCGCACTTAGTGCACTCGAGTTTGTACAGTCTTGGACTTGTACATCATTTAAAGTTCTATAATTCTTGAACTGTGTCAAATAGAGTCTGAACCTTTGTTCGGTCAGCCAAATGTATAAAGTTTTATAAAAGCTATCCAAACCAATTGATGGTAAGTATTCTTTGGCTGAAAGAACACCCCTTTTATGATAGGGGAGTACCCCAGGTATCTAATATAAGATACAAATAACGGATTTAAATGTTATGCATATACATGGTGTACGCGAGGCTGATCCCCTCAAGTACTTATTCTGTAGCCAGTAACCAAAGGGTCAATTAGCTATTGATTCCATTGGAGTTTTATAGTTCAAAGTCTACTTGACTATCAGTTATTCTAAAAGAAATCATTATCTTTGCTTCTAATATTCATATTGTTGAATCTTTCAAATATTCATACTGTTGAATTCATTGTCAGATATTTTCCATTCATCATGATATATCCTTATTATTATATTTAAACTTGCTGAGAAAACTTGTTGCTCATCCTTGTTATATCATGAATTATATTGCAGCTAAGCCCGGTACCTCAGAAAAGGACAAGAGTAAAGGAAAGATGTAGGATAGGAGCAGACTTTACTTTATGCCTAGTTTAAATTACTGTTATGTAATATGAACCCTAATGACTATTTTAGGGTATGTTTATAAGATTGTATTAAGGTTATCGAATCTTGGGACTAGTAACACCTTTTGAATGAATGACGTACGTTTATTATATTCCACATTTTAGTTATCATATGTTGTTTAGAGGTGGATGTTTGTATTTTATCGTGATGACCAGACCGGGGTCAAAGGACCTGGATTCGGGGGTGTCACTGTAACGACCCCAAAATTCAAACAATTTAATTCTCAACTTTGGTCGTTAACAATACATTCAACCTCTAATTTTACATCATTAAACGATAATACAACCACTGAAATTTGCGGAATAATTAAAATTTTCTATTACAATTAAAATTTTCTATTACAAACTATTCTCGTTCTCAAAACTTTCAACCTTTACATCTAAATATCTCATAATCATTTTAATACTACAAGAGTTTACATCGTAAAACGATATTACAATTCAACATTAATATATTATTCGGAACCTTAAACATGGTTCAAATAATAATAACTCAGCAAAAGTATATAAATCTTCAAGTATCACATCTGATTCATATCTTTGAAGTAGCACATAACTTTACCTTAAATCTTTAACTTGCAAAAGTGGTTATTTGCAAGATTGAGCTCGACAGCCCAGCAAAATTTAACAATTTTTATGCATCACATAGCACATAATAACATGCTCAATATACATCTCATAAATATTGGACAAACATAACATACATGCTGCAATTCATATAACAAGTATAAAGATTGAGTTCCTTACTCAATCAACATTCATTACTCAATCAACGATGTTATAAATTGACCTTAAAATTTCATACTTTCAACATTAATATAACACACCATGATATTTGCAATAAAGATTTCAAATAGTTCATCATCAAATTCACATAGCAAATAGGAACTGAAAGACATGCCTTGATCGTTGTTTACCAAAAACAGTTTAACAGCTTACAGTTATATGCACTTCACGTGCCCTACACAATTATATAATCATTCACATCAACTATTAGTCACATAGAAACACATAGTAGTTGTAATGTAAACTTTAATCTACATCTTATAACCCTTCCTATTAATCAATACACAATGTTTAATTTGATTGTGTTAACTTTAAACTTATAACTCACTATATTTCTTCTTAATCAAACACGAAGTTCATTCAAGTGTTTAAGTCTTGCTAGGAATCATTATTGATTTTGTATTAACCCTATTTCATATCTTATAATATTCATTTCATTTGACTTAATATACTTTTTACGTTTATTAACACTTGTCACGGCGTTTCGACGTTCATTCGTCACACGCCCTATTCGTCTTTCTTGTGTGTGCTTAGTATGCTTATACAACTTATCTAATACATCATTTATTAATATCAAGTATCATTATATTTACTAATATTCATGTTTTATAACTTAGGACAACATCTTTTATCGTCATGAGCACTACACTTGTATACATGCATGCCTGACGCCCTCCGATTGCCTCCTAATACATATTAGTCCCACAAATGACCATTTTGACCCCTATTACTGACCTCAAATTGAATAACGTAAAGAACAAAAGTTGTAGGTATATTCGTCCTCATTCCAGATCATCTTGAGTCACCTCAATCAGAATTTGTATTAAAATGTTATGGTCGTTTTACTACAGGAGGTCAAAACTGTATGGCCGTGTCAACTATTCCGGCGCTGCAGCTCCCCAAATAGCCTTGGGGGCCACGCTGCAAGGCCCCTTAGCAGTACTTACGCATTTTTTGTCCAGTTTTACCGTTCTTATGAATTTTTGACCCTTTCTCCTTCCAACCTTCATAACTTGAGTTATACACACCCAAATCAGTCTGTTTTCGACTCTATGGATTCGTAATTCATAGAACTACAACATACTAGAATTATTACAATTTACAGAAACACTAACAAACCTAAATCTTTACCCAAAACTCATGTTTATATTAGTTTTACATGTTTTAACATATTTAGCGTAATCATTCACCACAGATTCGATTCCTAACCAAATCAATCCGTTTAAACTTCATTGTTTTTGTTTTTCAACATACTAACAACATCTATTATCAATTTCAGATTATATACATGTTCTAACCATCAATTTTTGACTCCAACTAAGCCATAACATACATATTTCATCAATAACTCAATTTCCTCTTCTTCATCCTATTTTTCATGATTTTGATAACCCAAAACCAATTATAGATTACATATAATGGATTATTCATACCCATAAACATATCAAGAATTTCATCATCAAAACTTATTTACAGTGAAGTAATTTTAAAAAAAAACACAACTAGAGTTTAAAATTAGATTATTACCTTTGATTAGTTAGAAAACTCAAACAATCTTCTTATTTTTTTTCTTTGATTCTCCAACCTTCACATAGAATTTCTTCTTCTCTTCCTCTCAATCTCTCTCTTCCTCTCTTCTTCTCTTCTTCTCTTCATCTCTTTTCTCATGCTTAGGCCAAACCTTTACGTAAAAACTAACGCACAAAAACTAACGTCTAAAACTGACGTACTATTAAATATAATAATTATGTATCATTTATAAAAATATTTATTATATTATTATTATTATTATTTTAATTCAAAAGCCATAAGGCTTTGTTTGGCAAAATACTTTTAAAATAATGACTTAATCATTCCTTAAGACTTGTTTGGTAAATCCATTTAAAACTCTTTTAATTTACTTCAATAAATTATTTATACTATAGTTTATTGTCCTACACTATTTACTTGGATTTCCATATCCAATCTTAATTAAATAAACAAAACTAATTACCACAAAATTATAATTTGACTTAATAAATTAACATATCACTTTAATTACTAAATTAAATTAAAACAACATTCTACCAAACTATATAATCCTTAAAAACTCTCTAATTTAGTTATTAAGTTAAATTAGAGCATTATCTCATAAATTTAATTCATCACTCTTTTATCTTAATTAAGTTAATTTCTATAATTCATGAATTATTTACTTACTAATAAATAATCCAATAAATATCTACTAAACAACAAACACATCAATTAAAAATATTTATTTAATTCAATAAATATTTGAAATTATAAATAAAATTCTGGATTGTTACATTCTTCCCACCTTATAAAGATTCCATCCTCGGAATCACCAAAATCCTATCTTCCTCAGGTTTTCATCAAATCTCTTCGTTGAATAACTTCAACACATTACCTTTATATAAGTTTTATGTATCCTACTACATTCATTTCTTCAACAAATTCTAGGTTTTTATTTCATAACTTTCACTTGAACTCAATTATATTTTGAGTATTATATATTCTTTAACCCATTCATTTCCTTTTCTAAGGATCATTATCATAAACACTCGGGATATTACATTCACCCTTTCTTCTAAGAATTTCGTTCTCGAAATTTTATCTATTAATCTTTATTCATTTAATCTATCCAAATAGATTTTACGTTAATACTTTATTCATTCATTGGGTTCTATAACCACTTCTTTCCAAAAAGATCTTTCTATAATTATTAAACTTTTCTATTAAAAGTTTTACATTATTCTTTGATAACTCATCTCCTTCTCATTTCAAAATTTCTTTTCTCACTTATTCAATATATTCATCATTCCGTGTAGCATTCTATGACTTACTTCTTTCTAAGGAATATCATCCTTACCATATTCGCCTTTTAGAATAGCAAGAATCTTCTACAATTGCTCAATAATTGGGAATCAGTATGAATAACTCAGGAATTTAAAAGATTCCAAATCATGCTGAGGGGTCACAAGACCTTGAACTACGTCCACGGTTATAAGTACTTTTTCAACTTAAACCTTAACAGTCATTAGACTATAGGGACTCCCGTACTTAGGGTGTTAAGCCCTTCGTACAATGTATTGTACATAAACATCTAAACGCATCGCGTAAAAATAATTCCCCCATAATAGGGTTGTTCTTCTTAGTTTTTAGAGATGTAACTGAGGGTCACAAGACCACGAACTATGTCCACGGTTACAAGTAATCTTTCAACTTTAACCTTAACAGTAATATTGTAGGGACTCCCCGTACTTAGGGTGTTCAGACCTTCGTACCAGGTATTGTGCACAATCATCTAAACACCTCCGCGTAATCCCCTATAAAAGGGTTGTTCATCTCAGCTTTTTAACATCTGAATCCACACGAAAACAATTTGGTTTGGCATAACTTCTCAAGAAACGCTTGAATTTCATTAACATATTTCAATATTCGTCTAGCTGAATTAAATAGCATACACTTCTACAACAATTAAGACATCAATTGAAATATATATATATATATATATATATATATATATATTCTCATATCTTAAAGAAATCTCAAAAATCTTTTTATGGCATAAGGATTATGACGTTGTCATACTACATCTCACCATAGTGGGCTGACGATCATATGATCACATCCAACACCAGGATCTATTGCATTGATGACTCCATCGTTTATCATATCACCCGATACATATAGTTAAAATATATTTTGAAAATTTAAAAATTATTTTTTTATCTAGCCGAAACAAACAACATAGATATCCGAATAATATCACTGTTTTAAATATTCTTTGGTTCACTAATGTGATCCAACATTTTTTCAAAAATCAAAAGTACAACCATCGGTATGAAGTCAATAAATCTCGAAAGTCTAGTATAGCTAGTAGATTTAGAATATCTAATTTTCTCCATCAATTTCAATCTTTACTCCATTACCTCATTACTAACTAATTCTTTTTATTTCTAGCACCACCAATACTCTTATAGTAAATATTCTTGTATTTCAACTTACAATCTTCCTATACCCCCAGTATATGTGACGCCCCAAAAATAGGTATACATCGCCCATTTTGACTCGTCAATAACATGGTACAGAAACAACTACAACTTTATTAATACAACATATAAACTGTGAGTTTAAATACAAATATTGCCATCTAGACAATATTCACACCCAAATAAATCCTCATTACAATTATTGGTACATTATTTTACAAAAATGGTGAGGACTACTAAGACAACTTTCTAGATCCATCATTCCACACCCCGACTAGAACTCGCTAAATTCTCGCATCCTGAGAAGAAAAATGGAACAAAAAGGAAAAGGGTGAGCTCAACTAGCCCAGTAAAGAATATTATGACTAAGATAATATAGAACAAATTATCGTTAGTCTTCAACAGGGAAAAATCTGATAAAAATACAATAGACAACAAGTTTAGGATCAATATTTACAGTGAAAATAATAATTCATAGAAGAGTTACGTAGAGAATGAAATCTACTATAATCTATGAATTTAAAAGTCCATCATCAATATTTTATCCCTGTAACATCAACCAATATTCATCTTGAATCAAATATTCATCTTTGCACTACTGTGCCAAAGATATTCATCGATCCGATCATGTTCATCTTAACACTTGTACATCTTTACTACTGGGCCAAAGATATTCATAAGAAAATCAACCATCTTTGCACTACAAGCCAAAGATATTCAGTAATACCATCATTTAGGACTGAGGATGATGAAAAATATTTTAAAGAAAACGAATTCAGTGAAACAAAAGAACAAGTATTATGGATTCGTACTTTAAATAATTCGAGTTCAAAAATACTTCATAAATAATTATAGTGAAGTAAAATTTAATAATGATCAAAACATGGATACAATCAAACTAGTATCCATAATAGATATTTTGGACAAAATACGAAAATTTAATTTTTCTGTGAATAGTGCCGTATTCGTGAATAGTGTCGTATACGTGAATAGTGCCGTATACGTGAATAGTAACCCCGACACTAAAAGACAAGAATTTCACAACAAAAATCTTACCAATATTCCGACATAATGATATTAGAAGAAATACTATCATTTAAAAAAAATAATATCCCTTAGCTTGAAAAGACTGTACTTCTAGCTGGAATACCGGATATAGTGCTGAAGGGAACTTGCACCATGTAGCAACACTCAAAGTATCAAAATACTCACAAGAATACGCTCGATAATATAGAGAGAAAAAGAGAGAAAACTTCAGTTTCTGGTGTGATTTTCAATTCTATCCTAAGCACCCTATTTATAGGAAAATGTTTAGAACACCAAAGCAGAAAATTTAATATAATATTAATATAATTAACAAAATTCAAGCCCACCTTAGATAACTGATCTTAGCTCATTAACAACTTATATTTGTCGTTTTCTTCATCCAATCGCTTTCCGTTATGGGGCCCATACAAATTTGTCGTCGTCACGAATATTCACACAATGAAGAATATTCCACGACTAAACGAATATTCTCCGATAAAATGAATATTTTATAACCACTTGCATATTTGAAATATTTGCGCATTTTACCCATAACTAACCACATTAATTAAATCAACCCTTACTATTTCAAAATAATAAATAGAGGAAATTTAATTTTATTTATAATAAGTTGGGGTCTTACGACCTTCCCTCCTTATGAAATTTCGTCCTCAAAATTGACGTACGTACCTGGTGTTTCGAAAAGGTGAGGATACCTCGCTTTCATTTCCGTTTCCAATTCCCAGGTCATTTCCTCAATAGCATGATTCCTCCACAAAACTTTAACTTGTGGTATGACCTTTGTACGTAAGACATGCTCCTTCCTATCCAAGATCTTGGCAGGTACCTCCTCGTCGTTAAGTCTTGGCTATCTCATCGGTTCTAACTCAATAGCGTGGTTTGGTCTTTCACATATTTCTGAGCTACGCGGATATATGAAAAACATTATGAACCACGAGACATACTTGGAGGTAACGCGAGTCTATAGGCTTATATTTTCTACTCGTCCGAGAATGAAATGGACCAATAAATGAAATGGATTGAGCTTTCCTCTCTTCCCGAATTTTGTAACTCCCCTTCCATGGGGAAACACATAACAATACATGATCCCTAATACTAAATTCCACGTCCTTTCGATGAAGATCCGCATAACTCTTTTGTCAATCTTGCGCCATTTGTATACGTTGTTGAATCATTTGGATCTTTTCTATAGTAATACGTACCAACTCTAGTCCCAACAATGTTGCTTCACCCACCTCATCCCAACATACTGGAGAGCGACACTTTCTTCCATACAATGCTTCGAATGGAGCTACCCTATACTTGCCTGATAACTATTGTTGTAGGAGAATTCCACCAATGGTAAATATTTATCCCAACTCCCTTTAAAGTCTAGGACACAGAGTCTTAATAGATCTTTAAGAGTTTGAATAGTCCTCTCTGATTATCCGTCCGTTTGAGGATGGTATGCCGAACTAAATCGTAAATCCGTGCCCATAGCTTTTTGCAAGCTAACCCAAAATCGTGAAGTGAATCTTGGGTCACGATCCAAAACTATGGATACTGGCATGCCATGTAATCTCACAATCTCATTTACATACATATGAGCAAGACGTTCAAGGGAATAAGTCTCCGTATCGGCAAGAAATGAAAGCGAGACTTGGTTAATCTATCAACAATAACCCAAATAGCATTTACACCTTGAGAAGCCGTGGGAAGACAGTAATGAAATCCATGGTAATGTGTTCACTTCCATTTTGGAATCTCAAGTGGTTGCAACGGACCCTTAGGTACTTGATGCTAAGACTTTACCGTTGACAAGTTAAACACCTCGAGATAAACTTTGCAATCTCTCTCTTCATATTGTTCCACCAAAATGTATGTCGAAGATCACGATACATTTGGTACTTCGAGATGGATTGCAAATGGTGTATTGTATTGCCTCCATCATGATCTTGTTCTTTAAATCGAGAATCATTAGAAACACAAAGTATGGAGTGGACTCGAAGTATTCCTTCTTCACCGATTCTTGCTTCTAGAATAGCACCTTCTTGTACTATCTTCTTCATACGCATCACTCAAGATGCATGGCTTGAACAACTTTAACTTTATTGATTAAAGTTAGTTCTGTCGTATACTTGATATCATCGCTTTTCGTTCTGCATATGATCTTCTACTCAGCGCATCGCTACTACCGCGTTTGCTTTTCCAGGATGGTATTGAATGGTGTGGTCATAATCTTTTAACAGCTCGAGCTAACGTCGTTGTCGCATGTTGAGTTCCTTTTGGGTGAAGAAATATTTGAGGCTTTTATGGTTTGAATATATCTCCACTTTCTCTCCATATAGATAGTGCCTCCAGATCTTTAGTGCAAAAGCATTGCTGTGACTCTAGATCATGAGTAGGATAATTCCTCTCATATTCTTTAAGTTATCGCGAGGCATAGGCTATGACTTTCCCATGTTTCATGAGAACACATCCTAACCCTTTGCTGAAGCATCGTTGTGAGATAACAAATCCATCAAACCCGGATGGTATTATCGAGCAGTGCGAAATGAGTCTCCTCTTATGCTCTTGGAAACTCTTTTCGCATTTCTTGCTCCATACGAGTTTTGTATCTTTCCAAGTCAGTTTAGTTAACCGGGTAGCGATTTGAGAAAATCCTTCCACGAATCTCCGATAATAACCCATACTAGGCTCGAGAAAGCTACGTACTTGATCACAGACTTTGGTTGCTCCCAACTTTGTATTGCTTCAATCTTGGCAAAGATTCGACAGATACTCCATGTTTTGACACCATGTGCCCAAGGAATGCTACTTCCTCGAAGCGAACTAGCATTTCTTCAACTTGGCATATAGCTTGTTTTCATGAAGCCTTGATACCGGCTTCAAATGGTGCTCATGATCTTCACGGCTTTTGGAATATATGAGGATGTCATCAATAAAGACAACAACGGCCAGTCCAAATAATCCTTGAATACTCGGTTCATCATATCCATGAAAGCGGGAGCATTAGTCGATCAAAAGACATGATTAAGAATTCATAATGCCCGTCTGGGGAGTTACGAAGGCGGTCTTTGGAATATCCTCGATTCTAATCTTCGGTGATGATATCCGAGCGAAGATCGATCTTTGAAAATAATTGTGCTCTTGCTTCTGTTGGTCGACAGGTCATCAATACGAGGTAGCGGATACCTATTCTTGATGGTGACATGGTTCAATTCTCGATAGTCAATACAAAGTCGCATACTCCCGTCTTTCTTCTTTACAAATAAAGAATATCCCATGCCTTGAAAAGACTGGATAAGAATTTCACAAGAAAAATCTTACCAATATTCCGGCATAAAGAATTTCACAAGAAAAATCTTACAAATAAAGAATATCCATGCCTTAAAAAGTAGCCTTAAAGTTGGAATCTGGGATATAGTCTTTGAAGGAACTTGCATCATAATATGAGCAACACTCAGAGCATGGGATATTCTTTCAAAAAATTTATAATAGAATTAAAAGCCTCAAGTATTTCTTCACCCAAAAGGAACTTCGACATGCGATCGTTAGCTGACATTAAAAGAAGTAATACACCATTGATACCATCTGGAAAAGCAAACGTGGTAGGCGATCGCTGGCAGCGAAGATCTCATGCGAGGAATGAGTGCGATGATCGATCAAGTATACATAGAACCAGCTTTAATCAACAAAGGATGGAATACTTGAGTCCAAGGAAGGTTCCTAATGATTCCCAGTTTTGACTGAATGTCATGGATCTTAAGAACATTTTGAAGGGAACAATTATGCATCAAGTACCTGGTCCGTTAAACCACTTGAGATTCCAAAATGGGAAGTTACCATGGTTCATAATGTTGTGGTAAATGTTATTTTGGTTATCGTTGATAGATTGAACGGAATAATGGAGACTTATTCCTTGATCGTGAGGATTACAAGACAATCGTTTCTTACATTTTCGATCGTGACCCAAGATTCACGATTTCATTGGAAAAAGCTTGACGATTTATCAACCGTCTGATGATCGATGGAGAATGAGAGACTATATCTTAAAAGATCTATTAAGACTGTGTCCCTGGACTTTTAAAGGGAGTTCATCGATAAATATTTAATTGGTGGAATTCTCTTACAACAACAGCGTGATATGGAAGCTCCAAAATATGGAAGAAAAGTATTAAGCTCTAGATGAGGTGATCGAATTACATTGGACTAGAGTGGACGACATGAAAGATCCAATGATTGACAAGCAACGACAACAATGTGATTGACAAAAGAGTGAGAAAAGTGAGCGTGGAATTTAGTATGGGGATCATGTGTTGTTATGTGCTCGTAATGAGCAAAATTGGAAGATTCAACCGCGTGTCGGGTCTTCGTAGATGCAGTGTAAAAATATATTGCTGCATCCAAAGTATCTCTGCGTGATTCATAAGTTTTTCATAGTCATTAGTCAAATAACTGAAACTGAAACTTTGAAGAGCAGGATGGGAGAGAACGATAAGATTTTGTGAAAGGATCTTGCCTGAAGGAGCATGTGATCCTCTTTCTTTCCTTTTTCATCATTTACGATTTCATTTATGCTTTTAATCTTACAGGCTTTGTCTATTCATCATTATTTGTTATCTTGACTATTGGAGTTAGGTAACTCTCATTTCTTATCTTTATATCTCTTCAAGATTCTTCTTTGAATTCTCTTGTTTATATAACAATTTTTCCTTTAAGAATTTCTAACTTCGTTTACATTGCTCAACATTTCATTCGAGTTCCACATTTACATCATACGTATCCACTTTCTATACTTGGTACACATCGAGTCTCTAACAGGTTCAATATAGTGCATTTGAGTAGTTTCCCACAAATAACTAACAAACTAGGTTCAGAGTTGCTAGTTTCAGTATATACCTCCGCTCTATGAAGGAATCATTTAGCCCAGATACCATACAACAACTATTAAAGAGTACAATTGTACCATACTTAATTATAACTTTTTATTCTTAACTTCTTTATCATCCTCTTCTTATAGACATTGTTTATTTATTATCACCTTACATTCTTATTATTGGAGTTGGGTAACCCCACTTTCATATTCCTTATAACTCTGCGAGATTCTTCTTTGAATCCTCTCACGCATGTTTTAATCCCTTCTTTATAAATTTCTTAAATTACTTTTATTTTTCAAACTCTATTTGAGTTTATTCTTTCATTATCTGCACCTCTCTTCTCTAAGGTTATAGCCTAAGGTACTCTTACCTAAGGTTTCTAACCTATCAGCTTTGATACCAACTGTAACGACCCCAAAATGTATATAAATCTTCAAGTATCACATCTGATTTATATCTTTTAAGTAGCACATAACTTTACCTTAAATCTTTAACCTGCAAAAGTGGTTATTTACAAGGTTGAGCTAGACAGCCCAACAAAATCTAATAGTTTTCATGCATCACATAGCACATAATAACATGCCCAATATACATCTCATAAACATTGGACTAACATAACATACATGTTGTAGTTCATATAACAAGTATAAAGATTGAGTTCCTTACTCAATCAACGTAGTCATAAATTGACTTTAACATTTCATACTTTCAACATTAATATAACACACCATGCTATTTGTAATAAAGATTTCTAACAGTTCATCATCAAATTCACATAGCAAATAGGAACTGAAAGACTTGCCTTAATCATTGTTTATTAATAACAGTTTAACAGCTTACAATTATCTGCACTTCACGTGCCCTACACAATTATATAATCATTCACATCAACTATTAGTCACATAGTAATGCACAGTAGTTGTAATGTAAACTTTAATCTACATCCTATAACCCTTCCTATTAATCAATACACAATGTTCAATTTGATTGTGTTCACTTTAAACTTATAACTCACTATATTTCTTCTTAGTCAAACTCGAAGTTAATTCAAGTGTTTAAGTCTTGCTAGGAATCATTATTGATTTTTTATTAACCCCATTTCATATCTTATAATATTTATTTCATTTGACTTAATACACTTTTTACGTTCATTAACACTTGTCACGGCATTTCGACATTCATTCGTCACACGCCCTATTCGTCTCGCTTGTGTGTGCTTAGTATGCTTATACAACTTATCTAATACATCATTTATTAATATTAAGCATCATTATATTTACTAATATTCATGTTTTATAACTTAGGACAACATCTTTTATCGTCGGGAGCACTACACTTGCATACGTGTATGCCCAACGCCCTTCGATTGCCTCCTAATACATACCAGACCCACAAATGACCATTTTGACCCCTATTACCAATCTCAAATTGAAAAACTTAAAGAACAAAAGTTGTAGGTATATTCGACCTCATTCCGGATCATCTTTAATCATTTCAATCAGAATTTGTATGAAAACGTTATGGCCGTTTTACTACAGGAGGTCAAAACTGTATGGCCGTGTCAACTATTCGATGTTGCGACTCCCAAATAGCCTTGGGGAGCCACTATTTGCGGAGGCCACTTAGCGATGAATTCGCTGCGTTTTTTCGATTTCTTTGTTTTGACGAATTTTTGACCCTTTCTCCTTCCAAGCTTCATAACTTGAGTTATACACACCCAAATCAGTCCGTTTTCGACTCTATGGATTTGTAATTCATAGAACTACAACATACTAGAATTATAACAATTTACAAAAATACAAACAAACCTAAATCTTCACCCAAAACTCATGTTCATATTAGTTTTACATGTTTTAACATATTTAGTGTATCATTCACCACGGATTCGATTCCTAACCAAATCAATCCGTTTAAACTTCATTGTTTTCTTTTTTCAACATACTAACAACATCTATTATCAATTTCAGATTATATACATGTTCTAACCTTCAATTTTTAACTCCAACTAAGCCATAACATACATATTTCATCAATAACTCAATTTCCTCTTCTTCATCCTATTTTTCATGATTTTGATAACCCAAAACCAATTATAGATTACATATAATGGATTATTCATACCCATAAACATATCAAGAAATTCATCATCAAAACTTAATTAAAGTGAAGTAATTTTAAGAAAACACAAGTAGAGTTTAAAATTAGATTATTACATTTGATTAGTTAGAAAACTCAAACAATCTTCTTGTATTTTTTTCTTTGATTCTCCAACCTTCACATAGAATTTCTTCTTCTCTTCCTCTCAATCTCTCTCTTCCTCTCTTCTTCTCTTTTTCTCTTCATCTCTTTTCTTAGGCTTAGGCCAAACCTTTACGTAAAAACTAACGCACAAAAACTAACGTCTAAAAGTGGCGTACTATTAAATATAATAATTATGTATCATTTATAAAAATATTTATTATTATATTATTATTATTATTATTATTATTATTATTGTGACGCCTCCAAATCTGGGTATCTTCAAACCCGACAGATGGTGCTACACGGTACTACCATTCACACATACATTCAATTGAAAAGCCTCAATAGAACGAATATGTCTTCTATATAATCAAAATAATATTAACATTTCCCGAGGTTCTTTATAACCATTACATTTGTTCTTGTCATAATATCAAATATATTACAATCATTCACCCCATACTATTACATAAGTATTATACGGGTTTGTCTTCACCTTGCCCTTATCCTTACCGGAGCCTTCGGTCCATTCGATCTTATCTTAACTGTGCACCAGACACTTTTGACAGTTTTTCAACTTTGTGAGATTTCTGGGCTCGTAACTTCTTCGTTATAAGTCCAAATTGGCTCGTTAAAGAGCCTACGGTTCACAAATTACATACTCTATGCGATCATGCAAGAATTTTATCTACTTGACTTCGTTTACTCAAAATCCACCTATTGGTTCATTTTTAACGAAAACGATAAATGTCCATGAACGTTCAACGCTTGTTTCTTCGTTCTAAGTCAGAATTCGGTCATTTTTGATTCTGCAACTCTATAATGCCAAATATGACTTGTCTCCATCAAAAACCAATATTTTCAAGTTCAAACACAAAATCCGACTTCCATTCCGAGAATTTCACGAATTCGACGATTATCGTCCAATCGTGTGAATTCGGGCAAAACTTCGTTACTAACGATTTGATTATCGTTCTAAATGGATTCTAACCATCATATGAACATTTCAAACTATATATTACCATAACTTATTTTTAAGTTAGGTTATGGCTTATTCTCCATAAGTTCATGACTTAACAAATTATGACTTATTAGATTTCATTCCTTATGACTTATTATTGATTTAAGTCCTTTAATTAATATTCTCACATCTTATCAAACATACTAAATTCATATGGCAACATATGGCAAGTTCATCTTAAGTTCATAACTTATTTAGGTTTATCTTACTTATTCATGACTTATACGGCTTAAGTCCATTAATTATTCAATTCTTACATGTTCTTAGCATACATACTTATTAGACTACTCTTCTCTTATCACCCTATAATGATAGAGATGGAAGATTATTAACAAGAGTCTTACCCTTGATGAACTAGTACTTCTCTTCTTCTTGAAAATCTAGCAAAGGATGTTTTGTCTTAAAAGTGCTTATTCTCTCTAACCAATAAGTTGCTTTATAAAGGAGAGTGGTTGGTTGAAAATAACAAGCAACAAATGAAAATCCTAGCCTTCTATTTATAGGAAAACCAAAGTTAGGGAATTATAGTCATTATTCATCCCACCTCCTTAACTAACCTCCTTACTATTCATCTACTTAACTCCTAAGTAAACTTGTTAGCCACACTAATTTCATGGCCACCACATAAAGTACTTGGTCACCAATTCACCCGTGAGTTGCTCCATGGATCAAGCTTAACCCATTGGATCATTACACTGGGCTTAGGTTTAATTAGCTTAGCTTAACTTTGGGCTTGCAATAATAACCACTTAGGCTTGCACCTTAATTCTCATTGGATTCTACCAATAAGCTAACAATCCTACAAGTCCCACTTAATTGGCTAAAAGCCTTATACTATAAGTAAAATTCTCGTATTCTCCCTCATATATTAATTCACAATATACGATATCTCTTCCTTCATACATATTCTTATTATACTATACTTCAATACCTCGTATAATACATACGTATCATACGATCAATACACTTTTTTCTTAACGCTTGATATTCCTAACGTTCTCTAATTAAGTCCGCATGCGAAATATTGCATTTTCCATATTTAGATTATTATTACATAATCCATCTCACCTTGATATTATATCATTACGTATTTCTCGAAAGTTTAAAAATAATTCCCAAGCGGAAAACAATGAATAGTATTTTTGGAAAAATTTCTCGGAGAACTTTTATTTTCATCTTGGAAATTCAAACACTTTAATTCCTTCACGTAGTTAAAATACTACGACGTTCTGACGTTTCTAGGTTATAGAACGACATTCATCTTACTAACACATAATAATAACAAATAATATTATTTTATTCATTATAAAAGTATTTACAAAAGGTTCGATTTTCTGGGGCGTTACAATTATTTTTTTAATTCAAAAGCCATAAGGCTTTGTTTGGCAAAATACTTTTAAAATAATGACTTAATCATTCCTTAAGCCTTGTTTGGCAAATCCATTTAAAACTCTTTTAATTTACTTCAATAAATCATTAATACTATAGTTTATTGTCCCACACTATTTACTTGGATTTCCATATCCAATCTTAATTAAATAAACAAAACTAATTACCACAAAATTATAATTTTCATTATAATTTGACTCAATAAATTAACATATCACTTTAATTACTAAATTAAATTAAAATAACATTCTACCAAACTATATAATCTTAACAACTCTCTAATTTAGTTATTAAGTTAAATTAGAGTATTATCTCATAAATTTAATTCATCACTCTTTTATCTTAATTAAGTTAATTTCTATAACTCATGAATTATTTACTTACTAATAAATAATCCAACAAATATCTACTAAACAACAAACACATCAATTAAAAATATTTATTTAATTCAATAAATATTTGAAATTATAAATAAAATTCTGGATTGTTACAGTCACAGGTTGGTATCAGAGCTGTAGGTTATAAAAGTTAGGAATGTGAAACCTAGGTTATAACCTTAGTAGAAAACTCAAGTAGAGTATGTAAGTGATGGGTTGAGGAAATCCATCGAGTTTTATTGTGATACTGAAGTTGTTTATTTAAATCAAAATGATTGATAGACGTCTTAAACTTTTTAATGCGTACATGGATAGCATATCACATAAAGCCTAATAGTTTCTTCCTTTCCTTAGATCATGCCAGCTAGGAGACTATCGCGGAACCAGAGGGAGAAAGGATCTGTTAACAATGGTGGAGGGGAAAATGTTGATCCAATGCAGAACTTCGTTAACACATTAAGCGAGGCAATGCAAAAAAGACCCCCCCTTGAGAACAGGCGACCGAACATCACTTGGCTAGCTTTAAGGACTTTAAATTGGTAGGACCACCGGAGTTCTGAGGAACCTTGGACCCAATTGAAGCCCAGATATGGATAGAAGAAATGGAAAAGGTGTTTGAGGTCACACGAGTGGCCGAAGCACGGAAGATGAGTTTTGCCACTTTTATGATGAAGGGCGAAGCTAACTATTGGTGGAAAACCAATAAGGGACGAGCAGACAAAGGAGTTATTCCTTAGGACATATTTAAGGAGCTATTCCTAGAGAATTTCTTCTTGGAGAATACGCAACAAGATATGGAAGTTAAGTTTCTGGAACTGAAGCAAGGTAGTATGTTTGTCGCAGAGTACGCAACAAAATTTAACGAGTTAGCCTGATTCACTTCACATCAGGTTGACAAGAAGGCGAGGAATGCAAGGAGGTTCGAATTAGGACTGAAACCATGGGTGCAGAAAGCAGTGGCAGTATTAAAGATTAAGACTTACTCTGATCTATTGGAAAGGGCTATCATTGCCGAAGGAGACAATGCAGCCATCACTTGATTCAAACAAGAAAAGAAGACCGGTCAGGAAGGACAGAAAGGGGGAAGCAGCGGAGGCAGCAATCCCAACAAGCGTAAATTGACGGAGAGCCAATCCTTCTCATATTGTATTGAGCAGGTTATTGTTAAAATGAAAGTTATTCATTTAAGCTTGAACTTTATTTCTAAGCATGCTATTAAGTGGTTTAATTACTTTACAATTATTCCACATCGATATTATTGATATTCGCACTTAGTGCACTCGAGTTCGTACAGTCTTGGACTTGTACATCATTTAAAATTCTATAATTCTTGAACTGTGCCAGATAGAGTCTGAACCTTTGTTCGGTCATACAAATGTATGAAGTTTTATAAAAGCTATGCAAACTAATTGATGGTAAGATTCTTAGACTGAAAGAACACCCCTTTTATTATAGGGGAGTACCCCAGGTATCTAATATAAGATATAAAGAACAGATTTAAATGTTATGCATATACATGGTGTACGCGAGCCCGAGACCTCAGGAAAGGACAAGGGTAAAGGAAAGATGTAGGATAGTTACGAGGAGCAGACTTTACTTTATGCCTAGTTTAAATTATTGTTATGTAATATAAACCCTAATAACTATTTTAGGGTATGTTTGTAAGATTGTATTAAGGTTATCGAATCTTGGGACTAGTAACACCTTTTGAATGAAAGTCGTACGTATTATATTCCGCATTTTAGTTATCGTATGTTGTTTAGAGGTGGATGTTTGTATTTTATCGCGATGACCAGACCGGGGTTAGAGGACCTGGATTCGGGGGTGCCACATGGCTCGCCAAGGAATACCTAATGGAGTTTTACTTATCTGTTAATAAGAATTCCTGTAGTGATAGTAGTACAAGTGATCCTTAGACTTGAGATCATCATAGTATCTTGTGTATGTTGAGTTATATTTTGACATATCCCTTAAGATCCATAGGGTATATTATAGGGTATGCTTGGGTGTAATAAGTTATATATGGAGATAATGAATAATCAATAAAGAATCTACCGCTTCTAGTAAAAGAATAGAATATCCTATGTGATTCGATAAATGATAACCCCAGGAATCATTGGCCAATGTGGAATGAAATTAGAAAGGAGTTTCTAATTTTTATTATTTAGAGTTGTGCATTTGGGAATCAAAATAGATATAATTAAATAAAATAAGACTTGACAGTAATTCCATGTCTTATATTTAATCGGGACATTACATGGTAAAAGGATTGAATTGTACAATAATTATTTACTCAAAGGTTCTTTTATGATTAATGTTGAAATCTATATAATCTTGAAAGTCTTTGATCGTTAAAGGGGCTTACTCATATTGTAGAATAAATGTTATTTATTTAAATAAATTAAATAGTTTAATTTATTTATTTAAATAAGATTACAAATTTTCTAATTGATTTATTCATAAGGTTTAATATGGAGAACCTAAATAAATTAAATAGCTTAATATTTATTATTTAATATTTTAGAAATATTAAATATAAATTAATAAGAAGAGTCTTATTATTATTATTATTAGTAGTAGTAGTAGTAGTAGTAGTAGTAGTAGTAGTAGTAGTAAAGGAGTTTGAGAATTAATTAATAAAAGTACTCTCAAATATTCCTAATTATATTAGAAACATAATTAATTAAAGGATTTTAATTAAATAAAATAAAACCCTATTTCTAAATTGTTTAGGAGGGTTGCCTACATCTATAAATAAGAAAGTCTTATTATGGGTTAGGGTTACACAAGTTACACACTAACAATTCCAAGAGTTTGGAGAGTATATAAATTAGGGTTTTGTCAAATACCCATTTTCTTAAATAATTGTTCTTCCTTGTTGGATCACCTCTAGAGGCCAAACAATTGGGTGGCTAACATTAATCAAAGAAAATAATCAAACCCGGTGGATTCAAGTTGAACGTGAAAAAGAATTGGAGGTGAACTCGTACCTAGGGAAGCTAGTTTTTACAAGGGTATGAATCTGATCTCCTTCTATTTTCTATTGAATTTATAATTAAACACAAAGTATGATCATGGTGATGGTTTGTACGAAATTTTATAAAAAACTCATTTTATCGAGCTTTCACTACTTTTATGTGATTTGATTGCATGATCGCGCTATATACAAACCTAACACTGCTATTATTAGCATAACCAATGAATATACAATATATTATTTTTGGTTCTATTTTCATATCTTTTGGGTGGAGGAACCATTACTTTTGCTAAACACCCCCACACTTTCCGTAATTTATAAGATGACGTATTAGACTTCTTTTGAGGTATTCGATTGAGAATATAATTTGCTAAAAGAATTGCTTCCCCCCCCCCCCCCCATAAATTATGAGGTAGTCCAGAACTTAATAGTAATGCATTCATCATTTCTTTCAAAGTTCTATTCTTTCTTTCAAAAATACCATTTTGTTGTGGTGAATAAGGTGCAGTTGTTTGGTGTATTATACCAGATTCTCAACCTCATTTTTGTAATGTATAAATATTTCCAAAGCCTCATCTTTACTTTTCAATAATTAAACATAACAATATCTTGTACAATCATCTATAAAAGTAAAAAAAAAAATATTTCTTACCTCCTCTTGCTTGTATATACTTTAAATCATAAATATCAGTATGTATCAATTCAAGAGGTTCTATACTTCTTTTAATTGATTTAAACAAAGATTTTTGAAATTTTGCCTCAATACAAACTTCACATTTATGATTAGAGTTAATCTCACATTTTGGAAAATATTCCATATTAATTAATCTATGTATAGTATTATAATTAACATGTCTTAATCTACCATGCCATAAATTAGATGACTCAATCATATAAGCAGAAGATGTATTTTTATTAATATTGGAAGTTACAATTGTCATTACGTTCATTTTGAAGAGACCATTGATTATATATCCCTTCTCCACATACATCCCATTTTTAGTTAGGACAAATTTATCTGATACAAAGACCAATTTAAATCCCTTTTGATTAAGAAAAGATTATTACACTAAATTATTCTTAATATTAAGCACATGGAGCATGTTGTTGAGGGTGAGTTCCTTGTCAGATGTCATCTTAGATGTAGAAAATTTTTTCGTGTATAATTGTTCTCCATTCTTAATTTCTTGATATGTGGATAACATCTTCCTATCAGAACACACATGGAGGGTTGTTATAGAAGCAACTGCTGCCATGTTTATTTCATAAACAACAACTGATTGGTTCATTTCAGAAACATCTTGAAGAAGACCATCCACTTCTGTTACATTAGCTTGTGCAAACTTCTTGTTCTGTTTTTTGCGTTTACGACAATCCTTTGTCCTATGTCCGGGCTTATCACAAATGTAGCATTTGCCTTGAAACTTCTTATTTGTTCCCTTTTAAGGCCCATTACCAAAGTACTTTCTCTTTTTAGACTTCTGACCTTGTTCCAAAATGTTGACTTTGTGTTCCACAAAAGTCCTCCCTGGTTTCTTCTTAAAAGCATGGTTGTCCTCTTCTATCCTTAATTATATGATCAAGTATTCAAGTTTCATCAATTTGCGTTTATACTTGAGATAATTCTTGAAATCTTTCCACATTTGTAGTATTTTTTCAATTATAGCAGCAACTTGGTCACTTAAGGACATACCTTCTACATGTATTTCATGTAACGATCCGGATTTTTTTATGTAATTTAAAATATTTATTGAATTAAATAAATATTTTAGTTGATGTGTTTATTGTTAAATGAATATTTGATTGATTTGATTATTTATTAGTTAAATAAATAATTCATGAATTATGGTGGTGGACTAATTTAATTTAGTGTAATTTATTAATTAAATTGATGTTTGGTAATTTTGTGAGTTGGAATTTTAATTTAATGAGTTGATTAAATTAAATGAATTGTTAATTATCATCATATTACATAATGGTAATATTCTAATTTAATTTAATAATTAATTTAGAGAGTTATTAATTTGTTAGATAAAATTATAATTCTATAATTATTTGATTTATGAAGAAATTTGATTTATGTGACTATATGATTTAATAAGTTGATGTTAACTTTAATTAAATTTGAATATTAGAATTTAACTAAATAAAGTGTGACCATTAATCTATATAGTAACTGATTTATTAAGAGGATTTTAAGTCTTTATTTTAATTTTGCTTTGCCAAACAAGCCTTAGTGGATTTTGAATTTAAAAAAACATAGCTGACATTATAATAAATGGAGATATTGTAACGCCCCGGAAAATCGAATATTTTGTAATTATTTTTAATAATAAATAAAATAATATTATTTATTATTATTGCGTGTTGAGAAGATGAAGGTGGATTCTATAACCTAGAAAGCGTCGAGCGTCGTAGTATTTTAACTACGTGGAAGAATTAAAGTGTTTGAATTTCTAAAAGCGAAAATAAAAGTTTTTAGAAATTTTTGAAAAACACTATTCATCAATTTACCGCTCAAGGAACTATTTTTGAACTTAGAAATACGTAGCGTTATAATATTGAGGTGATATTGATTATGTAATAATAACCTAAGTATGGAAAATGTAATATTTCGCATGCGAGACTTAATTTGGGAGCGTTAGGTTATTAAGCGTTAAGGGAGAGAGTTGTGATTATATAATGTGTATACATTATATGAAGTAATGAATGTAAGTATAATACGACGTATTGTACTATTATGTACGAAGAATGAGATAACGTATATTGTGAATTAATATACGAGATAGCATACGAGAATTATACGTGGGGTATATTTGTTAAGTTAAGTAATTTAAGGTAATTGACTTATAGAATTGCTAGCTTATTGATAGAAGTCCAATAGGAAGGGATATGCAAGCCCAAGTGCTTGTTAATCATTAGTCCAATCTATTTGTAGCACAAGCCCAATAAGAAAGTAGTTAGATTAATTAACCAAGCCCAATGAGAAGCCTTGATCCATGGGTCAAACCAAGTAGGAAGTGGGTAAGCTTGATGGGAAAATAATTAGTGTGATGACCAAGTGTTGTGGTGATCAAGTAATAGAAGTGGCTAGCAAGTTACTTAATGGCTAGGTTATAAATAGTAAGGAGGTGGAGAATGAGGAGGTTAAATGAGGAGGTGGAATAAGGAGGTGGATGGTTTAAAGACCATAATGCCCTAGCCTTAAGTTGCCTATAAATAGAGAAGCCACAATTCATTTGTTGGTTGTTCAATAATCATCCAACTCCTCTCAAATATAAGCTACTTATTTGGTAGAGCAAATAAGCACTTTTAAGCTAAAGCTTCTTTTGTTAGATTTCCAAGAAGAAGAAGTTAGACTTCAAAGGTATTGATCTTGTGTTCAATATTCTTTCATCTCTATTAGAATAGGATGATAAGGAAAGTGTTATTAATGAACATGTATACTAAGAGCATGTAATAAGTTAATAAGAAATGAACTTAAGCCGAATAATTTGAATAAGCAACTTGAACATTAATAAGTTGCTAGAGCCATGAAGAACTTATTATAAGTTGTCATATGATGATTAGTATGTTGATTATAGCATGAGAACTTTGATTGAAGGACTTAAGTTATTAATAAGTCATGAGATTGAAGATTATTAGTTCATAAGTTTAATAAATCAATGACTTATGAGAATAAGTCAAAACCTACTTTGTTTATAAGTTGGTGTAGTAAATAACTTATATTAATCATATGTTGGTTAAAATCAATTAAGAACGCTTAGTAATGAAGATTTGACGAACTTCACACGATTAGACGATTATCGTCGAATTCGTGAAATTCTCGGAATGGAAGTCGTATTTTGTGTTTGAAGTTGAAAATGTTGGTTTTCGATGGAGACAAGTCATATTGGTCATTATAGAGTTGCAAACTCAAAAATGACCGAATTCTGACTTAGAACGAAGAAACAAGCGTTGAACGTTCACGAACGTTTATCGTTTTCGATAAAAATGAACTCATAAGTGAAATTTTAGAAAACGAAGTCAAATAGATAAAATTCTTATATGAACGCGTAGATTATGAAATTTGTGAACCGTAGGCTTTTGAACGGATCAATTCGGACTTAAAACGAAGAAGTTATGCATCCGGGAAGTTCGTAAAAATTTTTAAAACTACAAAATTTTCTAAACACGAGTCCATGCCATGGCTGCGACTCTAAGCTGAGAATGGCAGCCATGACTCGAGGATAAGGAATGCTAACTTAACTGCGTCGTGGCGTGAGTCAAAGGCAATACTTGGCGCTTGGCAAGTCAAAAAAATGATGGTGAAGAATGACTTCAAGTGTAGAAGGAAAGGGAACTTATTAGTAATGAATTAAGATGTAATCATAACATGGTTAAGACATTGTAAGGTACTTGTAAGACACTAATGCATGTTGATTAGGAGTTAATAATCAATCGAAGATTAGCGGAATGTGAATGACATAATGAAAGCCAAAAATCCTAAATAACGAATCTAAGTTAGGATTTACTTTGAGATGAAGGGTAAGATATAATAGTATACATACTTGATTGTATAATACCTAATGTGGTACGTTATATGATTATGTATTGTAGAATCATAGAGACTTAAAGTGTATGCGTGTGTTAATCGATGGCGGGCGCTAAAGGCAAGTATTCTTACCCTTGTTCGATTCGATCTGGACAAGTTTGTGTAATTCATGTATTCTTTCGCATGAAGTTTTTAACGATGAAGTCTAAAGCCAATTCTTTCGGCTAGACTTATATTATGAATCTATCAAGCATGATTAATGTTACCAAGTTATATTGGCATGGTTTTTAATCGAAGAACAAGTATGCTAAAATGTTTTTGTCGTTTAACGGCGAGCACGTGAGTTGCCACAACTTAAGCGTACACGTTTAATGAATGTAGTGTTGGTCGACATAGAGTACTATGGTGATCACTCGGAAGTGCTCGTAAGCTATAAGCGGACTTACGGACTTAGTGTCGGGTTGTCTTTTTTAAAAGAACTTATGATATGCTCATAGACTTGAGCCATAATTGTTATTCTACTGGTATGGTTGTGTAAAATGTTTTGAAGGAAAAGAAGTGCTATTTTGAATTATCGATAGTACTTACGTAACTATTATTCGATTATTGAAGATATATGAGTTATATGTTTCAAGCATGTTGTTTATTAGAATTGTAGTACTTCTTTGAGCTAGCCATGCTCACTCTTGCTTGAACCATATGAACACACCAAGATCGAAAGCGAATCAAGAAGGCTCGGAAAGGCAAGGACAAGGGCAAGGCGAAGACGAACCCTTAGATTAATTATGTAATAGTATAGGTGAACGATTGTAATATATTTGATATTATAACAAGAACAATTGAAAGGGTTACAAAGAACCTGGGGAATGTAATATTATTTTGGATATATATAGAGGTTATATTAGTCCTTTTGAGACTATTCAATGGAATGTGTGAATAAATAGTAGTACCGTGTAGCACCATCTGTCGGGTTGGAAGAGACCCGGATTTGGGGGGTCACAGGTTGGTATCAAAGCATTAGGTTATAAAACTTAAGGGAGGGAATTAAAAACCTTAAGTCATAACCTTAAGAGGAGTCAAAGAAGTACAAGAAGAAAATAACCTTAGAAAAATGCATTATGATTATGTTATGTATTTTTATTATTCTACTGACGTGTACTAATCAACTTAATTGTGTTGTGTAGATGTCAGGAGTAAACGAGATGTTTGTTATTGATCAAGCCATTAGTGAAGAGTCATTGAACCAAATAGAGGCTTTCTACAAGAACCCTATAGCGATGAGAGCCAGATGTAGTGATTATTGAGTGCGGAGACTCGAGAGGAAGTCGACTATATATGTCGGTGTTTAGCAGGATGATAGAGGAGGAGGTAGAGGCAGTCTCCTTTAACCCGGTGGCTATAGCAATTTGAGATAGCTCCTTGGGGGTCGATGATGTCTCTATTCATGTCAGTGTTGGATAGAAATATCCATTACTGTCAGGAGGTTAAGGAGATGAAGGCAGAGCTCCAAATTAATAGAGAGGACAAGACTAATGTCGAGTCCATGTGGGAGCAGGAACATGACGAGAGGATTTTGGCTAAGGACAAAGTTCATGATTTAAAGCATGAGGTCTTTGAGCTCAAGGAGGAGCTAAAGACTAAGGTACAGAAGATAGGGAGAATGTCCTATATCTATAGGAGTTCTCATACGTATTTTCAGCAGCAGGTAGCTGGATATCCTGTAGAGGTGGGGCAATCACGGCATACTATTAGCCGTGATATCATTGTCGGTCTTGCCAAGGCAGATTTTGATAATGCCTTGAGGCAGATGTAGATTAGTGGTATTTAAGGTAGTATGTAAATATTTTGTAAGTAGTAGTTACGTAAAGCCCTTTTTATATAGTAAAGGGTAGTCTTTTATAAATCCCAATTTTTGGAAAGTGATAGTGGGAAAGTAATGTAAGCAGCTTAGGCTGTGTATGTAACCGATGTAGTATTATATTACGAAGAATGAATATAAGTCCTTTTTATGGAAAGCAATGTGTTATGGATGTTGACGTTATCATTTAATATTAATGATAACTAATAAAGAAGGGAATAATAACGCAATGAGTTTATTGTATCAGTAAAATGCCGCCGAGAAGAGTGCAACGTAACCAAGAAACGAACGTAAATCAACCAGAGGGAGGTCCGGTTAATCCGATGCAGGAGTTTGTTAACTTAATAACCGTCGTTTGTAATAGAACAAGGGCTAATATCCCCGTAAATTCGGGAGTAGCACGAGCTACGACCTTCAAGGATTTTAAAAGCGTGGGTCCGCCGGAGTTCAAAGGAACTACGGATCCGATCGAAGCCCAAACTTGGGTTAAGGAAATAGAGAAGGCATTTGTAATTATAAATGTCGACGAGGGCCAGAAGGTTGCCTTTTCAACCTATATGATGAAGGGAGAGGCCAATTTTTGGCGGGAAGCCAATCGGGCTAGGGTTGGGATAGCGAATTTGACGTGGGATAGGTTCAAGGAGATATTCTTTGAGAACTACTTTCCCACGAGCATGCAAGGAAGGATGGAGATGCGGTTTCTCGAGTTGAAACAAGGGACATGATCCCATTTCCCCAATCCTTTGCCAAGTTCAATGAACTGGCGAGGTTCACTCCACATCAAGTGGATACCGAGGTGAGGAAGGCGCGACGGTTCGAGCAGGGCTTGAAACCCTGGCTCTATAACCGTATATCAGTGTTCCAAAGTACTTCTTTTGGAACCGTTTTAGAGAAGGCGATAATCGCCAAAGGTGGTAATGAGGCGTTGAGCCAATACCACAAAGAAAAGAAGAATAAGGGAAAGGTTGACGGGAGAATCAAGATTGAGGGAGCCAGTGGAAGTGGCGAGGGTCAGAAGAGGAAGGTATTTAGCTCTGGGAATACCAGAGTGAAGCAAGGAGACTCGAAGAGAAGAATGGAGGCCTGCAAGACCTGTGGGAAGACTCACTTAGGAGTTTGTCTTAAGGGAAAAATCACTGCTATAATCGTGGGACGAGGAGGGGCACATTGCTCTAGCTTGTCCAAGTCCAAAGAAGAACCATGGATGCTTCGTGTGTGGATCAACTGACCACATGGCGAAGAACTGCCCGAAGAAGGGGACGGACGGGAACCGGGGCGCTAATAGAGGCAAGTTAGCTATTAGTGGTCAGTATGCGGCCGGGTAAGCCGATGGGTCGTACCTTTTAACATGATGATCAAGATCACGGTTGCATTAGGGGACGTCGTCATGAGTATTATTCCGATCAACGATATCAATGCGTATGTCTTTGTTTGATTCGGGTGCTACTTGTTCGTTTATAGCATGCGATTTTGCTGAGCGATTAGGATTACTTCGAAAAGTTGCCTATACCTTTAAATATTAAGGTAGCAAACGAAGAGATAATTCTGTTGAAAATGTTCATAGGAGTTGTTGCATAGATATCTGGGGTTGTAAATTATCGGTAGATTTATTACCAATAAAGTTAGGAGAATTGATGTAATTCTCGGAATGATCAAGTTAGTAAACCATGGGGCAATTATAGATTGTCAAAAGAAATGTGTGAACATTAAGGCGTTAGAACAACCTCGGGTAGTATTTTACGGGAATAGATTGGGACGTTCGTGTTGTTTAACCATGACACAAACTAGGAAATTATTGAGGAAGAGTGCGTAGGTTATCTGTGTCATGTTGTTGATACCCAGAGAGTGGTAGAAACCATGGAACAAATACCTATAGTGAGAGAATTTGCCAATGTATTTCTGAGTAAATTACCTGGTCTTCCGCCGGATAGGGAGACAGAATTCGTGATAGACATTATGCCAGGAGCGGCACCAATTTCTAGGGCACCGTATCGTATGGCGCCAGTGGAAATGAAGGAGTTGATGGTGCAGTTACAAGAATTGTTGGATCGGAAGTACATTCAGCCGAGTGTGTCACCGTGGGGAGCACCGGTACTGTTTGTCAAGAAAAAGGATGGATCGTTAAGACTTTGTATCGACTATAGAGAGTTGAACAAGTTAACAATAAAGAATAAATACCCATTGCCCAGGATCGATGATCTCTTTGATCAGTTGAAAGGAGCTAAGTATTTTTCTAAAATAGATTTAAGAACGGGTGATGAGTGAGTTTTATACACATGAATTGGATACATTCGGGCTTAATTTATTGTTGTTCTCAAGTCTTTTAGATTAGTTTTTAAGTGTTTATGTCTATTCAAGCATTTTTTATGTTGTTTTGTAGGAATTGGGACAAAGGTTACATGGATCGACGTTCGGGGTGGCTAGATTCGCGTTTTCGGCTTGCCATTTACACAGTAGTCACTTCAGATCCAATTTGAGTATTTCTACAGACCTTATTTCGAATATCTTAAAGAATGAAAGTTGTAGATCTACTTTTCCTCTTTTCGGATCATCTTGAATCATCTAAATCGGAGTTTGGACAAAGAAGTTATGTCCATTTTCCCAAAGGACGTCAGAGCAGAAAATGTCAGAAAAAGTGGTAGCGTCGAGGCGCTAATTTTAGGCTTATTTACAGCGCTGGGGCGCTATAAGGCAGTGTCTGAGCGTCATGCCCAGCGCTGGGGAAGGGCTTAGTGATGGCCTGGATGCGTTTTGGGTGAATTTCGACACCTTTTTGACTCCAAATTGGATTGGGTTTGTTCCAAAACTAAAAATTGGACTTGTAACCTATAAATACATGATGTAAGGCATAAAATAAGGGAGATTACATAGATTAGACTAGATTAAAAACTCCATTAAATTAGAATCTAAACCTAGTTCTTAATTAGTTTTGGAGATTGAAGCAAATTGGAGAACATTGAAGATCAAGAGCAAAGGAAGCGAAAGAGGGAACATCATTTCTTGACACAGATTCTATTTTCTTCTCTTATCATACTTTTATCTTTTAATGTCTATTCGATTGTGGATTCTTGGTTTTAATTCATTAATTATGAACTAACTCTTTTATAAAGATTTCAATTGAACTTTTATGATTATGAATTGATTATTTGATTTATTCTAATTATTTATGTTGAAGTGAATTGTTCATCTTGCTTTGTGCTTATTGATTAATTATCGATCGATAATTACCTTGTTACTCTAGAAGGAATTGAGAAAGGAATTCTAGGGTTAGAAGCTGGCATGGTGACATGTGACTTAGTTATTTGCACGGTGAAAAATTAAGTTTGTGAATAGAATGAGAATATCATTTGCCGCATGTATGTAATACATAAGGAATTGGGATTATGTGAGTTTAATTCAATTGTTTTGCATAGAGATATAGCAAAATTAATCTGGGTTAAATAGAAGGCAATTGATCACTAGAGAGAGGGCTTTTGGCATTTGAGAATTCACATTAACAATTGATGAGACATAATAATTGGAATAGTTGAATAATTGATTTATAATTCATAATTGGGGATATTGGAGTCTTAATCCTTATTTATCTGAATTCATTCAAATTTTAGTTGTTTATTTGCTTTCTTTTAGAATAATCTCTTTTAATTATTTTAATTTAGTTTTCTTAATTAGAAAAATCACAATTTGCGATTGTTTAAATAAAATTGATTTGGTTAAGAGTTAGTACTTGGTAATTTTTATTAAATAATTCCTCGTGGGAACGATACTCTACTTTACTTTATTACTTGTTATTAGTGTATACTTTTGCGTATTCATTGATTCTTGAAATCGATCAATAAGTTTTTAGTGTAGATTCTTGGGGAATTAATTTAATAATTATTTACCAATATTAATTTCAATCAAATTAGTCTTAATTTAAACATTTTTATTTTATTTTTATTTTTCATTCTCTTCCAATATTTTCTCTTTTTAGGTACCATGGATGACTTTGCGTATCAATGGCCATACGAACATGAGTCAACCAGGGGGGCGGAGATTGTGAGACTCGAGAAACTTTACGCATTATCGGCCTGCAGATGGAGACACTTTCGAGGATGTTTGAAGCTTTGAAGCTCAGCGTCATCAAAGTGTGGTGGTTACTTATGATTATTGTCTTTGGAAATCATATGAGTCATCAATCGCCATCGGTTTGAGTGCCGATGCTGATATGGTGGTGATTACCCCAATAATTATGTTTATCCAACAACTATCATCGAGTTTGGGGTATCACCCGGATTTTCATGGAGTATCAATCAAGATCAATTTTATGCTCCAAGTCCAACATACCCACCGGTTTTCGTGTCCACCTCACTACTGTGGGAAGAACATTCAAATTGGGAGGAAGCCTTGGAAAAGTTATTAAAGCTTTTGAAAAGAAACACGAGGAACAAGAAAAGAAACTTAATCAAATGGAGCTAAGTATACAAAGTCAGAATGCATCGATCAAGAATCTGGAAAATCAATTGGGGCAGATAACACATGCGTTGAACAATCGTCCTCAATACACTTGGCTCTATGACATGAATTCTGATACTGATGTTGAGCCCGAACCAAATCTATAACCGGATGTGCCAAATGATATAGATGTTGAAAGAGTGGAAAGACTTGGGGGCCAAGAAAAAGAGATCGGCAAAGATCTAACTTTGAGTACTAACGAAGATGAGCCAATTTCATTAGTATCCCATGTGCCTCCTCCACGAAAGTTCAAGAATCAAGGCGGTTTGCAAAACCATGCCCAATTGGAAGTAAATGTAAATAAAAACAAAGCTCTTGGTGATGTAAGAGCTGAAATACGAGTTTGTGGAGTCATGGTGGGATGAAAAGGAGAAGATAGAGGAAGATTCCATTATGTTTATTAAGCTTGATGCCCTAATCGATCATCGACATAATGGAGGAAACACCTAGTGGTTTCTTAGTTCTTAATGGGGATCCTATCTACAAAAGAGCATGCTAGGTGACTTCAATTCAAGGGTTTTTGCTAATGGGAACCTCCCAAAAGTAACATTGCTTACGATGGATGGAGGGTTCCTCAATTTTAAATGAGGGAATTGGATAGAGAATTGAAGAAGTCATTTGAGACTATAAAACAAGCACTTATTGGGATGACCCAAGTTCAAATTTTATTTTAGTTTTTATTAAGTTTTATATTAGTAGTTTTGAATTTGCATTTATTTAGGATTTAATAAAATTGCTTCTATCATGGTTTCTGAGGTTATTCAAGTCAAATTCAAGTGTGGTGCCCAATTTGTTCCATGTCTTGCTTTATTCTCCAAACTTAGCGGACAAGGAGGAAGATTGCTATATTTTTGGGAAGTCCTCTGCTTTAATTTTTTTTCTATTGTAGCCATTGAGGACAATATCTAGTTTAAGTTTGGGGGCATTTTAGTGTCGTACTGCATATAGTTAGTTATCTGCATAGTAGTTTATTTTTTTTTTATGTGTTAGCATTATATTTTTTTTAGGTTGCATATAATACATGGTATTTATTTTTTTTTTTTGCATCTTCATATATGTGTTCATGTAGTATAATTGCATTTTTTCTTATTTTTGCATGAATCTATGTGATAGGTTGGTGTGGTCTTAGCTCGACTTTATGATAAGATTGGTTTTACATATTAACTTGAGCAGTGTTGATAATTGATGATGAGTTCTAATTTTAATCATGATGATAATCGAGCACATATACGAAACTTATATGTAGGTTAGCACTTAAAGTTTAATTGTTTTAATCCACTTGGTTCGAGGTTTCATAATTTGTTTACGAGGAAAATCTTTGTTAAAATTTAAGGAAATTAGTGAAGCTGGTGGTAAAGGTTGGAATAGCGTAAAAGCTTGAGTTTGGGGAATCTATGGGATATATATACTAAAAAAATTGATGAAGAGAAAAAAAAAAAAATAGAAAAAAAAGAAAAAAAAAAGAAAAAAGAAGAGAAAGTGGTTAGTTAGTTTTTGGGGCCTTTGTTACTTGAGCAGAAATGCGCAGAAAGTGTGTCTTAACACCTAAGCGCCCTAAGATCTTATATAGTGCAGGAGTCGTTGGTTGAAAGCTCGCTAAGGGGTGGCTTTATTAGCCTAATGGAATGAGACATTTACTGACCATGAAAAAAAAACACGAGAAAGAGCAAAAAATGCCCTCATGGTTGAATAAAAGTATAAATAAATCTGTATTTACCCTTAGATTTGGTAATTGCTTAGTTTTAACTTAGGAGTTGTCATGTTCACAAAAGTAATTGAATTGGGCTGAAATTTTCCTTATAAGAAGTTTGTTATGTGATTATCTTGAAGCGTGGTTGGTTAGAATGGTTAACAAGCACACACACACAACATGGGTGATAGCGAGGTTTGGGTTGACTAATTGGTTAGAGTTATGGATTTTGAATTGATTGGATATATTGTTTGAGTACCAATGGTATCTTTGAGGCCTGTTGCTATATATCATACTGATTTATTACTCGGTTCGTAGGTATATTAGGAAGTAGATTATGCATATGCATTCATTTAGTTGAGTTATTTTGTTTATTTTTAGTTCTTTTGTGTTTTTGCTTGAGGACAAGCAAAGGTTTAAGTTTGGGAGTATTTGATGAGTGAGTTTTATACACATGAATTGGATACATTCGGGCTTAATTTATTGTTATTCTCAAGTCTTTTAGATTAGTTTTTAAGTGTTTATGTCTATTCAAGCATGTTTTATGTTGTTTTGTAGGAATTGGGACAAAAGTTACATGGATCGACGTTCGGGGTGGCTAGATTCTCATTTTCGACTTGCCATTTACACAGAAGTCACTTCAGAGCCAATTTGAGTATTGTTACAGACCTTATTTCGAAACACTCAAAGAATGAAAGTTGTATATCTACTTCTCCTCTTTCCAGAACATCTTGAATCATCAAAATCGGAGTTCGGACGAAGAAGTTATGGCCATTTTCCCAAAGGATGTCGAATGAAAATGTCGAGAAAATAAAGCGAAGCGCCAAGGGGCGCCCTAATGTTGAAAAAGCCTATTTGCATTTGGCAAAAGGCGCTATAAAGGCGATTCTGTCGTCGTCAGATCTTTGGTATTTGGGGAAGAAAGGTTGAGTGCGGCACTGGGCGCGTTTTGGGCGAATTTTGACACCTTTTGACTCCAAATTGGATTGGGTTTGTTCTAAACTAAAAATTGGACTTGTAACCTATAAATACATGATGTAAGGCATAAAATAAGGGGAGATTACATAGATTAAATTAGAGATACACTTCATTAGATTAGAAAATAACCCTAGTTCTTATTAGTTTTGGAGATTAAAGCAACTTGGAGACCATTGAAGATTCAAAGCAGGAGCGAAAGAGGAGTCTCAAGGCTACTGAGAATAGATTCTATTATCTTCTCTTATCATACTTTTATCTTTTAATGTCTATTCAATTGTGGATTCTTGGTTTTAATTCATTAATTATGAACTAACTCTTTTATTAAGATTTCAATTGAACCTTTTATGATTATAAATTAGTTATTTAATTTATTCCAATTATTTATGTTGAAGTGAATTGTTCATCTTGCTTTGTACTTATTGATTAATTATCGATCGATAATTACCTTGTTACTCTAGAAGGAATTGAGAAAGGAATTCTAGGGTTAGAAGCTGGGCATGGTGACATGTGACTTAGTTATTTACGGTGAATAATTAGGTTTGTGAATAGAATGAGAATATCTATTTGCCGCATGTAACACATAAGGAATTGGGATTATAGGAGTTTAATTCAATTGTTTTGCATAGAGATATAGCAAAATTAATCTGGGTTAAATAGAAGGCAATTGATCATTCGAGAGAGAGGGCTTTTGGCATTTGAGAATTCACATTAACAATTTGATAGACATAATAATTGGAATAGTTGAATAATTGATTTATAATTCATAATTGGGGATATTGGAGTCTTAATCCTTATTTATCTGAATTCATTCAAATTTTAGTTGTTTATTTGCTTTCTTTTAGAATAATCTTTAATTGTTTTAATTTAGTTTTCTTAATTTAATTTTGTGTTTAAATAAAATTATTTGGTAAGAGTTTCTTAAATAATTCCTAGAAAATACTCTACACTTTATTACTTTTGTAGTGTATTGTTTCATTGAATAAATCGATTGGTATTTGAAGGTTAGGAAGGAGGATTATGACATTTAGGACTCTTGGTCATTAAGTTTTTAGTTTGGGTTTAAATAATTGCATTCATAGATATGATGAGCGAGTGTGTTCAAACAATATTTGGACAAGTTTGTCATGGTGTTTATAGATGATATTCTAGTCTACTCTAAGGTTAAGATCATCTTGAACACCTACGGTTAGTGTTGTAGACATTAAGGAAGGAGAAGTTATACGCGAAATTCATTCACAATCACAATTTTGGTTAGAGAAAGGTCATGTCATTGACCATGAGGGATTTCAGTGGATCCGGTGAAGGTGGAAGCCATGATGAATTGGGAACGACCAAAACGCCGAATCGAGGTGCTGGAGTTTCCTAGGGTTAGCGGGTTACTATCGAAGATTTATCAGATTTTTCGAAGATAGCTACTCAGTTATTGACTAACTTGGACGAGGAAGACGGTGAAATACGTGGGACGGAGAAATGTGAGACGATTTTCAAGAATTGAAGAAAAGATTGAGTGAAGCGCTGTTTGTCATTATCCGATGACCAGAAATTTTGTAGTTTATAGCAATGCTTCGCATAGAGGACTTGGTTGCGTGCTCATACGCAAAGATGGCAAGGTCATTGCATTATGCATCTAGGCGATTGAAGGATTATGAGAAAGTTTATCCTACTCATGATCTCGAGGCTGGCCGTGATGAGTTTTTGCTCTAAAGATATGGAGACATTATCTTTATGGAAAAATGTGAGATATACACGGACCACAAAAGTCTAAAATATATCTTCACCACGAAGGAGTTGAATATGAGGCGAGAGAAGATGCATTGGAGTTGATAAAGGATTACGACTGTGAAATCCTGTATCACCCGGGAAAAGCCAATGTAGTTTCCGACGCCTTAAGTAGAAAGGGTCGGGAAAAGTTGTCTTTGTTAATAGCTCAAACTGAGTTGATAACAGAGATGGCTAGGATGGAGTTGGAGGTGAAGTTGCCAAGTGAAGGAGGACCGATGTTGTTTGCGATGGAGATGCAATCTACCATCGTAGAAAGAAATCGAGGAGGTGCAACTCAAAAGCGATGGAGTGTGGCCAGAGTATAAAGGAGGCGGGTGACCAATGAAAAGGATAGTAAATCGATCTTGATAACAAGGGGTTATTGAGATTTGAAGGAAGAATTTGGGTTCCAAATGAGGCCGGAATTAAAGGAGGAGTTCTCTGAGAGGCTCATAGTTCAAGGTTTTCGATTCATCTGGTAGCACTAAGATGTATCAAGATCTTGACGAGTTTACGGTGGCGAACATGAAGAAAGAAATAGTCGAAATCGTTAGTAGGTGCTTGACTTGTCGAGAGAGTTAAGGTAGAACATCAACGACCTAGTGGCTTATTACGGTCATTAGAAATTACGGGTGGAAATGGGAGAATATCACGACGGATTTTGTGGTAGGACTTCCAAACTACTCGGAAGGGTATGATGTGATTTGGGTAATAGTGGACCGGTTGGTGAAGTCGACTCACTTTTTTCAATTAGGGTTAAGTATAACTTAGACCAATTAGCTAGACTTTATATTAAGGAAATAATCTCTAGACATGGAGTGCAGATCGATTGTGCGGATCGTGATCCACGATTCACGTCGAACTTTTGGAGAAGTCTACAAGAAGCGGTTAGGACGCGATTGAAGGAAGAAATCTGGCGTATCATCCATGTAGACGGATGGGCGGAGCGAGAGGACAATTCAGACGTTAGAAGATACGCTAAGATCTTGCGTCATGGATTTCAAAGCGTAGTTGGGATGATCATCTACCATTAGTGGAGTTTGCATTATAACAATAGTTATTGTGCAAGCATAGGGTATGCCGTCGTCTGAAGCTTTGTATGGGAGGAAATGTAGAGGCGCCCTTGTGTATTGGGATGAGGTAGGAGAACGCAGCGAGAATGTTGGGACCGAAATTGGTGCAACAGACAATGGATATTGTCAAGAAGATTCAAATCGTCTTCTAGCATTTCAAAGCAAGACGAGAAGAAGTTTACTGGATCCGCATAGAGAGAATCGAGAGTTTGAAGTAGGTTCGTACGTATTTCTGAAGGTATCTCCCTGGAAAGGAAAGATACGCTTTGGAAAGAAGGGGAAGTTAAGTCCGAGGTTTATAGGACCTTTCGAGGTATTGAAACGGGTAGGTGAGGTAGCTTACATGGTAGCGTTACCTCCAGACCTAGAACAAATACATAATGTATTTCACGTATCGGTATTGCGTCCTTATAAGCCGAATTATAAACACGTGATAGAATATGAGCCTATTCATGTCGAGAAGGACTTAACGTACGAGGAAACGCCGATCCAAATTGTCGATAGAAAAGAACAAGTTCTATGGAATAAAGTCATACCTTCGGTAAAGGTGATATGGAAGAACCACGATGCAAAAGAAGCAACGTGGGAGTTATAAGAAATGATGAAAAAGAATTACCCTCAATTATTTGTGTCATTTTTTTTAGCGAGATTCTGGGGACAGAATCCTTATAAGGGGAGAAAATTACGCATACAGGAAAATCGAATATTTTGTAATTCTTTTTAATAATGAATAAAATAATATTATTTATTATTATTGCGTGTTGAGAAGATGAAGGTCGTTCTATAACCTAAAAACGTCAGAACGTCGTAGTATTTTAACTACGTGGAAGAATTAAAGTGTTTGAATTTCTAAAACGAAAATAAAAGTTTTCCGAGAATATTTCCAAAAAACACTATTCATCGATTTCTGCTCGGGAACTATTTTTGAACTTCCAAGAAATACGTAACATTATAATATCGAGGTGATATTGATTATGTAATAATAACCTAAGTATGGAAAATGTAATATTTCGCATGCAGACTTAATTTGGGAACGTTAGGTTATTAAGCGTTAAGGGAAGAGAGTTGTGATTATATAATGTGTATACATTATATGAAGTAATGAATGTAAGTATAATACGACGTATTGTACTATTATATATCTGAAGAATGAGATAACGTATATTCATGAATTAATATACGAGATAGCATACGAGAATTATCGTGGGGTATATTTGTTAAGTTAAGTAATTTAAGGTAATGGACTTGTAGAATTGCTAGCTTATTGATAGAAGTCCAATAGGAAGGGATATGCAAGCCCAAGTGCTTGTTAATCATTAGTCCAATCTATTTGTAGCACAAGCCCAATAAGAAAGTAGTTAGATTAATTAACCAAGCCCAATGAGAAGCCTGATCCATGGGTAAAACCAAGTAGGAAGTGGGTAAGCTTGATGGGAAAACAATTAGTGTGATGACCAAGTGTTTTGGTGATCAAGTAATAGAAGTGGCTAGCAAGTTACTTAATGGCTAGGTTATAAATAGTAAGGAGGTGGAGAATGAGGAGGTTAAATGAGGAGGTGGAATAAGGAGGTAGATGGTTTAAAGACCATAATGCCCTAGCCTTAAGTTGCCTATAAATAGAGAAGCCACAATTCATTTGTTGGTTGTTCAATAATCATCCAACTCCTCTCAAATATAAGCTACTTATTTGGTAGAGCAAATAAGCACTTTTAAGCTAAAGCTTCTTTTGTTAGATTTCCAAGAAGAAGAAGTTAGACTTCAAAGGTATTGATCTTGTGTTCAATATTCTTTCATCTCTATTAGAATAGGATGATAAGGGAAGTGTTATTAATGAACATGTATACTAAGAGCATGTAATAAGTTAATAAGAAATGAACTTAAGCCGAATAATTTGAATAAGCAACTTGAACATTAATAAGTTGCTAGAGCCATGAAGAACTTATTATAAGTTCTCATATGATGATTAGTATGTTGATTATAGTATGAGAACTTTGATTGAAGGACTTAAGTTATTAATAAGTCATGAGCATGAAGATTATTAGTTCATAAGTTTAATAAATCAATGACTTATGAGAATAAGTCAAAACCTACTTTATTTATAAGTTGGTGTAGTAAATAACTCGTATTGATCATATGTTGGTTAAAATCAATTTAGAAAGCTTAGTAATGAAGATTTGACGGACTTCACACGATTAGACGATTATCATCGAATTCGTGAAATTCTCGGAATGGAAGTCGTATTTTGTGTTTGAAGTTGAAAACGTTGGTTTTCGATGGAGACAAGTCATATTGGTCATTATATAGTTGCGGACTCGAAAATGACCGAATTCTGACTTAGAACGAAGAAACAAGCGTTGAACGTTCACAAACGTTTATCGTTTTCGATAAAAATGAACTCATAGGTGAAATTTTAGCAAACGAAGTCAAATAGATAAAATTCTTGCATGAACGCATAGATTATGAAATTTTTGAACTGTAGGCTTTTGAACGGACCAATTCAGACTTAAAACGAAGAAGTTATGCGTCCGGGAAGTTCGTAAAAAATTTTAAAACTGCAAAATTTTCTAAGGCACAAAGTCCGCGCAGGTAGTGCCGACTCTAAGCTCGAATGGCGTACTACTGCAGTCATGAGGTAGAAAAGGTGATGCAATCTGCTAACTTTCGAGCAAGCAGTGGCGTAAGTCACAAAGCAATACTTGGTATTGTGGCTGGTCAAAAAAATGATGGTGAAGAATGACTTCAAGTGTAGAAGGAAAGGGAACTTATTAGTAATGAATTAAGATGTAATCATAACATGGTTAAGACATTGTAAGGTACTTGTAAGACACTAATGCATGTTGATTAAGAGTTAATAATCAATCGAAGATTAGCGGAATATGAATGACATAATAAAAGCCTGAAACCCTAAATAACGAATCTAAGTTAGGATTTACTTTGAGATGAAGGGTAAGATATAATAGTATACATACTTGATTGTATAATACCTAATGTGGTACGTTATATAATTATGTATTGTAGAATCATAGAGACTTAAAGTGTACGTGTGTTAATCAGTAAGCAGACGCTAAAGGCAAGTATTCTAACCCTTGTTCGATTCGATCTGGACAAAAGTTGCGGTAATTCATGTATTCTTTCGCATGAAGTTTTTAACGATGAAGTCTAAAGCCAATTCTTTCGGCTAGACTTATATTATGAATCTATCAAGCATGATTAATGTTACCAAGTTATATTGGCATGGTTTTTAATCGAAGACCAAGTATGCTAAAATGTTTTTGTCATTTAACAACAGGCACGTGAGGTTGTCACAACTTAAACGTACAAACGTTTAATGAATGTAGTGTTGATCAACATAGAGTACTATGAGCTGATCACTCAGAAGTGCTCGTAAGCTATGACGGACTTACGGACTTAGTGTCGGGTTGTCCTTTTCAAAAGAACTTATGATATGCTCATAGACTTGAGCCATAATTGTTATTCTACTGAGTATGGTTGTGTAAAACGTTTTGAAGGAAAAGAAGTGCTATTTTGAATTATCGATAGCACTTCGTAACTATTGTTCAGTTATTGAAGATATATGAGTTATATGTTTCAAGCATGTTGTTTATTAGAATTGTAGTACTTGCTGAGCTAGCCATGCTCACTCTTGCTTGAACCATATGAACACAGCCAAGATCGAGCGGACCGAAGGCTCGGGCAAGGACAAGGGCAAGGCGAAGACAAACCCTTAGATTAATTATGTAATAGTATAGGTGAACGATTGTAATATATTTGATATTATGACAAGAACAATTGAAAGGGTTACAAAGAACCTGGGGAATGTAATATTATTTTGGATATATATAGAGGTTATATTAGTCCTTTTGAGACTATTCAATGGAATGTGTGAATGAATGGTAGTACCGTGTAGCACCATCTGTCGGGTTGGAAGAGACCCGGATTTGGGGGCGTCACAGATATTATGTTTGTTAGTTTTCTATTACATATATGCTTATATGTATATATTTTATATCAGTTATAAGTTCTACGTAAATTTTAGAAGATGAGAAAACAGATAGAAGGAAGAAGAGAGGTTTCTCTGTGAGTTTGAGAATTTAGAAGAAGGATGAAGGTTAACAAGTCTCTCTTATCTTTTAGCTAACCAAAATACAAGCAATCAAATGTATAATTTAGTTTTAAAAGTTTTATTTTTGTTCTATTTAAAAGTTCTCTGTAATTCGAGGGGGACAAGGAGTAATGGCATGGAATAGGCTTAAAGAAATATTTTTCGAGACCTATTTTCCAGATAGCTCACAGAATCAGATGGAGGTCCAGTTTTTAGAATTGAAGCAGGGTACGATGACGGTGTCGGAGTATGCAGCAAAATTCAATGAATTGGTAAGGTTAGCGCCATATCAAGTTAACACAGACGAGCGCAAGGCAAAAAGGTTTGAATAGGAATTAAAGCCCTGGTTGTACACCAGAGTCTCTATGTTTCAGCTGAAGACGTTTACAACAGTGCTTGAGAAGGAGATTATCGCGGAGGGTGGAAGTGATGCCTTAACAAAATACAATCAGGAACAGGGAAAGAAGAAGAATAAGAATGAAGGAAAAACTGGTGGTAGTAGTGGCAGAAATAATAACCCAAAGAGGAAGTGGAATGAGGGTGCAGGTGCTAGATGTCAGTATAGTATCCAGCAGAAGAGGAAATTTAAAGCATGTGCTACTTATAGAAGAAATCACACTGGTGTGTGCTTGAGGGGTAAGCGAGTGTGCTTTAACTGTGGCCAGGAGGGTCACATTGCTCTGAATTTCCATCAACCGAAGAAGAATGCTTGTTACACATGCAGGTCAAATGATCATTTAGCTCATGAGTGTCCCAAAAAGATAGCTGGAGGTATAACTGAAAGCGAGGGAGGTGGTTGTGGTGGTACATTAGCTATTGTTGGACCAACGTCATCGAGCAGACCCACAACCAGAACCTTCAACATGACTGTGCTAGATGTGGTGCATTCAAAAGATGTGGTGTCAGGTATCATTCCAATCAATGATATAGATGCATATGTATTATTTGATTTGGGTGCTACTTGTTCATTTATATATGATGATTTTGCTAAGAGTTTAGGATTGCCTAGCGAATAGTTGAATTTCTCTTTGATCATAGAAATTTCAAACAGGGAGGTGATTCCTGTTAGATACGTATATAAGAATTATAGGGTGAATATTAAAGGAAACGTAATGACAGTAGATTTAATCTCGATTAAACTTGGGGAATTTGATGTTATATTGGGGATGGATTGGCTATTCAATTATGGAGCAATAATTGATTACCAAAAGAAATGTGTAAACCTTATGACTCCGTTAAAGGTAGTTTTCTATGGTAGAAAATTGCCTAGACAAGCGATTTGTCTGACGATTATGCAAGCTAAGAAGTTATTGAGACAAGGTTGTGTAGGATATTTAGCTTACATAGTCGATACTCAGAAGAAGGGTGTGAAACTGGAGGAGATACCAATTGTTATGGAATTTGTGGACGTATTTCCGAATGATTTGCCCAGACTTTCGCCTGACAGAGAAATTGAGTTCGTTATCGATTTAGCACCAGGGATTGCTCCGATATCGAAGGCCTCGTATAGGATGGCTTCGGTAGAGATGAAGGAATCGATGGTACAACTACAAGAGCTGCTAGACAAGAAATACATTCAGTCGAGTGTATCACCGTGGAGAGGGCCAGTGTTATTCGTGAAGAATAAGGATGGGTCAATGCGTCTTTGCATTGATTATAGGGAGTTAAATAAAGTCACTATTAAGAATAAGTATCCGTTTCCAAGAATAGATAACTTGTTTGATTAGCTGAAAGGAGCTAGATACTTCTCAAAGATAGATCTAAGAAGTGGGTATCATTAACTAAAGGTAAGAAAGGAGGATGTACCAAAGACGACATTCAGAACTCAGTATGGACACTACGAGTTTCTGGTAATGTCTTTTGGTTTGACCAATGCCCCTACAACATTCATGAATTTGATAAACAGGGTGCTTAAACCATTCTTAGATAAGTTTTTGGTGGTGTTCCTTGATGATATCCTGGTGTAATCCAAATCTCAAGAGGAACACGTGGAACATTTATGTTTGACGTTGGAGACGCTAAGAAGGGAAAAGTTGTATGTGAAATTCTCCAAGTGTGAATTCTGGCTAGAACGTGTGCAATTTCTTGGGCATGTGATTGACAAAGATGGGATTTCAGTGGATCCATCAAAGGTCGAAGCTGTAATAAATTTGGAAAAACTAAGGACACCCTCAGAGGTGAGGAGTTTCTTGGGACTAGCAGGTTACTACAGATGGTTTATTCAAGACTTTTCCAAAATTGCCACTCCATTGAAAAATTTGGAAAGGAAAGCTGTAAAATTTATTTGGACAGAGAAGTGTGAAGAGAGTTTTCAGGAGTTGAAAAAGAAGCAAAGTATGGCACCTGTGTTATCATTACAGGATAATACAGGAAACCTTGTGGTGTATAGTGATGCATCGCATAAAGGACTGGGTTATGTGCTCATGCAAAATGATAATGTCATTGTGTATGCCTCAAGGCAACTAAAGGACTATGAGAAAGGATACTCGACTCGTGATTTAGAGTTCGCTACAAGATGAAAGATGTGAGAGAATCAAAGAAGGAGTGTCCGAGAGTAAAAAGGTGAAGTTCAAGATCGATACCGAAGGATTACTGAGGTTCGAGGGAAGAATCTAGGTTCCATCAATACCTGAAATTAAAGACAAAATTTTGTCTGAAGCTCATAATTCAAGGTATTCAATTCACTCGGGGAGCACGAAGATGTATCAGGATTTACGACAGCATTTCTGGTAGCCAAATATGAAAAGAGATGTTATGGAATGTGTCGCAAAATGCTCGACATGCCAAAAAGTCAAAGCCGAGCTTCAGAGACCAAGCAAATTACTTCAGCTGTTGAAGATACCAGAATGGAAGTGGGAGCATGTTAGAATGGATTTTGTTGTAGGTCTTCCAACTACTTAGAAAGGGTACGATGCAATTTGGGTGATCATGGACAGGCTGACAAAATCATCACACTTTTTGTCGATAAAGATTAGATTCAATCTTGATCGGTTGACAAAGTTGTATGTCAAAGAGATCATTTTGAGACATGGAGTTCCATTGTCAATTGTGTCAGACAGAGATCCATGATTCACATCAAACTTTTGGAAGAGACTACATGAGTGCATGGGAACACAATTGAGAATGAGTACGGCGTACCATCCTCAAATAGACGGCCAAAGTGAACGAACAATCCAGACGTTAGAAGATATGCTAAGAGCGTACGTTATGGATTTCAAAGGAAACTAGGATGATCATTTACCATTAGCTGAATTCGCCTACAATAACAGTTATCATGTGAGTATTGGCATGCCACCTTACAAAGCATTATACGACAGAAAGTGCAGAACTCCACTGTGTTAGGATCAAGTTGGTGAACATCAACTGTTAGGGCCGGTACTGGTACAACAGACCGCTGAGGTTGTCAAAATCATCAGGGTAAGATTGGTAGCTACTCGAGAAAGATAGAATAAGTATGTTGATCAACACTGAAAAAATCATGAATTTGACGTTGGAAATTTGTTTTCTTAAAAGTTTCTCCTTGGAAGGGGAAGATCCGATTTGATAAGAAAGGAAAGCTAAGCCCAAGGTTTATTAGACCCTTTGAGGTGTTATGAAGAGTAGGTGAAGTGGCTTACGAGATAGCTCTACCTCCAGAATTGGAACATGTTCACAATGTCTTTCATGTTTCAGTGTTACGACCGTATAAACCCAACTACAAATATGTGATCGAGTATGTACCGATACAATTAGATAAAGATTTGTCATATGAGGAAACTCCTATCCAGATAGTTGACAGGAAAGAACAAGTGCTCAGGAATAAAGTGATGCCTTCTGTGAAGGTGATATGGAGGAACCACAATGTCGAGGAAGCTACGTGGGAACTCAAAGACAAGATGATGAAAAGATATCCTGAGTAATTTGTTTGATATGTGTCTTCGATTCTGGGGACAGAATCCTTGTAAAGAGGAAAGAATGTGACAAATGAATTGTTTGAGTCGTGATTCTAGAGACAGAATCCTTGTAAGGAGGGAAGGATGTAACGATCCGAAATTTTTATATGTAATTTAAAATATTTATTGAATTAAATAAATATTTTAGCTGATGTGTTTATTGTTAAATGAATATTGGATTGATTTGATTATTAGTTAAATAATTAATTCATGAATTGTGGTGGTGGACTAATTTAATTTAGAGTAATTTATTAATTAAATTGATGTTTGGTAATTTTGTGAGTTGGAATTTTTATTTAATGAGTTGATTAAATTAAATGAATTGTTAATTTATCATCATATTACATAATGGTAATATATTAATTTAATTTAATAATTAAATTAGAGAGTTATTAATTTGTTAGATAAAATTATAATTTATATTGAAATTATAATTCTATAATTCTATGATTTATGAAGCAATTTGATTTATGTGGCTATATGATTTAATAAGTTGATGTTAACTTTAATTAAATTTAAATATTAGAATTTAACTAAATAAAGTGTGACCATTAAACTATATAGTAAGTGATTTATTAAAATAAATTAAAAGAGGCTTAATATAGTTTTACCAAACAAGGCTTAAGGCTTTCAAGTCTTTATTTTAATTCTTCTTTGCCAAACAAGCCTTAGTGACTTGAATTTCAAAAAAAAAACCAAAACTGACATTGTAATAAATAGAGATATTATGTTTGTCAGTTTTATATTACGTATATTATTATATGCATATATTTTATATCAATTATAAGTTCTACGTAAAGTTTAGAAGAGAAAACAGAGATAAGGAAGAAAAGAGGTTTCTGTGTGAGTTTGAGAATTTAGAAGAAGGATGAAGGTTAACAAGCCTCTCTTTTCTTTTAGCTAACCAAAATACAAGCAATCAAAGGTATAATTTTAGTTTTTAAAAGTTTTAGTTTTGTTCTATTTAAAAGTTCATGTAATTAATTTTTATGAATAATTGTTGAAGATATGGTTAATATGTGTATAAAAATTATTTGTATAAGGAAATTAGATAGAGCCATGGTTAATTCCCTCTGGCTGGATCAACTCTCACTATCCCACGCTCTTTTCTCTCTGAGGGACCTTTCTGACCATTGCCCGGTCATTGTCCACACTGGGATGAAGTTTCCTCGCATTCCCAAACCATTTCAATTTTTCAATTTTATGGTGGATCTTGTTAATTTTCACAACGTAGTCAGACTTGCTTGGAATGTTCAAGTTTTTGGAGACCCTCTGCAAGCCCTTGCAGGGAAACTTAGATCCGTTAAAACAGCCCTCCTATGCCTCAACAGGGCTCATGGAAATATCTTCTCCAATGTTGTTCGGACTAGAGCTCTTCTCCATTCCACACAGCTCGCCATTAACCTTGATCCCTTCGATGCTGCTCTTCTTGCCAGACAGAAGGATCTTATGGATAGGTTATAGGCTGCCCTCATTTGTGAAGAAAAAATTCTAAAGCAAAAATCCATAATACAATGGTTCAAGGAGGGCGATAGGAATACAAGTTATTTCCATAACCAAGTTAAAGCTAGATGGTATCATAATAAAATCCTTTCTATTGCTAATGTGGAAGGTCAGCTTGTTAGTGGGTAGAGCAAGGTTAAACAAGTTGCTGTCGACCACTTCTGTTCACTTTTGGGTTCCTCTTCTTCGGTTCGCTCTGTTGATAATCAGACCTTGGCAGGTTTCTTTTCGAATCATGTCTCTCCCTTGGATGCCTTTGCTATTGTTAGGGAAGTCTCTAACGCTGATATTCTCTCCACCCTTAAAGCCATGAAGCAGAATAAAAGCCCAGGCCCTAATGGTTTTAATGTCAATTTTTTCTTGGCCTGTTGGGACATTATTGGCCCGGTTTTCACATCGGCTATCAAGTCCTTCTTCCAACAAGGGTGCTTATTGAGGGGGACTAACTCCACTGCCATTGCCCTTATCCCTAAAGTTCCTAACCCTACTTCTATGATTGATTATAGGCCTATTTCTTGATGTAACACTACCTACAAATGTATTTCCAAGATTTTGGTGAATAGGCTCAAATTTATTTTGCCGAAGCTCATCTCTCCCTATCAAGCTGCCTTTGTCCCGGGTCGGAGGATTGGGGATAATATCCTTATCTCTTAGGAGCTCTTCAGAAACTACCATAGGAATTCGGGTCCTACAAGATGTGCTATGAAAATTAACCTTCAAAAAGCTTTCGATTCTATTTCATGAGATTTTATCCTGGAATCTCTGAATCTCTTCAAATTTCCTCCTAAATTCATCTTTTGGATAAAGGCTTGTATCACCACAGCTTCCTTTTTCAGTGAAAGTCAATGGTGGATTATATGGCTATTTTAAAGGGGCTAAGGGTCTTCGGCAAGGGGATCCTCTTTCCCCTTATATATTTGTTATTGCTATAGAAGTTCTTTCCATTTTGATATCTAAGGAAACAAAAAAGCTTGACTTCAAATTCCACTGGAAAACTAAGCAGCTTTGGTTAACCCATCTATACTTCGCTGATGATTTTCTCCTCTTCTGCCATGGTGACCTCTGATCTGTTAATATCCTTAAGGGATGCCTGGAAAAGTTCTCCTCTTTATCGGGTCTTCACTTTAATGCTTCAAAACGTAGGTGTTTCTTGGCTAATGTCCCCCCTGATAACATTGCTTCTATCCTTTCCTCTTTGGGGTTCCAAGTGGGCCTTTACCCAAAAAGGTTTCGTGGGGTTCCTCTTATAACTTCGAAGCTTAGCCTGGCTGATTGCCGACCTCTTCTTGATAGGATAACTAACAAGATTTCCTCTTGGACTAATAGATTTTTGTCTTACCCTAGGAGACTATAACTATTAAAAATTGTGCTATTTGTCATCCAATCTTACTGGTCCACCATTTTCTCCCTTCATGCAGCTGCTCTCAAGGAATTAAAGGTTATTTTTTGGCAGGTTCTTATGGAAAGGCCCCTCCCTTATGAAATTTGGGGCTAAAGTGGCTTGGAGTAAGCTCTCACTTCCTTTCTCGGAGGGAGGTCTTGGAATCAAGAATTTAGAGGATTGGAATAAAGCCTCTATCCTCTTGCATCTTTGGAATATTATCAATAATTTTTCTCCTTCTGTTTGGGCTGAATGGGTCAGGACCTTTACCCTTAAGGGAAAGCACTTTTGGTGTATGAATATCCCCAATGACTGCTCTTGAATATGGAGAAAAGTCCTAAATCTTAGACCTACTACTATGAGGCATCTTACCTTTATCATTGGTAACGGCCGTCACACTAGTCTCTGGTTTGACCCTTAGATCTCTGATATTCCTTTGGCCTCTTCTCTTTGAAAGTAGTATGCACACAAGCCAATCATGTTTGATAATAAAGCATATACTTTATAACAATATTATTCATTTATTAATAAAAAGTATTAATTTATTAAAGGCTTTTAATTATCTACATGATGCAATTTTATAATATGTGATAAACCCATAGTTTTAAGCAATGCTTTTAGAATAATGATGATGATCATTCTAATGAGATCTAAATTCTTAGAAAGCTTAAAACTAAAATAGTTCTCAATCGTTGGATTACTAAATTGGGGATTAGTGAATCCGGATAGATTGGTACATACATTACTTGTTCATTGGCTGAGGATGATTGATCTCATGATTATTTGTGTGGAGACACTAAAGCAAGTATGTAGGTGCTTATTAGAGAATAAGTTCACTGAATGTGGGTCGCTAAGAAATACCTAATGGAGTTTTACTTGCCTGTCAATAGGAATTCCTGTAGTGATAGTAGTACAAGTGATCCTTGGACTTGAGATCATCATAGTATCTTGTGTATGATGAGTTATACTTTGACTTATTCCTTAAGACCCTTAGGGTAAATCAAAGGGTATGCTTGGGTATAATAAGTTTTACATTGAGATAATGTATGATCAATAAAGAATATACCGCTTCTAGTAAAAGAAGAGAAATGTCCTATGTGATTCGATAAATGACAACCCAGTAGTCCTTGGCCGATGAAAAATGAAATTAGAAATGAGTTTCTAATTTGCATTATTTGGAGTTGTGCATTTAAGAGTCGAAATACATATAATTAAATAAAATAAGACTTGACAGTAATTTCATGTCTTATATTTAATTGGGACATTGTATGATGGAAGGATTGAATTGTTCGGTAACTATTTACTCAAATGTTCTTTTATGATTAATGTTGAAATTTATATTATCTGAAAAGTCGTTAATCTCTAGGGAGGCTTATCCCTATTATAGAATAAATATTATTTATTTAAATAAATTATTAATTTAATTTATTTATTTAAATAAGATTAGAATTGTTCTAATTGATTTATTCACAACCGGTTTTATATGGAGAACCTAAAGGGTCACACCATAAAAGGAAGAATAATTATTTAAGAAGCAAATTGCATAATCTTAATAATAAGTTAAATATATTTAATTTAATCTATGGTGATAGAATAAATTAAATAGTTTAATATTTATTATTTAATATTTTGGAAATATTAAATATAAATTAATAAGAGGAGTCTTATTATTATTATTATTATTACTATTATTATTATTTAATTCCTAAAGGAGTTTGGGAATTAATTAATAAAAGTACTCTCATATAATCCTAATAAGATTAGGAGGTTAAATTAATTAAAGATTTTAATTAATTAATCCTAATAAGATTGGGATCATAATTAATTAATGGAATTTAAATAATTAAAATAAAAACTCAATTCCTTAATTGTTAAGGAGAGTTGCCCACATCTATAAATAAGAGGAGTCTTATTATGGGTGGGGTGGTTGTTGACTTTTTCACAACAGACGTGATTCCAATTGTTGGAGAATACGCCTTTTTCTATGAGAGATAGAAAAGTAGGGTTTAGCCAACCACCCTTCTTCTTGAATATTTCTTCTTCCTTGGTGGATCACCTCTAGAGGCCAAACACTTGGGTGGCTAACGTTGATCAAAGGAAGGAACCAAACCCGGTGGATTCAAGTTCAAGGGTATGATTCTTGTTCTTTATCTTTGCATTTAATTAATAATTGCGCATAAATGATGATCCGGGTATATGATTTGTAAAATTTTAAAACTCTGATTTTCCATGCTTCCGCTTATTTTTGTAATTTGATTGCGTTCATGAATATTACAAACCTAACAGTGGCATCAGAGCCAAACCTTTATGTGAATTATTAATTGTTTTATTTTGATATGTATATTGATGTGTTTAGAACAATTTAATTGGGCATAATTTGTTGTATAAAATTTATTTTTAAAAAAAGAAGGAAAAGCTGTAAATAATTATGAGGCCTGCTTTTAGCGATCCCGCTTTCTTGTTTGCTTTCGCATCATTCAAGGAACTTATATATATATGATATTTAATAAGGAATCTTTAATATGTATATTTATATATTATCATCTTGTAGAATGATTTCTTTTATATATATATATATATATATATATATATATATATATATATATATATATATATATATATATATATATATCACGTTGTTGAATCACTTGCTTTTATATATATATATATATATATATATATATATATATTATTCTTAATAATTTTATAATAATTAAAATAAAAAGTTTATTTTAATATTAAAATAAAAGTTTATTTTAATCTTAAAATAAAAAAGTTTATTTTAATTTTAAAATTGGATTTCATGCTGACTAATTAGAGTTGGAATTGGATTCCATGATAACTAATTGGAGTTGAAATTGGATTTCATGTTTCCTAAAATAAAAGAGTTTATTTGTGAATAGAAAAGTGAATCCATGTTTCCTTAAATAAATGAGTTTATTTAGATATGAAATAAGATTTCATATTATTCAAAATAAAAGAGTTTATTTTTGAATAGGAAAGAGAATCTGTGTTTCCTTTAATAAAGTTTTTTATATACTTGGAATTAGATTCCATAATTAATTAAAATAATGAGTTTATTTTGATTAAAATAAAATAGTTTATTTTATTCAAAATTGGATAAATTAAAATAAAAGAGGTTTATTTTGATTTAAATTTGGATTAAAATAAAGGAGTTTATTTTGATTCAAAATTAGATTTTATGCTAACTAAATTTGTTTATTAAATGATATCAATATATATATATATATATATATATTGAATGTTTATTATTCATGAGATGAATATTATTTATTGATGCATATGGTGATGTGTATGATAATAAATGGGATTGATTATGGACTATTGACCAATGTGATTGGATTTTATTTTAGTTGGATGCATGAATGAATGAGTTTTATTAAATAGGGTCTCATGTACCTCGCCTTCTCTAAATTTTTTCTTAATGTAAATTCTAACTCCCTCCTATGTACTTTCCCTTGACTGCTGATCAAGGTTTCTATTTATTTTAAATAGTTTTGTCATAGGAATAGTTAGAATTATTTTCAAGAATTAGAAATCAAGGAGCAAGGAGTGCTTGAAGACCCGTTTGTAATGGAGCCCGAGTTTAAATGTAATAGTTATATTTAAATATTAATTCTTGCACCCCTAGGGTTTGACCTTTTTGGTTCACTTGGTGGCTCTAGTGAACCAAACTAGAATAAAAGTTCGTAATTAATCCGGGTAGAATATAGTATTCTATATGTGCATGCTTATACAATATATATATATATATATTATGCAAACATGCTTCGCATGTTAATTAATATGACGCGTATTTTATATATATATATATATATATGTGCATGCGCGCTAAAAAAGATGAGACAAATTAATAACAAACCCCTCAAATATTTTATATTAAGTCCTAAGCGTTCAAAGATATTTGGAATATCGAACGTCGCCTTCTAGCATGATAAAAAAAATAGAGTATCAATTAATTATTATAAGTTTGTTGTGTCACCAAAAGACTTATCTTAATTCTTTGAGATGTTAATTTTATCATATTTGATGCTTATAAAGAAAATTGAACAATGTTGTTTTGTTGTGTCACCACAAGGACAATATTTTTCTTTTTTGAATATATGGAGTGCTAGGTTGGACTTAACTTGGATAATTTTGATTCGGATGTGCCACCACTTGTTCAAAATAATCTAAGAGGCAAAATACAAGGAGTTGCATAGTTGATGTAATTGACAAGAGTTGTCTACCTATTTATTTATATATAGTTTGTTGTGTACCCACAAGGCTATATACATTTGAAATGGGATCCTTATTCTCACTAACAAATCTTTAATTAGATTTTGCCGAATTATATAGATTGAGGGTAATATAGTTTGAAGAAAATAGTGGGAGATACCAATTTAAAACAAGACCTAATTTATTTTGGTAATTAATAAAAGAATATATGCTAAAATGTTGTTAATTACAAATTCATTTACAGAATTTTACAATGTCTAAATTACTATCACTACGAAGTATATTAGATGTTATTTAACCGGACCGAATTAAATGGATTGGTTAAGGAACTCGAGAAGAGTTCTCACGACAATAAAGCTATCTTATATCCTTAATACGCCTATCCCTGCAATGGTTGCAGACAATGCCTCTGAGGAAGAGATTGCTACTTTTAGAAAGTGGAAAGATGATGCACAGTTAGCTAAATGCATCATGCTCGCATCCATGATTAACGACCTTCAGCGTCAGCATGAAACTATGGATGCTCTTACTATATTCTTGCACATCAAGTAGTTGATGGTGAGGAAAGTAGGACTGATAGATATCATATATCTAAGGAGCTCTTCCGATCTAGAATAACCGATCACACTACAATACAGACACAAGTCCTTAACATAATCAATTTGATTGATCAATTAGGACAACAGGTTTTTTCATGGATGGAGAGTTGAACCAAGATTTGATCTTGCAGTTACTCCCAGACTCCTTCTCATAATTGTTGTGAATTTTTCATATGAACAAGCTAGATATCAGCCTCGCTGATTTGCTTAACATGTTGAAAATGCTGAGTCACTTTCCACTAAGAAAGACCATGTCTTACTGGTAGGGGACAAAGGATCTTCTGAAAAGAAGAACGATTCATAAAAGGTAAATAGAAAGGCAAAAACAAAGGATAATAAGAACAAAACTTATACGGATAGCAAAGGAGTTTGCTTCCACTGCAATAAGCATGGACACTGGAAAGAAACTGCGAGAAGCATCTTGCAAAGCTAACCAGAAGAAGCTTAGTGAAGTTTCGGTTACAAATATAGTTTTGTTCATGAATGAAATAAATTTTTCTTTAAGTCAAGGTTCTACTTGGGTATTGGATACCGACTTTGGTTATCATAAATATATATTTATGAATGGACCAAGCAGAAGTAGAAAGCTAAACAAAGATAAGTAATCCTATGTGTGAAAAATGAAGCAAAGGTTGCTGCATTAGCCATAGAAACTTATAGTTTAGCATTGCCTACGGGAAAAATCTATTAAGTCAATAAGTTGTTATTGTATTCCAGTTCTCGTTAGAAACATTATTTCCATTTTGTTGTTGGACAATGAAATCTTTGGTATTATATTTAAAAACATTTTTGTTCTATTTATAATAATAATGTTTTTATAGAACTAGAATATTACTTAATGGATTTTGTATACTTGACTTACGTGAAAAATTATTTTGAAAATTGAACAAACTAGTATAAGAAAATGAGATGATCATTCAAAGAGTTGAATGTGTGTATTTGCTGAAATACAATTGTGAATTATTTGAAAGGTTAAAAGAATTCAAAAATGAAACAAATTGGCAAAGTATTAGGATTCTTTGATTGGATCAAGGAAGGAATAATTGTGCAATGAGTTTCTAGATCATCTCAAATGGTTTTCTCACAATGGACGCCTCCTGATACGCAATAATTGATTGATGTATCTGAAAGAAAAAATCGTACATTGTTGGACATGGTGCGGTCCATAATGATTTTACCGACATTTTAGTATCCCTCTGGGGTCATGTCTTAGAAATGACTGCATATCTACAAAAAAAGTAATCTCAAAATCCGGCCCTAAGACTCCATAAAAGTTATGGATAGGGAGGATTCCTAATCTTAAGTATTTAAGATAAGGGATTGTCCAACATATATGAAAAAGTTTCAAAGGATAAGCTTGGGACAAGATTTGACAAGTATAGATTTGTGGGACATCCTAAAGTAAGTTTAGAGTATATGTTCTATAATCCTACTTAGCAAAAGGTGTTTGTTGCGAAACATGATACCTTCTAAGATAAAGGTGTTTATCATTGAAGGGCTAGTGGGAGTATAATAGAATCTTGAAGAGTTCAAGAACCACAAAACACTATAAGTCAAATAAGAGGAACCTGTAGATAGACCTATTGTACCACAACCGAATCGTAAATCTGGAATAGTACCGAAGATACCTAGGAGGTATGGATTCATCATAGATGATGATGATGAGGTACACATCATAGAAGATGATGATCCAATACGATGAGGTAAGATTTGTAGACACTCAGAGAAATAAATTGAATCAAGCTTCTCAAAAATGGAACATTTATTTTGATGAAACAATCAAAAGAGTTTGATTTTATCAAATACAAGAATAAACCTAGTGTGTATAAAAGGGTCAGTGGGAGCGTCGTGACATTCCTAGTATTATATGTTGATATACTACGGATAAGGAATGACATACTAATGCTACAATCAATAAAGATAAAGTTGTCTAAACATTCCTCCATGAATGATTTGGAAAGAGTATCTTAATTGGGGATACAAATCTATTTAGATAGATTCAAGAGGATATTTGACTTAACCCAAGGAACGTATATTCGTTTGATGCTAAAGTCGTTTAGCATGGCAAACTCCAAGAGATGTCTCATGTTGATGAGACATGGAGTGTATCTCTCTTAATAGTCCCCAAAGACTCCAAAAAGAGAGATCGTATGAATAACTATCATGTATGCAATGAAATGTACGAGACATGATGTTGAGCAGTCATATTCTGGAGAAGTTCACTACGAGTCAGTGAAAAACATCTTAAAGTACTTCTTAACCAGCACTAAGGATGTGATCATATTCATGGTGGGTCTAAATTAAAACTAGAGGGCTTAACAGACTCAAGTTTTCGAATGACAGATCAAGATTTACGTAGAAAATCTACTTTAAGGTAAAGCGTTACCTTGAACGTTGGTGCAGTGAAATTGGAAAGGTTCCAAACAGTAAAGATTTGTTGGTTTAGTGATAAAGACAAAGTATATAGCTATAAATGAAGCTACAAGTTGATTGTTTGGATGAAAAGTTCATTACAGAACTAGGAATAGTTCCTAAGTTTCATCTTGGATCTAAACATGTGTTGCAGCACTTTCATTTGATTAAAGAATCATTGAAAGATGGGAAATCACTATAGAGATAATGGACTCTCAAGAACAACATTACATATCCATTTACTAAAGCTTATCCAACAGCAGGATAATCGTCACTTAGAGAAGAAGAGTATGAGATACCATGACGATTGGCTTTAGTGCAAGTGGGAGATTAAAAGTAGTATGCACACAAGCCAATCATGTTTGATGATAAAGCATATACTTTGTAACAATCTTATTCATTTATTAATAAAAAGTATTAATTTATTAAAGGCTTTTAATTATCTACATGATGTTGTTTTATAATATGTGATAAACTCATAGTTTTAAGCAATGCTTTTAGAATAATGATGATGATCATTCTAATGAGATCTAAATTCTTAGAAAGCTTAAAACTAAAATAGTTCCCAATCGTTGGATTACTAAATTGGGGATTAGTGAATCCGGAAAGATTGGTACATATGTTGCTTGCTCATTGGATGAGGATGATTGATCTCATGATTATTTGTGTGGAGACACTAAAGCAAGTATGTAGGTGCTTATTAGAGAATAAGTTCACTGAACGTGGCTCGCTAAAGAATACCTAATGGAGTTTTACTTGTCTGTCAATAGGAATTCATGTAGTGATAGTAGTACAAGTGATCCTTGGACTTGAGATCATCATAGTATCTTGTGTATAATAAGTTATACTTTGACTTGTTCCTTAAGACCCTTAGGGTATATCAAAAGGTATGCTTGGGTATAATAAGTTGTACATGGAGATAATATATGATCAATAAAGAATCTACCGCTTCTAATAAAAGAAGAGAAATGTCCTATGTGATTCGATAAATGACAACCCAGTGAGTCCTTAGCAGGTAGAATGAAATTAGAAATGAGTTTCTAATTTGCATTATTTGAGTTGTGCATTTAAGAGTCGAAATACATATAATTAAATAAAATAAGACTTGACAGTAATTCCATGTCTTATATTTAATTGGGCCATTGTAAAGTGAAAGGATTGAATTGTACGGTAACTATTTACTCAAAGGTTCTTTTATGATTAATGTTGAAATCTATATTATCTGGAAAGTCGTTAATCGCTAGGGAGGCTTATCTCTATTGTAGAATAAATATTATTTATATAAATAAATTAATAGTTTAATTTATTTATTTAAATAAGATTAGAATTGTTCTACCGGTTTTATATGGAGAACCTAAAGGGTCACACCATAAAAGGAAGAATAATTATTTAAGAAGCAAATGGCATAATCGTAATAATAAGTTAAGAATATTTAATTTAATCTATGGTGATAGAATAAATTAAATAGTTTAATATTTATTATTTAATATTTTGGAATTATTAAATATAAATTAATAAGAGGAGTCTTATTATTATTATTACTATTATTATTATTTAATTCCTAAAGGAGTTTGGGAATTAATTAATAAAAGTACTCTCATATAATCCTAATAAGATTAGGAGGTTAAATTAATTAAAAGATTTTAATTAATTATTCCTAATAAGATTGGGAGCATAATTAATTAAAGGAATTTAATTAATTAAAATAAAAACTCAATTCCTTAATTGTTAAGGAGAGTTGCCCACATCTATAAATAAGAGGAGTCTTATTATGGGTGGGGTGGTTGTTGACTTTTTCACAACAGACGTGATTCCAATTGTTGGAGAGTACGCCTTTTTCTATGAGAGATAAAAAAGTAGGGTTTAGCCAACCACCTTTCTTCTTGAATATTTCTTCTTCCTTGGTGGATCACCTCTAGAGGCCAAACACTTGGGTGGCTAACGTTGATCAAAGGAAGGAACCAAACCCAGTGGATTCAAGTTGAACGCGAAAATGATTGGAGGTAAACTTGTACCTGAGGAAGCTCGAATCTTCAAGGGTATGATTCTTGTTCTTTATCTTTTTTTTTAATTAATAATTACGCATAAAGGATGATCCGGGTATATGGTTTGTAAAATTTTAAAACTCTGATTTTCCATGCTTCCGCTTATTTTTGCAATTTGATTTCGTTCATGAATATTATAAACCTAACACTCTTTCCTCTCCCCTTATTTCAAACTCTGGTCTAGGTCAAAATTTCATGGTTACCAGTATTATTTGTAACTCTAATTGGATCCTTCTTGCTTCGAACCACCAATCTCTTATCGAATTCCGATAATTTTTTAATAGGACGACTCCTTGCGACTCTGCTAAGGAGGAGGACACTATTTTATGGGATAACATAAAGACTTCAGGAGTCTCGACCTCTATCATCTAGAGGTCCATTCGTTCTGTAGGAAATTTTGTGGCCTAGGATAAGCTTGTCTGTCATAAATTCATACCCGCGAGGTACTCTTTTTTCTGTGGCTTGCTTTCCATAATGGGTTGTGTACCATGGACATGTTATTAAACTTTCGTCTTGATGTCGATCCTATCTGCCCCTTGTGAAATGCTCACAACTAGACTTTCAGCCATTTTTTCTTCCAATGCCCTTATTCCTATCAATTACTGGTTTCTACTCTTCGCCAATGTGGGTGGAAGGGTTTCTCGAGCTGCTGGACCTCGATCACATCTTTTCTTATTTCCCAACCTAATTGTGCTATTCATCATGGTATCCTTTACTTAGGTTTTGCTGTGGTTGTGTACCATATTTGGCATGAATGTAATGCTAGAATTCATACGAATACCTCCACACCTGTTCGGACTACTACAAATTCTATGTTGTAGATTATGAAAGGTAAACTTCACACCATTTGCAAATTCTAAAAAGTAAAAGATAGGCCTTGGTTCTCTCAGCTTGCTCTAATGTCCTTTCTCTTGATCTGGCTGCTTTCTGATTGGTTCAGGCTTAGTTGGGTCGGCTACTAGGGGTTTTGGCCTTTGAAGGTTTGGTCTGGATTTGGGCTTGTGAGTTCGGCTGTGGTGAGTTCGGGCTTTGTCTAGTCAGGACTCTTTTCTTCGGGCCTCAGCTTGGGTTCGGCTAGGGGGTTCGACTGTTGCAAGTTAGGGCTTGCTGGGTAGGGGTTCGACTTCAAGACTCGGCTTTGGTTTTGGCATAGGGTTTGGCTAGGGGGTTTGGCTAGTGGGATGGGCTACGGTTTGGGGAGCATCTGAGGCCTCGAATGTGGGCTGGGTGATCGGTTTTATAGTGTATACTTGCAAAGGGTCTTACTTAAAATTATTGTTATTGTTACTTATAGTTTGTCTGTTGGGTTTTATTCTGTAACTGTTGGTTATCGTTTACTTGTCGCATCTTTGTTGGGCATTTGGCCTTATAATCTTTTATAGTTATAACATCATAGGTCTTGTTCTATGATGTCTGTACTATATTCTGATTGGGGTTTTCCCATGAGGCTTGTAATCTCTTTTACTTTATTTAATTCAGTCTAAATTTAGCAAAAAAATAAAAAATAAAAAATTGTTTGCATATGTTTTGTATATGATTTAGAGTAGGTTAATCCGTGAAAATATGATTTATGTGAAGAATTATGTTTATAAAGAAATACAGTGATGTACTTATGATATGACTTATTTTGGAATCAAATTTATGTTCAATTCATGTTATGATGAGTAAATTGATTTCTGATTATAAAAATACATGAAGAAATGAAAGCAAAGTGATTTAAACAGGTTGTTTTGATGTAGTAACAAGTTTTTAGTGATACTGCTTTGTGGAGTAAAATTCCAAAATAATAATGTATCAAAAATAATTTGGACCAAAAAGAAATCAATTTTTGTCATGAATAGTACTTTGGGTGAATAGTACCCGAGTGAATAGTATCTCGTGAATAGTACTTCGGGAATAGTACTGTATTTATGAATAGTGTCTATGAATAGTACTCTATAAATAGTACCGTACGTATGAATAGTGCCGTATAAATGAATAGTACTCCGACATGAAAAGTTTAAAATTTAACAAGAATGTTCCGAAAAATATCCTTGTGAAACGATACTAGATGAAGCGTAAATTTTAAGGATATTCTACTAATTTCAAGGAGTATAGAAGCAATACTTCAACAAAATGAGTGTAGAATTAGGGATACAAAACAAAATAATATTACTTACATACTGCAGAGTATGGAAGAAAATATTATTTCATACGAATATTGAACAAAAATAATATCCCTTACGAATACGAAAGAAATAATACCCCTTACCTTAGTAGAAGGTTGGATACTGCAATAGTGAAGTAGCAGAATACTCTTCTTCTTTCTCTCTATAGCTTTTCTCTCTATAATTGCTCTTGTGAATCTTAGTGAATTGGTGAGAATGAAAGAAGAATGAGCTTCTATTTATAGGAAAATATAGTTTAGATAATTGCACGTTTTGGGGATCAAAATATTACAGTATAATACCTTCATCTTTTCTTTCATTTTTTAATTTAATCCTGCAAGTATTATCAAACTTGCACCACCTCCACTAATAGTACATGCATGTGAATCAATAGGTCATTTATGTGAATCAATAGTTCTATACATGTGAAAAAATAGTTACAATATAGTACCTTCATCTATACCTCCATTTTTAATTTAGTCATGCAAGTATTATCAATCTTGCACCACCTCCCCTAATAGTACATGCATTTGAATTAATAGTACAATAATGTGAACAAATAGTTATATGCATGTGAACTAATAGCAATTAATTGCTTATTTATCCGATTAATTACCCGATTGGTCAATTTAATCTCCAGAAATCAATTATTATTGAAATAAATGTCGAATTCCACTAACACTAATAATCCCAACACAATGGAAATATCAATTTCATCTTTAATCAACACGGACTTATTCATCATTAATATTATAACTCACAATATTTAACAACCAGATCATTCCCAGGACAGAGGAGGCTTTCCGATAAGGATTTCTCCCTATTGACCAAACCCCTTTCCTCGACAGAACTTTCTAGACATTGTCAATAATGCAAATAATAATATGAATAACTTTGTCGTCTCAATTATTGATTTAATAATATAAAATATTACGCATATGATACCGTGACAATAATTGAATCAATAATATGAGAGATATTATACAGCAATTACTGTAGCAATAATTAAGTATAACTGAGTGACTTCTCACATAAGCATCAATAATCAAAGATATTGTACAATACTGTGTGCTACTATACAACCACACGTATTACTGTACTTTTAATACCGGGTAGTTCACCAGTTTAACGGTAAAACTTTCGCCGTTATTTTTATAAAAGATATTTCTGTCATTTTTTAACTCCGACAATACTTTCGTTGTGGGGTCCACCAATGATTGTGTCGTCGTACGAATATTCCTTGTTAAAACGAATATTCTTCGACCAATCGAATATTTTATAACCACTTGCTTACTTTGCAAAATTTGTAAATATTACCCACAACTATAACATTATATCAAATCCACACCATAATATTCAAAAATATAATTCGAGAAAAAATCATCTTTATTCATAAAAGTTGGGGTCTTACAACCTCCCCTTCTTATGAAATTTCGTCCTCGAAATTAGGGTACGTACCTGGTATGTCGAAGAGGTGAGGACACCTCGTCAGATTCTAACTCTTGAGGTATAACGTTTGAGCGTAGAATATAATCCTTCTTATCCAAGATTTTAACAGGTATCTCCTTATACATTAAATCTTTTGCTATCTCGTCTAGTTCTAATTCAATAATGTGGTTCGGGTCGTCCACACATTTACGTAACATCGATATGAAAAAAAATCGTTATGAACATGCGACATACTTAGCTGTAAAGCGAGTCTATAGGCCACAGTTCCTACTCAATCGGGGATTTCAAATAGACTAATAAAATTGAGGGTTGAGATTTCCTTTCTTCATCGATTCTTGCTTCTAGAATAACGCCTTCTTGAACCTTCTTCTTCATCTTCATCAGCTTCGGGTTTGTGGCTTAAGCAACTTTAACTTTATCAATTAAAGTCTATTCTACTCGTATATTTGCTATCTTCACGTAGGTTCTTGGAGTCTCTAACTCTATCTCCATGTTTTTTAAGTCGTACGAAATGGGTCTTTGTGTTAACAACGTCACACTCGTAACCGCATACGATCTTCTACTCAACTCGTCAGCTACCACGTTCGCTCTTCCACGATGATATTGAATGGTATGGTCGTAATCTTCAGCAGCTCGAGTCAACGTCTTCGACACGAGTTACGTTAGTTTTGGGTGAAGAAATATTTGAGGGTTCTAGAAATGGGTTTTGTACTTAGGTCAATACAAAATTCGATTTCACGCTCTGGGGGTAGGCTAGGAAGTTCTTCGGGGTATACTTCAGGAAATTCATTAACGATAGAAATATCATTCAAAACTGTGACTCTCATCGAAGACTTGGATTACACGTCACATTGATACCTATCAACTTGCCTCCATTATTAACGGTGTCCCCTACAGAGAGTCTGGCTTCGGTGCATTCCAAGACTTGGAAGTCACTAGAAAAAGGCTCGGGGCTCTTTACTTATGGCTTAATATGACAATGATTGACTTTAGTGATTTGGTTACTAGAATTTGCATAACAGGTTGGTTAGGAAGGCTAACAACCTTACGAAAACAATCAATTTAAGCATGATGAGTAGTTAACCAGTCGATTCCTAAAATCACATTAAAGGCAAGTATTTTCAAAGAGATAAGATCGACAGGTAACGTGAGGGTGCTGATTTGAATAAAACAAGATTTATAAATAGTGGATGTAATGAAGGTTTCTCCTAACAAAGTTTCAACCAATAAGTCAAAGTCTAACTTCTCTGGGGTCAAATTTAAACGTTGAGCGCAAATAGGAGAAATAAAAGAGTGGGTAGAACCGATATCGAATAAGGTATAGACTTCGCAAGAGTTTATAATTAACTTACCCGTGATAACTTCGTTCGGGTTCCTCGACAAACACTCTCACTTAAACTACCGGCTTTGACTTGTCTGAGACATCCTTTGGTGTCACCATCCCAGTTGGACTTGACTTCATTACACGACAAAATTGAGCTAGGTGACCTTCTCTTACGCAATTGAAACACGCTTTGGGTTGCTGCGTACAATTTGGACGGATGTGTCCCTCTTGTCCGCATTTGAAATATACGACCGATGGTCGTTCTCCTTCCTTGGAAACAGGTGTTGGTGTTGCTGTCTTTCCATCATTATCGAACATTCTCTTCTTGAAATTTTCACTTCTATTATCTTGGCCATTATTACCACCGAATTGGTTACCATTTCTCGCATGATAATTTCCTCCATGATGGTTATCGTTTTTCCGATGGCCGTAACCACTGGTACGATTATTATCATGTTACTGGTCGTTGCCTTTTGGTCGGGCTGACTCATAATCGTGTTCTAATAACTAAGCCCTATTCACAACATCTGAATACAAAAAAAAATTGTGAGAAATGAGGTATTGACGTATTTCGGGTTTCAAACCTCTTAGAAACATTCGCGTCATTTGCTCCTAATAATCTACCAAATGGGATACAAACCGGGATAACTCAGCAAACTTAGCCTCGTTCTGCGAAACAGTCATATTATTTTGCTCCAACTTGATGAATTTCATCTCCTTCATGTGACAAATACTTTCGGGAAAGTACTTGTCGTTGAACTATTCTTAGAACTTCTCCCAAGACATCTTTAGTGCGAAAAGATGAGTACATTTTACATATTCCCACCAATAATCTTCTTTTTCACGCAACATAAAGGTGGCGAAGGGAACCTTTTGCTTCTCTAAGCATTCCAAGACATCAAATATCTTGGTGATCTGCTTTATCCACGCCTCCGCCTTAAGTGGTTCTGGCTTTCCTAAAAACTCTGGTGGTCCCAGCTCCTTGAACTGCTTAGCGGTGACTAGCCATGAGTTGCCAGTGTTTACACCTACATTTTAAACAGGAGTCTCTCTCATTTGGTTTTGCATAAATTCCAAAAAGTTCCTAAACATACCATCATTCGTCATTTGTTTACGCATGGTTATGATCATTCCAACATCTGTCCATCAATGCACTATGGGCCAATGAGGACTTTTGCCATATCATTTGTAACATTACCGTCATGATTATACCGAATAATCCCTTGTCATAATCATACCAATCAACAGTCCATCTATGCACGTAAGCCACAGATGACTTTCATCATAATATAAGCATGAGGATGATGACAATGATATAAGAATTCAATTAAATGAAAGCAATGATAAATTTTAAAGATTTATAATTTAATTTATCCAGAATTCAATAATATCCAAATTGTCAACATGATATCGCTTTGTGGAATAAAATTCAAGAATAATATTGTATCAAAAATTATTTGGACCGAAAAGAAATCATTTTTTGTCATGAATAGTACTTCGGGTGAATAGTACTCGAGTGAATAGTACTTCAGGAATAGTACTTTTTGAATAGTACCATGTGAATAGTACTCCATGAGTAGTACTTCATGAATATTACTTCGTGCATAGTACTTTGTGAATAGTATTGTATTTATGAATAGTACTGTATTTATGAATAGTCTCCATGAATAGTACTTTGTGAATAAGATGCAAATGTATTATGAATAGTCTTAGTATAAATGAATAGTACCCATGAATAGTACTCCGACATGAAAAGTTTAAAATTTAACAAGAATGTTCCGAAAAATATCCTTGTGAAACGATACTAGATGAAGCGCAAATATTAAGGATATTCTACTAATTTCACGGAGTATAGAAGCAATACTTCAACAAAATGAGTGTAGAATTAGGGATACAAAACGAAATAATATTACTTACATACTACAGAGTATGGAAGAAAATATTATTTCATACGAATATTGAACAAAAATAATATCCCTTACGAATACGAAATAAATAATACCCCTTACCTTAGTAGAAGGCTGGATACTGCATTAGTGAAGTAGCAGAATACTCTTCTTCTTTCTCTCTATAGCTTCTCTCTATAGCTTTTCTCTCTATAATTGCTCTTATGAGTCTTAGTGAATTGGTGAGAATGAAAGAAGAATGAGCTTCTATTTATAGGAAAATATAGTTTAGATAATTGCACGTTTTGGGGATCGAAATATTACAGTATAATACCTTCATCTTTTCTTTCATTTTTAATTTAATCCTGCAAGTATTATCAAACTTGCACCACCTCCACTAATAGTACATGCATGTGAATCAATAGGTCATTCATGTGAATCAATAGTTCTATACATGTGAAAAAATAGTTACAGTATAGTATCTTCATCTATACCTCCATTTTTAATTTAGTCATGCAAGTATTATCAATCTTACACCACCTCCCCTAATAGTACATGCATGTGAATTAATAGTACAATAATGTGAACAAATAGTTATATGCATGTGAACTAATAGCAATTAATTGCTTATTTATCCGATTAATTACCCAATTGGTCAATTTAATCTCCAGAAATCAATTATTATCGAAATAAATGTCGATTTTCACTAACACTAATAATCCCAACACAATGGACAAATAAATTTCATCTTTAATCAACACGGACTTATTCATCATTAATATTATAACTCACAATATTTAACAACCAGATCATTCCCAGAAAAATAGGGGGCTTTCCGATAAGGATTTCTCCCTATTGGAGCGCAATTAGGTGACCAAACCTCTTTCCTCGACAGAACTTTCTAGACATCGTCAATAATGCAAATAATAATATGCAAAGTTGGGGCCTTATAGTAATGAAGTCATGTGTAATGATTAAACAAAGGAAAATGGGAAATGATGGGGAAGTATTATATATATATATATATATATATATATATATATATATATATATATAATACCCACTCACCCTTTGTCGGCAAGAATTGAGAAGGAAATGAGGGTGAGAATTGTCTCTTATGAGACAAATAACCAAAAAATAAGGAAAGTGGGCAAGAAAAGAAAAAAAAATAATAAGAAGGATAAAGGAATATAAATAAAGAGGAAAAAGAAATCAGTATTCTATCATTCCCACCTCTCATACTCGGTAGAAAAATTTAGATAGAAAGAGAAGGAAGAAGAAGAAGATGAAGAAGATGAAGAAGAAAGAGAAATGAAGAGGAAATTAAAAGAAAAGGTATGTTTAAAAATCTTTGATTTATTATTAGATTTAAGTTTTTATGGATTTTATGTAAAGAGTACATATTTATGTATGTATTGGATGATATAAACTTACATAAACATGAATCAAATTAGAGAAATCAAGAAATCAAATGAAAAATGAAATCTGAAAATTTTCAGAAAAATTAGTTTACTACTTGATTTTGTAAAATCCATAACTCTTTGTGTATAATGAGTTACAAGATGAATCTTATGTAAATAGAAAGCATTGGAAGTAAGCTGAACACAAAAATTGAATCACCCAAAAATTCCTTGTGAATTTTTCGTGGTGACTGTTTGAATGAAACTGGTACGAAGGACTCATAGTTTAAAAAATCAGTATTCTTAAGCTCTATTGCATGAGTTATAATTTTTAATCCGACCGTTGGATCGTTGTAATTTTTGGATATGTTATACATATATAAGCTAAGTATATGTCCATAAATTTTGAACCGTTAAATATTAACTTATAATTTTTTATGAATTTTAAGAGGTGACTGATTCAGAATTTTTCGTTAAGCTTGTTTCTCTATGTTAGATGCGGAATTTGGAAGAACTTTCTTCTAAAATTTTTGTAGAGAATTAAATTGCACATGGAAAGAACATAATATCCGTAATTTTCTGATAAAAGGACTAATTATTATGAATTATTGAAGTTTCTGAATATTGGAATTTATAATTAAATTATCAGAAAGATTATTTGGGCTGAAATATTTTTTTCAAAATTCTTATAATATCATCTTAGAATTTCTGTAAAATTTTTTATGAATTATTAAAAAGCAAAAGTAATTATTATATTTTTAAACTACTTATAGTTAGTTTGAAAATAGAGGAAATTCATAGAAAATTCTATGAATAGTGGAAAATTATGAAATTTTGATGAAAAATATTATAATAATATAAGATTAATATTAATGATGTTTAAAAGATATAAAAGTATGTGGAATAAGTATTTCTATTTTGAAACTATTAAACGATAGTTTTTATAAATAGAAATAATTATAGAAAATTGTTGGATAATCCAAAAAATGTGAAAAATATTTGAAGTGAACAGTTGTCAGGAAATATTCGTTTGGTCAGAGAATATTCTTTTTATCGAAAATTATTCGTACGACGATGCAATCATTAGTGGACCACATAATGGAATAACTTTCGGATATAGAAAGTGACAGAAATAACCTTTTTATAAAAAATAACGGCAAAGTTTTTACCGTTAAACTGTTGAAATACCCGATAATAAAAATACAGTAATACGCGTGATTCCACAGTAGTACACGATATTCTACAGTAGCACACGGTATTGAACAGTGATTCATATTATTGATTCTTACGTAAGAAGTTACTCAGTCTTTCATTCAATAATTGTCACAATAGTTATTTCACAGTAACTCATATTATTTGATATGATATAATTATACCAGTTGGAAGTATTGTGAATCTATGTTAATAATTGTGAATAATTATTGAAAAATTGAAAATGTGTAAATAATTGATGAATAAAAGGTGTTGATTAAAGATAAGTATGATATGCAGATGTTTCACTACTACAAAACAGTAAATAGATTACGCGTAAAAAAACGCTGTAGTTTCTGTCAGAAAAACATCGTGGTTAAGGGTGTCATCTATTTGACACCCTTACACAATGTTTTTAAAATGTTGTAAATTTATTTTTCATAAATTAACAGATGCTTGAAAACGTTGTAGAATGTATGATACCACAACGTTTTCTGGCTAAAAATGTTGTAATTTAATGTATCAGACCACGTTTAGGCACATTTACACAACATTTTTAAAATGTTGTAGATAAAAGAAAAAAAGAAAAAAAGAAAAAAAGAAAAAAAGAAAAAAAGAAAAAAAAAGGTTGTGGTTAATCTACATTACCAATGCACCTGCAATATACTAATGCCATGATATATAGCTAAAAGGTCTAAATTCTCATTTAAATTTAAAGCCAAAATATATCAACCATTCAAAATACATCCCAATAATACCATTCGTTTATAGTTTCAAATTACTACATCCACAAAATATATACCAAACTATCCATATATGCATCTCAAATTCACTTTTCAAAATAAATATAAATGAACATGTTACATAGCACTGTAGAAACTAGAAATGAATCTGATCATGAAAAGAAACATTTATGTCGATGCAAAAACAAAAAAAATTAATCAAATTTTGAGAAGACAAAACAACTCTGCATTAAGAAATCAAATTGCTCCAGGAAACACCTGTCCATCTTGTTCACAATCAAGACAGATCGAATCCTTTCTCCAAGGGCTTGTCTGTGAACTGTTTCTGTTTGGACACATACACCTTCAATGCAATCAACCACAACAAGTGCTCCATCAGTAATACACAACAAGTGCTCCATCAACCACAACTTCCTGAACTGCCTGATAGAATCAAAGAATGGGGCATTACAGATATTACAGATATTTGAGAATGGGACTTCTGGTATATGTTGTGTATAGATACAAAAATATGCTTAATAGTTACTGTGTGGCATATTAGTTGAGCTTGAGATGAGCTTCTCATGAACCGGCCACTTTCTAGATCAAGTGAATTCAGTATATAGACAGTGTTAAGCAAACTATGGCAACTAGAACATGACGCTTATTTACGTATGCATTGAACAGTGAACAAGCATTAGTTTACCTACAGAGGTATAAATGACTGTAAGCTACATTTACCGCAGCAAAGGATGTCAAGAAGCAGGTGTATGGTCTCAGATACTCGATGTCAAGAAGCAGGTGTACGGCCAAAGCAAATTGAAGTCCAGATTCTATAGTGCCCCCTCCCACAAAGAAACTCTTCCTCTCTCACTAATGTTCTGCTGTTTTGGGATAAATTGGACTTCTATTTACAGACAGCCTAATTTTATCTTGAATTTAAAGAGACTTATGGTCACTAATTTTATCAAAGTAACCATCATGCTTTTGAAGTATCGAATAATAATGGAATTGCACAATAATCAATAATCATTTATGAACTTATAATATGAAATTAAAAGGACTCAATTTTTTGCGTCTTTAGACATAACTCATAATGAAGTTGGCTACTACAACTATTGGTTAGACCCCTTTGGAAATTTGATCTGTGTATATAGCACTCTCAAATGACAGTCCAGACACCACAAGTTAGGTTTACAAAATTATTAGAGGACCTCGCAGTGGGTGGAATGATGCATAAAACGGTATATGGTTATCTAAAAGAATATTTTGAATTACACCCTCAAATTCCTGAACTGGAACCACAACTTAAGTTTAAAAATAATAAAATAAAAAAAGGATTTTCGAGTCTCTCTTCTTATGTAAATGAATTATTTTGTCCTTGATACTTCATGATAAAAACAAGCTCATGAATGATGGAGGGCATACCTGCTGCATTACTCCAGGTACAAATTGTGGGAAGCAATGTGGTACACCTCCACTGTCCCAGGAAAGATGTAGTCAGTTAATCAGGAGATCTCAAGTCTTTAGGAGACTAGAACATCACAATTCATGCTACTCAAAATAAAATGCTAGAACTCCAGGTTGAATAATAATAATTAGATACAGATTCATAAGTCTCCACTTTTGTAATATGATTTTGAAAGTTATAAGTTCAAGATAAAATGATATGCTTCAACATAGCAAGGGTCACTGCTACACTAACCCCGGTCCACCTGGACAAAGAAAACATGACATGACTAATTGTAAAAATATATTAAAAGAAGTAACTACAATAGACTGTTAACGTTTAACTACATAGATTAAAAGAAATAACTCACCTCATTGATTTCTGGAGCACATGGGCGACCAACAGCCTCTGGCAAATTCACAGTAGAGTAACACAGGGATGCAACAACCCACTTTGATCTGGTTTTGCTATCCTCCCACATGCCCTGCAGGAAAATAGGCTTAAGTGATTCCTAGAGAAGATTGTTGATAGCTTTTACTTCAAGGCAATAAAAGTGATTCCTAGAGCAGCCGCAGAAGTTCTTTTCGTAAACTGAAGAGCTGCAAGAACAATCAAATATCAAAAAGGAACAAGATACAAAAAAATTTACTAGGTAGAAACTATGGTGTTACATACTTTTTGACAAGTTGTTGGACTGCATAAGCCCCATGTGTATCATTATGCACAGCGATTCTATGCCACTAAACTGGTTTTGACAAGTCCTTAGCCCCTAAAATTCTTTGATCATACATTCCCCCTGTCCCAACCGTAAAGATAGTTACAGTTCGACCATTTCTCAGAATCTTTTGCACTGGAACTTGTCCAATTTTTCCACATATAATTGCCTGTATATCACGTGAAACTAAGAAAATGAGAATTATTGCCATCAATTGGCAACCAAACTTATTAGGAGCCTTGTTGAAGCTAATGGAATCCATTACGAAATGAGACAGGTGAACATTCCCTTCGATTCAAGACCCCGACGCATCTGGATGTCTCCTCGCAGATACTTTCTAGTTTCTAATTCACACCAACCCTTTCATAGTCACTCAACACAACTTTTATGCCACAAATCTTCTATCTCCCGCCCCAAACCAAGAAAGACATTAAAAAAAAACACCCTCAACCCCAACCAGACATCCCAAGAGAAACCAAAAGGAAAATAGGAAAAGGGTTTACCAAAGTCCATTTTACTTCTCTAAATCATGGGGAGGGATAATAGTGAATTACCTGAAGAAAAAGGGCTGCACGGATCTGCTCGCTATCCGGATCATCACGAGAGTCTCGACCCGATACGCTAAGCGCTAGGGCTTGCTGGACCTGGTACTCCTCTTCCGACGAGTAGTAATCCTGCCGACTCACCGCCGGAGCAGCCGTCACGGTGGGGGAGGGAGGTGAAGAAGTGGAGGGATCGGACGGAAAATTGCTACCTCCATCGTTGCAGAGATACGATACGAGAGAGAAGAAACTAGACCCTTGTTTTAATTTCAAATTTTAAGTTCCGCTATTTTTTTTTATCCTCCGTGTTTTTTATATTGATAACGTTTTTTTAAAAAAAACATTATCTATTTAAAACTAAAAATTACCATTATAAATACATAACGTTTTTTTTATATGTATCTATAACGTTTTACTAAAAAATATTATAAAAAAATTACCACAACATTTTTATAAAAACGTCATCTTTTAAGTGTTGTCTTTTTATGACTTTGTAGTAGTGTTTGTTGAATTATTATTTTTTTACAAAAATAAGTCTGGCATGACTTGCCGACACTCTATTTTTTCTAAAGAAGTCTAGACCACAACTCAATTATTGTTAAAACATGTACAAGTTGATTTAATTTTCTTTGTGGAACCATAAATTCCACTACCATTATTTTATGCAGCTCATTTAGTTATTTTGTCAAAGCGTGTGTGCTAATTGTTTCCTCAATTTTCAGTATAAATAGGTTGCTCGGTTGAGCAACTAAAGACACACCATCACTACACTAAAAATATAAAATTCTTTTACTACAATATTGTAAGTATAATATTGTGAGTATTTCTGTTGAGTGTAAGGTTACTCCAAGTGTAGATAAGGAATGCAAGCATTGTTTAAGTTGATTAATTTCACAAAAAGCAGAATAAAGTCACATGTTAAGGTAAAGGGTATCATTTTTTTTATGGTAAAGAGATATCATTTTCTTTCATACTCCATATTATGGTAAGATATTATTATTCGTTTTTTCAGCTTATCATTAAATGGTGAAAGTCCTGAAATGATTAGAATATCATTAATAATTTGTGCTTTATTTAATAGCTTGACCTGGATCTTTCTATTCAGTTTTAAGTTATTATATTTGAGCCGCGAACTTCACATTTACTTGAACTTTATATTCTATCAGGAATTCTATTCAATTTTCTGGAAATCATGTTGACAATTTGAACTCTGGATAATTAAGTTGAAAATCATTAAGGTCTATTTTATCTTATTATTCTGATTATTTATGTCCATTCTGTTGGGAGATTGCATATTTAAAATTTAATGTTGAAAGTAAATATTCATGATTATATGTAAAGTCCTTTAAGGAATACATGTACAAGGATTTAGTGGTAGATCAAACTTATTAGGTTGATCTGGGATTTAATGTTTATCATTCTGTTAATGAATTTATAGAAGAAAAGATCAAAGTTGTTAGGTTGATCTATATCTTGAGATGTAATAGATAGGCTTAAGCAAAATCGTAGTCTATCAAGCTGATCAAAAGATTACAGAAGCCAAGACAGAATCGTAGAGCATCGAGAATCATAGTCTGTCTGCTTTGGAGGGCCTATCATGAAATCGTACACTACTACAAAACAGTAAATAGATAACGTGTAAAAAATATTGTAGAAGGTCTTACAGAAATGTCGTGGTTAAGGGTGTCATCTATTTTACACATTTATACAACGTTTTTAAAACGTTGTAGTTTGACACATTACACAACGTTTTTTTCTTAAAAAACGTTGTATATTTGTTTTCCAAAAATTCTTGGATGCTTGAAAACGTTGTAGATAATATGATTCCACAACGTTTTTTGGCTTAAAATGTTGTGGTTTGGTACATCAGACAACGTTTAGACTCATTTATACAACGTTTATAAAGTGTCATCTATTTAGATTACTTTATACAATATTTTTAAAATATTGTAGTTTGACTTTAAAATGTTGTAATACATGATGTTGTAATAGTTGTGGTTCACCTGTATTTGAGTTTAAACTAATAACTCCAATGCACAATATAGAATGCATAATTATATATCTTAAAGTTGCTATTAATCCAATTAAAGCACGAAACCAGATTCCGAAAGTATATATCTTAAAGTTGTTCTTAATCTAAATAACAAAACAAAAATTCCAATATGCAACATTACATCTAGGGATGCACAAAAGGCGAGGCTCATGACACAGCTTCAGGCCCGGCTTCAAGTCAAAGTCCCGCCTCGGTCAAGGCCTCGGTCGAGGCAGAAGCTTTGCCCGGCAAAAAAAGCACGGCTCGCACTGGGGTGCGGCACGGCTGGCATGAGGAACTGGCTTGGCACGAGACCTTACATGATTTTTATCCAATTATTTGTAATTTTGAACTTTAAATTTATAATTATTCATCAATAAAGTATAAAATTTTACTTATTCATTATTGTAATTTATAAATTATAATACATTAGTTTTAATTAATACATCAATAAAATTTAAAATTTTAATTATTCATTCTTGATTTCTTGTTGATACATTTAATTAATATACATCTTCAATGAATATAACTAGTTAGTATATTTAATATTAATAATAAGTTAGTTACTTAGTTGATTAAATATTAATAATAAGTTAATTTATTGTAAATACTAAAGTACTAATATTTAACAATAAAATTTTATTAATATTCTTTGTTACTTTAATGTTAAATATTAACATTAATTAATACATCAATAAACTAATTTTTAATATTAAATATTAATAATAAGGTAGTTTCTTGTAAATACTCATGTTCTTCATTAATTTGGATATGCTAAATTCTTGGGGGGATTTATGATTTTAGTTATTTTTTAGGTATTAATTATGTTGTACCAATTTAAATAAAAATTCCATAAAGTAATTAGAAAATTAACTGGAATTAATACTTGAGATATAATTATGTAAGTTTAATGATCATAAATGAAAAGATATGTGTTTAAACTTTACAAAATATATGTTCAACCGATCCTAGTACGTACTATAAGAAAATAAAATCGAAACTAACTTTATATTTAAAAAATAAAAGTTTAATCTCTGATATTTAAGTAATCTACAATATTAATATTTTACAAAATTAATTAATTTATATTTTATTATTTATGTTTTTAATATTTAATATGTAACATTAAAAAAGGACCAAACAATGAGGCCTTGGTAGGCCTTGATCTGAGGTGCCGCTTTGGCCTTGGAGTGCAGGCTGGCTGGCACTGGCTTGTAGTCTGAGGCTGGCACAGTCTGTGACTTTAAGCAAATGCCATGACCATTGACAAAGGCTTGGCACGGCTGAAGGCCAAAGTCAGACCAACTGGCTGACTGACCAAGTCAAAGCTCAAAGGCTCGGCGGAGCCCTGATGCGAGACTACTGTTGTGCATGCCTACTTACATCCAACACAAGTGTGATTTAATAAAACTAACTCGGTAATTTAATAAAACTATCTCTTCTAAGTTCCAACAACCTCTGTCTCTCCCTCTACCATTGTTTCATCAGCTGGCCCTCTCAAACTTCACCCCAACATCCTCCGAGTAGTCACCATAAACCTACACATTTTAAAAGAAAAAAAATCCATGAAGCCGTGATTTTAACCACATAAACTTACCAATATCGATCCAAGTATGTAACTGCTATGAGAAGCAGACCTCCATAAATTTGCCAATATCAAATTTAGGTGCTTTCAGGATCTTGACTTTCCTAATTAAGACATTTTGGAGTGGGAAGATGTTGGAAGTTGCCTTCTCTATCTCCCTGCCAATTGACTCGGGAATGAACTTGGCTACCAACTCTTTGAGATCACAAGAGCTTGCCTGGTTCCTCATAATCTCTACCATCTTGCTCAGATCAACCTATAATTCCTTGTTTCAGATCAACCTTTACCTGCAAAGTAGACTAGAAAAACCAAAACAGAAGAGTACTTAAAAAAAGTGCAGCCCTCTAGTATTAGAGGGTTGCACTTTAAAAAAAATGATCATAACCACAGGAGCTGACTCTATGATAATGAGCAGAAGTAATCAAGGTTACATGTCAGATAGGACTACCACACAGAAGGTGCTATGTTAACTTCTTGATGAGTTCCAAATGTGCACTAATCAATCTCCTAGACAATACATGGTTCATATGACACGTCAAAATTCTGGATGAAATATAAATTATCTACAGAATTTTTAACTCCTTGAGCAAGAATGAGTTATATAGTTCCTGATGCAATACATGGTTCCTGATGCTACATCACTAATCTACAGGATTTTTGTTATAACTCCCTCCTCAGCTCCCAAGATTCATTTGTCATTTTTTTTATTCCACAAAAGGAGATGATGCACGCTAGCTGGAGATGCATGGTAGGTAATACTACACTAGTAAGTGGTAAAGAGTATACCATATGCATCTCCAGCTTATAAATATATATACACACACACATAACGTGATCATCAACCAACCTGAACGGAATTTTATCATCAAAATCCTATTATCATGCCATAACTACTACATTAAATGCAAATTAAGATATAATTTGGAGGAGACGAATAAAAAGGTAGATTGAACTAAACTGTTTAACAAGAAGACCAAGATTGCCCATAAATACATTTATTTCAAATAGAAAACCTCTGCAAAATTCACAACACTGACCTGACCTTATCAATGCATACAGCTGTCTACATACTGGCACCGAGAAGAAGCCTTTGATGAACAGTGTGTAGATACTACTTCCAACATCCCCCAGTTACAAAAATGAACCCAAAAGTTTTCCCATATAGTATACACAGTTAAGTTAGTTTGGACTCATGACAAATCAAAAGATCCCCGCCCTTCACTAATTGCATAGAGTAGTTTCTTGTACATGACTTCCTGTTGCAACCAAACAATATATATATATATATATATATATATATATATATATATATAAGCAACAAAACAAGCACGAGGATAAAAAGATAGTTCATAATCCACAAGACGCGAGTATATCATTTTATTTTATTTCCATCTTCTCCAAAATGAAAGCATCAAATAAAAGGACTCGATGACAACGTACCTTTGTAGAATAAGGAGGAAGCTTCAGGTAATTGGCACAAGTCATCACACTTGGCAAATCATCATCAGCAAATTCTGACATCCCAGTCGCATTAGACACTGTGTTACCAACAGTTGACGAATGTTGCAACCACAAATCAAATGACAAGTGAATACGAACATATAGCAACAGAAGATTTATTTGTACAAGCACAACAAGTCTTGTCAAAAATTTGCACAAGCATCATACCTTTCTCACAATTGTCAACTTGGGATTTTGAACTGCCAAACCACCAGGAGGAAGCCGTGGTGCACCAGTTACAAATTGACAGAAAGCTCATTCCTGCTCTGGGGTAAATTCCCCCATAATCTCAAGTTACTGGATACGTCAAAAAAATATAACAGCAATTAAGCTTAAACTTTCAATCAAAAGACAAACATAACAACAATTAAATCCTACATTTCAATTTTGTTTGGCACAAGAGGGGTGGGGGTTTTTTTTTTTTTTTTTTTTGGGGTATTAGGGGCGTTTAGAGTTCACATACATTAACAATTGCAGGACTCTTTGCAGTATACCCGTGGTCAAACTTTATGTGATCTACTAGTGTCTCCGTCTGCATAAGAACAATATTGACATTTAAATATCATGTAAATGCAACAATATAGATTAAAGTATATTGAGAAAATAATTGTAAAGAGCATTTTACCTCCCACAACTCCCTACGCCACAAAGCAAATAGTCCAATTCATTTGGAGAAAATATTTGTAGAGATGAGATGTCAAAGACCTGAGGGTTTTGAATCATAAACATTTCCAAGTCAGAAATGCACAACAAATATTTATGTTGCAGGAAGTTATGCTTCCATGTGACTGCAGAACCATTAACAAATTTGAAGAACTGATAGAGAAATATAAGAAAACTGTAGTAAATGGCATATGTAACAATATTTGGTCATTGACATGTTTCGCTAGAGATAATACTAGTAGAGTTGAAAATGTCAAGACCTAAGAGTTATCGAGCACCCAAAAAAAAAGATTGTAGGGTGAGAGCACTTTTTTCCCTAAACCTAAACAAAATATTAGTCACAGAATATACATTACACCAGAAGGAGAATTGAGATTCAATATGATAGAATGACAACCAGAAGTAAAGTTTCAGCAATTGAGACGCCAAAAATACGTACGGTGCGGGATATGCTCTTAAAATTCAAAATTACATTAAATGATATTTTAACTTATCTAGAAAGTTAAAAACACTATATAGACCAGAGGGACTGCTTACCTGACTAAACCCAGATCTGAATGGTTCCAATTATCTCACAATCCCCGCCCTCACAGTAGCATCAACTACTAGGGAAATATATTCCTTTAAATTATTTATATCCACTTGTGAATTTAACAAAGGAAAAAGAACTTATGTCCATAAGAAACATCACTGGAATAGAATGGCAATGAGAAGGCTTATATACAATATATCATGATAAACTAAAGGATCGAGTGTACTACATTATCGTCGCCTGGTTTAAGAATGTAATCAGGATAGCCAGGTAGTGTGAAATCCAAACAGAGATCTTCGATTGAAGCCCCACGGAAACGTAGATCAATAACCTGATGATCTTGACCAACCCTTGATTCTAGGTACTATTTCCCGCAAACAAGAGCTTGCAATTCAAGTAATGTCTTCCCCAGTTCAGCATCAAAAGAAAGAATATCATGCAAATCAAGCTCCTGCAGCATTAGAGAAATCTTAACATCAAGCAGAACAAACCAACACATCAACTTGACATTCAAGGAAAGGGAAGTCTTGGTTTAAGTTGAACCAAGGAATTATCTTACTTGACCAAGTACAAGCTTATAAAATGTAGTTGATAATGGCAGGTCCAAAGTCGTCCGTCTTGAAGAGCCTTCGCCAAAACACGCCCAAGTAGCCTGTAGTATTCAGTTACTTTGTTTAACTGACTACCATCTGAACCTGTAGGCCAAGGCCGCGGAAACAACCCAAGAGGTGCTTGGATAAGATCTCCAGAAGAGACACCAGTATTATTAATCATCTTCCTATCTTTCTGTTCAACCATATCAACTTCCATCATGGGTTTAGCAGATACAGAAGTAGACCTCCACATTCCTAGTCCAACCTTTTATAGGTCATGACTCAAAAGGGGGTAGAACTCCAGAGTAGGCCCCAATCCAGTTCCAACTTCACTAAAATATTCTACTTCGAGAACAATTTTTTGACTAGAATACATCTCCATAACTTTTGCAGCAGAATCAAGAATACGATTTCGAGAGACACGATCTTTCTGGCGCTGCAATCTCCCGACCCGCACCTCTCTCTCATTCATTGTGCCACCCTGCTGCTGTTGAAGCCGATACAATGCACGAGACAATCCAAAAGCAGTTGAATAGAAGTACCGACGTCGAGTCTCAAAAGGAAAGAAGAATGGGCATGCTCTCGATCGAACAAGTCAGCGTACTCGCCGGTCCGGCGGCGCCAGCCTTTCCTCGATTGTTCCAACACTTGTTTCCAGTTGGAATTGAAGCAAAGCTTCACCGAGAAAGAAGAGGACGCCATGGAAGCTCACATAAACACTAGACCCAAAAAAAATCTAGAGAGATTAACTACTTTAAAAAGTAACCGACCAACAATTTCTCATATGTGATAGCAATTTTCCTAAATTAAAGTAAATCCTATTCGAAGTGAAAAAAAATAGAAGCACGTAAGCCTAGGTGAGAGAGAAAGTCGAGGTGGCGCAGTTTCCCATCAGCTAAAAAAAATACGTTGATTTTAATTTTATGTTTTCACTTGAGCGCAGTATTTTGCTGTGTTTTTTTACATAGATAACTTTTATCTAGTTAAAATTAAAAAATGCCCTTTTAAATGAATAACGTTTTTTCATATATATTTACAATGTTTTGTTAAAAAATATTGTGAAAAAAGTACTACAATATTTTTTATAAAAACGTTGTGGTTTAAGTGTTGTTTATTTACTACTTTGTATTAGTGGTAGAGTGGTCCAAACGCCTGCCGAGTCAAACTCAAGAAACGTAGAGTGATCTCGGAAGCGTAGAGTCTGCAAGTCAAATAAGTGAAGATCGTAGTGTGCCAGTACTTAAGAGAAATCGTAGTGTTCTCATCCATCAGCACCAGATCAAGCACCAAGGTGGCAAGACACCACGATCATGATCGTAGTATATCATCCATCTGCATCAGAAGCATTGAGTTGTGTCCATTGGTTTCAGAATAAAAGTCAACAAATATGGAATGGATTATAAACGTTGAAAGTATCGGGAGTCGCAATGACACAACAGTCATCCTTAGTATATAACAAAGGAACGTATTGAAGAAGCTAAGGAAAGTACTATGGGTTAGCAGAAAACACCTTTTTAGGTGTTAGGTGAATAGCAGTCTGCAGTGTCAGTGGGTCAGACGGCTGGATAGAAGATTGCCAGACAGTCACCATCAGTGTTCAGAAATTTTAAATACAATTAACGCCTCAACAAATGTCTTCAAACGGATAGATTTCAAAGGCATCATATATGCAAAACAAAAGCAGATGCAAAAAAAAAGTAAGCAAAGAATGAAAACGCTGAAGAACACTCAACGCTCAACTCTACGATCTGAGAAGAAAGCTTGCTCAGCTACTCAGTTCTTTCGAATTCAAGATTAATTGCAACTGAGTAGCACTATTCAAGAACTCAACTATCATCAAGTGAAGTAAGAAGTTCCAAGCCAGAAGGACTTGAAGAGTTCTAAGTGAACTGAGAAGTACTAAGTCTGCTGGACTTGAAGAGTTCAATAGTGAACTAAGAAGTTTCAAGACTGCTGGTCTTGAAGAAATCTGTGAGATTCAATGATTGTAAAGATATCCTTAGTGGATTTCCTACTCGAGGAGTAGAATAGTGGACTAGTAGCTTTGAGTGCTCTAAACCACTTAAAATTACTGTGTCTCTTATATTCCTGCCATAACTGCTATAACTGATATAACTGCCTAACTCCTATTAACTCGTTATACCTTAAAAGGAAAACAAATAATTCTCAATTCCGTTGTGATTAAGTCATTATCAAAACTAACGAGTATTTCAAAAGAAAGAATTTTAAAAATATATATTCAACTCCCCCTTCTAGATAACTTTTGTGCCTTTAGGAACTAACAATTGGTATCAAAGAAGGTTCTATCAAACAACCTACAAAGCTTTAGTAGATCCAATGGCACATTTAAGCGAATCAAAGACTGAAGGAGCTAACAAGCCACCTATGTGCAATAAAGATAAATTCGCCAACTAGAAAGTTTGTATGCAAGCCTACATGGATTTAATAGATGAAGATCTATTTGAAACTGTTCAGAATGGATCCTACGTTCCTACAAAGCTTGAACCAACTTCAGACGACCCAAACAGAATTCAGATCAAGGTCAAAGTAGAATGGACTAACAACGAAAAGAAAGCTGTCCAACTCAACAAAAAGGCCAAGAACATTTTGTTCCAATCTTTAGAAGATAACCTGTTTGAAAATGTGGTCAACAGCAAAACAACAAAGGAAGTATGGGAAGCATTGCTCATCATGCATGAAGGAACATAAGAAGTCAGAAAAAACAAGCAATCTCTTTTGACTCAGCAATATGAAATGTTTGCCCATGTTCCAGGAGAAAATGTCACTTCCACCTATGAAAGATTCAATGTTCTGCTCAACTCTCTTCGAGCCTTTGGAAATATTTATCCAAATAAAGATCTAATCATAAAGTTCATGAGAGCATTACCTAGCAAGTGGGATGCCAAAACCACTACCATCAGAGAATCAAAGAATCTACATGAAATGACTGTTCAACAGTTATATGGCAACCTTCTCACATATGAACTAGAGTTAACTCAAGGAGTAGAAACTCTTTCTGAAGGAAGAAAGAAGGAAAAAGGGGTTGCTCTCAAAGCAACAGATGACATCTCCAAAGCTAACACTGAAAATGACTCTGACTATGATGAGGACTTTGTCATGCTGGTTAGAAGACTCAAAAGGTTCATGTGTAAAGGCAAAATCAGCAAACCTAAGAAGTTTAACAACTACAACATCCAGGAACAGATAAATGACTTATACTATAACTGCAAGAAGCCTAGCCATTTTATTGCAAATTGCAACAAACCTCTTAGAGAAGAAATAAAGAGGAAATCAAATTCAAAGAAAGAATTCAAAGGCAACAAGAGGCTCCAGAAGAAAGACAAAGGTCTTGTGGCCGGAGGATCGTGGAGTGACTCAAACAACGACTCAACTCCCGAATCTGGAGACGATGAAGATCCTCAAATAGCAAATCTATGTGTAATGGCCAAACATGCAAAGGATAAGAAGAGCCTTGACAATCATGAAGTAAGTATAGATGAGGTATTTGATTTTAACTCTCTTGATGTAGATATTGATGATTTAAGAACTGCACTACATGGCATAACATCGATCCGCAATATACATGGAATGGTTCAGCTCGTTTAAAGATTATTCTCTTCTTCAAAAAGAGAAAGAGAAATTTCAGGAAGAACTGGAAACAACTCTTCTAAGTACTAACTCTCTCTCTAAATTTGAAGCTGAGAATAAATTATTAAAATAGACCAATGAACTTAATGCTCAAAGAGAGTCAAATCTAACTTCTAAGATTGAGGAACCAGAAAAGATAATCTCTATATGGAATAAATCCTCTTCTTTCATGGACTCCCTGATCTCCAGTCAGAGAAGTACATCTAACAGAATAGGATTAGGTTTTGGGGAATCCACCTCAGAACCATATGTAGAAAAGATAAAGGAAACTAGCTCTAGTAATGTTTCAAATATTAATAGAAGCATTACATTTGTGAAATCCTCACAGAAGGAAGAATCAGTCCATCTTTGCTCTTCTGATCCAATCCATGCTTCAAGTCATAACGGATCCCATGTTGGCCTAGGATTCAGAAAAGAGAAGAGTAACTTAGACACTACAATCCAACCTCGAAGGATCGTAGAGTCGAGTAAAATCAACTCCATGAACATGCAGTCATATTCGGTGACAATGGCTCTGGCAAGACAAGAGGATATGGCTCAGCTTGGATTGGTGCAGTATCCTTCAGTAAAGTAGCCTATGTGGAAGGATTACAACACAATCTTCTGAGCATAAGCCAAATCTGCGATAAGGGTCATCAAGTCACCTTCCTCAACAATCAATGTCAAGTCAGAGATCTGAAGACATCTTCTATAAAGCTGACCGGAACAAGAGAAGGAAACTTTTACACTGTTAATCTTGGTCAACTAAGCTCTGACGAGGCAATATGCTTTCTGGCTAAAGCATCTGAAGAAATGAGCTAGTTATGGCATAGAAGACTGTCTCATCTTAACTTCAAAAGCATGTCAAAACTAGTCTCCAAGGATCTAGTAGCAGGCTTACCCAAGTTCAGCTTCATCAAAGAAAGGCCATGCAATGCTTGTCAGCTTGGAAAACAAACTAGAAGCTCATTCAAGAGCAAAACTATCAACCCAATTGACAAGCCTCTGTAGTGACTTCACATGGATCTATTCGGGCCAATTCCAACGACAAGCCTTGGAGGGAAAAGATACTCATTGGTTATAGTGGATGACTACACCAGATTCACATGGATGTTCTTTCTAAACTTAAAAGATGAAACAAGCTCCCAACTAATCAAAATGTTCAGACTAGTGATGAACGAGAAAGGGGAGAAAATCAAGGCTATAATGAGTGATCATGGTAGAGAATTCGACTTCTCTGAAATGGACCAGTTCTGCACAGACAATGGCATCAGTCACAACTTTTCAGCTCCACGAACTCCTCAGCAAAATGGAGTAGCTAAGAGAAAGAACAGAACATTGATAGGGGTTGGAAGAACTCTACTAGCAATAGTAAATTCCGCTTGAATATCTCAGGCGGTAAGTCATCAACACTTTGCATGCTACAATCAGAACAGATCTCTTGTGCACTCTATATTAAAGAAGACTCCCTATGAACTGTGGAAAGGAAGAAAGCCAAGTGTCAGCTACTTTCATGTGTTCGGATGTGCATGTTATATTCTCAACAATGGAAAATAGTATCTGACAAAGTTCCAACCCAAGTCAGATGAAGGAATCTTTCTCGGATATGCCATAGATAGTAAGGCTTATAGAGTGTTCAACAAGAAGACGCTAAGTGTTGAAGGCTCGATTCACATCATCTTTGATGAAACACATGTGGACAAAAAAGTGTCTCAAGATACTACAAACGACAATTCAGACACTATGAACGAGGTCGTTGAGCTCAACACCACGATCGTAGTCCCAAAAAATGAAATTGTCGAGCTAGGAAAAGAGATCATAGAGAGAACTACGCCAAATAATGAACCTCCACATTAAGAAGCAGAAATTGATCTTAAAGATCTTAGATAAGAAGGAATCAGGACAGATGTTCCAACAGGAAACAGATAGGCAAAAGATCACACTCAAGACCTAATTATTGGAGATCCAAATGCAAGGGTCAAAACAAGAGCTGCCACTCAAAATGAGTGCTTCTATCTAAGCTTTTTATCACAAATGTAACCCAAGAAGATAGAAGATGCTATGGAAGACTCAAGTTGGATAGAAGCCATGCAAGAGGAACTAAATCAGTTTGAAAGGAGCAAATTATGGAGATTAGTTCCAAGACCAAGAAATCACCCAGTCATTGGCACCAAGTGGGTCTTCAGAAATAAGATGGATGAAGATGGGGTGATAACAAGGAACAGGGCAAGACTAGTAGCCAAAGGTTTCTCTCATGAAGAAGGCATTGAATACGATGAGACCTTCGCACCTATTGCCAGATTAGAAGCCATCAGGATATTTTTTGCCTTTGCTGCTCACATGAAATTCAAAGTCTTTCAAATGGATGTCAAAAGTGCATTCCTGAATGGTAAACTTCAAGAAGAAGTATATGTGGAGAAACCTCCAGGTTTCATCAATCCAACTCTCTCTAATTATGTCTATAAATTAGACAAAGTCTTATATGGTCTTAAACAAGCACCTAGAGCATGGTATGAAACACCAACTAACTTTCTTATTAAAAATGGTTTCACTAGAGGTAGAGTAGATACCACATTATTTCTTAGGAAGCATAAAGACAAAGTCTTATTAGTTCAAATATATGTTGATGACATTATCTTTGGCTCTACTGATGAAAAATTGTGTAAGAGATTTGCCAAGCTTATGCAGAGCAAGTTTGAAATGAGCATGATGGGTGAGCTGAATTTCTTCCATGGATTGCAAGTAAAGCATATTGATGAAGGAATCTTCATAAACCAAGTCAAGTACATTAAAGACTTATTTAAAAAGTATGGCATGGAATCAGCCTCTCCCATGAAAACACCAATTGCTCTAGCAACCAAGCTTGACAAAGATGAGAAAGGTAAAAGTATTGATATAACTCAATAAAGAGGTATGATAGGCTCTCTTCTATATCTAACTGCCAGTAGACCAAACATAATGTTTGCAACATGCATATATGCTAGATTTCAAGCATATCCTAAGGAATCACACTTGATTACTGTAAAAAGGATTTTCAAGTATCTCAAAGGCACACCTCAGTTGGGACTTTGGTATCCCAAGGAGTCCTCCTTTGAACTAACAGGATATACAGATGCTGATTTTGTAGGCTGCAAGATCGATAGAAAAAGTACCAGTGGCACCTGTCAGTTGCTAGGAAATAGACTTGTGTCCTGGTTTGCAAGAATCAAAACTCAGTATCTACCTTAACAGTAGAAGCTAAATACATTGTTGCTGGCTGCTGTTGTGCTCAAATCTTATGGATAAAAAATCAGCTAGCAGACTATGGGTTTGATTTCAAATCTATACCTGTTCATTGTGATAACATAAGTGCCACAGCAATAACACACAATCCTGTCATGCACTCTAGGACTAAGCATATAGAAATAAGATATCATTTCATTAGGGATCATGTTCAAAATGGAACTATATCTTTACAGTACATCCCTACTGAAAATCAACTTGTTGATGTGTTTACAAAGCCTCTAGATGAATCCTGATTTAATAAATTGATAAGTGAGTTAGGCATGCTAAATCTATAACCTTAAACTCTGTGCTCTATGTTAGTTTCAGGAGGCACAATAGTTATCTATAAAGGGGGGGGGGGGTTTAATAGATATTTTAAATTCTTCTTTAAAATGCTTTGTTAGTTTTGATAGTGGTTCAAACACAGCGGAATTGTAACAGCCCTAAATCCGGGTCCCAAATCATCACGGATCTGGTATACTAATTCTATAACTGTTGCGGAAGATATAAACATAAATTCTTTATACATTAAACTTTACACACTAACCCCAAGGTCGAGAACCTTCACATAATACCTGAATCAATATCCTATCTAACATACAATGATATTATCATACATTACTATTACAAATCTAACTCCACACATAATTCCCAAGTTGGACTTGTCTTGATCTTTTCCTTGTATCCGACGTATTTATCTTAATCTGCAATATTCATCATGATATAGCAAGGGTGAGCATAAGTTTTCCCAGCAAGTAAAAGTTTATTTGAGGATATATCATGATTAAAAGAATTTGAATAATAGCTGGCTAACATTCAATAATATAATTGTGAACTAGCATCAACAAACTTTCATAGCTGAACGAACATTGACATAAACAAATATATCTGAACCAGATGGTAATGAAGGTGATCAGCCTTTCATACCTGATCAACACATGCAATATGCATAGAGTACGAATCAAGAATTCTTAGACATGGTAATCAGCAATGATTAACCATAAACATTTTTGAATAAAACAACTTGAGGTTGAGTTAGAGAAAACTTGCCTGATCCATTGATTATCGTTATGCAACTTATTTAACTTTGTCTGAAAACCAAATATAAATAATACCGATCTTCAAATATTAGAATAATATCATCATAGTATAATATTGTTATATATAATTATAAAATAATCCTAAACACATAGCACATAACCCTATCAGTCAACAAACTACCTAAGACTCGGTATCAAGTCAAACTATTTCAGTCTGAGTTGAACTTCCGTCAATTCTCGGTGTACTGGTTACCCCATCCGACAATTAACACACTTATTGTCAATTAAACTCGGTCTCTAAGCTTCATTATTATTTTAGATAAGTCAATTATCATTTATAAGTTCTTAATATAACTTCCTAAACTATTTATGAATTTAGAAGATTTAATATATCATTTCAGTTTCTATTTCAGCAAGCTAAAACAAAACTGACATCTCTTCTGACATTTCGGTTACTCATTTTCGTAACCTAAAATGTTCATTTCAGGAAGCTAAACTACACTATTCACGAAAATATGAAATCAGCTTATTATTTTTAAATCTTTTGGCCAATCATATACACATGTATTCTATACACAAAAAATATTTTTCTGAAATTTTTCAACTCCCTTAAGTATTTTTCAAAAATCAATTTCTAGTTAATTCCTTAAGAAATTAGCTACGTCACGTTTAACTCCAGAAATTCCCAACTCTTGGTGGGATCATACACATATTAACATGAGCTTCCAGTTTAAATTTCGTGGCCATCAGAGTTATAGAACTCTGGTTATAGCCATTTTCGTCGGAAAATCCCAAAAATTAAAATGGTCATAACTTGCTCATTTTAAGTCGGAATGAGCTCATTTTTGGACAAGAGGTACTTTATACCATATATTTTCATGTCCCAAAAGGCCGGAATTTATTTCACAATTTAAGTGGCCGAAACAGCCCTTACAAAATTTTGGGCAGTAGCTTTTTCTCCTTTTTCACTTTTTCGTGCTTTGTTAAAAATAGTCTATACAGAAATCTACAACTCCTTTTTCAGTGATTCCACTTGGAGATGTTAGAAAACTTATCATAGTATCCTCCCAAATTTTTCTAGAATTTTTGAATGTCAGAAAAATGACAAAACTACCCCTACCCTTGACTGTCCAAAATAGTCTGTTTTTCCTCAAAAGACACAAAACTATTTTTGCTAAAACAGTCATAAATTTTTCGTTTTAAAACATTTTTAGGTAATTCTTGAGCCCAAGCGAAGCTAACTTCCGGGACTACAACTTTTATTCTTTGACCTTTTCCAAATTCTAAACACAAAATTCTAGAAATTCCATGTAAAGTGACTGACCCGAGTTTGTTTTCCAGTTTTGACGCTACTACTTTTAATGGTCATAACTCTTTACTCCGAATTCGGAATTAATTCATTCTGGAGTCTATGGAAAGCTTATTTAGTGAATTACAACACACCAAAAGCCCAGAAGTTTTAGAGTAATCTAGCTAACCCCGATGTTTCTATTTAGGGACAGCAGTTACTAGCTTTTCTAAGCTTTATAAAAATTGTTTTTCTTTTCTTTCTTTGGATCAAACTTTTAACACATAAAATGGTTAGATCTACACATAACACACTCTAAAACATGTAGATCAAGAGTTTTAAAGTTCAAAATATAAGTTCTTTATTTCATCAAATTATTAAAAAAAAGAAAAATACATAAACTAAGTGTTTAGGGTTTATACATTTTCCCTTTTGGGTTTTTCTTCTTGTTGTTGTTCTTGCTAGGTGGAGCTCTAAGTCATGAACCAAAGCTACTCTTGTACTTCTCTCTAAGCCCCACGGCAGCCCCCCCAATGGATTTTCTCTCTTTCTAGTTTTCTTTTGGAGACTTAGATCAAAAAGAGAAGTAAACTCTTTTTAGCAAATGAAATGCACTTCATTTAGTCTAAAAAAATTATATAGATATAACATGTATATCTATACAAATCTTCCCACAATCTTCATCTTCTCTCTCTAATAATTTGTTTTTCTTTCCTTATCTATTTAGAATGAGATGGAAAAATTTATTTGCAAAATAGATGAGAGATATTTATAGTAGGAGAAATGCATATATATAACATATGTATGTATATATAAAATCTCCTAAAATCCCTTCCATATCTCTTTCATATCTTTCCATATCTCTACTAAATCTATCCAATATCTTTTCTCTTTCTCTCTCCTATCTCTACAATATCTTACAATTCTCTCCAAATATCTTAGCAAATCTATGAAAATAACATGTGCTTATTTTCTCACCCCTTGGGCTAAATGTTGGGCCAATCCTTTACTTGTTTGGGATCTCTAATAATTATTTTGGGCCATGTATAAAATATCATAGTTCAATATATTTAATTTACATAACCTTATATATTTAATTAGGATTTCTAGTCCATTTGTTTTGGGCTTTAAATAATTAATTCAACTATTCTTTTAATGTTTTGGGCTTACAAATTAAATTTTTTTTGGCCATAACAAATAATATATTCCAACACTCTTAATATTATTATTCCCTAATTATTTAATTAGGATTTTCATGTACACAATTATAATTTAAATCCTTACTTACATACACTTAATTTCTTAACCCAATTAGACTTGCTATAAATAGGTTATAAAATTAATTAATTGAGAGGTATAAAATAAATCTCTTAGAATTTGTATATATTCTATATACCATAATTCTCTCATCCCATAACCCTTAAGTTATTCCATTCATCATTCCTAATATATAATTAGGATCACACTAGTTTCTTTTATTCGTTTATATAATAAACAAATATAAACCATCATATAATATTCATATTCACAAAACATATACACTTATACCCTTAATCTTGAATAATTCACCATAAAATTTTTAAATTCACAAAATTCCTTCCTAGAAATCTCAAATTCATTCACTTATTTTATGTCTAGGTTTATTATTCAACATCTAATCCATCATTTAAGATTTAAATAATTTTCTTAATTCTCGGGTTGTCACATTCACCCCTTCTTCTAAGAATTTTGTCGTCGAAATTCAACTTACTCCTTATACCATGCACCATTCACCATTTATACACAACATCATATGGTACCCAATACATTCCTCACAAGAGTAAAAATTTTCCAATAGTGTTGAGGAGTTATATGGACTATTATCTGTCATTTTCGAAAAGGTTATATGGAAATTTATCCGCAAACCGTCATAACTTACGGACATAGTGGGTGATTAGCCCGTTATGCCCTGTACTGATCAAGTACGGTTGGTCGGAACCATTTTCTTATTCCTCTTATCCGCCTTGGGCGCATAAAATTTTCTTACCTCAGTCTTATCGAATTTCGCACCAAAACAATATAGTCTGGGAAAATTTTCAAAGAACACTTAGAGTTTTCATAAACGTTGGTCTAGCCGAATCAAATAGCTTAGACTCATATCAATAATTCAATTCAATCAAAATATTTAGGTATAGCCAAACCCCGTTGGAAAATTAAAATTTTTGAAAATATTTTTGAGAATGACGTCATGATGCCGTACTGTATTAACAACCCATTTGAGGATTCCGTCATCGAGTGACTTTGTCATAACACATCATACAACAGTGGAACAACGATTTTAGATCAAATTCAACACTAAGTATTCCTGTATTTACAACTCCATCAACTTTTTATCATCTTTGCACCAGGTTACATGGTACATGAGTGATAAATAAAAATATATTTTGATATTTCAAATCATTATCGTCTAGCCGAAACAAGTAGCATAGACTATTCTTTAAACCGTTCAAAAATCATTACAAATCTGTTTTATCATCTCAACAGGTAACGAGGTGTAGGTGGCTCGAAGTCCATGCATACACAATAGTCACCAAGAGTTGAGAATAAAAATTCATTTTTCAAAAGCACATAGTGCGTATTTAGCTTCATGTCAAAAATTTCGAGTCTAGCATAGCTAGAAAATTTAAAAAACCTAATGTCTCCACTAATGATCAATTGCTTAGTAATCTATCTATTCCTATAATCCTTAATATTTTATTCACACTTAATTCTACCCCGTTTGTCAAACTTACCCTAAGTATGAGTTTTAAGAACTCGCAACTTAACCTTATATTCTCTACCTATAACCTATCTATCCGTTATACACATGAGAAAGGAATCACCCTCTCAACATGCATATAGCAAATAGCGCGACACAAATATTTCATAATCCCCACTTAATCCTAATTCCCTTCTCAATACGAATTTCATTTAATCCATATTCATAATCCTTTCCTGAATCTGTACAAATTCATAGTACAATTGACACACAAAAATCATTGCTGTAAACTTTTCAATCATTTGCTTGATCCTTCACACTACTAAAACCTTATCCGATAACGGGGTGATCTCATCGTATATATTACGATTCATTTCTACTTTACGATCGTTTTCTTTTACGATCACCTATCCCTATACTTTTAGTCTTTTAGACTCTATCTATTTATCACTACTGTGCAACTTTATTATCAGAGTTAGGGAACTCTATATCTTTACAACTCGCCGAGATTCGTCTTTGAATCTTACCGACCAACTAAGTCTATGTAAGTTAGATCTTATCCTAATCACTGCGGTTATTGGTCTCAGGTATTTTTACCTAAGGTTCATAACCAATAGCTTTGATACCAACTGTGACAGCCCCAAATCCGGGTCCTAAATCACCACGGATCTGGTATACTAATTCTATAACTATCGCGGAAGATATAAACATAAATTGTTTATACATTAAACTTTACACACTAACCCCAAGGTCGAGAACCTTCACAGAATACCTGAATTAATATCCTATCTAACATACAATGATATTATCATACATTACTATTACAAATCTAACTGCACACATAATTCCCAAGTTGGACTTGTCTTGATCTTTTCCTTGTATTCGACGTATTCGTCTTAATCTGCAATGTTTATCATGATATAGCAAGGGTGAGCATAAGTTTGCCCAGCAAGTAAAAGTTTATTTGAGAATATATCATGATTGAAAGAATTTGAATAATAGCTGGCTAACATTCAACAATATAATTGTGAACTAGCATGAACAAACTTTTATAGCTGAACGAAAAAATGAACATAAACAAATATATCTGAACCAGATGGTAATGAAGGTGATCAACCTTTCATACCTGAGGAACACATGCAATATGCATAGAGTACGAATCAATAATTCTTAGACATGGTAATCAGCAATGATTAACCATACGCATTTTTGAATAAAACAACTCGAGGTCGAGTTAGAGAAAACTTGCCTGATCCGTTGATTATCATTATGCAACTTATTTAGCTTTGTCTAAAAACCTAATATAAATAATACCGAATCTCCAAATATTAGAATAATATCATCATAGTATAATATTGTTATATATAATTATAAAATAATCCTAAACACATAACACATATATAAGACCCCAACTTTTATGAATAAAGAATAATTTTCTTGAAATATATTTTTGAATATTATGGTGTGGATTTGATATAATGTTATAGTTGTGGGTAATATTTACAAATTTTACAAAGTAAGCAAGTGGTTATATAATATTCGATTTGTCGGGGAATATTCGTACGACGACACAATCATTGGTGGACCCCACAACGGAAATATTGTCGTAGTTAGAAAATGTCAAAATTATCTTTTTATAAAAATAACGGCAGAAGTGTTACCGTTAAAACTGTTGAACTACCCGGTAGTAAAAGTACAGAATAATGGCTGTGGTTGCATAGTAGCACACGGTATTGGTTATTGATGCTTACGTGAGAAGTCACTTAGTTATACTCTATTATTGCTACAGTAACTGCTGCATCATATCTCTCATATTATTGATTCAATAATTATCACAATATCATCTGCATAATATATATATTATTAAATCAATAATTGAGACGACAAAGTTTTTCATATTATTATTTGCAATATTGACAATGTCTAGAAGTTCTGTCAAGGAGAGGTTTGGTCACCTAATTGCGCGCCAATAAGGAGAAATCCTTATCGGAAAGCCCCCTCTTTCCTGGGAACGACTTGGTTGTTAAATATTGTGAATTATAATATTAATGATGAATAAGTTCGTGTTGATTAAAGATGATTTGGATAGTTCCATTGTGTTGGAATTATTAGTGTTAGTGAAAATCGACATTTATTTCGATAATAATTGATGTCTGGAGGTTATATTTACCAATCGGATAATTAACCGGATAAATGAGCAATTAATTGCTATTAATTCACATGATTATAACTATTTGTTCACATGTGTGTACTATTGATTCACATTCTTGTACTATTAGGGGAGGTGGTGCAAGATTGATAATACTTGCATGACTAAGTTAAAAATGGAGGTATAGATGGAGGTACTATACTGTAATTCGTATTTTCACATGTCTAGAACTATTTATTCACATAATTTACTATTGATTCACATTATTTACTATTAGGGGAGGTGGTGCAAGTTTGATAATACTTGCAGGACTAAATTAAAAATGAAGAAAAAGAGGAAGGTATTATACTGTAATATTTTGAGCCCCAAAACGTGCAATTATCGAAACTATATTTTCCTATAAATAGAAGCTCATTCTTCCTTCATTTCTCACCAATTGACTAAAGCTATAGTGCAATTATTATAGAGAGAAATTATAGAGAGAAAGAAGAAGAGAAGTCTACTACCTCACTATTCCAGTATCCAGTCTTCTTCTAAGGTAAGGGGTATTATTCTTTCGTATTCATGAAGAGAGTTATATTCTCTCAATACTCATAAGGGTTGTTATTCCATTCTTTATTATTATGTTGGAATAACCTGTTTATGCTAAGTACCGCATATATGGTGAAATTCTTCTGTTATTCCATTCTTTCTTATTATTCATTGGAATAACTTGCATGCGAGGCTATCTATCTTATGCTCGTGAATTTCGTTGTTATTCCATTCTTTATTATTACATTGGAATATCTTGTGCATGCGGATTCACGCATGACCTGGTTCCATTCTTTATTATACGTTGGAATATCACATGCATGCGGGTTACGCATAACCTAGTTCCATTCTTTATTATTACGTTGGAATAACTTTATCGTGTATGGATTATGCGCTTTGGTGAATTCTTACGTTATTCCATTCTTTATTATTTTGTTGGAATAACTTTCGCTCTATGTGGATTACCGCATGCATGGTGAATGATCCTTTGTATTCATTCCTTATTAAATTGTGGAAATGATCTGTCTACGTGGATTACCGCATGGCGGGCAAAAAATCCATTTGCGTTTTCATATATTCTAATATACTCAGTTGGTTAAAGTTTTGGCTTCTATACTCCATGAAATTAGTGGAATATCCTTGATATTTGCGCTTCTTCCAATATCTTTTCATGAAAATATTCTTCTAAGCATTCTTGAATTTTACTCCACAAAGAAGTATCATGTTGACAATTTGGACGTTATTGATTTCTGGATAAATTAAAATTATAAATCTTTAAAATTTATCCTTGAACTTGTTTTATTGAATTATTATGTCATTGTCATCATCCTCATGCTTATATTGTGATGAAAGTCATCTTTGGCTTTCGTGCATAGATGGACTTGGTATGATTATGACCAAGGATTATTCAGTATAATCATGACCGTAATGTGACGAATGATGTGGTAAAAGTCCTCATTGACCTGTAGTTCATTGATGGACAGTTGTTGGTGTGATTATGACCAGGAATTATTCTGTATAGTCATGACCATTGATGATTACATAAATATCCTTGGTCGTGAAGCAGGGATGATTCGATTTTATTTATTAAGCTGAGTCTCAACGATAAAGTTGATGAAAAACTTTTTAAATCATAGAAGATAGTAGATTTTATGCTCTACTTGACTCTTCTAATGGATTGCTTGTTCCGCTACAGTTAAACTTTTTGTCTATTATATTCTATCAGTTTAACATTGTTGAAGGCTAATGATAATTTATTCTGCATTATCTTAGTCATAATATTTCTTCTTTGGGCTAGTTGAGGCTCACCCTTTCTTTCACTATTCTCTTCGAAAATGAAAATATATAGTGGGACGAGTGGGGAAGCGGAGTGACTGGTCAGATGATAGCATTAGTAGTCCTCACTATTCTGTTAAATAGTGTGACAATAAATGTAATGAGGACTCCTTTGAGTGTGGATATTGTCTAGTTGACAATATTCTTATTAAAACTCTTAGATTATGTTTTATTATATTTTTCACGACTGTTGTATAATTAAGTTGTATTTGAATTTTATACCATGTATTTGGCGACTCAAGATGGGTGATGTATACCTATTTTGGGGGCGTCACAGTTGGTATCAAAGCTTAGGTATATGATCACTGGTTGAGATGTGAGACAAGAACTAGGAGGGGAGAGACGGGAAATTCCTTCGCTAGTATGACCTACCTAAGTTTATTTGGTATTTAATTGGTCGGTCAGAGTATAGGGACAATTTGTGATATGTTAATTAACCCTTGTTTTGTGGTAGTATTTGAAAATGGCATCCAAAAATGTTGAGATAAGCAATGACGCACATGAGACCGTTGAGTCACCACAAATTAATACCCAGGATAATGTGCAACAAGAGGACAATAATCCTCATGTAAACAACAATGATCAAATGATGAATGATGGGATGTTCAGAGGTTTTATGCAATTCATGAAACATCAGGCGAGGGTGGCTCCTGTCCAAAATGCAGGTGGAAACACTGATAACTCTCGGATGGTTACCGCTAAGCAGTTCAGGGAGCTGGGACCACCAAAATTTTTTGGAGAGCCAAAACCACTTCAAGCGGAGACGTGGATAAAGCAGATCAACAAGATATTTGATGTCTTGGGATGCTCCGAGGAGCAAAAGGTTCCCTTTGCCACCTTCATGTTGTGAGCAGAGGCAGATTACTGGTGGGAACCTGTAAAGTGTACTCAACCTGCTGCACTCAAAATGTCTTGGGAGAAGTTCTAAGAGCTGTTCAACGACAAGTACTTTCATGAAAGTATTCGTCACATGAAGGAGGTAGAGTTCATCAAGCTTGAGCAAAAAAATATGACTGTGGCGTAATACGAAGCTAAGTTTGCCGAGTTGTCTCGATTTACGTCCCACTTGGTTGATAATGAGGAGAAAATGATGCGAATGTTTCTAAGAGGTTTGAAACCCAAGATACGTCAATACCTAATTTCCTACAAATTGTGTTTGTATTCAGATGTTGTGAATATGGCTTAGTTATTGGAGCGCGATAATGAGTCAACCCAACCAAGAGAGAGCAGTCGACAAGTCGATAACACCAGCGGTAGCAGTCATCGAAGCGGTGACAACAAGCGTGGAGGGAATTAACATGCCAGAAATGGTAATCACTTTGGTGGTAATCATGGTCATGACAATAAGAGTGGACATTTCAAGAAGAGGAGATTCAACAATGATAGAAATACGTTAGCACCAGCACCTATTGTTAAGGAAGGAGAGCAATCACGGTTGTATGTTATAAATGTGGAGGGAAGGACACATCGGTCAAACCGCACGATGCGGGTCAAAGCGTGTTATAATTGTGGAAAGAAGGTCACCTAGCCAGATTTTTGTCGTGCACCAAAGTTAAGTCCAAATTTGAGATGGAGGCATCAAAGGTGTCCTGCACAAGACAAAACCTGAGTAGTTCAAGGAGAGCGTTTGTCGTAACCTCCCAAAAAGTGAGGAATCCGAATAAGGTGATCACAGGTAAGCTAATCATAAACTCTAGTGAAGTTTATACTTTATTTGATATCGGTTTTACCCATTCTTTCATTCCTCCTACTTGCGCTCAACGTTTAAATTTGACTCCGGAGAAAGTAGACTTTAACTTATCTGTTGAAACTCCGTTGGTAGAAACATTCATTACATCCACTGTTTATAAGTCTTGTTTGATTCAAATCGGTAACCGCACGTTACCTGTCGATCTAATTTCCTTGAAAATACTTGCATTTGATGTGATTTTAGGGATTGATTGGTTAACTACTCATCATTCTAAAATCGATTATTTTCGTAAGGTTGTTAGCTTTCATATTCCTAACCAACCTATTATGCGAATTCAAGCAACCAAACCACTAAAATCAATCACTGTTATATCAAGTCATAAAGCTATTCGTTTATTGAAAAACGAATGTCAAGCTTTCTTAGCCCATGTCACGGATTTAAATAAAAATATGTCAGATTTGAATGATATTTCTATTATTAATAAATTTCCTAACGTATTCCCTGAAGAACTTCTTGGCCTACCCCCAGAGCGTGAAATTGAATTTTATCGACCTTGAATCCGGTACAAAACCCATTTCCAAAGCCTAATATCGAATGGCTCCTATTGAACTTCAAGAGTTAAAAACCCAACTACAGGAATTGTTAGACATCGGTTTTATTCATCCTTGTACGTCTCCTTGGGGTGCTCCTGTTCTATTCATGAAGAAGAAAGATGGAAGTATGCGACTTTGTATTGATTATCTGGAGTTGAATCATGTCACCATCAAAAATAGGTACCCGTTGCCTCCCATTGATGATCTGTTTGACCAGTTGTAAGGAGCCAAATTCTTTTCAAAGATTGATCTTCGTTCCGGATATCATCAGTTGAAGATTAAAACTGATGACATTCCAAAGATTGCTTTCAGAACTCGATACGGGCTTTATGAATTCCTAGTCATGTCTTTTGGATTGACTAATGCTCCTGCTGCCTTTATGGACATGATGAACCGAGTATTCAAGGAATATTTGGATCACTTTATGGTCGTCTTTATTGATGACATCCTCATATACTCCAAAACCCATGAAGACCATGAGCAACACTTGAGGTTGATACTCCAAAAGCTTCATGAAAACAAGATATATGCCAAGTTGAAGAAATGCGAGTTCTGCCTTGAGGAAGTTGCATTCCTTGGGCATATAATATCATATCATGGAATATTTGTTGACCTGGCAAAGATTGAAGCAATTCAAAGCTGGGAGCAACCTAAGTCAGTGACCGAGGTACGTAGCTTTCTCGGCTTAGCTGGTTATTATCGGAGATTCGTAGAAGGGTTTTCTCGAATCGCTACTCCATTAACTCAGCTGACTCGAAAAGATACAAAGTTCAGTTGGAGCGAGGAATGTGAGAAGAGTTTTCAAGAACTCAAGAGAAGACTCATTTTAAAGACTTTCGACAATACCATTTGGCTCGAAGGGATTTGTCATCTACAGTGATGCTTTAGGCAAAGGGTTAGGATGTGTTCTCATGCAACATGGGAAAGTCTTAGCCTATGCCTCGCGACAACTCAAAGAATATGAGAGGAATTATCCTACTCATGATCTAGAGTTGGCAGCAATCGTTTTTGCGCTTAAGATTTGGAGGCATTACTTGTATGGAGAGAAGGTGGAGATCTATACGGATCATAAAAGCCTCAAATATTTCTTCACTCAAAAGGAACTCAACATGCGGCAACGATGATGGCTTGAGTTGTTGAAAGATTATGATCATACCATATAATACCAAAATCGCAAAACGAACATAGTAGCTGACGCATTGAGTAGAAGATCATATGCGGGCACGAGTGCAATATTGTCAACGCAAAGGTCCATTTTGTATGACTTGGAAAGGATGGAAATAGAGTTAAAGACTTCAGGGACCCATGTGATGATGGCGAATATACGAGTGGAACCGACTTTAATCGATAAAGTTAAAGATGCTCTAGCTACAGACCTGGAACTGATGCGTATGAGGAAGAAAGTGCAAGAAGGTGCTAATTCAGAAGCAAGAATCGATGAAGAAGGAATACTTCAAGTCAACTCCAAACTTTGTGTTCCTAATAATTCTGACTTAAAGTATAAAATCATGATGGAGGCGCACAACACACCAAAATGTATCGTGATCTTCGACATACATTTTGGTGGAGCAATATGAAGAGAGAGATAGCGGGGTTTATCTCAAGGTGTCTAACTTGTCAACGAGTCAAGGCGGAGCATCAAGTGCCAAAAGGACCATTGTAACCACATGAAATTCTAGAATAGAAGTGGGAGCACATTACCATGGATTTCGTTACTGGTCTTCCCAAGGTTTCTCAAGGTATAACTGCGATTTGGGTCATCGTTGATAGATTGACCAAGTCTGCTCATTTCTTATCGATACAAGAAACTTATACACTTGAACGTCTTGCTAGTATGTACATAAACGAGAATGTAAAATTGTATGGTATGCCAGTATCTAGAGTTTCTGATCGAGACCCAAGATTCACTTCAAGATTTTGGGTTAGTTTGCAAAAAGCTATGGGCACGAATTTACAATTTAGTTCGGCATATCATCCTCAAACGGATGGGCAGTCGAAAAGGACTATTCAAACTCTTGAAGATTTATTAAGACTCTGTGTCCTTGACTACAAGGGAAGTTGGGACAAGTTCTTACCATTGGTGGAGTTTTCCTACAATAATAGTTATCAAGCAAGTATTGGCATGGCTCCATTTGAGGCGTTGTATGGAAGAAAGTGTAGTTCTCCAGTATGCTGGGATGAGGTCGGTGAAGCAACGTTGTTGGGACCGGATTTGTGATGTATGACTACGGAAAAGATTCAAACGATACGACAACGTATAAAAACCTCATAAGATTGACAAAAGAGTTATGCTGATCTTCATCGAAAGGACGTGGAATTCAATATTGGAGATCATATATTGTTACATGTTGCTCCATGGAAAGGAGTTACGAGATTTGGAAAGAGAGGAAAGCTCAATCCTCGATTCATTGGCCCATTTTTAATCCTCGATTGAGTAGGAACTGTGGCATATAGACTCGCCTTACTGCCAAGTATGTCTCATGTTCATAACATTTTTCACATATCTATATTATGTAAATATGTGAAAGATCCGAACCATATTATTAAATTAGAACCAGACGAGATAGAGGAAGATTTAACGTATGAAGAGTTACCTGTTAAAATCTTGGATAAGAAAGATCATATTCTACGCTCCAAGGTTATACCTCAAGTCAAAGTTTTGTGGAGAAACCACGATGTGGAAGAAATGACCTGGAAGTTAGAATCAGAGATGAAGATAAGATATCCTCACCTCTTCGATATACCAGGTACGTACCTTAATTTCGAGGACGAAATTTCATAAGAAGGGGAGGTTGTTAGAATTATTAGTGTTAGTGAAAATCGACATTTATTTCGATAATAATTGATGTCTGGAGGTTATATTTACCAATCAGATAATTAATCGGATAAATGAGCAATTAATTGCTATTAATTCATATGATTATAACTATTTGTTCACATGTGTGTACTATTGATTCACATTCTTGTACTATTAGGGGAGGTGGTGCAAGATTGATAATACTTGCATGACTAAGTTAAAAATGAAGGTATAGATGGAGGTACTATACTGTAATTCGTATTTTCACATGTCTAGAACTATTGATTCACATTATTTACTATTAGGGGAGGTGGTGCATGTTTGATAATACTTGCAAGACTAAATTAAAAATGAAGAAGAAGAGGAAGGTATTAGACTGTAATATTTTGAGCCCCAAAACGTGCAATTATCGAAACTATATTTTCCTATAAATAGAAGCTCATTCTTCCTTCATTTCTCACCAATTCACTAAAGCTATAGAGCAATTATTATAGAGAGAAATTATAGAGAGAAAGAAGAAGAGAAGTCTACTACCTCACTATTCCAGTATCTCTTCTTCTTCTAAGGTAAGGGGTATTATTCTTTTGTATTCATGAAGAGAGTTATATTCTTTCAATACTCATAAGGGTTGTTATTCCATTCTTTATTATTATGTTGGAATAACATGTCTATGCGAAGTACCGCATACATGGTGAAATTCTTCTGTTATTCCATTCTTTATTATTCTGTTGGAATAACTTTATGCATATGCGGCCTATCGAATGCCCGGTGAATTCTCATTGTTATTCCATTCTTTATTATTACATTGGAATATCACATGCGTGTGGATTACGCATGACCCGGTTCCATTCTTTATTATTCATTTGGAATATCACATGCATGCAAGAGTTCGCGTGACTCGGTTCCATTCTTTATTATTCTGTTGGAATAACCTGTCTGTGCGGATTACGTACACCTGATGAATTCTTCTGTTATTCCATTCTTTCTTATTCTTTTGGAATAACCTGTCTGTGTGGATTACGTACGCCTAGTGAATTCTTCAGTTATTCCATTCTTTATTATTCTGTTGGAATAACCTGTCTATGTGGATTACCGCATGCATGGTGAATGATCCTTCGTATTTATTTCTTATTAAATTGTTGAAATGATCTGTCTACGTGGATTACCGCATGGCAGGCAAAAAATTCATTTGCGGTTTCATATATTCTATTATACTCAGTTGGTTAAAGTTTTGGCTTCTACACTCCAAGAAATTAGTGGAATATCCTTGATATTTGCGCTTCATCCAGTATCTTTTCATGGAAATATTCTTCTGAGCATTCTTGAATTTTACTCCACAAAGAGGTATAATATTGACAATTATGACATTATTGATTTTTGGATAAATTAAAATTATAAATCTTTAAAATTTATCCTTGAACTTGTTTTATTGAATTATTATGTCATTGTCATCATCCTCATGCTTATATTGTGATGAAAGTCATCTTTGGCTTACGTGCATAGATGGACTTGGTATGATTTAGCATGCCTAGCTCACTTATTAATTTATTAAATCTGGATTCATCTAGAGGCTTTGTAAAGACATTAACAAGTTGATTTTCAATAGGGATGTATTGTAGAGATATGGTTCCATTTTGAACATGATCCCTAATAAAATGATATCTTATTTCTATATGCTTAGTCCTAGAATGCATGACAGGATTGTGTGTTATTGCTATGACACTAGTGTGAGACCCCAAATTTTATGAATAAAGATTTAAATTTCTCAAAATATTTTTTTAATATTATGGTGTGGATTTGATATAATGTTATAGTTGTGGGTAATATTTATAAATTTTGCAAAGTAAGCAAGTGGTTATAAAATATTCGTTTAGTTGGGGAATATTCTTTTTGAGAATAATATTGATGACGGCACAATCATTGGTGGTCCCCATTAGCGGAAGTATTATCGTAGTAAGAAAAGCAGTAATTATCTTTTATAAAAATAACGGCGAAAGTGTTACGAATTAAAGCATTTGAACTACTTTCGGTAGTAAAAAAATACGATGTCTGGCGTGGTTGCATAGTAGCTACGGTATTGATTATTGATGCTTACGTGAAGTCACTCGGTTATACTCAATTATTACTACGATGAATTGCTTTGCATCATATCTCCGATATTATTGATTCAATTATTATCATAGTATCATATCGTATAATATGTTATATTATTAAATCAATAATTGAGGCAATAAAGTAATTCATATTATTATTTACAATATTGACAATATCTAGAAGTTACATCGAGGAGAGGTTTGGTCACCTAATTATGCGCGCTAATAAGGAGAAATCCTTATCGAAAAGCCCCCTCTTTCACAGGAGCGACACAGGTTGTTAAATATTGTGAATTATAATATTAATGATGAATAAGTTCGTGTTGATTAAAGATGAAATTGATAGTTCCATTGTGTTGGAATTATTAGTGTTAGTGGAAATCGACATTTATTTCGATAATAATTGATGTCTGGAGGTTATATTGACCAATCGGGTAATTAACCGGACAAATGAGCAATTAATTGCTATTGATTCACATGCTTATAACTATGTGTTCACATGTGTGTACTATTGATTCGCATGATTTACTATTAGGGGAGTTGGTGCAAGATTGATAATACTTGCATGACTAAATTAAAAATGAAGGTATAGATGAAGGTACTATACTGTAATTATTTTTTTCATATGTTTAGAACTATTGAGTCACATGATTTACTATTGATTCACATGATTTACTATTAGGGGAGGTGGTGCAAGTTTGATAATACTTGCAGGACTAAATTAAAAATGAAGAAAAAGAGGAAGGTATTATATTGTAATATTTTGAGCCACAGAACGTGCAATTATCGAAACTATATTTTCCTATAAATAGAAGCTCATTCCTTCATTATTTCTCACCAATTCACTAACTCTCACAAGAGCAATTATTATAGAGAGAAAGAAGAAGAGAAGTCTGCTACCTCATTATTCCAGTATCCAGTTTTCTTCTAAGGCAAGGGGTATTATTCTTTCGTATTCATGAAGAGAGTTATTTTCTTTCAATACTCGTAAGGGTTGTTATTCCATTCTTTATTATTATGTCGGAATAACCTGTCTATGAGAAATACCACATACATGGTGAAATTCTTCTGTTATTTCATTCTTTATTATTCTATTGCAATAACCTGTCTGTGCGGTCTATCGCATGCTTGGTGAATTCTGTTGTTATTCCATTCTTTATTATTACATTTGGAATATCTAAATGCATCTGGATTACGCATAACTTTGGGTCCATTCTTTATTATTTTGTTAGAATATCACATGCATACGGATTCTGGCATGACTGGTTCCATTATTTATTATTACATTGGGAATAACTTTATACATGCGGTCTATCGCATGTACTGGTGAATTCTTACGTTATTCCATTCTTTATTATTCTGTTGGAATAACTTGTCTATGTGGATTACCGCATGCATGGTGAATGACCTTTCGTATTTATTCTTTATTAAATTTGTGGAAATGATCTGTCTCCTTGGATTACCTCATGGCAGGTGAAAATCCATTTGCAGTTTCGTATATTTTATTATACTCGTTTGAGATATCATTTCTTTTGTACTCGTTATGGAATATCATTTTCTTTGGTATTTTTCTTTTACGAGTTACTATTCACGAGTTACTATTCACCCGGTTACTATTCACTCTAGTATTATTCACTCGGGTATTCGGGGCACTTTTTGTGTCGGAGTACTATTCACGAGTTACTATTCACTCTAGTTTCATTCACTCGGGTATTTGAGGCACTTTTCGTGTCTGGATACTATTCACGGGATACTATTCCTAAAGTACTATTCACTGGGTATTATTCACCCGAAAAATATATTTCTTTTTTGTACAAATTATTTTTGGCACATGAATATTATTCTTAACTTTTACTCCACAAAGCAGTATCATGTTGACAATTTGGACGTTATTGATTTCTGGATAAATTAAATTATAAATCTTTAAAATTTATCCATGAACTTGTTTTATTGAATTATTATGTCATTGTCATCATCCTCATGCTTATATTGTGATGAAAGTCATCTTTGGCTTACGTGCATAGATGGACTTGGTATGATTATGACCAGGGATTATTCGGTATAATCATGATCGTAATGTGACGAATAATGTGGTGAAAGTCCTCAATGGCCTGTAGTGCATTGATGGACACTTTTTGGTATGATTATGATCAGGTATTATTCGGTATAGTCATAACCATTGATGATTTAATGAATATCCTTGGCCCGTAGTGCAGGGAAGAATCGATGATATGGTTTATTTATTAAGCTGAGTCTCAACAATAAAGTTGATGAAAAACTTTTTAAATCATAGAAGATAGTAGATTTTATGCTCTACTTGACTCTTTCTAATGGATTGCTATTTTTCATTGCGATTGTTGATCTAAAACTTGTTGTCTATTGTATTCTATCAGTTGTTATACTGTTGAAGGCTAAGGATAATTTATTCTGCATTATCTTAGTCATAATATTTCTTACTGGGCTAGTTGAGCTCACCCTTTCTTTTATTGTTCTCTTCAGGAAATGAGAATATAGCTGGGACGAGTCGGGGAATGGAGTGATGGTCCAAGATAAATGGCTTTAGTAGTCCTCACTATTCTACGGAATAATGTGATAATAATTGTAATGAGGACACCATTGAGTGTGGATATTGTCTAGATGACAATATTCTTGTTTAAACTCTCAGCTATGTTTCGTCGTATTTTTACACGACTGTTGTATAATTAAGTTGTACTTGAATTTATGTACCATGTATCTGGCGACTCAAGATGGGTGATGTATACATGTTTTGGGGGCGTCATAGTTGGTATAAAAGCTTAGGGATATGATCTCTGGCTGAGATGTGAGACAAGAACTAGGAGGGGAGAGACGGGGAATTCCTTCACAAGTATGACCTACCTAAGTTTATTTGGTATTTAATTGGTCGGTCAGAGTATAGGGACAATATGTGATATGTTAATTAACCCTTATTTTGTGACAATATTTGAAAATGGCATCTGAAAATGTTGAGATCAGCAATGAAGCACATTAGACCGTTGAGTCATCAACGATCAATACCCAGGATAATGTGCAATAGGAAGACAATAATCCTCAGGAAAATAACAACCCCAATCAAATGATGAACGATGGGATGTTTAAAGGCTTTATGCAATTCATGCAACATCAGGTAAGAGAGACTCCTGTTCAAAATATAGGTGGAAATAATGGCAACCCATGGTCGGTCACCGCTAAGTAGTTTAAGGAGCTGGGACCACTGGAGTTTTTTGAAAAGCCAGAACCACTTAAGATGGAGACGTGATTCAAGCAGATCACCAAGATATTTGATGTCTTGGGATGCTCCGAGGAGCAAAAGGTTCCCTTTTCCACCTTTATGTTGCGTGAAGAGGCAGATTACTGGTGGGAATCTGTAAAATGTACCCAGCCTGAAGCACTCAAGATGTCTTGGGAGAAGTTCCAAGAGTTTTTCAACGACAAGTACTTTTCCGAAAGTATTCGTCACATGAAGGAGGTGGATTTTATCAAGTTGGAGCAAAACAATATGACCGTGTCGCAATACGAGGCTAAATTTGTGGAGTTATCCAGGTTTGCATCCCATTTGGTCGATAATGAGGAGCGAATGACGCGAATGTTTCTAAGAGGTTTGAAACCCGATATACGTCAATACCTCATTTCTCATAAACTTTTTTTATATTCAGATGTTGTGAATAGGGCTCAGTTATTGGAGCGCGATAATGAGTCAGCACAACCAAAAGGCAATGACCAACAACGCGATAATAATCGTACCGGTGGCAACGACCATCGGAACAATGATAACCATCGTGGGGGAAATTATCATGCCAAGAATGGTAACCACTTCAGTGGTAATCATGGTCAAGATAATAGGAGTGGAAATTTCAAGAAGAGAAGGTTGGAAAGATAGTAGCACCAACACCCGTTTTCAAGGAAGGAGAACGACCACCAATTGTATGCTTCAAATGCGGAGGGGAGGGACATATCAGTCCAAACTACGTGATGCAGTCCAAAGCATGTTACAATTGTGGAAAAGAAGGTCACCTAGCCGATTTTATCGCGTGCACCAAAGTCAAGTCCATTGGGGACGGTGGCACCAAAGCGGATCTGAGACAAAACAAAGTCGGTGGTTTTAGGAAGAGCGTTTTTTGTGACTTCTCAAAAAGCGAGTAAACCGAACGAAGTTAGCACGGGTTAGTTAATTATAAATTCTTGTGAAGTCTATACCTTATTAGATATCGGTTCTACCTATTCTTTTATCTCTATTGCTTGCACTCAACGTTTAAATTTGACCCCAGAGAAGTTAGACTTTGACTTATTGGTTGAAACTTCGTTAGTAGAAACCTTCGTTACCTCCACTATTTATAAATCATGTTTGATTCAAATCGACACTTTCACATTACCTGTCGATCTTATCTCTTTGAAAATACTTGCCTTTGATGTGATTTTAGGAATCGATTGGTTAACTACTCATTATTCTTTTCGTAAGGTTGTTAGCTTTCATATTCCTAACCAACCTGTTATGCGAATTCAAGAAACCAAACCACTAAAGTCAATCATTGTCATATCAAGCTATAAGTAAAGAGCCCCGAACCTTTCGTTGTTAACTTCCTTGTGTGGAATGCACCGAAGTCAAACTTTCCGTAGGGGACGTTGTGAATAACGGTGGCAAGTTGATATGTATCAATGTGACGTACTATCCAAGTCTTGGATGAGAGTCAAAGTTTTTAAATGATATTTATATCGTTAATAAATTTCTTGACATATTCTCAAAGAACTTCTTAGCCTAACCCTAAAGTGTGAAATCAAACTTTGTATTGACCCCAGTATAAAACCCATTTCTAAAACCCTCAAGTATTTCTTCACCCAAAACGAACGTATAATGTGCCAAAGACGTTGGCTCGAGCTGTTGAAGATTACGATCATACCATTCAATATCATTGTGGAAGAGAGAACATGGTAGCTGACGCGTTGAGTAGAAGATCATATGCGTTTACGAGTGCGATGTTGTTAACAAAAAAACCCATTTCGTATAACTTACAAATGATGAAGATAGAGTTAAAGACCCACGTGAAGATAGCGAATATACGAGTAGAATTGACTTTAATCGATAAAGTTAAAGCCGCTCAAGCTACATATTCAGAGCTGATGAATATGAAGAAGAAGGTTCAAGAGGGCGTTATTCTAGAAGTAAGAATCGATGAATAGAGGAAATCTCAACCCTCGATTTAATTGGCCCATTTGAAATCCTCGATCGAGTAAGAAATGTGGCCTATAGACTCGTTTTACTGCCAATCATTGGTGGACCCCACAATAGAAGTATTGTCGTAGTTAGAAAGCATGATTTATCTTTTATAAAAATAACGGTAGGAAGTGTTCTAGTTAAAACTGTTGAACTACTCGGTAGTAAAAAAATCACGATGTCTGGCGTGGTTGCATAGTAGCACACAATATTGATTATTGATGCTTACGTAAGAAGTCACTCAGTTATACTCAATTATTGCTAGAGTAATTGTTGCATCATATCTCTCATATTATTGATTCAATTATTGTCACAATTATCATCGTATAATATGTTATATTATTAAATCAATAATTGAGACGGCAAAGTTATTCATATTATTATTTGCAATATTGACAATGTCTAGAAGTTATGTCGAGGAGAGGTTTGGTCACCTAATTGCGGCATGATAATGAGAAATCCTTCCTGAAAGCCCTCTTTCACAGGAGCGAATTTGGTTATTAAATATTGTGAATTATAATATTAATGATGAATAAGTTCGTGTTGATTAAAGATGAAATTGATAGTTCCATAGTGTTGGAATTATTAGTGTTAGTGAAAATCGACATTTATTTCGATAATAATTGATGTCTGGAGGTTATATTGACCAATTGGGTAATTAACCGGATAAATGAGCAATTAATTGCTATTGATTCACATGCTTATAACTATGTGTTCACATGTGTGTACTATTGATTCACATGATTTACTATTAGGGGAGTTGGTGCAAGATTGATAATACTTGCATGACTAAATTAAAAATGAAGGTATAGATGAAGGTACTCTACTATAATTATTTTTTTTCACATGTTTAGAACTATTGAGTCACATGATTTACTATTGATTCACATGATTTACTATTAGGGGAGGTGGTGCAAGTTTGATAATACTTGCAGGACTAAATTAAAAATAAAGAAAAAGAGGAAGGTATTATACTGTAATATTTCGAGCCCCAAAACGTGCAATTATCGAAACTATATTTTCCTATATATAGAAGCTCATTCCTTCATTATTTCTCACCAATTCACTAAGTCTCACAAGAGTAATTATTATAGAGAGAAATTATAGAGAGAAAGAAGAAGAGAAGTATGCTACCTCACTATTCTAGTATCCAGTTTTCTTCTAAGGTAAGGGGTATTATTCTTTCGTATTCATGAAGAGAGTTATTTTCTTTCAATACTCGGAAGGGTTGTTATTCCATTCTTTATTATTATGTTGGAAAAACACATGTCATGCTAATTCATCGCATACACGGTGAAATTCTTACATTATTCCATTCTTTATTATTACATTGGAATAACCTATACATGCGATTCTATCGCATGCCTTGTGAATTCTGTTGTTATTCCATTCTTTATTACTCTATTGGAATATCCTGTCTGTGCGGATTACGCATGACCTGGTTCCATTCTTTATTATTTTGTTGGAATATCATATCTGTGCGGATTACGCATGACCTGGTTCAATTCTTTATTATTATGTTGGGAATAACCTGTCTGTGCGGTCTATCGCATGCCTGGTGAATTCTTCTATTATTCCATTCTTTATTATTTTGTTGGAATAACCTGTCTATGTGGATTACCGCATGCATGGTGAATGACCTTTCATATTCATTCTTTATTAAATTGTGAAAATGATCTGTCTACGTGGATTACCGTATGGCGGGTGAAAATCCATTTCCAGTTTTGTATATTTTATTATACTCGTATGAGATATCATTTCTTTTGTACTCGTCATGAAATATAATTTTATTTGGTATTTTTCTTTTACGAGTTACTATTCACTCTAGTATTATTCACTCGGGTATTCGGGGCACTTTTCATGCCGAAGTACTATTCACGGGTTATTATTCACCCGATTACTATTTACTCTAGTATCATTCACTCATGTATTTGAGGCACTTTTTGTGTCGGGGTACTATTCATGGGGTACTATTCCCAAAGTACTATTCACTGGGTACTATTCACCCAAAAAATATATTTCTTTTCTGTCCAAATTATTTTTGGTACATGAATATTATTCTTGAATTTTACTCTACAAAGTAGTATCATGTTGACAATTTGAACATTATTGATTTCTGGATAAATTAAATTATAAATCTTTAAAATTTATCCTTGAACTTGTTTTATTGAATTATTATGTCATTGTCATCATCCTCATGCTTATATTGTGATGAAAGTCATCTTTGGCTTACGTGCATAGATGGACTTGGTATGATTATGACCAGGGATTACTATATTGTGATGAAAGTCATCTTTGTCTATTGTATTCTATTAGTTGTTATACTGTTAAAGGCTAAGGATAATTTATTCTGCATTATCTTAGTCATAATATTTCTTACTGGGCTAGTTGAGCTCACCCTTTCTTTCATTGTTCTCTTTAAGAAATGAGAATATAGCTGGGACGAGTCAGGGAATGGAGTGATGGTCTAGGATAAATGGCTTTAATAGTCGCCACTATTCAATGGAATAATGTGATAATAATTGTAATGAGGACACAATTGAGTGTAGATATTGTCTAGATGACAATATTCTTGTTTAAACTCTGAGCTATGTTTTGTTATATTTTTACACGACTGTTGTATAATTAAGTTGTATTTGAATTTATGTACCATGTATCTGGCGACTCAAGATGGGTGATGTATACCTGTTTTGGGGGCGTCAGAACTACTGTTATCACAATGAACATGTATAGATTTAAAATCAAACCCATAATCTGCCAGTTGATTTGTCATCCACAAGATTTGAGCACAACAGGTGCCAGCAACAATATATTCAGCTTCTGCTGTTGATGTAGATACTGAGTTTTGCTTCTTGCTAAACCAGGACACATGTCTATTTCCTAGCTGCTGACAGGTGCTACTAGTACTTTTTCTGTCTATTTTGCAGCCTACAAAATCAGCAACTATATATCCTGTCAGTTCAAAAGAGGACTCCTTGGGATACCAAAGCCCCAAGTGAGGTGTGCCTTTGAGTTACCTGAAAATCTTTTTTACACCAGTTAAGTGTGATTCCTTAGGATCAGCTTGAAATCTAGCACATATACATGTTGCAAACATTATGTCTGGTCTACTGGCAGTCAGATATAGAAGAGAGCCTATCATACCTCTGTATTGAGTTATATCAATACTTTTACCCTTTTAATCTTTGTCAAGCTTGGTTGCTGGAGCAATTGGGGTTTTCATAGGAGAGGCTGATTCCATTCCATTCTTTTTAAGTAAGTCTTTAATGTACTTGGCTTGGTTTATGAAGATTCCTTCATCGGTCTGCTTTACTTGCAGTCCAAGAAAGAAGTTCAGCTCACCCATCATGCTCATTTCAAACTTGCTCTGCATAAGCTTGACAAATCTCTTACATAATTTTTGATTAGTAGAGCCAAAGATAATGTCATCAACATATATTTGAACTAATAAGATTTTATCTTTATGTTTTCTAAGAAATAATGTGGTGTCTACTCTACCTCTTGTGAACCAATTTTCAATAAGAAAGTTAGTTAATGTTTCATACCATGTTCTAGGTGTTTGTTTAAGACCATATAAGGCTTTGTCTAATCTATAGACATAATTAGAGAGAGTTGGATTGATGAAACCTGGAGGTTGTTCTACATATACTTCTTCTTGAATTTCACCATTCAGGAATGCACTTTTGACATCCATCTGAAAGACTTTGAATTTCATGTGAGCAGTAGAAGGCAAGAAATATTCTGATGGCCTCTAATTTGGTAATAGGTGCAAAGGTCTAATCGTAGTCAATTCCTTCTTCTTGAGAGTAACCTTTGGCCACTAGTCTTGCCTTGTTCCTTGTTATTACTCCATCTTCATCCATCTTGTTCCTGAAGACCCACTTGGTGCCAATGACAGGATGACACTTTGGTCTTGGAACTAATCTCCATACTTTGCTTCTTTCAAACTGATTTAGTTCTTCCTGCATGGTTTCTATCCAGCTAGAGTCTTCAATAGCATCTTTTATCTTATTGGGTTCCATTTGTGACAGAAAGCTCAGATAGAAACACTCATTTTGGGTGGCAGCTCTTGTTTTGACTCTTGCATTGGGGTCTACAATGATTAAGTCTTGAGTGTGATCTCTTGTAACGCCCCCATATCTATACCTCCACGGTATCTGATATGGTATTTACAAAAAATCAACATAATACTTTTAAATCTATACACCCATGGTATCTGATTATAAGATTACATTAAATAGAGGGACTAGTAGATATAATTCCCATAGATCCAAAATTCATAGTATCCCATAACAGTTGTCAATTCTCAAGAGAACTTTTACTGTGTTTGGATACCCTCACTTGGATATATGAACTGTATCTGTGACTAGAGTCTATCTATCTGAAATTCATAGTATCAGCAATAACATGAACATTCCATATTACAAATACCCTCACCTAGATGTATAGTCTAAGCCAAATGAATTTATACTATCGTATCGATAGTAACTCTCTATCCGAAATCCAGAGTATCAATAACAACATGAATAGTCCATGCTATTAATACCCTCACTCAGATAAATAGTTCCCAAGGATCTCAACTAGATTTGAAGAAGTCTAATTTTACATCTATGTATGTAAGAAAACATGGTTGTGGAAATAAAAATGTTATATATATATATCATAATATTAGTATTCGATTACATGATTCTCATAACGAGTTCTTATTGTAGGGTATTCAAACAAACAAGAATATAATCAAATCTATGTAGGGACACTTCCCCTTATCTACTCCAGAAGTTCCAGGATTACCATCTAAAACTGTAAAGGGAATAATTGCAAGGGTGAGCTATGACATGCTCAGCAAGTTTTGTATTTATAACAATATAGGATTTAAAGAAATATAACAGTTCAAATTTTGACTGATAATTGTACCATTTCTGGAATTTTTCTTTATTTCTTTCAGTCACACAGACTTAGAAATTTTGTTCAGATGTGAGATAGGGGATCAACCTAGTCAACATCTTAGGAGTATGAATATCATCCTACCAGTGCTCAAAATACACTAAATGTCAATATATGAATTGACTAAATTTTAATCCCTTACGGGATACCCAACTTCAGTATAAGATGTCTTACCAAAACAATTTGGTTTGACACAACAGTTTATGCTCAATAAACATTATCATATGAATAAACAATTCATTTCTTAGTTATGCTGAAGCTATAACAATAACTTTACAATAAGAAGGTAATTCAATTGTAGGTGTAATATATTATATCAACAGCATATCAAGATAAAAATCTTGTCCAATGAATAAACAGGGTTTAAGAAATTTGCTTTATAAGAGATTTAAGGATAGAGAACTTGCCTGAGCGTAGATCAGTCAAGTTATAATATTCAATCGTTAATAAATACCTACTAAGTTCATATATATAAATCTAACACGTTAGTATTGCTAACAATACTCAATTATAACATTTATATAATATCTGGTTAGATTTATAGGGTTTTGTGTTTAATACCTTTGATAAATAGACTAAAATTTATTTATCCTTTATAATACCTTTTTAGAAATTTTAAAGTATTTAAAACATTTGTTTTGATTTTTAAATCATTTATTTCTATTTATAAGTAATTAATATTTACTTAAAATTTTACAAAAATATTGATAATTATTTTTAAATATTTTATATTCATTTATTATAATTTTTATATCATTAATAATATTTTTCCATAATTATTTAGTATTTATAAATAATTTATTCTAATTTCTTTATTAATAAGTTAATTATTAATAATATCAAAATAATATTAAATATTTATTAAATTTATGTGAAAATATCGTAATTTATTTATAATAATTTAATATAATTTTTAAAAGCTGCTTTTATATTTATTTATTAATTATTTCTAATTTTATAATATATTTTAGAAAAATAATTAATGTCTGTCATTTAAAGCCCTTCAAAGTGATGAGAAAGTGTCAGAGGTGTATGGGTGTTCTTGAGTTTCAGGTTTGAGGTTTGGTCATGTAGTTTAGTAACTAGTTTGACCATTAATTATAAGGCTACTGCTAATGATTTTTGATTTATTCAAGAGTTGATGTTGTAGTACTCATACAGTAGTATATCATGAAACAAATTTTAGGCTTTAACCTACATATAACAAGAAGTTATAGAGGCTCAAAATCACTGTCAGAGTTGTTCTTGAGTTTCTGGGTAACCCAGAACAGTAGTCATGGCCGGTCAACGGTTTTGTGGCTTAAATATCTTTGATTCTATGTATTTGATGTGTGTAATGTTTGTTGTAACATGTAGTATATATGTCAGGGTACATATATATAACATTAACATGAACAAAGTATAAATCTAAGGTCTCTAATTATCTTTGGTCAAAGTACGTACCAAACATCATTTTTCAGTGTTCTTCAGGTTTTCTCGGAAAACCGAAGAAAACTTGGTCACGCTCGGTCAACGACTTTTGACCATTAATTCCAGTAAACCTATACGTTGTTTGTTCAATTAAAGATCATAGATATGTAGTACATATAATAGAGTATTGATCTATAATAAAAATTTACAGAAATAACAAATAGAAGACGATTAAACAGATTGGTCAAAGTAGCTTGGTTCAATTGTTTTTGAAGCTCAGGGTAACCTGTAAAATTGTAATGAGTGAACAACCAACCCACTTTGACCGCTTATAACTTGAAATCAATGGTTCAAATGAACCTGTTTTCTTTTCTAGATTAAAGACCTACTAACAGGCTACAAATACTAAACAATTAACGGACCAAAACATAAACACATATGAATCTATAGGCCCTGACATTCGACTGTCAGACTTAGTTTTTCAAAATTTCCAGATTTCTTAAAATACTTAATTAAGGCATCTAGATGTTATGAAAACGTGTTCTACCTATCTAACATACTTTCTAACATACTAATACATAATTCTAAACATCTAAACAACAAATCTAACATAGGATCAAAGAGCTAATTATGAACTAGGGTTTGTACATTTTCTTGAATAATTTTTGATTCTAGCTTCTGATGTTGTTGCTGCTATCACCCAGGCTTAATTTGGTAGGTTTATAAATGTATCTAGGCTTAGGAATTTCGTGAGTTTGCTTAGCCCTAAGGTTCCTATTTATAGAATTCTTCAACTTGGCTTTTTGGTCATTTTTGAGCAACTTGCCTCTATAAAGATCTGATCTGATGACTATTGTGATGCTTGGGAGTTACAAGCATGTCATGTGCTACCTTGGAACTTTCAATGGTGACTCCTAACCTACTTGTGAGCTAGTTAGGTTTGTTTAGTAGCTTAATTTGGCTTTAATCTTCACTAATATTGATTAGGGTTTTGTTTCTAATGATTAGGAATGTTAAGTAATGTTAATTAGTTCCTAATTGAAGTTTATTAACCATGATTAGGTGTTAAGATAATCTAATTAGGGTTTAATTAACTAATTAGGGTTTAATTTATAATTTAGGGTTAGGTTTTGCTAATTAGGGTTAGGGTTTGTTAATCTAGGGTTTTTAATCTAATTTCTCACTAATCCTAACAAGCACGACAAAGCGTTTTGTCAGTGTAAGCACGACAAAGTAACTTGTCAAAATAATTTTACCGAAAAGTCCGAATATATAAAAAAAAAATTAAGCACGAGGTGTCAAGCACGACGTTTTCTGGACAAAAAATTATTTGGTCAAATTTGTCAAACAAAGTATATATTAACACATAACACATTCAGAACGGAGAAATTTTATTTATATAATGGAATTTTACACATACGAGTCTTATTAGGGTTTTGGGTTTTTACATTCACCCCCACTAATAAGAATTTCGTCCTCGAAATTACAGTACAAGTTAAGTAAATAATTGGGGATAATTCTCGCGCATTTTATCCTCAAGTTCCCATGTAGCTTCTTCTTCAACGCTCGATTCCTCCAAATTACTTGGCCAACCGATGCTATCACTTTATTTCGGGACTTGCTCTTTACTATTGACGATCTACACATGTTCTTCTACATAAGAAAGATCTTCCTCTATTTGGATTGGCTCATATTGTATAACATGTTTATAATCAGGTTTATATGGTCGTAATACGGACACATGAAACACATTATGAATATGATTTAACTCAGGAGGTAGTGCTATTTCATAAGCAACTTCACCAACCCTTCTCAAAATTTCAAAAGGTCCAATGAATCTCGGACTTAATTTTCCTTTCTTGCCAAAACATATCTTGCCTTTCCAAGGAGATACTTTCAAGAATACGTGACTTCCTACGTTAAAGTTTCGTTGTTGACGTTGTGGATCAACGTATTTTCGTTGTCGATCTTGAGATGCTTGTAATCGTTGACGAATAATTCTGATAGTTTCAGTTGTTTGTTGAATTATCTCAGGTCCTAACATTTGTCTTTCCCCGACTTCATCCCAACATAAAGGTGTTCTACACTTATGCCCATATAAAGCTTCATAGGGTGGCATACCTATGCTAGCATGATAACTATTGTTATAGGCAAATTCGACTAAGGGTAACTGATCTTCCCAACTTCCTTTGAAATCTATAATACAAGTTCTTAACATATCCTCTAATGTTTGTATGGTTCTCTCTCACTGGCCCATCACCGAGGATGATAAGCTGTACTTAATCTTAGTTGTGTTCCTAAGTGTTTCTGAAGGCTTTTCCAAAAATTAGAAGTAAATCTTGGATCTTGATCTGATACTATGGACACAGGTACTCCATGCCTAGAGATAATTTCATTGATGTACAGTTTGGCAAGGTGATCTAGGTTATGAGTAATCTTAATAGGTAAAAAGTGAGCTGATTTTGTTAAACGGTCAACTATTACCCAAATGGCATTATGGCCCTTTTGTGTAGCTGGAAGACCAACAACAAAATCTATAGTTATATGTTCCCACTTTCACTCAGGAATTAGTAAGGGTTGAAGTAAACCACTCGACTTTTGATGCTCAGCCTTAACCCTTTGACACGTGAGACATTTACTTACCCATTCAGCTATTTCTCTTTTCATGTTCGACCACCAAAAGTGTCGATTTAAATCCTTATACATTTTTGTACTACCAGGATGTATGGAAAATTTAGAATTATGAGCTTCGTTTAAAATTTCATCTTTTAAAGCTTGGTCTAACGGAACCCAGATTCTATTTTCATATCTTATTATTCCATCCGTATCTATTCAAAATTTATTATACTTATCATGTGATGAATTAGATTTAAACTTCTGACATTCTTCATCCTTCTCCTGTATCTCTTTAACTTTATTAAGCAGAGATGAAACTCCTTCTAAAATATACAATTTTTGGGTAGAGGTAGTTGGACATTCTACCTCAATTTCTAAATTTTCAAAGTCATTTATTAACCTATTATTGGTGGTTAATACATTCAATTTTTCCTGATTCTTTCTACTTAATGCATCAGCTACAACATTGGCTTTACCGGGATGATATAAGATTTCACAGTCATAATCCTTTATCAGTTCTAACCATCGTCTTTGTCTTAAATTTAATTCCTTTTGTGTAAAAATATATTTCAAACTTTTATGATCTGTATATATCTCACACTTCTCCCTGAACAAGTAATGTCTCCAAATTTTTAGAGCAAAAACTACCGCGGCTAACTCTAGGTCATGAGTAGGATACCTCTTCTCATAATCTTTGAGTTGTCATGATGCATAAGCTATCACTTTCCCATGTTGCATCAACACACACCCTAAACCTCTCGTGTGATGCGCCACTATATACTACAAGGCCTCCTCAGATCATCCGGTAAGGATAACATGGAGCCATGCTCATCCGCTTCTTCAACTCTTGGAAGCTTTCCTCACATTTATCTCGTCCGCACATATTTCACCATCTTTCGAAAGTTAAATTGGTTAATGGGGTTGCTATTTTTGAAAAATCTTTTATAAACAATCGATAATAACCCGCTAAACCGAGAAAACTTCATTATTGTTGAGTTGTTGGTGGTTGTTCCCAATTCGTAACCGTTTCAATCTTATTTGGATCTCTGAGATATTCCATTCTTATCAATTACATGACCTAAAAATTGAACTCTCTTCAACCAGAATTCACACTTGGAAAACTTTGCATAAAGTTGTTCCTTTCGTAATATCTCCAAAATGACTCTCAAGTGTTCAATATGTTCTTCTCGTGTTTTTGAGTATACCAGAATATCGTCGATAAACACGACAACAAATTTGTCCAAGCATGGTTTAAACACTCGATTCATTAAATCCATAAATGCTGCCGGTGCATTTGTTAATCCAAAAGACATTACAAGAAACTCATAATGTCCATAGCGTGTCCTAAACGCTGTTTTTTGTCACATCCTCCTTTCTTACCTTTAATTGATGATAACCTATTCTAAGGTCAATTTTTGAAAAATGTTCAGCCCCTTTTAATTGGTCAAACAAATCATCAATTCTTGGTAAAGGATATTTATTTTTAATAGTTAACTTATTTAGCTCCCTATAGTCTATACATAGTCTCATAGTTCCATCCTTCTTCTTTACAAACAAAACTTGGTGCTCCCCAGGGTGAAACACTAGGTTGTATGTACTTTTTATCTAAGAGTTCCTGGAATTGTATAAGTAACTCTTTCAGTTCTATAGGTGCCATTCTGTACGGTGCCTTAGAAACTGGTGTCGTTCTCGGTGCAAGATCAATGACGAACTCAATTTCCCTATCCGAGGCAAACCCGGTAAGTCATCCGAAATACATCGAAAATTCCTTAACTATAGGTATTTGATCTAGTTTTACTCCTTCCGCCGAGTATCAACTATATAGGCCAAATATCCTAAACAACCCTTTCTAAGTAATCTTTCTGCCTGAACTATAGTCAAACATCAAGATTGCTTAGATGAACAACTACCGTTGAACACTACCTTTGACTTCGAAGCAGTCAAAAGATTTATACGTTTTTGATGACAATCAATCATCGCGCTATGATTAACTAACCAATCCATTCCTAAAATTACATTAAATTCTCCCAACTGAATTGGTATTAAATCTACTTTAAAATTATGTCCTTTTATTATCACACTACAGTTTCTGAATATGGTCTCAACCGAAATTCTTTCATTATTAGCAATTTCTACGCAAAATGGTTTGTTTAGATTTTCACAAGGTATATTTAAGTTTGTAGATAAATTTCTAGACACAAAATAACATGTAGAACCAAAATTGAATAACATATATGCATTTAAAGTGTTGATAGGGATGATACCTGTCACCACGTCCTGTGAAGCAACAACATCCCTTACCGACATATTAAATGTTTTCGCGGTAGGTCAATTCTGAACCCCAACTGCAGCTACTGTTGATTGATTATTCTTTGATATTCTAACCCCTTTTCCTCTTTGATTCCTAGGTTTGGGACAGTTCTTTGAAAAATGGTCTAATGAACCATAATTAAAACATTTATTTTTCCTTGGAAGAGGACACTGTGGATAATAATGTCCCGACTGTCCACAATTAAAACATTTGTTATGAAGGCATTCTCCTATATGTTTCTTACCACAATTAGGACAAGGTTTAATATTATTATTACTAAAGTTATTATTAGTATTTCCTATCTTTTTCCCTGGGTTGTTAGAAAAAGAATTATCCCATTTACGTTTGTTATTAAACCCACCTGAACTGGGTTCTGTCCTAATTTTTCCTTTTTCATTTTGATTTCTCTTGTCTTGATGAAATTTAATAGGACTGTCATTCTCACTTTCGGCTATAGTGGCCTTCTCTAGTATCTCAGAGAAAGTTTTTATTTGAAGTACTGACAATCTACTCCGAATCTGAGGTTTTAAACCCTCCTGAAACCTGCCGTCTTTCTAAGTTCAGTGGTTACTTGATGAGGAGCAAACCTGGATAGTTAATTAAACTTAGTCAGATAATTGGGTTACAAAGAAGATCTCCTTGTTTTAAGTCCGTAAATTTTATTTCCATTCGGTCTTTCAGGGATTGGGAAAAATAGTTTTCGAAGAACAACTCTTTAAATCTATCCCAAAGAACAATTTTAGTTTCTACCCGACCTTTGGTTGATTCCCACCAATAATTAGCCTCACCCTTCAAGAAAAAGGTTGCAAAAGTTGTCTTTTGGTTATTATTAACATTGGTTACTAGGAAAAATTTATCTATCTCTGAAATCCAAATTTGTGCATCTACAGGTTTTGATGTACCTTTAAACTTAGGTGGTCCAACTAATTTAAAGTCTTTCAAAGTTGTGTTTTGGTTCACAGGTCTATTTACAACTCCTAGCATAAGGTCTACTAACTGCTGGGTAGAATTATCATCATTCATTTCTCTTTGGGGTCTTCTGGTTGGTGGCATGATTCTATATAAACCAATAAAATTCACATAAGAATTTGAGTAACACAACATATTGTTTATTTTTTATATATCACAATACACAACAACTTCATATTTGAACATACTACTATCTTACAAAGTAATGATTATATTACAAACTTTGAATGCTTCTTTATTGTACTAATATAAAGCATTCAACCACCTATGCTACTCTCTAGAATTCATTGATACTATCAAAGGAATCCTGAATCATGTGACAAACCACAGATCGATCGATGAGATAAGCCGTCTTCTTCTCCTCTACTGGATATCGAACTACACGGCGCTGCAAATCATTAAAAGTATCTCTAACACCTAGAGATGTTTTAAGAAGCCTTGACTGAATTTCTTTTTTGCCCCTCTATACATGGTGCAGTTGTACTTTTAGTCGTTGACTATGTCTCCTCTCATGCTGTAGCATTCCCTCAGCTATATTAGCCCTAAACCTCATTTTATTACCCTCATGTTCTGTTGTCTTCAACAACGATGCCATTACCTCATCATGCTCGTCAATTCTCATTAACTGTCCTGCCACTGGATCCTCCTCTTCCTCAGAATCTAACAATTGTTGATCATGAAGTATTTCCTCATCTTCTGCATCACTGGCTATGTACGACTCTATTTGGGGTGGATTATTGGCTATTACCATTTCCTCAGCATTGGAGTTGGCCATCTATAAAAGAAAACTCCTTTAATATTGTATAGAAATTTACACAACATAATAATTTTAATGTTATATTTTATATGCACTTTTAAAATTTTTACGGACTTGAAGACTATATACTAAGATTTCTCTTCCTTATATCTATAGCCTTAAAGCTTTGATACCAAAATTGTAACGCCCCTATATCTATACTTCCACGGTATCTGATATGGTGTTTATAGAAAATCAACATAATGCTTTTAAATCTATACACCCATGGTATCTGATTATAAGATTACATTAAATACAGGGACTAGCAGATATAATTCCCATAGATCCAAAATTCACAGTATCCCATAACAGTTGTCAATTCTCAAGAGAACTTTTACTGTGTTTGGGTACCCTCACTTGGATATATAAACTGTATCTGTGACTAGAGTCTATCTATCCGAAATTCAGAGTATCATCAATAACATGAACAGTCCATATTACTAATACCCTCACCCAGATGTTTAGTCTAAGCCAAACGAATTTATACTATCGTATCGATAGTAACTATCTATCCGAAATCCAGAGTATCAATAACAACATGAACAGTCCATGCTATTAATACTGTGACGCCCCCAAATTCAGGTATCTTCCAACCCGACATATGGTGCTACATTGTACTCATAACTATACAATCAGTCCATTGAAATACAACATAATGAATGTAATTGCTATCTTCTTATTACAATCAAAGTATAATCCTTCCCAGGCTCATAAATCGATTACATCATTCTTTGTTATAATGTATAATACATACAAACATACTAATCTATTACACAATGGTTAATCATCCATCTTAGCTTTGCCCTTATCTCTCTTAGCATTCTCAGTACGTTTATCCTTAACTGCGATTATATAATTCACGCAAGAAGTGAGCATAACAAGCTCAACAAGTTTTAACAAAGGATAACAGTAATACCACATTCGTGAATTATATAACAACTCATACATAACTGAACAAATAGTTATGAAGTATTATGAAACAATAATAATTTAACATTTCATATCATCAATTCCCAAAGTATAGAGTAGATTTGGAATTCTGAACCGGTCAATAGACCATGAACAGTAGCTTTCTGTTTTCATTCTTGAAAAGGATCATCCCCATGGGTTGCCCCATGGGTTTTACCCATTCGGTGACCCACCGGTTCAATCCATGGTTCGGTTTTCTTGCAGTGGGCTTAACCAATCTAATATTGGGCCTTGACTTGGCTTAACATATTAATTCATTGGGCTTGCCTATACAATTGATTGGACTAAACATAATCTAACTCAAATGAATTGACATTAAGTCTTAACTTAATTCCATGATACTAATCGTATTACATACGTATAAATCACGTATTCTCTCCATATAATACTCGTACGATAATCGTATTGTACTTCATATTAACTCATCGTATTATACATAGATACTAAATAGTATCATCCTAGTTTAACACACACATTAACAATAACGAAATTCCTTCTACGCATTTCATTTTCTTCTCAGAAATTATTTTACTCAACCCTTAGGTTTTATGTCCGCAGGAAAAAACTTCGTTTGCCATAAATGAAATATTATTAGATATTTCATCTTATCTCGATATTCTATCATTACGCATTTCTCAAAATTTCAAAATAATTCCTCGAACAGAAACGGATGAATAGTGTTTTTACGGGAATTTTCGGAAAATATTTATTTTTGTCTTGGAAATTCTAAGCAATTAATTCTAGCACGTAGCCAGATTACTAACCATATAAACACATTCTAGGTCATAGAACGACCTTCACATAGCTTACTCACAAAATAAATCAATTAAATTCATTTAATTCACATAATCAAATAAAAATTTAATTGTCATAAAAATCCGATTTTTCTCGGGCATTACAAATACCCTCACTCAGATAAATATTTCCCAAGGATCTCAACTAGATTTGAAGAAGACTAATTTTACATCTATGTATGTAAGAAAACACAGTTGCGAAAATAAAAATGTTATATATATATCGTAATATTAGTATTCGATTACATGATTCTCTAACGAGTTCTTATTACAGGGTATTCAAACAAACAAGAATATAATCTAATCTATGTAAGGACTCTTCCCTTTATCTACTCTAGAAGTTCCAGGATTACCATCTAAAACTGCAAAGGGAATAATTTGCAAGGGTGAGCTATGACATGCTCAGCAAGTTTTGTATTTATAACAATATAGGATTTGAAGAAATATAACAGTTCAAATTTTGACTGATAGTTGTACCATTTCTGGATTTCTAATTTCAACCATTTCTGGAATTTTTCTTTATTTACATCGATCACATGAGACTTAGAAATTTTGTTGAGATGTGAGATAGGGGATCAACCTATTCAACATCTTAGGAGTATGCATATCATCCTACCAAAGGCTCAAAATACACTAAATGTCAATATATGAATCGATTAAATTTTAATCCTTACGGGATACCCAACTTCAAGATAAGATGTCTTACCAAAACAATTTGGTTTGACACAACAGGTTTTATGCTCAATAAACATTATCATATGAATAAACAATTCATTTCTTAGTTATCTTTCAAGTTATAGCAATAACTTTACAATAAGAAGGTAATTCAATTGTAGGTGTAGTATATTATATCAATAAAGATATCAAGATAAAAATCTTGTCCAATGAATAAAACAGGTTTAAGAAATTTGCTTTATAAGAGATTTAGGATAGAGAACTTGCTCGAGCGTAGATCACCAAGTTATAATATTCAATCGTTAATAAATACCTACTAAGTTCATATATATAAATCTAACACGTTAGTATTGCTAACAATACTCAATTATAACATTTATATAATATCAAGTTAGATTAATAGGTTTTGTGTTTAATACCTTTGATAAATAGACTAAAATTTATTTATCCTTTATAATACCTTTTTAGAAATTTTAAAGTATTTAAAACATTTATTTTGATTTTTAAATCATTTATTTCTATTTATAAGTAATTAATATTTACTTAAAATTTTACAAAAACATTGATTATTATTTTTAAATATTTTATATTCATTTATTATAATTTTTATATCATTAATAATATTTTTCCATAATTATTTAGTATTTATAAATAATTTATTCTAATTTCTTTATTAATAAGTTAATTATTAATAATATCAAAATAATATAAAATATTTATTAAATTTATGTAAAAATATCAAAATTTATTTATAATAATTTAAATAATTTTAAAACTTTTTTATATTTTTTTTTATTAATTATTTCTAATTTTTATAATTTATTTTTAGAAAAATAATTTTTGTTCTGTCGCTAAAGCCCTTCAAAGTGATGTAAGTATCGGCCAGAGGTGTTCTTGAGTTTCAAGGCGTTAGATTTGGTCATGGCGTAGGAAGTATTTGGTTTGACCATTAATTATAAGACTATCGCTATCGATTTTTGGTTTGTTCAAGAGTTGATGTTGTAGTACTCATACAGTAGTATAACATGAAACAAATTTTAGGCTTTAACCTATATATAACAAGAAGTTATAGAGGCTCAAAGTCACCGTCGAGTCGTTTTGAGTTTCGGGTAACCTGTAGCATGAGTCATGACCGGTCAACGGTTTTGTGGCTTAAATATCTTTGATTCTGTGTATTTGATGTGTGTAATGTTTGTTGTAACATGTAGTATATATGTTAGGGTACATATATATAACATTAACATGAACAAAGTATAAATCTAAGGTCTCTAATTATGCTGGTCAAAGTATAGCCAAATGCTGTTCTTCGTGTTCTTCAGTTTTCTAGAAAACCCAAAAAACTTGGTCAAGCTCGGTCAACGACTTTTGACCATTAATTCATGTAAACCTATACGTTGTTTGTTCAATTAAAGATCATAGATATGTAGTACATATAATAGAGTATTGATCTATAACAAAAATTTACAGAAATAACAAACAGAAGACGATTAAACAGATTGGTCAAAGTAGCCGGTTCAACTGTTCTTGAGCTTTCTGGGTAACCCAGAAAATTGTAATCCGTGAACGGTCAACCCACTTTGACTGCTTATAACTTGAAATCAATGGTTCAAATGAACCTGTTTTCTTTTCTAGATTAAAGACCTACTAACAGGCTACAAATACTAAACAATTAACGGACCAAAACATAAACACATATGAATCTATAGGCCCTGACATTCGACTGTCAGACTTAGTTTTTCAAAATTTCCAGATTTCTTAAAATACTTAATTAAGGCATCTAGATGTTATGAAAACGTGTTCCACCTATCTAACATACTTTCTAACATACTAATACATAATTTTAAACATCTAAACAACAAATCTAACATAGGATCAAAGAGCTAATTATGAACTAGGGTTTGTACCTTTTCTTAAACAATTTTTGATTCTAACACGATGTTGTTGCCGCTATCACCTGTGCTTGATTTGGTAGGTTTATAAGTGTATCTAGGCTTAGGAATTTCGTGAGTTTGCTTAGCCCTAAGGTTCCTATTTATAGAATTCTTCAACTTGGCTTTTTGGTCATTTTTGAGCAACTTGCCTCTACAAAGATCTGATCTGATGACTATTGTGATGCTTGGGAGTTACAAGCATGTCATGTGCTACCTTGGAACTTGCAATGGTGACTCCTAACCTACTTGTGAGCTAGTTAGGTTTGTTTAGTAGCTTAATTAGGCTTTAATTGTCACTAATCTTGATTAGGGTTTTGTTTCTAATGATTAGGAATGTTAAGTAATGTTAATTATGACCTAATTGAAGTTTATTAACCATGATTAGGTGTTATGATAATCTAATTAGGGTTTAATTAGCTAATTAGGGTTTAATTTATAATTTAGGGTTAAGGTTTTGCTAATTAGGGTTAGGGTTTGTTAATCTATGGTTTTTAATCTAATTTCTCACTAATCCTAACAAGCACGACAAAGCGTTTTGTCAGTGTAAGAACGACAAAGCAACTTGCCAAAATAATTTTACCGAAAAGTCCAAATATATAAAAAAAATTAAGCACGAGGTGTCAAGTACGACGTTTTCCAGACAAAAATTTATTTGGTCAAATTTGTCAAACCAAGTATATATTAACACATAACACATTCAGAACGGAGAAATTTTATTTATATAATGGGATTTTACACATACGAGTCTTATTAGGGTTTTGGGTTTTTACATCTCTTGCCCATCTATTTCCTGTTGGAACATCTGTCTTGATGCCTTCTTGTCTAAGACCTTCAAGATTAATTTTAGTTTCTTGATGTGGAGGTTCGTTGTCTTGCGTAGTTCTCTCTACAATCTCATCTTCTTGCTCAACGATCTAATTTTTTGGAACTACGATCGTGGTGTTGAGCTCGACGACCTCATTCGTAGTCTCTAAATTATCATTAATAGTGTCTTGAGACATTGTTTTGTCCAAGTCTGTTTCATTAAAGATGCTGTGAATTGAGACTTCAACACTTAGTGTTTTCTTGTTGATCACTCTATAAGCTTTACTGTCTGTGGCATATTCGAGAAAGATTCCTTTGTCAGACTTGGGTTGGAACTTTGTCAGATACTGTTTACCATTGTTGAGTATATAGCATGCACAACCAAACATATGAAAGTAGCTGACACTTTGCTTTCTTCCTCTCCATAGTTCGTAGGGAGTCTTCTTTAACATAGAGTGTACAAGAGACACATTCGAGTGTAGCATGCGGTTTGCCTTCCGCCTGAAGTATTCAGCAGATGGGCTACCGCCGAAGAGAGTTCTTCCACTTTCTATCAACGTTACATTCTTTTTCTCTCTCTACACTGCTTTTCTTTGAGGGTTTATGGAGCTAAGAAGTTGTGACTGATGCCATTGTCTGTGCAGAACTGGTCCATCTCAGAGAAGTCGAATTCTCTGTCATGATCACTTCTTATAGTCGTGATTTTATCCCCTTTCTCATTCATCACTAGTCTGAACATTTTGATTAGTTGGGAGCTAGTTTCATCTTTTGAGTTTAGAAAGAACACCCAAGTGAATCTGGTGTAGTCACCTACTACGACCAATGAGTACCTCTTCCCTCCAAGGCTTGTTTTTGGAATTAGCCCATCCATGTGAAGCAGCTGCAGAGGTTTGTCAATTAAGTTGACAATTTTTCTCTTAAATTAGTTTCTGGTCTGCTTTCCAAGCTGACAGGCATTGCATGGCCTTTCTTTGACAAAGCTAAACTTGGGTAAGCCTACCACTAGATTCTTGGAGGCCAGTTTAGACATGTTTTTGAAGTTGAGATGAGATAATCTTCTATGTCATAACCAGCTCATTTCTTCAGATGCTTTAGCCAGAAAGCATATCGTCTCGTCCGAGCTTAGTTGATCAAGATTGACAGTATAGACATTTCCTTCTCTTATTCCAGTCAGATTTATAGAGGATGTCTTCAGATCTCTGACTTGACATTGATTATTAACGAAAGTGACTTGATGACCCTTGTCACAGAGTTAGCTTATGCTCAGAAGATTGTGTTGTAAACCTTCCACATAAGCTACTTTATTGAAGGACACTGCACCATTCCCAACTGAGCCATATCCTCTGGTCTTGCCAGAGCCATTGTCTGCAAAGATGACTGAAGGACCCTCCTTCTCTATATATTTAGACAGAAGGACTTTGTTCCTTGTCATGTGCCTTGAGCATCCACTGTCTAGATACCAGGTTGTGATTGTGGAGCTTGGTTCCCGTGGTAAGATAAAACTCTCATTTTGGTACCCATACTTGCATGGGTCCTACTTTGTTAGTACCCTTGGGAATCCAAATTTGCTTAATTATGGGTTTTACATGCATAGGATTATGGTAGCATATTGCAGCCTTGTGACCAGTCTTATTAAATACAAAACATCTAATATAATGCATGCTTGTGTGTGTGTGTGTGGATTCTTCCTCCATTTGGACTTATGTGGGTTTTTAGCAATCCTTCCATCCTTTTCCATGTGTCCTTGTGTTTCATGATTTGTGAAGAGTGGGGTTTAACTTTACTACTCCTTCCCAGTTGGTTCGTGGAGTCGATTTTACTCAACTCTACGATCCTTTGAGATTGGAGAGTAGAGACTGAGTTATTCTTCTTTCTTCTGAAACCTAGGCCAATAATAAGATCCTTTATTCCTTGGAAAATAGGTTGGATCTGGCGAGGAGAGTTGGACTGGTTCTTCCTTCTGTGAGGATTTCACAAATATAATGCTTCTACTAAAAATTGGAGCATCACTAGGGCTTGTTTCCTTTATCTTTTCCACATATGGCTCTGAAGTGGATTCCCCAAAGCCTAAACATGTTCTGTCAGATGCACTTCTCTGACTAGAGATCAGGGAGTCCATAGATGAAGAGGATTTATTCCATGTAGAGATTGTCCTTTCTAGTTCCTCAATTTTAGAGGTTAGACTTGACTCTCTTTGAGCATTGAGCTCATTGGTCTGTTTTAAGAGCTTATTTTCAGCTTCAAGCTTGGAGAGAGAGTCAGTACTTAGAAGAGTTGTTTCCAGTTCTTCCTGAACTTTCTCTTTCTTCTTTTGAAGAAGTGAATAATCTTTGGATAGAACTCTGAACTATTTCATGTAATGATGCAGATCAGATGTTATGACATGCAGTGCTGTTCTTAAATCATCTATGTCTACATCAGGAGAGTTAAAGTCAAATACCTCATCTATACTTACTTCATGAATGTTTGGAGTTCTTTTTATCCTTATCATGCTTGGCAATTAGACAAAGATTTGCCATTTGAGGATCTTCATCATCTCCAAATTTGGGAGTTGAGTCGTTGTCTGAGTCACTCCACGATCCTCCGACCACAAGACCTTTTTCTTTCTTCTGAAGCCTCTTATTGCCTTTGAATTTGATCTTTTCTTGAGTTCTTCTCTAAGAGGCTTGTTGCAGTTTGCAATGAAATGTCCAGGCTTTTTGCAGTTGTAGCATAAGTTATTTATTTGTTCTTGGCTGTTGTAGTTATTGAACTTCTTAGGTTTACTGCTTTTGCCTTGACGCATGAACCTTCTGAGTCTTTTTACCAATATTGCAATGTACTCATCATCATCTTCATCATAGTTAGAGTCATTTTCAGTGTTAGCTTTGGAAGTGTTGTCTGTTGCTTTTAGAGCAACTCCTTTGTCTTTCTTTCTTCCTTCAGATAGAGTTTCTGCTCTTTGAGTCAGCTCCAGTTCATATGTGAGAAGGTTGCCATATAACTGTTGAATAGTCATTTCATGGAGATTCTTTGACTCTCTGATACCAGTGGTTTTGGCATCCCACTTGCTAGGTAGAGCTCTCATGAACTTTATGATTAGATCTTTATTTGGATAGATCTTTCCATAGGCTCGGAGAGAGTTGAGCAGTACATTGAATCTTTCGTAAGTGGAAGTGATATTTTCTACTTGAACGTGTGCAAACATTTTATATTGCTGAGTCATGAGAGATTGCTTGTTTTCTCTGACTTCTTCTGTTCCTTCATGCATGATGAGCAATGCATCCACTGTTCCAATGATTGAAACAAGATGTTCTTGGCCTTTTTATCGAGTTGAACAACTTTCTTTTCGTTGTCAGTCCATTCTTCTTTGACTTTGATCTGGATTCTTTTTGGGTCGTCTACAGTAGGAGCAAGCTTGGTAGGAATGTAGGGCCCATTTTGAACAGTTTCAAATAGATCTTCATCTATTGAGTCCATGTAGGCTTGCATACGAACTTTCCAGTTGGCGAATTTATCTTTGTTGCACATAGGTGGCTTACTGCCTCCTCTAGTCTTTGATTCGCTTATCAGATGTGCCATTGGATCTACTTAAGCTTTGTAGGCTATTTGATAGAACCTGCTTTGATACCAATTGTTAGTTTCAGGAGGCACAATAGTTATCTAGAAGGGGGGGGGGGGGGGTTTAATAGATATTTTAAATTCTTCTTTAAAATGCTTTGTTAGTTTTGATAGTGGTTCAAACACATCAAAATTAATATTTGTTTGTTCTCCCTTTAAGATATAGTAAGTTAATTAGAGTGAGGCAGTTATAACAGATATAACAGTTATAGAAGAAGTGTAAGAGACATGACAATTTTAAGTGGTTTAGAGCACTTAAAGCTCCTAGTCTACTCTTCTACTCCTTGAGTAGGAAATCCACTAAGGATATCTTTACACTTTCTGAATATCACAGATTCCTTCAAGACCGGCAGTCTTGGCACTTCTCAGTTCACTTTTGAACTCTTCAAGTCCAGCAGACTTGGTTCTTCACAGTTCACTTAGAACTCTTCAAGTCCAGCAGACTTGGTTCTTCACAGTTCACTTAGAACTCTTCAAGTCCTTCTGACTTGGAACTTCTTACTTTACTTGATAGTAGTTGATGAGTTCTTGAATGGTGCTACTCAGTTGTCGTTAAGCTCTTGTTCGAAAGAACTGAGTAGTTGAGCAAGCTTTCCCTTTTTTAGATCGTAGAGTTTGATCGTTGAGTGTTATTTAGCTTTTTGTTTTGTGTTTGCTTAACTTCTTTCATCTGCTGATATTTTGTATATATGATGCCTTTGAAAATGTATCCGTTGAAGACATCCGTTGAAGCATTAAATGTATTTGACATTTCTGAGCTTTGATGGAGACTTTCAGATAACTTCCGATCAAGCAGACCGCCTAATCGATTAATGTAAGACCCCAACTTTTATGAATAAAGAATAATTTTCTCGAAATATATTTTTGAATATTATGGTGTGGATTTGATTTAATTTTATAGTTGTGGGTAATATTTACAAATTTTGCAAAGTAAGCAAGTGGTTATATAATATTCGATTGGTCGGAGAATATTCGTACGACGACACAATCATTGGTGGACCCCACAATAGAAGTATTGTCGTAGTTAGAAAACGACAGATTTATCTTTTTATAAAAATAACGGCGGAAGTGTTACCGTTAAAACTGTTGAACTACTCGGTAGTAAAAGTACAGTAATACGCGTGGTTGCATAGTAGCACACGGTATTGGTTATTGATACTTACGTGAGAAGTCACGCAGTTATACTCAATTATTGCTACAGTAATTGCTGCATCATATCTCTCATATTATTGATTCAATTATTATCACAGTATCATCTGCATAATATATATTATTAAATTAATAATTGAGACGACAAAGTTATTCATATTATTATTTCCAATATTGACAATGTCTAGAAGTTCTGTCAATGAGAGGTTTGGTCACCTAATTGCACGCCAATAAGGAGAAATCCTTATCGGAAAGCCCCATCTTTCCTGGGAACGACCTGGTTGTTAAATATTGTGAATTATAATATTAATGATGAATAAGTTCGTGTTGATTAAAGATGATTTGGATAGTTCCATTGTGTTAAAATTATTAGTGTTAGTGAAAATCGACATTTATTTTGATAATAATTGATGTCTGGAGGTTATATTGACCAATCGGATAATTAACCGGATAAATGAGCAATTAATTGCTATTAATTCACATGATTATAACTATTTGTTCACATGTGTGTACTATTGATTCACATTCTTGTAATATTAGGGGAGGTGGTGCAAGATTGATAATACTTGCATGACTAAGTTAAAAATAGAGGTATAGATGGAGGTACTATACTGTAATTCGTATTTTCACATGTCTAGAAATATTGATTCACATGATTTACTATTGATTCACATTATTTACTATTAGGGGAGGTGGTGCAAGTTTGATAATACTTGCAGGACTAAATTAAAAATGAAGAAAAAGAGGAAGGTATTATACTGTAATATTTTGAGCCCCAAAACGTGAAATTATCGAAACTATATTTTCCTATAAATAGAAGCTCATTCTTCCTTCATTTCTCACAAATTCACTAAAGCTATAGAGCAATTATTATAGAGAGAAATTATAAAGAGAAAGAAGAAGAGAAGTCTGCTACCTCACTATTCCAGTATCCAGTCTTCTTTTAAGGTAAGGGGTATTATTCTTTCGTATTAATGAAGAGAGTTATATTCTTTCAATACTCATAAGGGTTGTTATTCCATTCTTTATTATTATGTTGAATAACTCGCATACATGCAAGCACCGCATACATGGTGATATTCTTCTCATTATTCCATTCTTTGTTATTACGTTGGAATAACCTCATGCATAAGGTCTATCGCATGCCCGGTGAATTCGTTGTTATTCCATTTTTATTATTTTGTTGGAATATCTTGTGCGTATGTAATTACGTATGACTGGTTCCATTCTTTATTATTCTGTTGGAATATCCTGTCTGTGTGGGTTACACATGACCTGGTTCCATTCTTTATTATTCTATTGGCATAGCCTGTTTGTGCGGATTACGCACGCCTAGTGAATTCTTCTGTTATTCCATTCTTTTTTATTCTGTTGGAATAACCTGTCTGTGCGGATTATGCACGCCTGGTGAATTCTTTTGTTATTCCATACTTAATTATTCTGTTGGAATAACATGTCTATGTGGATTACCGCATGCATGGTGAATGATCCTTCGTATTCATTCCTTATTAAATTGTGAAATGATCTGTCTACGTGGACTAGAGCATGGCGGGTAAAAAAATCCATTTGCGATTTCATATATTCTATTATACTCAGTTGATTAAAGTTTTGGCTTCTATACTCCATGAAATTAGTGGAATATCCTTGATATTTGCGCTTCATCCAGTATCTTTTCATGAAAATATTCTTCTGAGCATTCTTGAATTTTACTCCACAAAGAAATATAATGTTGACAATTTGGACGTTATTGATTTCTGGATAAATTAAAATTATAAATCTTTAAAATTTATCCTTGAACTTGTTTTATTGAATTATTATGTCATTGTCATCATCCTCATGCTTATATTGTGATGAAAGTCATCTTTGGCTTACGTGCATAGATGGACTTGGTATGATTATGACCAGGGATTATTCGGTATAATCATGACCGTAATGTGACGAATGATGTGGTAAAAGTCCTCATTGGCATATAGTTCATTGATGGACAGTTGTTGGTGTGATTATGACCAGGGATTATTCGGTATAGTCATGACCATTGATGATTACATAAATATCCTTGGCCGTGATGCGTGGATGATTCGATTTTATTTATTTGTCGAGTCTCAGCGATAAAGTTGATGAAAAACTTTTTAAATCATAGAAGATAGTAGATTTTATGCTCTACTTGACTCTTCTAATGGATTGCTTTTTCCGCTATAGTTAAACTTGTTGTCTATTATATTCTATCAGTTTAACATTGTTGAAGGGTAATAATAATTTATTCTGCATTATCTTAGTCATAATATTTCTTACTGGGCTAGTTGAGCTCACCCTTTCTTTCACTGTTCTCTTCAGGAAATGAGAATATAGCTTGGACGAGTCGGGGAACGGAGTGACGGTCTAGATGATAGCATTAGTAGTCCTCACTATTCTGTTAAATAGTGTGACAATAAATGTAATGAGGACTCCTTTGAGTGTGGATATTTTCTAGTTGAAAATATTCTTATTAAAACTCTTAGATTGTGTTTTGTCGTATTTTACACGATTGCTGTATAATTAAGTTGTATTTGAATTTTGTACCGTGTATTTGGTGACTCAAGATGGGTGATGTATACTGTTTTGGGGCGCCACAGTTAGTATCAAAGCTTAGGATATGATCCCTAAATGAGATGTGAGACAAGAACTAGGAGGAGAGCGGGGAATTCCTTCGCTAGTATGACCTACCTAAGTTTATTTGGTATTTAATTATTCACGTAGAGTATAGGATAATTTGTGATATGTTAATTAACCCTTGTTTTGTGGCAGTATTTGAAAATGGCATCCGAAAATATTGAGATAAGCAATGAAGCACATGAGACCGTAGAGTCACGATTAATACCCAGGATAATGTGCAACAGGAGGACAATAATCCTCAGGTAAACAACAACGATCAAATGATGAACGATGGGATATTCAGAGGTTTTATGCAATTCATGCAACATCAGGCGAGGGTGGCTCCTGTCCAAAATGCAGGTAGAAACACTAACAACTCTCGGACAGTCACCTCTAAGCAGTTCAAGGAGCTGGGACCACCGGAGTTAGCCCTTCCTGAGATACCTTAACATAAAAGGAATGCTGAGTTAAAGTTCATCACAAGGACTAGGGCAGACAACATTCGTAGAGCAGATTCAAAAGTGAACTAAACGATCGTAGTGCAACCTCAACGATCGTAGTCCTCCCAAAGGATACACTAGCTCAGGGGGAGCTAAGGGCAGATCAGTATTTTCCATATCATTAAAAATCTTGGAGCCAAGTAGGACTCGACACATGCCCCACTATGCAGATTGAGTGGAGGGAAGTTACAAGTACAGTTTGAAAAGCTCGTTTTGAAAATTCACCTCAGAAGTTCAAAAATCTTATTCCTCTCTCTCTCTACCAGTAGAAACCCTAACTTTCAGAAACGCTAAACCAACCTCAGTGCAAGGAAATCAATGGCGGCTTCAAACGTTATCACTGGTTACCGACTCTACTTCAACGAGTTCAAGACAGCTGACCCTTAATTTCACAAATTTTTATCTCTATTGAAGAAAGCTGGTTTGGAAGAAGCTCTGGGCACCAACACATGGATCTACCCGAAGTTGGTGAAGGAGTTCTACAACAATGGAGTTTTTAAGAACGACATTGTTACCACAAGGGTCAAGGGAGTACAAATTAAACTAAAAGCTGAAGATATAAACCTAGCCCTAGGTTTCTAATCAAATAGACTTCTATCTATGGAGGTCAACGACTTTCATGAAGGACTGAAGAAGATGCATCACAAAAAGTTTCAGACCGTCAAGGGATACATGAAGAAAGATTTTCCCCAAAAGTATGAGTTTTTGGCCGATATTGTTGGGAAATGCATATGCTGTAAGAGCTCTGGCCATGACTCTGTGAATGAAGTGCAACTTAAGCTCATGACAACAATCTGCTTTGGGATTCACCTCAACTATAGAGCCATACTCATCAATTGGATTGGGAAATGTATACTCAGTTCAAAGAAATCAAAGAGCTATGGAAAGATGCTCTACGGACGATTTATAAGCATCATCCTGCAATCAGCTCTGGGTGACAAAATTGGGGATAATGAAGGAGAATCTATCAATCCCAATAGAAGGATGACCCCGTAGCAATTTTAAAACTAGAAAAGAAATGTAGCAGAAAATGTCAGAATGATGTCTGGATCCAATGGAAGGACTGGTGAAGTGAAGGAGTCGGGACTACCAGGGAACCTGTAAGTTGTGAAGGAAACTGATGAAGAAGAAGAAATCAATAAAGAAGAACCCATTGCTTTGGTCAGAAAAAGCAAGGGCAAGAGGAAGATGAAGGCTCAGACAACAGAGGAGCCTCAAGGTTCAACCACTGATGCACCTCAAGGAAGTTTAGGCACTGAAAATCTGAAGAAAATGAAAGGGAAGGAACAATTGTCTGAAGAAGAAGAAGAAGATAGAGCTACCATCTCTCAGCTTCTTAAGAAGGGAAAACACAGCCATAAGTATAAGAAATCTGCTTTCTCTTTGATCGTAAAGTCACTACCGATCGTAGAGTCCAGACTTGACACCACCCCAGAAGAGGATGATGCAACATCTTCAACTGATCAAACTTTCGTGAGTCAAGTCAAGAAAGAAATCGAGGTCGTGGCTCAGCCTAAGAAGTCAAAGAGAAAATTTATGAAGAAATACATTATTGTCAATGAAGGAGTGTTAAAGGAGGAAGACAAAAAAATAGCTACTGAAAAAGAACTACTCGTAGCAAGTAATGAGAATACAGCTCGAGCTAAGGGGGAGTTTCCTGAAGTTCCTGCACTAGAGAATACTCCAGCTGAGGGGGAGCTGCTTGAAGTTCAAATGGATGATCGAGTTGAGAGGGAGCCTCACAAAGTCCCTATGTCAAAGAAGGCTACAACTGAGGAGGAATTGCCAAGAGATAATTATAAACCTTCCTCAGTCCCTCAAGAGATCCTAACTTCAGAAACTGTAGAAATAGAAAGGATTGAAGCTATGGAGGATGAGAGAGCAGAAGAACAAAGAAGAGAAGTGGAGATGATTGATGTAGTGGAAACTTCAAATGAAGACAGAGAAGAGGATGACGAAGTTGTGATTATTGCAGTGGGATGGTATGGATATAGGAGAGCTAACTACAATCAACTGTTCTCCTATCTAACTATGATGCCCTTTCACAGAGCCCAAATCCTCAACTCCTGGAATCACATGTTTTGGACCTTCAAAACCTATCTAGCAATCTCTGTGCTAGCTCATGGATTTCCAGGCAACCTCACTTTTGCTCGAAAATTGATCACTAATGGTCCCTCTTCAGATAATGGGCGTGAGGTACAATTTATTCCCATCTCTTTCAGGGTTAGTCACTGTCCACCATCAACCTTCAACTAATTCTATGAATTACCAAAATGGTTAGAAGTGATACTACATCCACTAAATCAATTTCCAGTTACAGAATCCCAACATTCTGTAACTGATGAACCAAATGTGCCTAATCTTATATTGATCCAATCTCCTACCATCTCTCACTCTACGATTACTAATCCTAATCCAATCATAGAGTCACCTGCTCAAATCGTAGAGACTCCTCCTCTTGAGACTCAACCTCACACACTTGTTCCTTCATCAGACATCCATTCCTCATCAACCAATAACTATTTCAATCTTGATCTTGCTGAAAGTTGTAAGACCCCAAATAATTAATAAATGAAATTTAATTTCCTCTAATTATTATTTTGAAATAGTAAGGGTTGATTTGATTAATGTGGATAGTTATGGGTAAAATACGCAAGTATTTCAAAATAAGCAAATGGTTATAAAATATTCATTATTGTCGGGGAATATTCGTTTGGTCGTGGAATATTCAGATCGCTTGGGAATATTAAATTTATGGCGCAACATGTGTGGGCCCCATAACGAAAAAAAGTATTGGAGGAAGAAAACGACAAATATAAGTTGTTTAAAAATAACTACAGAAGTTGTTACCGGGTACATCGTTGGAATACCCGGTGGTTAAAACACAAGAATACGCGTTGTTGCACACAAAGAAGACACCAGTATTGCACCAATTATTGACTCTTACGTAAAAAAGGCACTACTCAATAATGGTTATGAGAATTCTTCGCTCAAAGATTTTATTAATTTAATAATTTTTGCGTTGATATTTTATATTGTTTGTTGTTTCAATAATTATCATTACACAAAGATTTTCATTATCGAAGCAATAATTCATATTATCTGAATAATATTATTAGATAACATTATTGGCAATGTCTAGAAAGTTACGTCTAAGGAGAGGTTTGGTCACCTAATTGCGGCGCCAAGAAGGAGAAATTCTTATTGGAAAGCCCTCTTCCAGGAACCGCCTCGGTTGTCAATATTGTGATTCTGTAATATTATTTATGAATAATTAATTATTGATTTATATGATGATGAAAATATTGATTTTATGTGGATATAGATGGAGAAAATTTTTTAATGTGACAATTATTGAAAATTAAAATTTTATCTTTTTTCGATAAAATAATTCATTTAAATATATTATTATATTTTTAATAATATAATAATGATGATATTTTTACAATGAATATGTGATATATGAGTATACGAGGAGAAAGAATATTTTTGTTGCAATAAACGTTTAAAACATGTTAAACATGTTGGTGGACCCCATTTCTTGACTTAAATTTGATTATAGCCTGTAAAATCGCCCATTTGTGGATTTCGGTCAATTTCTATTTGGAATTTTGAACAATTTTCTTTTGCAAAGTTGTAGATAATTGAATTTCCTATCAAAACTCGCGAGATTCGAATTTTCTGATAAAAGAGCTATTTATTATGAATTATTGAAGTTCAAGTCTCAAATAATTGATTTTTGGAAGTTTAAAATATTTTAATATGAAAAACGTTTATGGTGATTTGAGTGTGGGTCTTGCTGTATGTGTTTTAATGGCTGAATTCAGTTGGTATGCGAGGAAGTTGTAGAAATAATAATAATATTATTAAATTAAATTTTCTACTTTGGTGTTCTAAGCATTTTCCTATAAATAGGGTGCCTAGGTTAGAATTGAAAATTACACCTAAACTCCAAGTTTTCTCTCTATATTATCGAGTGTATTCTTGTGAGTATTTTGAGTATACTTTGAGTATTGCTATACTATTGCAAGTTCAAGTCATAGTCAATATCCGACGTTTCAAACTAAATCACTGCTTTTCGAGGTAAGAGATATTATTTTTTTTAAATGATATTATTTATTCTAATATCATTATGCCGGAAGTATTGATCTGAATTTTTAATCAAATTAGGAACTTTTAGTGTCTGGTTACTATTCACGATACTGTCTTTATTCACGATACTTAGACTATTCATTTATCACTAAGACTATTCATCAAAAAATAAAAAATTTTCTTTTCGTTCAAAATATCTATTACGGATACTAGCTTTGATTGTATCCATGTTTTGATCATTCTTGAATTTTACACCATTATGATTATTTTGAGGTATTTTTGGACGTGGATAAAATAAAAGTACTAATCCTTAATCCTTAATCCTTGTCATTTTGATTCACCGGATTCATTTCTTTAAAAAATATTTTCATCATCCTCAGTCTTAAATGATGATATTATGGAATATCTTTGGCCCAGTAGTGCAAAAGATGAATGATTTTCGATGAATATCTTTGGCCCGTAGTGCAAAGATGAACAGTTTTAGATGAACATAACTAATCGATGAATATCTTTCGCTTGTAGTGCAAAGATGAATATTTGATTCCGGATATATATTGATTGATGTTACAGGATAAAAGATAGATTTATTTAACTTTAAAATTCATACATAGAAGATAGTAGTTTGCATTCTCTACTTAACTCTTCTAATGAATTATTATTTCATCAATGTAATATTGATTTAAAACTTGTTGTCTATTGTATTCTATTAGATTTTTCCCGTTGAAGACTAATGATAATTTTGTTGTATATTATCTTAGTCATAATATTCTTTACTGGGCTAGTTGAGCTCATCCTTTTCCTTTTTGTTCCATTTTTCTTCTCGTGGAGGCGAGAGAATGTGTAGATGAAAGGCGTGGTATGGAATGATGGTTATAGAGAGAGAGAGTTGTTTAGTAGTCCTCACCATTTTTGTAAAATAATGTATCAATAAATGTGATGAGGATTTATTTGGGTATATATATTATCTAGAAGATAATATTTGTATTCAAACTCACAGCTTTACTATTGTAATAATAAAGTTGTAGTTGTTTACGCACTGTGTATTGACAACTCTCGTAATGGGTGATGTATACCTATTTTGGGGGCGTCATAGTTTGTATCGTAGCTTAGGGATATGATCTCTCAAGTGAGATCGGGAATATAACTAGGAGGGAGAGACGAGTAAATCCTTCGCTAGTGTGTCCTACCTAAGCTTATTTGTTAGTTGGTCAAATATATAGGGATATTATGTGATATATTGATTTGCTTAATTAACCCTTGTTTTATGACAAGTATTTGAGAATGTCGATCGAGAATATTAACAAAGGAAATGAGACCGTGGAGACGCCTCAGACTCACCAACAAGGAGAACGGCAACAGTCGGGCAATGTTCCTCCCGTGAACAACACCAATCGAAAGCGGATGATGAACGAGGGATGTTTAGAAGCTTTTTGCAGTTCATGCAAAATCAGACGAGGGAGACTCGTGTTCAAAATACAGGAGGAAATGAATTCATGGGTTGTCACAGCCAAGCAGTTCAAAGAGTTAGGACCACCAGAATTTAAGGGAAAGCCAGATTCGATCATGGCAGAAACATGGGTCAAGCAAATTACCAAGATATTTGATGTCTTGGGATGCACGGAGGAATGAAGGTTCCATTCGCCACCTTTTATGTTCCGTGGTGAGGCGGACTCTTTGGTGGGAGTCTATGAGGCGTGCACCATCCACCACACTCAAAGATGTCTTGGGAGACATTTCAGAACTATTTAATGACAAATACTTTCCCGAAAGTGTTCGCTCATATGAAGGAAGTGGAGTTCATCGATTAGAGCAAAACAACATGGCCGGTGTCTCAAAGACGAGGCAAAGTTTGCAGAGTTATCCGGTGTTTGCACCTCATTTGGTGGAGAATGAAGAACGATGACGCGGATGTTTCTTAGAGGTTTGAAACCCAAGATACGTCAAGATCTCATTTCTCATAAATTTTCTCTACTACGAGATGTTGTAAATAGGGCTCAATTATTAGAGCGAGATAACGAGTACGGCCAACCCGAGGGACCACAACCGAGGATCATACCCTAGGAGATGGGATCAACAAAACAATGATAACAAATGGAGAAAGAAAAAAGACGGACAAAATGGTAACCACTCTGGTGGAATCATGGCCATGAAAATAGAAGAAGCGAGTCGAGGAGGAGATTTTAAAAGAGGAGATTTAACAACGACCATGTGAAGACGATAAAGGTTTGCATCAATCGGTTTTAAGGGAGGAGAACGACCACCCATCATATGCTACAAATGCGGAAAAGAGGGACATATCGGTCAAGCGCCCACAACATTCAAGGTATGCTATAATTGTGGAAAGGAAGGACATGTTGCTCTGGAGATTACCAGAGCGAAACCTAGTTCAATGGGACGGTGACTCAAAAGATTGTCCCGTAAAAGTCAAAGTCAACGGTTCTTGGAAGAGCGTTTGTTGTGGATCGGTCAAAATACGAGAACCCAAACGAGGTGATCACGGGTAAGCTAATCATAAATTCTTGTGAAGTTTATACTTTACTAGATATCCTAGTGATACCCATTCATTTATCTCCTACTTGTGCTCAACGCTTTAATTTGACTCGGAAAAATTAGACTTTGACCTATCTGTGGAAACTCCGTTAGAGAAACTTTCATCACATCCTTTCGCTTATAAATCTTGTTTGATTCAAGTTGGCACCATCACTTTACCCGTTGACCTTATCTCTTTAAAGATACTTGATTTTGATGTGATTTTAGGGATTGATTGGTTACTACTCATCATGCCAAAATTGATTGTTTTCGTAAGGTTGTTAGCTTTCATATTCCTAAACAACCCGTTGTTATGCAATTCAAGCAACTAAACCATTAAAATCAATCATTTGTCATATCTAATCATAAAGCTATTCGCTTATTGAAAAACGGATGCCAAGCTTTCTTAGCCCATGTTATGGATTTGAATAAAGACACGTCAAATTTGAATAATATTCTGTTGTTATCGATTTTTCCGACGTATTTCTCAAGAACTTCCGGTCTACCCCGTAGCGTGAAGTTGAATTCTTTATTGATCTTGAACTCGGTACAAAGTCCATTTCTAAAACTCCATATCGAATGGCTCCTATTGAACTTGTGGAGTTAAAGGTCCAACTACGAGGAGTTGTTGGACATCGGTTTCATTTGTCCTAGTACATCTCCTTGGGGTGCTCCTGCTTTATTCAGTATAGAAGAAAGAGCGGGAGTATGCGACTTTTGTATTGACTATCGGGGAATTGAACCATGTCACCATCAAGAATAGGTATCTCTCACCTCGTATTGATGACTGTTTGACCGACCGATTGCAAGGAGCACAATTCTTTTCAAAAATCGATCTTCGTTCGGATATATCATCAAGATGAAGAAGGCGAGGATATTCCAAAGACCGCTTTAGAACTCGCAGCGGGCATTATGAATTCCTAGTCATGTCTTTTGGATTGACTAATGCTCCGCTGACTTTCATGGATATGATGAACCGAGTATTCAAGGAATATTTGGATCGATTCGTTGTTGTCTTTATTGATGACATCCTCATATATTCCAAAAGCCGTGAAGATCATGAGCACCATTTGAAAGTCGGTACTCCAAAGGCTTCGTGAAAACAAGCTTTATGCCAAGTTAAAGAAATGCGAGTTCGGCTTGAGGAAAGTAGCATTCCTTGGGCGCGTGGTGTCGAAACATGGAGTATCTGTTGATCCGCCAAGATTGAAGCAATACAAAGTTGGGAGCAACCAAGTCGGTGGACCAAGTACGTGATTTCTGGGCTTGGTTTGGTTATTATCGGAGATTCGTGGAAGGATTTTCTCGAATCGCTACTCCATTAACTCACTAACTCGGAAAGATATAAAATTCAGTATGGGCGAGGAATGCGAGAAGAGTTTCCAAGAGCTTAAGAGGAGACTTATTTCGCACTGTTCTAACAATACCATCCGGGTACGGATGGATTTGTTATCTACAAACGATGCTTGAGTGCAAAGGGTTAGGATGTGTTCTCATGCAACGTGGGAAAGTCATAGCCTATGCCTCGCGACAACTTAAAGAATATGAGAGGAATTATCCTACTCATGATCTAGAGTTAGTAGCAGCTTGTTTTCGCGCTTAAAGATATGGAGGCACTATCTATATGGGGAGAAAGTGGAGATATATTGCACCATAAAAGCCTCAAATATTTCTTCACGCAAAAGGAACTCAACACGCAAGAACGACGTTGGCTTGAGTTGTTGAAAGATTACGACCACACTATTCAATACCATCCCGAAAAGCGAACGTGGTAGCCGACGCGTTGAGTAGAAGATCATATATGTAAACGAAAGTGCAATGATGTCAAGTATACGATAGAGCTAACTTTAATAGAAAAAGTTAAGGTTGCTCAAGCCACCGAGGCAGGGTCGATGCGTATGAAGAAGAAAGTACAAGAAGGTGCTATTCGAAGCGAGAATTGATGATGAAGGAATACTTGAGTCCACTCCGCACTTTGTGTTCTAACGACTCGAATTGAAGTACAAGATCATGATGGAGGCACACAATACACCGCTTTCAATCCATCTGGAAGTACCAAAATGTATTGTGATCTTGACATACATTTTGGTGGAACAATATGAAGAGAGAGATTGCAAAGTTTATCTCGATGTGTTTAACTTGTCGGCGTGTAAAGGCGGAGCATCTAGTACCTAAGGGTCCGTTGCAACCACTTGAGATTCCGAAATGGAAGTGGGAACACATTACCATGGATTTCGTTACGGGTCTTCCTACGGTTTCTCAAAGCATCAATGCTATTTGGGTTATTATTGATAGATTAACCAAGTCTGTTCATTTCTTGCCGATACGGGAGACTTATTCCCTTGAACGTCTTGCTAGTATATATGTAAATGAGATTGTGAGGTTGCATGGCATGCCAAGATCCATAGTTTCGGATCGTGACCCAAGATTCACTTCAAGATTTTGGGTTAGCTTGCAAAAAGCTATGAGCACGCAATTTACGATTCGATTAAAGCATACCATCCTCAAACGGATGGACAATCGAGAGGACTATTCAAACTCTTGAAGATCTATTAAGACTTTATGTCCTAGACTTCAAGGCGGTTGGGATAAGTATTTACCATTGGTGGAATTCTCCTACAACAACAGTTATCAGACAAGTATAGGTGTTGCTCCATTTGAAGCATTATATGGACGAAAGTGTCGCTCTCCAATATGTTGGGATGAGGTGGGTGAAGCAACATTGTTGGGACCCAGAGTTGAAATGCGATATGACTCTACCGAAAAGATCCAAATGATTCGGACAACGTATACAAACGGCACAAGATCGACAAAAGAGTTATGCGGATCTTCATCGAAAGGACGTGGAATTTAGTATAGGGGATCATGTATTGTTACGAGTTGCTCCATGGAAGGGAGTTACAAGATTTGGGAAGAGAGGAAAGCTCAATCCACGATTTATTGGTCCATTTCAAATTCTTGACCAAGTAGGAAATGTAGCCTATAGACTCGCGTTACCTCCAAGTATGTCTCGTGTTCATAATGTGTTTCACATATATGTACTTCGTAAATATGTGAAAGATCCGAACCACGTTATTGAGTTAGAACCGGACGAGATAGCCGAAGACTTAACGTATGAGGAGGTACCTGTAAAGATCTTGGATAGGAAGGAGCATGTCCTACGCACGAAGGTCATACCACAAGTTAAAGTTTTATGGAGGAACCATGCTATAGAGGAAATGACCTGGGAATTAGAAACGGAAATGAAAGTGAGGTATCCTCACCTTTTCAAAACACCAGGTACGTATGTCAATTTCGAGGACGAAATTTCATAAGGAGGGGAGGTTGTAAGACCCCAAATAATTAATAAATAAAATTTAATTTCCTCTAATTATTATTTTGAAATAGTAAGGGTTGATTTGATTAATGTGGATAGTTATGGGTAAAATACGCAAGTATTTCAAAATAAGTAAATGGTTATAAAATATTCATTATTGTCGGGGAATATTCGTTTGGTCGTGGAATATTAAATCATTGCTTGGGAATATTCGTAAGAGGCAAGTAAATGACCATGTGTGGGCCCCATAACGGAAAGCGATTGGAGGAAGAAAACGACAAATATAAGTTGTTTAAAAATAACGGCGTAGTTGTTACCGTGTACACTATTGGAATACCCGATGGTTAAAACACAGTAATACGCGTTGTTGCACAGTAGCACACGATATTGCACCAATTATTGACTCTTACGTAAGAAGACACTACTCAATAATGGTTACAGTAATTACTGTTCAGTATTTTATTGATTTAATAATTGTTGCGTTAATATTTTATATTGCTGTTGTTTCAATAATTATCATTACACAGTATTTTTCATTATCGAAGCAATAATTCATATTATCTGAATAATATTATTAGATAACATTATTGGCAATGTCTAGAAAGTTACATCTAAGGAGAGGTTTGGTCACCTAATCAAGGCCGCCAAGAAGGAGAAATTCTTATTGGAAAGCCCCTGCTCACTGGGAAGCGCACTGGTTGTCAATATTGTGATTCTGTAATATTATTTGTGAATAATTAATTATTGATTTATATGATGAGGAAAATATTGATTTTATGTGGATATAGATGGAGAAAATTTTTTAATGTGACAATTGTTGAAAATTAAAATTTTATCTTTTTCTGATAAAATAATTCATTTAAATATATTATTATATTTTAATAATATAATAATAGTGATATTTTACAATGAAATGTAATATATGAGTATCTGAGGAGAAAGAGTATTTTATTACAATAAATGTTTAAAATATGTTAAACATGTTGGTGGACCCCATTTCTTGACTTAAATTTGATTATGTTTTTGTAGAAATCGTCTGGTTTGTGGATTTGGTCAATTTCTATTTGGAATTTGGAAAAATTTTTTACATTGCAAAGTTGTAGAGAATTGAATTTCCTATAAAAACACGCAAGATTGAATTTTCCGATAAAAGGGCTATTTATTATGAATTATTGAAGTTCAAGCTCAAAATAATTGATTTTTGGAAGTTTAAAATATTTTAATATGAAAAGCGTTTTTGGTGATTTGAGTGTGGGTCTTGCATATGTTTTAATGCATTTGAATTCAGGTTGGTATGCGTAGGAAGTTGTAGAAATAATAATAATATTATTAAATTAAATTTTCTACTTTGGTGTTCTAAGCATTTTCCTATAAATAGGTGCCTAGGTTAGAATTAAAAATTACACCGAATCTGAAGTTTTCTCTCTATATTATCGAGCGTATTCTTGTGAGTATTTTGAGTATACTTTGAGTATTGCTATACTGGTGCAAGTTCAAGTCATAGTCAATATCCCAGCGCTTCAACTGAAGCATCGTCTTTCGAGGTAAGGGATATTTTTTTTTTAAAATGATATTATTTATTCTAATATCATTATGTCAAAGAATTGATCTGAATTTTTTAATCAAATTTGGAACTTTTAGTGTCGGGGTTACTATTCACGTATACGGTACTATTGACGTATACGGTACTATTCACGAATACGGCACTATTCATTGAAAAATAAAAAATTTTCTTTTCGTTCAAAATATCTATTCTGGATACTAGCTTTGATTGTATCCATGTTTTGATCATTCTTGAATTTTACACCACTATGATTATTTTTGAGGTATTTTTGGACGTGGATAAAACAAAGTACGAATCCTTAATCCTTGTCATTTTGATTCATTGGATTCGTTTCTTTAAAAAATATTTTTCATCATCCTCAGTCTTAAATGATGATATTATGGAATATCTTTGGCCTGTAGTGCAAAGATGAATGATTTTTGATGAATATCTTTGGCCCGTAGTGCAAAGATGAACAGGTGTTTAGATGAACATGACCAATCGATGAATATCTTTGGTCATCAGTGCAAAGATGAATATTTGATTCCAGATATATATTGATTGATGTTACAGGGATAAAAGATAGACGACGAACTTTAAAATTCATACATAGAAGATAGTAGTTTGCATTCTCTACTTAACTCTTCTAATGAATTATTATTTCGCTGCGAATATTGATTTAAAACTTGTTGTCTATTGTATTCTATTAGATTTTTCCCTGTTGAAGACTAATGATAATTTTGTTGTATATTATCTTAGTCATAATATTCTTTCTTGGGCTAGTTGAGCTCATCCTTTTCCTTTTTGTTCCATTTTCTTCTTCTCGGAGGCGAGAATGTAAATAGTACTTAGTCTGTGGGTATGGAATGATGGTTTAGAGAGAGTTGTTTAATAGTCCTCACCATTTTTGTAAAATAATGTATCAATAAATGTGATGAGGATTTATTTGGGTATAGATATTGTCTAGAAGATAATATTTGTATTCAAACTCACAGTTTTACTATTGTAATAATAAAGTTGTAGTTGTTTCTGTACCATGTATTGACAACTCAGAATGGGTGATGTATACCTATTTTGGGGGCGTCACAAAAGTAGTATGCATACAAGCCAATCATGTATAATGATAAAGCATATAGTTTGTAATCAATCTTATTTATTTATTAATAAAAGAATTATTTATTAAAGGCATTTATTGTCTACATGGTGCTGTTTTAATAATATGTTATAAACCCATAGTTTTAAGCAATGCTTTTAGAATCATGATAAGATCATGCTAATGAGATCTAAATTTTTAGATAGCTTAAAACTAAAATGTTCCCAATCAATGGATTACTAAAAAGGGGATTAGTGAATCCAGATAGAGTGGTACATACGTTGCTTGCTCATTGGATGAGGATAATTGATCTCATGATCATTTGTGTGGAGACACTAAAACAAGTATATAGGTGCTTATTAGAGAATAAGTTCACTGAACGTGACTCGCTAACGAATACCTAATGGAGTTTTACTTGCCTATCAATAGGAATTCCTGTAGTGATAGTAGTACAAATGATCCTTAGACTTGAGATCATCATAGTATATATCTTATATATAATGAATTACACTTTGACTTATTCCTTAAGACTCTTAGAGTATATCAAATGGTATGCTTGGGTGCAATAAGTTATATATGAAGATAGTGAATGATCAATAAAGAATCTACCACTTCTAGTAAAAGAAGAGAAATGTCCTATGTGATTCGATAAATGACAACCCAGTAACCCTTGGCCAAGGTGGAATGAAATTAGAAAGTAGTTTCTAATTTACATTCATGAGGAGTTGTGCATTTAGGAATCGAAATACATATAATTAAATAAAATAAGACTTGACAGTAATTCCATGTCTTATATTTAATTGGGACATTGTATGGTGGAAGGATTGAATTGTACGGTAACTATTAACTCAAAGGTTCTTTTATGATTAATGTTGAAATCTATATTATCTGAAAAGTCATTGATCGCTAGGGAGGCTTATCCCTATTGTAGAATAAATATTATTTATTTAAATAAATTAATCGTTTAATTTATTTATTTAAATAAGATTAGAATTGTTCTAATTGATTTATTCATAACCGGTTTAATATGGAGAACATAAAGGGTCAAACCATAAAAGGAAAAATAATTATTTAAGAAGTTAATGGCATAATCGTAATAATATGATAAGTATATTTAATTTAATCTATGGTGATAGAATAAATTAAATAGCTTAATATTTATTATTTAATATTTTAGAAATATTAAATATAAATTAATAATGTGAGTCTTATTAATATTATTACAATTATTATTATTTTAATTTCTAAAGAGTTTAGGAATTAATTTAATATAAGTACTCTCATTTATTTCTAATAGGATTAGGAGGGAAAATTAGTTAAAAGAGTTTAATTAATTATCCCTAATAAGATTAGGGAGCCCATTTAATTAAAAAAGTTTAATTAAATAAATAATACCTTATTTTAATTAAATAGGGTTACCTGATATCTTTATAAGAGGAGTCTTATATCAGATATCAGATATACGTAATTCCAATTGTGAGACCCCAAATTTTATGAATAAAAATTTAAATTTTTTGAAATATTTTTTTTAATATTATGGTGTGGATTTGATATAATGTTATAGTTGTGGGTAATATTTGAAAATTTTGAAAAGTATGCAAGTTGTTATATAATATTCGATTGGTTGGGGAATATTCGTTTTAATAGGAAATATTCGTATACGGCGACGACACAATCAATGGTGGACCCCTAATAATGTAATTATTTCGGATTGAGAAAACGACAAAAATATTTTTTATGAAAATAACGGCAAAAGTTTTACCATTAACTCGTTGAAACACCGATTGTTAAAAATCTTTAATACGCGTGTGGTTGCATATTAGCACACAAAGATTGATTATTGATATTTACGTGAGAAGTCACTCGGTTTTGTTCAATTATTGTTACTGATTAATTATTGCATAGTATCTCACGCTATTTGATTCAATTATTGTCGATATTTTATATATTATTAAATCAATAATTGAGATAACAAAGTTATTAATATTATTATTTGTAATATTAACGATGTCTAAGTTTTGCCAATGAGAGGTTTGGTCACCTAATCATGCCGCATAATAGGAGAAATCCTTTATTGGAAAGCCTCCCTTCCTCGGAACGACTCAGTCGATTAATATTGTGAATTATAATAATGATGATAAATGTTGTTAAATATATTGAGGTGTCTTTTTATGAAGTCATTAAAGTTTATATATATATATATATATATATATATATATAAATTTTGTTTTATTAGTATTATTAATGTAATAAAATGCAGAAAAAGTTTTTTATATAAAATGTAATACTTTTATAAAGTTATTTGTTTTATTAGACAATAATTAGAATATAATATATTTTATTATACATAGTATTTTGCATAGTAAAACCTTTTATATATAAAACATAATACTTTTATAAAGTTATTTGTTTTATTAGACAATAATTAGAATATAATATATTTTATTACGCATAATAAAATATTTTTATATAAAACAAAATACTTTAATAAATTTATTTATTTTATTAGACAATAATTAGAATATAATATATTTTATTATGCATAGTATTTGCATAAGTGCCTACATAAGTTTCAGATAGTAAAATCTTTTTTTATATAAAATAAAATACTTTTATAAAGTTATTCGCTTTATTAGATTATAAATAGAATATATTATATTTTATTTAAAAGATTTTGTTTTATTAGAATATTTTATTTATAATTGCATAGTAAATCAATATGGACCAATCCATTTAAAAGTAAATCGATATGGACCGTTCATGAATTAATTAGTTATTATTCATTCATTCTCTATAAATAAGCTCATTCCTTCATTATTTCTTACGAATTCATCAAACTCTAGAGAGAGAAACTATAGAGAGAAAGAAGAAAAATATTCGCTACTTCACTACTCCTATATCCAGCTTTCTTTCTAAGGTGGGTATTATTTTTTGTATTCATGAAGAGAACTCTGTTATTCCATTCTTTATTATTCTGTTGGAATAACCTGTATACGCGGACTACTCTATACTTGATGAAATTCTTCTGTTATTCCATTCTTTATTATTATGTTGGAATAACCTGTCTATGCAAAGTACCGCATACATGGTGAAATTCTTCTGTTATTCCATTCTTTATTATTCTGTTGGAACATCCCGTGCATGCGTTTACATGACTTTGGTTCCGTTATTTATTATTCTATTGGAATATCCCGTCGGCTGTGTATTATGTCCACTGGTTCCATTAATTATTATTCATTGGAATAACCCGTCTGCTATTTCATCGCATGCATGAAAATTTTCGTTGTTATTCCATGCTTTATTATTCGTTGAATATCCTGCCTATGTGTAATTTCACCGACCGGTTCCGTTATTTATTATTCTATTGGAATAACCTACCGTATGGGTCTATCGCATGCCTCGGTGATTTCTTTTGTTATTCCATTCTTTATTATACTCAGTTGGTTAAAATTTTGACTTCTATACTCCATGAAATTAGTGAAATATCCTTGATATTTGCACTTCATCCAGTATCTTTTCATGAAAATATTCTTCTGAGCATTCTTGAATTTTACTCTACAACGAAGTATCATGTTGACAATTTGGACGTTATTAGTTCCTGGATAAATTAATTCTTGAACTTGTTTTATCGGATTCTTATATCATTGTCATCATCCTCATGTTTATTTTTTTGTTGAAAGTCATCTGTGGCCTGTAGTACATAGATGGACTTGGTATGATTATGACCAGTGATTAATCGGTATAATCATGACCGAATATTACAAATGATGTGGTAAAAGTCTTCATTGGTCCGTAGTGCATTGATGGACAGTTGTTGTCATGATCATGACCATTGATGAATACAGGAATATCCTTGGCCCATAGTGCATGGATAATTTGTGGTCGTGATACTAAAGAATATCCTGGCAGAAAAGTAGTGCGGGGGTGATTCGATGATGTGGATTATTTATTAAGTCGAGTCTCAAATGATAAAAGTGATGAAAAACCTTTTAAATCATAAAAGATAGTAGATTTTATTCTCTACTTGACTCTTTTAATGGATTGCTTATTCACGCGCAGTTAAACTTAATGTTTGTTATATTTTATCGGTTTAACATTGTTGAAGACTAATGATAATTTATTCTACATTATCTTAGTCATAATATTTCTTACTAAGCTAGTTGAAGCTCACCCTTTCTTTCACTTTGTTTCTTTGAAATGATAACGTAATAGGGACTAGCTCTGGGGAAACGGAGTGACTGGTCTAGATGATAGTATTAGTAGTCCTCACTATTCTGTTAAATAGTATGACAATAAATGTAATGAGGACTCCTTTGAGTGTGGATATTGTCTAGATGACAATATTCTTATTAAAACTCTCAGCTATGTTTTATCGTATTTTTACACGACGTTTGTATAATTAAGTTATATTTGTATTTTGTACTATGTATCGGACGACTCAAGATGGGTGATGTATACCTATTTTGGGGGCGTCACACCAATAGTTGGAGAGTACGCCCCCCTTTTCTATAGAGATAGAAAAAACTAGGGTTTGAGCCAATACACTCTTCTTCTTGAAAATTGTTCTTTCTTGGTGGATCACCTTTAGAGGCCATACACTTAGGTGGCTAACATTGATCAAAGGAAGGAATCTACTCGGAGATTCAAGGAGATCGCGGAGAAGTAGGAGGTGAACTCGTACCTGTGGAAGCTCGTATCTACAAGTATATGATTCCATAATTTTTTATTCTTCGTTTTAATTAATAATATGCATAAAGGATGATCCGAGTAATTAATTTGTGAAAAATTTTAAAATCTGATTTTATTATGCTTCTGCTATTTTTGCAATTTAATTGCTATCTTGATTTTCATAAAACCTTACAGTGGCATTAGAGCCAAACTTTATGTGAATTATTAATTATTTTAATTCCAGATACGCATGGGTATGTATTTTGAATAATTTATTGGGCATTATTTGTTATATAATTTTGAAAAAAAAATCGCTAAACCTGTATAAAAAAATTTACCGAAAAAGGTTTTCGGAAAACGTTTTTTTTATTGCAATCCGTGGGTGATTTTTTTTTAAAAAACTTATCATCCTGATTCATGCCACTTATAATTATATATTATATATTATATCTCTTGGCTCTTGAATTAGCTGTAAAGGGAAATCATCATAAGCTTAAACTTTGAAGCAGCAGGAAATCACGGAACATGTGTTTTTTTTTTAAGTAAACCACATATACTGAGGCATGCAGATGAAGACTAAGAGTCATATATCATGAAGTCTTCTTATATATATATATATATTCAAAATCTGGTACGGTTTGTACATATATATAACTCACGCCGAATCACGGTACGATTATATATATATATATATATATATATATATATATATATATATATATATATATATAATATTTTAATAATTTTATAATTAAAATAAAGAGTTTATTTTAATCTTAAAATTGAATTTCATGCAATTTAAAAATGCCCATTAAATGATATTCATATATATATATATATATATAGAATGATTTTATTTATTGATACATATGATGATATGTATGATAATAAATGAGATTGATTATGGACTATTGACCAATGTGATTAGATTTATTTTGGTTGGATGTTTGAATGAATGGATTTTATTAAATGGGGTATGCGTATCTCATCTTTTCTGGTCTTTTTCTTGATGTAAATTCTATCTCTCTCTTATGTACTTCCCCTTGACTGCTGATCAAGGTTTCTATTTAAATTAAATAATTTAATGTAATAGGATTAGTTAGAATTTTTTCGAATAACCGGAGATCAAGGAGAAAGGAGTGCTTGAAGACCCGTTTGTAATGGAGCCCGAGTTTAAATGTAATAGTTATATTTAAATGTTTATTCTTGCACCCCTAGGGTTTGACCTTTTGGTTCACTTGGTGGCTCAAGTGAACCAAATTAGAATAAAAGTCCATAATCAATCCGGGTAGAATATAATATTCTATATGTGCATGCTAGCATTATATATATTATATATTATGCAAATATGTTTCACATGTTTAATAATATGACGCGTATTTTATATATATATATTTGCATGCGCACTAAACAAGATGAGACTAATAATAACAAACCCCTCAATGAAATTATATTAAGTTGTAACGTTCAAAGATATTTGGAATATTGAACGTCGCCTTCTAGCATGATAAAAATAATAGAGCATTGAATATTTAATATGAGTTTGTTGTGCACACACAAGGCGAGTATTAAATATTTGAGATGTTATTTTTATTACATTTGATGTTTATAAAGAATTGAACATTACCGCTTTGTTGTGCACACACAAGGGCTGTAGTTTTCTCTTCACTTATATGAAAATGCTGGGTATAACTTAACTTTAATCATTTTAGTTCGGATGTGCACACACTTGACCATTATGATTTAAGAGGTAAAATATAAGGAGTTACATGATGATGTAATTGACAAGAGTTGTCTACCTATTTATTTATATATAGTTTGCTGTGCACACACAAGACTATATACATTTGAAATGGGATCCTTATTCTCACTAACAAATCTTTAATTAGATATTGTCGAACTATATTCATGAGGGTAATATAGTTTGAAAAAAATAGTGGGAGATACCAATATAAAATAAGACCTAATTTATTTTGATAATTAATTAAATGAATGTTTCCTAAAATATTATCTTTTTACATGCAGAATTTTAAAAATGTCACATTCATTAATTTCACTACGTAGCATACTTGCTGCTAACAAACTGACCGGACCAAATTACACGGACTGGTTAAGGAATCTGAGAATTGTTCTCACTACTAATAAGATTTCTTATGTCCTAAATTCGCCCGTACCTGTAAAAGTTGCAAAAACAGCCTCTGAGGAAGAGATTGCTACTTTAAAACAGTGGCAAGATGATGCATCAGTGGTTCAATGCATCATGCTCGCATCCATGAGTAACGAGCTTCAGCGTCAGCATGAAAACATGGATTCTCCTACTATGCTACTGCACCTTCAAGAGTTGTATGGTGAGCAAAGTAGGACAGCTAGATATGAAATATCTAAGGAGCTCTTCCGATCTCGGATGACCGAGGGCACTACCATTGAGACTCATGTCTTAAAGATGATCAATCTGATTGAACGTCTTGGAAAACTTGTGTGACGCCCCCAAAATAGGTCCAATCCACCCAACCCATTCTGAGTCGCCAAATACATGGTACAGAAAACAACTACAACTTGATTATCACAATTGTCGTGTAAAATATAACAACACATATGTTGTGAGTTTGATACAAATATATACGAACTGTGACTCATGTCCCAACCTTGGATAGCACATCACAATGACGCCTTACATAAAGGTACAGTCAATAACAGTTTTAAAAATTAAAATCTTTGGGAAGTGCTCAAGGAAACTTTCGTACATGGGAGGCCATGCGTCAGGTTATGATAGATATCATATGTCCATGTAATTATCCTTGGTCAACCCAATAGACCCCAAAGAAAAAATGAGAAGATTACTATCATGTTCTTTCCAATGGTGAGTCTTCTCTTGACATATAACTATCTCCACATCTCTCGCAATTGAAAATTATATTTCAACCAAACTCCAAGATTATATAGGTAGTGCTCAGAGATATACTCAAAGAAGTGGATGTGCATAACCCCCGCTTTATGATAAAACGAGATTGTATGTCATTAGACATCTTGTATGATAAAGGAAAAACACCCTTCCAATGTTGGGTTCGCCTCACCCTATTGTTGTTCACAAAAATTAATTATTAAGTGACGATAATATAATACACACACACATCTTAGGTGCTCAATACAATTATATATTGTATGTCATGCCGTTTTATAATGTGTTGAGAAACTTTGACAGTCTCGGACTATCACACTATTCCCCTGTTATCCCCGCTCGACCCAGCTATACTCTTATTACCTCAAAAGAGCAGTATTTCTGACTGGAATATCGGATGTAAAGCCGAAGGAAACTTTTACTGAATAGAAACTCTCCAAGTATCTAAATACTCACAAAAATATGCTCGATAATATAGAGAGAGAAAACTTATGTTTCTGGTGTGATTTTTAATTCTAACCTAAGCGCCTATTTATAGAAAAATGCTAGAACGCCATAGGAGACTAAATTAATAAAATATTATTAATTTTATTTTTCTTCTATGCATGCCAAGCTAGACCAAAACTTCAGCCACCACAGTGGGGCCCACCAATTCAGCACATGTTTTCTACACCAACCAAAAGTGGGTCCCACCGAATTTTAATAAAAATTATTTTATTTTCCGAAACTTCAGTAATTCATAATAAATAGCCATTTTATCATAAAAATACGAATTTTATGTCCATTCCACACGAAATCAAATTCTCTACAACTTTGTAGCTGCAAGTTTTTCCAAATTCCAGACAGAAAATATCCAAATTCTACAAACGAACGATTTTCAACACCTCTTAAAATTCATAACAAATCACACGTTAATTTTTAATGGTTCAAAATTTGTGGACATATACTCAACTTATATATGTATAACATATCCAAAAATCACAACGATCCAACACGGTCGGATTAAAATTATAACTCACGCAATAGAGCTTTAAGAACACCGATTTGATTTTTTAATACCTCCAATCCGACAAAATACTGATAAAATACCTCAACATTAATTCCTTCATTTATAACCACAATAAATAAATATTTTCCTATCCATCATTTATGTCCACATAAAATAAATATTTCCTTATCATATAAATTAATAATTAATTATTCACAAATAATATTACAGAAATCACAATAATGACAACAAAGCCGCTCCTGTGAAAGAGGGGCTTTTCGATAAGGATTTCTCCTCATCGGCTCCCAATTAGGTGACCAAACCCTCCTCGATGTAACTTTCTAGACATTGCCAATAATGCTATCTAATAATATTATTCAAATAATATGAATTATTAATCTGATAATGGAAAATACTATGCAGTGACAATTATTGAAACAACAATAATATAAAATATCAACGCAACACTTATTGAACCAATAAAATAAAATATTGAACAGTAATTACTGTAACAATTATTGAGTAGTGCCTTCTTATGTAACAATCAATAATTCAAAAAATCTTTACTGCAATACCGTAGTGCTTCTTATTCAACCACGCCAGACATCGTATTTTAACTACTGTGTATTCCAACAAATTGTTAACGGTAATAACTAAGTTGTTATTTATAAAAACTTAAACTTGTCATTTTCTTCATCCGACGGTTATTCTATTATGGGGCCCACAAATGGCTGCGCCGTCGTATGAATATTCCCCGACAACAAGAATATTCCACGACCAAACGAATATTCTCCGACAGAAATGAGTATTTTATAACCACTTGCTTATTTTGAAAAAAATTTCATATCTCACCCTTAACTTTAACTTTTTATCAATTTAACCATTTACTGAATAACAATTATAAGAAAAATTAAATACTTTTATTTCATAAAATTCGGGGTCTTACAACTTGGGTTCGTCATGGATGGGGAATTGAGTCAAGATTTAGTCTTGTAGTCACTTCCAGACACCTTCTCACAATTTGTTGTGAATTTTCACATGAATAAGTTAGATGTCAGCTTGCCTGAATTACTTAACATGTTGAAAACTGCTGAAGGTCACTTCCCATCCAAGAAGAACCATGTCTTACTGGTGGATGATTCTTCCAAGAAAAGGAAGAGGCCCAAGGTATCTTCTGAAAAGAAGAAATCTAAGAAGGCTAAGGGAAAGGCGAAAGTGAAGGATCAAAAGAAACCTGGTCCAACTAGCAAAGGAATTTGCTTCCATTGCAACAAGCCGGGTCACAGGAAGAGGAACTGCAAGGATTATCTTGCGGAATAAGAGCAGAAGAAGCTTAGAGAAGCTTCAAATCCTAATAAAGGTTTGTTTATAATTGAAATTAATTTTTCTAAAAGTCAATCTTCTACTTGGGTATTGGATACCGGCTGTGGTTCTCACATATGTAATAATATGCAGGGACTGGTCAGAAGTAGGAAGTTGAGCAAGGATGAGGTCGTCCTACGAGTGGAAAATGGAGAAAAGGTTGTTGCATTAGCTGTAGGGACTTATTGTTTAGCACTGCCTACGAGAAAATCCATTAGTTTAAATAATTGTTATTTTGATCCGTCACTTATTAGAAACATTATTTCAATATCTGTATTGGATATGGATGGTTTTGACATTATAATAAAGAACAATAGTTGTTCTATTTATAATAATAATGTTTTATATGGTGTTGGTAATTTACGAAATGACTTTACATTCTTGACTTGCATGAAAATATACTTCAAATTAAACAAACTAAGAAAAGGAAAAGAGATGATGTTAATTATACCTATATGTGGCATTGTAGACTCGATCATATTAATGAAACAAGATTATCCAAGTTGCATAAAGATGGGCTCCTAGAGCTATCAGATTATGAATCATATCCAACTTGTGAATCTTGTCTCATGGAAAAAATGACTAAATCTCCTTTTAGTGGAAAAGGTGAAAGAGTTATAGAGTTGTTAGCGTTGGTACACACGGATGTATGTGGACCTATGACAACGAATGCACGAGGAGGGTATTCTTATTTTATTACATTCACTGATGATCACTCAAGATTTGGATATGTGTATTTAATGAAATACAAATCCGAATCATTTGAAAAGTTCAAAGAGTTCAGAAGTGAAGTAGAAAAACAAACAGGCAATAGTATTAAGATTCTTTGATCAGATTGAGGTGGTGAATACTTAAGCAGTGAGTTTCTCAATTGTCTCAATGAAAATGGTATAATCTCACAATGGACTCCACCAGGGACGCCACAGCTGAATGGTGCGTCTGAAAGGAGAAATCGAACACTGTTGGACATGGTTCGTTCCATGATGAGTTTTACCGATCTTCTGGTATCATTCTGGAGATGAAGCGGCTACATATCTACTAAATAAGGTTCCCTCGAAATCCATCCCTAAGACTCCATATGAGATGTGGACAGGGAGGAAGCCTAGTCTTAAGCATGTTAAGATTTGGGGATGTCCAGCTTATTTGAAAAGGTTTCAGAATGATAAGCTTGGGACAAGATCTGATAAGTGTACTTTTATGGGATATCCTAAAGAAAGTTTAGGATATTATTTCTACAATCCTACTGAACAAAAGGTGTTTGTTACCAAACATGCTGCCTTCTTGGAAAAGGAGTTTATCCTTGAAGGGGTCAGTGGGAGGAAAATAGATCTTAAAGAAATTCAAGAACCACAAAACACTAAAGATCAAATGGATGAACCTGTCCAAGTAGATATTCCTTCTGTACCATACCCTATTCGTAAATCTGGAAGAGTACCAAAGATACCTGATAGGTATGGACTTGTTATAGACGATGACGATGAGGTACGCATCATAGATGATGATGATCCATTGAATTACGAACAGGCTATGAGTAGTAAAGACTCAGAGAAGTGGTAAAAAGCCATGAAATCCGAGATGGACTCCATGTATGAGAACCAAGTATGGACTTTGGTCTCACCACCTGAAGGCATTAAGCTTATTGGGTGTAAATGGGTCTTTAAAAGAAAGACTGGAGCAGACAGCAAGGTAGAGACCTATAAAGCATGACTGGTCGCAAAAGGTTTCAAACAAAGACAAGGAGTTGACTATGACGAAACCTTCTCACCAGTAGCAATGCTCAAGTCCATTCGAATTTTGCTTGCGATTGCAGCTTACCATGACTACAAAATTTGGCAGATGGACGTGAAAACGGCCTTCCTCAATGGGAAACTTGAGGAGGATGTGTATATGACATAGCCAGAGGGATTTGTTTCAAAGGTTGGAACAAATCAAGTCTGTAAGATACAATGATCCATTTATGGATTGAAGTAAGCTTCTCGTAGGTGGAACATCCGTTTTGATGAGACAATCAAAGACTTTGATTTTATCAAAAATGAAGATGAACCATGTATGTACAAGAAGGTTAGTGGGAGCGTTGTTTCAGTCCTCGTATTATATGTTGATGATATATTACTGATAGGGAATGATATTCCTATGCTACAATCAATTAAAATCTGGTTATCTAAACACTTCTCCATGAAGGACTTGGGAGAAACATCCTATATTTTGGGGATAAAGATCTATAGAGATAGATCTAAAAGGATGCTTGGCTTGTCCCAAGGAACGTACATTGACTCGATGCTAAAGAGGTTTAGCATGGAAGATTCCAAAAGAGATCTCATGCCGATGAGCCATAGAATACATCTCTCCAAGAAACAGGCCCCAAAGACACCTGAGGAGAGAGACCGTATGAGTAAGATTCCTTATGCTTCAACAATAGAATCTATCATGTACGATATGATATGTACTAGACCAGATGTCGCTCATGCACTTAGTGTAACAAGCAGATATTAGTCGAATCCAGGAGAAGAACACTGGAAGGCAGTGAAAAATATACTAAAGTACTTAAGAAGAACTAAGGATGTATTTCTTGTCTACGATGGGTATAAATTGAAACTAGAGGGCTTCACAGACTCAAGTTTTCAAACAGACCAAGATGACAGTAAATCCATTTCAGGGTATGTGTTTACCTTAAACGGTGGCGCAATGAGTTGGAAGAGTTCCAAACGGCCAAATAATTCTTGATTGATGTGAGGTAGATACACATAGATGCAAGTGAAGTCGCAAAAGGAAAGTCGCATTTGGATGAAGAAGTTCATTACCAAACTTGGTGTGGTTCCTAGCATTATACGACCAGTGCCTTTATTCTGTGACAACACTAGAGCTGTTGCGCAGGCTAAGGAACCTAGGTCTCATCAGAAATCCAAACACGTGTTGCGGCGATTTTATTTGATCAGAGAAATCATTGAAAGAGGAGACGTCACCCTGGAGCATGTGGACTCTTAAGACGATATTGCAGATCCATTTACTAAAGCGTTAACACAACAACAGTTTGATCGTCACTTAGAGAAGATGGGTATGAGATACCACAACGATTGGCTTTAGTGCAAGTGGGAGATTGAAAGTAGTATGCATACAAGCCAATCATGTATGATGATAAAGCATATACTTTGTAATCAATCTTATTTATTTATTAATAAAAGAATTATTTATTAAAGGCATTTATTATCTACATGGTGTTGTTTTAATAATATGTGATAAACCCATAGTTTTAAGCAATGCTTTTAGAATCATGATGAGATCATGCTAATGAGATCTAAATTCTTAGATAGCTTAAAACTAAAATGTTCCCATTCAATAGATTACTAAAAAGGGGATTAGTGAATCTGGATAGATTGGTACGTATGTTGCTTGCTCATTGGATGAGGATGATTGATCTCATGATCATTTATGTGGAGACACTAATGCAAGTATGTAGGTGCTTATTAGAGAATAAGTTCACTGAACGTGACTCGCTAAGGAATACCTAATAGAGTTTTACTTGCCTATCAATAGGAATTCCGGTAGTGATAGTAGTACAAATGATCCTTAGTTTGAGATCATCATAGTATCTTATATATAATGAATTACACTTTGACTTATTCCTTAAGACTCTTAGAGTATATCAAAGGGTATGCTTGGGTGTAATAAGTTATATATGAAGATAGTGAATGATCAATACAGAATCTACCACTTCTAGTAAAAGAAGAGAAATGTCCTATGTGATTCGATAACTGACAACCCAGGAATCCTTGGTCAAGGTGGAATGAAATTAGAAAGTAGTTTCTAATTTATATTCATTAGGAGTTGTGCATTTACGACTTAACTATATGGTGGAAGAATTGAATTGTACGGTAACTATTAACTCAAAGGTTCTTTTATGATTAATGTTGAAATCTATATTATTTGGAAAGTCGTTGATCGCTAGGGAGGCTTATTCCCATTGTAGAATAAATATTATTTATTTAAATAAATTAATCATTTAATTTATTTATTTAAATAAGATTAGAATTGTTCTAATTGATTTATTCACAAACGGTTTAATATGGAGAACCTAAAGGGTCACACCATAAAAGGAAGAATAATTATTTAAGAAATTAATGGCATAATCGTAATAATATGTTAAGTATATGTAATTTAATCTATGGTGATAGAATAAATTAAATAGCTTAATATTTATTATTTAATATTTTAGAAATATTATATATAAATTAATAAGAGGAGTCTTATTAATATTATTACAATTATTATTATTTTAATTTCTAAAAGAGTTTAGAAATTAATTTAATATAAGTACTCTCATTTATTACTAATAGGATTGGGAGGGAAAATTAGTTAAAGGAGTTTAATTAATTATCCCTAATAAGATTAGGGAGCCCATTTAATTAAAAGAGTTTAATTAAATAAATAATACCTTATTTTAATTAAATAGGGTAACCTGATATCTTCATAAGAGGAGTCTTATATCAGATATCAGATATACGTAATTCCAATAGTTGGAGAGTACGCCCTCCTTTTCTATAGAGATAGGAAAAACTATGATTTGAGCCAATACACCCTTCTTCTTGAAAATTGTTCTTCCTTGGTGGATCTCCTCTAGAGGCCATACACTTGGGTGGCTATTATTGATCAAAGGAAGGAATCTACCCGGAGATTCAAGGAGATTGCGGAGAAGTAGGAGGTGAACTCGTACCTGTGGAAGCTCGTATCTATAAAGGTATGATTCCATAATTTCTTGTTCTTCGTTTTAATTAATAATATGCATAAAGGATGATCCAGGTAATTAATTTGTGAAAATTTTAAAATCTGATTTTATTATGCTTTCGCTATTTTTGTAATTTGATTGCTACCTTGATTTTCACAAAACCTTACACTTACTTTCTACAATATGCAAGATCAATATACAAGACCCTCTCCTCCAAATAATCAGCAACTCCTTAAACTCATATCAGATCTTCCTACCAAAATAAAGTTGTCTAAAGCATCTCAGAAGGTGACCAAGGACATACAAGAAGATCTTGAAGTTCACTTAGACCTTGTTCATCTGAGGCTTACTCATTTGATCGATGCTGCCAACACCCTCCCCAAAAACCTAAGTACTAAGCTTACAAAGAAGTTTAGGGAGATCATAAAGGAACTGATTCAGAGCATCAATGAAAGGGATCAAATTCATTTTCAGGCTACCAAGAAGCACAAGGAAGCATTTCTCCTTCTGCAAAAGACTCAGGAATCTCAAAATAAGCTTATGATGGAGAGTCTCACTAGTCTATGAACCCAAATGAAAGAATTCTAAGCATTTTCCATGGGCCAAATGCAACAAACAAAAACTGTCTTGGCCATTCTATAAAAGAGAGAATCTTGAACTGATTCTCTGATCCAAGAAAATCGTGCAGACATTGCTCACTCCCAGAATTAGCTCCACTAGCTCGTACAAGGCATGACTCGACTATCTGAATATATTCGAACCCTTGATGCTGACATAAAGGGGGAGAATAAAGGGGAAGGAGAGAAAGGCAAATGAGGCAGAGGCAAAAGTAAATTCATTGCTTCAAGTCGTCATCAGACTCCAAGACCTGAACAACAACAAATTATCATGGCGCAACCACTAAGGAGTCAAGGGCCTTCTCCCAGCTCACAAGGGGTAACCACTACTGGCCTAAACATGCCAATTGGAGATCCTGCATTCATGAATAGACACGATCATTTGGAAAAGGCTAAGTCAAAGCGAGCTGGAAGATATAGCATGGAGAGACGAAGCCAATACGAGAAGAAGAGCTGCAGAGTATGCTAATCCTCCAAGGAACAAAAGACAGAAGAAATAGAGATACGTTGGAACTCATTTCTTATTGATGTAACTAATCTTTATTGTAAAATCTGTCTTTAAAAACATCAATAAATTCATGCTTATACTCTAGAGATTTCAGTTGCTCACTGAAACACTAAGTCATATTTACTTTCTAGCAACTACATCTAGAAATTGATAATCATGATACAAATCTCTTTGGTTATGTCAACATCAAATAGGGGGAGATTGTTGGGAGATTGCATATTTAAAATCTGATGTTGAAAGTAAATATTCATGATTATATGTAAAGTCCTTCAAGGAATACATGTACAAGGACTTAGTGGTAAATCAAACTTGTTAGGTTGATCGGGGCTTTAATGTTTATCATTTTGTAAATGAATATATAGAAGAAAAGATCAAAGTTGTTAGGTTGATCTATATCTTGAGATGTAATAGATAGGCTTCAACAGAATCATAGTCTATCAAGCTGATCAAAAGATTGCAGAAGCCAAGGCAGAATCGTAGAGTATCGAGAATCATAGTCTATCTGCTTTGGAGGGTCTCTCATGAAATCATAGAGTGGTCCAAACGCCTGTCGAGTCAAACTCAAGAATCGTAGAGTGCTCTCGAAAGCGTAGAGTCTGCAAGTCAAGCAAGTGAAGATCGTAATGTCCCAGTACTGAAGAGAAATTGTAATGTTCTCATCCATCAGCACCAAATCAAGCACCAAGGTGGAAAGACACCATGATCGTGATCGTAGTATATTATCTGTCTGCATTAGAAGCATCGAACCGTGTCCATTGGTTTTAGAATAAAAGATAACAAATATGGAATGGATTATAGACGTTGAAAGTATCGGGAGTCCCAATGACACAATAGTCATCCTTAGTATATAACAAAGAAATGTATTGAAGAAGCTAAGGAAAGTACTATGGTTCAGCAGAAAACACCTTTTCAGGTGTTAGGTGAGATATCACCTGCGTTGTCATTAAATGGGTCGACTACACTGGATGTAAGATTTCGAGAAAGTCACCATCATTTGCTCGTAAATGTCAAATAAAATTAATTCTTCAACGGATGTCTTCAAATGGATATATTTCAAAGGCATCATATATGAAAAACAAAAGTAGATGCAAAAAAAAAAGTAAGGAAAGAACAAAAATGCTGAAGAACACTCAATGCTCAACCCTACGATCTGAAAAGAAAACTTGCTCAGCTACTCAGTTCTTTCAAACTCAAGCTTAACTGCAACTGAGTAGCACCATTCAAGAACTCAACTATCATCAAGTGAAGTAAGAAGTTCCAAGTCAGAAGGACTTGAAGAGTTCTAAGTGAACTGAGAAGTACCAAGTCTGTTGGACTTGAAGAGTTCAATAGTGAACTAAGAAGTTCTAAGACTGCTGGTCTTGAAGGAATCTGTAAGATTCAAAGATTGTACAGAAATCCTTTGTAAGACCCCAACTTTTTAAAGATTTAATTTCTTTTATTATTATTTTGAATAGTAAATGGTTGATTTGATTAATGTGGTTAGTTATGGGTAAAATGCGCAAATATTTTAAATAAGCAAGTGGTTATAAAATACTCATTGTTGTCAGGAAATATTCGTTTGGTCATGAAATATTCTTCCCGTCGGGGAATATTCGTACGATGGCGCAACCATTTGTGGGCCCCATAACGGAAAACTGTCAGATGAAGAAAACTATAAGTATGAGTTTTTTTTATAAATATCAGTAGTTGTTATTGCAGTTAATGATTGGAATACACGGTGGTTAAAGTACGAATGTCTGAATCGTTGAACAAAGAGGCATGCGATATTGCAAGATTTTGGATTATTGATTCTTACGTAAGAAGGCACTACTCAATAATTGCTACAGTAATTACTGTTCAATATTTTATTTTATTGATTCAATAATTGTCATTGAACAGTATGTCCCATTATCAGATCAATAATTCATATTATTTGAATAATATTATTAGATAGAATTATTGGCAATATCTAAGGAAGTTCTGTCTAGGAAAGGGGTTTGGTCCCCTAATTGCGCGTCAATAAGGAGAAATCCTTATCGGAAAGCCCCATCTTTCCTTGGAATGACCTAGTTGTCATTATTGTGATTCTGTGATATTATTTGTGAAAAATTAATTATTGATTTATATGTTAAGAAAATATTTATTTTATGTTGATATAAATGAAGGAATTAATACTGAGGTGTTTTATAAGTATTTTGTCAGAATGATGGTATTAAAAATCATCTGTATGTGGATTTAGGTCATTTTTTGTTTGAAATTTGGAAAAACTTTCTTTTACAAAGTTGTAGAGAATTAAATTTTATATGAAATGGACATAAAATTCGTATTTTTCTGATAAAAAGGCTATTTATTAGGAATTATTAAAGTTTTGGAAATAAATGTTTTTAATTAGAAACATGGGTGGGCCCCACTCTTGTCCTTTGTTGGTGAGAAATGTACTGAAATTTTATTTCAAAAGTGGTGTGCATATTCTTTTTCAAATATGGATACGTAGAAAGGATTTTGTTAATACTGGTATGCCACACTTTTCCTATAAATAGGGTACTTAGTTAGAAATAAAAATCACACCAAAATTAGAAGTTTTCTCTCTGTATAATATCGAGCGTATATTTGTGAGTATTTAGATATCTTGAGTGTTGCTATTCAGTGCAAGTTTCCTTCGACATTATATCTGATATTTCAGCCAAAAATACTATTCTTTTGAGGTACGAGATGTTATTTTTTTCGTAAATGATATTATTTCTTTCAATATTATTATACCAAAATATTGATATGAATTTTATTATGAAGTTTTTACCTTTTTATGACAAGGTTACTATTCACGTATACGACAATATTCACGTATACGATAATATTCACGAATATAGTACTATTCACGAGTACTATTCACGAAGTATAATTTTTATTGTGAAAGTTTTACCTTTTCGTGTCGGGGTTACTATTCACGTATACGACACTATTCACAGAAAAATTAAAATTTCTTTTCTTGGTCTAACTTGTCTATTATGATTACTATCTTTGATTATATCCATGTATTGATCTTTATTCTTGAATTTTGCTCCACAATTGATTATTATGGAGTATTGTTGAACTTGGATAAACTAAAGTACGAATCTCTAATATTTGTCCTTTTATCTCTCTGGATTCATTTTCTTAAAAATATTTTTATCATCCTCAGTCTTAAACGGTGATATAATTGAATATTTTTGGCATGTAGTGCAAAGATGAATGATTACCTTATGAATATCTCTGGCCTATAGTGCAAAGATGGACAGGTGTTGAGATGACCATGACCAACTGGTGATACGAATGAATATCTTTGGCCTATAGTGCAAAGATGAATATTTGATTCAAGATGTATATTGATTGATGCTACAGGGATGAAATATTGATAATGGACTTTAAAATCATAGAAAATAGTAGACTTCATTTTCTACTTAACTCTTCTAATGAATTGTTGTTTCCGCTGTAGTTGTTGATCTATAACTTGTTGTCTATTATATTCTATCAGATTTTTCCCAGTTGAGGACTAAGGATTATTTGTTATACATTATCTTAGTCATAATATTCTTTACTGGGCTAGTTGAGCTCATTCTTTTCTTTTTTGTTCCATTTTTCTTTTTAGGAGGCGAGAATATAGTGGGAACTAGTCGGGGTGTGGAGTGATGGTTCAAGACAGTTGTTATAGCAGGCCTCACTATTTTGTAAAATAGTGTATCAATATTTGTAATGAAGACTTATTTGTGTTTGGATATTGTCTAGAAGATAATATTTGTATTTAAACTCACAACATATATGTTGTCGTATTTTGCACGACAATTGTAATAATGAAGGTGTAGTTGTTTTCTGTACCATGTAGTTGGCGACTCAGAATGGGTTGTGTGGACCTATTTTGGGGGCATCACAATTGGTATTAAAGCTTAGGGATATGATCTCTGGTGGAGATCTGGGATTAAAACTAAGAGGGGAGAGACGAGTAAATCCTTCGCTAGCGTGTCCTACATAAGCTTATTTGTTATTTAATTGATCGGTAAGAATATAGAGATAATATGTGGCATGTCAATTAACCATTGTTTTATGGAAGTATTTGAGAATGGCATTTGAAAATTATGTGATGAGCAATGGAGCACATGAGACCGTTGAATCACTACTGATCAATACCTAGGATAACGATAACATCGACCAAATGACGAACAATGGTATGTTTAGGAACTTTCTAGAATTCATGCAAAACCAAACGAGAGAGACTACTGCTCAAAATACAGGTGGAAATAATGGTAACTCACGGCTTGTCACTGCCAAGCAATTCAAGGAGTTGGGACCACCGGAGTTTTTAGGAAAGCCAGAACCACTTGAGGCTGAGACGTGGATAAAGCAGATCACCAAGATATTTAATATCTTGGGATGCTCTGAGGAGCAAAAGGTTCCCTTTGCCTCCTTCATGTTGCGAGGAGAGGCAGATTACTGGTGGGAATCCATAAAGCGTACCCAGTCTGCCGCACTTAAGAAGTCTTGGGAGAAGTTACAAGAATTATTCAACAATAAGTACTTTCTTGAAAGTATTCGTCACATGAAGGAGGTAAAGTTTATCAGACTGGAATAGATCAACATAAATGTGTCCCAGTACGAGGCTAAGTTCGCAGAATTATCCAGGTTTGCACCTCATTTGGTAGAGAATAAGGAACATATAACGCGCATGTTTCTAAGAGGTTTGAAACCCAGAATACGTCAATATCTCATTTCTCACAAACTGTGTTTGTATTCAGATGTAGTGAATAGGGCTTAGTTATTGAAGCAGGATTATGAGTCAGCTCAACCAAAAGAGAATGACCAACAACACGATAATAATCGTACCAGTGGTAACGACCATCAAAACAATGATAACCATCGTGGAGGAAATTAACATGCCAGAAATGGTAACCACTTTGGTGGTAAACATGGCCAAGATAATAGAAGAAATTATACAAGTGAAAATTTCAAGAAGAGAAGATTTAACGATGATGGGAAGACGTTGGCAGCAGTACCAACACCAGCAACAAATTCTAGGGGAGGAGAACTACCGTCAATTAGATGCTACAGATGCGGAGAGGAGGAACACAGAAGTCCAAACTGTTCACAACTTTCCAAGATATGTTTTAGTTGTGGAAAAGACGGCCACATAGCTCGATTTTGTCCTGTAGCGAAATCAAGTCCAGCTGCGACGGTGGCACCAAAGGCGGATACGGACAAAATAAAGTCGGTGGTTTTAGGAAGAGCGTTTTTTGTGACTTCTCAAAAAGTGAGTAACCCGAACGAAGTTATCATAGGTAAGTTAATCATAAATTCTTGTGTATACCTTATTAGATACCGGTTCTACCCATTCTTTTATTTCTCTTGCTTGTGCTCAACATGTGAACTTGACCCTGAGGAATTAAACATTGACTTATCTGCGAAAACTCCGTTGGGTGAAACATTCATTACATCCACTGTTTTATAAATCTTTCTTGATTCAAGTTGGGACCATCACATTACCTATTGATCTTATCTATTTAAAGATACTTGCATTTGATGTGATTTTAGGAATCGACTGGTTAAATATTCATCATGCTAAAATTGATTGTTTTCGTATGGTTGTTAGTTTTCATATTCCTAACCAACCTGTTATGCAAATTCAAGAAACCAAACCACTAAAGTCAATCACTGTCATATCAAGTCATAAAGCCATTCGTTTATTAAGAAATGAATGTCAAGCTTTCTTAGCCCATGTCATGGACTTGAACAAAAATACGTCAGATTTTATTTCTATTGTTAATGAATTTCCTGAAGAACTTCCTGGCCTATCCCAGAGCGTTAAATTGAATTTTGTATTGACCTTGAACCTGGTACAAAACCCAGTTCTAAAATCATATCAAATGGCTCCTATTGAACTTCTGGAGTTAATAACCCAACTACAAAAGTTGGTACCTGAGCCTCTATCTGGTGACTTCTTTTGTGGAATGCACCGAAACCAGACTCTCCGTAGGGGATGCCATATTCATGTGGTGGTAAACTGATAGGTACTATTGTGATGTGCTATCCAAGATTGGGATATGAGTCACATTTAAGAGCAATCTAAGTCACTAATCGAAATACGTAGCTTTCTAGGCTTAGCTGGTTATTATCGGAGATTCGTGGAAGGAATTTTTTTTTGAATTTCCACTCCATTAACTTGGCTAACTCGTAAAGATACAAAATTCGGATGGAGCGAGAAATGTGAGAAGAGCTTCCAAGAACTCAAGAGGAAATTCATTTCAGCACTTGTTCTGACAATACCATCGTGGAAAAGTGAACGTGGTAGCTGACGCGTTAAGTAGAAGATCGTATGCGATTACGAGTGCTACGTCGTTAATATAAAGACCCATTTCATATAACTTATAAAAGATGGAGATAGAGTTAAAGACTCCAAGAACTTACGTAAAAATAGTGAATATACGATTAGAACCGACTTTAATCGATAAAGTTAAAGTCACTCAAGCTACAGACTCAGAGCTGATGAATATGAAGAAGAAGGTGCAAGAAGGCGTTATTCTAGAAGCAAGAATCAATGAAGAGAGGAAATCTCAACCCTCGATTTATTGGTCCATTTTAAATCCTTGATCAAGTAGGAAATGTGGCTTATAGACTCGCTTTATAGCCAAATATGTCTCGTGTTCATAACGTTTTCCACATATCCATGTTACGTAAATATGTGAAAGACCCGAATTACATTATTGAATTAGAACCAGATGAGATAGCCGAAGATTTAACGTACGAGGAGGTACCAGTCAAGATCTTAGATAGGAAGGAACATGTCCTACGCACAAAGGTTATACCACAAGTCAAAGTTTTGTGGAGGAACCATGCTATTGAGGAAATTACCTCAGAGTTAGAATCGGAAATAAAAGCGAGGTATCCTCACCTTTTCGAAACACCAGCTACGTACGTCAATTTCGAGGACAAAATTTTATAAGGAGGGGAGATTGTAAGACCCCAACTTTTTATGAATAAAGATTTAATTTCTTTTACTATTATTTTGAATAGTAAGGGGTTAATTTGATTAATGTGGTTAGTTATGGGTAAAATGCACAAATATTTTAAATAAGCAAGTGGTTATAAAATACTCATTGTTGTCAGGGAATATTTGTTTGGTCATGGAATATTCTTCCTGTCAGAGAATATTCGTACGATGGCGCATCCATTTGTGGGCCCCATAATGGAAAACTATCGGATGAAAAAAATGACAAGTATGCGTTTTTTTTATATATAACTACAGTAGTTATGTTACCATTACCAATTGTCGAAATACGGTGGAAAGCGATGAATACGCGTCGTTGCATAAGTAGATACTGCGTTGTATTACATGTATTTTTGGATTATTGATTCTTACGTAAGAAGACACTACTCAATAATTATTACATTAATTACTGTTCAATATTTTATTTTATTGATTCAATAATTGCTACGTTAATATTTTATATTATTGATTCAATAATTGTCATTGCACAGTATTTTCCATTATCAGATCAATAATTCATATTATTTAAATAATATTATTAGATAGCATTATTGGTAATGTCTAAGGAAGTTCTGTTTAGGAAAGGGGTTTGGTCACCTAATTGTGCGCCAGTAAGGAGAAATCCTTATCGGAAAGCCCCCTCTTTCCTGGGAACGACCTGGTTGTCATTATTGTGATTCTGTGATATTATTTATGAATAATTAATATTTTATTTATATGATAAGGTAATATTAATTTTATGTAGATATAAATAAAAGAATTAATGCTGAGGTATTTTATCAGTATTTTGTCAGAATGGTGGTATTAAAAATCATCCGTATATAAATTTCGGTCATTTTCTGTTTGGAATTTGGAAAAACTTTCTTCTACAAAGTTGTAGAGAATTAAATTTTATATGGAATGGGCATAGAATTCGTATTTTTCTGATAAAAGGGTTATTTATTATGAATTATTGAAGTTTTGGAAATAAATATTTTTAATTAAAAACATGGGTAAGCCCCACTCTTGTCCTTTGTTGGTGAGAAATGTGCTAAAATTTTATTTCAAAAGTGGTGTACTTATTTTTTTTCAAAGATGGGTGTGTAGAAAGGATTTTGTCAATACTAGTGTGCCACACTTTTCCTATAAATAGAGTGCTTAGTTAGAAATAAAAATTACACCAGAATCAGAAGTTTTCTCTCTCTATAATATCGAGCGTATTTTTGTGAGTATTTAGATATCTTGAGTGTTTTATTCAGTGCAAGTTTCCTTCAGTATTATATCTATTATTTTAGCCAAAAGTACTATTCTTTTGAGGTAAGGGATGTTATTTTTTTCATAAATGATATTATTTCTTTCAATATTATTATACCGAAATATTGGTATGAATTTTATTATGAAATTTTTACATTTTCATGTCGAGGTTACTATTCACGTATACGATACTATTCACGTATATGGCACTATTCACAAATACTGTACTATTCATGAGGTATGATTTTTATTGTGAAAGTTTCACCTTTTCGTGTCGGGGTTACTATTCACATATATGACAGTATTCACGTATACGACACTATTCACAAAAAAATTAAATTTCCTTCTCTTGGTCTAAGTTGTCTATTATGGTTACTATCTTTGATTGTATCCATGTTTTGATATTTATTCTTGAATTTTACTCCACAATTGATTATTATGGAGTATTGTTGAACTTGGATAAACTAAAGTACGAATCCCTAATTTTGTCCTTTTATCTCTCTGGATTCATTTTCTTGAAAATATTTTTATCATCCTCAGTCTTAAATGGTGATATAACTGAATATCTTTGGCATGTAGTGCAAAGATGAATGATTACCTTATTAATATCTTTGGCCTGTAGTGCAAAGATGGACATGTGTTGAGATGAACATGACCAACTGGTGATATGAATGAATATCTTTGGCCCGTAGTGCAAAGATGAATATTTGATTCAAGATGTATATTGATTGATGTTACAGGGATAAAATATTGATGATGGACTCTAAAATCATAGACGATAGTAGACTTCATTCTCTACTTAACTCTTCTAATGAATTGTTGTTTCTGCTGTAGTTGTTGATCTATAACTTGTTGTCTATTATATTCTACCAGATTTTTCCCTGTTGAGGACTAAGGATAATTTGTTCTACATTATCTTAGTCTTAATATTCTTTACTGGGCTAGTTGAGCTCATCCTTTTCCTTTTTGTTCCATTTTTCTTTTCAGGAGACGAGAATATAGCGGGAACTACTCGGGGTGTGGAGTGATGGTTCAAGACAGTTGTTATAGCAGGCCTCACTATTTGGTAAAATAGTGTATCAATAATTGTAATGAGGACTTATTTGAGTTTGGATATTGTCTAGAAGAAAATATTTGTATTTAAACTCACAACATATGTGTTGTCGTATTTTGCACGACAATTGTAATAATGAAGTTGTAGTTGTTTTCTGTACCATGTATTTGACGACTCAGAATGGGTTGTGTGGACCTATTTTGGGGGTGTCACATCCTTAGTAGATTTCCTACTCGGGGAGTAGAAGAGTGGACTAGGAGCTTTGAGTACTCTTAACCACTTAAAATCACTGTGTCTCTTATATTCCTGCCATAACTGCTATAACTTCTATAACTTCCTAACTCCTATTAACTCGTTATACCTTAAAGGGAAAATAAATAAATCTCAATTCTAACGTGATTAAATCATTATCCAAACTAACAAGTATTTTGAAAGAAAGAATTTTAAAAATATCTATTCAACCCCCCCTTCTAGATAACTTTTGTGCCCTCTAGGAACTAACACATTCATTATATATATCATTGTCATCATCCTCATGCTTATATTGTGGTGAAAAGTCATATTTGGACCGTAGTGCATAAATGGATTATTGATTAGTATGATTATGACTAGGAATTGTGTATCGGTATAATCATGACCTGTAATGTTACAGACAAATGTTGTGGTAAAAGTTCTCTTTGTCCCATAATGCAAAGATGGACTGTTGATTATTGTTTTTACAGTTGTATATCTTTGTCCCATAGTGCAAAGATAGACTGTTGATTATTTGTTTTACAGTTGTATATCTTTGGACCGTAGTGCAAAGATGGACCGTTGATAATTGGTTTTACAGTTGTATATCTTTGGCCCGTAGTTGATAAGTGGAATTTATACCCGTGAATCAGAAACTTTATGACTTAAATAATTTCCTGAATTCGTATATTTTACATAGTTTTATATGATTATAGTGTTATTGCGCTTAATTGATACAATGCAGGGCCCTTTATTTCTTTTCCATGCTTTCAGGGACAAAATGGTCAATTTACATATACCATGCATCATGGCATAAAGTTAGAAGTCTTATGCTCGCGCACAATGACTTCGACTCCGATTTTCCATACTAATGTGGCACCGCAGCGCCACTCATAGAGTTATTTCCCGCGCCGCAGTGCCACCTCTAGTGCCTAGGCAGAGAGGTCTTGTGTTTGACCTAGCTAAAGAAAGGAGACTGATATAAAAGGAAAGAGAGGCCTCAGCATCGAATATCATATGAGGAGATCTCATCTAAAAACATAGATCAGAGAATAATATAGGATAACTTAGTTTATTTTTCTTCTTCTGTATTTTTTCTTTCTAGCTCGTAGTTAACATCTGTAAATATAGATTAGGGAGAAGTTTGGGTTTTCCTTGGAGCAACACGAGCAGGATTGGAAAGCTTGATTTGAGCGGAATGGTTAAAGATTTAAGGGCTTTGACAGAGTTTCTTCTTATCTATTTATTGTCTTTGATTTTATAATCCATAAATGTTGTCTTTATTGCTACTTATATTTTGTTCAATAGCTATGAACTGAGTATTTGCTTTAAGGTTATAATGGAATCCTTTGTTATTTAAATTGACTGTCTTATCTCTTTGGTTGGCACCATATGATTTGGTTTGATATGTTTATGCTTAGTGATTCTCGCTAAGGCATTAGTGATGATTTTGGTAATTTACATGATATAGACAGAAGGATTGTAGATTTACACCTAGATATATTGGTATCTGATTGTGGGTTTCGACTACATAAGTTATGCGTAGAATAGACATATATTTGTGCGCCATGTGCGACCTATTTGAGAACTTATACTCAAATCCTTGTTCTGATCAATTCGCATAGACATATGTAGGATTGTATCTAGCTTGGACATTCTTTTTTGTTCTATTCCCTATCGGGTGGATCTGGAATGGATATGTTTGTGCATACCTCGACAGAGGTGTATGAGCAGTTGTGTGTTCTTGATCGACAAATTATCGTGACCATTAAGACCAGAGAGAAAAGGGTATGTAGTTTGATGAAATATAGCACGCCAGGTGTTCGACAGGATGCCTGAGTGGGGTGAAGTTGTAACCTTATCTTGTAATTCCTTCGTTTCCCATTCGTTATCCATTTACTTGCTTTGATAATTAGTTATGCTTAGATTAATCACACTTTCATTTATTTCTGTTCGAATAAGACTTTAGCGATACAAAGTCGGTACTTGGTAAATATTAGTGATAGTTCCTCATGGGTTTGACACTTTCCTTATCACTGTATCACTTGTTAGACCGCGTATACTTGCGCGTGTTTAGTGATCGGTTTTCTGACCAACAGTAGTGCAAAGATGAACTGTTGATAATTGGTTTTACAGTTGTATCTCTTTGGCCCGTAGTGCAAAGATGGACTATTGATTATTTGTTTTACAGATGTATGTCTTTGGCCGTAGTGCAAAGATGAATTTAATGGCATAATTATAACCATGAACTGTGAATTGGTATAACCATGAGCTTTGTGTTTCAGGTAAAAACAGGTGGTGAAAGTTCTCTTTATCTTGGGTACAACAAAAAACTGTTGATTAGTGTTACATGAATAAAATATTGATGATGGACTTTTAATTTGGAGAAGATAGTAGACATTATATTCTACTTGACTCTTCTAATGGATTTTTGATTCCGCTGCAATTATGGTTGAAAAACTTTTATCATCTATCATATGTTCTAAATATCTGATTTATTACTGATGAAGGCTATTGATAATTTAATTATCTTAAGTCATGGTATTCTTTACTGGGCTATTTGTGCTCACCCTTTTGCTTCACAACTCCATTCAGGTAATCAAAGTGTAGCTGGGACTAGCAGAGAGAACATGGGTATAAAATGGTGTTTCGAATTAGTCTCAATCCTAATCAAGTTATGAAATGGTGTGGCATAATAATTGTACTGAGAACTTAAAATTTTTGTGTTGTATTTTATACATCATTTAATATTTAATTTTGGTGAACCAAATAAGGTGATGCGAACTCGAATTTGAAAGCGTAAAAATGCACTCCATTAGAATGAGGAGGACATAAATCTTCCCGTGTTCCTTTGGGGACTTGAAATATTTGCTGCTGTATTTTATATGGCATTGTAATAATTTAAGTATGAATATTGTCGTATTATATACGTTATAATATTTGTATTCAAACTCACAGTATATGTGTCGTTGTATTTTACACGAAAATTAATAGTTGTAATAGGATAATTTGCGTCAGTAGTGTTGTATTTTTGGCGACCCAAGATGGCTTGTGTGGACCTATTTTGGGGGCATCACCGCTGCGCTGCTATGTAGCGAATCCGTAATTAGCAGCCATCGTTCTTGTGATTTTTGACCTTTTTCTTCTTCTAAACTTCATAACTCATACACATCCAAATTAATCCGTTTTTAATTCTATAGATTCGTAATTCATAGAACTACAACATACCAAAGAATTAACAATTTACAAAAACACTAACTAACCCAAATCTTGACCCAAAACTCATGTTCATACTAAATTTTCATGTTTTAACATGTTTAACGAATTCATTCACTACGAATTCGTTTCTTAACCAAATTGATTCATTCAACTTGTGTGCTTTTCGTTTTTCAACGTTCTTACAACATCCATCATCAATTTAAGGTTTCCATCATGATTTTATAACTAATTATCTCAAAATTGACCAAAACTTATATGTACAACAAAACTTAAATTCTTCAAAATTCATTATTACCTTTGATTTGCTATAAAGCTTGAACAATATCTTATTTCTCCCTTCCTTGATTCTTAAACTCCTCTTCAATTACAAATAATTTATTCGCTCAATTTTCTCTCTTCATCTATTCTTTGTATTTGTTCTTCTTTATTTTTAGTCATAATAAAACACACGTAACGCTAAAACTGATAAAAGGCATAAAGCTTTCAGTTAAAAAAATAATGAGTTTCATCAGTTACAAAAATAAAGGTCATTAAGCCGGGTTTGGCTAGCACCGAAAAACTCCTTTTTAATTTATTTTTATAACTTCCTTATTACATAGTACACAATCGTCACACTTTATTTAATTTAATTACTTAATTAATATAATTCTAATTTTATTTAACAAATCATTAGCCCTCTAATTTAATTATTTAAAATTAGGACATCACCAACACATTGGCGTAATAACATACGCGACAAATTATAAAATTATTTATCATCAATTTATTTAATATCATCATACTTAAATAAATTATTCTATAATAATTTCTATTGAATATTTATTTTATTCTATAAATATTTTAACTAAAATATTTATTTTATTTGATAAATATTTTAATTATTTATGAATCTCGCAATCGTAACATATTAACATATTACATTTATATGTAACATACATTACTCTCTCATTTTATTAAAAACACGCCATAATAAGAATTTTATTCATTAAATTCTTATTTTAATTTTTTTTTACATTAATTCACTATTTTAATTAAGTGAATTACTCAGATTATTTATGAGATTTAATTCATAATAAATTCATTGCCACAAGTTATAATAATCAAATTATATTATTCCATAATATAATTTTCAATCTAATTAAATTAACTTATTTTCCTTTTCAAACAATTTCATTTACCTTCTTCAATAGTTAAATTAAATTAACTACTAAACCTCATTCTCTCAATATATATATATATATATATATATATATATATATATATATATATATATATCTTCTACATTCACACAAAATCACATATTTCATAATATATAACACATATATACACATACTCAAACTCAAAACATCTTATAATAAGAATTTTATTTATTAAATTCTTATTTTAATAACTTCCAAAAATTTGAATTGTCACATCCTTCCCTCCTTATAAGGATTCCGTCTTCGTAATCACCGAAACCCTACCTTACTCAGGTTTTGATCAAATCTCTTTTAAAAATTTATCGTTGAATAACTTCAACACATTACCTTAATATAGGTTTCATAATTCCTATTCCATTCTTTTTCTTAATACATTTTTTTGCAAGCTTTATTTTATAACCATCACCTAAACTCAATTATAGTTTGAGTGTTATATGTTCTTTAATCTGCTCATTACCTTTTCTAAGAATCATTATCATATACTCAACTCATAAACACTCGGGATATTACATTCATTCCTTCCTCTAAGAATTTCTTCCTCAAAATTTTTAACTTATTAATCTTAGTCAATTCAATTTATCAAAATACATTTATGTTAATCTTTTATTCATTCATTGGGTTCTATAACCACTTTTTTTCACAAAGATCTTTCTAAAAATATCAACTTTTCTATTAAAAGTTTTACATTATCCTTTGATAACTTGTCTCCTTATTTCAGAATTTTTTTTCTCACTCGTTCAATATATTCATCATTAGGTGTCACATTATATGACCTACTTCTTTCTAAGGAATATTGTCCTTACCACATTCGCCTCTCAGAATAACAAGAATCTTCCACAATTGCTCAATAATTGGGGAGCAGTATAAATAACTCTGGAATTTAAAAGATTCTCAAATCTTGCTGAGAGGTCACAAGACATTGAACTACTTCCCCAGGTTATCAAGTCTCTCGACTTGAACCTTTAACAGTCATAAGACTATATGGACCTTTCTTCTCGTACTCAGGGAGATCAACCCTTCGTACAATGTTTTGTGCACAAACATTTTAACGCTTTCGCGTAATATAATCCCCTATAAAAGGGTTGTTCACCTCAGCTTCTTAACATTTGAATTCGCACTAAAATAATTTGGTTTGGCATAACTTCTCAAGAAACACTTGAACTGCATAAACATCATTCAATATTTGTCTAGCTGAATCAAATAACATAGACTTCTAACAACAACTCAAACATCAATCGAAATAGTTTTAGCCAATTCCATTGGCATATCCTTTCATAATTTAAAGAAAACCTAAAATCCTTTTTATAATGTTAAGATATCGTATCATTTTAATAGTACGTTGAGGATATAGTCACTTCCTCATTTATCATATCAACATCATATTTAGTGATGCTTTAATGACTATGGAAAAACAAAATACATTTTGATATGTTTAAATCATTTTTGTCCAGTCAAAACAATTAGCATAGACATACGAATAACATTATTGTTTTTTAAACTCACTGGTTCAATCATTTGATCCAATGTTTTTTAAGAAAACAAAAGTGCAAACATCAGCACGAAGTCAATAAATTTTAAAATAGTAAAGCTTGAAGATTTGGAATATCTAATTTTCTCCATCAACTTCAATATTTACTCTATTACTTCATTACTTAATCATTATATCTATCTTCATCACCATCAATGTTCACTATACTAAAAATTCTTAGTTCTCAACTTACAATCTTTCTATATGCAGTATAGTTCATCAAACTTACCACACATTGGAAGTTCAGGAACTTGTCACAATAATTGAGTTTAGGAACTTGTTTTAGCAATACGTAGTCCAAGAACCCATCAGGGACTGTCCATATGCTTAGGGGTTCAAAAACATACATATGATTATGAGTCATCAACTTACCATAAGTATGAGTTTTAAGAACTCGCACCTAATCCTAATAATATCTGACTCTTAATAGTCTGTAATTATAAAATATACATATGAGAAAAGAATCACCTTTTTGCCATATATACATTGATAGCACGCCACCAACATTTCAATGATTATTAATGCGATATACTGAGTGAAAACACAAAACCCTCACCCATACAAAGGTTTGTATAACTCAACCATCACATGAGTCCTCAATTAAAATCCTACCTAACTCTATCTTGCTCATAACTTGCTCTTTGCTCGATACAAATTTTTTTGTATCTCATCATTTATAACTCCTCATGAGTTTACCACGTACTATTTCATAGTACTTTCTCATTATAGCATCAAGCTATAAACATTCAGTCATTATAGATCCTCTATAATTTTACAACTTAAACAGATCACGTCGTTATCTTATACTACATTCATTTCTCTCTAATCATGTTGTCTTTTAATTATTCAACTTAGGTGTCCCCAGAATCGCTACACATATATTAAGCAAATAAATGAGGATAATTTTTCATCATTTGTTCTTTGAGTTCCCACGTTGCTTCTTCAATTTTGTGGTTCCTCCAGATTACTTTAATATAAGATATTACTTTATTTCTGAGCACTTGTTCTTCCTTGTCGACTATCTGAACAATAACTTCTTCATAAGATAAATCTTTCTCAAATTTTAGGGGTTCATATTCAATAACGTGTTTGTAATCAGGCTTATACGGTCGTAACACCGAGATATGAAAAACATTATGGATATGCTCTAATGCCGGAGGTAAGGCTACCAAATTTAAATTCTCGATTCTGTCGGTGTTGATCAGCATATTTCTCCTGCCTGTCCTGAGTAGCTATCAATCTTATACTGATCACCTTGACAATCTTAGCAGTCTGTTGCACCAATTCCGATCCTAGTAGTTAACGTTCACCAACTTCATCCCAACATAATGGAGTTCTGCACTTTCTGCCGTACAACGCTTTGTAAGGCGTCAGGCCAATACTTGCGTGGTAACTGTTATTGTAAGCGAATTCCACCAATGGTAGAAGATCATCCCAATTTCCTTTGAAGTCCATGATACAAGCTCTTAGCATATCCTCTAATTTCTGTATTATCCTCACTCTGGCCATATGTTTGAGGATGGTATGCTGTACTCATTCTCAATTGTGTCCCCATGCATTCCTGTAATCGTTTCCAGAAGTTCGATGTGAAACGTGAATCTCGATCCGAGACTATAGAAACTAGAACTTCGTGCCTTGAAATAATTTCCTTTATATATAATTTTGCCAACTGATCCAAGTTAAACTGATCTTAATCGGTAAGAAATGCGCTGACTTCGTCAGGCGGCCCACAATAACCCAAACTGCGTCAAAACCTCTCTGAGTAGTTGGAAGACTTACAACCTACTCGGCCTTTGATGTTATATTTTAACTTTCTGACATGTCAAACACTTGGCCACACAGTCGGCTACGTCTCTTTTTATATTCGGCCACTAGAAATGTTGTTGGAGATCCTGATACATCTTCATACTCCTCGGGTGAACTGAATAGCGTGAATTATGAGCCTCGCTCAAAATTTTCTCCTTTACCTCTGATACTTATGGGACCCAAATTCTTTTCTCAAATCTCAATATCCCTTCGTTGTCAATTTTGAATTTTCCTTCCTCTCCTCCAGATATTATTTTCTTGATTTTCTCACATCCCTCATCTTTGAGTTGTGCTTCCTTAAACTTATCCACCAAAGCTGGACCAATTTCCATTTGAAATAGTTTTTCGTTTGATTCCTTAGGATATTTTACCTCCAGCTCCAGTTTCGCCATTGCTGAAATTAGCTCCTCCTGAGCTGTTAACATAAATAGTTTCTCTCTACCTTTCCTACTTAAGGCTTGGTATAAAATCTCGCAGTCATAATCATTTATTAACTCCAACCATCACCTCTGACGCAAGTTCAAATCCTTATGTGTGAAAATATATTTCAGACTCTTATGGTCGGTATATATTTCATATTTCTCCCCGTAGAGATAATGCCTCCATATCTTCAAAGCAAACACCACTGCATCCAGTTCCAAATCATTGGTAGGATACCCCTTCTCATAATCCTTCAGTTGACGTGATGCATACACTATGACCTTGTCGTTCTGCATAAGCACAAAACCTAGTCTTTTATGCGATGCATAACTATACACCACAAAATTTCATATTGTTGGGTCTCCAACTTTTAGATTTTTTTGATGATAACAATAATTAGTAAAATAAATTAATTAAAATGGTAGAATCCTCTCCATAGGATTTTTTACTATAATTGTTTTAATTATCTTATTTACATTAACCAAAAATATTTTCTAAATTTTATTTAATTGATTTTCTTGATCTTGATTTTTAAATGTGTTAAAACAAATGGGTCACTTATATTGGGACAATGCTTGTTAATGTGCTGGAAATGAATTGGGTCATGCATTTTGGGACAAAAATCATATGTTGATCATCAAATTCTTGTTTGACCGAATTTGGAAAAAAGATGAAGATTTTGATTAAATCATTTTTTACATATGGGCATTTTCTATTTATTCATTAATTTTATTATTTAAAGATTTCAAAAAATTATTTTAAATTATATCATATATATATATATATATATTATATAAGTTTTATATATTTATATATATAAATCTGTATATATATATATATATATATATATATATATATATATATATATATATATATATATAGATAATATGTGCATGCATGCATATACTTATATATATATATATATATATATATATATATATATATATATTAAACTATCATGTATATATATAATATACATACATCAGTAATATATATATATGTAGCATTGGTTTTTTTCTCTCGAAGAATTAATGCATTGAACAATAAATGCCAAGTGATTAGAAAATGGCCCGGGTGGAAGTTTGAAATCATGCTGCTTACAATCCGCGTGTTTTATTTTTCATCCGAACCATTGATTTCAAAAATAAACAATCCCAGCCATTTATTTAAAATTAGATTTCAAAAATTACCATTTTGCCACTGACTTCAAAATCTATAAATAGGAGGCCTTTTTTTCATTTTCAATTTGCTAATTCACTTTCAAGAAAAGCTTATTTCTCTCCTACATACTCCCTCTCTCTAAAAAGCTTTCTCTTTCTCTTCTTATCAAAGTTCTAATCATTTGAAAAGAGGAAATTGGTCTAAGCAAATTGAGATAAGTTGTTCGATTTATTTTATTTGAATTATCTCTTGCTTATTTATATTTATAGATATACGAATAGAAATTATTATACACAATTCTATATATCTATATTTCATTTATTTATCAAATAAAAGGATACTTGGGCGCTGCAAGGCTACGGAGATACACTTCTACGGAGAGAAATTCTAATCGTACGATTCCTTAGTCTTCAGTAACCTTTTATTGATATTATTTATATAAATATCGTAAAATAGATACGACACTTGATAACTCAAAACGACACTAAGATATTCCTCCATAAAGAGGAATCATCCGAACTAGATTTGAGAATTGTAGTGATCTATTGAAAATATTTATATAAATATCAATTGTGAAAATATAAATTTTGTCATACTTAGACGCCGCAAGGCTACGAAGATATTTCTCTTAAGTGAGGGAATCGAACCGTACGATTCCTTATAGTACTGTAGACACTCAAAATTTTCTGCACACCTGTTACTAATATTGCAGGAGGGCAGATTTGTCTTTCAGAGATAACCCTGGAAGACAGCTCACATCCATTACGGATACTACTAGAAGTTCAGCCTTAACCTCGAAACACACACCGGGAGTATAAATTCCAACTTCGGAGATAACCCCGAGTTTCGTCCTTGGCGATAACCCAAAGAATGCTATTGCAGTTTCGACGATAACTCTGGAAAAGCTTGTTTCAAATGCATGCGATCAGCTTCAATCTTAGACCTCTTGCTGAGGCACTTATACCAAAGACCCAGAGCTAACACAGGGAAGACAGACACACTTACAGATGACCTTGCAGAATTCAAACACTTGCAGCAGTCCAATCTCAGATGTAACCCTGAGCAACGTCTGTATCAGCCCAAACTGGATATAACCCCGGTGAGGAGTTAAACTGTCATCTTGCCACCTCAACCCCAGCGCGTCGTCTCAACATTTCATATATACATTTCTACACAATAATGTCCCACAAGAGCCAAGGAGTTCCAATTCCGAGTGACTATTACGTGTGGCAGCACACTAGATAGAATTTGAAGCTTAAAGACCATGGACATGGTCCCCTTTTCTTGACTTCGTACAACCTCTAATCTCATGTCATTGCATAACTCTTGACAAAAGCGGTCCGAAGAACGTCTTGTACACCTCATTCGGATTCTCGGATTAAAGTTCGGCAAGTTCGGGCAGACATCATAGTGCACGAGTGCACGTAGTTTGAGACGGCGGGACCCGTGGAGCTCGGGGCACCCCGGGCAGCCGCAGGTGCATCTATATATATATATATATATATATATATATATATATATATCCGGTGCTTCGTGGTGGTTGATCATATCTTTATATATATATTTACCGCTTTTATATATTTACATTTCCGATCCCCTGTGGAGGTGCTTCGTAGTGGTTGATCATGTCTGTGTATATATATATATATATATATATATATATATATATATATATTCTGACTTTTTTATATATATAACTGTTTACTTCTTTTCATATAAATTGCGGTATCATGTGAGCCTAGGAATCATGTAATCACAAATTCAGTCTATTGAATCTAGATTCGGTTCCCGTGATGGACATTTTCAGCTGTAAGCAGCTTGTACATTATTTATGGTGTCTGAATTTCCTTGGATGGTTGTCATGCCCATGAGGAGTTCGACATTGCTGTATATTATTTTCTTGAAGATGCCTCGCATCTCAAAAATAAAAGCAAACAAGCCGAACATTTAATAATAAAATGGAAGTATGAAGAGGTCTCAATTCCTATTGAGCACAGGGTTTGAAAAACCTCTTTTATAAAACATTATTGCTATATCTTGCTTAAAATTGAATTTTTGTATAAATTCAAACCCTTTGTATATAGGTACGAACGAGGCCTCGCTGTACTTCTAAATAATTGCACATTGATCCACACACACACACACACACACACACACATATTCATATAACAGTTTCTTGAAAAGTGGCGGTCACCGTGGAAACACGGATGTTGGGGGGTGCCTAACACCTTCCCTCCGCATAATCAAGCCCCCGAACCTAAATGAATCTCAGTTTCACATACCCGTTTAGCAGTGTTACATCACTAGGTCAATGTGCAAACCTTTTCTCGGTTGCGTTGGTGCAACCAGTTAAAAACACCAACTGGCGACTCTTACAGTTAAATCGTCGACATTACACATGTCGGACCTTTTTCACTTATTTTTTCAAACAAATCTCACCTAACATGAGAACACCAAAGAACAAGTAACGAAAAGGGACAAATAAAAATCCTGACGTCGATAGGTGGCGACTCTGCTGGGGACTCCAGTAAGAGGGCTTAAGCCGCTATTACAAGCTTTTTAAAACTGTTATATGCTTGTGTGTGAATGTTGCATTTACATTTATGATGAATGTGTACGAATGCATTTTACTTCATCGCCTTTGCCGCAATATATATTTCGTGATATTATCGCTTCAGACATGTCATCATTTCCATAAACAGTGAGACACGTTGTATGTGAATGTATGTTGCGTGGTTCCTCCACCAGGAGGCTATCCTGTCGGTGTTTGATTACTGGACTCATAGGGAGACTAATTCTAACGTGGCTCAGGAAAGGCACCACCCAGATTTGCTCCAGTTGAAAGACCAGATTAACTTCTCGTCAAGTAGATTGCGATGATCTAGGGACCTTCATGCCAAAAAAGTCACGAGAGTAACCCTAAGATAGGTCAGCCTCTGATAAACCAATCGCGGAGGAAAGTCTCTGCATGCTTTCCATTTTCTATTACTTATAAAAACATTTACTTGTGATTTTATTCTATGTTCATCTTAATGTAATGGAAAATATGAAGAATATTTGTGCATACATGACATATTATCAAATAACGCCCGTTTTTGCAGAATGATATTCCTAAAATGGACACATAATAGCATTTACATTATCCCTAAGACTAAACTACATAAGTCTTTTGTAGGGAAACAATTGGGCCTATTACCCGCTCAAAATCCAAAAAGGCCATGAGCTTACAGCCAATCATGTCTTCTTCTGACCAGTCTAATGTCGTTTCTTGAGAAGAATTTGAGGAATTGAGTAAATAAATTATAGATTTTGTTGTTCTGCTAAAGGAATTTCATCAGTCTACTCAAGGTATAAAGATGCCTACACATACAGAACCCTCTACACAAGGAGGGACACAAGGTTTGGATAAAACAAATCCAGGACCTCAGTTGGATACGACCAATAAAGACCCTGAAAAGCACCCATCTTAAAGGAGATCTAGACACCGGTGATGTCAGGAAGAAAGTCCTTTAAATGGAGGAAACTATCCATGCTCTCAAAGGGATTGGAACACATGGAAGTGTTTCATATGTTGACCTTTGCATATTCCCTGGTGTTCATTATCCAGAGAAATTCAAAACCCCTAACTTTGAAAAATATGATGGGTTAGGGGATCCTTACACACATTTGAAGGTATTCATTGGAGAACTTGGATCTTATGCAGAAAATGAGAAGCTCAGAATGCAGCTATTTTAGAAGAGTGTGATTGGAGAAGCCCGTTCATGGTATACTAGATTAGACAACTCCAAGATCCATAGTTGGGAAGAGCTAGCTCACACTTTCCTCACTCAAAACAGTTTTCAATCTCAGATGGCTCCTGACCGGTACCATATTACCAAGGTCAAGAAGCAGTCTAATGAGTCTTTCAGAGAGTATGCTCAAGGTAGAGGCGCCTTGCTGCTCAAGTTATTCCTTCCATGATAGAATTAGAAATGGTCATGACTTTTATAGACATACAGGAAGCTCCTTTCTATGAGAGAGTCTTAGCTGGTATTGCAAACCATTTTCTGAAATGATCAAACACGGAGAGATGGCTGAGATGGGATTGAAGTCCAGTAAGATTCAAGACCTAGCCACTCTTAAAGCAGTTGCTGAGCACATCTAGTCCGGATCTTATGGAAAAAACCCCCGGAGGGTCCATAAAAAGAAAGAAGAGGATGTTTCCTTGATACTACAAGGTCAAAAAGGCAGTCAGAACATGCCTATACAGAGGATAAACTACTCCCCTTTCCAAGCACAGTCTTCAAACCCTCCATTGCCTAAAGGTGGAGATGCAAAGCGCCCTCGAACGTTCACACCCTCAGGGGACTCGCTCGAGAATATTCTTGCTCTTTTGACTACTCAGAAGAAAATCACACATCTTCTTCCACCAGCCAACCCTAATGGGAGGGGTTTCAATGTTACTCGGAAGTGTGTTTATCATGCCGAAGCACTTTGACATAATACTCAAGATTATTGGGCCTTGAAACACAAGATCCAAGATTTAATAGACAACAGTAAGACCGTGGTCACCAAACCAGATCAACCTCATGTGCAAGACAACCCTCTTCCTCAACACAAAGAAGAAGAGGTTAACATGATTAGTTGGAGCACTGGACAGAGTTCCAATTTTAACGGTGAATCATGCCAGACCATCAAAGATGGTGTTGACATATGGGATTACCCAAAGTTTCAATTTGCTATGGAACGAAAGATGAAAGCTCTTTGCAAGCAAATTGAACAATTGGCAGAACTGGTGACTCATCATCATCAAGTCACATGCCAGTTAGTCAGCTAGGAACATGCCTATCTCCTTCCTTTTGTTATGAATACTCCACCATCACCTTCAAAAACTGAAGCTATGGAGGATAAGGTTGCACAGGGAGCAAATGCTAAAGCCCGTCGTGATTTTTACAATCAAAGGGAATTTACATACTTGGGCCAACCTATGGAGGAGATATTTCAGATGTTAATCAACGAAGGAAGAATTACCTACCTTCTACCTCCAATCAATCCCCGTTCCAGAAGGTTCAACTCTGATGGAGTTTGTCAATATCATTCACATTCTCGCGATCACAGCACAGAAGAATGTTGGGAACTCCGCCACCTTATTCAGAATCTAATTGATAGGGGTGTCCTGCAACTGGCAGGCGATGACACTGTGCTACTTGAGAGTGGGGATACATGTCCTACCAAATGGAAGGGATCAGTAGCAGTTATATCCGCTGAGGCTGATGAGACTGTCAAATCATTTCCCATACAATCAATTCAACTCAAAGGAGCTGACAATCCTTTGAAAGTGGATGTACCAGAGCCAACGTCTTTACCATTTAGACCACAATATCCTGCTGTCAGCTTACACAAAGTCCCATGGAATTATGGGGAAGCTAAAGGATCCACATCTCATACTACTGCTACAGTGTCAAAGGAAAATCCACTGTATCTTCCTCAGCGGGTTATGAAGCCCACCTTCAAAGCAAAGGGGAAGATTCCCGTGGAGAAGATTGAAAAATTCCTCCGCACTATGGGCCATAATGAAGCCAAGGTGGTTCTAAGCTTAAGAGAAGCTCCACATCATATCTCAATACTGGACTTGGTTTTCTCTTTCGAGGATCATAAGAAGATTTTATTGAAGGTTTTAGAAGAAGCCTACTTGCCAAAATCAGTGGATGCAGAAAAGTTTCAACATATGGTTAATCACATTTTCAACAACAATGTGATATCCTTCACTGATGATGACATACCGCCCGAAGGGACAGGTCATTGCAAGCCATTACACATCGCAGTTTTGTCTTCTGGATATATGTTAGCTGGAGTTTTGATAGATGGAGGTTCGTCTCTGAATATCTGTCCTTATGCCACCTTGATGAAGATGAACGTCAATCTCAAAAGGATCCGAAGCAGCCATACGGTTATCAAAGCTTTTGATGGATCCAGAAAAAATTCTGTCGGAGAGATTGAGCTGCCAATTGAGATTGGTCCAAATTCATTCAATGTATCCTTCCACGTCCTCAAGATAGATTCAGGATACAACCTGCTATTGGGGAGACCATGGATCCACATGATTGGAGCCGTCCCTTCTACACTACATCAACAACTCAAATACATTGTCAACAATAGCCTAGTCACTATCAACGCTGAGCCAGAATGTCCTGAACAATGAGATCTACCAATCATTAGCTTCAATTCAAAAGTTAAGCCGACCAGTTTTTATACTTTGGAAGTGAGTAACATGCAATACCATCCTATTGGAGCACCACTTCCCGTACCCAAAATTTTTGCTGAGGTTATGTCTGCAACTCAAGAAATGATGTCATTAGGTCATCAGCTTGGACAAGGGCTTGGTAAAAATCATCAGGGTATTAAGCACCCTATTTAAGTGTCCAATCAAACTGGTACATCCGGACTAGGCTATTCTGCTAGTTCCAGTCAAAGGAATCCTTATAAGCACAAGCAGGTTCCTGAAGCTTCCGCCACATGGCGATTTTCTCCACCTGCACCTCATGAGTTGATACAGTCTCCGGTAAAGGTGCCAGCCCATGTTATGGCTATGATGTTTCCCAAACCAGTACCATTCAAAGCAAAAGAGGTCCTGATTCCTGATCTCGAAGTGGAAGAAAGGGAGCGAAAACGTAAACATGACATCTCCTTAATGATGTTAGGCATACGCATCATTGTCCATGATGAACATACAAATAGATACACCCCAGACGATGATTGCCCAGATGTTATGGTTATCATTTGGGAAAAGGAGGACGATGACAACCCCTCCATCACTACAATCCATCAGGACTTTACTCTCGACAATTGGAGCAGCACTCCATGCATTGGTTGACGAGGGTAAAACAGGCAGAAATCCCTCTGCCATGTAGATAACTTTAATTGCTTACTTTCTATATAGTATTAGCAGTTATTTTATCAGTACATGCTAACACTTTTGTATGATTAAACAGTTTCATATATTAAGTGAAAGCATATTTTATTTCAGACTACGAATTTAGATGTGCTGCATTTGCCGATGAGGTGCCTTTTCTCCACAAGGACTGTAACTTTGATGCAAAGTTGGACTCAAACTTGATGGAAATACAAGAGGACATTGAGACACCTCAGGAGATTAAGGAATGGGTCACAAACAAACCTAAACCCAACCTTGATCAAACCACTTCTTTCAATCTTGGAACCTTAGAAAGCCCTAAGCTAATCCAGATTGGTTCAAACCTAACCCTAAACCAATGGAATGACATGGTTGCGCTATTAACCCAATTCTAGGATGTGTTTGCATGGTCTCACGAAGACATGGTGGGTCTTTCCACTGACATTATCCTTCATCGCCTTCCCATTAAAGAGGGATTTAAGCCAGTCAGGCAGAAGCTCAGGTGATTAAAACCTGAGTGGAGTTTGAAGGTGAAAGAAGAAATTATGAAACGATTTCAAGCTGGTATTATCATGGTGTCTACATATCCGGAATGGATATCCAACATTGTTCCCGTGCCTAAACCAGGAGGAAAGGTGCAAGTTTGCGTGGATTACCGGGATCTGTACAAAGCTTGCCTTAAAGATAGCTTTCTCGTGCCCTTTATCCATATTCTCATTGACAATACTGCTCAATATGGCATGTACTCCTTTGTTGATTGCTTCCCGGGGTACCATCAAATTATGGTCGCTGAGGAAGACCGTGAGAAAACTGCTTTCATCACGCCTTAGGGAATATTTTGTTACAGACGATTGTCATTAGGCCTCATCAATGCCGAGGCAACCTACCAGCGAGCCATGATGGCTCTCTTCCACGATTTAATGCACAAGGAGATAGAGATCTACGTGGATGACATCATTGTCAAATCCTGAAGGGAGGAAGACCACTTAGACCATCTTAAAAAGCTTTTCAACAGGTTGCGTAAGTACAACTTGAAGTTGAATCCAGCCAAGTGCGCCTTTGGTCTTAAATCAGGCAAGTTTCTAGATTTTCTAGTCAGCCACAAAGGGATTGAGCTGGATCCCACCAAAATCCAGGCCATCAAGAAAATGCCCCTTCCTCAGATAGAGAAGGAAATACGGGGATTTTTAGGAAGAATCAACTTCATTAGCAGGCTTATTTCTCAATTCACAGCAACCTGTGAACCCATCTTCAAGTTGTTAAGGAAGAACTCCTCCATGAAATGGAACAATGAGTGTCAGAAAGCCTTCCTTACCATTAAAGAGTAGTTGGTTAACGCTCTTATTTTGGTATCACCCAGGGATGGTGTTCCCCTGTTCATGTACCTGTCCATTAATGACAATGCCATGGGCTGTATGCTAGGGAAAAAAGACGATAGAGGCTAAGAACGAGCTATCTATTATCTCAGCAAAAGATTCAGCATCAGTGAACACAAGTACACTCTAATTGAGAAGACGTGTTATGCTTTAGCATGTGCTTCCATGAGGTTACATCATTACCTCCATGGTCACGTAACCCATCTCATATCTCGCGTGGATCCTCTCAAGTATGTGTTCAGTAAGCCCATACTCAATTATCAGCTGTCTAGATGGCAGTTGATCCTACAACAATTTGATATCGTCTGTGTGACGCAAAAGTTTATCAAAGGTCAAGGAATTGTGGATCAATTGGCCGCCGCACCTGTAGGGGATTACAAACCCTTAGAAACATATTTCCCCAATGAAGGGGTAATGGCAGTTCAGCAACACCATCATTACGATGCATGTCATACATGGAAAATGTATTTTGATGCAGCTGTTAACACAGAAGGCTCTGAAGCTGGAGCAGTTCTAGTATCCGGTTAAATTGCAGTTTGTCAGCACCAACAACAACACACAGCTGAGTTTGAAGGCTGTATCATGAGGCTAAAACTTGCCCGTTCAATAGGCATCAGGCGGTTAACTGTCTTTGGGGATTCAGAGTTGGTAATCAAACAATCCACAGGAATCTATCAAACCAAAGAACTATATTTGATGCCTTAGCATTGACAAGTTTTACATATGGTTTTGGAGTTCGAAGAAATCTCTTTTCAACACATTCCTCGTAATAGGAATGATTTTGCGGATGCACTAGCAACATTGGCCTCCTTGATTCACATACCTGACAAGGAAAACATGTCAAGCATCACATTTGCCCTGCAAAAGGCCCCATATTATGGGAACTATGTTGGAGAAGTATCGAATGAGCTACCTTCCATCCACAACCTATGGTATCAGCATATCAAGGAGTATCTACGAGATGGATCTACACCCGCTGAGGCGAGCTTTGACCAAAAAAGAGGTCGATCCATCGACTTGTTATGAAAGTCTCGAAAGCGAGATGCACTCTACAAGAGACATGCAAGATTAGGTCTCCTTAGATGTCTGGACAAAGACCAAGCTCAGAGGCTCATGGATGAAGCCCATGGTGGAGTATGTGGCCCCCACATGAGCGGACCCTTACTTGAAAAGAGGATCCTTAGAATAGGGCATTATTGGCTTACGCTTAAAGTTGACTGTGATGATCACGTCAAGAGGTGCTATCAATGCCAAATTCATGGGAATGCTATCCACGCCCCTCCAAAGGAACTCCTCAATATGAGTTCTTCATGGCCCTTCTCAATGTGGGGAATGGACGTGATCGGGCCCATCGAGTATAAAGCCAGTAATGGACATCGATTCATATTCACCATGCTCGACTACTTCACCAAATGGGTAGAAGAAGCCTCCTTCCCCAGGGTTACCAAAGAAGGCATCATTGCTTTCATCAGAAATAATATCGTCTGTCGATATGGACAACCAGAGGTCATTGTGTCAGACAATGCTAAGAACCTCAACAACAAAATGATGGAAGAATTATGCAATAAATTCTACATCAAACATCTTAACTCTGTCATCTACCGTCCAAAGATGAATGGTGTTGTTGAAGTAGCTAATAAAAACATCAAGAAGATCTTGCCGAAAATGTCTGCCAATCACAAAGGATGACCTGACCTCTTGCCTCTGACTTTATTAGCCTACAGAACTTCAATGCGTACTTCCACTGGGGAAACCCCCTACTCATTAGCCTATGGGATGGAAGCAGTGCTCCCTATAGAGGTGGAAATGGAATCCCTCAAAATGTTGATAGATGCTCAGTTGGATGAAGACCAATGGGTACAAGACAGGTATCACCAATTGTCTCTGATAGACGAAAGATGAACCGCGACTATCTTCCATGGTCAGTTATATCAGCAAAGGATCGCACGATCCTACAATAGAAAAGTCTAGCTACGGTAGTTCAAACAACATGACTTGGTTTTAAAGAAGATCATTGATAACCAAGATCAATCGAAGGGAAAATTCGCTCCTAACTGGGAAGGCCCGTTTGTTGTCAAGGAAGTATTGACAGGAGGCGCTCTCAGACTACAGGAAATGGATGGCGATGAATTTTCACAGCTTATTAACTCGGACACCGTGAAACGGTATTATATCAGAAGTTACCATCAAGCAAACATCCTGGTTTTTGGATCATCAAATCACCAGTTATTCCGGTTTTCTAACCCTTTTTACATACTCTTCTGCCCCTCAGGGAAATATACATTTTAAACCAGTAGCCTAGTTTCACCTCATTTCAAACCTTCCATACAATTTTGGTTATCCTGAAGATGGGAGTGAACCTTTCATACCTGCAGTTTGTCCTGAAGACGGGATTAAACTTTCCTACGCTTGCAGTTTGTCCTGAAGACGGGATCAAACTTTTTCCACACCTGCAGTTTGTCTCAATCATGGGATCAAACTTTCTTCTCCCCGCAGTATAGCCTGCACATGGGATTCATATTTCTCTTCGGTTGCAATTCATTTTGAGGGGCGAACTACGTCGACCTGATCTCCCTGATACACGGGAGTACGTAGGCAACCATATTCTATATGTCCCGGTCGCAATAAACAAAAAATACAAAAACATTTCTGCCCTTTCTCTACAAAAACAAAAACAACAAAAACACTTCTACACCCTTTTTCATCAATAAAGCTTCTACACCCATCTGCCTTTCCCATTCAGCGTTGAACCTCTTACACCAGGTTCGAACTACGCAGACCTGATCTCCTCTTAAATAGGAGTACGTAGGCAGCCATTTATGGTTCGGTCTAACCCCCTACCAGAACAAAAATACTTGTCACACGGTATTGGGATCAAACTTCAATCCACCACATTTCATTGGCTTCATACCAAAGGGATGGAATTACCCAACATCTCCTCACCAATAGGAGATTCGGTGACCATTTAAGCTGCGGTTGTGCCTCAAAGAGCAACACCAATCCATAAGAGATGGAATTACCCAGGCTTCTCATAAATAGGAATACTGGTGACCATCTGTGGTTCGGTCAATCTCAGAGAGGAAAAGCCACACTCCTCTCCACATTGCCATACAGAAACCAGTCCCAAGACACCAAAGATGGTAGGGATACATACAGATCAATGATCCGTTCTGAAAGATCCTGCAATGGCTCAATGTCCACATATCAAGGACGAGTTCAGAATGCATCAAGATCACAAGCCCTGAAGAAACAGACAAATATCAAGCAAGTATCAAGGCACAACTAAAAGGGAAGTAAATCAAAATATATTTCACTGCCATATATAATACTGTTTGATATATACATATGTGCTGTACATGACAAAATGGCTAAGCTAGTCTGTGCAGGAAAATACAAGTCTATCTATGGATTTGTGTGTATGCGGACTATCAGATCTAACATAGCATCCCTCTCTGAAGAAGGAGGTAACGCTGCAAGCTCCTGCCCAATGGTATCTACATGAGCTAGTAGATCAGAGGCTAACTGCATGGTGGCATGATGTTCATCGATGTATGCACTCATATCGGCAAGGATGCCAGTCGTATGGGATCTCACTGAAGTACTATCTGTGACGGCTACATCTCGGGAAGATAGGGCAGCATCCCGCTCTACAATCATTGAATCTCTGGATGATCTGGCCTTATCTCTCTCTAATAGAGCGGCGTCTCTCTCATCAAGAGCTATCAACATCGAGGCCCTAGCTTGATCTCTCTTGTGGGTCATCAGATATAAACTCTACTCTAAATACTGTGTTGAATGCTGAATGACAGTTGTACTCGTAGTGGGAGAATCCATCACAAATGCTGGCAACCCAGCACTCAAATCCTCTTCAATGAAAAAATTAGCCTCCTCCATAGGCTCCTCATCATCAGAATCAGTCCCCTGTACTGTGGATACTACCGCAGCCGATGTAGTCTTTGTCTCCATCCATGTGGAATACTCTGCAGAACAACCCGGATGACTGATAGAAAACTCAGCTAGCTCTTGCTGATCCCAACATGCATACAACCTGGATCTGTTCTCTGCTGATAAACGGCGTGAAGCGAAGCGCTGACTCGATGCCCCCTCAAATGGGTGGAAATCCTGAAACTGGTCAAACTGACACATCACGGCCAGTGGATGGTAGGTAATCATGCCTCTCAAACCAGCCAGAGGAAGATAATCCATGCCCGGAGCATGAGTGATGAAGCTGTAGGGTGAGCTAAGCCCTGTACACGTCAATATAGCGAACGGATCTTCGATCCCTGCCAGGAAAGCTGACCAAGATGAAGCATCTGTACACTCCACAAGCTGAAAGGAGTATGACATGGCTATATCATGGGTGAAATAATACCCATGCCGTCTGAAAGTGCCAATCGGTCTCAAGTGTAACATAAACCACACATACAACATAACCGAGCTGCCTGTAAACACCCCTGCCGATAAGTGCAACAGTATGTAGCTGACCTCAGAGTCTTTGCTATGATTATCGGTATGATGGTGTGACCCTCCCTGAGAGCTATCACTGCCATGATGACTCTTATGTCCAACTCATCCATATATCGTGGCATGTAGACATACGACAGTACGCACAATAGCAGTACATATACTCTGCCCAAACGCCAATGATCCTCCGGTGTGGTAAAATCCCCGGAATGTCGTGCATAACTATCCTATGAGCCAAATCTGTTAAACAAAAAATGCTGGGATATAACGTGGCCAGATGTGATCTCATCTTGCACCACTTTATGCCTCAAGCCAGTGAGGGTCATGAACTGCCTACTCATGTCTCCAGTAGCCATATGCATACAAGGTCTATCCAGTGGTAGCATCTTCAAACGTGCATACTCCTCCAGAGTAGGAGTCAACTCCTGGGTCCCAAATCAGAAAACCTGCCTCTCCGATACCCAATGCTCCAGCATGCCCTCCACGAATCCTGTGGGAACCTAAAATATCAACAAGGTCATAGTATACTGCAACAAATGATCTACAGTCACCCTGTCTGATGGTGACATGCTATCATACAACGATCGCATACCCGATGCCACCAAAGATGGCGGGGTATGATCAATATGGCTAACTGTCGAAGAAGACATCTATACGGGTCGTGTCATAAGACCATCCAGGGGTTAATGCTGAATATCTTTGGACATACATTCATATGCATAACATAATAATATGCATGATACAATAGATGGCAATATGATATAGGGAATAGCAAATTGTACATACATTCCTAAGTATATAATCATCTAATACATCTCTCTGCATGCTAAAATACGGGAATGGGGCAAACCGCCTACAACCTATGAGAGGCCTATCAAAAGATATAGCGAGAATGGGGCGAAGCTACCCAATGTCTAACAGAGGCCTATCAAAGAGATAATGAGAATATACATCGGGAAGAAGTCAATGGTATCGATGTTCACATCATCAATCTGTCCACCGATGTAACTCCTCACGAGTCCTTTGGATCTCTATCTACTGGGGATGTCGAGGCCTATATAAAGGAGGATCTGCAAGCAAAGCCATATGGGTCACTGAGGGGGCGGCCTTGAGTTGGAAGGATCAAAAGTGTATGCCTCTTAAGGATCTCTCGCCAAGTCTTGGGATAAAGAAATGTTCCCATCCAATCGCGGTTCAAAGCTGTAATCTGTGTCACATGAGTCGGATCTCTGACACAAACTAGCCAATCTGTCATCATCATTGATCCTGGAACCATATCCCCCATGAATTGAGTGGCGCAAATCACCAATACTGGAACATCTCCTGAGTGCGAGGACCCCTCGATAATGTGAAACCAAATCGATCCACAATGGGATATCAATGGCGGGTGATCGCTAAACAGCCAATAACGTCTGGCGGGGAGGCAAGGTCGGCATCCGAATCTCTCCTGTAGTGCTCCTGATAGCACGCTCTGCTAAGTAGAGCTCCCATCCTCCATCTGTGAAGAGAGGAATCCTACGAGTGGAAATCACGTGCTCGACACAAGTCGGGTACCCATCCTCAAATCCAATGCTCAAATGCTCCCCAGAGTAGGGAACCCACGTGATGCCATCTGCTGTCAACAACTCCAATTGTAGGCGGCAATGAGTGAAATCCTCAGCAATAGGGACCTCTGCCAGTATGGAATGATGCCATCTCCATCCTCGTGGATAGGTGTCTAAACCTAACATGCTCATAGGACGTAGACATGAAAGCCTCTCGTAAGCCCAAAACTGCTAACACAAAGGCAAACATCTGCTATCAGTCAACACTTTTAACCTATATATGGGAAAAGACAAGAGAAATACTCACCAGTAGAAACGGGTAGAATCCTAACCAAGTCTCGATCAAGCCCTACGATCGCATGCGTATTCCCCTGAGGAAGTAGGCGAAGGTGTAGGAACCCCAATCATAGTCTCCTATACGGTCCACGTGTCGAGTGGCGCTGATAAAAGTAAAGGACACCGTAGAAGAGTTATCTGTTATAAAGCAGCCCCTAAAGATCATCAGAAACAATCGTCGAAGAATGAGATCCCTGACTCTCACATCATCGGCTATGGGCTCACTCAATAGCCCGCTCATAGCATCTACGCTCAGAGGACCTGTGCGTACAGTCCTGCCCTTGAGCGCCTCTGCCGGAACTCACAACAAGTATCGGCAATTTGTGAGGGGTAATATCCATTGTATAAGGCAATCGGATCCCTCAAACTCCACACTGTGATAAACCGCCAATCCATCGGCGTCATCATCATCACCTCATAATCCAAAGAATGGAGGATCGAAGTCAGGTGAAACCAGTAGCTCAAATTAATCTGCTGCTATTTTTCTTCCATCTGCTGCTCTTGGGGAATTTGAGCTTCTTTGACAACCTTAGTTGCACCTTTTTTCTTCTTATTCTTCTTCTCCTTCCAACTTTCCACCCTATTATTCCATATTGGGTTCCCAGATTCATCAATTACATCTTCAAAGAGAGGACCGATAAGTTAGTATTTTGTAATTTCTTTAAATTAAACAAAAAGGATAATTGATGATTGTGATAAAATTCAATTTACTCACCACTGTCCACTGTAGACACGGTGCTTATATTTCTTGCATGAAGTCCAACCTCCTATACAAAGAAAGAATTATGTTTAGAGGATTTTACTTTCAAACACTACTGAGGACTCACTCTTCCAAAATAAGTTTTCAAAAAAGATTAAGTTTTTATAAGTTGAATGACTCTTGTTATTTAACATCATTCGGAAACTTTGTAAGATTGGTTTAGACATTTATACTTGAACAGTACTAAGGTGAGTTGTTATTGTACTCTGGCTGCCAGATTCCTTTATTTCCACATCAGCAAGTGTTGAAATCTCTGTGCAATTAGCAATTTATCTAGCTTTAGACATACTACTTCGACCATAAAAGCTATCAATCACTTATCACCAAGTCCATGTAGGCACATTGTCACTCCAAACACCAAATACTACTCCATCCATCCATATAAAAAATGAAGAATCGTACTTTCTTTTTACATTTAACAAAGAAAATCATGCGCTTTATTCTCATATGTTCACAATTTCATCTTATGTCTTACAATTTGTATAATTGCAAACCCCTGAAGGTTTTACCAGACATTATACAGTAACTTTTTGCAAACCTAACTATTGGCATACAATTGAGAAAACTTTCTAAAGTAAACTCACAAAGTTATATTAATTTCATAAACACCTTATTGATAAACCAATGTCATTCATTAGCAAATTGCAATGCTACAAATACACATTGCTATCCTAAAATGGAGATCATCGTTTATCAAAATTTAGCAAAAAGCATTTAATAACCCCAGGGACAACAACGGGGAAGAATAGAAAAGAACATCCCAAATCCCCAACCATGTACAATTAATCGCTCTATAGTCATCCTGGAAAGCCTGATACATAGAGTGGATGCTGAACCAATTCCCTCGAGGCTGTGTAAAGCCGGGAACCTACATCAAATGCAGATCAACATCAGAACCCTTTACTCCTCACCAATAGGAAACAAGGAAGATTAAGATCTAACTTTATACCTCGTTTGCGTGCAGTTAGACTGAAGGATGTCGACTTAAGTTGCCCAGAAGCTCTGGGTTCGCCACTTGAATACCTGGCAAATCCCTACAGGGTACACATACAGCAGGAGCAGGAACCTCAACCGATGCATCCTCCTCCTCATCCTCGACATCCGGCACTTCAACCCGGATAGGACGTATCACTGTCTCCACCAAATGACGAGGTTGTCTAACAGAATAGGGTCGAGGCATTTCAGAAGCCCTTCTCCGTACACCAGCAGTGGTCTTGCGGGAACTACTCGGCTGATTCGGATCCATAATATCTGGACAATAAATCTCCAAATCACCTCAGAAAGGGTATGGTAAATTCTTACCTGAAGCTTTTTAAAATGCATTTTATGACTACATGCATTATTTTAACATACGTCTACAGTAGGGTTAAAAATGCATGACTACCTAATACCTACATTTTGGAAAATTTTTGCCATAGCCCCCTTTGTAAATGGGACTATCCACATGCACATAGGCATGACTAGGTGGCCATTCAGTAGCACACCTACCCACAGTCATATACATCCTACATGCATTAATACATCGTAGTAAAAAATCTGTAAGTGTAGCCTAATTACCAGGATTATTTTACTTTTCTACCTTTACTCATTTGTCCTCAAATAGGATAAGAAATGACAGTTAAAGGTGCCAATTTGACTGTTTCAAAAGTCAAATTTTTTTACATCATTATGTTCAGCATGGTTTAAAACTAACATTTACTATGTTGAATATTTTTTACAAAGTCATATCAGCATGCATATTCACTACTATGTGTCTAAGTACATTTTATGTGATAAATGACTTTCCAACGGATAAAACTGGAAAAGAATACATGCATATGTTACCAGGACAGTGAAGAACACTTGTACGGTGGCAGAATGTGTAGAAAGCCACCCAAACTCAGCAGGTCTGAAGAAGAGCCCTCAAATTTCCTTCGCGGCGCAACTTGAAAGTGATTTATGAAAGCAACCTACAGGCCTTTCATACCCACGATTGGCTGTAGGTCCACCTGCAGCTGCTGCAGGTGTACTGCGACACCCTTACATGGGGCTCACACCTTCGGCTCGGTCCAGTTTGAGTTGCAAATGAGAGGTCTCATGTGAAAAGGCCAAATCAGAATAAAATGCTGCTGATTGAGCGGAATAGCCTGAAATCCTGGTTTTCTTGGGCCAAACTCTGGCTCCACATATCACTCATTGGTATTCGCCTGAATACAAGGTACACTATATCGATGAGCTCAGCTTTTACTAATCATGCTCGACAATACCTCACAAAGGTCCGATGCCGTCAGTGCAGGGTCAGAGCCCTAAAACCTTCCCCGGCGGGGGTTATAATGCTGAAGTTATAAATTGATAACGTATCCCCAGTGGGGGTCACAACGCAAGACTTTCAAACATCCCCGACGGGGGTCACAACGCGAGATTTCATTGATAATGTATCCCCGGCAGGGGTTACAACGCATTCTCAACCATTGATACACACACTAATGAAGGTCAAGCAACCTTAACGTTATCTTAGCCGGTGGCAAGTAAACCCATCGAAACCATTGATACACACATCAATGAAGGTCAAGAAACCTTGACGTTACCTCAGCCGGTGGCAAGTAAACCCATCGAAGCAATGTATCCCTGGCGGGGGTTACAACGCCGAAGTCAGACATTGATAAAGTATCCCCGGCGGGGGTCACAACGTGATTCAACTATTGATATACACATCAATGAAGGTTAAGCAGCCTTGACATATTCCCCAACAAGGGTCACAACGCAATGCAACCATTGATACACACATCAATGAACGTCAAGCAGCCTTGATAGTTTGCCCAACATGGACCTATCCAGTGATACACACATCAGCGAAGGTCAGGCAGCCTTGGCAATACACATTCTTGGCAGTAACTCCAACAAAGATCATGGTATAGGCTGTTAACACAAACTAGAGAAGACCATCTTCATCGGAGAGGACCGATGATGGAATATGTTATACACATCCTCAAAACAGACAAAGCTTTATCCCCACATATCTCTTGCACACGAGAGGCACCTCTATGGAGTAAAAGTCTGTATCAAGGATCCAAGACTTTGGTGATAGCCCTAAAGTTAACATCCTTGAAGACTTGGATTGCATGTCCAAGACATTACTGGTTGTCATCCCCGGTGGGATTAACAGGGAACCGACAATCATTCATTCATGCATTATACATTTGCATCATGTTGTTGCACATAACATCATGTTTATCTTATTGCATTTCAACTTTCTAGGATTCTTTATCCTATCCATGCCTTGCATTGCATTAATATGATAAAGAGGGGCATCTGTAAACACTCAAAATTTTTCTCGCACACATTACTAACATTGCGGGAGGGCGATTAAATCTTCGGAGATAACCCGGAAGACAGCTCACATCCATTCTGAATACTACCGGAAGTTCAGCCTTAACCCCAGAACACACACTGGGAGTATCAATTCCAACCTCAGAGATAACCCCGATTTTGTCCTTGGCGATAACCCCAAGGACTGCTGTTGTAGTTCCGGCGATAACTCCGGAAATGCTTGTTTCAAATGCATGCGATCAACTTTAATCTCAGACCTCCTGCTGAGGCACTCATACCAAATAACCGGAGCTAACACCAAGAAGACATGCACACTTATAGATGACCTTGCGGAATTCAAACACTTGCGTAGATCCTAATCTCTGGATGTAACCACAAGCAACGCGTCTGCTATCACATTAAACCGGATATAACCCCGGTGAGGAGTTAAACTGTCATCTTACCACCTCAACCCCAGTGCGCCATCTTAACATTTCATACATACATTTCTACACAATAATGTCCCACAAAAGCCAAGGAGTTCCAATCCAGAGTGACTATTACGCGTGGCAGCACACCGGATAGAATTTGAAGCTTAAAGACCATGGACATGGTCCCCTCTTCCTGACTTCGTACAACCTCTAATCCCATGTCATTGCGTAACTCTTGACAAAAGCGATCTGAAGAAGGTCTTGTACACCTCGTTCAGATGCTCCTTGAATGACATCACAAAGGCACTGCAGTGCACGTGCTTTGAGACAGTGGGACCCATGAGCTCGGGGCATTCCAGGCACCATGAGTGAATCTGGCTGCCGCAGTACACACTGCAGTTCCCCTATATAAATAAAAGGCTTAGGGTGGCCATTTGTGAAAAGAAAAAAAAGGCGAGGAAGCCTTGTCCAATTTTCTCTGTATACACCCCATATTGAGTGTTTCCTCATTTTAAACACCTGTTAGCTCACATATAGCTATATTTTTACCGGCATGAGCTGAGTGTTTATCCATCTAGAGTCATAGAAGCCTGCTTTGGTAGCCCACTGTAAGCCTTCTCACACTCTATAAAGCCTTTCTCTTCATCTTTGCACACACTATTCTTCACATTGAGAATCATGTTGTGTGCGTATGCCCAGACTTCGGTCCGTGGTTTTAATTTCTGTCTGTATATATATATATATATACTTATATATGTATATATTTATATATGGACTAACATTATCGAGTTATGCCTCGATTGAGCCTAGAATTATGCCTGGAGCGTTTACTTGCTTTTATATATATATACTTATATATATAAATTGTTGTCAGACTCTGTGTGATGAGCCTGGATTTTATATCCGGAGCGTTTACTTTCTTATATATATATATATATATATATATATATATATATATATATATATATATATAAAGCTGTGTCGAATGACTGGATTTTACATCTGGAGCATTTATTGCTTTTTATATATATATATATTTATGTATATATATACTATTGTCGGACATATCCGATGAGCCTGAGTTTAATATCCAGTGCGTTTACCGCTTATACATATATATATTTATATTTTTGTCAGGCCTCGAGTTTACTTCGTGGCATTTTACTGCTTTATTTACATTCCTGATCCCCCATGGAGGTGCTTCGTGGTGGTTGATCATGTCTGTATATATATATATATTTACAGCTTATATATATATAACTGCTTACTATTTTTCATATAAATTGTGGTATCATGTGAGCCTAGGAATCATGTGATCACATATTCAGTCTACTGAATCTAGATTCGGTTCCCGTGATGGACATTTTCAGCTGTAAGTAGCTTGTACATTATTTACGGTATCTGAATTTCCTTGGATGGTTGTCATGCCATGAGGAGTTTAAGACCTTTCTTTGTATATTATTTTCTCAAGATGCCTCGCATCTCAAAAATAAAAGCAAATAAGCCGAACATTTAATAATAAAATGGAAGTATGAAAAGGTCTCAATTCCTATTGAGCACATGGTCTGAAAAACTTCTTTAATAAAACATCATTGCTATATCTTGCTTAAAACTGAATTTTTATATAAATTCAAACCCTTTGTATATAGGTGCAAACGAGGCCTCGCACTACTTCCAAATAATTGCACATTATTCCATACACACACACACACATTCATATAATAGTTTCTTGAAAAGTGGCGGTCACTGTGGCAACACGGATGTCGGGGGGTGCCTAACACCTTTCATCCGCATAATCAAGCCCCCGAACCTAAATGAATCTCGGTTTCACAGATCCGTTTAGCAGTGTTACATCACTGGGTCAATGTGAAAACCTTTTCTCGGTTGCGTTGGTGCAACCAGTTAAAAACACCAACTGGCGACTCTTACAGTCAAATCGTCGACATTACACATGTCAGACCTTTTTCACTTGCTTTTTCAAACAAATCTCACCTAACATGAGAACACCAAAGAACAAGTAACGAAAAGGGACAAATAAAAATCCCGACGTCGACAAGTACTAAGTGACTTTATTTATACAATAACATAATAGATAAAATATTGTTATATATTATTTGAGTTAAACAAATATATTTGTTATATCAACTATTGCTTAACTGATTTATTTATTATTCTTGATATATGTCATCACAAGTATTTGATCATAAATTCATTTATTCATAAAATACTTGTTGCATAATATAAAAGTTATTTAAACTTTTATTTCACAAACTTAAGTGAATATATTTGCTTAAATAGAAGCATATTTGATTTAAAGCTTAAAAAAACTTATTTGTTTACTCTAAAAGTTGTTTAAACTTAAAGTGACTTTTCTTTACTCCTTAAAGAATATTTTTTTTTTATAAATTTGCATTAAATTATATATCTGCTTAAACAGAAGCATTTTTGAGTAAAAGATAAAATTGATATATTTACTTATTTAAGAAGCACTTTTCACTCAAAAACATAAAGTTAATTTAAACTTTTATAATTGTGCATATTTTACATATTTGCTTAATCAGAAGCATCATTTGATCTAAACTTAAAATTTTATCTCGCTTACAAAGAAGAATATTTTTAATATAAAAGTCTTTGAACTTATATATATATATATATATATATATATATATATATATATATATATATTTGTTCTTTAATTAATATCTGCTTATTTGAGAAGCATCAATCTGTACTAAATTCTTATTTGATTATTTAAGAAGCACATTGTTGTAAAATCATTTGTAAAAAGAGAAAAGGTCAGAGTTAATTTATTTTATGTACCTGTAAGAAAGACGAGTAATTCTTCGACCAAGACCAGAGTCTTAGAGAGGTCAGCGGGAAGTTAGGTCTCTAGTGTACTTGTGAGGTGAGAAAAAAGTTATTATTTCAAGACCAGATCATAGAATAGAACTGAACTCAAAAGAAGTACAACTAAGCTTGAGGAGGGAGTTGAGAGCTTGTTGTCCTAGATATATAGATTAGTTGGGAACAGTTAAAAGTTTGTATATAAAACTTTGTAAAGGTTTTTCTGCCTGTTGAAGGAGTATTTATTACTGATAGTAATAGGATCTCAAGTCCTGGAGAGGAGCTTGAGACTGAACGTAGCAGCATACTCGAGATATATGTTGTGAACCAGACAAATCTTTGTGCATTGTGTGATTGAATTTTTACTATCTTGCATATTAATTTCTAACACTACAAATTAATTATCCAAAAATTTTAAAAGGCCTAAGATAATTTTTTAATCGGTAATAATCTATTCAACCCCCGCTTCTAGATTATTATTGGACTTTTAATTGGTATCAAAGCGGTGCTCTTTAACTTGTTTGTTGAGTAAATACAGGCATACGTAAGAGTAGATCCATCTATGGCCTACAATGCTATTGGTTGCGGAGAAGGACTATCAATGACCGGACCTCAACTATTTGATGCTACCAACTTTCCCACCTGGAAGAGCAGATTCAAAATCTATGCCAAATTAGAAGGAATCAAAGTTTGGCTTGCAATAAAACGAGGTGTAAAAGTTCTGACAAAAATCGTGGGAGAAAAGATCGTTGAGAAAGATGTTGACGAATTCATTACTGATGGTGAAAAGGCTATAAACATTGTATCCATAGCTGAACAAGTGCTGACTAGTGCTCTCATTGAAAAAGAATACATAAGAGTTAGCAATTGTAAGAATGCAAAAGAAATCTGGGAAAAATTGATTCTAACCTATGAAGGAACCAATTATATTAAAGAAACCAGAAAAGATGATCTAATCCAGGAGTATGAAAATTTCAAGCTAGAAGAAGGTGAAAAGATCATTGATATGGAAACACATTTTTCTAGAATCAGTGATGAATTGGAACATCTAGGAAAGGAACATACAACCAATGAGAAAAACATAAGAATTCTCAAAGCCCTTCCATCCATCTTGAAAATGAAGGTTATTGCTATTAAGGAAAGGCAAGACCTAACTACTTCTCCTCTTGATAGCCTTACTAGAAATCTTCATGCCCAAGAAGTCGACATGTTAGTCGAAAGAGCAGGATCAGATACAGATATCAAAAAGAAAGGAATTGCTTTCAAATATTTACTTATAAATCAAGAAAGATATGATGAAGAAGTTGCTGAACAAACTAAGGAGATTGCAAATCTATGTTTAATGGCAAACAATGAGTCATCACCAAGATCTGAGATAAATTTTGAACATCAATTATCGAGTACTTCATTTGTCATGCATACCTTAGATAATATAAATGAAAAAAACCATAAAATATAAGAAGCATATAATTGTTTATATGAAGATAATAAAATTATTAAAGAAGATTTTATTAAATTAAAATTTTTATTAGAAAAATTAATCAAAATTAACAAAAATATGGAAATGGAAAATGCAAACTTGATTATAACTAATGAAAGTCTAAATAAAGAAAAACTAGAAAATGATTTATTAAAAGAAGAATTAGAAAAATTTAGAAAAATAAATAAAGATCTTGAAATAGGAAGTTCAACACCTGTTGTAATTAATGAAAATACTCAAATAAAAAATCAAGGGTTAAGTGAAGATATTAAAAATCTCAAATTTGAAAATGCATCTCTAAAGATAGAATTAGAAAAACAAAATATAGATTCTTCGTTAATAGATCAAATTAATATTTTAACTAAAGAACATAACGATTTAAATTTTATAGTTCTTAAGTTCACAAAAGGGAAAAAAAAAACCTTGATGTCATGCTTAATCAACAAAGATATGGATTTAACAAAGAAGGATTAGGATATATTGGAATATTTAGTAAAAGAAAAAATAAAGGACTTTATCATGTTAAAAGTAAAGAAAAAGAAAATTATACATCTCCATTTACTAAATGTTATTACTATAACATAAATGGACATTCTTTTCACATGTGTAATGCTCGAAATGGAAATTATAAACGAAAAATGATTTGGGTGCCTAAAGGAACGTATATTGCACAAATTATTAATACAAGGAAAGAGTTTTGTAATAAAAGTCAAAAATCTTATACAACATTTTATCAAAGTTTTTCAGGATATAATAATAAAGTAAATCATGCATTTTATAGACCTGCTACTCATAAAATACTCGTTTTTACTAAATTGATTATCCTATACTCATTTTTGTAAAGGAAAACACAAATGTTCCTTATAAAAAATGGAAAAATCACCTAAAGGACCCTTCTTATTAAAGGGTACCAGTTCTTAAAATTGATAAATGTTGCGGGTATGTCTTGGAGCTAACTTTAGTAAAAATAACTGACGACATCATTGTTGGGTCTATTGATATTACTTTGTGAAATGGTTTCTCTGAAAGCATGAGTAAGGATTTTGAAATAAGCATGAAGGGAGAATTAAACATCTTCCTAGGAGAGCAAATGAAATCAGGTGAAAAAGATTCTGACTTTGTAGGTCATCATAATTGTTCAAGTACAAGTGGCACTTGTTAGTTTTTTCATAAATATTTATGCATCTATATATATATGTCCATACAAATATTTTTTTAAATATATATATATAAGAATAGTTTTTTAAAGAATATATTTAATATTTAAATCTAATTTTAATACATATATATATATATATATATATATATATAATAGATTTTATGTGGAACATTCTTTTAAATTTCTAAACATCTATCGGTAAATAATCTCCATTCTTGTATAGCAATTTTGGTCAATCAAAGGCTACCACACAAATTAAAATAATGCAGGAGGCAACTAAATTTTTTTTAAATTTCTTTTTTATTCTAATCTCTTCTTCTACAGGTTCTGAAAAGTAATTTATACTATTCGTTCCCCCCATTTTTTTATGATGACAAAGGGGGAGAAGAAAAATAACATTATTCTGTTGCATGAATTGTTATATATTGTTGAATGTTAGTTTTTTTAAAATTTAAATTTTTGATGATTGCATAAATTGAGGGGTAGCTTTTATGGAAAATATTTTTTTGATTGTCATCATCAAAACGGGAGAGATTTTTGGGTCTCCAACTTTTAGATTTATTTTGATGATAACAATAATTAGTAAAATAAATTAATTAAAAGGGTAGAATCCTCTCCATAGGATTTTTTACTATAATTATTTTAATTATCTTATTTACATTGACCAAAAATATTTTCTAAATTTTATTTAATTGATTTTCTTGATCTTGATTTTTTAAAGCGTTAAAACAAATGGGTCACTTATATTGGGACAATGCTTGCTAATGTGCTGGAACTGAATTGGGTCATGCATTTTGGGACAAAAATCATATGTTGATCATCAAATGCTTGTTTGACCGAACTTGGAAAGAAGATGGAGAACTTGATTAAATCATTTTTTACATATGGGCTTTTTCTATTTATTCTCAAATTAATTTTATTATTTAAAGATTTTAAAAATTATTTTAAATTATTTCAAAATTGGGCAAAATTATTTTATTACTTATATATATTATATAAGTTTTATATATATATATATAAATATATATATATATATATATATATATATATATATATATATGTTATCGATATATAACTTTATTCTTGATGCATGTATATTATATATATATACACACATGTCATGCACATTATACACACACACACACCCGCACACACTATATATATATATATATATATATATATATATATATATATATATAAGCTGGTTTTTTTTCTCTTGACCGAATTATTGGATTGAACAATAAACGCCAAGTGATTAGAGAATGGCCCGGGCGGAAGTTTGAAATCATGTTGTCTGCAATCTGCGTGTTTTACTTTTCATCCGAACCGTTGATTTCAAAAATAAACAATCCCAGCCATTAATTTCAAATTAGAATTCAAAATTACCATTTTGCCCCTGACCTCAAAAATCTATAAATAGGAGGCATTTCTTTCATTTTCAATTTGTCAATTCACTTTCAAGAAAAGCTTATTTCTCTTCTACATACTCTCTTTCTAAAAAGTTTTCTCTTTCTCTTCTTATCAAAGTTCTAATCATTTGAGAAGAGGAAATTGGTCTAAGCATATTGAGATAAGTTGTTTGATTTATTATATTTGAATTATCTCTTGTTTATTTATATTTATAGATATACGAATATAAATTATTATACACAATTCTATATATCTATATTTCATCCATTTATCTAATAAAAGGATACTTGGGCGCCGCAAGGCTACGGAGATACACCTCTACGGAGAGAAATTCGAACCGTACGATTCCTTATAGTACTCAGTGACTTTATTTATACAATCACATAATAGATAAAATATTGTTAAATATTATCTGAGTTAAACAAATATATTTGTTATATCAACTATTGCTTAACTGATTTATTTATTATTCTTGATATCTGTCATCACAAGTATTTGATCATAAATTCATTTATTCATAAAATATTTGTTGCATAATATAAAAGTTATTTAAACTTTTATTTCACAAACTGAAGTGAATATATCTGCTTAAATAGAAGCATATTTGATTCAAAGCTTAAAACAACTTATTTGTTTACTTTAAAAGTCGTTTAAACTTAAAATGACTTTTCTTTACTCCTTAAAGAATAATTCTTTATAAATTTGCTTTAAATTATATATCTACTTAAACAGAAACATTTTTGAATAAAAACTAAAATTGATCTATTGGCTTATTCAAGAAGCACTTTTCACTAAAAAACATAAAGGTTATTTGAACTTTTATGTGATGCCCCCAAAATAGGTATACATTACCCATCTTGGGTCGCCAAATAAATGGTACAAAATTCAAATACAAACTTAATTAATACAACAGTCGTGCAATATATGACAAAACATAGCTGAGTTTTTACTCGAATATTGTCTCATAAAAAAAAATCCAAACTCAAATCCAATCCTCATTACATTTATTATCACACTAAATAGTGAGGACTACTAAAACAACCATCTCGGACCATCACTCCGTTCCCCGACTAGTCCCGGCTACGTTCTCATTTCCTGAAGAGAACAATGAAAGCTTAACCAGCCTAATAAGAAATATTATGACTAAGATAATGCAGAATAAATTATCGTTAGCCTTCAATAGTGTTAAACTGATAAAATACGACAAAACATAGCTGAGTTTTTACACGAATATTGTCTCATAGACAATCTCCAAACTCAAATTCAATTCTCATTACATTTATTATCACACTAAATAGTGAGGACTACTAAAACAACCATCTCGGACCATCACTCCGTTCCCCGACTAGTCCCGACTACGTTCTTATTTCCTGAAGAGAACAATGAAAGCAAAAGGGTGAGCTCAACTAGCCCAGTAAGAAATATTATGACTAAGATAATGCAGAATAAATTATTGTTAGCCTTCAATAGTGTTAAACTGATAAAATATAATAAACATCAAGTTTAACTGCAGCGGAACAAGCAATCCATTAGAAGAGTCAAGTAGAGCATGAAATCTACTATCTTCTATGATTTAAAAAGTTTATCATCAATTTTATCGCTGGGACTTAGCTTAATAAATAAACCACATCATCGAATCATCCCTGCACTACGGGCCAAGGATATTCATTAATATCACGTCCATGAATTATCCCTGCAATACGGGCCAAGGATATTCGTGTAATCATCAATGGTCATGATCATTAAAACAACTATCCATCAATGCACTACGAGCCAATGAGGACTTTTACCACATCATTTGTAACATTACATGTCATGATTATACCGAATAATCCCCGGTCATAATCATACCAATCAACAATCCATCTATGCACTACGGCCAAAGATAACTTTCATCACAATATAAGTATGAGGATGATGACAATGATAAGAATTCAATTAATTGAGAACAAGGATAAATTTTAAAGATTTATTATTTAATTTATCCAAAATTCAATAATGTTCAAATTGTCAACATGATACTTCTTTGTGGAGTAAAATTCAAGAATAATATCCATGTATCAAAAATAATTTGGACAGAAAAGAAATAAATCTTTCAGGTGAATAGTACCCCATGAATAGTACTTCGTGAATAGTACCCCGGCATGAAAAGTATCCCGAATCCCCGAGTGAATAGTAATCGAGTAAATAGTAACCCGTGAATAGTACCCCAGGTAAAAATATTGATATTTAATAAGAAAGTTCATATGAATATTCCAATGAACGATACTGGATGAAACACAAAACTCAAGGATATTCCACAAATTTCAGGGTTTATAGAAGCAATACTTACCATAGTAAGTTTAGATTTAAGAATATAAAAAGAAATAACATACGAAACTACAAATAGATTTTCACCTATCATGCGGTACGTAATCCGCGTAGACATATTAAAGGATGGATATGAAAAATAGTATTCCTTATGAATACGAAAGAAATAATACCCCTTACCTTAGTAGAAGACTGAATACTGCAATAGTGAAGTAACAGGATACTCTTCTTCTTGCTCTCTATAGTTTATCTCTCTATAGGTTCTCTTGTGAGTCTTAGTGAATTGGTGAGAATGAAAGAAGAAGTAAGCTTCTATTTATAGGAGAATGGACTAAATAGTAACTGATTCACGAACGGTCTAAATTAATTTACTATTAGAATGGACAGTCCATATTGATTACTATTAAAACCACAACCGACGGTCCAGATTGATTTACTTTTAAAACCACCACCGACGGTCCAGATTAATTTACTTTTAAAACCACCACCGACGATCCAGATTGATTTACTTTTAAAACCACCACCGACGGTCCAGATTGATTTACTTTTAAAACCACCATCAATGGTTCAGATTGATTTACTATTAAAACCACCACCGATGGTCCAGATTGATTTACTATTAAAACCACCACCGACGGTCCATAAAATTATTAAATCTTCCCATGAAATACTAAGTCAAACTTACAACAAATGCCTCATAACAAATCCCTATATTTATATCAAAAAATTGAATAAATATTTACCACAAATCATTTATCTTTAATAAACACATTTTTAATCTATTAACAATTATTCATCATTAATATTATAACTTATAATATTGACAACCAGATCATTCCTAGGTAAGAGGGGGCTTTCTGATAAAGATGTCTCCTTATTGACACGCAATTAGGTGACCAAACCCCTTTCCTAGACAGAACTTTCTAGACATTGTCAATAATGTAAATAATCATATGAATAAATATGTTTTCTCAACTATTAATTTAATAATATAAAATATTTTACAGATGATACTGTGATAATAATTGAATCAATAATATGAGATACTATGCAACAATTACTGTTGTAATAATTAAATATACTGAGTCGCTTTTTACGTAAGCATCAATAATCAATACCGTGTACTATTATGCAACCACGCGTATTACTGTACTTTTACCACCGGGTATTTCAACAGTTAACGGTAAAACTTTTGTCATTATTTTTATAAAAAGTTATTTCTGTCGCTTTCTATATCCGACAGTTATTCTGTTGTGGGGTCCACTAATGATTATGTAGTCGTACGGATATTCTCCGACAAAAAGAATATTCCCGACCAAACGAATATTCCTCTACACAATGAATATTTTATATCAATTTGTTTACTTTGAAAATTTTTCACATACCACCCTTAATTTTAACCTTTTATCAATTTAATCATTTACTAAATAGAATACCAATTATAAAAAATTGGATACTTTCATTTCATATAATTCGGGGTCTTACAACCTCCCCTCCTTATGAAATTTCATCCTCGAAATTGATGTACGTACTTGGTATGTCGAAGAGGTGAGTATACCTGATTTCATTTCGGATTCTAACTCCCAGGTCATTTTCTCAATATCGTGGTTTCTCCACAAAATTTTGACTTGAGGTATAACCTTTGAGCGTAGAATATGCTCCTTTTTATCCAAGATTTTAACAGGTACCTCTTCATATGTTAAATCTTCCGCCATCTCGTCTGGTTTTAATTCAATAATGTGATTCGGGTCTTTCACATACTTACGTAACATAGATATATAAAAAACGTTATGAATACGAGACATAATTTACGGTAAGGCGAGTCTATATGCCACAGTTCCTACTCGATCGAGGATTTTGAATGGCCCAATGAATTGAGGATTGAGCTTTCCTCTCTTTCAAAATCTTGTAACTCCTTCCCATAGAGCAACATATAACAACACATGATCTCCAACATTGAACTCCACGTCCTTTCGATGAAGATCAACATAACTTTTTTGTCGATCTTGTGAGGTTTTTATACGTTGTCGGATCATTTGAATCTTTTTCGTAGTCATACGTACCAACTCTGGTCTCAACAACATTGCTTCACCCACCTCTTCCTAGTATACTGGAGAACGACACTTGCGTCCATACAACGCCTCAAATGGAGCCATGCCAATACTTGCTTAATAACTGTTGTTGTAGGAGAATTTCACTAATGACAAGAACTTGTCCCAACTTCCCTTGAAGTCAAGGGCACAGAGTCTTAATAGATCTTTAAGAGTTTGAATAGTCCTCTCCGACTGCCCGTCCGTTTGAGGATGATATGCTGAACTAAATTGTAAATCCATGCCCATAGCTTTTTACAAACTAACCCAAAATCGTGAAGTGAAACTTGGGTCTGGATCAGAAACTATTGATACTGGCATGCCATGTAGTCTTACAATCTCATTTATGTACATACGAGCAAGGCGTTCAAGTGAATAAGTTTCTCTCATAGGTAAGAAATGAGAAGACTTGGTTAATCTATCAACTATGACCTAAATCGCATCTATGCCTTGAGAAACCTTGGGAAGACTAGTAACGAAATCCATGGTAATGTGCTCCCACTTTTATTCTGGAATTTCAAGTGGTTGCAATAGACCTTTTGACACTTGATGCTCTGCCTTGACTCATTGACAAGTGAGACACCTTGAGATAAACTCCGCTACCTCTCTCTTCATATTGCTCCACCAAAATATATGTCGAAGATCACGATACATTTTGGTACTCCCAGGATGGATTGCAAACGGTGTGCTATGCGCCTCCATCATGATCTTATACTTTAAATCAGGGACATTTGGAACATAAAGTCTGGAGTTGACTCGAAGTATTCCTTTTTCATCGATTCTTGCTTCCAGAATATCGCCTTCTTGTACTTTCTTCTTCATATGCATCAGCTCTAGGTCCGTAAGTTGAGCAGCTTTAACTTTATCAATTAAAGTCAGTTCTACTCGTATATTTAACATCATCACGTTGGTCCCTGGAGTCTTTACCTCTATCTCCATCCTTTACAAATCATAAAAAATGGGCCTTTGCATTGACAATATCGCACTCGTACCCGCATATGATCTTCTACTCCATGCATCAGCTACCACGTTCGCTTTTTTAGGATGGTATTGAATGGTATGATCATAATCTTTCAACAACTCGAGCCAACATCGTTGCCGCATGTTGAGCTCTTTTTGGGTGAAGAAATATTTGAGGCTTTTATGATCCGTATAGATCTCCACCTTCTCCCCATACAGGTAATGCCTCCAAATCTTAAGTGCAAAAACAACTGCTGCCAACTCTAGATCATGAGTAGGATAATTCCTCTCATTTTCTTTGAGTTTTCGTGTGGCATAAGCTATGACTTTCCCATGTTGCATGAGAACACATCCTAACCCTCTATCTAAAGCATTATTGTAGATGACAAATCCCTCAGAACCAGATGGTAGTGTTAGAACATGTGCTAAAATGAGTCTCTTTTTAGGTTCTTAAAAACTCTTGTCATATTCCTCACTCCAACCAAATTTTGTATCTTTTCTAGTCAGCTGAGTTAATGGAGTAGCGATTTGAGAAAATCCTTCCACAAATCTACGATAATAACCAGCTAAGCCCAAAAAGCTACGTACTTCGGTCACTGACTTAGGTTGCTCCCAACTTTGAATTTCTTCAATCTTTGCCAGGTCAACAGATATTCCATGATTTGATATATCGTGCCCAAAGAATGCTACTTCCTCAAGCCAGAACTCCCATTTCTTCAACTTGGCATATAGCTTATTTTCACGAAACTTTTGGAGTATCAGCCTCAAGTGTTTCTCATAATCTTCATGGCTTTTGGAATATATGAGGATGTCATCAATAAAGACGACTACAAAATGATCCAAATATTCCTTGAATACTCAGTTCCTCATATCCATGAAGGCAGCAGGAGCATTAGTCAATCCAAAAGACATGACTAGGAATTCATAATACCCATGCCGAGTTCTGAAAGCAGTCTTTGGAATGTCATTAGTTTTAATCTTTAATTGATGATATCCAAAACGAAGATCGATCTTTGAAAAGAATTTAGCGCCTTGCAAATGGTCAAACAGGTCATCAATGCGAGGCAACGGGTACTTATTTTTGATGGTGACATGATTCAACTCCTGATAATCAATACAAAGTCGCATACTTCCATCTTTCTTCTTTGTGAATAGAACATGATCACCCCAAGGAGACGTACTAGGATGAATTAAACCGATGTCTAAAAATTCTTGTAGTTGGGTTTTTAACTCCTGAAGTTCAATAGGAGCCATTCGATATGGGGCTTTAGAAATGGATTTTGTACCGGGTTCAAGGTCGATAAAAATTTGATTTCACGCTCTGGGGGTAGGCTAGGAAGTTCTTCAGAGAATACGTCAGGAAATTTATTAACAATAAAAATATCATTCAAATTTGATGTATTTTTGTTTAAATCTGTGACATGGGCTAAGAAAGCTTGACATCCATTTTTAATAAATGAATAGCTTTATTGATTGATATGACAGAGATTGACTTTAGTGGTTTGGTTGCTTAAATTCGCATAATAGGTTGGTTAGGAATATGAAAGCTAACAACTTTATAAAAACAACCAATTTTAACATGATGAGTAGTTAACCAATCAATTCCGAAAATCACATCTAATGCAAGTATTTTCAAAGAGATAAGATCGACATGTAATGTGTGGTTGCCAATTTGAATCAAATAAGACTTATAAACAGTGGATGTAATAAAGGTTTCCCCCAATGGAGTTTCAACAGATAAGTCAAAGTCTAATTTCTCCGAAGTCAAATTTAAACATTGAGCACAAGTAAGAGAAATAAAAGAATGCGTAGAACTGGTATCAAATAAGGTATAAACTTCGAAAGAGTTTATGATTAGCTTACCCGTGATAACTTCATTTAGGTTCCTCACTTTTTGGGAGGTCGCGACAAACGTTCTCCCTTGAACTACCAGCTTTGACTTCTCTGGGATGACCTTTGGTGCCTCCATCCCAGCTGGACTTTACTTTACTGCACGACAAAATCGGACTAGGTGACATTCTCTTCCACAATTATAACATGTTTTGAACTGCTGCGTATAGTTTGGACTGATGTATCCCTCCCCTCCGCATTTGTATCATATGCTCGGTGGTCGTTCTCCTTCCTTAACAATGGTTGATGGTTCTGATGTCTTTCCATCATTATTGAATCTCCACTTCTTGAAATTTCCACTCCTATTGTCTTGGCTATGATTACCACCGAAGTGGTTACCATTTTTGGCATGTTGATTCCCTCCACGTTTGTTGTCACCGCTTTGATGACTGCTACCACTGGTATTATCATTTTGTCGGCTGCTCTCTCTTGGTTGGGTTGACTCATTATCGCGCTCCAATAATTGAGCCCTATTCACAACATCTGAATACAAGCAAAGTTTGTGAGAAATGAGGTATTGACGTATTTTGGGTTTCAAACCTCTTAGAAACATCCGCGTCATACGCTCCTCCTTCTCTACCAAATGAGATGCAAACCGGGATAACTCCGCAAACTTAGCCTCGTAATGCGACACGGTCATATTTTTTTGCTCCAGCTTGATGAACTCTACCTCCTTCATGTGACGAATACTTTGGGAAAAGTACTTGTCATTGAACAGTTCTTGGAATTTCTCCCAAGACATCTTCAGTGCGGCAGGTTGAGTACATTTTATAGACTCCCACAAGTAATCTGCCTCTCCTTGCAACATGAAGGTGGAAAAGGGAACCTTTTGCTCCTCGGAGCATCCCAAGACATCAAATATCTTGGTGATCTACTTTATCCACGTCTCTGCCTTAAGTGGTTCTGACTTTCCTAAAAACTCCAGTAGTCCCAGCTCCTTGAACTGCTTAGCGGTGACCATCCATGAGTTGCCAGTGTTTCCACCTGTATTTTGAACAGAAGTCTCTCTCGCCTGATGTTGCATGAATTGCATAAATCCTCTGAACATCCCATTGTTCATTATTTGGTCGATGTTGTTGTTTACATGAGGATTATTTCCTTCCTGAAACACATTATCCTAGTTATTAATCTGTGGTGACTCAACAGTCTCCTATGCTCCATTGCTTATCTCAACATTTTCAAATACTGCCACAAAACAAGGGTTAATTGACATACCACATAATACCCCTATATTCTAACCGACCAATTAAATAACAAATAAGCTTAGGTAGGTCATACTAGCGAAGGATTTACCCATCTCTCCCCTCATAGTTCTAGTCTCACATCTCAGCCAGGGATCATATCCTTTAGCTTTGAAATCAACTGTGACGTCTCCAAAATAGGTATACATCACCCATCTTGGGTCGCCAAATACATGGTACATAATTCAAATACAAACTTAATTAATACAACTGTCGGGTAAAACACGACAAAACATAGCTGAGTTTTTACACGAATATTGTCTCATAGACAATGTCCAAACTCAAATTCAATCCTCATTACATTTATTATCACACTAAATAGTGAGGACTACTAAAACAACCATCTCGGACCATCACTCCGGTTCCGAGCTAGTCCCATTACGTTCTCATTTCCTGAAGAGAACAATGAAAGCAAAAGGGTGAGCTTAACCAGCCCAATAAGAAATACTATGACTAAGATAATGCAGAATAAATTATCGTTAGCCTTCAACAGTGTTAAACTGATAAAATACAATAAACATCAAGTTTAACTATAGAGGAACAAGCAATCCATTAGAAGAGTCAAGTAGAGCATGATATCTACTATCTTCTATGATTTAAAAAGTTTATCATCAATTTTATCGCTAGTACTCAGCTTAATAAATAAACCACATTATCGAATCATCCCTGCACTATGGGCCAAGGATATTCATTAGTATCACGTCCACGAATTATCCCTGCACTACAACTGTGCATCAATGGTCATTATTATGCCAACAACTGTCCATCAATGCACTATGGGACAATGAGGTCTTTTACCACATCATTTATAACATTACATGTCATGATTATGTCGAATAATCCATGGTCATAATCATACCAATCAACAGTCCATCTATTCACTACGGCCAAAGATGACTTTCATCACAATATAAGCATGAGGATGATAACAATGATATAAAAATTCAATTAAATGAGAACAATGATAAATTTTAAAAATTTATAATTTAATTTATCCAGAATTCAATAATGTCCAAATTGTCAACATGATACTGCTTTGTGGAGTAAAATTCAAGAATAATATCCATGTATCAAAAATAATTTGGACAGAAAAGAAATAAAAATTTTAGGTGAATAGTACTCCGTGAATAGTACTTCGGGCATAGTACCCCGTCATGAAAAGTACCCCGAATCCCCGAGTGAATAATACCCGAGTTAATAGTAACTCGTGAATAGTAACCCGTGAATAGTACCCCGAGTGAAAATATTGATATTTAATAAGAAAGTTCATATCAATATTCCAATGAAACGATACTGGATGAAGCGCAAAACTCAAGGATATTCCGCTAAATAATGGGGTAATTATTACCGTTAACACTGTTGGAATACCTGGTGGTTAAAATACAGTAATACGCGTGGTTGCATAGTAGCGCGGATTATTACAAGATATTTTTGAATTATTGATTCTTACGTAAAGAAGACACTACTCAATAATTGTTCTGCGGTAATTATTGTTCAATATTTTTTTTATTGATTCAATAATTGCTGCGTTGATATTTTATATTATTGTTGTTTCAATAATTATCACTGCACAATATTTCTCATTATCAAATCAATAATTCATATTATTTGAATAATATTATTAGATAGAATTATTGGCAATGTCTAAGGAATTTCTGTCTAAAAAATGGGTTTGGTCACCTAATTGCGCGCCAGTAAGGAGAAATCCTTATCGGAAAGCCCCCTCTTTCCTGGGAACGACCTGGTTATTATAATTATGATTATATAATATTATTTCTGAATAATTAATTATTGATTTATATGATAAGGAAATATTTATTTTATGTGGATATAAATGACGGATAGAGAAATATTTATTTTGTGTGGATATAAATGAAGGAATTAATGCTGATGTATTTTATTAATATTTTATCAGAATGGAGGTATTAAAAACCATTCGTATGTGGATTTCGGACATTTTCTATTTGGAATTTGGACAAACTTTCTTCTACAAAGTTGTAGAGAATTTAATTTCCTATGGAATGGACATAAAATTCGTATTTTTCTGATAAAAGAGCTATTTATTATGAATTATTGAAGTTTCAGAAATAAATATTTTTTTATTAAAAACATGGGTGGGCCCCACTTTTGATTGGTGTGGAAAATCTGAATTTTGGTAGGCCCCACTGGTGGTGGCTGAATTTTTGTCCAAGAGGTGTACGTAGAAAATTTTTGAAAAATATTATTTTATTAATTTAGTCTGCTTTGGCGTTCTGGCATTTTCCTATAAATAGGTGCTTAAGTTAGAATTGAAAACCACACCAGAATCTAAAGTTTTCTCTCTCTATATTATCGAGCGTATTCTTGTGAGTATTTAGATACTTTGACAGTTGATATTCAGTGCAAGTTTCCTTCAGCATTACATTCGATATTCCGGTCAGAAGTAATGTTCTTTTGAGGTAAGGGATGTTATTTTATTCGTAAATGATGTTATTCTCTCAATATCATTATACTGAAATATTGGTATGAATTTTATTATGAATTTTTTACCTTTTCATGTCGAGGTTATTATTCAGGTATACGGGTACTATTCACGTATATGGTACTATTCATGAATACGGTACTATTCATAAGTACTGTTCACGAAGTATGATTTTTCTTGTGGAATTTCTACCTTTTCGTGTCAGAGTTACTATTCACGTATACGACATTATTCACAAATACGACATTATTTACCAAAAAATAAAATTTTCTCTTCTTTGTCCCGAATGTCTATTATGGTGACTATCTTTGATTGTATCCATGTTTTGATCTTCATTCTTGAAGTTTACTCTACTATGGTTTATTATGGAGTATTTTTGAACTTGGATTATCTAAAGTACGAATCCCTAATCTTTGTCCTTTTATCTCACTGGATTCGTTCTTTAAAATATTTTTCATCATCCTCAGTCCTTAATGGTGATACTTGATGAATATCTTTGGCCTGTAGTGCAAAGATGAATGATTACCTGATGAATATCTTTGGCCCGTAGTGCAAAGATGGACAGGTGTTGAGATGAACATGACCAACTGGTGATATAAATGAATATCTTTGGCTCGTAGTGCAAAGATGAATATTTGATTCAAGATGTATATTGATTGATGTTACAGGGATAAAATATTGATGATGGACTTTTAAATTCATAGATGATAGTAGATTTCATTCTCTACTAAACTCTTCTAATGAATTGTTATTTTCGCTACGAATATTGATCTAAAACTTGTTGTCCATTATATTTTATTTGAATTGTTGAAGGCTAACGATAATTTGTTGATCATTATCTTAGTCATAATATTTTTTACTGGGCTAGTTGAGCTCACCCTTTTCCTTTTTGTTCCATTTTTTCTTCTCGAGAAGAGAATATAGCAGAAACGATCGGGGGTATAGAGTGATGGTCCTAGAGCGGCTTGTTTTTATGATCCTCACTATTTTCATAAAATAGTGTATCAATAAATTTAATGAGGACTTATTTGAGTGTGGATATTGTCTAGAAGACAATATTTGTGTTTAAACTCACAGTTTATGTGTTGTCGTATTTTGCGCGACAATTGTATTAAAGAAGTTGTAGTTGTTTCTTCACCATGTATTTGGCGACTCAGAATGGGTGATGTATACCTATTTTGGGGGCATTGAAGTTGGTATTAGAGCTTAGGGATATGGTCCCTGGCGGAGATCGGGGAATAGAACTAGGAGGGGAGAGACGAGTAAAACCTTCGCTAGTGTGTCCTACCTAAGCTTATTTATTGGTCGGTCAAAATATAGGGGTATTATGTGGTATGTCATTTTCCTTAATTAACCCTTGTTTTGTTGCAGTATTTGAGAATTACAGCTGGAAATGTTAACAATGGAGTAAATGAGACCGTGGAGACACCTTTAATCACCAACCTGGAGAACGTGCAATGGGACGACAATGTTCCTCCTGTAAACAACACTACCAAACAAATGATGAATGATGGGATGTTTAGAAGCTTTTTGTAGTTCATACAAAATCAGACGAGGGAGACTCGTGTACAAAATACGGGTGGAAATGATAGCAATGCGCGGTTTGTCACAGCCAAACAGTTCAAGAGTTGGAACCACCAGAATTCTTGGGAAAGCCGGATCCAATTAAGGTGAAAACGTGGGTCAAGCAAATTACCAAGATATTTGATGTCTTGGGATGCACGGAGGAACAGCAGGTTCCATTTCCACCTTTATGTTTCGTGGTGAGGCGACATGGTGAAAATCGTGAAGCGCATGCACTGACACCAAAAGCACTCAATATGTCTTGGGAAACATTTCAGAAACTGTTCAATGACAAGTACTTTCCTGAAAGTATTCGTCATATGAAGGAGGTAGAGTTTATTAGACTGGAATAGAACAACATGATGGTCATAGAATAGAACTGAGAGGTCTTAGAGAGGTCAGCGAGAAGCTGGGTCTCTAGTGCACTTGTGAGGTGACGAATAAGTTGTTGTTTCAAGACCAGGTCATAGAATAGAACTAAACTCAAAAGAAGTACAACTAAGCTTGAGGAGGGAGCTGGGAGCTTGCTGTCCAAGATAGATTAGTTGGGGACAGTTGGAAGTTTGTCTATAAAACTTTGTAAAGGCTTCTCCACCTATTGAATGAGTATTTATTACTGATAGTAATAGGATCTCAATTTCTGGAGAGGAGCTTGAGACTGGATGTAGCAGTATACCCGGGATGTATGTTGTGAACCAGATAAAATCTCTATGCATTGTGTGATTGAATTTTTACTATCTTGCATATTAATTTCTAACACTGCAAATTAATTATACAAAAAATCAAAAAGGCATAAAATAATTTTTTAATCGGTAATAATCTATTCAACCCCCCCCCCCTTCTAGATTATTATTGGACTTTCACCTGTGCTATCCAAGAGAGACAACACAAGTGTCGTACTTAACCTTCTCTTCAGCTCTTGGAAACTTTCCTCACACTTTTTCGTCTAAACGAACTTCACCGATTTCCTAGTCAAATTCGTCAGTGGAGTCGCAATTTTGGAAAAATCTTAAATAAATCTTTTGTAATAACCTTCCAGTCCTAGAAAACTCCTTACTTCCGACGGTGTCTTCGGCTGATCCCAGTTCATCACAGCTTCAACTTTCAATGGATCTATCAAAATCTTGTCCTTGTCAATCACATGCCCAATGAATTCCACTCGCTCTATCCAGAATTCACACTTTGAAAACTTGGCGTATAACTTCTCTCTTCTTAATGCCTCCAATGTCACCTTTAAATGTTCCACATACTCCTCCTTGGTCTTAGAATATACCAGAATATTATCGATGAACACCACTACGAATTTATCCAAAAATAGTTTAAACACCTTGTTCATCAGATCCATAAACGTTGCAGGAGCATTCGTTAGACCAAATGACATCGCCAAAAACTTGTAATGACCATAACGAGTCCTGAACGCTGTCTTCGGTACATCTTCTTTCCTCACCTTCAACTGATGGTACCCATTTCTCAAGTCTATCTTTGAGAAATACTTAGCTCCTTTCAACTGGTCAAACAGGTCATCAATCTTTGGCAATGGATACTTATTCTTAATTGTGACCTTGTTTAATTCTCTGTAATCAATGCAAATTCGCATCGACTCATCCTTCTTCTTGACAAACAACACCGGTGATCCCCACAGTGATATGCTCAGCTTAATATATTTCTTGTCTAACAGTTCTTGCAATTGCACCATCAATTCTTTCATCTCCACCGGAGCCATGCGATATGGGGCCATCAATATTGGGGCAGTTCCAGGCACTAAGTCGATCACGAATTCTACTTCCCTATCTGGCGGAAGTCCTGGCAAATCATCTGGAAACACATCTCCAAAGTCCCTAACAATTGGTATCTCCTCTAATTTCGGATTCTCCTTCAAAATATCGACTATGTAGGATAAATATGTACCCTACACAATCTTTTCTCAACAACTTTATGGCCTGCATTATCGTCAGATAACTCATTTGTCTAGGTGACTTGCTGCCATAAAATACAACCTTTGATGGATTCATAAGGTTTACACATGTCCTTTGACAATCAATTATCGCCCCATAATTGAATAGACAATTTATTCCTAAAATAACGTTAAATTCCCCAAGTTTAATCGGGATTAGATCTACCATTATCTCATGGCCCTTAATGTCCACCCTACAGTTCTTGTGTACAAACCTAACAAGAATTACTTCCCTATTCGTAATCTCTATGTTCAAAGGGCAAACTAATTCCTCTTTAGGTAATTTCAAATTCTTAGCAAAATCGTCAGATATAAATGAATTCCTTAATTCATTGAAGATAATAAAAGACTTTATGTGCTAATGTGATAAACTTATGTGCTCGCGAGTATCGGTTATTCCACAACCACCACCACAAGCTTAGCAGGATCCAGGGAAGTCCTCTGTTCTTTTATTTCAATATGTTTACAATGAGGACATTGTACTTGTTAAGTTTGGGGGAGTTTTATTATAGTTTATTGTTTCATGTTTTAGCATTTAGTTTATGTCATATGTATGTTAGTTTACATATGTTAGTTTAGTTAGTTTTCATGTTTAATTTATATCATATATGTTGGTATTCATGTCATGTAGTTTGCATATGCACAATAGTTTATTATAATTGTTTTTAATGTATTTAGTTTCTTGTTTCTTGTTAGTTTAGTAAAAAAAAATAGAGTGAAAAATTGAAAAATCACAAAAATATTAGTTAGTTTATTGTGTTTATGTTGCATTTAGTTCGTCTTGCATGATTCCAGCTATTAAGATAGTTACAGTCTGATTTGGCCTATGATGAGATTGAAATTGAGTAGATAAGTATAGTACTGATTATTAGAGCTTTGATGTGATGTCATGTTATGAATCAAATCTTTTTCTGTTTGAAATTGGTATAATAAGGATAGCACAGTAAGAACAACTATGTTGACTGATTGAGTTTAAATTGATACATAATGGAACTCTAAAAGATAATGCTAGTTTGAATGAAAGAATGAAATGAATTAGCAGTGATGGCTAAAGTTAGATAAGAACCTAAGTTTCGGGGGAAATTTTGGGGTATATAACCTATATAAAAAATATTAAAAAAATATATGAATAAACACCGTGGCTAGTCTAGTTTCGTGGCCTTTGTTATTTGAGTAAGTAAGCCCGAGGGGATTGTCCTTACACCTAGCGCCCTAAGGCCTTAAATGGTTTGGGAGTCGTTGGTCGAAAGCTCGTTAAGGTGGTATTGAAAAGCCTAACGGAATTAGACATTGCATAGCCATGAGAATTATTAAAAAAATAGAATAAAACGAGAAAAAGAGCAAAAAAACACCCTTAATTAAAAAATAAAGCATAATTATCCCATGTTGACCCTCGATACCGGTAACTATTTGATGCTAGTCGAATCTAGCTTATTTTTGGATTTCTTGAGTTTACATTGTATGATGCATTCGAATAGAATTATTATGTGTTAAATTTGATTTTACATTAGTTAGTATTGTTGTTGAGCACACACGCACTATATTAGTGATAATAGTTTAAGATTTGATGATTGATTGGGAAATTATTGATGGATTTTGATATGATGTATTTTCATGTTTAATTGATTTCTCTGAGGTCGATTTAATAGACTTGTTTATGTCATTACTGCTGGATTCGTAGGCATGTAGTTTAATTCCATTCTAATCCATTGCATTGCATTTTATTTTGTTTTGTGCTTGAGGACTAACACGATTTTAAGTTTGGGGGAGTTTGATGAATGAGTTTTATACCTACGAATCGACTTCTAATTCGGACTTAAATGGTGTTGATTCTGTATATTTCTGTTCATTTTTACTTGTTTTTTGTTTGTTTTGTGTTTAGTATTGCATTATGTGGCATGGTGGAATAATGGCGGCATTACGGCAAGACTTGGCATCAAAAGGCAAGAATTTGGTTCTGCAAGAATACCCTCCTCCCCCCTAAATGGGTACATTTAGAAGGAAACCCCAAGGTGGCTGGGTACATGATTTAATTCTGAGAGCACACCCCGTTAGGCGGGCCTAGCCAAGACAAAAACCCGCTTCAAGGGTGTCGGTAAGAAAAAGGAGTATTCAGAATTTGAGTTTAAGAAGGATTGGTTCAAGCTGATTATTCAAGGACTTCTAGGAGGATGAAAAGACATATGAAGAGGCATATAAAAGGAGGAGAATCACCAGGATTAAAGGAGAGGATTACATTAGATTAGAGTAGATTAGGACAAAGCCCTAGTTCTTATTAGTTTTGGAGATTGAAGCAACTTAGAGACCATTGAAGATCAAGAGTAGGAGCTTGAGGAAGATGGAGATTTGCTGACAACAGATTTATTCTTCACTCTACTCTTATTTTTGTCTTTTAATGTTTATTCAATGGTGGATTCTTGGTTTTAATTCATTAATCATGAACTAAATCTTTTGTTTAAGATTACAATGGAGCTTATTGCATAGTTTATTTTTAGTATGCTTCTCTATTAATTATTGTGATTATTTTTGGATTGTCTATTATGATTTGTGTTTATTGCTTAATTGTCTAGCTAACAATTACCATGATAATTTATATGAACTCGAGAGATGAATTATAGATTTAGATCTTATCATAATAGCATGTGATTGTGTTTTCTGTATGGCGTTGGAATTCATAATTTATGTATAGGATAGAGATATACCTATTCATCGCATGTAATCGGAAAAAGAAATTGTGCTTAAAATCCTCTTTAATTGTAATTCACATAGAGATATAGTGAATTAGTTAATCATGGTGTTCTTCTTAATTCTATCATTTGTGGATTTAAGTTGATTTAAGTATGAAGCATTGAGAGATGGTCATATTTACTTATATGTTCTTGATTAACAATTCAGAATAGTGATCTTAATTGATAAGAAGTGTATTAATTTAAATAAAGCAATAAGTGAAGTTGTGATCTTAAATTTTCATAATCTGATTTTTAATTAGTGGTAATTAGAATTAGTTTAATTAAATAATTTAATTTATAGAATTAAATTGATTGTTTAAATAAAATTAGTTTGGTTAAGAGTTAGTATTTGGTAATTTTTATTAATAATTCATCGTGGGAACGATACTCTACTTTCACTTTATTACTTGTTGACCTCGTACACTTACGTGTAGAGCGTAACTAGATTTTGTGAAACCCCCGAATCCGGGTCCTCTAACCCTGGTCCGGTCATCACGATAAAATACAAACATCCACCTCGAAACAACATATGATAACTAAAATACAGAATATACTAAACATACGTTGTTCATTCAAAAGGTGTTACTAGTCCCAAGATTCGATAACCTTAATACAATCTTACAAACATACCCTAAAATAGTCATTAGGATTCATATTACATTACAATAATTTAAACTAGGCATAAATTAAAGTCTGCTCCTCGCAACTATCCTACATCTTTCCTTAACCCTTGTCCTTTCCTAAGGTCTCGGGCTTAGCTACAATATAATTCATGATATAGCAAGGATGAGCAACAAGTTTGCTCAGCAAGTTTAAATACAACAATAAGGATATATCATGATGAATGGAAAATATCTGAAAATAAATTCAACAATATGAATATCTAAAGGATTCAACAATATGAATATTAGAAGCAAAGATAATGATTGCTTTTAGAATGACTGATAGTCAAGTAGACTTTGAACTATAAAACTCCAATGGAATCAATAGCTGATTGACCCTTTGGTCACTGACTACAGAATAAGTACTTGAGGGGATCAGCCTCGCGTACACCATGTATATGCATAACATTTAAATATGCTCTTTGTATCTTATATTAGATACCTGGGGTACTCCCCTATCATAAAAGGGGTGTTCTTTCAGTCTAAGAATCCTTACCATCAATTGGTTTGGATATCTTTTATAAAAGTTCATACATTTGTCTGACCGAGCAAAGGTTCAGACTCTATCTGACACAGTTCAGGAATTATAGAACTCTAAATGATGTACAAGTCCAAGAATGTACGAACTCGAGTACACTAAGTGCGAATATCAAAAATATCGATGTGGAATAATTGTAAAGTAATTAAACCACTTAATAGCATGCTTGGAAATAAAGTTCAAGCTTAAATGAATAACTTTCATTGCAACAATAACCTGCTCAATACAATATGAGAAGGATAGGAAACTTGCATACAATCTAAAGTTGTGTAAGTTAGGAGACTTGAATATCTGAATTTTTTGTTATTCCATTCTTTATTATTCTATTGGAATATCCTGTCTGTGCGGATTACGCTAGACCTGGTTCCATTCTTTATTATTCTATTAGAATAACCTGTCTGTGCGGTCTATCGCATGCATGGTGAATTCTTCTGTTATTCCATTCTTTATTATTCTATTGGAATATCCTGTCTGTGCGGATTACGCATGACCTAGTTCCATTCTTTATTATTCTGTTGGAATAACATGTCTATGTGGATTATCACATGCATGGTGAATGATCCTTCGTATTCCTTCCTTATTAAATTATGGAAATGATATATCTATGTGGATTACCGCATGGCGGGTGAAAATCCATTTGCAGTTTCATATATTCTATGATACTCATTTGGTTAAAGTTTTGGCTTCTATACTCCATGAAATTAGTTGAATATTCTGGATATTTGCACTTCATCCGGTATCTTTTCATGGAAATATTCTTCTGAGCATTCTTGAATTTTACTCCACAAAGCAGTATCATGTTGACAATTTGGACGTAATTGATTTCAAGATAAATTAACTTATAAATCTTTAAAATTTATTCTTGAACTTATTTTATTGAATTATTATGTCATTGTCATCATCCTCATGCTTATATTATGATGAAAGTCATCTTTGGCTTACGTGCATAGATGGACTTGGTATGATTATGACTAGGGATTATTCGGTATAATCATGACCTGTAATGTTATAAATGATGTGGTAAAAGTCCTCAGTAGCTTGTAGTGCATTGATGAACAGTTTTTGCTATGATTATGACCAGGGATTATTCGGTATAGTCATGACCATTGATGATTTAATGAATATCCTTGGCCCGTAGTGCAGGGATGACTCGATGATGTGGTTTATTTATTGTAAAGTCTGAGTCTCGTGATAAAATTGATGAAAACATTTTAAATCATAGAAGATAGTAGATATCATGCTCTACTTGACTCTTCTAATGGATTGCTTATTCCGCTGCAGATAAACTTGATGTCTATTGTATTTTATCAGTTTAACATTGTTGAAGACTAATGATAATTTTTTCTGCATTATCTTAGTCATAATATTTCTTACTGGGCTAGTTGAGCTCACCCTTTCTTTCACTGTTCTCTTCAGGAAATGAAAATGTAGCCGGGACTAGTCGGGGAACGAAGTGATGGTCGAGATGATAGCATTAGTAGTCCTCACTATTCTATTAAATAATGTGATAATAAATGTAATGAGGACTCCATTGAGTTTGGATATTGTCTAGATGACAATATTCTTATTAAAACTCTTAGATTATGTTTTGTCGTATTTTATACGACTGTTGTATAATTAAGTTGTATTTGAATTTTGTACCATGTATTTGGCGACTCAAGATGGGTGATGTATACCTATTTTGGGGGCGTCACAGAAACTATTAGGCTTTATGTGATATGTTATCCATGTTAGCATTAAGAAGTTTAAGATGTCTATCAATCATTTTTGATTTAAATAAACAACTTCAGTATCACAATAAAACTCGATGGATTTCCTCAACCCATCACTTACATACTCTAGTTGAGTTTTCTACTAAGATTATAACCTAGGTTTCGCATTCCTAATGTTTATAACCTACAACTTTGAAACTAACCTGTGACACCCCCGAATCCGGGTCCTCGGACCCCGGTCCGGTCATCATGATAAAATATAAACATCCACCTCTAAACAACATACGATAACTAAAATGCGCAATATACTAAACGTGCATTGTTCATTCAAAAGGTGTTACTAGTCCCAAGATTCGATAACCTTAATACAATCTTACAAACATACCCTAAAATAGTCATTAGGGTTCATATTACATTATAATAATTTAAACTAGGCATAAAGTAAAGTCTGCTCCTCGCAAATATCCTACATCTTTCCTTTACCCTTGTCCTTTCCTGAGGTTTCGGGTAGCAATGTAATTCATGATATAGCAAGGATGAGCATCAAGTTTGCTAAGCAAGTTTATATACAACAATAAGGATATATCATGATAAATGGAAAATATCTGACAATGAATTCAACAATATGAATATCTGAATGATTCAACAATATGAATATTTGAAGCAAAGATAATGATTGCTTTTAGAATGATTGATAGTCAAGTAGACTTTGAACTATAAAACTCCAATGAAATCAATAGTTGATTGACCCTTTTGTTACTGGCTACAGAATAAGTACTTGAGGGGATCAGCCTCACGTATACCATGGATATGCATAACATTTAAATCTGCTCTTTGTATCTTATATTAGATACCTAGGGTACTCCCCTATCATAAAAGGGGTGTTCTTTCAATGTAAGAATCCTTACCATCAATTGGTTTAGATAGCTTTATAAAACTTCATACATTTATCTCAATAGAACAAAGGTTGGAGACTCTATCACATTACTGATTCAAGAATTATAGAACTTTAAATGATGTACAAGTCCAAGACTGTACGAACTCGAGTACACTAAGTGCGAATATCAAAAATATCAACGTGGAATAATTGTAAAGTAATTAAACCACTTAATAACTTGCTTGGAAATAAAGTTCAAGCTTAAATGAATAACTTTCATTTCAACAATAACCTGCTCAATACAATATGAGAAGGATGGGAAACTTGCAAACAATCTAAAGTTGTGTAAGTTAGGAGACTTGCAACACAATAAAATTAGTGTTCGGATACTTGCTCAAGTAAAAGAGTAAGAATTAAGGAACTTGCACAACCAAAAAGTGAAGTTCGGAGACATGCTCAATATATTTGAGTAAGGTTAGGGAACTTGCCTCAAGTGTAGTTTACCAAAGTAAAGCTTAATATCAATCCAATACACTATGATATCCTAATCATGTATAATCACATTAGTTATATAAGTTCAACATGTACACCTATTATCTTAACTTACTATCATACACAAGTGTAATTTATCAATGCTAACATATATTGCTAGTCTTCTAATCGCATAATCTTATACGTATGTTATCACATGCAAATTAGTTTCTAATATGCTATGTCATAGTTGAAATCACGATTTGACTTTAAAGTTGTAAACACTAGTTCATCATAGGTTCCTTTCAATAACATGCTTATTAACACATGAATACCATACCGGACATGTATTACAGATTGGAGTAACCATATAAACATGCATCAACTCTCATTTTATTAACAGAACTCAGACTCTACTGCAGACTGGTGCAGCCGTGCTTGGTTTGTACTAGGGAGTTGCATGACCGCGATGTTCCTGGTGCAAACCAAGATATGGCTACTCCTACAGAAAGCCAGTGTACACACGACTTGCACATATACGAATAATCATGCAAAACACATATGTTAGTATGTGGATAACCAAGTTTGACCTTATATCATAACATTAACATAGATCACCATCTATTTTCATTTAATCAAGACTTCAAGTGTTCAATTCATAATTTTCCTATGTTTAATCGTTATACACATGCTATGTGGTTCATAGGTCTCTACTACTCATGCTTGCATTTGTTAAATCAAGTATTTTAAGTTATGACATTCTACTTCATTTATGCTTACTCTCAACCACACTTAACTAGTTTCATAATGAATATAACTCACTAGGCATTAATATTAATCACTTTTACATGCATGACACACCAAATCATGATGTCTCACATACACAAGTTAAACCATATAAGCATGCTCACAAATCTTAACTCAAAGAGCGTATATAGTTTATCAAGTTTGGTTTTGAATCCTTAAACTTTCATTAGTAAAACTTCTTCAAGCATGCAAGGTAAGTTCACACATCCCATATCATGCTTCCATAAACTTATCATAGTTCACATAAGTATGTATAAGTACACTTAGTTCATTCACCCATAGTTATTATGATCTTTTACTTGCATCTTCATTTTAAATCATACTTGAATACACTATACCATCTCCAACAATGTAAATTAACATATTGATTACATTTTAATGTATATTAGAACCTGATACACTCACAACCAAGGTCAGAACATGTTTTTGAAAAAGGTTTATCAAAACTAGTTTCCAACTCTTTAAGTCCTCTTTGAATAATCAAATAAATCAACTAACATGGCTTACTATATGCATAATAATCTCGGTTCACATGTGCAGGTTATTTATAGGCATATTCCAACTGTCATAGTATGCTCAACATATCTTAAGGAGCTAACATGAGTAATCAGTGATATACTTTACCTCAGCACATTGGCCATGATGAAGATTAGAAGAAGGAAGTGGGTTGCTGCGCCCACTTCACCTAGAGACAAAAATATGGCCTCTGCTTCTGCAGAGCCTCAACCCCAAACATTGCCAAACATCTTTTGCTACAACACAAACTACTTCTAATACTTCTAAGCATGCATACTAACTAAAACAACACGCTCTTAAGCCAATTCATACCAAATAACAAAGAATTCATGAGAATTGCAAGAATTTGCCAAAACTTAAATTAAGAACAAAAATTAGATTTTATACCTCTTGAAGCTTGATTGAATTCCCTCACTCCTCTGATAATACTCCCTAATAGTTCAGCAACTAAAACTCTCTAATGCACTTCTTAGACAATCTCAGCAACAAGAATGAGGAGAGAAGTGTTCAATTTATAGAAAATTTGTTGACCATGCTAAGCCATTATCTAAGAAATCAAACCAAGGGATGGAAGAAGAATTCATTGGATTAAGAGAGTTTGGTGGAAAGAGATCACCAACTCCCTCTTCCCATCTCTCACCTCATGATCATGGCTATGGTAGCCTTTTGGTTCTGGCTGGACTTCACGCAATGGTAGGGAATAGGCCATTGGCCTAATACATAACTAATAGCTAAGACTTCTAATTTGGGACAAGGCTTAAATCTCAACAACTGTATTTTATAATGCTTAGTATGTTCTCTTATATTCTTAAAAATATAATTTTAATGTGTTAATGCTACTACACAATGAAAAGTTAGGGATTATTTATGTACTCACATGAATGGAATAACTCTTACTATATAGTCTATAATATATAGACATATTAATGTGTCACCTTGTACTATATAAAATATATAGTTAACTACCATATAATAAAGGTTTACTATATTGCATGTTTGCACAAATTAATCATATTATATTTATTAATCTCTTACGCAATTAATTATTATTTATTCATAGTAATTATAAATCAACACATTATCAATTTAATTACCCATAAATGCAATTAATCAATATGTTCAAATCCTGCCACTATATTCAAATAAATTGAATATTTAATTATTAATAATCTTATCAATTCTTTATTTTTAAAGTCTTAGGGTTAGTCCACTAATTTAAATAAACTATTAGTGACTCCCTTTAATCATTTCATAAATTCACATAACCCCATAAGGTTTAAATAGACTCACAAAATTAACTCATTAAAAATTAAATCACATATTTATTTAATAAGGAGTTTAAAATTCAAGGTCATTACATCCCTCCCCCCTTATAAAAATTATGTCCTCGAAATTGTAAAAATAAGGTTACTCAAATAAAAACGGATAATTTGCTCTCATTTTCTCTTCTAGTTCCCACGTAGCTTCTTCGACTGCGTGATTCCTCCAGAGAATCTTAATGGAATGGATAATTTTATTCCTCAACTTCTGTTCCTTCCTATCTAGTATCTGGACAAGAACTTCCTCGTACAATAAGTCTTTCTCGACTTGGATTGGTTCATAGGAGATAACGTGCTTGTAGTCCAGTTTATACGGCCGCAATACTAACACATGAAACACGTTGTGAATGTGCTCAAGTTCAAGAGGTAACGCTACCTCGTACGCCACTTCACCGACTCGCTTCAGAATCTCAAACGGTCCTAAGAGCCTAGGGCTCAACTTTCCCTTCTTCCCAAAATGAATCTTCCCTTTCCATGGAGATACTTTTAGAAATGCATAGCTTCCTAATTCAAAATCTTTCTTCTTGCGATGTAAGTCTGCATACTTCTTCTGGCTATCTTGAGCTGCTACTAGTCGGGCTCTTATCACCTTGATGATTTCTACCATCTGTTGTACCAACTCTGGTCCTAACAGTCAACGTTCTTCAACTTCATCCCAGCGTAAGGGCATTCTATATTTCTTCCCATACAGTGCTTCGTACGGTGGGATTCCAATACTGGCATGATAACTATTGCTATACACGAACTCTACTAATGGAAGGTGATCCTCCCAACCACCCTTGAAGTCCATCACACAAGCTCGGAGCATGTCTTCAAGTGTTTGAATCGTTCTCTCGCTTTGCCCATTGGTCTATGGATGATACACAATACTCATTCGTAGTTGTGTCCCCATTCTTTCTTGAAGACTCTTCTAGAAGTTTGACGTGAATCACGGATCTATATCTAATACAATAAATACCGGCACCCTATGCCTCGAGATAATTTCCTTGACATATAATTTGGCTAACTGGTCCAAACTATACTTAATCTTAATCGACAAAAAGTGAGCTAACTTAGTAAGACGATCTACTATCACCCATATGGCGTCGTGCCATTTCTGCGTTGTCGGAAGTCCCACCACAAAGTCCATTGTGATGTGCTCCCATTTCCATTCTGGAATTTTTAATGGTTGTAATAATTCGCTTGGTCGTTGGTGCTCTGCCATGACTCTCTAACAAGTTAGACATCTACTTATGCATTCCACAACCTCTCTCTTCATGTTTGGCCACCAAAAGTGGTGACGCAAATCTCGGTACATCTTCCAGCTTCCTAGGTGTATTGAGTATCTCGTACTGTGCGCTTCTTGCAAAATCTCTTCTCTCAGTTCTGGTACTATCGGTACCCAAATTAGTCCTTCAAATCTTAGCAGTCCAGTGCTATCAATCTTACATTTCAATTCATCACCTTCAGTCAATCACTTCTTGATGTTATTGCAATCTTCGTCCTTTTCTTGTGCCTCTTTAACCTTATCCAATAAAGTCGGGCCTGCTGTCGCTGTAAATAATTGTTCATTGGTCTCCATTGGATACTTAATCTCCAAGTTTAGTCGTTCTAAATCTTTCACCAATTCTTCTTGAATGGTCAACTTCAATAACTTCTCTCTGCCTTTTCTGCTCAAGGCATCTGCCACTACATTTGCTTTGCCTGGATGGTACAGAATCTCGCAATCATAATCTTTGATCATTTCTAGTCATCGGCGCTGCCTCATGTTTAACTCTTTCTGCATGAAGATATCTTTCACTCTTATGATCCGTATATATCTCACACTTCTCGCCATACAAATAATGCCTCCAAATCTTCAAGGCAAAAACTACCGCTGCTAACTCCAGGTCATGAGTCGGATATCCCTTTTCATAATCTTTCAGCTGACGTGAAGCGTACGCAATGACCCTGCCGTGTTGCATTAATACATAGCCAAGACCCTGGTGTAACACATCACTATACACTATAAACCCTCCCCTGTTGTCCTGTAAGGCCAACACAGGTGCTTGACTAAGCCTTTTCTTCAATTCTAAGAAACTTTCTTCACACTTCTCCGTCCAAACGAACTTAGTTGTTTTTCTGATAAGATTGGTCAACGGTGATGCTAATTTTGAAAAATCCTGAATAAATCTTCGATAGTATCCCGCCAATCCTAAGAAACACCTAATTTCTGTCAGAGTCTTCGGCTGCTCCCAATTGATAACCGCTTCAACCTTTGTTGGATCCACCGAAACACCATTCTTGTCAATAATGTGCCCCAAAAACTGCACTCTCTATAACCAAAACTCACACTTGGAGAATTTTGCATACAACTTTTCCCTCCTTAATGTCCCCAACATTATCCGAAGATGCTCGGAATGTTCTTCCTCCATTTCTGTATACACTAGAATGTCATCAATGAATATAACCACAAACTTATCCAAATACTGTTTGAACACTATGTTCATCAAATCCATAAATGCTGCTGGTGCGTTCGTCAATCCGAATGACATTACCAGAAACTCAAAGTGTCCATACGGAGTTCTGAATGCCGTCTTTGGAATGTCCTCCGGCCTCACTTTTAGTTGGTGATAACCGGTCCTCAATTCAATCTTTAAAAGTACTTCGCCCCCTTCAACTGATCAAACAAATTGTCTATCCTGGGCAACGGGTACTTGTTCTTAATGGTGACCTTGTTCAACTCTTGGTAGTTGATACAAAGTCTTAGCGACCCATCTTTCTTCTTTACGAATAAGACTGGTGCTCCCCATGGTGTACGCTCGGTCGAATGTATCCCTTATCTAACAACTCTTATAATTGAGCCATTAGTTCTCTCATTTCTACGGGTGCCATACGATACGACACTTTGTATACCAGTGTTGTCCCTGGTGCTAAATCAATAACAAACTCAATCTCTCTATCCTATGGAAATCCCAAAATCTCGTTTGGAAAAACGTCAACGAAATCCCTTACAATAGGTATCTAACTCAGTTCACCCTCAACTCATCGAGTATCAACCACGTGAGCCAAATAACCTATATAACCCTTCCTAAGCAATCTCTGCGCTTGCACCATCGTTAGACAACGAGATTGTCTCAGCGATTTACTACCATAAAATACCACCTTCGACTTATTCAGAGTCTTAAGGTGTACACACTTCTTCTTACAGTCTATAACTGCTCCGTGAACCGATAACCAATCCATCCCAAGGATTACATCGAACTCCCCCAAACGAATCGGTATCAAATCCACTTTGAGCTTCAATCCTCGTAATTCGGTATAAAAATTCCTATGAATGTATTCTACGGGGATAATTTCCTTGTTCACTACTTCTACGTTCATATGGTGTTCTAATCTCTCAAGGGGTAAGTCTAATTGTTTAGCAAATTCTTCAGAAACAAAAGAGCAGGTAGCACCCTAATCAAATAATACGTTTGCATCTATATCATTGATCGGAATGATACCTAACACCACATCCTTAGACTCCACCACATCATGTACGATCATGTTGAACGTTCGTGCCCTTTGTCTGTTGGCTTGACTGGTTGGCCCTCTAATGTTCAACCCATTGTTATTATTTTTATTGCGGTTGCCGCTAGCTGCATCGCCATTTCTCTTTGGGCAGTCCTTGATTTGATGGTTTGTGGCTTCACACGAGAAACATCATCCCTTCTGCTTATTTGGACACTGAGGAACCATGTGCCTCGGTTGTCTGCAATGATAACAAACACTCTTTCCCTTCATACACTCCCCCGAGTGATTCCTCCCATAGTTGTTGCACTTCATACTTTTCTTGGCCTCTCCCCTGGACTTATTACCTCCAAAGGATTGGCTCTTCGTCCATTTATGCTTGTTGAGGTTGCTGCCTCCGCTGCTTCCCCCATTATGTTCTTCTCGAGCAATGGCTTCATTGCCTTCTTCGGCAATGATAGCCCTTTCCAATAGATCAGAGTAAGTCTTAATCTTTAATTCAACCACTACTTTCTGCACCCATAGTTTCAATCCTAATTCAAACCTTCTTGCCTTCATGGCCTCCGTGTTAACCTGATGTGAAGCGAATCGGGCCAACTCGTTAAATTTTGTCGCGTACTCTACGACAGACATACTACCTTACTTCAGTTCCAGAAACTTAACTTCCATATCCTGTTACATATTCTCTGAGAAGTAATTCTCGAGGAATAGCTCCTTAAATCTGTCCCAAGGAATAACTCCTTTGTCTTCTCGTCCCTTATTGGCTTTCCACCAATAGTTAGCTTTGCCCTTCATCATGAAAGTGGCAAAACTCATTTTCTGTGCTTCGGCCACTCGTGCGACCTCAAACACCTTCTCCATTTCTTCAATCTATGTCTGGGCTTCAATTGGGTCCAAGGTTCCTCGGAACTCCGATGGTCCTACCAATTTAAAGTCCTTAAAGCTAGCCAAGTGATGTTCTGGCTGCCCTGCTGCTGGCGGGCGTCTGTTTTGCATTGCCTTAGTTAACAGGTTAACGAAGTTCTGCATTGGATCAACATTTTCCCCTCCACCATTGTTAACGGATCCTTCCTCCCTCTAGTTTCGCGGTAGTCTCCTATGTGGCATGATCTAAGGAAAGGAAGAAACTGTAAGACCCCAACTTTTATGAATAAAGAATAATTTTCTCGAAATATATTTTTGAATATTATGGTGTGGATTTAATATAATGTTATAGTTGTGGGTAATATTTACAAATTTTGCAAAGTAAGCAAGTGGTTATATAATATTTGATTGGTCGGGAAATATTCGTTTTCACAAGGAAAATTCGTACGATGACACAATCATTAGTGGACCCCACAACGGAAGTATTGTCGTAGTTAGAAAACGACATAATTATCTTTTTAAAAATAACGGCGGAAGTTTTACCGTTAAACTATTGAACTACCCGGTAGTAAAAGTACAGTAATATGCGTGGTTGCATAGTAGCACGTGGTATTGATTATTGATGCTTACGTGAGAAGTCACTCAATTATACTCAATTATTGCTACAGTAATTGCTGCATCATATATCTCATATTATTGATTCGATTATTGTCACAGTATCATCTGAATAATATGATATATTATTAAATCAATAATTGAGACGACAAAGTTATTCATATTATTAAATTACAATATTTACAATGTCTAGAAGTTCTGTCAAGGAGAGGTTTGGTCATCTAATTACGCGCCAATAAGGAGAAATCCTTATTGAAAAGCCCCCTCTTTCTTGAGAACGACCTGGTTGTTAAATATTTTGAGTTATAATATTAATGATGAATAAGTTCGTGTTGATTAAAGATGAAATTGATAGTTCCATTGTGTTGGAATTATTAGTGTTAGTGGAAATCTACATTTATTTCGATATTAATTGATGTCTGGAAGTTTTACTAACCAGTCGGGTAATTAATCGGATATATGAGCAATTAATTGCTATTAATTCACATGATTATAACTATTTGTTCACATGTGTGTACTTTTGATTCACATTCTTGTACTATTAGGGGAGTTGGTGCAAGATTGATAATACTTGCATGACTAAGTTAAAATTAGAGGTATAGATGGAGGTACTATACTGTAATTCGTATTTTCACATGATTATAACTATTGATTCACATGATTGAACTATTGATTCATCTTATTTACTATTAGGGGAGGTGGTGCAAGTTTGATAATACTTGCAGGACTAAATTAAAAATGAAAGAAAAGTTAAAGGTATTGTATTGTAATATTTCGAGCCCCGAAACGTGCAATTATCAAAACTGTATTTTCCTATAAATAGAAGCTCATTCTTCCTTCATTTCTCACCAATTTACTAAAGCTTTAGAGCAATTATTATAAAGAGAAATTATAGAGAGAAAGAAGAAGAGAAGTCTGCTACCTCTCTACTCCAGTATCCAGTTTTTTTCTAAGGTAAGGGGTATTATTTCTTTCGTATTCATGAAGAGAGCTTCTATTATTCCATTCTTTATTATTATATTGGAATAACTTTGTCTGCATGCAATCACCGCATACATGGTGAAATTCTTCTATTATTCCATTCTTTATTATTCATTGGAATACCTCATGCGTGCTTGATTACGCTAGACACGGGTTCCATTCTTTATTATTTCGTTGGAATAACTGCCTATGCAAGCACCGCATGCATGGTGAATTCTTTGTTATTCCATTCTTTATTATTCTGTTGGAATATCCTATCTGTGTGCGATTACGCATAGACCGGTTCCATTCTTTATTACTCTGTTGGAATAACTTGTTAATGCAAAGTACCGCATACATGGTGAATTTTTGTTATTCCATTCTTTATTATTCTATTGGAATATCCTCGTCATGCGGATTACGCTAGAGACTGGTTCCATTCTTTATTATTCTATTAGAATAACTTTTACATGCAAGTCTATCGCATGCATGGTGAATTCTTACATTATTCCATTCTTTATTATTCTATTGGAATATCACATGCATGCGGATTCTTGTGCGACCTAGTTCCATTCTTTATTATTACATTGGAATAACATGTCTATGTGGATTATCACATGCATGGTGAATGATCCTTCGTATTCCTTCCTTATTAAATTATGGAAATGATATATCTATGTGGATTACCGCATGGCGGGTGAAAATCCATTTGCAGTTTCATATATTCTATGATACTCATTTGGTTAAAGTTTTGGCTTCTATACTCCATGAAATTAGTTGAATATTCTGGATATTTGCACTTCATCCGGTATCTTTTCATGGAAATATTCTTCCGAGCATTCTTGAATTTTACTCCTCACAAAGCGATGATCATGTTGACAATTTGGGCGTAATTGATTTCAAGATAAATTAACTTATAAATCTTTAAAATTTATTCTTGAACTTATTTTATTGAATTATTATGTCATTGTCATCATCCTCATGCTTATATTATGATGAAAGTCATCTTTGGCTTACGTGCATAGATGGACTTGGTATGATTATGACTAGGATTATTCGGTATAATCATGACTGTAATGTTATAAATGATGTGGTAAAAGTCCTCGGTGAGCTTGTAGTGCATTGATGAGCAGATTTTTGCTATGATTATGACCAGGATTATTTCGGTATAGTCATGACCATTGATGATTTAATGAATATCCTTGGCCCGTAGAAAAGTGTGGATGACTCGATGATGTGGTTTATTTATTAAGTCGAGTCTCAAATGATAAAAAATTGATGAAAACATTTTAAATCATAGAAGATAGTAGATATCATGCTCTACTTGACTCTTCTAATGGATTGCTTATTCCATTGCAGATAAACTTGATGTCTATTGTATTTTATCGGTTTAACATTGTTGAAGACTAATGATAATTTTTTACGCATTATCTTAGTCATAATATTTCATTGGGCTAGTTGAGCTCACCCTTTCTTTTCACTTCTCTTCAGAAATGAAAACGTAGTTTTAGGGACTAGTCGGGGAACGAAGTGATGGTCGAGATGATAGCATTAGTAGTCCTCACTATTCTATTAAATAATGTGATAATAAATGTAATGAGGACTCCATTGAGTTTGGATATTGTCTAGATGACAATATTCTTATTAAAACTCTTAGATTATGTTTTGTCGTATTTTATACGACTGTTGTATAATTAAGTTGTATTTGAATTTTGTACCATGTATTTGGCGACTCAAGATGGGTGATGTATACCTATTTTGGGGCGCCACGGAAACTATTAGGCTTTATGTGATATGTTATCCATGTTAGCATTAAGAAGTTTAAGATGTCTATCAATCATTTTTGATTTAAATAAACAACTTCAGTATCACAATAAAACTCGATGGATTTCCTCAACCCATCACTTACATACTCTAGTTGAGTTTTCTACTAAGATTATAACCTAGGTTTCGCATTCCTAATGTTTATAACCTACAACTTTGAAACTAACCTGTGACACCCCCGAATCCGGGTCCTCGGACCCCGGTCCGGTCATCATGATAAAATATAAACATCCACCTCTAAACAACATACGATAACTAAAATGCGCAATATACTAAACGTGCATTGTTCATTCAAAAGGTGTTACTAGTCCCAAGATTCGATAACCTTAATACAATCTTACAAACATACCCTAAAATAGTCATTAGGGTTCATATTACATTATAATAATTTAAACTAGGCATAAAGTAAAGTCTGCTCCTCGCAAATATCCTACATCTTTCCTTTACCCTTGTCCTTTCCTGAGGTCTCGGGTAGCAATGTAATTCATGATATAGCAAGGATGAGCATCAAGTTTGCTAAGCAAGTTTATATACAACAATAAGGATATATCATGATAAATGGAAAATATCTGACAATGAATTCAACAATATGAATATCTGAATGATTCAACAATATGAATATTTGAAGCAAAGATAATGATTGCTTTTAGAATGATTGATAGTCAAGTAGACTTTGAACTATAAAACTCCAATGAAATCAATAGTTGATTGACCCTTTGTTAATTGGGCTCTGAGAATAAGTACTTGAGGGATCGACCTTCACGTATACCATAGATATGCATAACATTTAAATCTGCTCTTTGTATCTTATATTAGATACCTAGGGTACTCCCCTATCATAAAAGGGGTGTTCTTTCAATGTAAGAATCCTTACCATCAATTGGTTTAGATAGCTTTTATAAAACTTCATACATTTGTCTGACCGAACAAAGGTTCAGACTCTATCTGACACAGTTCAAGAATTATAGAACTTTAAATGATGTACAAGTCCAAGACTGTACGAACTCGAGTACACTAAGTGCGAATATCAAAAATATCAACGTGGAATAATTGTAAAGTAATTAAACCACTTAATAACTTGCTTGGAAATAAAGTTCAAGCTTAAATGAATAACTTTCATTTCAACAATAACCTGCTCAATACAATATGAGAAGGATGGGAAACTTGCAAACAATCTAAAGTTGTGTAAGTTAGGAGACTTGCAACACAATAAAATTAGTGTTCGGATACTTGCTCAAGTAAAAGAGTAAGAATTAAGGAACTTGCACAACCAAAAAGTGAATTTCGGAGACTTGCTGAATATAAATTTGAGTAAGGTTAAGGAACTTTCCTCAAGCGTAGTTACCAAAGTAAAGCTTAATATCAATCCAATGCACTATGATATCCTAATCATGTATAATCACATTAGTTATACAAGTTCAACATGTACACCTATTGTCTTAACTTACTATCATACACAAGTGTAATTTATCAATGCTAACATATATTGCTAGTCTTCTAATCGCATAATCTTATACGTATGTCATCACATGCAAATTAGTTTCTGACACGCTATGTTATAGTTGAAATCATGATTTGACTTTAAAGTTGTAAACACTAGTTCATCATAGGTTCCTTTCAATAACATGCTTATTAACACATGAATACCATACTAGACAGGTATTACAGATTGGAGTAACCATATAAGCATGCATCAGCTCTCATTTTATTAACAGAACTCAGACTCTACTGCAGATTGGCGCGGTCGAGCTTGGTTTGTACTAGGAGGAGTGCTGTCACAGCGCTTCCGGTGCAAACCAAGACATGGTCGCTTCCTCGCAAAAAAGTCGATGTAAACACGACTTGCACATATACGAATAATCATGCAAAACATATATGTTGGTATGTGGATAACCAAGTTTGACCTTATATCATAACATTAACATAGATCACCATCTATTTTCATTTAATCAAGACTTCAAGTGTTCAATTCATAATTTTCTTACGTTTAATCGTTATACATATGTTATACGGTTCATAGGTCTCTACTACTTATGCTTGTATTTGTTAAATCAAGTATCTCAAGTTATGACATTCTACTTCATTTATGCTTACTATCAACCAAAATTAACTAGTTTCACAATGAATATAACTCACTAGGCATTCATATTAATCACTTTTACATGCATGACACACCTAATCATGATGTCTCACATACACAAGTTAAACCACATAAGCATGCTCACAAATCTTAACTCAAAGCGTATATAGTTTATCAAGTTTGTTTTTGAATCCTTAAACTTCCATTAGTAAAACTTCTTCAATCATGCAAGGTAAGTTCACACATCCCATATCATGTTTCCTTAACCTTATCATAGTTCACATAAGTATGTAAGAGTACACTTAGTTCATTTACCCATAGCTATTATGATCTTTTACTTGCATCTTCATTTTAAATCATGCTTGAATACACTATACCATCTCCAACAATGTAAATTAACATATTGATTACATTTTAATGTATATAAGAACCTGATACACTCATAACCAAGGTCAGAACATGTTTTTGAAAAAGCTTTATCAAAACTAGTTTCCAACTCTTTAAGTCCTCTTTGAATAATCAACTGAAATCAACTAACATAGCTTACTATATGCATAACAATCTCGGTTCACATGTGCAGGTTATTTATAGGCATATTCTAACTGGCATAGTATTCTCAGCATATCTTAAGGAGCTAACGTGAGTAACTATGATATACTATCCCCGCGGCCGCGCGGTGAAAGACTATGAAAGTGGCGCGGTCGCGCCACTTCGCCTAGAGACAAAATTATGGCCTCTGCTTCTGCAGAGCCTCAACCCCAAACATTGCCAAACATCTTTTCCTGCAACACAAACTACTTCTAATAATTCTAAGCATGCATACTAACTAAAACAACACACTCTTAAGCCAATTTATACCAAATAACAAAGAATTCATGAGAATTGCAAGAATTTTCCAAAACTCAAATTAAGAACAAAAATTAGATTTTATACCTCTTGAAGCTTGATTGAATTCCCTCACTCCTCTGATAATACTCCCTAATAGTTCAGCAACTAACACTCTCTAATGCACTTCTTAGACAATCTCAGCAACAAGAATGAGGAGAGAAGTGTTCAATTTATAGAAAATTTATTGACCATGCTAAGCCATTATCCAAGAAATCAAACCAAGGGATGGAAGAAGAATTCATTGGATTGAGAGAGTTTGGTGGAAAGAGATCACCAACTCCCTCTTCCCATCTCTCACCTCATGATCATGGCTATGGTAGCCTTTTGGTTCTGGCTGGACTTCACGTAATGGTAGGGAATAGGCCATTGGCCTAATACATAACTAATAGCTAAGACTTCTAATTTGGGACAAGGCTTAAATCTCAGCAACTGTATTTTATAATGCTTAGTTTGTTCTCTAATACTCTTAAAAATATAATTTTAATGTGTTAATGTTACTACACAATGGAAAGTTAGGGATTATTTATGTACTCACATGAATGGAATAACTTTTACTATATAGTCTATAATATATAGACATATTAATGTGTCACCTTGTACTATATAAAATATATAGTTAAATACCATATAATAAAGGTTTACTATATTGCATGTTTTCACAAATTAATCATATTATATTTATTAATGTCTTACTCAATTAATTATTATTTATTCATAATAATTATAAATCAACACATTGTCAATTTAATTACCCATAATTAAAATTAATCAATATGTTCAAATCATGCCACTATATTCAAATAATTAAATTGAATATTTAATTAATAATAATCTTATCAATTCTTTGATATTAAAGTATTAGGGTTAGTCCACTAATTTAAAAAAACTATTAGTTTTTGGGAAACTAAATAGTTTGATTTGATGTTTAAAGTAAATATTCATGATTTTGTGTAAAGTCCTTCAAGGAATATATGTACAAGGACTTAGTGATAGATTAAATCTGTTAAGTTGATCTAAGCTTTTAATGTTTATCATTCTGTAAATGAATATATTGATGAGGAGATCAAAGTTGTTAGGTTGATCTATGTCTTGAGATGTAATAGATAGGCTTCAACAAAATCGTAGTCTATTGAGCTGATCGAGAGTTTGCAAAAACCAAGGCAAAATCGTAGAGCATCGAGGATCGTAGTCTGTCTGCCTTGACGGGCCTCTCCAGAAATCGTAGAGTGGTCCAAACATTTGTCGTGCCAACTCAGAGATCGTAGTGTGCGCTCGAAAACGTAGAGTGTGCAAGACAAGCAAGTGAAGATCGTAGTGTGCCAAGCCCTTAAGAGAAATCGTAGTGCTCTTGTTTGCTAAGTAACGGATCAAGCATCAAGGTGGCAAGACACCACGATCAGAATCGTTGTAACACCCCAGAAAATTGAACATTTTGTAAATACCTTTAATAATGAATAAAATAATATTATTTATTATTATTCTGTGTTGGTAGGATGTTTGACGTTCTATAACCTAGAAACATCGAAAAGTCATAGTATTTTAACTACGTCGGAAAGCCGTAGTATTTTACAGGATAAAGAGAAGATCGAGTATAATCTTGTTTTGAAGGAGGAATTTGAGTTTCATATAATTTGGTATTAAAAGAAGGACTAATAAAAGGAAGATAGCGTAATGTATCAATAAGTATTTAACTTCCAACTCAAATTATTGATAAGAAGTGACAAGTCATGAAGAATAAGATAATACCTTCGATGAAGGTGAAATGAAAGAACCTCAATGTTGTAGAAGCATTGTAGGATTTTGAAATTAAAATGATGGAAAATTTTTCCTCAATGGTGTATGTATTATTAGCGTGATTCTGGGGACAGAATCCTTATAAGGGGGGAAGAATGTAACGCCCCAGAAAATTTGGATTCTTGAGAATTAAATTTTTATTTTGATTATGTGGATTAAAATGAATTTAATTAATTAATTATGGGAGTAAGCTATTTAATGGTCGTTCTATGACCTAGACATATCGAAATATCGTAGTATTTTGGCTACGTGGTAGAATTAAAGTGTTTGAATTTCTAAGACGAAAATAAAAGCTTTTCGAGAAATTTTTTGAAAAATACTATTCACTCATTTCTGCTCGGGAATTATTTTTGAACTTCCGAGAATTACGTAATGATAGAATATCAATGTGAGATAGAATATCCAATAATATATCAGTTATGGCAAACGCAGTTAGCATACGAGAATTATACTTGGCGTATATATGTTAAGATTCTAAATTTAATGTACTGGACTTGTAGGATTATTAGCTTAATGGTAGAAGACCAATTAGTAAGTGATACTCAAGCCCAAGTGTTTGATATGTCATGAGTCCAAACTATTGTAGTATGAGCCCAACAAGAAATTAGCTAGCTTAATTAAGAAAGCTCAATGAATTGGCCATGATCCATGGAGCAAACCATGTTAATGTAGGTAGACTTGATGGGTAAGAACTTTGTGTGGTGATCAAGTGTTGTGATGAGCAAGAAAGGGAAGTGGCTAGCAAGTTAACTTAGAGCCAAGGTTATGAATAGTAAGGAGGTGAAGTTGAGGTGGTTAGTAAAGGAGGTGGGATGTCCTAATGTCCATAATACCCTCACTTTGGATTGCCTATAAATAGAGAGCTCTCAATTCATATGATTGCTTGATTAAAATTCCTCTCAACTCTTCTCAAGATAAGTGCTTAAGTGTTAGAGAGAATAAGCTCACATAAGTCAAAAGTTCTTTGCTAGTTACCAAAGAGAAGAGAAGTAAAAGTGCTTCTAGGGTAAGACTCTTGTCTAATATATATTTATCTCTACCATGATAGGATTGATAAAGAAGTGGGATGGTATGCTAAGAACATGTAAGAAGTCATTGATGAATGAACTTAAGCCGAATAAGTTGAATAAGCAGCTTGAACCTAAATAAGTTGATAAACTCATGAAAAACTTATCATATGTTTGTCATATGATTTTAGTATGTTCAATATAGTATGAGAACATTGATTGAAGGACTTAAGTTCATAATAAGTCATAAGCATGAGAAGTTGTAGTTAATAAGTTGAATAAGTCATTGACTTATGAGAATAAGTCAAAACCTACTTTGAGAATAAGTTGATGTAATAAATAACTTGTAATGTTCATGTGTTGGTTAATATCCATTTAGAACGTTTAGTAATGAAGCTTTGCCGGAATTCACACGATTGGACGATTATCGTCGAATTCGTGAATTCTTGGAATGTAAGTCATATTTTGATATTGAGCTTGGAAATATTGGTTTTCAATAGAGACAAGTCATATTTGGCATTATAGAGTTGTGAGACTAAAAATGGACCGGATTAGACTTAGAACAAAAGCGAGCGTTGAGCGTTCATGAGCGTTTATCGTTTTTTTGTTAAAATGAACTAATAGGTAATTTTTAGCAAACGAAGTCAAATAGATAAAATTCTTGCATGAGCGTGTAGAGTATGTAATTTTTGAACCGTAGGCTTTTGAACGAGCCAATTCGGACTTATAACGAAGAAGTTATGCGTCCGGGAAGTTCACAAAATTTAAAATCTGCAAAATTTTTGTAAGGCACAGAGTTGGCGCCGCAGCGCCGTAATAGTGTCAAGGCATACTGCTAACTCATATTTGTGGCATGAGATGAAAAGAGCTAAGTGTGGCCATGCATGGTGCAGATCCCTAGGGTTTCGACAGGACAAGAATGTTTACAAGTATAAAATGAAAGATAACTCATTAGCAATGAACTAAGGTATAAATATAACATTGTTAAAGCATTGTTAGACACTTAATGTATGATGACTAAAGGTTAATAATCAATTGAAGATGAACGTAATGAGAACAACGTAATGTGCTAAGCCGGTTGTAGAAATTTGTTGACCAAGTTGATTATGAATCCAATGGTTTGCAATACCTGTATGGGTTATGTAATTACTTAATGAACATGATAAGACCTTTCCTAAATCACTGTTATAGTGATGACTTTAGGAATTTAATGTTGTTTAATGAGTAGTTAAACGACGAACGTAAAGTATAAGGAACGTGAACTGTATTCAATAAAGATAATGACTATAATGTTGAGAGTTATAACTAAAAGTTGTTAAGTAATACGTGAACGTAAATGGTATGCAATAAAGTGTACTTAAAAAATGACGATCGAGTTTCGATTAATAACGTAAGAATGTTAGTAAGCTGTTAGGAAGGATGATTAACTCGAAATGAGTTCCATTAATGAAGTAAATCCACTTAAGACATAGTAGAGAAAGAAGTTGGTAAGGATGATGTAAAGATAATTGCAAACCGGAACCAATAGTAACAAATCTAATGTATAATTAGATTGAGAAGAAGGGTAAGATTTGTTAGGAACCATGTATGTTCATTCATGACCTAATGTGGTATGTTATGTGGTTATGTGTTGTAGAGACCGTAAAGACTGAAAGAAAAAGTTATTATACTGTAGCAGGCGCTGAAGACAAGTTTTTCTTAAACGCTTGTCTAACCTTCGTGTTAGCCAAGTTTTATGTGATTCATGCTATGAGATGCATGAACTGTTTTACTAAAGGGTCGATGGTTGTTTTATCTTGTCTAGAATAATCTTGAAGAGTTGATTGATTTATTTATAAGTCTTTCAATATAGAATGGCTAACGCTATCCTACGCCAATTGTTTGTAACAGATTTAAGGTAAGCTTGAGTATGAATAAACAAATGTATTTTTTTCATCGATTATTCGATGGGCACGCGGGGTTGCCAAAACTTAAACGTACATACGTTTAACAGGATGTAGTGTTGATCAACATAGAGTACTATATAAGGTCGATCACCCGAAGTGCTCGTAAGATATACGGACTTACGAACATAGTGTCGGGTTGTCCTTTTCAAAGAAATTATGAACTGCTCATGGTCTTGAGCCAGAATTGATGTTTTACTGAATATTGTTATTGTAAAACGCTTTAAAGGAAAAGAATGCTATTTTGAATTATTGATAGTACTTCATAACTATTATCCAGTTATTGAAGATATGCGATTCCTATGTTTCAAGCATGTTATTTTAAAAGAAATTATTGTACTTGCTGAGCTTGTTATGCTCACTCTTGCTTGAACCATATGAATCTGACTAGGGCCAAAACGAGCGAGGGATCCGAGCGAGGATAGAGGCAAGAGCGAAGTTGAACGATTAGTTTACCTTGTAATAAACTAGTAAGTTGTATATATTATAGAATGATGAACAAAGAATGTAATGGTTTTAGAACCTGGGAACGAGATGTAATATTATTAATGTAATAAGAATGTCGTTGATACACACATTTTGATGTCATTTTAATAGAATGAATGTACAGTTATGAGTATCGTGTAGCACCATCTGTTGGGTTGGAAGATACCCGGATTTGGGGGCGTCATAGGTTGGTATCAAAGCATTAGGTTATAAAACTTAAGGGGGGAAGAACCCTTAGGCTAATAACCTCGTTAAGGAAGAAAAGTCCGAAGGAAGTAAACTCAAGCTTTATACATTGAATGAGTTAATAAGGTATTGAGGAAACTTCGATGCAAGAAAGATTTAAAAGATGGAAAGTAACCCTAAATAAATTAAATATGATTTGTGCTTATACTATGGTGTGTTATGTACTAATCAACATGTTATGTGTTATTGAAGGATGTCGATCGATAGCTTGATGTATAGAGATATACACGTGGTGAGCGAAGAAGTTGTGAACAGAGTAGAGCCTGTACCTATGCTGGTGGCGGAGGTACCATTAGTGATTCTAGAGGAGTCGAAGACAATGGAGTACTTTTCTGAGGAGGACTACTCCGAGGGAGATATGGATATAGCGTCATATCTTAATATGATGGTCTATGAGGAGGAGGAAATTGAGGTAACATCGGTTAATACGGTGGCACCTACACTAGAGTCAATACCTCCAGATGTAATGAGAGCATTGTATCTGGCAGTGCTTGACAGGAATGTGCAATGGAGTACAGTTGTGCAGAATCAGAGTGAAGAGATTAATTATCTCCATGAAGCTAAGGTGTCTGCAGAAGCATATTTTGAGTCAGAGCATGATAGACATGTGCTTATGACAGAGCAGGCTAGGGACTATAAGGAACATGTCGATAAGCTTCGTAAGAAGCTGATTAAGAGAGACCGGAAGATAGCACGAATGTCTTACATCCATAAGAGTGCTCACATGGATTTCAAGCTGAAGCTTGCTTGTCCTCCCATGGAGTCAGGGCAAACTCGACATACTATTAGTCAGGATATTGTAGCGAAGATTGCGAATGAGAAACACGAGGATGCTATTATGCATTATTAGAAGTCTAGAGTTATAAATATGTGTGTAATGACGTAAAACCCTCTTTTGAATAACAGGGTAGTCTTTTTGTAAATCCCAACTTTTGAGAAGTTCAATTGCGGGATAAAAATGTACTATCCGTTGGCTATGGAAGTAAAGTGTAAATAGTTTCCGACTATGAATAAGCATATAAATATAATAAAGTTTTCATTTAATATGCTTTGTTATGGTATGAGTTGTTATGAGATGAATAATAACGAAATAAGTAAATAGATAATAATGAAATTCTATTTAATCAGTAAATGCCGTCAAGAAGAAGACAACGTAATCAGGAAGCGGAGTCACGTAATGAAAATCGAGGGGGTCAAAATTAACCCTATGCAAAAGTTTGTTAATTTATTAACGGCTGCATTTAACTAAACCGGGGGTAGAGTACCTGCGGAACCTAGGTTAGCCAGAATGACTACCTTTAAAGAATTTAAAAGCATAGGTCCGCCGGAGTTCAAAGGAACGACGGACCCATTAGAAGCCCAGACATGGGTAAAGGAAATAGAGAAGGCATTTGTTATTACAAACGTAGGTGAGGCACAATAGATTTCTTTTGCGACTTACATGATGAAAGTGGAAGACAACTTTTGGTGGGAGGCTCACCAGGGTGGGGCTAGAACAGATGCGGTAACGTGGGACAATTTGAGAAAGTTTTCTTCGAGAATTATTTCCTCTAGTAAGTATCACGAGGGAGGAAGGAGATTAATTTCACGGTTCCCAATCTGTGATCGATTCAATGAATTGGCAAGGTTTGCTCCACACCAAGTGGACACTGAGGAGAGGAAGGCTCGTAAGTTTGAACAGGGTCTAAAACCCTGGCTCTATAGTAGGATTTTTGTGTTCCAGAGTGTTTCCTGTGGGACCATTTTGGAAAAGGTGATTATAGCCGAGGGTGGTAGTGAGGCGTTGACTCAATACCACAAAGAGAAAAAGAATAAGTGCAAGGGAGAGGGAGGAACCAAGGCAGAGAGTGCCAGTGGTAGTGATAGTAAGACAAAAAGAAAGAATTTTAACTCCGAGAATACTGGAGTGGGACAAGGGGATCCTAAACGTAAGATCGAAGTGTGTAAGACATGTGGAAAGACTGATCTAGGAGTCTGTCTAAAAGGGATTATAAGTACCTTTATACGTTAAGGTAGAGAATCGGGAAATAACTTTCGTTAATTATATTCATTGAAAAAGTTTCATGAATAAGGAATGTAAGCAAGTATCGGTAGATAAGTACAGATAAAGTTGTGAGAATTTAAAGTAATTCTCGGTATGAATGAGTTGATTAACCATAGAACTTAATAAATTATTAGAATAAAAGTATGAATCTTCGGTTTTCTAAAGTAACCCAAGGTAGTATTTTACGGTAATCAAATACCGCGACGCTCTTGTTGTCTAATGGTGACGCAAGTTAGGAGTATGTTAAGGAATGAGTCGTTATGGTTATGTATCGACTATCATAATAGGAGTAAGTTAGCAGTTGAGAGTGAATACTCATGGCCCAGGATCGATGATCTATTTGATCAGTTGAAGAGGGCAAAGAATTTTTCTAAGATAGATTTGCATACGGGGTATAGTCGGTTGAAAGTAAGGAAGAATGAGGAGGAACCTAAGATGACATTCAGACCTCGTTATAGTTATGACAAGTTTCTGGTTATCTCGTTTGGGTTAACTAATGTGCGGAAGTTAGACTTTCCATAATGGGTGTCGAGCAAGTCGGTGGCAAATTAATAGGTACTCTTGTGAGGTGCTATGGTTAAAAGTACCATTAGCGTCACAGGGTGTTCAAATAATATTTGGATGAGGGTGTCGTAATGATCATTGGTGGTATTCTAGTCTAATTTAAGACATCAGAAGATCACGTTGAACATTTGAAGATACTGTGAGAAACACTACGGAGGGAGATGTTGGATACGAAATTCACTACGTGTGAATTGTAGCTTAAACAGATAGACAAAATTTGTTATTAAAAAGTATGTTGGGAATGAGAAGGGAGAAAATAGTTTTCAGGAGCTAAAAGGAAGGTTAAGTGAGGCGTATGTATTGTCTTTATCAGGTGATACGGGGGATTTTATAGTATATCTCGATGTTTCGCATAGATGACAAGATTGTGTGCTTATGTAGCATGGAAAAGTTATTAGGTATACATCATGCCAGTTAATGAATTATGAGAAGGTCTATCCTACTTATGATCTATAATTGGCAGCTGTAGTTTTTGAATTAAAAATTTGAGGATAATATTTATGTGGGGAAAAGTGTGAGATATACACGGACTCTAGGAGTCTGAAATATATCTCCACACAGAAGGAGTTGAATATGAAGTAGAGAAGATAATTAGAATGGACAAAGGATCATGACTGTGATATATTATATCATACATGGAAGGTAAACGTAGAAGCCGACACATTAAGTAGGAAGGGTAAAAAAAACTATCGATATTAACGACTCAGAGTGAGTTACTAACGGTGATGGCAAGAACAGAGCTAGAAGTTAAATTAAGGAATGAAGAGGTAGAAATGTTATTCACAACGTAGACTCAATCCACAATAAAGGAACGAGTTAATTAAGTATAACTAGGTAATGGAGAGTGCAAGAGAATGAAGAAGAGGATACAGGATAAAGAGAAGATTAAGTATAATCTTGTTTTGAAGGAGGAATTTGAGTTTCATATAATTTGGTATTAAAAGAAGGACTAATAAAAGGAAGATAGCGTAATGTGTCAATAAGTATTTAACTTCTAACTCAAATTATTGATAAGAAGTGACAAGTCATGAAGAATAAGATAATACCTTCGGTGAAGGTGAAATGAAAGAACCTCAATGTTGTAGAAGCATTGTAGGAATTTGAAATTAAAATGATGGAAAATTTTTCCTCAATGGTGTATGTATTATTAGCGTGATTCTAGGGACAGAATCCATATGAGGGGGGAAGAATGTAACGCCCCAAAAAAATTGGATTTTTGAGAATTAAATTTTTATTTTGATTATGTGGATTAAAATGAATTTAATTAATTAATTATGGGAGTAAGCTATTTAAAGGTCGTTCTATGACCTAGACATATCGGAATTTCATAGTATTTTGGCTACGTAGTAGAATTAAAGTGTTTGAATTTCCAAGACGAAAATAAAAGCTTTCCGAGAAATTTTTTGAAAAACACTATTCACGTATTTCCGCACAGGAATTATTTTTGAACTTCCGAGAAATACTTAATGATAGAATATCGAGGTGAGATAGAATATCCAATAATATATCAGTTATGGCAAACACAGTTTTTTGCTTGCGGACTTAAAAAACCTAACGGTTAGGGAAAGTTAGTTACGAGAAGGAATTTAAATGCGTATAATGAATTAAAAACTATGATTGTATAATACGTAGGTATTATCCGAGGTAATGAATACGAGTATGTATGAATGATGGAATGACGTATATTAAATAAGTATATGAGTTAGCATACGAGAATTATACGTGGTGTATATACGTTAAGATTCTAAATTTAATGTACTGGACTTGTAGGATTATTAGCTTAATGGTAGAAGACCAATTAGTAAGTGATACTCAAGCCCAAGTGTTTGATATGTCATGAGTCCAAACTATTGTAGTATGAGCCCAACAAGAAATTAGCTAGATTAATTAAGCAAGCCCAATGAATTGGCCATGATCCATGGAGCAAACCATGTTAATGTGGGTAAACTTGATGGGCAAGAACTTTGTGTGGTGATCAAGTGTTGTGATGAGCAAGAAAGGGAAATGGCTAGCAAGTTAACTTAGAGCCAAGGTTATGAATAGTAAGGAGGTGAAGTTGAGGAGGTTAGTTAAGGAGGTGGGATGTCCTAATGTCCATAATACCCTCACTTTGGATTACCTATAAATAGAGAGCTCTCAATTCATTTGATTGCTTGATTAAAATTCCTCTCAACTCCTCTCAAGATAAGTGCTTAAGTGTTAGAGAGAATAAGCTCACATAAGTCAAAAGTTCTTTGCTAGTTTCCAAAGAGAAGAGAAGTACAAGTGCTTCTAGGGTAAGACTCTTGTCTAATATATATTTATCTCTACCATGATAGGATTGATAAAGAAGTGGGATGGTATGCTAAGAACATGTAAGAAGTCATTGATGAATGAACTTAAGCCGAATAAGTTGAATAAGCAGCTTGAACCTAAATAAGTTGATAAACTCATGAAAAACTTATCATATGTTTGTCATATGATGTTAGTAAGTTCAATATAGTATGAGAACATTGATTGAAGGACTTAAGTTCATAATAAGTCATAAGCATGAGAAGTTGTAGTTAATAAGTTGAATAAGTCATTGACTTATGAGAATAAGTCAAAACCTACTTTAAGAATAAGTTGGTGTAATAAGTAACTTGTAATGTTCATGTGTTGGTTAATATCCATTTAGAACGTTTAGTAATGAAGCTTTGCCGGAATTCACACGATTGGACAATTATCGTTGAATTCGTGAATTCTCGGAATGTAAGTCATATTTTGATATTGAGTTTGGAAACAATGGTTTTCAATGGAGACAAGTCATATTTGGCATTATAGAGTTGCGGACTCAAAAATGACCGAATTCCGACTTAGAACGAAGAAACGAGCATTGAACGTTCATGAACGTTTATTGTTTTTGTTAAAAATGAACTAATAGGCGAATTTTTAGGAAACGAAGTCAAATAGATAAAATTCTTGTATAAACGTGTAGAGTATGTAATTTGTGAACCGTAGGCTTTTGAACGAGCCATTTCGGACTTATAGCGAAGAAGTTATGCGTCCGGGATGTTCACAAAATTTAAAATCTGCAAAAAATTTCTAAGGCACAGAGTTGGCTCCGCGGCTCCAACCCAAGGCCAAATGGTGGCAGCCAAATACCATGCAGATGTCAAGAGTATTGCTAATTCGTCTTGCACACGAGATGAAGAGCTAAGTGTGGCGCCGCGGCGTCAGTCCTAGGGTTTCGATAGACAAGAATGTTTACAAGTATAGAATGAAAGATAACTCATTAGCAATGAACTAAGGTATAAATATAACATTGTTAAAGCATTTTTAGACACTTAATGTATGATGATTAAAGGTTAATAATCAATTGAAGATGAGCGTAATGAGAACAACGTAATGTGCTAAAGCCATTTGTAGAAATTTGTTGACCAAGTTGATTATGAATCCAATGGTTTGCAATACCGATTATGGGTTATGTAATTACTTAATGAACATGATAAGACCTTTCCTAAATCACTGTTATAGTGATGACTTTAGGAATTTAATGTTGTTTAATGAGTAGTTAAACGATGAACGTAAAGTATAAGGAACGTGAACTATATTCAATAAAGATAATGACTATAACGTTGAGAGTTATAACTAAAAGTTGTTAAGTAATACGTGAACATAAATGGTATGCAATAAAGTGTACTTAACAAATGACGATCGAGTTTCGATTAATAACGTAAGAATGTTAGTAAGCCGTTAGGAAGGATGATTAACTCGAAATGAGTTCCATTAATGAAGTAAATCCACGTAAGACATAGAAGAGAAAGAAGTTGGTAAGGAGTATGTAAAGATATTGGCAAGCCGGAACCAATAGTAACAAATCTAATGTGTAATTAGATTGAGAAGACGGGTAAGATTCGTTAGGAACCATGTATGTTCATTCATGATCTAATGTGGTATGTTATGTGGTTATGTGTTGTAGAGACCGTAAAGACTGAAAGAAAAGTTGTAATGATATCAGAAAGTATTTGAAGGCAAGTTTTCTTAAACGCTTGTCTAACCTTCGTGTTAGCCAAGTTTTCTGTGATTCATGCTATGAGATGCATGAACTATTTTACTAAAGGGTCGATGACAGTTTTATCTTGGCTAGACTAATCTTGAAGAGTTGATTGATTTATTTACAAGTCTTTCAATATAGAATTGCTAACGCTATCCTACTCTAATTGTTTGGTACGGATTCAAGGTAAGCTTGAGTATGAATAAAAAAATGTATTTTTTTCATCGATTATTCGATGGGCACGCGAGGTTGCCAAAACTTAAACGTACATACGTTTAACATGATGTAGTGTTGATCAACAGAGAGTACTATGGGCTGATCACCCAAAAATGCTCGTAAGATATGTCGGACTTACGGACTTAGTGTCGGGTTTTCCTTTTCAAAGAAATTATGAACTGCTCATGGTCTTGAGCCAGAATTGATGTTTTACTGAATATTGTTATTGTAAAATGTTTTGAAGGAAAAGAATGCTATTTTGAATTATTGATAGTACTTCATAACTATTATCCAATTATTGAAGATATACGATTCCTATGTTTTAAGCATGTTATTTTAAAAGAAATTATTGTACTTGCTGAGCTTGTTATGCTCACTCTTGCTTGAACCATATGAATACAGCTAGGACCAAACGAACCGAGGGATCTGACAAGGATAGAGGCAAGACGAAGCTGAACGATTAGTTTACCTTGTAATAAACTAGTAAGTTGTATATATCATAGAATGATGAACAAAGAATGTAATGGTTTTAGAACCTAGGAACGAGATGTAATATTATTAATGTAATAAGAATGTCGTTGATACACACATTTTGATGTCATTTGAATAGAATGAATGTATAGTTATGAGTATCGTGTAGAACCATCTATTGAGTTGGAATATACCCGGATTTGGGGGCGTCACATTAATTGAGGAGGTGCAATGCCTAATTGACCATAATGCCCTCACTTTGGATAGCCTATAAATAGGAGAGTTGGTTGATCATTTCTCATTGTTCAACTTTCATCCAAAACAAAGTAACTTATTGGTTAGAGAGAATAAGCACTTTTAAAGCCAAATCAACATTTTGCTAGATTTCAAAGAAGAAGACTTTAGTCATCAAAGGTAAATGATCTTATGATCTATTAGTCTATCTATACAATAATAAGATTGATAGAGAAATGTGATTGTATGCTAAGAACCTATAAGAAGTCATTGATGAATGAACTTAAGCCGAATAAGTTGAATAAGTAACTTGAACCTAAATAAGTTGATAAACTTGTACAAAACTTATCATATGTTTGTCATATGATGTTAGTATGTTCAATATAGTATGAGAACATTGATTGATGGACTTAAGTTCATAGTAAGTCATAAGCATGAGAATAGAAGTTCATAAGTTAAATAAATTATTGACTTATGAGGATAAGTCAAAACCTACTTTGATGATAAGTTGGTGTAATAAGTAACTTGAAATGTTTATGTGAAGATTAAAATTCATTTTGAATCATTAGTAATGAGGTTTTGCCGGAATTCACACGATTAGACGATAATCGTCGAATTCGTGAAATTCTCGAAATAGAAGTCTTATTTTGTGTTTGAAGTCAGAAACATTGGTTTTCGATGGAGACACGTCATATTTGGCATTATAGAGTTGCGAACTCAAAAATGACCGAATTCTGAATTAGAACGAAGAAACGAGCGTTGAACGTTCACGAACGTTTATCGTTTTCGTTAAAAATTAACTAATAGATGAAATTTTAGCAAACGAAGTCAAATAGATAAAATTCTTGCATGAACGCATAGAGTATGAAATTTGTGAACCGTGGACTTTTGAACGAGCCAATTCGGACTTATAACGAAGAAGTTATGCGTCTGGGAGTTTCGCCAAATTTGCAAAAGCTATAAATTTTCTATAGGCCTGAGTTTGTATGCATGGCCAACGAAAGGCAAATGGTGGCACCGCTGCGTGGCAGACACAGTGTCATTACCTCTCGCAGAGTCGTATGCGGTGCGAAAAGGAGAGTTATGTGTGTGGTGACTGACGCCTTGATCTAGGGTTTAAACAGACAAGAATGTTTACAAGTATAGATCGAAAGATAACTCATTAGCAATGAACTAAGGTATGAATATAACATTGTTAAGGCATTGTTAGACACTTAATGTACGATGATTAAAGGTTAATAATCAATTGAAGATGAACGTAATGAGAATGACATAATGAAAAGCCGGAACCAGTAAATAACAAATCTAAGTCAGGATTTAGATTGAGATGAAGGGTAAAATATAATAGTATGCATACTTGATTATATGTGACCTAATGTGGTACATTATATGATAATGTATTGTAGAGACTTAGAGACTTAAAGTGTACGTGTGATAATCAATAAGCAGATGCTGAAGGCAAGTATTCTAACCCTTGTTCTAGTTCAGTCTGGACAAGCTTTGAAATTCATGTATTTTTCTCATGAAGTCTTGTATGAAGAAGTCAAAGCCAATTCTTTCGGCTAGACTTATATTATGATTCTATCAAGCATGATTAATGTTACTGAGTTATATTGGTGTGGTTTTCAATCGAAGACTGAGTATGCTAAAATGTTTTCGTCGTTTAACGATAGGCACGTGAGGTTGCCACAACTTAAACGTATACACGTTTAATGAATGTAGTGTTGATCAACATAGAGTACTATATGCTGATCACCTAGACGTGCTTTCGTAAGTAATGTCGGACTTACGGACTTAGTCTTGGGACGTCCTTTTCAAAAGAACTTATGAAATGCTCAAGGTCTTGGACCGGAGGCGATGTTTTCTTGAATATTGTTGTTGTAAAAGCGTTTTGAATGAAAAGAAGTGCTATTTTGAATTATCGATAGTACTTCATAACCTCTTAGATTATTGAAGATATATGAGTTCTATGTTTCAAACATGTTGTTTATTAGAATTGTAGTACTTGTTGAGCTAGTCATGCTCACTCTTGCTTGAACCATATGAACACAGCTAAAATCGAGCGGACTGAAGGCTCCGGCAAGGATAAAGGCAAGGCGAAGACGAACCCTTAGTATACTTATGTAATAGTATAGGGTGAACAATTATAATATGTTTGATATTATGACAAGAACAAATGTATGGGTTATAAAGAACCTGGGCGAATGTAATATTATTTCTAATATATAGAAGACATATTCGTTCTTTTAAAACTTTTCAATTAAATGTATGTGTGAATGGTAGTACTGTGTAGCACCATTTGTCGGGTTAGAAGATACCCGAATTTGGGAGCGTCACAGGTTGGTATCAAAGCATTAGGTTATAAAACTTAAGGGGGGATTTAAAAAACCTTAAGTCATAACCTTAAGAGAAGTCAAAGAAGCACAAGAAGAAAATAACCTTATAAAAAAATGCATTATGATTATGTTATGTGTTTTTATTATTCTACTGACGTGTACTAATCAACTTAATTATTTTGTGTAGATGTCAGGAGTAAACGGATTGTATGTAGATGGTCAAGCCATTAGTGAAGAATCGGTGAACCAAGTAGAGGTTTTACCGAACCCCATAGCAGTAGATCCGGATGTGGTGATTATTGAGTCTGGAGACTCAGATGATGCTGACTACATGTCAGTATTCGATGGGATGATAGAGGAGGAAGTGGAGACAGTGTCTTTTAATCCAGTAGCTATAGCATCAGAGATAGCTCCTGGGGGGTCGATGATGTCTCTGTTCATGTCGGTATTGGATAGAAATATCCATTACTGTCAGGAGGTCAAGGAGCTGAAGGCAGAGCTCCAAGCTGTCATAGAGGACAAAACTGATGTTGAGTCCATGTGGGAGCAGGAGCACGATGAAATGGTTTTGGCCAAGGACAAGGTCCATGAGTTGAAACATGATGTCTTTGAGCTCAAGGAGGAGCTAAAGACCAAACTGTAGAAGTACTATATCCATAGGAGTTATCACACAGATTTTTTGCAGCAGGTAGCTGGTTATCCTGCAGAGGTAGGGCAGACGCAGATACTATCAACCGTGATATCATTGTCGGTCTTGCCAAGGCAGATTTCAATAATGTCTTAAGGCAGATGTAGACTAGTAGTAGCTAGAGTAGTTTCAGTATGTAAATATTTTGTAATTAGTAGTGACGTAAAGCCCTCTTTGTATAGGGAAGGGTAGTCTTTTATAAATCCCAATTTTTGAAAAGTAATAGCGGGAAAGTAATGTAATCAGCTCAGGCTGTGTAATATAACCGATGTAGTATTATACTACAATGAATGAATAAATATAAGCCTTTTATGGAAAACAATGAGTAATGGATGTTGGAGTTATTGTTTAATATTAAATGATAACTAATAAAGAAAGGAATAATAATGAAATGTGTTTATTGTACCAGCAAATGCCGCCGAGAAGAGTGCAACGTAATCAAGGTGCTAATGTGAATCAACCGGAGGGAGGTCCAGTTAACCCAATGCAGGAGTTTGTTAACCTGTTAATAGCTGCCTTTAATAGAATAGGGGCTAATATTCCCGTAAATCTAAGAGTAGCACGAGCTACTGCCTTTAAGGATTTTAAGAGTGTGGGTCCACCGGAGTTCAAAGGAACTATGGACCCTATTGAAGCCCAAACATGGGTTAAGGAAATAGAGAAGGAATTTGTGATAGCAAATATCGACGAGGCCCAAAAGGTTGCCTTTGCAACCTATATGATGAAGGGAGAGGCCAACTTTTGGTGGGAAGTCAATCAGGCTAGGGTCGGGATAGCGAATCTGGCGTGGGAGAGGTTCAATGAGATATTCTTCAAGAACTACTTTCCCACGAGCATGCAGGGAAGGATGGAGATGCAGTTTCTTGAGTTGAAACAAGGGGACATGACGGTTCCCCAATACGCCGCCAAGTTTAATGAACTGGCGAGGTTCGCTCCACACCAAGTGGATACCGAGATTAGGAAGGCACGATGGTTCGAGCAGGGCTTAAAACCCTGGCTCTATAACCGTATTTCGGTGTTCCAAAGTACTTCTTTTGGAACCATTTTAGGGAAGGTGATAATCTCCGAGGGTGGTAGTGAGGCTCTGAGTCAATACCACAAGGACAAGAAGAGTAAGGGGAAAGTAGATGGGGGAGTAAAGATTGAGGGAGCCAGTGGTAGTGGCGAAGGACAAAAGAGGAAGACGTTCAGCTCTGGGAATACTGAAGTTAAGTTAGGAGATCTGAAGAGGAGAATGGAGGCTTACAAGACCTGTGGGAAGACTCACTTAGGAGTTTGTCTCAAGGGGAAGGCCGTCTATTACAACTGTGGACAGGAGGGGCACATTGTGCCTAACTGTCTGAGTCCAAAGAAGAATCACGGATCATTTGTGTGTGGGTCAACCGACCACATAGCAAAGAACTGCCCAAAGAAGGGGACGGACGGGAACCGGGGAATTAATAGCAGTAAGTTAGCTATTAGTGGTCCAACACAGTCGGGTAGGCTAATGGGTCGTACCTTTAATATGACAGTCCAAGATGCAGTTGCATCAAGGGACGTCGTCGCAGGTATTATTTCGATCAAAGACATAAATGCTTACGTGATGTTTGATTCGGGTGCTACTTGTTCGTTTATAGCATGCGATTTTGCTAGACGATTAGGATTACTTCCCGAAAAGTTGCCTATACCTTTAAATATTAAGGTGGCAAACGAAGAAATAATTCCTATTGAAGATGTTCATAGGAGTTGTTGCGTAGATATACAGGGTTGTAAATTATCGGGAGATTTGTTACCGATAAAGTTAGGAGAATTCGACGTAATTCTCGGAATGGATTAGTTAGTGAACCATGGGGCAATTATAGATTGTCAAAAGAAATGTGTGAACATTAAAACGTTAAAACAACCTCAGGTAGTATTTTACGAGAATAGATCGTCGGGACGTTCGTGTTGTCTAACCATGACACAAACTAGGAAATTACTGTGGAAGGGATGTGTAGGTTACCTGTGCCATGTTGTTGATACCCAAATAGTGGTAGCAACCATAGAACAAATATCTGTAATGAGAGAATTCGTCGATGTATTTCTGAGAGAATTACTGGGTCTTCTGCCGGATAGAGAGACAGAGTTTGTAATAGACATCGTGCCAGGAGCAGCACCAATTTCCAAGGCACCTTATCGTATGGCGCCAGTGGAGATGAAGGAGTTGATGGTGCAGTTATAAGAATTGTTGGACATAAAGTACATTCAACCAAGTGTTTCGTCGTGGGGAGCACCAATACTATTTGTTAAGAAGAAGGATGGATCGTTAAGACTGTGTATCGACTACCGAGAGTTGAACAAGTTAACGATAAAGAATAAATATCCATTGCCCAGGATCGATGATCTCTTTGATCAGTTGAAAGGGGCTAAGTATTTTTCAAAAATAGATTTAAGAACGGGGTATCACTAGTTGAAGGTTAGGAAGGAGGATGTACCAAAGACTGCATTCAGAACTCGTTATGGTCATTACGAGTTTCTGGTGATGTCATTTGGGTTGACAAATGCACCAGCTACATTTATGGATATGATGAACAGAGTGTTCAAATAATATTTGGACAAGTTCGTCGTGGTGTTTATTGATGATATTCTAGTCTATTCTAAGATGCCAGAAGATCAAGCTAAACACCTAAGATTAGTGTTGGAGACACTAAGAAAGGAGAAGTTGTACGCAAAATTCAATAAATGTGAATTTTGATTGGAGAAGGTACAATTTTTAGGTCATGTTATTGACCATGAGGGGATCTCAGTAGATCCAGTGAAGGGGGAAGCCGTGATGAATTGGGAACAGGAAAAAATGTTGATTGAGGTACGGAGTTTCCAAGGGTTAGCAGGTTACTATCGGAGATTCATCCAGGATTTTTCGAAGATAGCTACTCCGTTGACTAACTTAACGAGGAAGACGGTGAAATACGCTTGGACTGACAAGTGTGAGGACAGTTTTGAAGAACTGAAGAAGAGGTTGAGTGAAGCGCCTGTTTTGTCATTGCCCGATGACACAGGAAATTTTGTAGTTTATAGCGATGCTTCGCATAGAGGACTTGGTTGCATGCTTATGCAACATGGCAAAGGTCATGCGTATGCATCTAGGCGATTGAAGGATTATAAGAAAGCTTACCTACTCATGATGCGGCTGGCCGTAGTAGTTTTTTGCTTTCTAAAGATATGGAGACATTATCTTTATGGAGAAAAATGTGAGATATACACGGACCACAAGAGTCTAAAATATATCTTCACACGTAAAGAGTTGAATATGAGGCGAGGAGAGATAGTGGAGTTGATAAAGGATTACGATTGTGAAATCCTCAGATCACCTCGAAAAGCTAATGTAGTTGCTGACGCGCCTTAAGTAGCAAGGGTCGAGAAAGCGTTGTCTTTGTTAATGGCTCAAACCGAAAGTTAATAATGAGATGGCTAGGATGGAGTTGGAAGTGAAGTCGCCAAGTGAAGTAAGACAAATGTTGTTTCTGATCGAGATGCAATCTACCATCGTAGAGAGAGTTAAGGAGGTGCAACTCAAAACCGATGAGTATGATGGGATGAAGGAGCTACCGCCAATGAAAAAGATATTAAGTATAGTCTTGATAATGAAGGATTATTAAAATTTGAAGGAAGAATTTGGGTTCCGAATGAGACGGAATTAAAGGAGCAGGTGTTACAAGAGGCTCATAGTTCGAGGTTTTCGATTCATCCTGGTAGTACTAGGATGTATGAAGACTTTCGATAGAGTTTTTGGTGGCCGAACATGAAGAGAGAAATAGCAGAGTACGTGAGCAGGTGCTTAACTTGCCAGAAAGTTAAGGCCGAACATCAACGACCAAGTGGCTTGTTACAGTCATTAGAAATTTCGGAGTGGAAGTGGAAGAATATCACGATGGATTTTGTGGTAGGACTTCCGACTACAACCAAAAGGTATGATGCGATTTGGGTAATAGTGGATCGATTGACGAAGTCGGCTCACTTTTTGCCAATTAGGGTTTAAGTATAACTTAGACCAATTAGCTAGACTTTATGTTAAAGAAATAATTTCCAGACATGGAGTACCTGTATCGTTTTTGTCAGATCGTGATCCACGATTCACTTCGAACTTTTGGAGGAGTCTACAAGAGCAGTTAGGAACGTAGTTAAAAATTTGAAATCTGGCGATCATCCACAAGCGGATGGATGAGAAAGCGAGAGAACAATTCAGACGTTAGAAGATATATAAAGTCACATACTTCCATCTTTCTTCTTCACGAATAGAACAGGAGCACCCCAAGGAGACGTACTAGGACGAATCAAACCGATGTCTAACAATTCCTGTAGTTGGGTTTTTAACTCCTGAAGTTCAATAGGAGCCATTCGATACGGGGCTTTGGAAATGGGTTTTGTACCGAATTCAAGGTCGATACAAAATTTAATTTCACGCTCTGGGGGTAGGCCAGGAAGTTCTTCAGGGAATACGTCAGGAAATTTATTAACAATAGCAATATCATTTAAGACTGACGTATTTTTGTTTAAATTTGTGACATGAGCTAAGAAAGTTGGACATCCATTTTTTTAATAAACGAATAACTTTATGGCTTAAGATGATAGTGATTGACTTTAATTTTTTGGTTGCTTGAATTCACATAATAGGTTGGTTAGGAATATGAAAGCTAACAACCTTACGAAAATAATCAATTTTAACATGATGAGTAGTCAACCAATCAATTCTTAAAATCACATCGAATGCAATTATTTTTAAAGAAATAAAATCGACAGGTAACGTGCGGTTACCGATTTGAATCAAATAAGACTTATAAACAGTTGATGTAATGAAGGTTCCTCCCAACGGAGTTTCAACCGATAAGTCAAAGTTTAATTTCTCCAGAGTCAAATTTAAACGTTGAGCGCAAGTAGGAGAAATAAAAGAATGGGTAGAGCCGGTATCAAATAAGGTATAAGCTTCGCAAGAGTTTATGATTAGCTTACCCGTGATCACCTCGTTCGGATTCCTTGCTTTTTGGGAGGTTACGACAAACGCTCTCCCTTGAACTACCGGTTTTGTCTTGTCTGGGATGACCTTTGATGCCTCCATCCCAGCTGGACTTGACTTTGGTACACGAGAAAATCGGGCTAGGTGACCTTCTCTTCCACAATTGTAGCATGCTTTGGACTGCTGCGTGCTGGTTTGATGATTTGTCCCTCCCTCGCATTTGTAACATCTGACCGTGCCGTTCTCCTTCCTTAACAACAAAAGTCTTTGGTGACGCGTCTTTTCATCATTATTGAATCTCCTCTTCTTGAAATTTCCACTTCTATTATCTTGGCCATGATTACCACCAGAGTGGTTACCATTTCTTGCATGTTCATTCCCTCCACGTTTGTTGTCACCGCTTCGATGACTGCTACCACTAGTATTATCAACTTGTCGGTTGCTCTCTCTTAGTTGGGTTGACTCATTATCACGCTCTAATAACTGAGCCCTATTTATAACATCTGAATACAAACACGATTTTTGAGAAATGAGGTATTGACATATTTTGGGTCTCAAACCTCGTAGAAATATTTGTGTCATTCTCTCCTCATTATCAACCAAATGGGATGCGAACCGGGACAACTCGGCAAACTTAACCTCGTATTGTGACACGGTCATATTATTTTGCTCTAACTTGATAAACTCCACCTCCTTCATGTGACGAATACTTTCAGGAAAGTACTTGTCATTGAACAGCTCTTGGAACTTCTCCCAAGACATTTTGAGTGTGGTGGGCTGAGTATGCTTTACCTATTCCCACCAGTAATCTACTTCTCCTCTCAACAAGAAGGTGGCAAAGGGAACCTTTTGCTCCTCGGAGCATCCCAAGATATTAAATATCTTGGTGATCTACTTTATCCACGTCTCCTCCTTAAGTGGTTCTGGATTTTCCCAAAACTCCGATGGTCCCAGCTCCTTGAATTGCTTAGCGGTGACCATATGTGAGTTTCCAGTGTTTCCACCTGTATTTTGAACAGGAGTCGCTCTCGCCTGATGTCTCATGAATTGCATGAAGCCTCTTAACATCCCATCGTTCATCATTTGTCCGGTGTTGTTGTTTACCTGAGGATTATTGTCTTCCTATTGCACATTATCCTGGATATTGATCGTTGGTGACTCAACGGTCTCATGTGCTTCATTTCTTATCTCGACATTTTTAAATGCCATTTTCAAACACTATCACAAAACAAGGGTTAATTTACATGCCACATATTATCCCTATACTCTGACCGACCAATTAAATACCAAATAAACTTAGGTAGGTCATACTAGCGTAGGAATTCCATGTCTCTCCCCTCCTAGTTCTTGTCTCACATCTCAGCCAGGGATCATATCCCTAAGCTTTGATACCAACTGTGATGCCCCCAAAATAGGTATACCTCACCCATCTTGGGTCGCCAAATACATGGTACATAATACAAATACAAACTTAATTATACAACATGAGCTGAGAGTTTTTACACGAATATTGTCTTCTAGACAATATTCAAACTCAAATGGAGTCCTCATTACATTTATTGGCACACTATTTTATAGAATAGTGAGGACTACTATAACACCATCTCGGGCCATGTAAGACCCCAACTTTTTGAATAAAGATGAATTTTCTATAATTATCATTTTTGAGTATTATGGAATGAATTTAATATAATGTTATAGTTGGGGGTAATATTTACAAATTTTACAAAGTATGCAAGTTGTCATATTATATTCGATTGGTCAGGGAATATTCTTTGTGTCGGGGAATATTCGTACGATGGCACAATCATTGGTGGACCCCACAATGGAATTATTGTCGGATTGAGAAAATGACAAAAATATTTTATTAAAAATAACGGCGGAAGTTTTACGAATTATCTTTGTTGAACTACTCAGTAGTAAAAATGCGATGTCTGGCGTACAAGCATAGTAGCTGCATCGATTATTAATGCTTACGTGAGAAGTCACTCGCTTTTGTTCAATTATTGCTATAGTAATTGTTGCATAATATCTCACGTTATTTGATTCAATTATTGTTAATATTTTATATATTATTAAATCAATAATTGAAATAGCGATTATTAATATTATAAATTGCAATATTAATGATGTCAGAAGTTCCGCCAAGGAGAGGTTTGGTCACCTAATTGCGGCGCCAATAGGGAGAAATCCTTATTGGAAAGCCCCTCTTTCACAGGAGCGACACGGTCGATTAATATTGTGAATTATAATAATGATGATAAATGTTGTTAAAAATATTGAGGGATTTTATGAAGAATGTGATGTAAATTTTTCTTATTATTTGGACCCCCCACTTTCCATTTTTTAAAAATTGTCGGTAGAAGTTATCTCATTTTTTTCGTTATATATATATATATATATGTATACATATATATATATATATATATATAAGTATTATATATATATATTATTTTGTTAATGGAAGGTTGGTGGGGGAAATAATGGACGGAAGGTGTATGAATATTATATATATATATATATATATGCAAGTTGGAAAAAAAAAAAGTGGATGGAAGGTGTATTATTATGCAAGTTGAAAAAATAGACGGAAGGAGTATTATTATGGATATTATATATATAATATATTTTATTTTATTTAAAAGATTTTGCTTTAATTATGGATCGTCCGATTAAAGTAAATCAATCTGGACCAGATTCATGGATTGGTTCTTTATTCATTCCATTTTCTATAAATAGAAGCTCATTCCTTCATTATTTTCTTACTTAATTCACTTTGAACTCTAGAGAAAGTTATAAAGAGAAATAAGAAGAGAAGTCTGCTAACTTTCTTTTCCTATATCCAGTTTCTTTTACGGTAAGGGATATTATTCTTTTGTATTCATGAAGAGAACTTCTGTTATTCCATTTCTTATTATTCTGTTGGAATAACCTGTATACGTGGGCTACCCTATACTTGGTGACATTCTTCTATTATTATGTCTTTATTATTATTCTGTTGGAACATCTTGTCTGTGTGTTTTACACCGGACCTGGTTCCATCTTTATTATTATTCTGTTGGAACATCACATGCGTGTGTTTTACAGGACTGGTTAAAATCTTTATTATTATTACATTGGAATATCACATGCATGTGTTTTACAGGACACGGTTAAAATCTTTACTTATTATTACATTGGAACATCCAGCCGATTGTGAATTTCACACGACTGGTTCCGTTATTATTATTCTACATTGGAATAACTCGCTCTACATGTAAGTACCGCATGCATGGTGATTTCTTTTGTTATTCCATTCGTTATTTTACTCATTTGGTTAAAATTTTGACTTCTATACTCTATGAAATTAGTGGAATATCCTTGATATTTGCGCTTCATCCAAAGATCTTTTCATGGAAATATTCTTCCGAGCATTCTTGAATTTTTACTTTACAAAGAAGTATCATGTTGACAATTTGGGCGTTATTAGTTCTGAATAACTTAATTCTTGAACTTGTTTTATTGAATTCTTATATCATTGTCATCATCCTTATGTTTATATTTTTGAAAGTCATCTGTATTTTGTAGTGCATAGATGGACTTGGTATGATTATGACCAGGGATTATTCGGTATAATCATGACCGTAATGTTACAAATGATGTGGTAAAAGTCCTCATTGGCCCGTAGTGCATTGATGGACAATTATTGGCATGATCATGACCATTGATGAATACACAAATATCCTTGGCCCGTAGTGCATGGAATTTGTGTTCGGGACCCTAATGAATATCCTTGGCCGTAGTGCAGGGATGATGTGCATTATTTATTTAGCTGAGTCTCAGCGATAAAAGTGATGAAAAACTTTTTAAATCATAAAAGATAGTAGATTTTATTCTCTACTTGATTCTTTAAATGGATTGCTTGTTCCGCTGTAGTTGAACTTGATGTCTATTGTATTTTATCAGTTTAACATTGTGGAGAACTAATGATAATTTATTCTGCATTATCTTAGTCATAATATTTCTTGCTGCGCTAGTTGAGCTCACCCTTTCTTTCATTGTTCTCTTCAGGAAATGAGAACGTAGCTGGGACGAGTCGGGGAACGGAGTGACAATAAATGTAATGAGGACATATTCTGAGAGTGGATATTCTCTAGAAGATAGTATTTGTATTTAAACTCACAGCTCTCTTGTTGTATAATTAAGATTGTATTTATATTTTGTACCATGTATTTGGCGACTCAGAATAGGTGATGTATACCTATTTTGGGGGGGTCACAGGCTATCACTCCATTCCCCAACTAGTTCCGGCTACGTTTTCATTTCCTAAAGAGAACAATGGAAGTAAAAGGGTGAGCTCAACTAGCCTAGTAAAAAATATTATGACTAAGATAATGCAGAATAAGTTATCATTAGCCTTCAATAATGTTAAACTGATAGAATATAATAGACAACAAGTTTAACTGCAGCGGAACAAGAAATCCATTAGAAGAGTCAAGTAGAGCATGATATCTACTATCTTCTATGATTTAAAAAGTTTATCATTAACTTTATCGATGGGACTCAGCTTAATAAATAAATCACATCATCGAATCATTCCTGCGCTACGGGCCAAGGATATTCATTAGTATGACGTCCACAAATTATTCCTGCACTACGGGCCAAGAATATCCGTGTAATCATCAATGGTCATAATCATACCGAATTATCCCTTGTCATAATCATACCAATCAACAGTCCATCTATGCACGTAAGCCAAAGATGAATTTCTTCACAATATAAGCATGAGGATGATGACAATGATATAAGAATTCAACTAAAAAAAAGTAAATGATAAATTTTTAAAGATTTATAATTTAATTTATCCTGAATTTAGTAATGTCCAAATTTTCAACATGATACTGCTTTGTGGAGTAAAATTCAAGAATAATATCCATGTATCAAAAATAATTTGGACAAAAAAGAAATAAATTTTTCAGTGAATAGTACCCCGTGAATAGTACCATGTGAATAGTACTTCGAGAATAGTATCCCGTGAATAGTACCCCAACATGAAAAGTGCCTCAAATACCCGAGTGAATAGTAACACATGAATAGTACCCCGGCATAAAAAGTGCCCCGAATACCTGAGTGAACAATATTTGAGTGAATAGTAATCAGGTGAATAGTAACTCGTGAATAGTACCCTGTGATAGTACTTCGGATGAAAATATTGATATTTAATAAGAAATTTCATATCAATATTCCAATAAAATGATATTGGATGAAGCGCAAAACTCAAGGATATTCCACTAATTTCAAGGATTATAGAAGCAATACTTACCGTAGTAAGTTTAGATTTAAGAAAATGAAAAGAATTAACATACGAAAACTGCAAATAGATTTTCACCTGTCATACGGTACGTAATCCGCGTAGATAGGTTATTCTGACATACTAAAGGATGAATACAAAAAATAGTATTCCTTATGAATACGAAAGAAATAATACCCCTTACCTTAGTAGAAAGTTGGATACTGCAAAAGTGAAGTAGCAGAATACTCTTCTTCTTGCTCTCTATAGTTTCTCTCTTTATAGTGTCTCTTGTGAATCTCAGTGAATTGGTGAGAATGAAAGAAGAATTAAGCTTCTATTTATAGGAGAATGGACTAAATAGTAACTAATTCACGAACAGTCCAGATTGATTCACTATTAGAACGGACGGTCCATATTGATTACTATTAAAACCACAACCAACGGTCCAAATTGATTTACTTTTAAAACCACCACCGACGGTCCAGGTTGATTTATTTTTAAAACCACCACCGACGGTCCAGATTGATTTACTTTTAAAACCACCATCAATGGTCCAGATTGATTTACTATTAAAACCACCATCAATGGTCCAGATTGATTTACTATTAAAACAACCATCAATGGTCCAGATTGATTTACTATTAAAACCACCACCAATGGTCCAGATTGATTTAACTTATTACACTTTAGTACCCCCAAAGTTTTCTAAGTTTGCATTATTTCCCTCTAACTTTTGTAATTTACTTATCTTCAATAAACACATTCTTAATACTTCAACAATTATTCATCATTAATATTATAACTCACAATATTTAACAAGCAGATCGTTCTCAGGAAATAGGGAGCTTTCCAATAAGGATTTCTCCCTATTGGCGCGCAATTAGGTGACCAAACCTCTCCTGGACGGAACTTTCTAGACATTATCAATATTGCAAATAATAATATGAATAACTTTGTTGTCTCAATTATTGATTTAATAATATAAAATATTATGCAGATGATAATGTGACAATAATTGAATCAAATAACGTGAAATACTATGCAAAAATTACTATAGCAATAATTGAGTATAACTGAGTGACTTCTCACGTAAGCTTCAATAATCAATATTGTGTGCTACTGCAACCACGTGTATTACTGTACTTTTACCACTGGGTAATTCAACAGTTTAACGGTAAAACTTCCACCATTATTTTTTTTAAAAGATATTTCTGTCATTTTCTAACTACAACAATACTTCCGCTGTGGGGTCCACCAATGATTGTGTCGTCGTACGAATATTCCCTGTTAAAACAAATATTCCCCGACCAATCGAATATTCACTGACACAACGAATATTTTATATCAACTTGCTTACTTTGTAAAATTTTCCAAATATTACCCACAACTATAACATTATATCATATCCACACTATAATATTCAAAAATATATTTTGAGAAAAATTATTCTTTATTCAAGAAAGTTGGGGTCTTGCACTGCGCCTCAGTACAATTATGGTGCAGCTACACCGTGCCAGGTTCAGGTGCAGAAGCAGACTCTGTTTTGCAGAGTCTTAGCTAACTTGATTTCCCTTGACTCAAACATGTTCCAAGCCACTACTAAAGTGTTCATACATGCTAGTAAACTTCCTAAACACCTTATAACATGTTTACTCATATCAATTAACAAATGAATTCAAGAAATTTCAAGAATCAAACAAACCCATCTCAAGAACATAATTAGAAATTATACCTTCTTGAGCTTGAATTGGACCTCCTACACTCTGAATATACTTCTAGCTCAGCACTTAAACTCAGACAATTAGACTATCAAGCAACTTCTATCAACACCAAAAAATTGAATTTAAGCTTTCATTTATAGAAGAAGCTTGGACTAGACAATGGCATTACACAAGATTGGAGTCCATGGTGTAAAGGGAGGAAACAAAAATTATTAAGGAGTTGTTCAACAACTCCATACCGACCACATTGCTAGCAAATGATCACCTATGATTTAGCCACTTGGAGAATACGTAAAGAAAGTTTAGGACACTGTTTATTGTACTTAGTGACACTCAATTTGGGACAAGAGAGAAAAATCTCAGCATTTGGTCATGTAAAGCTTGGTTTAATCCTTTTAATTCCCATAATGTAATATTAAGGTACAATTGTTACCATATTAGGAATTTAAAGATAAGTTTTATACTCACATCATATAATCCACGTACATTAAATACATGCATTAAAATAACACAGTTAGGTATTAATGTCCGGGTAGTCCTATAATTATATCTACCACTCTCATAACCACATTATAACTTTATTTAATATTAATGTTTATTTAAAACATTGAATTCCTTTCTCAGATTCTAGAATACCCAGATAATTAATCATTTATGCATTACAACTTCATATGATACCATGGTGTTGCTAGGTACTTCATTTCATTTCAATATACTCCTATCATATGGTTTTATTTATGTCACCCATATAACATTAATGTCCCAATTCAGTGCTACAGTAGAAAGTAACCAACTCCAACTGATCACTGGCGCAGCTGCGTCGTACCCTGACAGTGCCAAGACTGGTTTAGCTTCAAGCCAGTGTCAACCTTTATCACCATATTTGTTTTACATGACATGTATTACTGCCGACATGAGTGATATTGCAAATCTAAGAGTGTATTCATTCCTCATGTGAAATCACATAATCATACCCGATTAATCTTCCTAATTCTCTTTTATCTCACTTAGTGAATTTTCTCATTTCACATTATGCTACACAAGGCATAATTATGTGAACTTAGTAATTAATAGTTCACAACATTATAATAATATAATCTCACATAATAATATTATTCTTAACATTACATCTTATAATATGGGCATAATGTAATATCATTACATTATAGGTTCTCATAGCTTATATACTAGCACTAATTTAATGGTCTTTATTCATAACCAATCTATTACCCTCCTATGGTCATTACACAAGGGGCAAAGAAGAGTTGGTGGCTAACTCCCACCAACTACTACTATTCGTTGTACCCTAGCCATTGGGCTAACCATCATTGCTATCATATGAGCTATCTAGCAAGCTATTTAACTCCAATTTTATACATTTCTAAGGGTCGTGGGAGTGGTCTATTACACCATGTTACATTTTATTATTTCACTTGTACATAATGCTAACATACTAGTCTTTATACATATCTATTCAAATACTCCACTTATACATCCATATATGTATATAGATGTATACATGTATCCCTATGCGTCCTTAATACCCATTACTTGAATTTTAATTTCACAAACTGATTCAACAGGCCGGCATTGTGACACCCCCAAATCTAGGTACTTCATTCCCACAAGATTTGGTGCTCACTATCCAAACATTCATACTATCTACCCAAACAAATAATATTTAAATCATAAACCCTTCCCTTAAATAGGGTTACATTCAAAATTAATCCCAGGTTATCTAACCTTTACACATCAATCAAGTGCGAAAATAAAATTTATTACATCACATCATTATTAAAAAGTCTGAGATCATCATAATAAATAAAAGTACAAATCAACATCACTTGTACAATTTTCCCTTTCCTTTGCTAGTTAAAGGTTCATCTACCTTCTCCACTTTGGCTGCAATGAGTATATAAACATGCAAGAGTGAACAAAACAATTTCTCACTTGATATAATACAGAATCAACATGAAAATAACAATAATAACTGCCAACAAATAGGCTCATCAAAACTGAATAGTACTCTATCAATGATAATCAGGAACTGGAATCCAAAATATGGAATATATATAACTGAGGGTCATAAGACCATGAACTATGTCCACAGTTGCGAGTAATCTTTCAACTCCAACTTTAACGGTCATAAGACTATAAGGACTCCTCATACTTAGGTGGATCAGCCCTTCGTACAATGTATTGTGCACAAACATTTTTAACGCTACGCGTAAGTTATCCCCTAATAATAGTAGGGTTGTTCATCTCAGTATTTAGAGTACAAGTCCACACCAAAGAAAGTTTGGTTTGGATAAGCTTTCAAGGGTAATTTGAAGTTTAACGAACATCAACTAGAGGACTAGTTGAATCAATAGTGTTTGATAATTACAACATAACATAGAACAATTGAGAATCATAAATGAACTGATTATACATATTAAACTCATGCTTGAAATAACTATAGAGCATAAGTACTCAACAAAATGAATAAAGTGATAAACCTTTGCTTGAACAGAAAATAAGCTAAGGTTATAGTCTTATAACATTAGAAATGAAATTACTAAACATACATTCACTGATAGCAAGCTGGAAACTAAAAACTTGCCCAACATGGTATTAATTCATGCAAGGATTAAAAACAGTTCAATAATAGAGATGAGAGTTCAAACTGTGTTCATCATATAAGAATATAACTCAAGAACTTGCTTAATCAGAAACAAGTTAGAATGAATCAACAAAAATGAGAATTCAAATAACATTAGAGTTAAACTTTGCTCGAATGAACTCTAGGGACAATTGACTTATTCAATCAACAGTTGAAATAGAAAGCTTGCTCAATCAAAGAATAAAGCTACATAATGTAATAATGGAACTAGCTCAATGAAATTAAAGAATAAGGAAACTTTCTCAATGTAAAAGATAGAGTTTAGAAACCTGCCTCGAGCGTAAGCTACAATATTAAACTCACGTTCACCTATACATTGGTTTAGAACCACATTATCTATTAGATATGCTAACATATCATAACATGTACACTTCTATCTAAACGTATCATTTTAACACAAGTCTCTCATTACCATTTACATTTCAGAAATTCCAAGTGTTATACTTCGCAACACTTATCTAACGTTTAGTGTATATACTAAGTTATCACATAACGCGTTCTCGATTTACTAATCACTTTTAAAATTTTGAATTCATAATCCACATAACATGACCCTATTTAACCTTGTTGTTACATGTTGAACACATTACCTTAACCTTAAGGTAAGCTACAAAGGACGAACAAAGTCTGCAAAACAAACAAACTTCAGTGTCTGAAAATGGGCATTCGCGCGGCCGCGCGAGTTTTGATGGGGATGCCGCGCGCCCGTGCCCAAGGGCCTCTCGGCCGCGTGACTTACAGAACTCAATTTGCAGACAGAGCTTCGGCACTTTTCTTAAGCCAACTAACACGAATTTCACCCATCTAACAGTGATAATAACACATAAAATAAATATACAACTATCATAGACATGGTTGCTAACACATACAACCACTTAACACAATTTTACAACCACTAAAACTATTTTAATTTCTCAATTTTCATGTTTTCATGAAAACTCAATTTTCTTGACATTCATCCTAAAAATCATCACTGTGAATTCATTACTTGACCAAATCATCTCATTCAAATTACGTTATGCTCATGTCTCAATGAACTAACATATACGAACTTCAATTTATAATTTCACATACGAATTAGCCAATAAAATTGATACTTACTCAAACCACATGAAGAACATAAACACTGACATTATATTTTTCATACTGTCGAACAATTTAGCGTGCAATTTCCTTGTTTGAACATTACTTCAGCATTACAAACATGTATAATCACAATTATCAACTATATATGTCCATAATTCAACAATTGATTTTTACAGAACATAAGAAAATTCTTGGCGTGAAATACATATACACATACATTATCACAGTTATGAACACACCTTTTGTTGCTTGACAAAAATTCTTGCTAAGCACACTGGAATTGACGTGAAAATTCTTAGACTCCTCTCCAATTCTCTCTCAAGTTCTCAATTCTCTGAACTCTAGACTTAGCCAAGTATGCGTGAAGAAAAACTGATATGGCCAAACGTAAGAACAAAATTGCTAATTTTTTTTAATACGCTTACTAATTGTAATAACAGTTACAACATAAACGTATACAATATAAATATATTTTATTTATTATTTTATTTATTTTATTTAAATTTAAAAATTAGAAATTCAAAAGCCATAAGGCTTGTTTGGCAAAAACCCTTTAAATTTTAAAGAATTAAAATACCTTTAAACCTTATTTGGCAAAAAAACTAATTTAAATCCTTTTTAATTTATTTACATAAACACTTTAGTTTATAAATTATAATCACCTATTATTTATTTGGATCTTCATATCCAATATTAATCAATTAAATTAATCACATATTATATTTTAATTAAATATAGCCATTTAGCAAATATCACAAAATTACAATTCATGTTATAATTTTATTTGATAATTTAATATACCATACCATATTAAATTATTAGCCATAATATAACACCTCATGTTATAATACAAATCTCTAAATTATAAATTAATTTAATTTAGAAATTTATCTAATAAATTCAGATTTACAAATATTTATTAACGACCATCATATCAATAATTATTTATTCAACAATAAACACCTCCAAATAAATATTTATATAATTCAATAAATATTTAAATTATAATTTGAAATTTTGGATCGTTACATCATTCCCTCCTTACGAAGATTTTGTCCCCAGAATCACAATTCAAACGATCAAATCGTCACATTCTCCCCTACTTACAAAGATTATGTCCCCATAATCGAAGACATAGACTAAACAGATAACTCAGGGTAATTCTTCATCATATCAGCTTCGAGTTCCCACGTAGCCTCTTCAACGTTGTGGTTCCTCCATATCACCTTCACAGAAGGTATCACTTTATTCCTGAGCACTTGTTCTTTCCTGTCGACTATCTGGATTGGAATCTCTTCATAAGACAAATCTTTACTGAACTGCAACGGTTCATACTCAATCACATACTTGTAATCAAGTTTATACGGTCGCAACATCGACACATGAAAAACATTATGAACATGCTCTAATTCTGGAGGTAAAGCTACTTCGTAAGCCACCTCTCCCACTCTTCACAATATTTCGAAAGGTCCAATAAACCTTGGGCTGAGTTTTCCTTTCTTGCCAAAATGAATTTTCCCCTTCCAAGGAGAGACTTTCAGGAACACGAAACTTCCCGCTTTAAATTCACGATTCTGCCTGTGTTGATCAAAGATACTTTTTTCTCATCGATCTTAAGCGCCTACTACCTTTGCTCGATGAGTTTGACAACTTCAAAGCATCACTTTGAACCACTTCTGGGCCTAACAGCTATCGTTCTCCAACTTCATCCCAGCTTAGTGGAGTTCTGCACTTTCTGCCGTATAACGCCTCGTATGGCGGCATACCAATGCTTGCGTGGTAACTGTTGTTGTATAAAAATTCAACCAACGGTAGATGATCATCTCAGTTTCCTTTGAAATCCATGATGCACGCTCTGAGCATATCTTCAACCGTCTGGATCGTTCTTTCGCTTTGCCCATCGGTTTGCGGATGATATGATGTACTCATCGTCAATTGTGTTCCCATGCATTCCTGTAGTTTCTTCCAGAAATTTGATGTGAACCTCGGATCTCTGTCTGATACAATTAACACTGGAACTCCATGTCTTTGAGACTATCTCTTTAACGTATAGTTTTGCCAGCTGATCAAGATTAAATCTAATCTTTATTGGCAAAAAGTGTGCAGCTTTCGTTAATCTGTCCACTATCACCCATATCGCATCGTATCCTTTCTGAGTCGTTGGAAGACCTACCAAAAAATCCATTGTGATTTGCTCCCACTTTCATTCCGGTATCTCCAATGGTTGAAGTAATCCGCTTGGTTGTTGATGCTCGGCCTTCACTTTCTGACATGTCAAGCACTTTGCAACGCATTCTGCAACATCTCTTTTCATGTTCGGCCACCAAAAATGATGCCGCAAATCTTCATACATTTTCGTACTTTCCGGATGAATTAAATATCTTGAGCTATGAGCTTCCGTCAATATGTCTTCTTTAATATCCTATACTGTTGGAACCCAAATTCGTCCCTCGAATCTTAGCATTCCCGCAGTATCGACCTTGTACTTCACTTCTTTACCCTCAACTACACTTTGCTTTATTTTCTTGCATTCTTCATCCTGTAGCTGAGCATTTTTCACTTTGTCCACCAAAGTTGGACTAGCTTCTATCTGGTATAATTTTTCATTAGATTCTTCTAGAAATTTGATTTCCAGTTCTAGCCTTGCCATTGCTGTAATAAGCTCCTCCTGATCTATTAACAACATCAGTTTTTCTCTGCCTTTCCTACTCAAGGCATCTGCAACCACATTAGCTTTGCCTGGATGATAAAAGATCTCGCAATCATAATCTTTTATCAGTTCCATCCATCTCCTTTGCCGCATGTTCAAGTCCTTCTGTGTGAAAATATACTTCAGACTTTTATGGTCTATGTAGATCTCACATTTTTCTCCATAGAGATAGTGTCTCCATATCTTCAGTGCAAACACCACTGCCGCCAACTCTAAGTCATGAGTCGGATATCCTTTTTCTTAGTCCTTCAGTTGCCTTGATGCATACGCAATAACCTTGCCGTTCTGCATAAAGACACAACCCAAACCTTTGTGTGAAGCTTCACTATACACCACAAAGTTTTCTGTATTATCTGGTAACGACAATACATGTGCCACACTTAACTTCTTCTTCAGTTCTTGAAAACTTTCTTCACACTTCTTTGTCCAAACAAATTTTACAGATTTTCTTGTCAAATTTGTCAACGGAGTGGCAATCTTGGAAAAATCCTGAATAAACCGTCTGTAATAGCCTGCCAAACCCAAGAAACTTCTTACTTCTGATGGAGTTCTTGGTTGTTCCTAATTTATCACTGCTTCAACTTTTGATGGATCCACGGAAATCCCATCCTTACAATTACATGCCCAAGAAATTGTACACGTTCCAGCCAAATTTCACATTTAGAGAATTTCGCGTACAACTTTTCCTTCCTTAACATCTCCAACGTCAGACGTAAATGTTCCACGTGTTCCTCTTGAGTTTTAGAGTACACCAAAATATCATCGATGAACACCACCACAAATTTGTCCAAAAATGGTTTAAACACCCTTTTCATTAAATCCATGAACGCTGCAGGGGTGTTTGTCAAACCAAAAGACATTACCAAAAATTCGTAATGTCCATACCTAGTTCGGAATGCCATCTTCGGTACATCCTCCTTCCTTACTTTCAGTTGGTGATATCCACTTCTCAAATCTATTTTCGAGAAATATGTAGCACCCTTCAATTGATCAAATAAGTCATCTATTCTTGGCAACGGGTATTTGTTTTTAATAGTGACTTTGTTCAATTCCCTATAATCAATGCAAAGACGATTGACCCATCCTTCTTCTTCACGAATAACACCGGGCTCTCCCACGGTGACACACCTTGATTGAATATACTTCTTGTCTAACAGCTCTTGCAGTTGCACCATTAGTTCCTTCATTTCCACAGGGGCCATTCTGTACGGGGCCTTCGATATCGGAGTGGTTCCTGGCGCTAAGTCGATCATGAACTCGATTTCTTGGTTAGGTGGAAGTCCTGGAAAATTCTCCAAAAACATGTCCATGAACTCCCTAACCACCGGTATTTCTTCCAATTTCACACCCTTCTCCTTTTGAGTATCGACTATGTAAGCTAAATACCTACACAGCCCTGACTCAATAACTTTTTGGCCTACATCATCATCAGACATTTCATTTGTCTAGGCAATTTGCTACCATGAAAAACTACCTTTGACGGAGTCATAAGGTTTACACACTTCTTTTGGCAGTCAATTATTGCTCCATAATTGAACAGGCAATCCATTCCCAAAATAACATCAAACTCTCCGAGTTTTATCGGAATTAAATCTACTTTCATAACATTCCCCTTAATGTTCACCCTACAGTTCTTGTATACGAACCTAATAGGAATCACTTCCCTATTCACAATTTCTATGTTTAAAGGGAAATTCAGCTCTTCACTAGGTATTTCTAACTTCTTAGCAAAATCATCAGATATAAACGAGCAAGTTGCACCCGAATCAAATAGTACATATGCATTTATATCATTGATTGGGATAATACCTGACACGACATTTTTTGATTGCACCGCATCCTGAACCGTCATGTTGAAAGTTCTGGTTGTGGGCTTATTTATTGAAGTTGGAACAGCAATAGCCAGCGCACCTCCACTAGCATTTCTCTTGCTCCCATTTGTCTCACCAGATCTCTTTTTAGGGCATTCACGAGCAAAGTGATCCTTGGATCCGCACGTGAAGCACACATTCTTCTTAGCTTAAGTGCAATTTGGGGCGATGTGACCCTCCTGGCCATAATTGAAGCATACTCGTTTCCCCATCAAGCACACATCCTTGTGAAACTTTCCACACGTAGCGCATGCTTTGAACTTCTTATTTTGCTGGTTTCTTTGATAATTTCCAGCTCCCCCATTCCCATTCCACTTCCTCTTCAAATTGTTTCCATTTTCTCCGTTACTACCACCACTCTTAGCTTCACCTTCACTTTTCTTCTTCCTCTGCTCTTGGTTATGTTTTTTGACTGCCTCGCCTCCACTTTCAGCGAGAATTGCTTTCTCCATTACTGCTGCAAATGTCTTCAATTGAAACAGGGAAACCCTATTGTACAACCAGGGTTTCAGTCCCTGCTCGAACCTCCTTGCCTTGTGCTCATCTGTACTGACTTGATATGGCGCAAACCTCGCCAACTCGTTGAATTTTGTGGCGTACTCAGACAATATTTTTTTAGAAAATGGTTAAACGATCGAAAAGCCGATAAAAATATTTTCGTCTTATTATTGCACATTTTTTGAGAAATTTTTTTATTAGATAATATGGCTTTTCACGACATTTTATCGGTAATCTTGAAACGAAATGTCGTTAAGGATATACCAATCTCTCAAAAGAGCTTAGGGTTAATCCCTAACTCATATCGTCCTTCGGATGAATAGTGTTTTTACGAAAAGTTTCTCAGAAAATTTTTATTTTTGTCTTCAAAATTCGTACTCATTAAATCATAAACATAACAAAAATACTCTCATATTAACATCATCCTAGCTCATGAAATGACATTTAAACACATAATACAAATAATATTCATTAAATATTATTTTATTCATTAATATTCCACAAAACTTAATTTTTAAACTAAGTGAAATTTTTTTGTAGTTGCATCAACTATACACAAAAAGTCGTGCACACATTATAAAAAAATGAGAAAAAAGTATATTATATTATTTAATTAATTCATCATTATCCATGCTAAATTTATGGTTAAAAACGAATTATGATATTTATATAGTAATTGAGTTTTATAGTCAAATGAAATATTTTATCTTACTTTATTGCATTGTTTGCAGGTTACTCGCACGAAAGGGATTAAGCACCGAGCAGCATGATTGGGATCTCAAAATCTTTTGAATTGAAGGTAAAAAACAGAAGTTCATGTCTAATGCATAATAATTAGTACGAAATTTTCTTTATTTCAAACTAAGAAATTTGAACATAGATAGCTCAAAAATAATTAAAAATTTTAAATCATAAAAAAATATGTACAAAAAAATAACTTAAGAATTTTTTTTTTAAAAATAAACATATATCATTAAAATAAATAATTAATTAATAAAATTTGTAAAGAAAACCAAAATAGCATGTTCAGTCAAAAAGTAATATTACTTATTTTATTCAAAATAATATATTAAAGAAAATATTAACCACAAATAAATATAAAAGTTAAGATTTAAGAATCAGATCCCGTGGTATACTGCTAGTATAATTAAAAGCACAAATTTGGTTTGATTTCACCAATTTTTAATTCCGCTTTCCTAATTCATATTAGTATAAGTACTATCCAAATTTGCATTAATTAAATATTCTCCAAATTTTAAAATATCTCTATATCTAAGAGAAATAGAAATAGAAATAAGGAAATATTTTTCTTTCCTATTCAAATAATTATAAATACTCTACGAATTTGAATAATTACTACGTGTTATCCATCAATAATTACTACATGTGTTATTTTTAATAGTTTGTATTTATTTTATATATTTTAATAAATTTGTATAGGATAATTTTATTGCTACAATTTATTAAAATATAAAGATTTCGGAAAAAATCTCTTAACATATTACGCGATTTAATTATATTAATATTATTCGTGAACTTTATAATTAAATTAATATCCTAAATAATTTAATTCACTAAAACTTGAAATTTTATCAAATTACATGATTAATTGTATTAATAATATATGTGATTTTGAAACATAATAACAATAATATTAGTTAAAAAATTAGAGTAGATTCATACTTCACTAATTTTCATAATTAAATTAAAATTTATTATAACTTGAGTTTCATAATTCTATTCGGATTAGAATTTTAAGCAAATTTTGTCAATATAAGAGAAAATATAGAATTTAATTACAAACTTAATTAAAAATTAAAATAATTATTTTCTCATAATCATAACTAAATAAATCTACAATAATCTATTCAAATTTGTAGCTTAAAAATTGATTGAAAGAACCTGCAATATATAATTCAATCATTAGTTATTTGAATAAATATTTAACTATTTAATAAAAGGAATTGATATTTCCACAAGGCATCACTCACATGAATGTGGGTCCCGTTTACTATTCATGTGAGGAGAGCCTTGTGAAAATATCATTTTTTCTTGTGAGAATATCAATTATCTTTAATAATTATAACTATATTCTTGAAATCACTATTATTATTTTTAATTATTAACATAATAAATTACTTCATCCGTTCTATATTATTTGATCATTGTTGACTGATAGGTCTCCAAACCTTTAAGTTTATTTTGATGATAATAATATTTAAGAAATAGGATTTATCAAATAAGTAGAATCCTCTCCATAGGGTTTTATACAAAATTGTTTTAAATATCCTATTTTATTTTGACCAAAAATGTTTTTAATCCTAAATTGAATTTATTTTTTATTGACCTTGATAATTTTAATATCAAGTGTTAATAAAATTTATTCATATAATAACATTTCTTAAGGCAATGAAATTTCTAATTTATTCTCAAATTAATTTTATTATCCAAAGATCTTAAAAATTATTTATTTCCACAAAAAGGGCAAAAAGAGAATACAATATATATGTATATAAAAGTATAATTTATATGTATGTATGCATGTCATGTTTATATATATATATATATATGGGGTTTCATCCACAGTAATCGGTTGCTGTGGAACAACTCTTTTTTTGGCCTGTTAAATTTTCGGCTTGAGCAAAAAAATAAATAAAAATTGAACAGGCTAAAAAAGGGGATTGCTCCACAGCAACCGATTGCTATGAATAGAACTCCTATATATATATATACGGGGGAGGATCTAAAGTTTGACTAAAAGAGCGGACCAAGGAGCGGACCAAAAAAAAACACGCTGGTTTCAGAGTTCAGGTCGAAAAACACGCGGGTTGACCTCGAAACCCACGTATTTTGCGCTGGTCCGCCTCGATTCGTCTTCTTTTCATCATTTTAGATTCTCCATATATATATATATATATATATATATATATATATATATATATATATATATATAACGTATGTGTGTTATATGTATACATGTATGTGAGGTTAAGGATTTACAGCCTTTAATCCGTTGGTTGTAAATTATTAAATGTTCTATCATTCTATGTGTGCATGTGATGACTACATGTTTGGCAACATTCTTTTTGGGCTAAAAGTTTAAACTTCAAAGCTTGTCAGTATACCACCTAAGTCCAAACTGTGTGCTTCAAATTTTATTCGAACCCTCCATTTTTCATCAAAGCAATCCAAGCCATTAAAACCAAACAAATTTTCAAAACTACATGTTTACTCTCGGCTAAAAATTCTCTTATAAATAGGAAGCTTTTCACTTCAATATTTACCTTACCAATTCACAAATCAAAGAAAAGATCTATTTCCTTGCCTTCAGTTTTAGATACCAATATTTGGAGATATTTCTTGACACGGATATCATTTAAAAGGTGTTTGAAGTTCTAAGTGATCCTTTATTGATATAATTTATTTATATAAATATCGTAAAGTAGATCAGCTTTAGATACCGATATTTGGAGATATTCTTTTACAAGAATATTATTTGAACGGTGTTTGAAGTTCTAAGTGATCTATCAAAAATATTCATATAAATATCAAATTGTGAAACCAAAATTTAGTCAGTTCTTTGATACGGATATTCAAAAATATTTTTCATAAAATAAATATTATCCAATGTGCAGAGCTTTGAAATCCTAAGTGGCTAAATTTTCACAACGTAGATCAAATATATATATATATATATATATATATATATATATATATATATATATATATATATATATATTCGAAAGTGAAACAAATTTATTTGTTATATCAAGTATTATTTAATTGATCAAATTGTTATACTTGATAAATTGCCATCATAAGTATTTTACACACAACATTATTCATTCATAAAATACTTGTTGAATTATATAAGTTATTTTGTAACGACCGAGAAATTCGGATCCTTTGTAAAATAATTTTATTTAATAAAATAATGAATAAAAAAATATTAATTGTTATTATTATGTGTTAGAAAGATGAATGTCGTTCTATAACCTAGAAACGTTGGAACATCGTAGTATTTTAACTACGTGAAGGAATTAAAGTGTTTGAATTTCCAAGACGAAAATAAAAATTTTCCGAGAAATTTTCCGAAAAACATTATTCATCGATTTCCGCTCGGGAATTATTTTTGAACTTCCGAGAAATACGTAACGTTATAATATCGAGGTGAGATGGATTATGTAATAATAATCTAAGTATGGAAAACATAATATTTTGCATGCGGACTTAAATTAAAAACGTTAAGGATTAAAAGACAAAAAGAATGGAATGGTGGATCTTGTATGAAGTCCAAGCCCAATATGCATTAAGGGACAAGTCCAAGATGTATTAATGATTAAGGTAAGTGTTGGTTTAATCCAAAGCCCAAAGTAAATTAATGTAAGCCCAATATGAATAAGCTAAGTTAGTTAACTTAAGCCCAATGTAATGATCCAATGGGTTAAGCTTGATCCATGGAGCAACCAATGTTGATGTGCGTTCTCTTGGTGGGCAAGACCTTTGTGTGATAGCCAAGAACTTTAAGTAATGACCAAGTAAAGGATAAGTGTTGTTCTTAGCAAGTAATGAATAGTAAGGAGGTGACTTAAGGAGGTGGATGTCTTAATGTCCATTATGCCCTAACTTAAAGACTTCTATAAATAGCAAGCTTACAATTTCATTTGTTGGATTGTTAACTTTCATCAAACATAAAGTAACTTATTGGTTAGAGAGAATAAACACTTTTAAGTCAAAACATTCTTTATTAGATTTTCAAGAAGAAGAAGACTAGTTCATCAAGGGTAAGACTCTTGTCTAATAATCTTCCATCTCTATCATTGTAGGGTGATAAGAGAAGTGTAGCTTAATAAGCATGTATGCTAAGAACATGTAAGAATTGATTAATTAATGGACTTAAGCCGAATAATTCATGAATAAGTAAGATATACCTAAATAAGTTATGAACTTATGATGAACTTGTCATATGTTTGCCATATGAAGTTAGTATGTTTGATAAGATGTGGGAATGTTGATTAAAGGACTTAAATCTATAATAAGACATAAGGAATGAAAACTTGTAATTTATAAGTTATTAAGTCATGAATTTATAAAGAATAAGCCAAAACATAGCTTGAAAATAAGTTGATGTAATATGTAGTTTGGAATGTTCATATGATGGTTAGAATCCATTTAGAACGATGATCAAATCGTTAGTAACGAAGTTTCGCTGGAATTCACACGATTGGACGATAATCGTCGAATTCGTGAAATTCTCATAATGAAATTCGAAATTTGTGTTTGAACTCGGAAATGTTGGTTTTCAATGGAGACAAGTTATATTTGGCATTATAGAGTTGCGGACTCAAAAATGACCAGATTCTGACTTAGAACAAAGAAACGAGCGTTGAACGTTCACGAACGTTTACCGTTTTCGTTAAAAATGAACCAAAAGGTGAATTTTGAGTAAACGAAGTCAAATAGATAAAATTCTTGCACGAACATGTAGAGTATGTAATTTGTGAACCGTAGGCTCTTGAACGAGCCAATTTGGACTTTTATAACGAAGAAGTTACGAGCACGAAAATCTCACAAAGTTAAAATTCTGTCAAAGTTATCTGGTGCACAGAGTTGGCATCGCGGCGCCAACCCTAAGTATATTGGTGGAAAGCAGTTACTTATATATAGAGTGCACATACCATCGAACTTTTTGTGCATGATATGACATGTAATCTTTGGGACTCAGCAGCGCAAAGACCGAGTCCGATCCTCTCACCATCAAAGAAAGTGAGCATGGCAATGTGACACAAAGAAAGAAAGGGTGGTGTCGCATATACCAAATTTCTGTGGTTTTGACAGAGAAGGAAGTTTACAAGTATAGCATGAATGGTAATTAATTTACAATGAACTAAGGAACTTAATGAAGCATTGTAAGTTATTGTTAAACCTTAATTATGTTACCTAAAGGTTGAAGATAAGTAATCAAACATGAACGTAATGTGAAGGTAAGAACGATGTAACAAAAAACTAGATCTAATAATAACAAATCTAAGTCATAATTAGATTGAGAAGAAGGGTAAGATTCATTAGGAACCATGTATGTTCATTCATGACCTAATGTGTTATGTGATGTTATCATTTACTGTAGAGACTTAAAGACTTCAATGAGAACGTGTTATAACTATAGCAGACGCTAAAGGCAAGTATTCTAACCCTTGTTCCCGTTCAATCTGGACAAGCTTTGTAATTCACGTATTCTTACACAGGAAGTATTGTATGATGAAGTCAAAGCCAACTCTTTCGGCTAGAATTATATTATGTTTCTATCAAAGCATGGTCAATGTTTACCAAGTTATATTGGTGTGATTTTCAAACGAAGACTGAGTATGCTAAAAATGTTTTGTCTTCAAACGACAGGCACGTGAGGTTGCCACAACTTAAACGTATATACGTTTAATGAATGTAGTGTTGATCAACATAGAGTACTATAGGCTAATCACCTAGACGTGCTCGTAAGAAATGTCAGACTTATGGACTTAGTGTCGGGATGTCCTTTTCAAAAGAACTTATGAAATGCTCAAGGTCTTAGATCGGAATTGATGTCTTACTGAATATTGTTGTTGTAAAATGTTTTGAAGGAAAAGAAGTGCTATTTTGAATTATCGATAGTACTTCGTAACTATTGTTCAGTTATTGAAGATATACGATTCATATGTTTCAAGCATGTTATTTATTAGAATTGTTGTACTTGCTGAGCTAGTCATGCTCACACTTGCTTGAACCATATGAATACAGCTAAGATCGAACAGATCGAAGGCTCCGGCAAGGATAAGGGCAAGGCGAAGACGAACCTGTAGAATACTTATGTAATAGTATAGGGTGAATGATTGTAATATATTTGATATTATGACAAGAACAAATGTAATAGTTATAAAGAACCTGGGGAAATGTTAATATTAGTTTGAATATATAGAAAACATATTCGTTCTATTGAGGCTTTTTAATTTAATGTGTGTGTGAATGGTAGTACCGTGTAGCACCATCTGTCGGATTGTAAGATACCCGGATTTGGGGGTGTCACAGGTTGGTATCAAAGCATTAGGTTATAAAACTTAAAGGGGGATTAAAAACCTTAAGTCATAACCTTAAGAGAAGTCAAAGAAGTAAAAGAAGAAAATAACCTTATAAAAATGCATTATGAATATGTTATGTGTTTTTATTATTCTACTGACGTGTACTAATCAACTTAATTGTTTTGTGTAGATGTCAGGAGTAAATGGAATGCATTTAGATGGACAAGCAGTTAGTGAGGAATCGGTTAACCAAATAGAGGTTATACCTAATCCCATAGCAGAAGAGCCCGAGATAGTTGTCATTTAGATGGACAAGCAGTTAGTGAGGAATCTCATGTTCGTGTTCGACGACATGATATAAGAGGAGGTGGAGGTAGCGTCCTTCAACCCGGTAGCAATAGCAGCAGAGATGGCTCTTGGGGAGTCAATGATGTCATTATTTATGTCAGTGTTGGATAGAAATATCCATTACTGTCAAGAGGTTAAGAAGCTGAAGGCAGAGCTCCAGGCTATTATAGAGGACAAGACGGATGTGGAGTCCATGTGGGAACAGGAGCATGATGAGAGGATTTTGGCCAAGGACAAAGTCTATGAGCTGAAACATGAGGTTTTTGAGCTCAAGGAGGAGCTAAAGACCAAAAAGCAGAAGATAGGAAGAATGTCCTATATTCATAGGAGTTCTCATGTAGATTTCCAGCAGCAGGTAGCTGGTTATCCCGTAGAGGCAGGGCAGACACGACATACTATCAGCCGTGATATTATTGTCGGTCTTGCCAAGGCAGATTTTGATAATGCCTTGAGGCAGATGTGATCTAGTAGTAGATAGAGTAGTTTAGGTATATAAATATTTTGTATCCAGTAGTGACGTAAAACCCTATTTTGTATAACAAACGGTAGTCTTTTGTAAATCCCAATTTTTGGAAAGCAATTGCGGGAAAGTAATGTAATCAGCTTAGGCTGTGTAATGTAAATGATGTAGTATTATACTATAATGAATGAATGAATGAATATAAGCCTTTTTATAGAACATAATGAGCAATGGATGTTGAAGTTATTGTTTAATATCGAATAATAACTAACTAATAAAGAAAGGAATAATAATGAAATGTGTTGTTTATTGTATCAGCAAAATGCCGCCAAGAAGAGTACAACGTAACCAATGAGCTAATGTAAATCAACCGGAGGGAGGTTCGGTTAACCTTAGATAGGAGTTTGTTAATCTTTTAACAGCCGCATTTAATAGAAATGGGGCTAATATCCCCATAAATCCAGGAGTAACACGAGCTACTACCTTTAAGGATTTTAGGAGTGTTGGTGCATCGGAGTTCAAAGGAACTACGGACCCTATCGAAGCCTAAACGTGGGTGAAAGAAATCGAGAAGGCATTTGTAATAGCGAATGTCGACGAGGCCCAGAAGGTTGCCTTTGCAACCTACATGATGAAGGGAGAGGCCAACTTTTGGTGGGAAGCCAACCAGGCTAGGGTCAGAATACAGAATCTAACGTGGGTGAGGTTCAATGAGATATTCTTCGAGAACTACTTTCCCACAAGCGTGCAAGGAAGGATGGAGATGCGGTTTCTTGAATTGAAACAAGGGGACATGACAGTTCCCCAATACGTCACCAAGTTTAATGAACTGATGAGGTTTACTCCACACCAAGTGGACATCGAGGTTAGGAAGGTGCGACGATTCGAGCAGGGCTTGAAACCCTGGCTCTATAACCGTATTTCTGTGTTCCAGAGTACTTCATTTGGGACCAGATAATCGCCGAAGGTGGTAGCGAGGCTCTAAGCCAGTACCACAAAGATAAGAAGAATAAGGGGAAGGTTGATGGGGGAGTAAAGATGGAAGGAACCAGTGGGAGTGGTGAGGGATAGAAAAGGAAAACGTTCAGCTCTAGGAATACCAGAGTGAAGCTAGGAGACCCAAAGAGGAGAATGGAGGCTTGAAAGACCTGTGGGAAGACTCACTTAGGAGTCTGTCTCAAGGGGAAGGTCGAATGCTACAACTGTGGACAAGAAGGGCACATCTCGCCTAACTGTCCAAGTCCGAAGAAGAATCATGGATGCTTTGTGTGTGGGTCAACTGACCATATGGCAAAGAACTTCCCGAAGAAGGGGATGGACGGGAATCAGGGCACTAGTAGCGGTAAGTTAGATATTAGTGGTCCAGCGCAGCCGGGTAGGCCGATGGTTCGTAACTTTAACATGACAGTCCAAGATGCAGTTGCATCAGGGGACGTCGTCGCAGGTATTATTTCGATCAATGACATAAATGCTTACGTGATGTTTGATTCGGGTGCTACTTGTTCGTTTATAACATGTGATTTTGCTAGACGATTATGATTACTTCCCGAAAAATTGCCTATACCTTTAAATATTAAGGTAGCAAATGAAGAAATAATTCATGTTGAAGATGTTCATAGGAGTTATTGCATAGATATACGAGGTTGTAAATTATCAGTAGATTTGATACCGATAAAATTGGGAGAATTTGATGTAATTCTCGAAATGGATTGGTTTGTAAACCATGGGGCAATTATAGATTGTCAGAAGAAATGTGTAAATATTAGAACATTAAAACAACCTCAAGTAGTATTTTACGGGAATAGATCGCCGGGACGTTCGTGTTGTTTAACCATAACACAAACTAGGAAATTATTGAGGAAGGGATGTGTAGGTTACCTGTGTCATGTTGTTGATACCCAGATAGTGGTAGCAACCATGGAACAAATACCTATAGTTAGAGAATTCGCCGATGTATTTTTGAGTGAATTACTGGGTCTTCCACCGGATAAGGAGACCGAGTTTGTAATAGACATTGTGCCAGGAGCGGCACCAGTTTCTAGGGCACCGTATCGCATGACGCTAGTGGAAATGAAGGAGTTGATGGTGCAGTTACAAGAACTGTTGGACAGGAAGTACATACAACCGAGTGTTTTACCGTAGGGAGCACCGGTACTATTTGTCAAGAAGAAGGACGGATCATTAAGACTGTGTATCGACTATAGAGAGTTGAACAAGTTGACGATAAAGAATAAATACCCATTACCCAAGATCGATGATCTTTTTGATCAGTTGAAAGGGGCTAAGTATTTTTCTAAAATAGATTTAAGAACGGGGTATCACCAGTTGAAGATTAGGAAGGAGGATGTACCGAAGACAGCATTCAGGACTCGTTATGGTCATTACGAGTTTTTGGTGATGTCATTTGGGTTGACTAATGCACCAGCTGCATTTATGGATATGATGAATAGAGTGTTCAAATAATATTTGGGCAAGTTCGTCGTGGTGTTTATCGATGATATTCTAGTCTATTCTAAGATGCCAGAAGATCATGCTGAACACCTAAGGATAGTGTTGGAGACACTAAGGAAAGAGCAGTTGTATGCGAAGTTCACTAAGTGTGAATTTTGGTTGGAAAAGGCACAGTTTTTAGGTCATGTCATTGACCATAAAGGGATTTCAGTAGATCCAGTGAAGGTAGAAGCCGTGATGAATTGGGAGCAACCGAAAACACCGACTGAGGTGCGGAGTTTCCTAGGGTTAGTGGGTTACTATCGGAGATTCATCCAGGATTTTTCGAAGATAGCTACTCCATTGACTAACTTGACAAGGAAGACGGTGAAATACGCGTGGACTGATAAATGTGAGGACAATTTTCAAGAAATGAAGAACAGGTTAAGTGAAGTGCCTATTTTATCATTACCCGATGACACAGGAAATTTTGTACTTTATAGCGATGCTTCGCATAGAGGACTTGGTTGCGTGCTCATGCAGCATGGCAAGGTCATTGCGTATGCATCTAGTGTGACGCCCCCAAAATAGGTATACATCACCCATTTTGAGTCACCAAATACATGGTACAGAATACAAATACAACTTAATTATACAACAGTCGTATAAAATACGACACAACATAATCTAAGAGTTTTAATAAGAATATTGTCATCTAGACAATATCCACACTCAATGGAGTCCTCATTACATTTATTGTCACACTATTTAATGTAATAGTGAGGACTACTAATGCTATCATCCTGGACCGTTACTCTGTTCCCCGACTAGTCCAAGCCACGTTCTCATTTCAAGAGAATAAAGTGAAAGAAAGGTGAGTTCAACTAGCCAAAGAAGAAATATTATGACTAAGACAATGCAGAATAAATTATCATTAGCCTTCAACAGTGTTAAACTGATATAATATAACAAACATCAAGTTTAACTACAGCGGAACAAGCAATCCATTAAAAGAGTCAAGTAGAGAATAAAATCTACTATCTTTTATTATTTAAAAGGTTTTTCATCACTTTTATCATTTGGGACTCGACTTTTAATAAATAATCCACATTATCCACGCACTACGGCCAAGGATATTCATTAGTATCACAACCACAAATTGCCCATGCACTATGGGCCAAGGATATTCGTGTATTCATCAATGGTCATGATCATGTTAACAACTGTCCATCAATGCACTACGGGCCAATGAGGACTTTTACCACATCATTTGTAACATTACGGTCATGATTATACCGATTAATCCATGGTCATAATCATACCAAGTCCATCTATGCACCACTGTGCCACGAGATGACTTTTAACATAATATAAACATGAGGATGATGACAATGATATAAGAATTCAATAAAACAAGTTCAAGAATTAATTTATCCAGGAACTAATAACGTCCAAATTGTCAACATGATACTTCTTTGTAGAGTAAAATTAAAGAATGCTCAGAAGAATATTTCCATGAAAAGATACTGGATAAAGCGCAAATATCAAGGATATTCCACTAATTTCATGGAGTATAGAAGTCAAAACTTTAACCAACTGAGTATAAATAAGAATGGAATAACAAAAGAAATCACCAGGCATGCGATAGATCGCATGCATGAGTTATTCCAATGTAATAATAAATAATGGAACTAGGTCATGCGTATACGCACAGACAGGATATTCTAACAAAATAATAAATAATGGAACCAGGTCATGCGTAAACACACAGACAGGATATTCCAACAGAATAATAAATAACGGAACCAGGTCATGCGTAAACGCACAGACAAGATGTTCCAACAAAATAATAAAGAATGGAATAACAGAAGAATTTCACCATGTATGCGGTACTTCGCATAGACAGGTTATTCCAACATAATGATAAAGAATGGAACAACAGAAGAATTTCACCATGTATGCGGTACTTCGCATAGATAGGTTATTCCAACATAATGATAAATAATGGAATAACAAAAGAATTTCACTAAGTATGCAGGTTATTCCAACAGAATATAAATAATGGAATAACAGAATTTCTCTTCATGAATATGAAAGAAATAATACCTGTAGGAAGAATGCATATCTTGATTTGATGTTTAAAGTAAATGATCATGATTATATGTAAAGTCCTTAAAAGAATATATGTACAAGGACTTAGTAATAGATCAAATTTGTTAGGTTGATCTCTGCTTTTAAGTGTTCATCATTCCATAAATGAATGTATAGATAAAGAGATAAAAGATGTTAGGTTGATCTATGACTTGAAAAGTATAGATGGGCTTCAACAAGAATCATAGTCTATCAACCTGATCAACAGATTGCAGAAGCTAAAGCAGGATCGTAGTGTATCTGCCTTAACGGACCTCTTCAAAAATCGTAGAGTGGTCCAGACGTTTGCCGAAGCTAACTCAGAGATCGTAGTGTGCTCTCGAAAACGTTGAATCTGCTAGATGAGCAAGTGATGATCGTCGAGTAAAAAAATCGTAGTGTGCAAATCCTTGCGAGAAATCGTAGTGTTCTCTTAAGTGCAAGCACCAATATGACAAGACACTACGATATGGATAGTAGAGTGTCATCTGCCTTGTGTCAGAAGAATCGAGCCCTAAATTTTGTTTGAAGATAAATTCCAACAAATGAGGAATGGGTTTTGAACGTTGAAGCAATCACCAATCCCAACGGTACAAAAGATATCCTTAGTATTAATCAAAAGGAACATATTTAAGAAGCTAAGAAAAGGACCATTGGGCAGAGGAAAACACCTTTACAGGTGTTAGGTGAGAAAGAAGTCTGCCATGTCAGTGGGCCAGAATGCAATTCAGAAGATGTGCAGAAATGTCTCCATCAAGGCTCAGAAATGTCAAACGCATTTAATACTTCATCAGATGACTTCAACAGATAGATTTCAAAGATCTCATATATACAGAATACAGACACATGAGAGAGATAAGCAAGCATTGATCATAAACGCACAAGAACACTCAACGCTCAACTTTACGATCTGAGAAAAAGGGAAAGCTTGCTCAGCTACTCAATTCTTTCAAACAAGTGCTTAATAGCAACTGAGTAGCATCAATCACGATCTAAACAACATTCAATCAACTGAAGTAAGAGTTCCAGGTCTGAAGGACTTGAAGAGTTCTAAGTAAACTATGAGGAACCAAGTCTGCTGGACTTGAAGAGTTCAAGAGTGAACTAAGAAGTACCTAGACTGCTGGTCTAGAGGGAATCTGTGAGATTCAAGAAGTGTAACAGACATCCTTAGTGGATTTCCTACTTAAGGAGTATAAGAGTGGATTAAGAGCTTTAAGTGCTCTGAACAACTTAAAACTGTTGTGTTCATTATAACTGCTATAACTGCAATACCTGCTATAATTGTCATAACTGCCTCATTCTCATTAACTCAAGATATCTAACAAAAGGTTTATCAAATACTCATTCTGCTGTGCATTGATTACCATTAACCTAAATAGGTTAAAAGAAAAAAATTTAATTATCTATTCAACCCCCCTTCTAGATATCTATCGTGCCTCCGGGAACTAACAATTGGTATCAGAGCAGGTTCTATAATACAACCTACAAAGCTTGAGTAGATCCAATGGCACACTTACCAAGCGAATCAAAGACTGGAGGAGGCAGCAAGTCACCTATGTGCAACAAAGATAAATTTGCTAACTGGAAGGTTAGGATGCAAGTTTACATAGATTCAATAGATGAAGATCTATTTGAAACTGTTCAAAATGGGCCCAATGTTCCTACAAAGCTTGCACCAAATACAGATGACCCAGACAGAGTACAGATTAAGGTCAAAGGAGAATGGACAGAGAACGAGAAGAGAAGTGTCCAACTTGACAAAAAGGCTAAGAACATCTTATTTCAATCATTAGAAGATGATCTATTTGAAAACATGGTCAACTGCAAAATAGCAAAGGAGGTTTGGGAAGCACTACTCATTATGCATGAAGGAACAGAAGAAGTCAGAGAAAATAAACAATCTCTCTTGACTCAACAATATGAGATGTTTGCCCATGTTCAAGGAGAGAACTTCACTGCTACATACGAGAGATTCAATATTCTGCTCAACTCTCTATGAGCTTATGGAAAGATATATCCAAGCAAAGATATGATCATAAAGTTCATGAGAGATTTACCAAGCAAGTGGGATGCCAAAACCACTGCCATTAGAGAATCAAAGAATCTACATGAAATGATTGTTCAACAGTTATATGGCAACCTCCTCACATACGAACTGGAGCTAACAGAACGAGCAGAAACGTTGTCTGAAGGAAGAAAGAAGGACAAAGGTGTTGCTCTCAAAGTAACCGAAAACACCTCCAAAATCAACACTGAAGTTGATTCTGACTACGATGAAGATGATGATGAGGACTTTGCAATGTTTGGTTAAAAGACTAAGAAGAAGATTCATGAGACAAGGCGTAACCAAGAAGCCAAAAAAAGTTGGCAACTACAAAGCAATGAGCCGAGAGCAAATGAATGACCTATGCTACAACCGCAAGAAACTCCGGTCACTTCATTGCTAACTCAGAACAAACCTCTCAGAGAAGAACTCAAGAAGAAATCACATGCAAAGAAGGAATACAAAGGCAACAAAAGGCCAGTAAAGAAAGACAAAGGTCTTGTAGCTAGAGGATCGTGGAGTGACTCTGATAATGACTCAACTCCAAAATCTGGAGACAATGAAGATCCTCAAATGGCTAATCTCTGCCTGATGGCCAAAAATGCAAGGGATAAGAAGAACTCCAAAATACATGAAGTAAGTATCGACGAGGTATTTGTCTTCAACTCTCCTGATGTAGATATTGATGACCTTAGAACTGCATTACACGGCATAACATCTGATCTGCACCAATACATGAAGTGGTTTAGAGTTCTGTCTAAAGACTATTCACTTCTTCAAAAGGAGAAAGAAAAAGTTCAAAAGGAACTGGAAACAGCCCTTCTCAGTACTGATTCTCTCTCCAAGATTAAAGCTAAGAATAAGCTCTTGAGACAGGCAAATGAGCTCAGTGCTCAAAGAGAGTCTAGTCTAACCTCTAAGATTGAGAATCTAGAAAAGTTAGTCTCTACATGGAATAAATCCTCTTCATCCATGGACTCCGTAATCTCTAACCAGAGAAGTGTCTCTGATAGAATAGGGTTAGGCTTTGGGGAATCTACCTCAGAGTCATGTGTGGAAAAAGCAAAGGAAACTAGCACTGGTAATGTCTCAGGCTTCAATGGAGGCATTATATTTGTGAAATCCTCACAGAAGGATGAGCCTATAAAACCCTGCCCGACTGATTCAATCCATATTCCCAAGAGTAAGGGATCTCATGTTGGTCTAGGTTTTAGAAAAGAGAAGAGTAATCTAGCTACTACTCATCAACCTCGAAGGATCGTAGAGTCCAATAAAATCAACTCTACGAACCAACCAGGAAGATACGGTAGACGTAAGATACACTCCTCACAAATAATAAAATAAGAGAACACATGGAAAAGGGAATATCAGCCTAGCAGGAGGATGACCAATAACCCACAAAAGTCGAAATGGAGGAAGAACCTTCACACACACACTAATATGCATCATATTGAATGTTTTGTGTGCTACAGAGTTGGCCACAAGGCTGAAAATTGTCATTATAATTCCATGCATGTGAGACCCAAAATCAAGCAGATTTGGGTCCCCAAGGGTACTAACATAGTATGACCCATGCAAGTATGGGTACCAAAATGAAGGTTTAATATTACCTCAGGAAAGGAGCTCTATGAACACAACCTGGTATCTAGACAGTGGATGTTCAAGACACATGACTGGAAATAAAGCCCTTATGTCTAACTACATAGAGAATGAGGGTCCCTCGGTCATTTTTGGAGACAACAGCTCGGGCAAAACAAGAGGATATGGGTCAACTAGAAATGGTGCAGTATCATTCAGTAGAGTGGCCTATGTGGAAGGACTACAACACAATCTTCTAAGCATTAGCCAACTCTGCGACAAGGGTCATCAAGTAACTTTCCTCAACAACCAATGTCAAGTCCGAGACCTAAAGACATCTGCAGTAAAGCTAACCGAAACAAGAGAAGGAAATGTCTACACAGTAAATCTTGGACAACTAAGCTCAGACGAGACAATATGATTTCTGGCTAAAGCATCTGAAGAAATGAGCTGGCTATGGCATCGAAGATTATCTCATCTCAACTTCAAAAGCATGTCAAAATTAGCTTCAAAAGATCTAGTTGCAGGCCTTCCAAAGTTCAACTTCATTAAAGAAAGATCTTGCAATGCCTGTCAACTTGGGAAGCAGACCAGAAGCACATTCAAGAGCAAAACTGTCAATTCAATTGACAAGCCTTTACAGCTATTACACATGGATCTTTTTGGACCAATTCCAACAACAAGCCTTGGAGGAAAGAGATACTCTCTGGTCGTAGTTGATGACTTAACCAGATTTACATGGGTGTTCTTTCTAACCTCAAAAGATGAGACAAGCTCCCAGCTGATCAAAATGTTCAAGCTTGTGATGAACGAGAAAGGAGAGAAAATCAAGGCTATAAGGAGTGATCATGGTAGAGAATTTGACTTCTCAGAAATAGACCAATTCTGCTCTAACAATGGCATCAGTCACAACTTCTCAGCTCCACGAACTCCTCAACAAAATGGAGTTGCAGAGAGAAAGAACAGAACATTAATAGAGGTTGGAAGGACTTTACTAGCAGCAGCTCATCTGCCTGAGTACTTCTGGCCAGAAGCAATAAACATTGCATGTTATACTCAGAACAGGTCACTCATACACTCTACAATTAAGAAGACTCCTTATGAACTTTGGAAAGGAAGAAAGCCAAGTGTTAGCTACTTTCATGTGTTTGGCTGTGCATGCTACATACTCAACAATGGAAAGCAGTACTTGACAAAGTTTCAACCAAAATCAGATGAAGGAATCTTTCTTGGATATTCCACAGACAGCAAGGCCTACAGAGTGTTCAACAAATAAACACTGAGTGTTGAAGTCTCGATTCGCATCATATTTGATGAAACAGACTTAGATAAAAAAATGCCTCAAGACACTGCTACTAACAGTTCAGACACTACGAACAAGGTCGTCGAGCTTAATACTACTATCGTAGTACCATATAGCAAAATCGTTGAGCAAGGGAATGAGATCGTAGAGAGGCCTATACCAGAGAACGAGCCTCCACATCAAGAAAAAGAAATAGATCTTGAAGATCTAAGACAAGAAGGCATAAGAACTGACATCCCAACAGGAAGCTGATGGGCTAGAGATCGCACTCAAGATCTAATCATTGGAGATCCGAGTGCAAGAGTCAATACAAGAGTTGCTACTCAAAATGAATGCTTCTATCTAAGCTTCCTATCTCAAATAGAACCAAAGAAGATAGAGGATGCTACGGAAGACTCCAGCTGGATAGAGGCCATGCAAGAAGAACTTAATCAATTCGAGAGAAGCAAAGTATGGAGATTGGTTCCAAGACCAAAGAACCATCCTGTAATTGGAACCAAGTGGGTCTTCAGAAATAAGATGGATAAAGATGGGGTGATAACCAGGAATAAGGCTAGACTAGTGGCCAAGGGCTACTCTCAGGAAGAAGGCATTGACTATGATGAGACATTTGCACCTATTTCCAGACTAGAAGCCATCAAAATATTCCTTGCCTTTGCTGCTCACATGAAGTTCAAAGTCTTCCAGATGGATGTCAAAAGTGCATTCTTGAATGGTGAACTTCAAGAAGAAGTCTATGTAGAGTAGCCTCCAGGTTTCATCAATCCATCTCTTTTTAATTATGTTTTTAGATTAGACAAAGCCTTATATGGTTTTAAGCAAGCACCTAGAGCATGGTATGAAACACTCACTAACTTTCTTATTAAAAATGGATTCACTAGAGGTAGAGTAGATACCACACTATTTCTTAGAAAGCATAAAGATAAGGTTCTATTAGTTTAAATTTACGTTGATGATATTATCTTTGGTTCTACTGATGAAAAGTTATGCAAAAGATTCTCCAAGCTTATGCAGAGCAAGTTTGAAATGAGCATGATGGGTGAGCTGAACTTCTTCCTTGGACTGCAAGTAAAGCAGATTGATGAAGGAATCTTTATCAACCAAGTCAAGTACATTAAAGACTTACTTAAGAAGTATGGCATGGAGTCAGCCTCTCCCATGAAAACCCCAATTGCTCCCCGCAACCAAGCTTCGATAAAGATGAAAAGGTAAAAGTATTGATATAACTCAATATGAGGTATGATAGGCTCTCTTTTATATCTTCCGCCAAGAGACCCGAGATATAATGTTTGCAACATGCATTTGTGCTAGATTTCGTGCTTGTCCTAAAGAATCTCATTTAATTGTCAGAAGAGGATTTTCGTGTACCTCAAAGGTACACCCCACCTGGGGCTTTGGTATCCCAAGGAATCCTCGTTTGAGCTAACAGATTACACAGATGCTGATTTTGCAGGCTATAAAATAGATAGAAAAAGTACCAGTGATACTTGTCAACTACTAGGTAACAGACTTGTGTCCTAGTTTAGCAAGAAGCAAAACTCAAAGATTCACCTCAACCGCAGGTTTGAATACATTGTCATTGGCGGTAATTGCTATGCTCAGATCCTATAGATGAAAAATCAGCTAGCAGACTACGGATTTGAATTCAAATCCATACCTATTCACTATGATAACACAAGTGCAATTGCTATAACTTATAATCTTTTCATGCATTCTAGGACTAAGCATATAGAAATAAGGTATCACTTCATTAGGGATCATGTACAAAATGGAACTATATCTTTACAATATATCCCTACTGAAAATTTACTTGCTGATGTTTTTACAAAACCTCTAGATGAATCCAGATTCAACAAATTGATAAGTGAGCTAGGCATGCTTAACTTGCAATCATGAAATATTGTGCTCTAGTTTGTGCTAACCATATAAATTTAAGGGCTATGTTCGAAATCAAAGACATGATCAAAGGAAGTCCACAATCGTAGAGCCAAAGTGTTATAAAACTCAACGAACGCTGAACAGATTCAATGAACGCTGAACAGAATCAACGATCGTAGTGCAGACTCAACAATAGTAGAGCTACATCAACAAAACCAAAGGAGCACCCTATGATGATCAAGCATAAATCAAAGCAATCTCTCTGATAAGTAACCTCAAGGACAAACCTGACCCTTGATACAATGAATGAGGTTGGCCCTTCCTGGGCTACTTTAATCTAAGAAGAATGCTAAGTTAAAAAGTTCATCACAAGGACTTGACCAGACTCTACGATTGCTAGTCAGACTCAATGATTGCAGTTCAGACTCTACGTTTACAACTCAGACACGACGACTACTACATAGACTCAATGATGGTAGAACAGACTCGACGATTCCAAGGACCATCTCAACGATCGTAGTCCCACTGAAGAATACATTAGCTCAGAAGAAGTTAAGGGCAATTCAGTATAATCCTTCTCTGTCAAAATTCGTAGAGCTAAGCAAAATTCGACACCTGTCCCACTAAGCAAAATAGAGAGAGGGAAGTTACAAGTACAAATTGAAATCATCTTTTTGAAATCTAAAGTTCAAAAGATCATCTCTCTCTTCCTCTCTCAAGCAGAAACCCTAAATCAGTAGCAAGCTCAATCAGTCTCACTTCCTGCAAAGAAATCAATGGCAGCTTCCAGTGTTATCTCCGGCTACAGACTCTGTTTTGACGAGTTTAAATCAGCTGAACCCCAATTTCACAAGACGTTATCGCTTCTGAAGAAGGCAGGGCTCGAAGAAGCCTTGGGTATGGACACATTGATCTACCCAAAGCTGGTAAAAGAGTTCTATAATAACGGGGTATTTAAAAATAACACCATCACTGCGAAAGTCAGGGACGTCCAAATCAGACTAAAAGTTGAGGACATCAATCTAGCCCTAGGTCTCAAATCTGAACTAGGTCTCAAATCTGAAGGGTATCCGTCCTTAGATGGCATAGACTTCCATAAGGGTCTCAAGAAGATGCATCACAAGAAATCACCCTCTGTCAAAGGATACAAGAAGAAGGAGTTTCCACAGAGGTATGAGTTTCTAGCTGATATTGTTGGAAAATGTATATGTTGCAAGAGCTCAGGTCATGACTCTGTGAATGAGGTACAACTCAAACTCATGACTACCATATGTTATAAAATACAACTTAACTATGGGGCTCTATTACTTGAATGGATTGGGAAGTGGTTAATCACCTCAAAGAAAACAAAGAGCTCACAGAAGATGCTCTACGGACGATTTATAAGAATTATCTTATAGGCTGCTCTCGGTGACTTAATTGAGGATGATGAAGGAGAAACCATCAATCCAAATCGTCGAATGACCTAGCAATTATTATAAACTGGAAAAGGAATCCAACTAAAAATGTGAAGATAATGTCTGAATCCAGTGGACGAACTGGTGAAATAAAGGAATCAGGAGTGCCAGGGAACATGTCAGTTGTCAAAGAAACTGAAGAAGAAGAAGAAGAAGCTAACCAGAAAGAGCCCATTGCTTTAATCAGAAAAAGCAAAGGGAAAAGGAAGCTGAAAGCCAGAACTATAGAAGAACCTCAAGGATCCACTACCGATAAGCCCATAGAGTCCTCAGACATTGAGACTCTAAGGATTCTAAGAAGGAAGCAACAGCAGGCTGAAGCAGAAGAATAAAGGATTCTCATCTGCTGAAAAAGAATAAAATTAGCCACAAGGCAAAAAGGCCATCAATCTCTTCGATCGTAGAGTCTTTGCCGATCGTAGAGACCAGGTCAAACAAGGAAGTAGCTGCAACAAACATTTTGGCTGATAAGAAGGATAAAACTGAAGAAAGTCCTAAGGCTGTGGCTCAGCCTAAAAAGACAAGAAGGAATCTGGTCAAGAAATATATCCTTGTCAATGAGAAAGCACTAAAGAGGGAAGAAAAGAAATTGACTGCTAAAAAGGAATCAGCAAATGAAAGCCAAACAGTCAAAGCTCCAACTGAGGGGGAGACACCTGAAGATCTGATTAACGGGGAGATGATAGAAAGTGCTCCAACTGAGGGGGGAGCTACTAATCGTCCAAGTGGATGATCACACTGAGGGGGAGGCTCATAATATCCCCATAGTAGAAGAAGAGGTTTCTGCAGACAAAGATGAAGAACCAATATAAGAACATCATGAGGCCATTAACATAATGGAATCCTCCAGTGAAAACAGAGAAGAAGATGATGAGATCTAGATCATAGTTGTAGGCATTGATGGGCACAGAATAGCCAACTATGAGCAACTGTTTGCATATCTTCCTATGATGCCTTTCCACCAAGCTTAAATTCTGAACTCTTGGGATCACATATTCTGGAGTTTCAAAGAGTATCCAGCCATCTCAGTGCTAGCCAATGGATTCCCAGGGAGATTCAATTTTGCCAAGAAGCTTCTCACAAATAGTTCCTCCTCAAAGAGAAAACTTAAGGTACTATTTATCCCAACTCTTTTCAGAATTAATCACTTGCCATCAGCCTCATTCAATCAATTTTATGAAATCCCACAATGGTTGGAAGTGATTCTTCATCCACTAAACCAATTTCCAGTTACAGGATCCTAAAATTCTGTAATTGAGGAACCAAATGTGACCAACCTCATAATGCTTCCAAATCCCATCATCTCTATGATCACTGAGTCTAACCCCATTGTAGAGTCTACACCTCAAATCGTAGAGCCATCAACCTTAAATATCCAAACCTAGGCTCCTCCATCAGATATTCCCTCCTCATCCAGCAACAAATTCTTCAATCTTGATCTTGCCCTCTACTCCTTGCAAGATCAATTCAAAGGCACATCACCTCCCTCCTCAAAATTTCCCCACCTGGATGAAATTCTTTTAGAATTGTCCAAAAAGGCTGATCTGTCAGCAATGTCTGTGAAAGTAGTCAAGGAGCTCGATGAGAGTCTTGAAGATCATACTACACTTATCCAGCTAATATTAACATCAATGATCAATGTTGCAAATAATCTTCCAAGCTCCCTAAGCTCTGAGCTCTCCAAAATGCTCAAAGAAATCATCAAAGAAATGCTTCAAAGCATAAAAGACAGGGACAATATTCACTTTCTTGCAGCTAAAAGGCATCGGGATTCTGTCTTGATATTACAGAAAACACAAGAATCTTAGAACAATCTAATGATACAGACCATCAAAAGTCTTCAAACTGCAATCAAAGAATTTCAAGACTTCTCCATGGGTCAAATGAAGCAGACTGAAATTGTCCTCGACATTCTTCAACGACGTGAAACTCATTCTGATGCCTTGATCCAAGAGAATCGTGAGGACATTGCTCAAACTCAGAGTCAACTCAATGAGCTTGTCCAAGGAGTCAATCGCCTCTCCGAAGACATTCGCACCCTTGATGCTGACATAAAGGGGGAGAATAAAGGCAAAGGAGATCAGGGAGTTTAGGGAGGCAAGGGCAGAGGTAGAGGCCAATTCCAAACTCAAGCCTTGAGGAACCCACTTGCAAGGCGAATCACTCAGCAGACTCCACGATCCAGCCATCAGACTCAATGATCTGATCAGAGGGAAGTTTTAATGGCTCAACCTTTAAGGAGTCTAGGGCCAACGACCAGCTCTCATGAGGTAACAACAACAGGCCTAAGAATGCCAATTGGAGATCCTGCATTCATGAATAGGAATGATCACAATCCTAGACTAAGCCCAAGTGAACTGGAAGACGTAGCCAGCAGAAAAAGGAGAGCTGAGGAATATGCAAACCCTCCGAGAAGCAAAAGGCGGAAGAAATAGAGATAAGTTGAATTTAATTTCTTATTGATGTAGTCATATTGAAATGTAACATCTATCTTTATACATAAATAAATTCATGTTTATTCTCTAGAAATTTTAGCTGCTCACTGAAATACTAAGTCATATTTACTTTGCTGCAATTGCATATAGAATTTGATAATAATGACAACAAATCTCCTTGGTTATGTCAACATCAAATAGGGGGAGATTGTTGGAAGAATGTATATCTTGATTTGATGTTTAAAATAAATGATCATGATTATATGTAAAGTCCTTAAAAGAATATATGTACAAGGACTTAGTAATAGATCGAATTTGTTAGGTTGATCTCAGCTTTTAAGTGTTCATCATTCCTTAAATGAATGTATAGATAAAGAGATCAAAGATGTTAGGTTGATCCATGACTTGAAAAGTATAGATGGGCTTCAATAAGAATCATAGTCTATCAAGCTGATCAACAGATTGCAGAAGCTAAGGCAGGATCGTAGAGCTTAATAATTCGTAGTGTATCTGCCTTAACGGACCTCTTCAGAAATCGTAGAGTGGTCCAGACGTTTGCCAAAGCTAACTCAGAGATCGTAGAGTGCTCTTAGAAATGTTGAATCTGCTAGACGAGCAAGTGATGATCGTCGAGTGAAAAGATTGTAGTGTGCAAATCCTTGTGAGAAATCGTAGTGTTCTCTTAAGTGCAAGCACCAATATGACAAGACACTACGATATGGATAGTAGAGTGTCATCTGCCTTGTGTCAGAAGCATCGAGCCCTAACTTTTGTTTGAAGACAAATTCTAACAAATGAGGAATGAGTTTTGAACGTTGAAGCACTCACCAGTATTCTGTTTTATATAAAAATCTTTTCTATTTTATTACATTAATAATACTAATAAAACAAAATTTATATATATAAATATAAACTTCCGTGACTTCATAAAAAGACACCTCAATATATTTAACAACATTTATCATCATTATGATAATTCACAATATTAATCGACCAGGTCGTTCTCAAGAAAGAGGGGGCTTTTCAATAAGAATTTCTCCCTATCAAGCACACAATTAGGTGACCAAACCTCTCATCAAGCGTAACTTCTAGACATCGTTAATATTGCAAATAATAATATTAATAACTTTGTCATCTCAATTATTGATTTAATAATATATAAAATATCGACAATAATTGAATCAAATAACGTGAGATACTATGCAACAATTACTGAAGCAATAATTGAACAAAACTGAGTGACTTCTCACGTAAGCATCAATAATCAATATTGTGTGCTACAATGCAACCTCGCGTATTACTGTACTTTTACTACCGAGTAGTTCAACAGTTTTAACAGTAAAACTTTCGTCGTTATTTTCATAAAAATATTTTTGTCGTTTTCTCAATGCGACAATAATTCTGTTGTGGGGTCCACCAATGATTGTGCCGTCCTACAGATATTCCCCGACAAAAAGAATATTCCCCGACTAATCGAATATTATACAACAACTTGCATACTTTTCAAAATTTATAAATATTACCCACAACTATAACATTATCTCAAATCCACACCATAATTTTGAAAAAAATATTTCGAGAAAATTTAATCTTTATTCATAAAATTTGGGGTCTCACAATCTCCCCTTCTTATGAAATTTTTCCCTCGAAATTTACGTACGTACCTGGTATACCGAAGAGATGAGGATACCTTGACTTCATTTCAGATTCTAACTCTTGAGGTATAACCTTTGAGTGTTGAATACGATCCTTCTTATCCAAGATTTTAACATATATCTCCTCATACGTTAAATCTTCTGCTATCTCGTCTAGTTTTAATTCAATAATGTGGTTCGAGTCGTCCACATATTTATGTAACATCGATACGTGAAAAACGTTATGAACACGCGACATACTTGGCGGTAAAACGAGTCTATAAGCCACAGTTCCTACTTAATCAAGGATTTCAAATGGACCAATTAAATCGAGGGTTGAGATTTCCTCTCTTCATCGATTCTTGCTTCTAGAATAACGCCCTCTTGAACCTTCTTCTTCACATTCATCAGCTCTGAGTATGTAGCTTGCACGACTTTAACTTTATCGATTAAAGTCGATTCTACTCGTATATTCATTATCTTCACGTGGGTCCCTAGAGTCTTTAACTCTATCTTCATCATTTGTAAGTTATACGAAATGGGTCTTTGTGTTAACAACATCGCACTCGTAAATGCATACGATCTTTTACTCAACACGTCAGCTACCACGTTCGCTCTTCCATGGTGATATTGAATGGTCGTAACCTTCAACAGCTCGAGCCATCGTCTTTGGTGCATTATACGTTCGTTTTGGGTGAAGAAACACTTGAGGGTTTTAGAAATGGGTTTTGTACGGGGGTCAATACAAAATTCGATTTCACGCTCTAGGGGTAGGCTAAGAAGTCTTCAAGAGTACGTCAAGAAATTAACAATAGAAATATCATTTAAAAACTATGACTCTCATCCAAGACTTGGATAGTACGTCACATTGATACCTATTAACTTGCCATCGTCATTCATGACATCCCCTACGAAAAGTCTGGCTTCGGTGCATTACACACAAAGAAGTCAACAACGAAAGGATCGAGGCTCTTTACTTATCGCTTGATATGACAATGATTGACTTTAGTGGTTTGGTTGCTTGAATTCGTATAACAGGTTGGTTAGGAATATAAAAGCTAACAACCTTACAAAAATAATCAATTTTAGCATGATGAGTAGTTAACCAATCGATTCCTCAAATCACATCAAGGGCAAGTATTTTCAAAGAGATAAGATCGACAGGTAACGTGAGGGTATCAATATGAATCAAACAAAATTTATAAACAGTGGAAGTAACGAAGGTTTCTCCTAATGGAGTTTCAACAGATAAGTGAAAGTCTAATTTCTCAGGAGTGAAATTTAAACGTTGAGCGCAAGCAAGAGAGATAAAAGAATGGGTAGAAATGGTATCTAATAAGGTATAGACTTCGCAAGAATTTATGATTAACTTACCCGTAATAACCTTGTTCGGGTTCCTTAATAAACGCTCTTATTTAAACTACCGACTTTGTCTTGTCTGGGACATCCTTTGGCATCATTATCCCAGCTAGACTTGACTTCACTACACGACAAAATCGAGCTAGGTGACCTTCTCTTCCGCAATTGAAACACGCTTTGATTGTCAGCGCATACAGTTTGACGGATGTGTCCCTCCCGTCTCAGATTTGAAACATACGACCGGGTGGTCGCTTCTCCTTCCTTAACAACAGTCTTTGGTGTCGACGCCTTTCCATCATCGTTGAATCTCCTCTTCTTGAAATGTCCATTCTTATTGTTTTGGCCATGATTCTCACCAAGTGGTTACCATTTTCGCATGTTGATTCCTCCACGCTTATCGTCACCGCTTCGATGATCAAGTTATCACCGGTATTATCATTTTGTTTGTTGTTTCTTTTGGTTAGGTTGACTCATTATCGCGCTCCAATAATCGAGCCTTATTAACAACATCTAAATACAAACACGCTTTATGAGAGATAAGATATCGACGTATCTCTGGGTTTTAAACCTCTTACAAACATTCGCCATTCTCTCCTCTTTATCAACCAAATGGGATGCAAACCGGATAACTCGGCAAACTTGGCTTCAGATCGCAACACGATCATGTTGTTTTGCTCCAACTTGATGAACTCTCTACCTTTCATGTGACGAATACTTTCGGAAAGTACTTGTCGTTGAACAATTCTCGAACTTCTCCCAAGTCATCTTCATTGTGGCAGTGTCGAGTACGCTTACGTGATTCCCACCAAGAATCGCCTTTGCTCACAACATGAAGGTGGCAAAGGGAACCTTTTCTCCTGAGCATCCCAAGACATCAAATATCTTGCAGATCCGCTTTATCCACGCCTCCACCTTAAGTGGTTTTGGCACTCCAAAAACTCCGTGGTCCCAGTTCCTCGAATCGCTTAATGCATGACCGTCCGAGAGTTGCTGGTGTTTCCCTCGCATTTTGTATGAGAGAGTGGCTCTTGCCTCGTTGTTGCATGAATTTCATAAAGCCTCTAAACATTCCATCGCTCATCATTTGGTTGTTGTTGTTGTTTGCATGAGAATTGTCGCCTTCACGATGCACATTATCCTCGATAATTGATCTCGTGGAGACTCAACGGTCTCTTGTGCTCCATTGCTATTCTCAACATTCTCGGATATCATTTTTAAATACTGCCATAAAACAAGGGTTAATTAACATATCACATATTATCCCTATACTCTGACCGACCAATTAAATACCAAATAAACTTAGGTAGGTCATACTAGCGAAAGAATTTCTCGTCTCTCCCCTCCTAGTTCTTATCTCACATCTCAGCCATGGATCATATCCCTAAGCTTTGATACCAACTGTGATGCCCCCAAAATAGATATACATCACCCATTTTGAGTCACCAAATACATGGTACAGAATACAAATACAACTTAATTATACAACAGTCGTATAAAATATGACATAACATAATCTAAGAGTTTTAATAAGAATATTGTCATCTAGACAATATCCACACCCAATGGAGTCCTCATTACATTTATTGTCACGCTATTTAACAGAATAGTAAGGACTACTAATGCTATCATCTAGACCGCTACTCCGTTCCCCGACTAGTCTCGACAACGTTCTCATTTCCTTAAGAGAACAGTGAGAGAAAGGGTGAGCTCAACTAGCCCAGTAAGAAATATTATGACTAAGACAATGCAGAATAAATTATCGTTAGCCTTCAACAATGTTAAACTGATACAATATAACAAACATCAAGTTTAACTACAGCGGAACAAGCAATCCATTAAAAGAGTCAAGTAGAGAATAAAATCTACTATTTTTTATGATTGAAAAGGTTTTTCATCACTTTTATCGCTGGGACTCAGCTTAATAAATAATCCAAATTATCCCTGCACTACGACCAAGGATATTCATTAGTATCAAACCACAAATTGTCCATGCACTACGGGCCAAGGATATTCATGTATTCATCAATGGTCGTGATCATGCCAACAACTATCCATTAATGCACTACGGGTCAATGAGGACTTTTACCACATCATTTGTAACATTACGGTCATGATTATACCGATTAATCCCTGGTCATAATCATACCAAGTCCATCTATGCACTACAGGTCACAGATGACTTTCAACATAATATAAACATAAGGATGATGACAATGATATAAGAATTCAATAAAAACAAGTTCAAGAATTAATTTATCCAGGAACTAATAACGTCCAAATTGTCAACATGATACTTCTTTGTAGAGTAAAATTCAAGAATGCTCAGAAGAATATTTCCATGAAAAGATACTGGATGAAGCGCAAATATCAAGGATATTCCACTAATTTCATGGAGTATAGAAGTCAAAACTTTAACCAACTAAGTATAAATAAGAATTAAATAACAAAATAAATCACCAGGAATGCGATACACCGCACAGACAGGTTATTCCAATAGAATAATAAATAACGAAACGAGTCATGCAGATATCATCTTTACGTGATATTCCAATGTAATAATAAATAATGGAACCAGTCATGCATAAACGTTATCGCATGTGATATTCCAATGTAATAATAAATAACGGAACCAAGTCATGTAAAACGCACGCATATATGATGTTCCAAATGTAATAATAAAGAATGGAATAATGTAAGAATTTCACCATGTATGCAGACGTCGCATAGAGACAGGTTATTCCAACATAATAATAAAGAATGGAACAATAGAAGAATTTCACCATGTATGCGGTACTTCGCATAGACAGGTTATTCAAACATAATGATAAATAATGGAATAACAGAAGAATTTCACCAAGTATAGGTATCCCACAGATACAAAAGTTATTCCAATGTAATAATAAAGAATGGAATAATGTAAGTTCTCTTCATGAATACGAAAGAAATAATACCCCTTACGAGTACAACAAATAATATCCCTTACCTTAGAAGAAACTGGATATAGGAGTAGTGAAGTAGCAGAATACTTTTCTTCTTTCTCTCTATAGTTTCTCTCTCTAGAGTTTCAGTGAATTCGTAAGAAATAATGAAGGAATGAGCTTCTATTTATAGGAGAATGGACTGAATAGTAACTAATTCATGAACGGTCCAGATTGATTTACTTTTAAACGGACAGTCCATATTGATTTACTATGCAGTATTAATAAAATATTCTAATAAAATAAAATCTTTTAAATAAACTATATTATATTATATTTATAGTCTAATAAAATAAATAACTTTATAAAAGTATTCTGTTTTATATAAAAAGATTTTACTATACAAACACTATGCAGGCACTATGCAAACACTATGCATAATAAAATATAATATATTCTAATTATTGTCTAATAAAACAAATAACTTTGTAAAAGTATTCATTTTTATATAAAAAGATTTTACTATGCAAAATACTATGCATAATAGAATACAATATATTCTATTTATAGTCTAATAAAACAAAAAACTTTATAAAAGTATTCTGCTTTATATAAAAAGCTTTTCCGTTTTATTACATTAATAATAATAATAAAACAAAATTTATATATATAATATATATAAATATAAACTTCCGTGACTTCATAAAAAGACACCTCAATATATTTAACAACATTTATCATCATTATTATAATTCACATTATTAATCGACCAAGTCGCTCCTGTGAAACAGGGGCTTTCCATTAAGGATTTCTCCCTATCAAGTAACTTCTAAACATCGTTAATATTGCAAATAATAATATTAATAACTTTCGCCATCTCAATTATTGATTTAATAATATATAAAATATCGATAATAATTGAATCAAATAACGTGAGATACTATGCAACAATTCATCGAAGCAATAATTGAACAAAACCGAGTGACTTCTCACGTAAGCATCAATAATCAATACCGTGTGCTACTATGCAACCACGCCAGACATCAGATTTTTACTTAACCGAAAGTAGTTCAACAGTTTTAACGGTAAAACTTCCGCCGTTATTTTCATAAAAATATTTTTGTCGTTTTCTCAATGCGACAATAATTCTGTTGTGGGGTCTACCAATGATTGTGTCGTCGTACGGATATTCTCTGACAAAAAGAATATTCCCCGACCAATCGAATATTATACAACAACTTGCATACTTTTCAAAATTTATAAATATTACCCACAACTATAACATTATCTCAAATACACACCATAATTTTGAAAAAAATATTTTGAGAAAATTAAATCTTTATTCATAAAATTTGGGGTCTCACATCTAGGCAGTTGAAGGATTATGAGAAAGTTTACCCTACTCATGATCTGGAACTGGCCGCAGTAGTTTTTGCTCTAAAGATATGGAGACATTATCTTTACGGAGAAAAATGTGAGATATACACGGACCACAAGAGTCTAAAATATATCTTCACACAGAAGGAGTTGAATATGAGGCAGAGGAGATGGCTGGAGTTGATAAAGGATTACGACTGTGAAATCCTGTATCACCCTGAAAAAGCCAATGTAATTGTCGACGCCTTAAGTAGGAAGGGTCGGGAGAAGTTATTTATGTTAACGGCTCAAACTGAGTTAATAACAGAGATGGCTAGGATGGAATTAGAAGTGAAGTTGCCAAGTGAAGCAGGACAATTACTGTTTGCGACAAAGATTCAATCTACCATCGTAGAGAGAGTTAAGGAGGTGCAACTCAAAACTGATGAGTGTGATCGGGTAAAGACACGGCTAACCGATGAAAAAGAAAATATTAAGTATAGTCTTGGTAATGAGGGATTATTAAGATTTGAAAGAAGAATTTGGGTTCCAAATGTGACGGAATTAAAGGAGCAGGTATTACAAGAGGCTCATAGTTTGAGGTTTTTGATTCATCCTGGTAGTACTAAGATGTATCAAGACCTTTGATAGAGTTTTTGGTGGCCGAACATGAAGAGAGAAATAGCAGAGTATGTGAGTAGGTGCTTGACTTGCCAGAAAGTTAAGGCCAAACATCAATGACCAAGTGGCTTGTTACAGTCATTAGAAATTCTGGAGTGGAAGTGGGAGCATATCACGATGGACTTTGTGGTGGGACTTTTGACTACAACGAAAGGGTATGATGTGATTTGGGTAATAGTGCACCAGTTGATGAAGTTAGCTCACTTTTTGCCAATTAGGGTCAAGTATAACTTAGACCAGTTAGCTAGACTTTATGTTAAGGAAATAATTTCCAGAAATGGAGCACCAGTATCAATTGTGTCAGATCGTGACCCACGATTCTCATTGAACTTTTGGAGGAGTCTACAGGAGCAGTTGGGAACGCAGTTGAAGCTGAGTACGACATATCATCCACAAACTGATGGACAGAGCTAGAGAATAATTCAAACGTTAGAAGATATGTTAAGATCTTGCGTCATGGATTTCAAGGGTAGTTGGGATGATCATCTACCATTAGTATAGTTTGTGTATAACAATAGTTATCATGCAAGCATAGGTATGTCGCCTTACAAAGCTTTGTATGGAGGGAAGTGCAGAACACCATTGTATTGGGATGAAGTAGGAGAACGCCGAATGCTAGGGCGTAATTGGTGCAAAGAAACAATGGATATGGTGAAGTCGATTCAATGCTGCCTCATTGCATTCCAGACGGATAAAAGAAGTATGCGAACTTGCATCGAGAAAATAGGGAGTTTGAAGTAGGCTTTTATGTATTTCTAAAGGTATCTCCCAGGAAAGGAAAGATACGCTTTGGAAAGTAGGGAAAGTTAAGTCCAAGGTTTATAGGACCTTTTGAAGTGTTAAAACGGGTAGATGAGGTAGCTTATATGATAGCATTACCTCCAGACTTAGAACGAATACATAATGTATTTCTTGTATCGGTATTGCGTCCTTATAAGCTGAATTATAAGCACGTGATAGAATATGAGCCTATTCATATTGAGAAAGACTTAACGTACGAAGAGACGCTGATTTAAATTGTCGATAGAAAAGAACAAGTTCTGCGGAATAAAGTTATACCTTCTGTGAAGGTGATATGGAAGAACCACGATGCAGAAGAAGCAACGTGGGAATTGGAAGAAAAGATAAAGAAGGATTACCCTCAGTTGTTTGAATAATGAAAGATGAGATTCTGGGGACAGAATCTTTATAAGGGGGGAAGAATGTAACGACCGAGAAATTCGGATCCTTTGTAAAATAATTTTATTTAATAAAATAATATTAATTGTTATTATTATGTGTTAGAAAGATGAATGTCGTTCTATAACCTAGAAACGTTGGAACATCGTAGTATTTTAACTATGTGAAGGAATTAAAGTGTTTGAATTTCCAAGATGAAAATAAAGTTTTCCGAGAAATTTTCTGAAAAACACTATTCATCAATTTCCGCTCGGGAATTATTTTTGAACTTCCGAGAAATACATAACATTATAATATCGAGGTGAGATGGATTATGTAATAATAATCTAAGTATGAAAAACGTAATATTTTGCATGCGGACTTAAATTAAGAACGTTAAGGATTAAAACACAAAAAGAATGGAATGGTGGATCTTGTATGAAGTGCAAGCCCAAAATGCATTAAGGGACAAGCCCAAGATGTATTAATGATTAAGTTAAGTGTTGGTTTAATCAAAAGCCAAAAGTAAATTAATGCAAGCCCAACATGAATAAGCTAAGTTAGTTAACTTAAGCCCAATGTAATGATCCAATGGGTTAAGCTTGATCCATGGAGCAACCAATGTTGATTTGGGTTCTCTTGGTGGGCAAGACCTTTGTGTGATAGCCAAGAACTTTAAGTAATGACCAAGTAAAGGATAAGTGTTGTGCTTAGCAAGTAATGAATAGTAAGGAGGTGACTTAAGGAGGTGGATGTCTTAATGTCCATTATGCCCTAACTTAGAGACTTCTATAAATAGCAAGCTTATAATTTCATTTGTTGGATTATTAACTTTCATCAAACATAAAGTAACTTATTGGTTAGAGAGAATAAGCACTTTTAATTCAAAACATTCTTTGTTAGATTTTCAAGAAGAAGAAGACTAGTTCATCAAGGGTAAGACTCTTGTCTAATAATCTTCCATCTTTATCATTGTAGGGTGATAAGAGAAGTGTAGCTTAATAAGCATGTATGCTAAGAACATGTAAGAATTGATTAATTAATGGACTTAAGCCAAATAAGTCATGAATTAGTAAGATAAACCTAAATAAGTTATGAACTTATGATGAACTTGTCATATGTTTGCCATATGAAGTTAGTATGTTTGATAAGATGTGGAAATGTTGATTAAAGGACTTAAATCTATAATAAGACATAAGGAATGAAAACTTGTAATTTATAAGTTATTAAGTCATGAATTTATAAAGAATAAGCCAAAACATAGCTTGAAAATAAGTTAATGTAATATGTAGTTTGGAATGTTCATATGATGGTTAGAATCCATTTAGAATGATGATCAAATCATTAGTAATGAAGTTTCGCCGGAATTCACACGATTGGACGATAATCGTCGAATTTGTGAAATTCTCGGAATAAAAGTTGAATTTTGTGTTTGAACTCAGAAACGTTGGTTTTCGATGGAGACAAGTCATATTTGGTATTATAAAGTTGCGGACTCGAAAATGACTGGATTCTAACTTAGAACGAAGAAACGAGCGTTGAACGTTCACGAACGTTTACCGTTTTCGTTAAAAATGAACCAGTAGGTGAATTTTGAGTAAACAAAGTCAATTAGATAAAATTCTTGCATGAACTCATAGAGTATATAATTTATGAACTGTAGGCTCTTGAATGAGCCAATTCGGACTTATAACGAAGAAGTTACGATCCCGAAAATCTCACAAAGTTGAAATTCTGTCAAAGTTGTCTGGTGCACAGAGTTGGCACCGCGGTGCCAACCCAAGGTATATTGGTGACGCTGCAGCACCATATACAAAGGCACATACTCATCGAACTTTCACACCAAGATGCGATATGTAACTGGAACTTAAAGGCATGTGCCATGAAGTCCTGGCCCTCACCATCAGAAAGTGAAATAAGCCACGACATAAAAGAAGAAAGGGTGGCCCACGCTAAATGGCCAAATTTCTAGGGTTTTGACAGAGAAGGAAGTTTACAAGTATAGCATGAATGGTAATTAATTTACAATGAACTAAGGAACTTAATGAAGCATTGTATGGTATTGTTAAACCTTAATTATGTTACGTAAAGGTTGAAGATAAGTAATCAAACATGAACGTAATGTGAAGGTAAGAACGATGTAACGAAAAACCAGATCCAATAATAACAAATCTAAGTCATAATTAGATTGAGAAGAAGGGTAAGATTCATTAGGAACCATGTATGTTCATTCATGACCTAATGTGTTATGTGATGTTATCATTTACTGTAGAGACTTAAAGACTTAAACGAGAACGTGTTATAACTATAGCAGACGCTAAAGGCAAGTATTCTAACCCTTGTTCCAGTTCAATTTGGACAAGATTTGTAATTCACGTATTCTTACATATGAAGTATTGTATGATGAGTCAAAGCAAACTCTTTCGGCTAGACTTATATTATGTTTCTATCAAAGCATGGTCAATGTTTACAAGGTTATATTGGTGTGGTTTTCAAACGAAGACTGAGTATGCTAAAAATGTTTTGTCGTCAAACGACAGGCACGTGAGGTTGCCACAACTTAAACGTACATACGTTTAATGAATGTAGTGTTGATCAACATAGAGTACTATAAGCAGATCACCTAGACGTGCTCGTAAGAATTGTTGGACTTACGGACTTAGTGTCGGGATGTCCTTTTCAAAAGAACTTATGAAATGCTCAAGGTCTTGGACCGGAATTGATGTTTTACTGAATATTGTTGTTGTAAAACGTTTTTAAGGAAAAGAAGTGCTATTTTGAATTATCGATAGTACTTTGTAACTATTGTTCAGTTATTGAAGATATATGATTCCTATGTTTCAAGCATGTTGTTTATTAGAATTGTCGTGCTTCCTATGAATTAAACCTTTTATTTGTTTTCTCAAAAGCACTTTTTTCATACAAAATATAAAAGTAAGTCGACCTTTTATATCTGCATATTTAAGAAGCATATTTCTCTCAAATCATTTGTAAAAGAAAAAGGGTAGATTTAGTTTATTTTATGTATCTGTGAGAAAGACAAAAAATTATTTGACCAAGATTAGAGTCTTAGAGAGATCAGCTGGGAGTTGGGTCTCAAGTATACTTGTGAGGTGAGGAATAATTTGTTGTTTAATGACCAGATCTTATAGTAGAACTATACTCAAAGTAAATGTACAACTAAGCTTGAGGAAGGAGCTAGGAGTTCACTGTCCAAGATAGTAGGTTGTGGATAGTTGTAAGTTTATCTTTAAAACTTTGTAAAGCATTCTCCGCCTATCGAAGGAGTTTTTATTACTGTGAGTAATAGGATCTCAAGTCCTGGAGAGGATCTTGAGACTAGACGTAGCAACATACCCGAGCTATATGTTGTTAACCAGACAAATCTATGTTCATTGTGTGATTGAATTTTTAATATCTTGATTATTAATATCTGACACTACAAATCAATTTACTAAAAATTCAAAAAGCCTAAGATAATTTTTTAACAGTAATAATATATTCAACCCCCCTTCTAGATTATTATTGGACTTTCAATTGGTATCTTAGCAGTGCTCTTTAACTTGTTTGTTAAGTGAATACAGGCATATCTAAGAGTAGATTCATCTATGGCCTATAATGTTACTGGTTGCGGAGAAGGGTTGTCAATGTCCAGACCTCCACTATTTGATGGCACAAACTTTGCCACCTGAAAGAATAGATTCAAAATCTATGCCAAGTCATAAGGAATCAAAGTTTGGCTAGCAATAGAACGAGGTGTAAACATTCCCACAAAAATTGAAGGCGAAAAGATTGTTAAGAAAGATGTTAATGAATTCACCACTGAAGATGAGGAGATTATGAATATAGCCTCCAGAGTTGAACAAGTGTTGATCAGTGCTCTCATAGAAAAAGAGTACAAAAGAGTTAGCAACTGCAAGAATGCTAAAAAATCTGGGAAAAAATGATTATAACCTATGAAGGAACCAATCATATCAAATAAACCAGGAAAGATGCTCTAATCCAAGAGTATGAAACTTTCAAGTTGGAAGAAGGTGAAAAAATCATTGATATGGAAACACGCTTCTCTAGAATCATTAATGAACTGGAAAGCTTACTAAGACCAATAAAAAATAGAACCTCAAAGCCCTTCCATCTGTATGGAAAATGAAGGTTACAACCATCAAAGAAATACAAGATCTAATTGCATATTCTCTTGATAGCCTTATTGGAAATCTTCGTGTCCATGAAGTCAACATGTTAGTGGAAAAAGCAGGATCATATACAGTCTCAAAAAGAAAGAAATTGCTTTCAAAGCTCTACTCATAGATCAATAAAGTGATGATGAGGAGTTAAATGAAGAACTCTTGAGTTTAGATAATGTCGAAGTTACTCTATTTTCAAGACAACTCAGAAGAGTAATCCAAAGTAAAGTAAGAAGATATGGCAAAGGCTTTATGAAGACAATAACAACTTCAACAACCTCAAAAATAAGAAAGCCAAAAGCCAAAAGCACTAGGAGGAAATTTCAAAATCTTCAGAAATACTAGCTTAAATGAAAACTCAAATACATGTTTTGAATGCAATCAATCAAGACATTTCAAAAAGGACTGTCCAAAACTAGTCTACAACAATGTTTTAGTAGCCGAGAAAGACTGGGATCTAAATGAAGAAGAACGAACTGCCGAACAAATCGAGTAAATCACAAATCTATGTTTAATGGCAGACAATGATTCATCACCAAGATCTGAGGTAAATCTGAAACATCAATTACCGAGTACTTCATTTGTCACACATAATTTAGAAAATATAAATGAAGAACATCATGAATTACAAGAAGCATATAATTGTCTATATGAGGATAATGAAATTATTAAAAAAGACTTTATTTGTCACACCCCAAAATCTGGTCTATCTTCACACCCGAATTTCGTGCGTCACGAGTACATCATTCTTCCAAACATACATCATTATATAGTAAAATATAACAACATACATTCTCAATTCCTTGGTTCTAATACCTTATAACCTCGTTCATTACAAATAATGATAATTACATTATTCTTTACATCTTACAAGAGTGACTTTCATCCGCCACCAAGGATACATAACATTTCATTAAACTAATCTATAGTTCAATAAATTATTTTTCATTACAAGTCTTCTCTTGATCTTCACGCTCATTTATCTAATGAAGATCACTTCTTCTGGATACCGATCAGTTTGATCTTTATGGGATCCTTAAGTTCTTCTACTCGTACGCTGAAAATGTTTTTCATTTAAAGTAAGTGTGAGCATTCAATTGCCCAGTAAGTCATAACAGTTGAACAAACAACTTCAAGAATTTAAACATTCCTTTAGAACTTTGATAACCGAACAAAGGTTATGAAGCAGCTTGAATAATAGGAATAAACTCTGATTCCTATCATTTTAAAACATTAGTCACATTCACTTTGAAATACTTTCATTTTTCTACTCTTTTTCATACACATCCTGTCTGGCTAGAATCTTTAGCTTGCAGACTTAACAAAGAACAGTTTCATGTATAAGCGAGTAACATTTTCATATTGAACAGTTCAATCACATAATAGTTTATCTCATAGAAACACCGAAGTGTTCAAATTATGGCACAATACCTCATACATTCTACCACCTTGTACAAATATCGCACATTCGCACATAGACCTAACTTCTCAAGTTTAACATCTGAGAAGTTTAAGAAACTAGCATTCATTTAAAAATATGAATGAAGTTAGGAAACTTTCCTTACGCACAGATATCGTTTACAATTTACGCTAAATTGCTCATCAAAATCCCTATATATCACATAACGAATACATGCACCAATTAGTCATATACTTGACTTTACACATTGGTTTACTCAACTTTACTTCTTAGGGATCGCGTTCTTGCAATCTAAGTTTACACGACCAACTTCCTTTATCGTTTTACGGCTTCATAACATACGGAGATGTCTTACTCAGACGATCATCATCTTTGATGATTTGCATTCTTATTTTCTTCTTATAACTCTTCTAGGACTCAGCACACATCGTGTCTCTGCTAGTAGTCCATATGGTACTCTGAGTGGTTTCCCACAAACAACCAACAAACAAGTTCTGTCTCATCTACCTTTGTCTTTTACAAATTGAGTTATATCGGTTGCCAGTTTCGTATATACATTCGCTCTCTGAAGGAATTATTTAGACCAGCTCCCGTATGTAAACCATCAAAGATTACGATTTTACTATAACCTAAACTTATCTTAACTTATCCGAACCATTATATAATATTTGTTAAGTCAATTTCTTATTCTTTATGGCTTTTTGGAAAATAAATGCCATACCTCATGATTCATTCTTATTGTCTAAGTTATACAGTCTTTTATATACTTAGAACGATCATTCAAGTTAATCATTAACTTAGCTTCTTTATGTTAAACATACTTGTCTTTAATTCAGTTCTTCACCGTTCATAGGTTTAATCATTGGTCTTCATTAATTTACGGTTAAACCATACACGGGGTGTAGGTTCTGTCCGTTTAACATTCGCGTACACTCAACCTTTACATCGGCCAAAGTGTTTAACACTTACATTTCATTCTAACATTCTCTATCCGACTCACATTCGGCTTTCATTAATCTTATTATCGTTCGTTATGACTTTCCTTGATAGTTCATATCTTACTTACTACTTTCGTTATCCTTTACATGAACCCCACGTTCATTACTCTTTCTTAATGTCGAAGTCATATGGTTCGCTGTATGCTAAGACCGATCGTTCATCACAACAGCGTTGTGTTCACATTCTTTGTATTTTTAATCTCGTTCAATCTTTCTGTTCAACCTTTACTAAAGGTTTAAGTCACTTGATTAAGTGTTACTTTAGGTGAACAATATGTTCTTTATCTTTCCTTACACTTCCCCCAAGAGTTGAGCAGTTAAAAGCTCTTTCTCCTGCCTTGCCTTGCACCTGCCGTACTGCAATCACCACCCTCCTTTATTATTGCTCGCTTCTGGCCTACATGAGTCTCCGAGAACTTATTCCCCAGTCTAGCATTGCGGCGCCACCTTCCTTCTCTCTTCCTCGCGCTGCAGTGCCACTCTGCAGTGCCTTCTTCCTCGGGCTAGCACTGTGGCGCCAGGCCCTAAACTCAAAAAAATTTTCTAAGTGTCGGAAAATGTTTGAGACGCTTACTTCACAGTCTCATAACTCATTCGTTATAACTCGGAACGAGGTCGTTCCAAAGCTATTCTCTTCTTTATCATACTTACTTCAATTCCCCTCAGACAAAAATTCATTTTGAATCTGTTAACATGTCATTCTATTGGCTTAATCTTCATCCTTTGTTCATTTTTACATTATTAACATTCTTCGATCATTCGTCCGTAATTCGGTCATCCAAACTCGGAACTTGTTCTTTCTTGAGTCCACGACTCATGTTTTCTACATTCTCTTACAGTCTTATGAAACCCTACACCTTCGGGTTCATTTACACACTTTCTAGTTCTCATTTGTCTTTTACAAAATTTTTGCCATAACTTCGTTATAGCTAAGTTTAATCCGTTCTTCATGAACGTTTCTATCATTCCTAACCAAGAAATAAGCAACTAACCTATACGCAATGGTTTTAAACTTGTCCATCTACAATAAGTTATACTACGATGGTTTTAAATTTGTCCATCAACAACGTTCTTCGTGTTCTTCACGTGTTCTTCGCGTTCTTCGTTCGTTCTTCATTTGTAATCGATATTTTGATTATGTTCACTTTTTCTTGGAATTTGATGTTATAAAATACCATTCCTTACTTATTTCACCGAATTGTTCATATGATTCATTTGGATCGCTCAAATTCATTATGAATCTTATACTTCCTTAAGAAATTTATAAACTAAACTTCAAATTCTTATTTCTTCTTTTTCTCATGATTTCAACCATATGAGAATCATTCTTAACATCTTTTACTTCTATTTTCATTAAGTTATGTTTTGAACATATAAAACATAAAGAAAATTTATATAGAAGTTAGGTTTTGGATTACCTTTCTTCTTTAATCTCCTCCCATTGGACAAAGTTTCCTCACGAGATAACTTTTGCTCTTCCTTTTCCTTCCCATCCGAAATCTCTCTCTCTCTCTCTCTCTCTCTCTCTCTCAAGTGTTGGTGATTTTCAAAATCACCAACAAATGAATTAAGGCTTCCTTTTATAGATTTTCAAAGCTAGGGGAAAAATAGTCATTCCGCCCCTAAGGTTACTATTCACATCTTCTTACTATTCACGAAGCTTCTCCTGGAAGCTTCATGGTTCCGTCTTTCGGGATTCGTCCGACAGTTTAAAAACTACAATTCTCAAAATCTAAATATTTTTGAATATTTCGTCTTTCCTTTACCGATTAACTTTTACGTATTCTTCGGATCTCCGAAAAACTGAAAATCACTTTTTGACGTTAAGCGTTTTCCTTCAAGTTTTCCCCTAACGTAGTTAAACGAATGAAAATTACATAACAGTACTTTTCGTCATTTTTATTTCGTCCGATTTCTACACGTTTTTTTAAAAAAACTTTTATCAGCTTACTTAACTTTTCGCGATATATTATCGTCAAATCTTTCGATGGAATGTAATTTCGACTTACCGAACTCTCGAAAAGGCTTAGGTTATTCAAACCCTAACCCTTAGGGTTTCATCGGGTGAATAGTGCCTATTTTATCTTTTTCCTCAGAGATATTTTTGTTCCCGAAAAATATTTATTTTCATCTTGAAAACTCTTACTCGTTCAGTCTAGCTCGTAGCCACAATTCTCCCGTATTATAATCATCCTAGGTTATAGAACTATTAATAAACACATAGCACATAATATTATTAATAAAAATTCATTTTATTAATAACTAATTCTTTAAATCTTAAATTCTGGACAATCTAATTTTTTGGGTTGTCACATTCTTCTTCCCTTATAAAAATTCCGTCCTCGGAATTTTCTTAAAACCACACCCATACCTGGGTCATCACATTCACCCATTCTTTACAGAATTTCGTCATCGAAATTTTAACCTACCCTTCTTCTCAACTTCTCTTCAAAGAAGTTCTTATCTTTCAAACATTCTCTCACCTTCATAACTTATCAAGAATTATGAAGTAGAATGAATAACGAGGAATATAAGAATTTGTTTAAAACATTTCATATTTTTACTGAGGGGTCAAATCGACCATGAACTCTTACTAGGTTTAACAGCATTTCGCCATAACTGTTGGCTGATTTTGCAATCAATTATTTATGAAGGTATACACAGTCAACAAGCAATAAAGTGGTAAATTAAGTGTCGAACCCATAGGGAATTCCAATCAATAAACTTCAACTACTAGTACTATACCAATTCAATTTTATTTAAACAACTGCAATTTATGATTTTTTTTATTAAGAAAACTAAATTGACTAATTAAACTGGATTACTTTATAAATTAATTCAAATAAATAAAGGTTAAGACTACAATATCCCTAATTATGTACTACAAACCAATTACCCAATTATTCCAGTTATTACGTCACCTGAATTGTTAACAAAAATTATAATTGGTAAAAGCCCTTTCCCAAGTAACAGATAAATTATATTCAATTCAATTAATTTTGCGATATTCCTATGCAAAATAATTAAATCAAACCCGTTAAGTTCTAATTCCCAATTGTTACATGCAGTGAACATATATTCCTATTCAATTCACAACTCTAATTATTCATCTCATGCAAATAATTAAGCATACATGATATCATGTTTAGTTCAAACCCTAGATTTCATCTCCCGAATCCTTCTAGTATAACACAATAATTATTGGTCAAATAATTAATCAATGCGCACAAAACATGATAAACAATTCACTCGGACAAAAAACTGGATTAAATTGAATAACTAATTCATAGACATAAAAGGTTCAATTTGTAAGAAATTAAAAAGTTAGTTCATACTGAAAAATAAAACCAACAATCCCATTAAAATCATCTAAAAAGAATTACACAATTAAAAATAAGAAGAAGAAGAAACTCTAAAAAGAAATCCACCAAGCTTCAATCTTCAATTGGAATTCTTTTTCACAATTCTCTGGTGAAAATCTTGATTAATCTCTAGCTATGATAGTTAAGTTCCCAATTTTCAGCTAATTGTTCCTTTTAATACTCCTTTTCCATCTTGTTCCACTCTTAATCCATGTCAACTTCCCTCATGCACGTGCCTCGGTCAAGCTTGATTGGACCTCAGTGCCCTGGCGTTGAGGCTAAGGAATTCTAGAGCTCCCCGACGCTACACTTCAACTAATTTATGGTTTTGCCACTGCTACAGCTAAAATTCCCACTTTGTCCCTACTCCGCCTTAATCTGCAAAATAACCACGAAACACAGTACAAACTCTTCTAAAAGACTTGAGAACAACAATAATTTAAACTCGAATGTATCGAATCCATGGGTATATTACCTATTCATTAAATACCCCCAAACTTAAACCGTTACTTGTCCTCAAGCAACAAAACACAATGCAAAAAGAAAAACTAAAAATACCATGCAAATGCAAATATAACTATCTACATGTTTATAATTCCAACAGTCAAACAAAACAAAGTATACTCATCAGGCCTCAGAAAAATCACAATAACATGCTAGTACATCATATCAGGACAAATCAATAATCTCCCAACAATCATCAAATCTAAACCTGTTATTTCTGATATCGTGCGTGTGTGCTCAACAACCATGCTAACTGATGAAAAGCAAAATAAGACACATAATAGATTTTTTAGAAGGCATCATACAGTATAAACTCGAGAACTCCAAAAACAAACCAGATCCGGCTGAAATCACACACTTATCAAAATCCAAGGGTCAAGATGGAATACTTATGCTTTATTTTTATTTTATTTATTTATTTTCTAACAGGGGCTTTTTGCACTTTTTCCCGTTTTATTCATTTTTTATATATATATCCCATGACTGTGTAATGTCTCATCCCATTAGGCTAACAGTGCTACCCCTTAGCGAGCTTTCGACCAACGACTCCCAGACCATTAAGACCTTAGGGCGCTAGGTGTAGAGACACTCCCTCGGGCTTACTTACTCAAATAACAAAGGCCACGAAACAAGACTAGCTACGATTTTTTTTAATAAAGCTTATATACCCCAAATATTTCCCCCCAAACTTAAATTCATGTCTAACTTCAGCCAGCACTACCTATTCTTGTTATTCTTTCATTCAACTAGCATTATCCTTTAGAAATTCATTATCTATCCATTTAGACTTACAAAGCCAACATGGTCGTTTCTTAACATGTGTTATCATGATAATATAAATTTCATACAGATAAAGATTTAAATCATGTCAAGAAATCACATCACAGGCTTAATAATCAGTATTCACTTGTTTATGCAATTCCAATCTCATCATTGGCCCCGAGTATACTTAAACTATTTAATAGCTGGAATCATATGATCTACATACTAAAACAACTAAAACATGCTAATAACCTAATTTCCACAAACTATTACAAACATGCCACCTAAGAATGCAAATAAAACTAAACTACCCCCAAACTTATAATGAGCAATATCCTCATGCGAAAAATATAGCAATATAAAACAGAGGACTTCCCTGACGAGCTTATTCATCGGGCGCATCATCTTCATCGTCGCTCATCTCTTGATCAGAAGGGGGAAACATAGCAGAACAGGAGCAGCAGGGAAAAAACTAAGATCAACTCCAGGGTACAGCTGAGCATACATAGCAGTCTGGGCTTTGAAGTAGTCGACTATAAACCCGTAGATCACATCTTGGCGTTCAGACAGACGAACATTTTGTGCTTCAATATTGTAGAACAACCATCAATTTCACGCTAAACCGCATCGGGAACAACACCACGGTGAGCTGCAGAGGAGGGACCATAAGTAGATGGAGCAGGAGCTTGTGGAGCTACAACTTGAGGAATTATAAAGCCCAATTCACGTGGGTACCTGCTTATCATTTTATGGTCCAAAACCGGCATTGGGGGCTGAATTTCATCTGATTTCCATTTGACCCCAAACTTAGAACATAGAGCGTAAATGAGAGAAAGGTGGGGTAACCTTCCCATGGTAGCTCCTCGTGCAGCTCTCAGAATGGACTGCTGAATAATTAGGCCCGCATCCATCTTCAAGCCTTAAACTATCAAATACAGCAGCACGACCCTTTCCTTGGTGACATTGCTAACATGTGTGCACGGCATCAATTTTGCGCAGATTAAGGAATACCAAGATTTTCCGTATAGACTAAGGCGCGAATGAGGGAAAGTCATGCTACCACATTCATGCATTGTCCAAGTTGTGCCTGGTTGACAAAGCTCGCAGATTATCACTTCATAGTCTGGTCCTTGGCTCACAAAACTGGCATATTCATTTTGTTAACCCTCCAATGGCAGCTGGTAACAATCGTTGATGTCCTCCTTGCCGAATTTAATTGTCTTGCCTCTCACATACACTCCATAATGGAAGTGCTTAGAAAAATTGGTGTAGAACTCTTTAACCACTGCAATAACCGCCGGGTCAGGTTATTCGGAAAGTGTTAACTAGTTCCTCTCAACAATCATGGCAGCCATTTCCCCATCCTTGGATTGGTCATGTCGTAAACCTCATTCCGGTACTAGTGAGCGGGTAGCCATATGGTTGTAGCATTCTTGGGTTACGAAACTCATAAACATACAGTTGTCAAACTTGGGTGGAATCGATGCGAAACCAGAACCTTCTCCTCGTTGACGCTTTGACACCATGTAGAATATTCTGCAATGGAAAACACATACACGTATTAGAATTGAGCACAGAATGACACGGCGACACGTAACCATATCATGACCCCTAAACTTCAACGTAAGATAGCTTTATGTAAAATGGTTGGGGGTGTGGTTAGGCACACAGTAGCATGAAAGTACGAAATTAAAACCGAGTAGCCTCATTTGTCCAAAGCATACTCAACTAGTACAAATGTTTAATGAAGAACAAAGTAATCCCAAATTTTTTGACATAGACAAACAAACTATATGGTAACCCTTTGTTAATACATGTAGGCTAAAATTTCATCCAGGCAAGACCAACTAGTTAATGCATATGCATATCCGCTAGAACAATAACCTAAAATAAGTGAGAACGCAAGTATTAACCAAGAGAATTTAGCCCACACTTTAATGATATCCCACTCTAATTGTATGCATGTGGCAATAAAAGGAGAAGTATGCAATTTAATTCAGTGGTGGTCATGTTGGGGCCAATAATGACAATGAGACCTGACACGGGAAATTTATCGAACACCTTATGGGTACTCTGTAACCCTATTGAAACCAAAAGGTAGGTGATCATCAGTCAAACTCATATATATAGGATAATAATCATGGAATCCAACACTTAATTTAAAAATAAGTGGCACAGAAGAACGAATTAAATGGAAATAACATGTGTCACCACTATGAAAAGTACATAACATATGAATAAGAAGATTGGGCATCACAAGCATAAAATAATTGCACTACATACCTTGAATCAAGAAGGAGCAGATGAAAATTACTTAGAAAAATAGAGATTGGAGATTAGATGTGGAATTACTCCAAAAAGATTTATTAAGTAATGAAAGGCACAATTATAAGAGCAGTTACCATATGAGAAGCAGGAGAGGTGTAATGTGATAGACGTGAGAAGAAGTTAGAAAGGAAAAGAAGTGGAACCGAGTAGACGTTGAAACAAAATGGGATTCTCAAACCTGGTCCCAGCGCTGGGTTTTGGCTTGATTCGAGCGTCGGGGCGCTGATAGGCAGTGTTCGATATCAGTCTCTAGCGTCGGGGCGCTGATTTCCCTCACGTTTAGAGCATCGGGGCGCTGAGCACTCGGCCTGCCTACTGACGGTGAATGCTGAGGCGTAGTGGATAGTGATGGGCTAGCGACGGGGCACCATGGCTGCTCAAATGTTTCTGCTGGCAAGCGCAGGGGGGCTTATGCCTTGTGTATAGGTGGCTCCAGGGCGCTTTGGTTCCAGTCCTAAGGCCATTTGACTGTTGTACTTAGCCTCTTGAGAAACATGAAGATTTAGCTGTACACAACCAAGAAATCTTTATTATTAGTAGACTAAAATATCATATTACACAATTGAAAGACATCAAAAACTGATAAGAGCACTAAAAGAAAAATAAAAATAAAAATAAAATAAAATAAAAACTCTTGGGGTTGCCTCCCCATAGTGCTTGGTTTATAGTCTTCAGCCCGACTCAACCGTGTTACTCAATTGCTCACGGGATCAGAGAGGTACATCGTCTTAGGTTGGCGATCGATGGGTCCACTCCAATAATGCTTAAGTCGTTGGCCGTTCACTTTGAAGGTTCTCTTAGAATTAGGTTCCTTGACTTCAACATTCCCGTGTGGAGTGACAACTACAACCATGAATGGTCCTGACCAACAACTTTTTAGTTTACCGAGAAATAACCTCAATCTAAAGTTAAAAAACAATACTTGTTGTCCCGGTTCGAACTTCCGATCAAGGATTTTCTTATCGTGCCATGTTTTGACTTTCTCCTTGTACAGTTTGGCGTTCTCATAAGCATTATGCCAGAATTCGTCCATCTCATTTAGCTGCAGTAGCCGTTTCTCACCAGCTGATTGTAAGTTAAAATTCAGCTTGCGAATTGCCCAGTATGCATTATGTTCTAACTCTATCGGGAGATGACACGCTTTTCCATAAACCATATGATATGGTGACATGCCTATAGGGTTCTTGTAAGATGTTCGATATGCCCATAAGGCGTCATCTAATCGCATGGCCCAATCTTTCCGTGACGGATTAACCATTTTCTCCAAAATTCGCTTGACTTCCCTATTTGAAACTTCCGTTTGGCCATTGGTTTGGGGATGATACGCGGCTGCAATCTTATGTCTGACCCATACTTGGTAAGCAATTTAGTGAACTACTTATTACAAAAGTGCGTTCCCTCATCACTAACTATCGCTCTCGGTGTACCAAATCATGTGAAAATATTTTTCTTCAAAAACCGTAGTACCACCTTGGCATTGTTAGTGGGTAATGGTGCGGCTTCTACCCATTTTGAAACATAGTCTACCGCCAACAGAATGTACTGGTTATTGAGAGAGGATGGGAAAGGTCCCATGAAGTCGATTCCCCACACATCAAATAACTCAACCTCCAAAATAGTGTTAACGGCATTTCATTGCATTTGGAGATATTTCCTACCCGTTGACACCGATCACACTTTAACACGTATAGATATACGTCTTTAAATAGAGAAGGCCAGAATAATCCTGACTGCAACACTTTGGCTGTTGTCCTATCACCCGCGTAGTGACCTCCGTAATCTGATGAGTGGCAATGACCTAATATATTATCCATCTCCTAATGTGGCACACATCGTCTAATCATTTGATCCGCACAAGTCTTAAACAGAAATAGTTCTTCCCAAAAGTATTGTCAAACATCGTGGAGGAACTTTTTCCGTTGTTGGGAGTTCAAATCTGGAGGTAACACATTACTAACCAAATAATTTATGTAATCTGCATACCATGGCACTGTCGTTGTTACTTGAAGAAGTTGTTCATCAGGAAACTTCTCATTGATCATGACTTCATCTTTTTGTTGAATCTCTACATTTTCTAATCACGAAAGATGATCCGCCATCTAGTTTTCGGTGCCTTTTCTATCTCTGATCTCCAAATCAAGGTCTTGTAGCAAAAGCACCCACTGTATTAACCGCGGCTTGGCATCCTTCTTCTTAATCAAATACTTAATAGCTAAATGATCAGTGTAGACGATTACCTTGGTCCCTATTAGAAATGCTCTGAACTTGTCGAAGGCAAACACTACCGCAAGTAATTCTTTTTCCGTGCTAGTGTAATTCAGCTGAGCATCCGTTAACATCTTGCTGGAGTAGTAAATAGTGTGAAAATTTTTATCTTGACATTGTCCCAATACTGCTCCAACTGCGTAGTCACTGGCGTCGCACATCAACTCAAATGGTAAAGTCCAGTCGGGAGCCACTATGATTGGAGCTGAGACCAATTTCTTCTTCAATATTTTGAAAGAGTCTAAGCACAACTGATCCATCTTAAACGACACATCTTTCTCCAAGAGGGAACACAAGGGTTTCAAAATTTTGGAAAAATCTTTCATAAATCATCTATAGAAACCTGCATGTCCTAAGAAGCTCCGTATTCCCTTCACAGATATTGGAGGATGTAGTTTCTCAATCGTCTTGATTTTGGCTCTATCAACCTCTAGCCCTGTTACGGAAACCTTATGCCCCAGAATTATCCCTTTTTACACCATGAAGTGACACTTTTCCCAGTTGAGAACCAGATTCGTCTCCACACAGCGCTTCAATACTAGAACCAAATTCTTCAAGCATAAGTCGAAACTATCACCAAATATGGAGAAGTCATCCATGAACACTTCCAAATTATGTTCTACCATATCCGAGAAGATGGCCATCATTCACCGCTGAAAAGTTGTTGGAGCATTGCACAAGCTAAAAGACATACACCGGAATGCAAACGTATCGTAAGGGCATGTGAACGTGGTTTTTTCTTGATATTATGGCGCTATGGAAATCCGATTATATCCGGAATATCCATCCAATAAACAGTAAAACTGATGTCCCGCCAACCTATCCAACATCTGATTAATGAACGGCAAGGGAAATTGATCCTTGCGTGTGGCTTTATTCAATTTGCGATAATCCATACATACTCTCCAGCCTGTAACTGTTCTAGTGGGGATGAGTTCATACGTTTTGTTTTTCACTACCGTCATTCCCCCTTTCTTCGGTACACATTGTACAGGACTTACCCATGAACTGTCCGAGATTGGATAGATAATACATGCATCCAACCTTTTTATGATCTCTTTCTTCACTACTTCCTTCATAATGGGGTTCAGCCTTCTTTGTTGCTCAATGGTTGGTCTTGCTTCCTCATCCAATAAGATCTTGTGCATACAAAACGACGGAATAATTCCCCGAATATCAGCTATAGTCCATCCAATTGTTGTGTTGAACTCTCGTAAAACCCTTAACATTTTCTCTTTTTGCGTGTCAGTCAAATATGTCGATAAAATAACTGGTAAGGTGTCAGCTTTTCCCAAATAGGCATACTGCAAATGAGATGGTAGAGGTTTTTGTAACAACCCGATATTTTCTATACAAATAAATCAGAAATTTTGCGTATAATTTTTTTTATTATTATTAAAATAAATATGGGAAAATATGTGCCAAGATAATGTGTATATATTTATATGTGATAAATAAAATATATTTATTACATGAATAATTACAAATGATTTTATATTAGAATTATTGATCATTATAAACTATATTCTTATAATAATTAATTTTACAGTAGGAATGTTTTTATTAATTATTTACCATGAAAATATAATTATATATTATCTAAATAATATATGAAATGATTTTTAGAATAATTATAATAATTATTTTATTATATGAAGTTTAGTACAGATTATTAAGTTAATTATTTTAACTTAATTAATAATGTTAAGTATAGCAGATAAATCAGATATGGAATCCAAACCCTAATTTTGGATTTTGATCAAGGAATGAGAATAATATAATATAATATTAATTATATTTTGATTTTCCAGTGCTATACATATGTACTGTATGTATAGACTGGCAATGATTGGTCAGTTATGATGTATTATGTCAAACCCTAGTATTACTGTGGAAAACCCTAATTTGAAACTCAAATTAGAATACAAGATTGTTATGTAATCAAGATAGTGTGATTAATGACGGGAATTATACATATTAACCTTAATTAGGGAAACCCTAATTTTTGAAAACCCTATTTAATGTTTATCAACTCTAATTTTTATATTTGGAACCCTAACTGTCAAATTGGGAAACCCTAATTGCTAATTTAGAATGTTTAATGCTAATTAGTGGACTATAAACCCTAATGTTCATGCATAATGTGATTAAAAACCCTAATTATAAATTGTTAACCCTAATTTAGTAATTGGAAACCCTAATTATTAATTATAAACCCTAAGTGATAAATTTGGCACCTTAATTACTAATTTTGAATGCTTAATAATAATTAATAAATGTTAAATCCTAATGCGCAAAACCATAGTGGTTAGGTAACCTAACTTAATTAGGAGACCCTAATTTTAAATTTTAGAAATTAATTTTATTTTATTTTAAACCCTAAATGAAAACTTAGAAATTTATTTTATGCTAAATCTTAGGGTTAAACCCTAAGGGTTTGCTAATTGACCAATGTGCCATTAAAATCTCAAGCTAAATGACCATTATACCCTTTTTGTGCATTATTGAAGCAAATGTATAGGTTTTGACCTTAGGTGAAGTTGTTGACCAAATCCAACAACCCCATGTGATTAAAATTGACAGCAATCAACCACTATGATCAGCCATACATGTATCTACCACTTCTATATATAGATTGGAGAGAGAAAAAGATCACTTGTTAGCCCATTTTGCACAAACACATATCCAAGAGCTCCTCCCACTAAAACCCACGAAATATATTTGTATATCAGTCCCAAGACCAGCCCCACTAACACCCTTAAACAAATCAGTAGCCAGAATCAAGAAATTGAGCTTAAAGGTATAAAAACCTAACTAGAAATCTGATATTTGATCCCATGTTAGATGTTGTTTTTTTTGGGTTAAACATGTTATATGTAGTTTATTTTAGTAATCTGGGTTGGCACATACTAGATCCATAACCTTAATATGCTCAAAATCAAGTTTTAAAAAAATCTGGAAATTTTTTTTGTGTTGTTTGACAACGAATGTCAGACCTTATATCTCTGTGATCTTTAATGAGTTTTGTGTTTTGAAAGTTGGTAGTTGTAGTCTGATATGATATCTTTGATTTGGTTTTGAAATCATGCTCGAATCAGATCCAGGTTGCAAGTTATTCTGGGTCAAACTTGGTTAACCGAGTATGACTGGGCAATTCTGGGTAACCCAGAAATTGCCCAGATCGTGTCTGACAAGCTTTTGTTGGCCTTGGATCTGTTAGTGTTTTGTTGTTATGATGTTTTTGTTGTAATAGATTTGTAATATGGTATGTGAACTACAGTTTAAAGCTTTTAGATCATGTAGATAACAAATATATTTAATGTAGTGATCGGTCAAACTGGCAGGGTCAAGCACAAAAATGGTTTTCTGGGTAACTCAGAAAACCTAAGAACACAGTTTCTGACATGCATTGATCGGTCCAGATCTATTGATTATGTTGATGTTTTGTTGATATTTTTTTAATAGATCTCTTAAGTTACATGTTGACTACACACTGAAGCTTATAGATCGCAAAAACATTACACGATCGGTATGTAGTGGAAGCCCAAAGTGTGACCCTCGAACTGTTCTTCATTATTTATGGATAACCCAGAAATGAAGAACAGTCTCTGACAGCTACTTTGGGTACCTAGATCTCTCTTATGTTATGCTTGTTGGCCAGTATTGTTGCTGGAACATGTTGATCTACACTAACACTATAAGATCTGACCATCAGCATGCCTTGAATCATCACAGATTAAGAATAACACTTGGTCAAAGTAGTACACACGATAACTGACATAGTGTTCTGGGTTTTGAAGATGAACATGAAGAACACCTATAGCGACGGTTCTGTCGCTATAGGTGGTCTTTAGCGACAGTTTATTTATAAAAATTATATTTTTAGTTAATAATTATAGAAAATTAGTTTTTAATTATTTAAAATACAAAATAAATTATTTTAAAGTCCAAAAATTAGTTTTTAATTATTTTTAATATATTTCATAAATATTTAATATTTTTGGAATATTAAAGGTATTTAATTTATTTAATTATTATATTAAATAAATTATTTAAAAATGATTTTAATATTTAAAACATCATTTAAAATTATATTATGGTATAAGAAAATAGTTTAAGTTATTTTTAATGACTTTTAATATTTTGTGATGAAATTCATTAATAAATTAATATTAATGATAATTAAGTTATTTAATAAATGAATTAAATAAATAAATTAAAAATGATTTTATTATATTAAAAATCATTTTAATAAAATAAGATATTTAAAAATATTTTAAGTTATAAAATATAACTTTCAATATTTAAATGTAAATTTCATTAATTAATTATTATTAATGATATTAAGGTTATTTAATAATTATATTAAATAAATTAGTTTAAAAATGATTTTAAATAAAAATAAAGTGTTTAAAGATATTTTAAGTTATAAAATATAACTTTTAATATTTAAAGGATAATTTCATTAATAATTTAATATTAATGATATTAATTTAATATTAATGATATTAAATTTATTTAATAATTATATTAAATAAATAGTTTTAAAATAGTTTTATTGATTTAAAAATCATTTAAAAAAGGTATAAATGAATTAAAAATATTTTAATTTATAATTAATAACTTTAATATTTGGATAAATAATACATTAATATTTTAATATTAATGGTAATTATTTAAAATAATTTTAAATATTTTAAAAATCATTTAAGGGTAATATTAATACTTTAAAAATATTCTAAGTTATTATAAATAACTTTAATATTTTGGCAATGATTTCATTAATAGTTTAATTAAATATTAATGATAATAGAATTGTTTGATATTTAAATCATTTAATAATGATTTCGGTGTTTGAAAATTCATGATAAATTATAATAAATGATTATTAAGTCATTTAAAATAATATGGTGATATTTCTGAGATATTGAAGTTCTGAGAATAGAGTCTTAGACTCGATAATTACTGATAAAATTTGCCAAGATTATAAACATATTTTAGAAATTGATCTGGACTTAGATATTTTGATTGTATTAATGTTTGTTTGTGATTCAATGATTGTTGAACATGTGTGATAATGTGAATAGGTTATGTGCTAACTGCGAAATGCAGTACTATGTGTTATTGTATATTGTTCTAATCGAACGAATGATCTTATTACTGATAGGAGATTATATAAAAGATAAAACTAAGTTGCGAATTGTAAGCAGCGTACCAGGAAAGTATCTTACCTATGCATTTTCTTTATGCAATGGACACGAGTAAGAATGTTTCAGAACTATATTATTATTATGCTAAATTATTAACCCTATTGTTATATATATATATATATATATATATATATATATATCTGATTATTGTTTATCAACATGTTAGTATATGGTAATTCAGATATATATTCTGTTCGTTAATTTCTATATATGGTTATACAAGTGTCCCCAATTGGATAGTCATTGTATTTAATCACATGTTGATACACCTTTCTTAATTACTCATATATATATATATATATATATATATATATATATATATATATATATATGTTGAATTATAGATTATTGTTGAATAAGATAAAACCTTACTATTATCCAACCGAATTGCTTTGGTTTGGAACCCTGACAAGTATGAACATCCCTTACGAGAAAACTTTTTATGCACCCAAGGTGGAATGGAGTGAGCGATAACATCGTTCTTGCATATAGTATTGATCAATCTGAGGTACAATGAAACGATCATCACCCCGTGCCCATAAGTTATGACGGTTCATGGATGAAGTTACATTTAACCTTTTTGAAAATGAAAATAATGTTCATATTATGTCACCTTAACCCTATTTATAGTCAGTACATAGTTTCAAAAATTTGAAAGAGGGTTGTTATGTTATTATTATCGGTTAAGATTACTTCACAACTATTGATTTGTTGTAGAAGAGTAATATAAAGAAAACATTTAAATTCTTTCAGCTTATATATATATATAGTTGTTAATACTTGCTGGGCACTCAAATGCTCATCCTTGCTTAATTTAAATATTTTCAGCTAAGTGTGAAGAACCAGAAAGCTCATGCAGAAACAAAGGAAAAGGAAAGATAACCAAATAAGATTTGTGGTAGTTTATGTAATAATTTGATATTATTAAGACAATGATATATATATATATATATATATATATATATATTATCTATCATGCTATGTAATGAATGATTAAAGGTTACGTACTTGGGGAGCTAGACTCTGATAATTATTTAAATTAAGTTTGTTATTTATATTATTGTTATTATTATTAGTATTATTCCGCTCATAAAAATGGTATCGTGAAGCACCGAGTTCGGGTTTCAAGTACCTGGATTTGGGGGCTTTACAGTTTTAATTCCAACACTGGTGGCTCTTCTATCAATGGCTTAAACTTTTTCTCTTCCGTTTCGGGCCGATCAAGAGTGTTGGATGGTTGTTTGAATTTCCTGGATGTTGGTACTGCATCTAGCCATTTGACATACTCAATTTCTTCCTCAATATTGTAGTCGTCCATCCTGAGCAAAATAGATTCTAATGGGTCATCCAAATAATGTCCGTTGAGCTTGTGATTAACTATTTCGTCCATGACAACTACTCAAAGACATTCACCCTCTTCTTTCAGAAATCGCATTGACTTGAATACATTAAAGGTTACCTCTTAGTCTTCCACTAGCATTGTTAATTCACCTTTTTGTACGTCAATCAAAGTTCTGCCCATTGCTAAGAATGGATGCCTGAGAATGATGGGAATTTCCCTGTCTACTTCACAATCCAAAATAAAGAAATCCGCCGGGAAGATGAACTTATCAACCTTTACTAAAACGTCTTCCACTATACCTCGTGGATATGTAACTGACCGATCCGCCAACTGCAAACTGATATTTGTCGGTTTTGGTGCCTTAAGTCCAAATTGGTTGTAAACGGATAGCGGCATCAAATTTATACTGGCCCCCAAATCACACAACGCTCTTCCCAAAAACTGATTACCAATCTCGCATGGAATAGTAAAACTACCTGGATCTTTTAACTTTGGTTGTAATTTATTCTGGATACTTGTGCTGCACTCTTCGGTTAACGCCATTGTTTCAAACTCACCCAAATTTCTTTTCTTCGGTAAAACCTTCTTCTTGAACTTGGCGTAACTCGGCATCTGTTCCAAGGCTTCTGCAAATGGTATGTTGATATGCAACCTTTTGAAAATATCCAAAAATCTTGAAAACTACTTATCTAACTTTGATTTCTGAAACCTCTGTGGATATGATATGGGAAGCATTGTAAGACTTTGTTCGTGTGCTTTCTTCTCTAAATCCTCATCATGTCGGTTTGGGGTTTTTAAGACTTCGTCTTTTTCCACGGTTTCTTTGTCCATCTTTTTCTGAGACTTTACAGAACTTTTCAACATAGTAAAGTTACAGCCTTACAATGTTCATATCTGCCCGGATTTATCTCAGTATCACTGGAGAGTGTTTCTTTATGGACGGCTATTCAACGCATGTGTTATCTGACCCATCTGATTTTCCAAATTCTTGATCAAAATAGCTTGACTTTTCACATTCATATCTACCTGACTCAAAAACTTTTCTTGTTCGCTCATCCTCCTATCGGTAGCTATAATAAATTTGGCCAATACGTCTTTCAGATTTGTTCTCCTCTTTGGCTGTTGTTGAGTCTGATTTTGAAATTCGGGTGGGTTCTGCGGTCTCCGAGCTTGAGCTTGATTATTGCTCCAAGAAAATCTCGGATGATTTCTCCACCCCGAGTTATATGCATTCTGATTTGGATAAGGCTGGACTGATCGATTATAGCTTCCCACGAATTGAGCTGATTCTGTATTGATGGCACATTGATCTATATCATGACTCTCAGCACACAACTCACAAACCATTACTACTTGTGGTGCTGATGGTGGACCCCATGTTTCAATCCTCTTAGTTAACGTGAAAACATGTGTTGTCAACGCTGTCACTACATCTAATTCTAGCTTTCTCGGTGTTTTCGGAGGATTAAACCTTGTCATTGGCCACTGATAATTATTTTTGGCCATCATCTCTAACAGTTGATAAGCCTCATCAAAATTCTTGGCCATGATCGTTCCCCCTATTACTGCATCAATACTGGCTCTTGTGGATGCATGCAAACCATCACAAAATATTCTGACCTGTATCCACTGTGAAATTTCGTGATGTGGACATTTGTGGAGTATATCCTTAAATCTTTCCCAAGCCTCATATAAGATTTCTGAGTCAAACTGCGCAAATGTGTGAATATCATTTCGTAATTTTGCCGACTTTGCTGGTGGGAAAAACTTAGCTAGGAATTTTTGAGCTAAGTCGTCCCAAGCAGTGATTGAACCGGGTGACAATGAGTGTAACCAACTCCGAGCTTTGTCCTTCATATTAAATGGAAACAACCTCAACCTTATAGCATCTTCTAAAACATTATTGAATTTGAAGGTGTCACAAATTTACAAGAAACTCAAGATGTGCTCGTTCGGATCATCCGTCGAACTACCCCCAAACCTGCATCGCATTTTAAAAGATCTCAGATCGTTCGGTTTGATCTAAAACTATTTGAATTAATTATCGGTCTCCTCGAATCGGATTGTATATCATCATTTGTTAACTGCGTAGTCCTTGAGGGATTTTTGTTCTTCCTCTGCCATGACTACTGGAATTTCTTGTGCAGCTAGATCTTCTTCCAATGGTATAACCTCACTAGTCAACCGTGTAACGATCGAGAAATTTATAATTTAATTTAAATATTTATTGAATTAAATAAATATTTTAAATAATTTATTTATTGAGGAAAATAAATAATTGATGAATTGTGGTGAATTAATTTAGTAACTAAATTGATTAATGTTAATTAAATTGAATAATGATAATTTTATTTGAAGGATTTAATTTAAGGAAATAATTAAATTAAATCAATTGTTTAATATTTAAGAAAATAATTAAATTAAATAAAATGTTGTTTTGATAATTAAATTAGATCTGTAAAGATTTATTAAGTATATTACAATGGGAATTATAATTATTATAATTATAAGTATGAGTTACTTAAATTAATTTAATGGTGTTACATGAAACTATATAATATAAAGATTATTAAAATAATCTAGTTTGGGAGATTAGGGGGTAGTCAAACAAGGCCTTGTGGCCTTTGGCTTATTTTAATGTACGCCCATTGATTTTTTTTTAACTAATAACCATGATTATCAGTTGGGTTATTTCCTAATTCGCGTCTTATTTCTTCTAAGGCCAAAATATCAGAGTTTAGAGAGAGAGCTTGGAAGCAAGAGAAAAAAAAATACAGTGATATTGAGGGTTGGAGAAGAAGGGTTTGGGAAAGGATTGCTCTTAATTTTGCTATCATACCATCAAGGATTCAAGGTATAAACTATTCTTATTTTTTTTGCTTTCAGTTTTGGTAGTATATACAAATATATTTTTGATATGATTTGGAAATCATGTGAATTGTGGTAGATGTATGTACATATAGTTTTGCAAAATCTGTTAATCATCATGTATACTTGATACTTGTTTGTCAAATTCATGAGAAATTGGTTTTGTAGGAAAGAAATTGAAATATCAGTGTATATTCATGTGATAAATAGATGAAATATAGATATATAGAATTGTGTAGAACAATTTATATTCGTATATCTATAAATATAAATAAGCAAGAGATAATTCAAATAAATAAAGCAAAAAACTTATTTCAATTTGCTTAGACCAATTTCTTCTTCTCAAATAATCAGAACTTTTGTAAAAAGAGATAAAGAAAGTTTTTTAGAGAGAGAGTATGTGGGAGAGAAATAAGCTTTTCTTGAAAGTGAATTGGTAAATTGGAAATGAAAGGAAAGCCTCCTATTTATAGATTTTTGAAGTTAGGGGCAAAAAGGTAATTTTGAAAATTTGATTTTAAATGAATGGTTAGGATTGCTTTAATTTAAAATGGGATAAATAACGTTTTGATCATCTTCATCTTTGAATCAAGGTTTTCATTGTGGTTCTGAAATTTTTTTGTTACAATCGAATAATCTGTACTTTCAAAAACTACAAAAAAGCAGTCACTCGATTCGATTTTCCGTCCAAAAAAGCGGATGGAATCTTGTTATCAAAGTTGACTCCATTTTTTTGCCGACGTATTCGTTATTTTCTTTGATGTGGAGGTTAAAAATTTTCTTAAAAAATGTTACTCACAAGTCTCGAACTCTAGACCTCTTCAAATTAGAAACCTTATATTCCAACAAAAACCATTGTGCTAACCATCTACCATGCTTAAATTTATGTAATACTAATATTTAAACTAAGTAGCATCGTTTTTAGGAATTGTAATAATAATAATAATTGTAATAACTGTAATAATAATAATTATTATTGTAATAAATATGATTTACTATTCTAAACTATACAATTTTTTATAATAAAAAAAACGCAATTTTTTTGTAATAATAAAAAAAACAGTTTTTTTTTAATAAAAAAAAAAACAAAAACAACGCAAAAAAAAAAAAAAACCAATGCCGCCTGAACTATGCTATTAAAATAATGCCGCCTGAACAAAAAAAAAACGCAAAAAAAAACTGTATAAACAAAAAAAAAACAATGCTATTATTAAAATAATGCCGCCTGCATAAACAAAAAACAATGCTATTATTAAAATAATGTCGCCTGAACTATTATTATGTAAAAAAAAATCACGGGATAATTGTTTATGCAGTTTTTTTTTATTATTATAAAAAATGCAGTTTTTTTTTAATAAAAATAAAAAAACTGCATTTATTATTACAAAAAAAAAACTGCAGTTTTTGTAATAATAAAATGCAGTTTTTTTATTAACTGCAGTTTTTTTTTGTTTTTTTTAAACTGCGTTTTTTTGTGTGTTATTTTTTTTTTTTTTTTGCGTTGTTATTTGTTTTTTTTGTGTTTTTTTTTTTTATTACAAAAAAATTGCGTTTGTTTTTATTACAAAAAATTATGTAGTTTAGGATAGTAAATCATATTTAAGCCTTATTATTATTATTATTATTATTATTATTATTATTATTATTATTATTATTATTATTATTATCATCGAAATACTACACTATATTATCCCTTTTTGGTCACTGTATTATTACAATAATAATTATTATTATTACAGTTATTACAATTATTATTATTATTACAATTCCTAAAAACGATGCTACTTAGTTTAAATATTAGTATTACATAAATTTAAGCATGGTAAATAGTTGGCACAATGGTTTTTGTTGTAATATAAGGTTTTTAATTTGAAGAGGTCTGGAGTTCGAGACTTGTGAGTAACATTTTCTTTAAGAAAATTTTTAACCTCCACATCAGCAAAAATAACGGGACACGTCAGCAAAAAAATGGAGTCAACTTGCACAGTCAGCATTCCGTTCATTTTTTGGACGAAAAATCAAACGGAGTGACCATTTTGTAAGTTTTTGAAAGTACAGTTATTCGATTGTAACAAAAAAGTTTCGATAACCACAATGAAAACCGGACCCCAATACAGTGACCAAAACGTTATTTATCCCAATTTAAAATCAATGATTTAAATTAAAGAAGAGCACACGGATTGCCATATGAACCATTTCAATATTTTGCCAAGGCTTTATTTTGAAAACTTTAGCAGCATTTAATGTCCATTTAAAACCCACCATTAATTCGGTCAAGTCTTCAATTCGGTCAAGAGAGAAAAACAAAGCAACCAGCTATTACATATATGAATAATGCTAGAGATACAAATTATTCTACAAATATTTTATAAACTGTTGATGTGGCATACTCCATCACAGCATATTGTGTGGGGCCGAAGACTACATTGAATTAATTTGTTGATCAATATGCTGAGGTGGAGTATGCCACATCAAGAATTTGTAAAATAATTTGTGTCTGATACATAACTCTACATATATTGCTTATTATATACATTATAATTGACACAGTTTAATATATATATATATATATATATATATATATATATATATATATATATATGTTCATGCTAGTAGTTACCTTAAAAAAATGCATGCATGCTCACTGCGCCACTTATATATATAATATATTATATACAATACTTATAACATATATATGCATGCTATATATATATATATATATAATGACATTACACATTTAATGTATATATGTATTTGTTGGGTCGTGATATTTAACATATTGGGGCGACTCGATTGGGCCCATTCGTTTGTTTAAATCTTTTGGGTCATTTCTATTGGGTCTGGCCAGTTGGGCCGAGTCAGTGGCTTTTCTTAGTTAAGTCTTGAAAAGCTTGGGCAGAATTGAAGGGATCGACCCATTAGATATTTTAACATCTCCATCTTTGACCGGTAATGATGAAAAAGCATGACAGTTGACTGTTGTATCTGCCATGCATTTATGTGGATGGGATCCGGGGACGGCCGGTGGTAGAAAACAGTGACCACAGGTAGTGGGTGGGCTGTGTGCAATCGGCAGGAACCATCAGATCAGGGGGCTATGTCAGATAGTAGTGGGTGGCACGGTAAACCGGGCAAAAGAGTATAACATAGCAAGGAAGTCTTCAAGCAAAAGGTACACACTCACAACTGATATTTTATCTCTCTCAAGACACTAGAGATTATTATCCTCCATTGTTAACCCTTGTGAACACCTGTACTGACTCTCACGCCGGAGCTATCCCCCGACAGTCGAAGCCGTCAAACTCTTGGTGTTAATCGTGTTTACTCTGCATGATCAGGACGTCTTAAGTGGTTGGGACGTGGCAGAAGATCTTGGCGTTAACATTGGCGCTAGAAGGAGGGCGTGTTCTAGTGTCATTGAGTTTTCAATCACATTCATTTAATCTACTTCGGAAGATGGTGAGGAGTAGAGCTGATACACCAGAGGGGCAAGCGATGGCTGTGAGTTCGTCGTTGCCTCATGTTTCTGTTAAGGATCGTCTGGGTCCTTCCAAAAGTGTTCATGAGAGCACGGCTTCTAAGCATGATTCTGGGGGTTCTCGTTCGAGAGCCCATGTCAAAGCCAGAAGGAGGTTGAAGTTTGATGAGGACAGAGATCGTGATCGAGACCGAAGGCGGATAGAAGGTTCACCGTCTAGAACTCGTCACCGAAGTGGTCAAGATGACAGGGCTGCCAAGTTGGCAAAGATGGCAGAGGAGGCGGATAAAGCTTTGGATGTTCTTCTAAAACAAAGAGAAGATATAGCCGAATAGATGCTTCGGGTTGCAGAGTTGAGGGACGAGGCATCTAGTCATGTTCAAACTGAGAGGCGTAGTAGGCCTAAAGATGTGCAACAGCGAGAAGGAAAGGAGCCAGAGCACTCTATTCACGCTTCTCGAGGACGACCTCAAGAACGAAGACGGTCAAAAAGTAGAACTCCCGAGGTGTCTAAGAAAGCACTCGTAGTAATTGGTTCTCACGGTCATGACGGTGATAGACAGAGGAGTCGATCGAGGGAGTATGTACCCGAGAACCAAAGGAGAGAGCATCAACGTGAATATTCTCATCATGAGGATAGAATTGTATGCAGGAGTAGAACCAAAGTCTAACAAAAGCGGTGGGATCAGACAGAGGAGGTCGATCCACTCAGAAGCAGAAGATTATTCAGGAGAAAGAAGTCTCCTCGCAACCAGAAGGTGTAGATTTCTTGATAAAGGAGTTGAAGGAGCTCCAGAAATAACTGGCTGAAGTTCAGCATGTGAAAGACACTCCGAGAAAGAAGGGGTCCCCTTTTTCTTCAAATATCCTCAAGGAGAAGGCAGACACCACAAAGAAGTTGCCCCATATGGAAAGTTACGATGGGTCTGGGGACCCTTACGACCATAGTCAAACGTTCGACCGGCTGATGGATTATTATGATTTCACCGATGCTGCCAAATGTCATACGTTTGTCACAACGTTAAGGCACAGGTCCGACAGTTCACCAATGAATCCTTGGGTCGAAGATATAAAGCGCTCAGTGTTGGCATTGCCGTGTGTCCGACCTCAATGACCTTCAGGCTGTCGGTTTATTTCAGAATGGATTAGATTTGGTGAAGTCAGAGAAGTTGGTGAAGAAGCTGATGTTTCACTATCCGAAGAGCTTGGCCGAAGCCTTTGATAAAGTCGAAGGCTACATTGTGGTGGAGGAGGCTATGAATAGCCTGAAATGTCCTTCTTCGGATCAGATGAAGGAGGCGGATACTCCTAATGCTGAAGGCGATCAGAAGAAGGCAGGGGGGTATAATGATCGGCCGGAGGGCAGCTCAAAGAAGTACAACAATACATGGAAACAGGGAAGTAATCGTCTACCTGCTCCTACCCCGAGGGTAAACAAGGTTTACACCAAACTGAATACGGATAGGTCGGTAATTTTGGATCAGATCAGGAACCAACCGTTCTTTGAACCACCACGTGACGTTCTCAAGCCGGGCCAGGGCAATGCTCGAAAATATTGTGGCTATCATCAAGCTGCAGGTCACGATACTAATGAGTGTTGTAATTTAAAGGACTTCATAGAGAAGAAGGTTCAAAGCGGTTTATTAGTTCAGTATGTGGCCGGGAGGGACCAATAGCAAGCAAAAGCGAGAGAATGTTGGACCGCACTGCTCGGACGGTTCAAATGGTTCCACCCATGCAGACTGCTCCAAATCAGCCACCAAGGCACGTCGTTGATGTAATAACCGGTGGGATAGCAGAAAAGTTAGTAGGAAAGAAGAGGAGGGGATATCTGGATTCGGGTCATGTGCTGGCGGGTGTTCCCAGAAGACCGGCTGCATCATTTCGAGGATGCTTATATCTTTCAATGATGCAGATTATCCTTCGGAGCCCATTGAACCCCATGAAGGAGCCTTGGTGATCACAACACAGGTGGGTTCGGTGGATATGAAGCGAATGATGATTGACAACGGGTCTTCTGTTGATATTCTTTATGCCCACGCTTATCAAAGGATGCATCTTGATGGGCAAAAGATGGAGGTTGGACATGAGGCTCCTTTGTATGGCTTCAGCAACGATCCGGTCAAAGTGGCAGGAACTATTGAGCTACCGGTCATCTTCGGCATTGCTCCACAACAGGTAGAAATAACGTGTAAATTTTATGTTGTGCATGTAGATTCGGCGTACAATGCCATACTGGGCAGACCTACTTTGACTGTTCTCCAAGCAGTGACCTCCATCCCTCACTTCAAAATCAAGTTCCCAACAGCACATGGAGTTGGAGAGGTATCAGGGGACTTAGATCTGGCCAGACGGTGCTACAGAAATGTTGTGATAGCCTCAGGAGTAGGGGTCAGCAAACAGAAGCAGACCATGACGATAGAGATTGAACCATTCACTGAAAGCAGTTCAGAGCCATTGGTCGTACCAGCAGGAAAGACAGAGGAGATCGAACTTGTCCTTGAGAAAAAGGACAAAACAATGAAGATAGGTTCGAGTTTGCCCGAACCTCTCCGGACAAACCTTATGGAACTTCTTCGTTGTTATGCGGACATCTTTGCATAGGAGCCACAAGATATGCCCGGGATCAGTCGAAAGGTTGCCGAGCACCGACTGGATGTCGATCCATCAAAGAAGCCAGTTCGGCAGAAAAGGCGGATCTTTGCACCCGAGCCACAGAGGATCATTGATGAGGAGATAGCGAAGCTGATAGCTGCTGACTTCATCTTTGAGATCGACTACCCGAAGTGGATGGCAAATGTAGTGTTGGTGCAGAAGCAGAATGAGAAGTGGCGAGTTTGCATTGACTACACCAACCTGAACAAAGCATGCCCAAAGGACTTCTATCCTCTGCCCCACATTGATCAACTTATTGATGCGACTTCGGGGTATGCACTACTAAGCTTTATGGATGTTTTTTTAGGTTATCATCAAATTTCTATGTGCAAGGAGGATATTCCGAAGACAATATTCATCACACAGCGTTCGGTGTATGCCTATAAAAAGATGACCTTTGGCTTGATTAATGCTGGAGCCACCTACCAAAGAATGATGAACTTTGTCTTCCAGAAGCAGCTCGGAAGGAATATGGAGGTATATGTTGATAACATGATTGTGAAGATCATGCTTGTTCAGAAGCATCTGGATGACCTAGAGGAGTGCTTTCAGACGGTTTGTCATCACAAGTTGAGGCTCAACCCTGCAAAGTGCACCTTCGGGCTTGGTGCAGGGAATTTCCTGGGCTATCTGGTCAGTCAAAGGGGTATCGAGGCCAATTCAGAGAAGATCCAGGCCATACTGAATATGAAGACTCCTCGGTCATTCAAAGATGTTCAACGTCTGACTGGTAGGATTACAGCTCTGAGGAGGTTCATGTCCAAGTCAGCAGAGAGGTGCTTGCCATTCTTTGATAAGTTGAAGGGACCGAAGAATGCAAAGACTTTCCAGTGGACTTCGGAGTGTAAAGACACCTTCCAAGGCATAAAGACGTATTTGTCTTCGGCTCCTTTATTGGTGAAACCTGCTCTGGCTGAAACTTTGTATTTATACCTGGCAGTTAGTTCGTTGGCAGTTGGAGCAGTGTTGGTTCGGGAGGTCGGTGGGAAGCAGCATCCGGTTTATTACGTTAGTCACGTTTTGAGAGATGCTGAAACCAGGTACCCGAACATTGAGAAATTTGCCTTTGCTCTGATAATTGCTAGTCGAAAGCTTAGGCAATATTTTCAAGGTCGGCTCCTGGTCGTCTACACGGATTAACCATTGAAGAAGGTGATGAGCAAACCAGAAGTTTCGGGGAGATTATCAGCATGGACAATGGAATTATTTCAATTTTTTATTGAATATCATCCCCGAACTGCTATCAAAGGTCAAGCCTTAGCCGATTTCATGGTGGAGTGTTCGTTCTCCGAAGCAGATGCCGAGTTGCTAGAAGCCAAAGCGTCTGATCGGGCAGTTGCAGTTCTTCAGCATGGTCAGAACTCATGGACGTTGTATGCAGATGGGTCTTCTACTGTGGATGTCAATGGGGCAGGGATCATCTTGACAAGTTCGGAAGGATTCAAAGTGCAGCAGGCCATCAGATTCGGGTTCAGAGCAATGAACAACGAGGCCGAGTATGAAGCAGTGCTGGCAGGGGTCCGTTTGGCGAAGAGTCTGGAGGTTCAGAAGTTGATCATTTACAGTGACTCTCAGCTGGTCGTCAAGCAAGTATCAGGAGATTATGAAACTCGTGGAGCGAGAATGATCAAGTATTTGGCAGAGTTGAAAGACCGGCTTCAGTATTTCGTCTCCTATGAGTTTCAAGGTATATAGCACAATGACAATTCTATTGTCGATGCATTGTCGAAGCTGGCCACTACAGATGCTAGCATTTTTGATGGGTCAATTTATTTGGAAGTTTTACAATGAAAGTGTCCAAAGATGAGGCGTTGATGTGTATAGAACGCTCTAGCTCTTTGGATGACTCCCTATATAGAATATCTGGCAGATGGCGTCCTTCCTTCTGATCAGATGATGGCAAAGAAGATCAAGTACAAGAGTTCCAACTTCGTTCTTATTGATGGGGATCTCTATCGAAGGGCATTTTCGTCACCATTGTTAAAGTGTTTGGTCCCATCCAAAGCTGAATATGCTCTTCGAGAGGTTCATGAGGGCATCTATGGCAACCATATGGCTACTAAGTCATTAGCCTACAAAATACTTCGGCAGGGTTTCTACTGGCCTACAATCTTCAAGGAAGCTACGGAGTATGTGAAGAAGTGTGAGAAGTGTCACTCAGCGGTCGATCCACATCGACCACGGAAGAGCTATACTCGATCTTATCTCCTATACCCTCTGCTGTCTGGGGGTGGATATACTGGGTCCATTGCTGAAAGCTAAAGGTCAGGTCAGTTTTGTCATAGTTACCATCGATTATATGACCAAATTGGTAGAAGCGAAGCCACTTAGGTTGATAACGGAACAAGAATGCCTGAAGTTCATGAAGGAGTCAGTAGTATTTCGTTTCGAAATTCCTAAGGTGGTGATATCGAACAACGGACGCCAGTTCGTGGGATCGAAGTTCAAAGGATTTCTGAAGGAGCTGAGGGTTCAACACAAGAAGACTTCGGTGGCTCATCCACAGTCAAACGGGCAAGTTGAAGTGACCAACAGAACGCTGCTGAATGGGATCAAGCGCAGACTGGACGAAGCTAAAGGAAGATGGCCAGAAGAGCTGCTCAGTGTATTATGGGCTTACCAGACTACACCAAAGACTACAACAGGGGATTCACCTTTCAGATTGGCCTATGGTACTGATGCCTTAGTCCTAGTTGAGATTGAATCTCCAAGTCTTCGGGTTAGTCAGTTCAAAGAGATCTACAATGATGAAGGACTGAAGGTCAACTTGGATCTGCTGGAAGAAGTCAGAGAGGTGGCTTTGATCAAGTTAGCAGCTTATCAGTAGAGAGTAGCCAAGCATTAGAACAAGGGGGTTAAGCTTCGTAGATTTGAAGTGGTGGACTTCGTCCTCAGAGAAGTCGAAGCATCTACGCCTCAGAACATGGGAAAGCTGATGCCGAACTGGGAAGGACCGTATGAGGTGATTAAAGTACTGAAGCCAGGAACTTATCGGTTGAAGGCATTGGACGGATCAGAGATCAAGAACACTTGGCATGCTGGTAGACTTCAGAAGTATTTTCAGTAGAGATCGAGTTAGTCTCCCGGAAGTCTATAAATATTTGGTCATTATCAATAAAAGATTCACTTTTTCACAATTGATCTTCTTCCTATTGATCTTAAATTCACAACGGTGTAAGGAGGACGGGGTGGACTCGCTGACCATTCGATGGTGGCCTAATCGGTAGGAGTGTCCTTATGAATTTGTCTTACCGTGAGTGGTAGACAAATTCCATGGTCCTTTTAATTTTGTTTTTTCGCGAGTGGTAAACAAAATGCACCGAAGTAAGGAAGACGGGGTGGACTCGCTGACCATTCGATGGTAGCCTTATCGGTAGGAGTGTCTTTATGAATTTATCTTACCGCGAGGGGTAGACAAATTCCATGGTCCTTTTAATTTTGCTTTACCGCGAGTGGTAAACAAAATGCACCGAAGTAAGGAGGTTCGGTCGAACTCGCTGGCCATTCGATGGCAGCCTTATTATCAGGTGTGTCCTTATAAATTTGTTTTACCGCGAGTGGTAAACAAATGTCCTTATATACTTCTTTTACCCCGAGTGGTGAACAAGATCTTGATGGTGCAAGGAGGATCAGCCGAATTCACCTTATGCCTAATCCATCTCACACTTCGGAAACGATAAGTATACATTACTTTATTTTGTTCAATTGTTAAGTTCGGTTCGTCTAGTTTATTTCATTAAGTCCAGTTTATTATGTTTAGTACTGTTCTTTAACTTAACTGCTATATGCTTTACCTGATTCACAATCTAAGTTAAGTTCATTCAGATTAATTGATACTGAATTATTTATAAGAAATGAAGTAAGCATAAATTATGACACAGAAAGTTAAAATTTCATTGATAAGTACCAATCCAGTCATCAATAATTTTATCCTACTACATAAAAGTGAAAATTTTGTCAAAGTTCTTAAACAAAGATTTAAACAATTCCAAAAACATAAAAAGACAGAGATTTTTTCATAAAAGACCTAAAAACTAGAATGCAACAATATCAGCTTCAGGCACCACCTTCATCTTCGGAATCCAGAAGGGCTGGATCTAATTGAGCTGCAATCAGCTTTTCTTTGTCGCGATCTCTGTAGACTTCATAACCTTCCGAATAGACTTTCAAAATTTCTGCGTTCAGCTCATCGGAGGATCTAGATTCACCAGATTCGCCACGACTCTTGATCAAAAGAGGACCCTGCTCCTTAAGCGCTTTTATCTTGTGATGAAGTTTACGACGTTTCACCCTATGTGCTTCCTTATCATCCCGAGCCTTTGTCTGAACTTCATCAAGTTGTATCTCAAAGCTTCGATGGGCCATGACGAGTTCTTCATTCTTAGTCTTTAGAGCTAGATTCTCACCAACCAAGCTGACGTTCATGTCGGTTAGAGATTGCTGGCTGACCTTAGTCATTTTCAGTTCTTCCTTGATTGACTCCAGTTCACCATTGGATTCCCTCAGACCCACTTTGGTTTGAACCAGTTCCCTCTGAAGGCCTTCATTGGTATAGAGAACACTTTCGTGTTGATTTCTCTCCCGAGCCAACGCGTCGCCAAGATGTTATTTTCATTTAGCAGATAGCCTCCTCTTGACCAAAGATTACGTGTCTAGGCGTGGCGCTCAAGACCGCATTTTCCTGCATATATTCAATAGTATCCAATCAGATTCAGACACTTAAACAGGGATAAAAATGTATAAACAAAGAAAACAGTCAATTACCTTCGCTATGTAGCTCATCCCTTCGTCAATCAGATCCCCCATCGAACTATTGCCGAATCGGTGATCGTCAGTTTCCCGAACGAAAGCTTCGAAGAGATGGAATGGGAAATTGGCATTAAACCGAGGCCATAAGGTCGGTGATCCCATAGCATCATTCTGAAATTCTTGTGATGAGGGTCTTGGGCGAGAAGGCATGGTTTGGTCACGAGGCGGAGAGGGATCCATGTATATGTTTTCAGGTGAAGGGGATCGAACCGGAACGGACTCACGTGGTGGAGATGGGATGGAAGCCGAACTTGGATGACTGTCAGAAGGATGTTTCTTCTTCCTGGATAGTGTTGGCACGATTTTGACTTGTTCTTCTTCGTCAGAAACTTGAATCTCAACCGAGATTAGTGGAGGGAGTTAGGTTGAGGAGGGAGGTACTCTAAGTTGTTCTGCTGATAAAGAGGTAACTTTAGTTCTCAACTTTTTGACTCGAAGAAGATTTTTTTGATCGTGAACAGGAAAATTGAGTAGACCTCCTCGAGGGGGGGACTGGTTTGGTAACTGGTACAGTTTCGGGGATGATTGGTTCAGGATCTAGGATGGGCTCAGTAGAGATCGGAATGGAGGTTGATCGGGGTTTTCGGATGGCCCTCTTTTTACGATGAGGTTGAAGAGTTTCTTCGGGTAGAGGAAGGTCATTAGCTTCTGGCTCGTCTATTTGAGATCCAGTGGTGTGTGCTTCAAGGGTTGGATCATCTTCGGGTACAGTTTGTAGTAGTGGAATTTCAGCAGCTTCCGAAGATTTTCCAGAGAGAAAATCTTCAAATTCCTTTATTTCCAAGGAGTTCGGGCTGATCAAAGATACTGCATAAAGTGAACAGTCCCATGTCAGAATTCACTTCACATAAATTTCCAAATTTATATATATATATATAATACATATTAATACTTACATTTGTGGTCGTATAATCACGCATGCTTGAAGAGAAGTCCATAGTTCCATTCTTCCTTTAGGAAGTTGTCAAAGAGCTCTATTATTTCGGCCTCATGCTCCTCGGGGATGTCTCCAAAATCGGCAGAAATCTTCTCATCGGTAGCCCAACTCGGTAAGGAGGCAATCTCTGGTCCCTTAACGAAGAACCATCCTTTGTGCCATCCTTTGTTGCTAGACGGAGTAGAGACTAGCGACCGTCTCTCGAATTTCTCTCCTGTCTTCGGAGATTGTTTGCTTATGGCCTTGAATCCTTTCTCTCTAGACTGGCCGATCTTGTATACGGTGAAGAAAAAATCAAGTGTAGGTTCCACGCCTAATTCATGGCAGAAGGCGATGAAGGCCAGGATGTGGATATAAGAATTTGGCACCAGTTGGGCGAACCCAACACCTAGAAACCCCAGTATGGTTACTATGAAAGCATGGAACCCTTCTCTAGAATGGTCACCGGAATAGCCATTCATCCTTCAGGACGTTGATATATTCGTTCCTCGGATTTGGGAGCTCTCACCAAGTGCGTATCCGGGATGTGGCAGCGAGCTCGGATCCTCTTCAAATCGAATTCAGTGACAGTTGATGGAGTGTTGGTGTGAGCATAACGTTCCTTACTCCTATAAAATGCAGAAGAGTTAGGAAGGGGCTTCGTTGTTGGATTCTTACTTGGGGTTGCAGCCTTAGGGTTTGAGCTTGATGCCTCTTTGCTGGGACTTGGATTTGGTGGGACGGTGTTAATGGGGGTCACTCGAAGAGGGGAGCTCTGATTTGTATTTAGGACCACCATTGTTGAGATTTTGCAGAGAAGAGAAGAAAGGTTCGAGAGAGAAGAAAAGAGCTCAAGCATCCGAAATTCAAATTAGCAGGTAAAAACTGTCAAATTTGGGGGAATTTACTTTTTATATTGGCAGTTACACGAATTACGAAGGCGGCATATTTAATTTCTGGTAATGATGGAGAACTGGAAGGGGTAGCGTCCGGTGTAAGCCTTAGATATTTATTAAATTGGGCCTTTCAGTTGGATTTCTGGTTTTAGCTTGCCTTTATAATTTTAATCCCTTACCAATTGGGCCTTAATATGCTTCATTTTGGGCCTATTCCGCTCTTATCAAATTTCCCATGTCTTGGATCATTTATAGTTTTCTATTAAACACCTTGTTCAATAAAAAACTAGGGAGCAATGTTGGGTCGTGATATTTAACATATTGGGTCGACCCGATTGGGCCCATTCGTTTGTTTAAATCTTTAGGGTCATTTCTATTGGGCCTGGCCAGTTGGGCCGAGTCAGTGGCTTTTCTTAGTTAAGTCTTGAAAGGCTTGGGCAGAATTGAAGGGATCGACCCATTAGATATTTTAACATCTCCATCTTTGATCGGTAATGATGAAAAAGTATGATAGTTGACTGTTGTATCTTCCATGCATTTATGTAGATGTGATCCGGAGACAGTCGGCGGTAGAAAATAGTGACCACAGGTAGTGGGTGGGCTGTGTACAGTCGGCAGGAACCATCAGATCAGGGGGCTATGTCAGATAGTAGTGGGTGGCACGGTAAACCGGGAAAAAGAGTATAACATAGCAAGGAAGTCTTCAAGCAAAAGGTACACACTCACAACTGATATTTTTATCTCTCTCAAGACACTAGAGATTATTATCCTCCATTGTTAACCCTTGTGAACACCTGTACTGACTCTAACGCCTGAGCTATCCCCCGACGGTCGAAGCTGTCAAGCTCTTGGTGTTAATCATGTTTACTGTGCAGGATCAGGACGTCTTAAGTGGTTGGAACGTGACAGAAGATCTTGGCGTTAACAGTATTTATTATGCACATGCACATATTCAATATATTTAAAGTTGCCAGCAATGCATTTATTATTTAAGTTGACCGCATGTTGAAACCAATAAAAAAAAATCCAGCACACTCACGCTGTTTTTTGATATCCCAAAATGAATGACACAAAAATTGGCCAATTCATTTACTTCACATGTATGAATTATATTATAACATATATAGTATTTATATCATGTAATGCATGCATGGTAACTTATCTATAGTACTAGTAAATAACTTATGCATGTAAACATTTTATATATTTAAATAAATTATATTGATAATATTATATATGTTTATAATATGAAGTATGCATTCATGCAATAAATGAGCACTTAATTTGGTTAAAGCAATACAAAAATGTGTAGACCAAAAAAATGAACCAGCATGCTCCAGAAATCATGTCCCAAAATGGAAGTCACTTTTCATTTAATGTGCCTATACCCACACTCACATGGTTTACATTTAAAAGGAATTCAAGCATGGAATACATTTATATATATATATATATATATATATATATATATATGACACATCTATATTTATATGTATATATTATATATGCATGCAATAAATAATTTTTTAAAATAATAAAATTAATTTGAGAATAAATAAAAATTGCCCACGTGACAAAATCTTCATCTTCTTTCCAAATTCGTTCAAACAAGCATTTGATAATCAACATATGACTTTTGTCCCACAATGCATAACCCAATTGATTTAACACTTCAAAATATTAAGATCAAGAAAATCAATTAAATAAGATTTAGAAAATATTTTTGGTCAAAATAAATAAGATAATTAAAACAATTATAATATAAATCCTATGGAAAGGATTCTACCCTTTTAATTAATTTATTTACTAATTATTGTTATCATCAAAATAAAACTAAAAATTGGAGACCCAACAGAGTTTTAATAAAAGAACTCTAGTTGTTGAGGAGTCAATGAATGTAACCTTTGATGAGTCTAAAACCCCTCTAAAATATAAAGAGTTAGTAGATAGTGATGTTGTTATTGAAAACATTCTCAGAAATATGAAAAACTAAAACTAGATAATACATCTCCACCTGTCAATATTAATCTTCTTGAAAATCTCAATCCTCAGTTAAATGACTTACCCAAATAGTCACATGTCATTAAAAATCATCCAATAGAAAATGTAATTGGTGACAACGACAAATGAATTCTTACGAGATCACAAGCACAAAACCTAACTGGTCATTTATCTTTCTTATCTCAAATTGAACCTAAAAATATAAAAGATGTGTTGCTTGACGAAGATTGGACTATAGTTATGCTGGATGAACTTGACCAGATCACAAGAAACAAAGTTTAATTGAGAATTAGTTCCAAAACTTGAGGAAACTTCCATTATTGGAACTCGATGGATTTTTCATAACAAAGTAGATGAAAGTGGAACGGTCATACGTAATAAGGCAAGACTAGTTGCCCAAGGGTACAATCAACGTGAAGGTATTGATTATAATGAAATGTATACTCCTGTTGCTAGAATTGAGTCTATACGTATGATATTAGCTTTTGCATGCCATAAAGATTTTAAATTATTTCAAATGATTGTCAAATCTTCCTTTTTAAATGGTGTTATTGAGGAGGAAGTTTATGTTAAACAACCTCTTGGCTTTGAAGATGCTTGTAACGACCCCAAATTTTATACAATTCAACTCTCAACCTCGGTCGTTATCAATACACCTTTATTCTAATTTTACATCATTATTCGATGATACAATCACTAAAAATACGAAATATTTTAAAAATTTTTGTCTACTTTCTTTACTTCCTTGAATCAAAACCTTTATCATTTCATATCTTTGATTCAAATTTATTTCATGAATCGCTTCATCAAAGTTGCTATATAAAATCTTACATCACAAATCAATATCCATTATACATCGGATAGCTCAACTTTACAACTCAAAAATTATGTTACAATCAAAAGCATCAAATGCATTTATCATCTAAAATAAATAATCTTCTTGAATTTCTATTGATCTCTATCATTCGACAGCTCAGCAAAATCTAACAGTTTTCATGCATCACGCAACACATAATAATATGCTCAATATACATCATAATCATTAGACTAACATATCATACATGCTTTAATTCACATAACAAGTATAAAGATTTAGTTCTTTACTCAATCAACATTCTTTACTCAATCAATATAGTCATAAATTGACTTTAACATCTATGCTCACAACATATGTAATATCATTATGATATAGATTAAAATAATTCGTCATGAATTACACATAGCAAATAGGAACTGAAAGACTTTCCTGATTTGTAGATTACAAGAACCGATTAATAGCTTATAGTTATCTGCACTTCATGAATCCCGAAAATACGAGTTCCACAAACTGCCTACGCACTTGACGCCAAAATTTAACTAAGGAGGTCTTTATAAAAAGTCCTCCCACAACAAAGCCTTTCTCAAAATTGGAGACCTTATTGTTGGTGAATGAAACAAAGGGACAAGCCCTTCTATTTATAGGTTTAGAAAATGGGTATATAGTTCTCAATTTAGTCGATGTGGGACTTGGTTTATACTAATTTTTCATATTTTTAACATGTTTAACGTAATCATTCACCAAGAATCCATTTTTTAACCAATTCGATCCGTTCAAGTTGCGTTGTTTTTGTTTTTCAGAGGAGAACAACAACCAACCATCAATTTAAAGTTTTCATCACAAATTCATCATCAATTTTAGCCTCAAAATAGACCAAAGCACACATTACTATCAAAAACCCAAATTTCTCTTTTTTACCATAAATACATTAATTTGATTTTTGAAAAATCGTTTATAGATAACCATTATCAGATTATAAATATATAATAACATATATAACATTATAACCCATAAATTCATTAATCAAAACTCCAATTTAAAAAAAAAACTCAAGAACACATAAACTAGAAATATAAACTAGATTATGTACATTTATCTCCTCGTTTAACTTTGTTAGAAGATGAGAATAGCCTTGTTAATCTTCTTCTTTGATTCTCAGTTTTCTTCCATCAATCACCAAGAATCCTCTTCTATAACTCTCTTATTATATAGTATCATGTGTCACACTCCTTAATTAGTTTAATTAAATTCTAATATTTTAAATTGAATTAAATTAAACTTCATTCCTTAAGAAATAAAATTGACCTTATCAGTCAAATTATAACTTCAATTCAACCATTTTAATTATAACTTTATTTAATAAATTCTCACTCCTCTAATTTAATTATTTAATCACCATTATACTTGCGTAATAAAATACACATAAATCCCATCAATTTTATCACACTTAAATAAATTATCCCTTAACAACTTCCATCAAATATTTATTTAATATCATAAATATTCATTTTATTTCATAAAATTTCCAACTAAAATATTTAATTTACTTAATAAATATTTTACTAAGCATTATACTAACATATTACATTTTCATGCAATATATTACCTTATCACTTTATTAAATCAATTATACTTGTATTATTTCACTATTTTAATTAAGTGAATTATTCACATTATTTATGAAACTTAACTCATAATAATTTACAAATTGCCCACAAGGTATAACAATTAAAATTTTATTATCTCATAATATAATTTCAACTTAATTAAATTATCTCATAATATAATTTTAACTTAATTAAATTAAGCGATATTATTTAATTTCTCAAATAGTTTAATTAACTATTAAATCTCATTTTCTCTTTAATAGTTTAATTAAATATTAAATCTTCTCCAACATATGAATATATAATTTTTTTCACACCAAATCACATATTTCACAATATAATATATATATATATATATATATATATATACACACATATTCACACTCAAAACATCTCATAATAAGAATTTTATTTGTTAAATTCTTATTTTAATAATTACTAAAAATCGGAGTTGTCACATCCTTCCCCCCTTATAAGGATTCCTTCCTCGGAATCACCAAAACATCCCTTACTCAGTTTTCATCAATTCGTTTTCAATATTATATCGTAAAACATTTTCAACACATTACCTTGATATAGGTTTTGTATTTATTATTTGATGAGTGGGTTTTATACTCACTAATTGGACACCGTTAAGGCTTAATTCTTTGTTAACTTTAAGTATTTTTAGTGTCATTTTACTTGTTTTTGTGTTTGTGTTGTAGGAAACGGATTCGGAAGGTCAAAACATGAAATGGAGCTTAGTTGCATTTCTATAATTTGAGGACGAGAGAAAGTCTGTCTGTCAGGCGGCAATTCTTAGTGTAAAAGTCTGTAGTGGCAAAGATTCAAGAGTGACCCCTTGTATGACTCTTTCCTAGTAAAAAAAAAGTAAAGAAAGGGAAGCATCGGGAAGAAAGAGAGTTTTTAGAAGTTGAGTTCAAGGAGGATTGGTTTGAGCTGTTTGTTTCAAAGACTTTAAGGAGGGCTAAAAGATACATTAAGAGGATATAAAAGGAAGAGAATCACAAGGATTGAGGGAGATGATTCCATTAGATTAGATTTTCATTAGATAAGGACAAAACCTTAGTTTTTATTAGATTTGGATATTAAAGCAACTTGGAGACCATTGAAGATCAAGAGCAGGAGCAAGAGGGAGCATGAGATTTGCTGACAACAAATTTTATTCTTTTCTCTACTCTTATTTGTGACGCCCCCAAAATAGGTATACATCACCCATCTTGAGTCGCCAAATACATGGTACAGAATTCAAATACAACTTAATAATACAACTGTCGTGTAAAATATGACAAATCATAAACTGAGAGTTTTAATACGAATATTGTCATCTAGACAATATCCACACTCAATGGAGTCCTTATTACAATTATTGTCACACTATTTAACAGAATAGTGAGGACTACTAATACTATCATCTGGACTATCACTCCGCTCCCCGACTAGTCCCTTGCCACGCTCTCAATTCTCAAGAGAACAAAGTGAAAGAAAGGGTGAGCTCAACTAGCCCAAAGAAGAAATATTATGACTAAGATAATGCAGAATAAATTATCGTTAGCCTTCAACAGTGTTAAACTGATAAAATGTAACAAACATCAAATTTAACTGCAGCAGAACAAGCAATCCATTAAAAGAGTCAAGTAGAGAATAAAATCTACTATCTTTTATGATTTAAAAAGGTTTTTCATCACTTTTATTGCTGAGACTCAGCTTAATAAATAATTCACATCATCCATGCACTACGGCCAAGGATATTCATTAGTATCACGACCACAAATTATCCATGCAGTACGGGCCAAGGATATTCATGTATTCATCAATGGTCATAATCATGCCAACAACTGTCCATCAATGCACTACGGGCCAATGAGGACTTTTACCACATCATTTGTAATATTACGGTCATGATTAAACCGAATAATCCCTGGTCATAATCATACCAAGTCCATCTATGCACTACAGGCCACAGATGACTTTTAACATAATATAAACATGAGGATGATGACAATGATATAAGAATTCAATAAAAACAAGTTCAAGAATTAATTTATCCAGGAACCAATAACGTCCAAATTGTCAACATGATACTGCTTTGTGGGGTAAAACTCAAGAATGCTCAGAAGAATATTTCCATGAAAAGATACTGGATGAAGCGCAAATATCAAGGATATTCCACTAATTTCATGGAGTATAAAAGTCAAAACTTTAACCAACTGAGTATAATAAAGAATGGAATAACAAAAGAAATCACCAAGCATGTGATAGGCTTTGATGCAAGTTATTCCAACAGAATAATAAATAACGAAACGGTGTCATGTGTAAACGTATAGTATGTGATATTCCAATGAATAATAAATAATGGAACTGTGTCAAGCGTAAATTGCACTGACGGGATGTTCCAACAGAATAATAAATAACGGAACCAGTCATGCGTAAACGCATTGCATGTGATGTTCCAATGTAATAATAAAGAATGGAATAATGAAGAATTCACCATATATGCGGTGCCAGATGCATAAAAGTTATTCAACATAATAATAAAGAATGGAATGACAAAAGAATTTCACCAAGTATATGGTAGTCTGCGTATACAGGTTATTCCAACAGAATAATAAAGAATGGAATAACAAAAGTTCTCTTCATGAATATGAAAGAAATAATACCCCTTACCTTATAAAGAAGAGTACTCTGACGGTAAGGCGGGGATATACTTGAAGAAAACTTGCACTACGCTCAAAGCTTCTTAAAACTCTAAAGAAATACGCTCAAAATTATAGAAGAAGAATTTTCTGAATTCTTGGTGTGATTTTCAATTCTAACTAAGCATCCTATTTATAGGAGAATGGAAGGGGTACTGTTTAAAATTCTCACGGATGCACAGTTTTTAAAAAATTTCACGGACGTCTTGCACCAAGTCACGGATGAAACTAAATTCCATGTAAAACAAAAAAAAAACTAAATATATATATATATATATATATATATATATATATAATTTATACATCCACGTGAATCCTTTCTTCACCCCCACCCCGCCATACTTTTCAACATGCAAATATATATATATATATATATATATATATATATATATATATATAATACATATATGATTAATCCTTCCAATTCCTACAACAAGAAATCCTCGTGAACCATCCCATTATTCCACCAACACACCGCCTTACTTGTACCCCCCACCATTATTATTATATATATATATATATATATATATATATATATATATATATACATTGAATAACTTTCTACCAATTATTTAAAAAATGGGTAAATGGGAATCCAAATAATACGCAAAAATTACATCAAATACTTCATAAAAATCCTCTCAATATCTTTAATAACATTTATCATCATTATTATAATTCACAATATTAATCGACTGTGTCGCGTTGAAAGAAAGAGGGGCTTTCCAATAAGGATTTCTTCCTATTGGTAGCGCAATTTGGTGACCAAACCTCTCGGATGTAACTTCTAGACATCGTTAATATTGTAAATAATATTATTAATAACTTCCGTCGTCTCAATTATTGATTTAATAATATATAAAATATCGACAATAATTGAATCAAATAACGTGAGATACTATGCAACAATTCATCAAGCAATAATTGAACAAAACCGAGTGACTTCTCACGTAAGCATCAATAATCAATACTGTAGCTACTATGCAACCACGCCGTATTCCTTTACTTTTAACAAGGGTGTTTCAACGAGTTAATGGTAAAACTTACGCGTTATTTCATAAAATATTTTTCTCCTTTTCTCAATCCGGAAATAATAATTTCGTTATGGGGTCCACTAATAATTGTATTGTGTCAAATGCATTTAATATTCCCTATTAAAATGAATATTCCCACCAATCTAATATTATATAACAACTTACGTATTTTTTGCAAAATTTATAAATATTACCCACAACTATAACATTATATCAAATTCATTCCATAATATTTAAAAATGATATTTATAGAAAAATCATCTTTATTAAAAAAAATTGGGGTCTTACAACCTCCCTTTCTTATTAAATTTTACCCTCAAAATTAGAGTACATACCTGGTATGTCGAAGAGGTAACGATACCTTGATTTCATTTCAGATTCTAACTCCCAGGTCATTTTCTCAACATCGTGGTTTCTCCACAAAACTTTGACTTGAGGTATAACCTTGGAGCGTAGAATATGTTCCTTCTTATCCACGATTTGAACAGGAACCTCTTCATACGTTAAATCTTCCGCTATTTCGTTCGATTCTAACTCAATAATGTGATTCGGGTCTTCCACATATTTACGTAACATGGATATATGAAAAATGTTATGAACACGAGACATACTTGGCGGTAAAGCGAGTCTATACGCCACAATTCCTACTCGATCGAGGATTAAAAATGGGCCAATGAATCGAGGATTAAGCTTTCCTCTCTTTCCAAATCTCGTAACTCCTTTCCGTGGAGCAACACGTAACAACACATGATCTCCAATATCGAATTCCACGTCCTTTCGATGAAGATCATCATAACTCTTTTGTCGATCTTGTGAGGTTTTTATACGTTGTCGGATCGTTTGAATCTTTTCGTAGTCATACGTACTCAACTCTGGTCCCAACAACGTTGCTTCACCCACCTCATCCCAAAGATCTTGGGAACGACACTTTCTTCCATACAACGCCTCAAATGGAGCCATGCCAATACTTGCTTGATAACTATTGTTGTAGGAAAACTCCACCAATGGTAAGAACTTATCCCAACTTCCCTTGAAGTCAAGGACACAGAATCTTAATAAATCTTCAAGAGTTTGAATAGTCCTCTTCGAACGCCTCGTCCGCCCCGAGGATGATATCTTGAGCTAAATCGTAAATCTGTGCCCATAGCTTTCTGCAAACTAACCCAAAATTGTGAAGTGAATCTTGGGTCTCGATCAGAAACTATGGATACCGGCATACCATGCAGTCTTATAATCTCGTTTATGTACATACGAGCAAGACGTTAAAGTGTATAAGTTTCTCGTATTGGTAAGAAATGAGCAGACTTGGTCAATCTATCAACAATGACCCAAATCGCATCTATGCCTTGAGAAACCTTTTGTCGATCTTGTGAGATTTTTATACGTTGTCGGATCATTTGTATCTTTCCCGTAGTCATACACACTAACTCCGGTCCCAACAACGTTGCTTCACCCACCTCATCCCAGCATATTGGATAACGACACTTTTTTCCATACAATGCCTCGAATGGAGCCATACCAATACTTGTTTGATAACTATTGTTGTAGGAAAACTCCACCAATGGTAAGAACTTGTCCCAACTTCCCTTGAAGTCAAGGACACAGAGTCTTAATAAATCTTCAAGAGTTTGAATAGTCCTCTCTGATTGTCCATCCGTCTGAGGATGATATGTCGAACTAAATCGTAAATCCGTGCCCATAGCTTTTTGCAAACTAACCCAAAATCATGAAGTGAATCTTGGGTCTCGATCAGAAACTATGCATACTGGCATACCATGCATTCTTACAATCTCGTTTATGTACATATAAGCAAGACGTTCAAGTGTATAAGTTTCTCGTATTGGTAAGAAATGAGCAGACTTGGTCAATCTATCAACAATGACCCAAATTGCATCTATATGCCTTGAGAAACCTTGGGAAGACCAAAGAACTTAAATCCATGGTAATGTGTTCCCACTTCCATTCTAGAATTTCAAGTGGTTGCAATGGACCTTTTGGTACTTGATGCTCCGCCTTGACTCGTTGACAAGTTAAACACCTTGAGATAAACAACGCTATCTCTCTCTTCATATTGCTCCACCAAAATGAATGTTGAAGATCATGATACATTTTGGTACTCCCAGGATGGATTGCAAATGGTGTGTTGTGCGCCTCCATCATGATTTTATACTTTAAATCAGGGTCGTTAGGAACACAAAGTCTGGAGTTAACTCAAAGTATTCCTTCTTCATCGATTCTTGCTTCCGGTATAGCACCTTCTTGTACTTTCTACCTCATACGCATCAGCTCCATGTCTGCAGTTTGAGCAGCTTTAACTTTATCGATTAAAGTCGGTTCTACTCGTATATTTTCCATCATCACATGGTTCCCTGGAGTCTTTAACTCTATCTCCATGCAAGTCAAACAAAATGGGCCTTTGCGTTGACAATATCGCACTCGTACCCGCATATGATCTTCTACTCAATGCGTCAGCTACCACGTTCGCTTTTCTAGGATGGTATTGGATGGTATGATTATAATATTTTAACAGTTCAAACCAACGTCGTTGTCGCATGTTGATTTCCTTTTGAGTGAAGAAATATTTGAGGCTTTTATGATCCGTAAAGATCTCCACTTTCTCCCCATACAAGTAATGCCTCCAAATTTTAAGTGCGAAGACAACAGCTGCAAACTCTAGATCATGAGTAGGATAATTCCTCTCATGTTCTTTGAGTTGCCGAGAGGCATAGGCTATGACTTTCCCATGTTGCATGAGAACACATCCTAACCATTTGCCCGAAGCATCACTATAGATGACAAATCCCTCCGAGCCAAATGGTATTGTCAGAACAGGTGCTGAAATGAGTCTTCTCTTGAGTTCTTGAAATCTCTTGAGTTCTTGAACACAATTTTCACATTCCTCGCTCCAACCAAATTTTGTATCTTTCCGAGTCAGCTGAGTTAATGGAGTAGCGATTCGAGAAAATCTTTCTACGAATCTCCGATAATAACCAACTAAGCCGAGAAAGTTACGTACTTCGGTCACTGATTTAGGTTGCTCCCAGCTTTGAATTGCTTCAATCTTTGTCGGGTCAACAGCTATTCCATGACTTGATATTACGTGCCCAAGAAATGCTACTTTCTCAAGCCAAAACTCGCATTTCTTCAACTTGTCATAAAGCTTATTTTCACAAAGCTTTTGGAGTATCAGCCTCAAGTGTTGCTCATGATCTTCACGACTTTTGGAATATATGAGGATGTCATCAATAAAGACGACCACAAAGAGATCCAAATATTCCTTGAATACTCGATTCATCATATCCATAAAGGCAGTAGGAGCATTAGTCAATCCAAAAGACATGACTAGGAATTCATAATGTCCGTACCGAGTTCTGAAAGTCGTCTTTGGAATGTCATTGGTTCTAATCTTTAATTGGTGATATCTGAAACGAAGATCAATCTTTAAAAAGAATTTGGCGCCTTGCAACTGGTCAAACAGGTCATCAATACGTGGCAATGGGTACCTATTTTTGATGGTGATATGATTCAACTCCCGATAATCAATACAAAGTTGCATACTCCCATCTTTCTTCTTCATGAATAGAACAGGAGCACCCCAAGGAGAAGTACTAGGACAAATGAAACCGATGTCTAACAATTCCTGTAGTTGGGTCTTTAACTCCTGAAGTTCAATAAGAGCCATTCGATATGGGGCTTTGAAAATAGGTTTTGTACCGGGTTTAATGTCGATACAAAATTCAATTTCACGCTCTGGGCGTAGGCCAGGAAGTTCTTCAGGGAATACATCAGGAAATTTATTAATAATAGAAATATCATTCAAAACTGACGTATTTTTGTTTAGATCCGTGACATGAGCTAAGAAAGCTTGACATCCATTTTTCAATAAATGAATAGCTTTATGGCTTGAGATGACAGTGATTGATTTTAATGGTTTGGTTGCTTGAATTCGCATAATAGGTTGGTTAGGAATATGAAAGCTAACAACCTTACGAAAACAATCAATTTTTGCATGATGAGTAGTTAACTAATCAATCCCTAGAATTACGTCAAATGCAAGTATTTTCAATGAAATAAGATCGACAGGTAATGTGAGGGTACCGATTTGAACCAAACAAGACTTATAAACAGTGGATGTAATGAAGGTTTCTCCCAACGAATTTTCAACAGATAAGTCAAAGTCTAATTTCTCCGGAGTCAAATTCAAACGTTGAGCGCAAGTAGGAGAAATAAAAGAATGGGTAGAACTTGTATCAAATAAGGTATATACTTCACTAGAGTTTATGATAAGCTTACCCGTGATGACCTCGTTTGGGTTCCTTGCTTTCTAGGAGGTCACGACAAATACTCTCCCTTGAACTACCGGCTTTGACTTTTCTGGGACGGCCTTTGGTGCCTCCATCCCAGCTGAACTTGTCTTCGGTGAACGACAAAATTGGGCTAGGTGACCTTCTCTTCTACAATTGTAACACGTTTTGGACCGCATCGCGCGTTAGATTTGACCGATATGTCCCTCCCTCGCATTTGAAGCATATGATAGGTGGTCGTTTTCTCCTTCCTTAACGACGGGTCTTTGATCGACGCGTCTTTCCATCATTGTTGAATATCCTCTTCTTGAAATGTCCATTCTTATTGTTTTGGCCATGATTACCACAAAGTGGTTACCATTTCGCATGTTGATTCCCTCCACGCTTATTGTCACCGCTTCGATGACTGCTATCATTGGTATTATCATTTTGTCGTCTGCTCTCTTTTGGTTGGGTTGACTCATTATCGCGCTCTAATAACTGAGCCCTATTAACAACATCTGAATACAAACACAGTTTATGAGAGATAAGATATTGATGTATCTCGGGTTTCAAACCTCTTAGAAACATCCGTGTCATTCTCTCCTCATTATCAACCAAATGGGACGCAAACCGGGATAGCTCGACAAACTTGGCTTCGTACTGCGACATGGTCATGTTGTTTTGTTCCAGTTTAATGAACTCTACCTCTTTCATGTGACGAATACTTTCGGGAAAGTACTTATCGTTGAACAGTTCTTGGAACTTCTCCCAAGACATCTTCAAGCTTGGCGCAGTTGAGTACGCTTTACTGATTCCCACCAAGAATCTGCCTCTGCGCATAATATGAAGGTGGCAAAGGAACCTTGCTCCTCCTGAGCATCCCAAGACATCAAATATCTTGTTGATCCGCTTTATCCATGTCTCCGTCTTAAGTGGTTTTAGCTCTCCAAAAACTACGGTGGTTCCGGCTCCTTGTACTGTTTAGCGGTGACCGTTCGAGAGTTGCCAGTGTTTCCACCTGTATTTTGGACAGGAGCCTCTCTCGCCTAATGTTGCATAAATTGCATAAAGCCTCTGAAAATTCCATCGTTCATCATTTGGTCGGTGTTGTCATTTGCATGAGGATTGTCGCCTTACGATGCACATTATCACGATTATTGATCTGTGGAGACTTCAGCAATCTCTCTCGTGCTCCATTGCTATTCTCAACATTCTCGGATGTCATTTTCAAACATCGCCACAAAACAAGGGTTAATTGACATGCAACATATTATCCCTATACTCACGACCGACCAATTAAATACCAATTAAACTTAGGTAGGTCATACTACTAGCGAAGGAATTCCCGTCTCCCTCCTAGTTCTTGTTTCACATCCTAGCAGGGATCATATCCCTAAGCTTTGATACTAACTGTGGACGCCCCAAAATAGGTATACATCACCCATCTTGAGTCGCCAAATACGGTGATGTAATTCAAATACAACTTAATAATACAAATCGCCGTGTAAAATACGACAAAACATAAACTGAGAGTTTTAATATGAATATTGTCATCTAGACAATATCCACACTCAATGGAGTCCTCATTACAATTATTTTCACACTATTTAACAGAATAGTGAGGACTACTAATACTATCATCTGGACAATCACTCCATTCCCCGACTAGTCCAGGCTACGTTCTCAATTCCTGAAGAGAACAGTGAAAGAAAGGGTGAGCTCAACTAGCCCAGTAAGAAATATTATAACTAAGATAATGCAGAATAAATTATCATTAGCCTTCAATAGTGTTAAACTGATAAAATGTAACAAACATCAAGTTTAAGCAAGCGGTGAAACAAATGATCCATTAAAAGAGTCAAGTAGAGAATAAAATCTACTATCTTTTATGATTTAAAAAGGTTTTTCATCACTTTTATCACTGAGACTCATCTTAATAAATAATTCACATCATCCATGCACTACAGCCAAGGATATTCATTAGTATCACGACCACAAATTATCCATGCACTACGGGCCAAGGATATTCGTGTATTCATCAATGGTCATAATCATGCCAACAACTGTCCATCAATGCACTACGGGCCAATGAGAACTTTTACCACATCATTTGTAACATTACGATCATGATTATACTAAATAATCCCTGGTCATAATCATACCAAGTCCATCTATGCACTACAGGCCACAAATGACTTTCAACATAATATAAACATGAGGATGATGACAATGATATAAGAATTCAATAAAACAAGTTCAAGAATTAATTTATCCAGGAACCAATAACATCCAAATTGTCAACATGATACTGCTTTGTAGGGTAAAACTAAAGAATGCTCAGAAGAATATTTTCATGAAAAGATACTGGATGAAGCACAAATATCAAGGATATTCCACTAATTTTATGGAGTATAAAAGCCAAAACTTTAATCAACTGAGTATAATAAAGAATGGAATAACAAAAGAAATCACCAGGCATGCGATAGACCGCACAAACAAGTTATTCCAACAGAATAATAAATAACGGAACCAGGTCATGCGTGTAAACTTACGGGCGAGGATATTCAATAGAATAATAAATAATGTAACGAAGTCAAAGCGTAAATTCATGACAAGCGATGATGTTCCAACAGAATAATAAATAACGAAACTAGATCATGCGTAAACGTACAAACAGGATGTTCCAACAGAATAATAAAGAATGAAATAACAGAAGAATTTCACCATGTATGTGGTACTTCGCATAGACAGGTTATTCCAATATAATAATAAGGAATGGAATAACAGAAGAATTTCACCAAGTATAGGGTAGTCCGCGTATACAGGTTATTCCAACAAAATAATAAAGAATGGAATAACAGAAGTTCTCTTCATGAATACGAAAGAAATAATACCCTTACCTTATAAAGAAGAGTACTCTGAACCGGTAGTAGGCTGGGATATACTTGAAGAAAACTTGCTACGCTCAAAGCTTCTTAAAACTCTAAAGAAATACGCTCAAGATTATAGAAGAAGAATTCTCTGAATTTTTGGTGTGATTTTCAATTCTAACTAAGCATCCTATTTATAGGATATTGAAAGGGGTACTGTTTAAAATTCTCACAGACATTTAATAATTTTTAAAAATTTCACCGACGTCTTGCATCAAGTCACACGGATGAAACTAAATTCCATGTAAAAAAAAAAAACTAAATATAATATATATATATATATATATATATATAATTTATACATCCACGTGAATCCTTTCTTCACCCCCACCCTGCCATACTTTTCAACATGCAAATATATTATATATATAATACATATATGATTAATCCTTCCAATCCCATTATTCCACCAACATACCTGCCCCACTTGTACCCCCCACCATTATTATATATGTATATATACACTGAATAACTTTCTACCAATTATTTAAAAAATGGATAAATGGGAATCCAAATAATACGCAAAAATTACATCAAATACTTCATAAAAATCCTCTCAATATTTTTAACAACATTTATCATCATTATTATAATTCACAATATTAATCGACCAGGTCGTTCCCAAAAAAGAGGGGGCTTTTCAATAAGGATTTCTCCCTATTAGCCTAGCAATTAGGTGACCAAACCTCTCGATGAGAACTTGAGACATCGTTAATATTGTAAATAATAATATTAATAACTTCGTCGTCTCAATTATTGATTTAATAATATATAAAATATTGACAATAATTAAATCAAATAACGTGAGATACTATGCAACAATTACTGAAGCAATAATTGAACAAAACTAAGTGACTTCTCACGTAAGCATCAATAATCAATATGTGTGCTACTACGCAACCACGCGTATTCTCAGTATTTTTTTAACGGTGTTTGTTTCAAGTTGACGTTAAAACTTCGCCGTTATTTTCATAAAATATATTTTTGTCGTTTTCTCAATCCAAATAATAATTTCGATTTAGGGGTCCACCAATGATTGTGTCGTCGTATGAATATTCCCTGTTAAAACGAATATTCCCTAACCAATCGAATATTATGTAACAACTTGCGTACTTTACAAAATTTATAAATATTACCCACAACTATAACATTATATCAAATTCATTCTATAAAATTTAAAAATGATATTTATAGAAAAATCATCTTTATTAAAAAAAATTGGGGTCTTACATTATTTTTGTCTTTTAATGTTTATTGAATTGTGGATTCTTGGTTTTAATTTAATAATCATGAACTAAATTCTTGTTTAAGATTACAATGAAGCTTGTTACGTAGTTTATTTTAGTGTCCTTATTTATTAATTATTGTGATTATTCTTGGATTGTCTATTATGGTTTGTGTTTATTGCTTAATTGTCTAGCTAACAATTACTGTGATAATCTATATGAACTCGAGAGATGGATTATAGATTTAGATCTGATCATAATAGCATGTGATTGTATTTTCTGCATGGCGTTGGAATTCATAATTTATGTCTAGGATAGAGATATACATATACATTGCATTTAATCTAATAGATAACTTGTGTTTTAAATCCTCTTTAATTGTAATTCACATAGAGATATAGTTAATTAGTTAATTATGGTGTTCTTCTTAATTCTATCAATTGTGGATTTAAGTTGATTTGAGTATGATGCATTGAGAGATAGTCATATTTATTTATGTGTTCTTGATTAACAATTCAGAATAGTGAGCATAATTAATAATAAGTGTATTAATTTAAGTGAAGCAATAAGTGAAGTTGTGATCTTAAATCTCCATAATCTAATTTTTAACTACTAGTAATTAGAATTAGTTTAATTAAATAATTTAATTCATAACCTTAAATTGATTGTTTAAATAAAATTAGTTTGGTTAAGAGTTAGTAATTGGTAATTTGTATTAATAATTTCTCGTGAAAACGATACTCTACTTACACTTTATTACTTGTTGACCACGTATACTTGCGTGTTGTGCGTAACTAGATTTTACCCAACACTATTCCATTGGTTCCTCAGCCAATTCTTATAGGTTTTAATTTCTAACCTTTACTTAAACTCAATTATATCTGAGTATTATATATTCTTTAACCCTTTCATTATCTTTTCTAAGGATCATTGTCATATACTCTACTCGTCGAAATCATATACTTCATAATTTACTAACTTGTAAATATTCAGGGTATCACATTCACCCCTTTTTCTAAGAATTTCATCCTTAAAATTTTATTTATTAATCTTCATTCATTCAATCTATCAAAATAGACTTTACATTAATTTTTTATTCATTCATTGGGTTCTATAACCACTTTCTTTCCATAAAGATCTTTCTAAAATTATCAACTTTTCTATTAAAAGTTTTACATCATTCTTTGATAACTCATATCCTTCTCATTTCAGAATTTCTTTTCTCACTCGTTCAATATATTCCTCATTAGGTGTCGCATTCTACGACTTAATTCTTTCTAAGGAATATCGTCCTTACCACATTCGCCTTTCAGAATAACAAGAATCTTCCACTATTACTCAATAATTGGAAAGCAGTATGAATAACTCAAGAATTTAAAAGATTCTCAAATCATGCTGAGGGTTCATAAGACCGTGAACTCATCTTTAAGTTTAATAGTGTTTCACCCCCGGTACTTCACACTATAAACCGTTCTAACATAATGTTTAACAATCACACAGACTACAAACATTCTACATCAGTGCTCTAGGTGATCAGTCTATCGCACTACTACGTCGTGCGCAACGTATTACTTCATAACATTGTAACGACTATATGCATTACTTTCGAAACCATAGTCTCTGATAAAATGTCCCCTTTATAGGGTTGTTCACCTCATCTTGTCGACATCTGAATCCGCCCCAAAACAATTTGGTTTGGCTTAGCTTATCAAGAAGGCTTAAAGTTCATAAACATCTTTCAATATTCGTCTAGCTGAATCAATTAGCACAGACTTTTAGCAATAATTCAGACATCAATTGAAATATAAATATATATTTTACTTATATATTTCTAACCAACTCAATTAATTTACTTTTCTTAGCTTAAAGAAAACCAAAAATCATATTTATGATATCATGATACCGTACTATTTTACTAGTATGTTGAGGATTCAGTCATTATATGACTTCGTCTACATCATACCATAGTGGGCTGACGATCCTATGATCACATCCAACACTAAGTTCAATTGTATTGATGACTTTCTCGTTTGTCATATCAGCATCATATTTAGTGATGCTTTTAATGAATACGGAAAACAAACAAAAATATATTTTGATATTTTTAAATCATTTTTGTCCTAGCCAAAACAAATAGCAAAGACATACGAATAACGGTATTATTTTTTTAAAAAAAAAACCTTATTGGTTCAATCATATGATCCAATGTTTTTAAAGAAAATAGAAGTGCAAACATCAGCATGAAGTCAATAAATTTTGAAAATCTAGCAAAGCTAGAAGATTTGGAATATCTAATTTTCTCCATCAACTTCAATCTTTACTCCATTACTTCATTATTTACTAATTCTTTTTTATTTCTAGCACCACAAATGCTCTTATACTAAATATTCTTGTGTCTCAATTTTCAATCTTTATATACTCCCAGTATAGTTCATCAAACTTACCACACATTAGAAATTCAAGAACTTGCCACAATATTATGAATTTAGGAACTTGTCCTAACAATATGTAATGTAAGACCCTAACTTTTATGAATAAAGATGATTTTTCTATAAATATCATTTTTGAATATTATAGAATGAATTTGATATAATGTTATAGTTGGGGGTAATATTTATAAATTTTACAAAGTACGTAAGTTGTTATATAATATTTGATTGGTCAGGGAATATTCGTTTTAGCAGGGAATATTCATACAACGACACAATCATTGGTGGACCCTGCAATGGAATTATTGTCGGATTGAGAAAACGACAAAAATATTTTATGAAAATAACGGCGGAAGTTGTACCGTTAACTGTTAAAACACACGGTGTTAAAAGTACAGTAATACGCATGGTTGTATAGTAGCACATGGTATTGATTATTGATGCTTACGTGAGAAGTCACTCAGTTTTGTTCAATTATTGCTACAGTAATTGTTGCATAGTATCTCACGTTATTTGATTCAATTATTGTCGATATTTTATCTATTATTAAATCAATAATTGAGATGACAGAGTTATTAATATTATTATTTACAATATTAATGATGTCTAGAAGTTCTGCCAAGTAGAGGTTTGGTCACCTAATTGCGCGCCAATAGGAAAAAATCCTTATTGAAATCCCCTCTTTCACGGGAACGACACAAGTCGATTAATATTGTGAATTATAATAATGATGATAAATGTTGTTAAATATATTGAGTTATCTTTTTATGAAGTCATGGAAGATATATATATATATATATATATATATATATATATATATTATATATAAATTTTGTTTTATTAGTATTATTAATGTAATAAAAGCAGAAAAGTTTTTATATAAAACAAAATACTTTTATAAAGTTATTTGTTTTTATTAGACTATAAATAGAATATATTATATTCTATTATGCATAGTGTTTTGCATAGTAAAATCTTTTTATATAAAATGAATACTTTTATAAAGTTATTTGTTTTATTAGACTATAAATAGAATATATTATATTTTATTTAAAAGATTTTGTTTTATTAGAATATTTTATTTATCTTTGCATAGTAAATCAATATGGACCGTCTGTTTAAAAGTAAATCAAACGGACCGTTCATGAATTAGTTTATTAGGTCCATTCTCCTATAAATAAGCTCATTCCTTCATTATTTCTTACGAATTCATTGAAACTCTAGAGAGAAACTATAGAGAGAAAGAAGAAAAGTATTCGCTACTTCACTACTCCTATATCCGGTTTCTTCTAAGGTAAAGGGGTATTATTTCTTTCGTATTCATGAAGAGAACTTTTGTTATTCCATTCTTTATTATTCTGTTGGAATAACCTGTATACGCGGGATACCCTATACTTGGTGAAATTCTTCTGTTATTACATTCTTTATCATTATATTGGAATAACCTGTCTATGCGAAGTACCTCATACAAGGTGAAATTCTTCTGTTATTCCATTCTTTATTATTCTGTTGGAACATCTTGTCTGTGCGTTTACGCATGACCTGGTTCCCTTATTTATTATTCTGTTGGAATATCCGATGCAATGCGTTACGCATGACACAGTTCCATTATTTATTATTCTTTGGAATATCCTATCGTGCATTTATGCATGACACGGTTCTATTATTTATTATTACGTTGGAATATCTTGTGCATGCGTTCGCGTGACTTTGAATTCCGTTATTTATTATTACGTTGGAATAACACCGTCTGCATGCGGTCTATCGCATACCTGGTGATTTCTTTTGTTATTCCATTCTTTATTATACTCAGTTGGTTAAAGTTTTAACTTCTATACTCCATGAAATTAGTGGAATATCCTTGATATTTGCGCTTCATCCAGTATCTTTTCATAGAAATATTCTTTTGAGCATTCTTGAATTTTAATCTACAAAGAAGTATCATGTTGACAATTTGGAAGTTATTATTTCCTGGATAAATTAATTCTTGAACTTGTTTTATTGAATTCTTATATCATTGTCATCATCCTCATGTTTATATTATGTTGAAAGTCATTTTGTGGCACATAGTGCATAGATGGACTTGGTATGATTATGATCGAGGATTAATCGGTATAATCATGGTAGTAATGTTACAAATGATGTGGTAAAAGTCCTCGTTGGCCCGTAGTGCATTGATGGACGATTGTTGGCATGATCATGACCATTGATGAATATACGAATATCCTTGGCAGCGTAGTGCTTGGATAATTTGTGGTTGTGATCTTAATGAATATCCGAAGTAGGTAGTAGTGCGGGGATGATGTGAATTATTTATTAAAAATTTGAGTCTCGGCGATAAAAGTGATGAAAAACCTTTTAAATCATAAAAGATAGTAGATTTTATTCTCTACTTGACTCTTTTAATGGATTGCTTGTTCATTGTAGTTAAACTTGATGTTTGTTATATTGTATCGGTTTAACAACTTGTTGAGGCTAACGATAATTTATTATGCATTATCTTAGTCATAATATTTCTTCTTGGGCTAGTTGAGCTCACCCTTTCTTTTCTTTGTTTTCTTGAGGAAATGAGAGCGTGGCGGGACTAGTCGGGGAGCGAATGTGACGGTCCAGATGATAGCATTAGTAGTCCTCATTATTCTATTAAATAGTGTGACAATAAATGTAATGAGGACTCCATTGAGTGTGGATATTGTCTAGATGACAATATTCTTATTAAAACTCTTAGATTATGTTATGTCGTATTTTACACGACTGTTGTATAATTAAATTGTATTTGTATTCTGTACCATGTATTTGGCGACTCAGAATAGGTGATGTATACCTATTTTGGGGGCGTCACATGTAGTCCAAGAACCAATCAGGGACTGTCCATAAGCTTAGAGGCTCAAAAACATACATATTATTATGAGTCAAAAACTTACCATAAATATTTGTTTTAAGAACTCACACCTAATCCTAATAATATCTGACTAAACTTAATAGTCTCTAACTATCAAATATACACATGAGAAAAGAATCACCTTCCCATCATGCATATATCGATAACGCAACACCAACATTGCAATGATTATTAATGTGATAAACTAAACGCAAGCACAAAACCCTCGCCCATACAAAGGTCTGTACAACTCAGTTGTGACGCCCCCAAAATAGGTATACATCACCCATCTTGAGTCGCCAAAAACATGGTATAAAATTCAAATACAACTTAATAATACAACTATCGTGTAAAATACGATAAAACATAAACTGAAAGTTTTAATACGAATATTGTTATCTAGACAATATCCACACTCAATGGAGTCCTCATTACAATTATTGTCAAACTATTTAACAGAATAGTGAGGACTACTAATACTATCATCTGGACCATCACTCCGTTCCCCGACTAGTCCCGGCTACGTTCTCAATTCCTGAAGAGAATAATGAAAGCAAAAGGGTGAGCTCAACTAGCCCAGTAAGAAATATTATGACTAAGATAATGCAGAATAAATTATCATTAGTCTTCAACAGTGTTAAACTGATAAAATATAATAAACATCAAGTTTAACTGTAGCGAAACAAGCAATCCATTAGAAGAGTCAAGTAGAGCATGATATCTACTATCTTCTATGATTTAAAAGGTTTTTCATCACTTTTATCACTGAGACTCAGCTTAATAAATAATCCACATCATCGAATCACCCCTGCACTACGGCCAAGGATATTCTTTAGTATCACTATCATAAATTATCCATACACTACGGGCCAAGGATATTCGTGTGTTCATCAATGGTCATGATCATGCCAACAATTGTCCATCAATGCACTACGGGCCAATGAGGACTTTTACCACATCTTTTTTAACATTACGGTCATGATTATGCCGAATAATCCATGGTCATAATCATACCAAGTCCATCTATGCACTACGGCCACAGATAACTTTCAACATAATATAAGTATGAGGATGATGACAATGATATAAGAATTCAATTAAAAGAAAGCAAAGGATAAATTTTTAAAGATTTATAATTTAATTTATCCAGAATTCAATAATGTCCAAATTGTCAACATGATACTGCTTTGTGGAGTAAAATTCAAGAATAATATTGTACCAAAAATGATTTGGACCGAGAATGAATTAATTTTTATCATGAATAGTATCTCGGGTGAATAGTACTTGAGTGAATAGTATCCCATGAATAGTACTTCATGAATAGCAACCCGTGAATAGTACTCCGACATGAAAAAGTTAAAACTTATCAAGAATGCTCAGAATAATATTTTCATGAAAAGATACTGGATGAAGCGCAAATATCAAGGATATTCTACTAATTTCATGGAGTATAGAAGCCAAAACTTTAACAAAATGAGTATAGGATTCGAAATCTGAAACGAAATAATATTACTTATATACTACAGAGTATGGAAGAATATATTATTTCCAGCGAATATTGAACAAAAATAACATCTCTTACCTTGAAAAGAAGAGTATTCCAACTGGTATAGCGGGGATATTCTTGAAGAAAACTTGCACTATTTTCTACGCTCAAAGCTTTCTTAAACTTTAAAGAAATACGCTCAAGATTATAGAAGAAAAATTCTCTAATTCTGGTGTGATTTTCAATTCTAACTAAGCATCCTATTTATAGGAGAATAGAAAGGATACTATTTGAATTTTAGAAATCACGGATGGACAGTAATATATTTGGCGAATTCTTCACGGGCGAAAACCGAAGAAAATTTTGATTTTATTATTCATTACTGTGCAATAAAATATTCTAATAAAATAAAAACTTTAAATAAAATATAATATATTCTATTTATAATATAATAAAACAAAACTTATAATATATATATATATAACCGTAGTATACATACGGCACATACACAATGATTCAATTCCATTATTCCCCCCAACCCACGACCAATAAAACAACTAATATATATAATAATGTACTCCTTTCTTCCTAGGCATGCAATCATCAAATATATATATATATATATATAATAAAATTGAGATAACTTCTTTCGATTATTTTGAAAAATGGGTAAATGAGGGGGTCCATAAAATAAGCAAAATTTACATCAAATACTTCATAAAAATCCCCTTAATATTTAACAACATTTATCATCTTTATTATAATTCACAATATTTAACAACCAGGTTGTTCCCAGGAAAGAGGGGGCTTTCCAATAAGGATTTCTCCCTATTGGCGCGCAATTAGGTGACCAAACCTCTCCTTAATGAGAACTTCAGACAAATCTATATTGCAAATAATAATATTAATAACTTTTTCGTCTCAATTATTGATTTAATAATATAAAATATTATGCAGATGATACTGTGACAATAATTGAATCAATATAATGCAACAATTACTGTAGCAATAATTGAGTATAACTGAGTGACTTCTTACATAAGCATCAATAATCAATACCGTGTGCTACTATGCAACCACGCGTATTACTGTACTTTTAACACCAGGTATTTCAACAGTTAATGGTACAACTTTCGTCGTTATTTTCATAAAAAGATATTTTTGTCGTTTTCTCATTCCGCAATAATAATTTGATTGTGGGATCCACTAATGATTGTCTTGGTCATGCGAATATTCCCTATTAAAATGAATATTCCCCGACCAATCGAATATTATATAACAACTTACGTACTTTGCAAAATTTATAAATATTACCCACAACTATAACATTATATCAAATTCACTCCTTAATATTCAAAAATGATATTTATAGAAAATTCATCTTTATTCATAAAAGTTGGGGTCTTACAACCTCCCATTCTTATGAAATTTTGCCCTCGAAATTAGGGTACGTACCTGGTATATCGAAGAGGTGAGGATACCTTAATTTCATTTTAGATTCTAACTCCCAGGTCATTTTCTCAACATCGTGTTTTCTCCACAAAACTTTGACTTGAGGTATAACCTTGGAACGTAGAATATGTTCCTTCTTATCTAAGATTTTAACAGGAACCTCTTCATACGTTTAATCTTCCGCTATCTCATCTGGTTCTAATTCAATAATGTGGTTTGGGTCTTTCATATATTTACGTAACATAGATATGTGAAAAAAGTTATGAACACGAGACATACTTGGCGGTAAGACGAGTCTATAGGCCACAGTTCCTACTCGATCGAGGATTAAAAATGGGCCAATGAATCGAGGATTGAGCTTTCCTATAACGCCCCCAAAATAGGTCCAATCCATCCAACCTATTCTGAGTCGCCAAATACATGGTACAGAATACAACTACAACTTTATTACTACAATTGTCGTACAAAATACAACAACACATATACTGTGAGTTTTAATACCATCTTTGACTCATGTCCCAATTATGGAAAGCACCTCACATTGATAAATTACATAAACGTACAGTCAATAACTGTTTTAAAATTTAAAATCTTTGGGAAGTGCTCAAGGAAACCTTCGTACATAGGAGGCCATGAATCTAAATTATGATAGATATCATATATCCAGAGAATTATCCTTGGTTGACCCAATAGACCCCAAAGAAAAACGAGAAGATTACTATCATGTTCTTTCCAATGGTGAGTCTTCTATTGACATATAACTATCTCCACTGTCTGCAGATGAAAATTATATTTCAAATAAACTCCAAGATCATATAGGTAGTGCTCGTAAATATACTCAGCAAGTGGATGTGCACAACCATGTCTTACGATAACACGAGATTGTATGTCATTAGACATCTTGTATGATAGTGGCAAAACACCCTTCCAAAGTTGGGTTCACCTCACCCTATTGTTGTTCACCAAAATCAATTATTAAGTGACGTATAATATACGACACACATCTTAGGTCCTCAATACAATTATATATTGTATATCATGTCGTTTTATAATGTGTTGAGAAAATTTTACAGTCTCGGACCAACACACTATTCCCCTGTTATCCCCCTGACTTCGACCCAATTTTGCACTCTTATTACACGAAAGGAATTGTGAAGCAAAAGGGTGAGCACAACTAGCTCAGTAAAGAATATTATGACTAAAGATAATTAAATTATCAATAGCCTTCATCAGTAATAAATCAGAGATTTAGAACATATGATAAAACTTTTCAACCATAGTTGCAGTGGAACAAGCAATCCATTAGAAGAGTCAAATAGACCATAAAGTCTATTATCTTCTCCATGTTAAAAGTCCACCAACAATGTTTTAACCCTGTAACATAATTCAACAGATCCTGTTCACAGTCATATGAATAACTCATAATCATAATTGTAGTTCTAATTTCCTCTTCTCATCCAAGACGAAGATAATTTTCATCACATGTCTTTACCTGAAACATCAAAGATCATGGTTATACCAAATCACAGTTCCTGTTCATAATCATACTAATAAATTCATCTTTGCACTACGGGCCAAAGATATTCATCAACAGTTCATCTTTGCACTACATGCCAAAGATATTCAACAACAGGTCATCTTTGCACTACGGGCCAAAGATATTTAACAACAGGTCATCTTTTCACTACGGGCCAAAAATATTCATTAACAATTCATCTTTGCACTACATGACAAAGATATTCAACAACAGGTTATCTTTGCACTACTGGCCAAAGAGAACTCATAGCACGATCAAATCAATAATCTACTCATCTTTTCACTTAAATCAAAGAGAAATTTCATCACCGGAATTATAAAAATGTTATATATGATAATAAAAATAATACGATCAACAACTGCATTTAATTTCAAGAGTAATATTCATAAATCAATTATTCATAACACCTTAATCCAAATGTTATAAATCACTTAATAATCTCATAGTCTAATATTATTAATATTACCAAAATATTTCAATCATTTCTTAAACTTATAAATAATTTATTTTAATTGTTTACACATTACCAATTAATACATTTAATCATCCTAAAATGCCAAAATCATAAAATTTCATCACCAATAACCAAAACCCTTATCAAAAATCTGCATATACCTTATATAGGATTCCCAAGCCATAAAATCTTATTTTTCCACTTTTCTTACTTCACATAACATATTTAAATCATTTACTCATAACGAATCCATTTTCATGAAAAATACTAAAGCAGTACAAACAAATTTTCTTTTTTGGGATTTAGCAGAATATAGTTCCATATTGAACATATATTTTTCTCGGAATTTTTAAAATTCATTTACTATTTTTCATACGGCCAAAGCTCATTAATATTTAGACATTTATCATAAATTGTACTTTTATCCAAAAATTCCAAAATTTATAAGATATACTGATGTTATATAGATGTACTCCAAATAAAAATTTCATCAATTTTGGAGTTAACCACAAGGAGTTATAAAGGTTTACTTTTAAAATAGTCTTTTCCCATAAATTTCATAACTCCTAATCTACACATCAAAAAATCGTCATTTTTGGACACAATCAAGAAAACTCATCAAATTATCATTTCAAATTTTTTCAGAATTTTTGAGGGTCGGAAAAATTATGAAACTGAAAAACATAATAACCCTTAAAATCTCTTACCTCGAAAGAGCAGTATTTTTTACCGAAATGTAAAGTCGAAGGAAACTTACACTGAATAGCAACTCTCAAAGTATCTAAATACTCACAAAATACGCTTGATAATATAGAGAGAGAAAGAGAGAAAGCTTATGTTTCTGGTGTGATTTTTAATTCTAACTTAGCCCTCTATTTATAGGAAAATGTTAACACAGCAAGCACTTGACACGCTTCACGATAGCTTTTTACCTACTACTATTGCCACCCACCACATTTGAATTAGAATTCAAAGCACATTTCTTCACCAACCATAGGTGGGGCCCACTCAATTCTAGAATTTTCCACTAATATCATTTATAAACCTAATTTCTAAATCAGTCACCTCTTAAAATTTATAACAAATCATATGTTCATTTTTAACGGTTCAAAATTTGTGGACATATACATAACGTATATATGTATAACATATCCAAAAATCATTAAACGATCCAACTATTCGGATTAAAAATTATAACGCATTTAATATATCACAAGAACATTGGTTTGATTTTAATACCTCCTTTCAAATAAAAATCCGATAAAACACCTCAACATTAATTCCTTCAATTATAACCACATAAATAAATCCATCATTTATATCCGCATCAAATAAATATTTCCTTATCAATAATTAATTATTCACAAATAATATTACAGAATCACAATAATGACAATCAGACAGTTCCCAGGAAAGAGGGGGCTTTCCGATAAGGATTTCTCCTTACTGGCGCGCAATTAGGTGACCAAACCTCTCCTTGACATAACTTTCTAGACATTGCCGATAATGTTATCTAATAATATTATTCAAATAATATGAATTATTGATCTGATAATGGGAAATACTATGCAATGACAATTATTGAAATAACAATAATATAAAATATCAACGCAACAATTATTGAATCAATAAAATAAAATATTGAACAGTAATTACTGTAATAATTATTGAGTAGAGCCTTCTTACGTAAGAATCAATAATTCAAAAATATTGTACAATACCGTGTGCTACTGTGCAACCACGCGTATTACTGTATTTTAACCACCGGGTATTCCAACAGTGTTAACGGTAACAACTACGTCGTTATTTATAAAAACTCAAACTTGTCGTTTTTTTCATCCGACAGTTATTCTGTTATGGGGCCCACAAATGGTTGCGTCGTCGTACGAATATTCCCCGACAACAAGAATATTCCACGACCAATCGAATATTCCCCAAAAAAATGAATATTTCATAACCACTTACGTATTTTGAAAATTTTCATATATCACCCTTAACTTTAACCTTTTATCAATTTAACCATTTACTGAATAATAATTATAAGAAAAATTAAATACTTTTATTTCATAAAATCTGGGGTCTTACAATCTCCCGTCCTTATGAAATTTCATCCCCGAAATTTACGTACCTGGTATTTCAAAGAGTTGAGAATACCTTGCTTTCTTCTCAGATTCCATCTTCCTTGTCCTCATGATTTCTCCATTGCTCATCTCCTATATTTCAGATATCATTCTAGAATACAGCTTCAAAACAAAGGTTAATTGACATATCACAATTTGTCAACTTAAGTTAGAAAATTCAGCTTAGGTAGGACACACACTAGCGAAGGATAATACTCGTCTCTCCCTTCCTAGTTCTAATCCCGGATCTCCGCCATAGATCATATCCCTAAGCTCTGATACCAAATGTAATGCCCCCAAAATAGGTCCAATCCATCCAACCTATTTTGAGTCGTCAAATACATGGTACAGAATATAACTACACCTTTATTACTACAATTGTCGTGCAAAATACAACAACACATATACTGTGAGTTTTAATACCATCTTTGACTCATGTCCCAATTATGGAAAGCACCTCACATTGATACATTACATAAACGTATAGTCAATAACTGTTTTAGAAATTAAAATCTTTGGGAAGTGCTCAAGGAAACCTTCGTACATAGGAGGCCATGAATCTAAATTATGATAGATATCATATGTCCAGAGAATTATCCTTGGTTGACCCAATAGACCCCAAAGAAAAACGAGAAGATTACTATCATGTTCTTTCTAATGGTGAGTCTTCTCTTGACATATAACTATCTCCACTGTCTCCAAATGAAAATTATATTTCAAATAAACTCCAAGATCATATAGGTAGTGCTCGTAAATATACTCAGCAAGTGGATGTGCACAACCACGTCTTACGATAACACGAGATTGTATGTCATTAGACATCTTGTATGATAGTGGCAAAACACCCTTCCAAAGTTGGGTTCACCTCACCCTATTGTTGTTCACCAAAATCAATTATTAAGTGACGTATAATATACGACACACACATCTTAGGTCCTCAATACAATTATATATTGTATATCATGCCGTTTTATAATGTGTTGAGAAAATTTTACAGTCTCGGACCACCACACTATTCCCTTGTTATCCCCGCTCGACCCAGCTACACTCTTATTACCTGAAAGGAATTGTGAAGCAAAAGGGTGAGCACAACTAGCTCAGTAAAGAATATTATGACTAAAGATAATTAAATTATCAATAGCCTTCATCAGTAATAAATCAGAGATTTAGAACATATGATAAAACTTTTCAACCATAGTTGCAGTGGAACAAGCAATCCATTAGAAGAGTCAAATAGACCATAAAGTCTATTATCTTCTCCATGTTAAAATTCCACCAACAATGTTTTAACCCTGTAACAATCAACAGATCCTGTTCACAGTCATGTGAATACTCATAATCATAATTGTAGTTCTAATTTCCTCTTCTCATCCAAGACGAAGATAATTTTCATCACATGTCTTTACCTGAAACATCAAAGATCATGGTTATACCAAATCACAGTTCATGTTCATAATCATACTAATATATTCATCTTTGCACTACGGGCCAAAGATATTCATCAACAGTTCATCTTTGCACTAAATGCCAAAGATATTCAACAACAGGTCATCTTTGCACTACGGGCCAAATATATTCAACAACAGGTCATCTTTTCACTACGGGCCAAAAATATTCATTAACAATTCATCTTTGCACTACATGCCAAAGATATTCAACAACAGGTCATATTTGCACTACTGGCCAAAGAGAACCCATAGTCACGATCAAACCAATAATCTACTCATCTTTACACTTAAATCAAAGAGAAATTTCATCACCGGAATTATAAAAATGTTATATATGATAATAAAAATAATACGATCAACAACTGCATTTAATTTCAAGAGTAATATTCATAAATCAATTATTTCATAACACCTTAATCCAAATGTTATAAATCACTTAATAATCTCATAATCTAATATTATTAATATTACCAAAATATTTCAATCATTTCTTAAACTTATAAATAATTTATTTTAATTGTTTACACTTTACCAATTAATGCATTTAATCATCCTAAAATGCCAAAATCATAAAATTTCATCACCAATAACCAAAACCCTCATCAAAAATCTGTATATACCTTATATAGGATTTCCAAGCCATAAAATCTTATTTTCCACTTTTCTTACTTCACATAACATATTTAAATCATTTACTCATAACGAGTCCATTTTCATGAAAAATACCAAAGCAGTACAAACAAATTTTCTTTTCTGGGATTTAGCATAATATAGTTCCATATTGAACATATATTTTTCTCGGAATTTTTAAAATTCATTTACTATTTTTCATATGGCCAAAACTGCCGAATATTTAGACATTTATCATAAATTGTACTTTTATCCAAAAATTCCAAAATTTATAAGATATACTGATGTTATATAGATGTACTCCAAATAAAAATTTCATCAATTTTGGAGTTAACCACAAGGAATTATAAGGGTTTACTTTTAAAATAGTCTTTTCCCATAAAATTCATAACTCCTAATCTACACATCTAAAAATTGTCATTTTTGGACACAATCAAGAAAACTCATCAAATTATCATTTCAAATTTTTCCAGAATTTTTGAGGGTCGGAAAAATTACGAAACTGAAAAACATAATAACCCTTAAAATCTCCTACCTCGAAAGAGCAGTATTTTTTACCGAAATGTAAAGTCGAAGGAACCTTACACTGAATAGCAACTCTCAAAGTATCTAAAAACTCACAAAATACGCTTGATAATATAGAGAGAGAAAGAGAGAAAGCTTATGTTTCTGGTGTGATTTTCAATTCTAACTTAGCCCTCTATTTATAGGAAAATGTTAGCACGCCGAAGCAGACTTGACCTGCTTCCTGATAGCTTTACCTACTACTATTGCCACCCACCACATTTGAATTAGAATTTCAGCACATTTCTTCACCAACCATAGGTGGGGCCCACTCAATTCTAGAATTTTCTACTAAAATCATTTATAAACCTAATTTCTAAATCAGTCACCTCTTAAAATTTATAACAAATCATATGTTCATTTTTAACGGTTCAAAATTTGTGGACATATACATAACGTATATATGTATAACATATCCAAAAATCACAACGATCCAACGGTCGGATTAAAAATTATAACGCACGCAATATATCACAAGAACATTGGTTTGATTTTTAATACCTCCTTTCCGACAAAAATACTGATAAAACACCTCAACATTAATTCCTTCAATTATAACCACATAAATAAATCCATCATTTATATCCGCATCAAATAAATATTTCCTTATCAATAATTAATTATTCACAAATAATATTACAGAATCACAATAATGACAATCGTGGTTTCAGGAAGAGGGGCTTTCCAATAAGGATTTCTCCTTACCTGGGCGCAATTAGGTGACCAAACCTCTCCTTGACATAACTTTCTAGACATTGCCAATAATGCTATCTAATAATATTATTCAAATAATATGAATTATTGATCTGATAATGGGAAATACTATGCAATGACAATTATTGAAATAACAATAATATAAAATATCAACGCATGACAATTATTGAATCAATAAAATAAAATATTGACAAGATAATTCTTGTAACAATTATTGAGTAGAGAGCCTTTACGTAAGAATCAATAATTCAAAATATTGTACAATCTGGGGTTGCTTCTTTGTGCAACCACAGCAGACATCGTATTTTAACCATAGGGTATTCAACGTTGTTAACTTGGTAACAACTACGTCGTTATTTATAAAAACTCAAAACTTGTCGTTTTCTTCATCCGATAGTTATTCTGTTATGGGGCCCACAAATAGCTGCGCCGCCGTAAGAATATTCCCCGACAACAAGAATATTTCACGACTAATCGAATATTCCCCAAAAAAATGAATATTTCATAACCACTTACGTATTTTGAAAATTTTCATATATCACCCTTAACTCTTAACCTTTTATCAATTTAACCATTTACTGAATAATAATTATAAGAAAAATTAAATACTTTTATTTCATAAAATCCGGGGTCTTACAATCTCCCGTCCTTATGAAATTTCATCCCCAAAATTTACGTACCTGGTATTTCAAAGAGTTGAGAATACCTTGCTTTCATCTCAGATTCCATCTTCCTTGTCCTCATGATTTCTCCATTGCTCATCTCCTATATTTCAGATATCATTCCAAATCTCGTAACTCCTTTTCATGGAGTAACACGTAACAACACATGATCTCCAATATTGAATTCCACGTCTTTTCGATGAAGATCAGCATAACTCTTTTGTCGATCTTGTGAGGCTTTTATACGTTGTCGGATCGTTTAAATCTTTTTTGTAGTCATACGTACCAACTTCGGTCCCAACAACGTTGCTTCACCCACCTTATCCCACCTTCTCTCCATACAGGTAATGCCTCCAAATTTTAAGTGCGAAGACAACAGCTTCCAACTCTAGATCATGAGTAGGATAATTCCTCTCATATTCTTTGAGTTGTCGAGAGGCATAGGATATGACTTTCCCATGTTGCATGAGAACACATCCTAAACCTTTGCCAGAAGCATCACTGTATAGTGATGCACAATGTGGCCAAACTGCTTTGGTCAAACCTAAGCACTGTCGGGGCCTTAGCAGATTGACTAGACCAGTCAAGCCTTGACTTTTTAGCTGCGGTAGTAGTAGAAAAGTTTGGAACAAAAATATGACTGTTGAGGCCCTCTGGGCCAAAGTAGAACAAAGTCTCATTAGGCTCAAGTAAGCCCCTCTTTACTTAAAAATTTTAAACTCAAATTCTCCTCCATTTATTGAAGAAAGGCGAGACAAAAAACTTTTTACTAGACTATGTGGGACTATGCCAGGCTTGGTCTCTATTTATTAAATTAAGGCAGTACAAAAAAAATTTTATTAGACTATGTGGGACTATACCATGCTTAGCCAAACCCAACACAAGCTCAAGTGCATTGTACTTGAAAAATTCAGACTTGACCTCTCCTCTATTTATAGAAGAAAAGTAGGGACAAGAGATGTTAATTAGACTATGTGGGACTTTGAAACAAAAATGCAATTGAACTTGTTCAAGATATCTTTACTTTTGTTGCATGTAGAGTATGTTTGTTGAGTTCCTGGACTAGATTGAGAGCCAAAACCACAATTTTTGTTCAAGGTCTGGATGAAGCAATTGCATGGGCTAAAGAGAAGTTTCAATCACATAGCTCACTAGAAGACTGGAGCATAAAACAACATGAGAAAGCACTATCTGCAGAAGTTGCAGAATCGTGGTTTATTGTCTTACAAATTTGAACTAATATTTACATGTAAGAAGTTCTATAAGAGGCTGCTAACAATTACCATTTATTTCTTATAAATTTTCAGAAAGTCCTGTCGTGCTTCACTTTCTAGATGGGCAGATAGATGGATGTGGATCATTGCACTTACAAGAGGTAAAATTTAGTATTATGGAACAAAAGTCATATTTTATTAAAAGGAAAAAGACAAAAAAATGTTGGTAGATCTGTCTATGAAAAGAAAACGAAACAAAAAATGACGGTAATTTGTGCAAGAGTCCCTTCTTATGTATAATAACACATAGCTTCATATATCCAATAGTAGATGAGAAAAAGAGAAACAAAAGAGTGCCTTGTTGAGGGAATGGAAAGAAAATGCAAAAGAGTGCCTTGTTGAGTTATATTTCAAAACAAAGGGTTTGCATTAAAATATTTGTATGTCATTTGCTTGAACCTTGGAGCATATGCCCAACAATATGCATATTTGAGAATGATAAGGTCACTGATGCGCATAGACAGTCTATTAATGGTGGAGGTGGATGTTTGCTGGAGACGGATGAGGGGCGGTGATGTTAAGGAGGTGCGGTGGTGGTGGTAGTTGAGGTGGGCATTGGTAACACTTGGTAAAGAGTCCAATACTTCATGAGATGGATTAAAGAAATCCTACCCAAGTTAATTTCATTCATTGATTCTGCATTGACAATAGTCAATAGTAGTGGCCCATAGTCTATAATCTCAAAGTCCCACATCGAATTGAACTTGAATTGAACATAAGACTTCACTCTATAATAGCAATCCTAAAGTACAATGTTTATCTTGTAAATGTTAAGTCCCACATTGAAAGGGGGATGCAAGTATAAGGAGGATTTCTTTATAAAAAAGACTTTCTAGTATTACGGTATACCCTGATGAAAGATTTTAGTAGGATTAGGTATTTGGCGATCCAGAAGGCTATAAACTAAGCGGTCCCTGTGCTAGAACCAGGTGTGGGCGGGCAGAACCAGGAGCTTTTGGAAGGCTATGCCGGTAGAATCTGCAGTCATTAATTCATAGTTTGTTCTTGGTCTAGCACGGCCTTGGGAGCCCTAATAGGTCGAGCTTTGACCAGTAGAAGCTTTGACGTGTCGGGCTCGAGGCGAGATCAAGGCTCGGGCTCCGGCCATGAGCCATTTGTGCACCAATTATCTTTGTAGATGACAAATCCCTCCAAGCCAGATGGTATTGTCAAAACAGGTGCTGAAATGAGTCTCCTCCTGAGTTCTTGAAAACTCTTCTCACGTTCCTTGCTCCAACCAAACTTTTTATCTTTCTGAGTCAGCTGATTTAATGGAATAGCGATTTGAGAAAACCCTTCTACGAATCTCCAATAATAACTAGATAAGCCGAGAAAACTACGTACTTCGGTCACTGATTTAGGTTGCTCCCAGCTTTGAATAGCTTCAATCTTTGTTGGGTTAACAGATATTCCATGACTTGATACTGCGTGCCCAAGGAATGCTACTTCCTTAAGCCAGAACTCATATTTCTTTAACTTGGCATAAAGCTTGTTATCACGAAGCTTTTGGAGTATCAGCCTCAAGTGTTGCTCATGATCTTCACGACTTTTGGAGTATATGAGAATGTCATTAATAAAGACAACGACAAAATGATCCAAATATTCCTTGAATACTCGGTTCATCATATCCATGAAGGCAGCAGGAGCATTAGTCAATCCAAAAGACATGACTAGGAATTCATAATGCCCGTACTGAGTTCTGAAAGCCATCTTTGGAATGTCATCGGTTTTAATCTTCAATTGGTGATATCCGGAACGAAGATCAATCTTTGAAAAGAATTTGGCGCCTTGCAACTGGTCAAATAGGTCATCAATACGAGGCAACGGGTACCTATTTTTTATGGTGACATGGTTCAACTCTCATTAATCAATACAAAGTCGCATACTCCCATCTTTTTCTTCTTCACGAATAGAGCAGAGCACCCCAAGGAGAAGTACTAGGACCGAATGAAGCAGATGTCTAACAATTCTGCGATTGGGTCTTTAACTCACGAAGTTCAATAGGAGCCATTCGATATGGGGCTTTGGAAATGGGTTTTACTGGGTTCAAGGTCGATACAAAAATTCAATTTCACGCTCTAGGGTAGGTAGGGAAGTTCTTGAGAGAATACGTCAGAAAATTTATTAACAATAGAAATATCATTCAAAACTGGCGTATTTTTGTTTAAATCCGTAACATGAGCTAAGAAAGCTTGACATCCATTTTTCAATAAACGAATAGATTTATGGCTTGAGATGACAATGATTAATTTTAAGGGTTTGGTTGCTTGAATTCGCATAATAGGTTGGTTAGGAATATGAAAGCTAACAACCTTACGAATATAATCAATTTTTGCATGATGAGTAGTTAACCAATCAATCCCTAAAATTACGTCAAATGCAAGTATTTTTAATGAAATAAGATCGACAGGTAATGTGAAGTACCGATTTGAACCAAACAAGACTTATAAGCAGTGGATGTAATGAAGGTTTCTTCCAGCGGAGTTTCAACAGATAAGTCAAAGTCTAATTTCTCCGGAGTCAAATTTAATCGTTGAGCGCAAGTAGGAGAAATAAAAGAATGGGTAGAACCGGTATCAAATAAGGTATAAACTTCGCTAGAGTTTATGATAAGCTTACCCGTGATGACCTCGTTCGGGTTCCTTGCTTTCTGGGAGGTTACGACAAGCATTTCTCTCTTGAACCATTGGTTTGACTTTTACGGAGCGGCCTTTGGTGCCTCCATCCCGGTGGACTTGGCTTCCACTGAATGACAAATTTGAGCTAGGTGACCTTTTCTTCCACAATTGTAACACGTTTTGGACTGCTACGCACAGTTTGGACTGATATGTCCCTCCCCTCTACATTTGAAGCATATGATAGGTGGTCATTCTCCTTCCTTAACAACGGGTGTTGATGCTGACGTCTTTCTACCATTGTTGAATCTCCTCTTCTTGAAATGTCCATTCTTATTGTCTTGGCCATGATTACCACCGAAGTGGTTACGTACCATTTCTGGCATTTTGATTCCCTCCACGTTTATTTTCACCGCTTCGATGACTGCTACCACTGGTATTATCATTTTTCCATCTGCTCTCTCTTGGTTGGGTTGACTCATTATTGCACTCCAATAACTGAGCCCTATGTACAACATCTGAATACAAACACAATTAATGAGAGATAAGGTATTGACGTATCTCGGGTTTCAAACCTCTTAGAAACATTCGCATCATTCTCTCCTCATTATCAACTAAGTGGGACGCAAACCGGGACAACTTGGCAAACTTGGATTCGTACTTGATGAACTCTACCTCATATTGTTTTACTCATATTATTTTACTCCAGCTTGATGAACTCTACCTCTTTCATGTGACGAATACTTTCGGGAAAGTACTTGTCGTTGAACAGTTATTAGAACTTCTCCCAAGACATTTTGAGTGCGGCAGGCTGGGTACGCTTTACAGATTCTCACCAGTAATCTACCTCTCCTCGCAACATGAAGGTGGAAAAGGGAACCTTTTGCTCCTCGGAGCATCCCAAGATATCAAATATCTTGGTGATCTTCTTTATCCACGTCTCCGCCTTAAGTGGTTTTGGCTCTCCAATAAACTCGGTGGTCCCGGCTCCTTGAATTGCTTAGTGGTGGCCGTCAGGGAGTTGCGATGTTCCACCTACATTTTGAGCAGGGGAAGCTTATCGCTTTGATGTTGCATGAATTGCATAAAGCCTCTGAACATTCCATCGTTAATCCACTACAAGAAAAAGGTTTATAAGCGGTAGCACAGACGGTCAGTGAATAGATATCGGTGACCGCGCATGCGGTCGGCGATAATCGTCGATAAAATCTGTCATCATTATTTGGGATGCACATCAATGACCACTATTATGACAAATATATCTGGCGAACCGATATGAAGCGATCGAAATGACAAAATCGATCGCTGGTGAGTCGGCATGGTCCATAGGCCAAAGGCGGCGTGGTCCATAATGGCGTGAATAACTAATAACTATGTTGATCTTTGGTATATATTACGATAATATATACAACAAATTGATTTTATACCTAAATCGCCATCCCCATGTAACATCTCTGCTGCTGCTGCTGCTGCTCTTTATTTGACTAACTCCTCGGGACTCGAGCCCCGGATGCGCCCGATTATCTTTGGAAGATCTCGATCTCGACATATATAGCTCTCATACGGTCGGTAGGAGTATGAGCAATTTGGATGGCTCGATATTTATGAAATTTGGGTAGAAGAGTAGCCTGAGCCACTTAAGGATGGGCGTCGTCGTTGTCCTTGACCTTTAATGTAGTTCTTCTTCACAATAGATGCCCTCTCCCACAACTCTTGATCAATAAGCGGACGTGGAGTGCCTTCAGGATAGCGCTCATTCAATAAACACTTATAAGTATCCTGTCATCATGTTAACAATTAAATAGTTAAAAATAGATTATGTAAGCATTGATAAACAAGATCAAGTTGTTAAAACTTATTACCGCTATCTGGATAGCATCGAGCGGAACCATCACGGTGGTACATATACATCCGACCGATGGATAGGCTGACCTTGAGACTGAGACTCCTATACAAAAAATAGCACAATATTACTAAGTAAAAATGTGATATATTTTCTACAATTCATGATTGTAAACATATTAAAACTTGTAAATACGTACCCTGGCAGTGATATGTTGCAACTGTGAAATACTTCCGCCCTTGTATATTCCTTTAGCCTTTTCACCATCAGGTATACCCGAGGATCTGTTGGTGGTGGCAGTCTTTCGTCTTTTCACCCAGCTCTCAACTCTCCATTGGGCACACATCTCAAATTATATGGATTTGGGTGCACCACCGAGGGCTATGCTCGTGCATGTAATCCTCTCCCTGGCCAGGATGGTCGATCTCAGCATTGTGAAGGGCTTTTTGTCGTTCTTTGTTCAAATTATCCTTGGAGCGGACGACGCACTTCTGCCAGAATAATGTTTGAATCATTGCAGCCTGCGCGTCCTCCCATCTATACCTTTTCTGCAAATAAAACAACAATAATAACATACTAAACAATTATCCTTAATTAGAATATTATATTATCTGTCATAATTAAAAAAAACATACCTGGAATTCAGCCCAAACAGCATCCTTATGGGCGATAGGTGTGCTCGCCCACGTAATCACAGGTGTAGGCCAATTTTGTAAACACAACTGTGATATGCACTTGAAGATCTTATTATCTAAAAAATCACTATAGTATACAACAATTTACATCAACGATAAGTAGATATATTAAAGCAATTTACATCTAAGTTCTATATATCTTGTATAAATGAAATCTAAAATGCTTATATATAAATGATGCGGGACGTACGTGCTATTCGGAGGAGGGCAAATCTGAATAAGAATCCGATCATCCGGATTAGTAGGGTCCTTGGGCACATGATTAGGTCCCTACCCAATGGCGCTTTTTCTCACTGTATTTGCTTTAGAAGCCATCTGTATATTATAAATTTCAAGATGTATATATGAGTTATATTTGATTACATGTATATATAAATATATAAAATGATAATAAACATGATAGTGATATAAACATGTATATATATGAATATAAAATGAAAATAAACAAAAATTGCATTTAAATAGTTAAGTACATAAACATGACAATGATATAAAAAACATGTAATGCTAAACATACATTTCATTTATTCAAGTGTCAATGTCTGATTGAGAATCATCTTGTATATGTGTTGCATATTCATAACCATCATCTGCTTCAGATTCAGTGTTAGATTCAGTCAATAACTCTTCCTCCTCAGTATCAATGTCATCTGACACAAGTATTGACTCAGGATCTAATTCATGTGGTTCATCTCCACCATCTAACTGGATTACTTCATTGTCGTCCTCCACATTTATTATAGTTTGACTATGAAGCATCTGCTCTTGGTAAATCTCCCCATCAACTACTTCTACATGACTATGCGCGGGAGTATGAATTACAACTTGCCAATCTGTAGGCGGTCTATCCCTTTTCCTAACAAGACTAGGAGTGTAGTATACTTGTACTGTTTGAGTTGGTAAAACAAAGCGGTTCGTTGGATTATCTTGAGACCTATGAAGGTCAATATCGGCGATTCCATGTGCGTCAACACGTATCCCTTTTCTAAATCAAACAGCGACACTTGAACAAGTGAATATGACCCTCAGACGTGCTTGTATGTCGACAACTCTACGATTTCCTCCAACTCCCCATAAAAGGCACGACCAAACTCATTGTAACAATCTCCTTGGACACACACTCCAAAGTTTGTTGTTCTTTTACCGCGCCCATATGCCTTTGTATGAAATTCACAACCATTTATTTTGTAACCATTGTGGCTGATTTGGTCCCTGTCTAGTCCCATAGCTAGGACTTGTACATTAGCCGGAATCGTTGATCCTCGATCCAAAGCCTTCAAAAAACTCCATCTTATTAAAAGAAGTCATAGTTAACATGGAGTGTATATATATATATATATATATATATATATATATATATATATATATATATATATATATATATATATATATATATCGTCTTAAGAAATTGAACTTACTTTTGTCCTTTAGCCAAAATGCAAATTTTTATCACGATTGATTTGAATATCTTTATCGATTATCTTAGGGATGCTTCACTTTTAACTCGTCATCGTACAATCTATATTGGTTTACATGTTATAAACATTAACATATTGGAATAAATTTTCAACTTAAAAGATAAATTATCAAGTTTACATGTGTACCTCACAAATTCGCTTGATCTCCTCATAATTGAGAAGAATGTAAGTATATGCGACATGTAATTCTTGCTCAAAGAGGAATATGCATTTTCCTTTTTCCATAAAGCGCGACCTAGATAGACCAAATATGAGAGAAATGAGCCATTTAGTTCAACATTTTCCCCATCATCATGTCTCGATACTCGATTGGCCTTTGTCAAGACTTCATCCAGGAAAATAGTGCGAGACAAACGTAGATATCTCATCGAAATGTATGCCTCACATATCGACCCCTCGATATAAGCTCTATTCTTCACCTTCCTCTTAAGGTTTCCATCACCCTCTCGAAAGGTACATCCATCTATATTAGGCTGGATCCCCAACACAAGCTTCATAGGGAAGATGGATTTGCAAATGCTCCGTGGAGTCAAAAAACCGGTGGGAATATTTTTCCGGTTTACGTGATCTCTATGATGTTCTTCTCAAGTACAGACATGTCCTTCTCATTTAATGATTTTGAACATAAGTCTTTGAAGAAACAATTAAGATCCGTCAAAGCATCCCATATTAGTTTATCAAGCAGATCCCGATATACTATAGGCATGAGTCTCTCCATGAACCCATGCTTTATTCTTGTATACATAAGTGTTAAATACCCTTGTTTTTCTATTATAGTCAAAATAGTCTCTTTATTGACCAAGTATGTCTAGTTACCTTCTCTGTTGCACTAACAATTCCCTAGCACTGCCTATTTTGGCTTAATAGCCCCCCAATAGCTTACCATACTGACAACCAAGCTTGGCTTGGCCTGTGAGAGCTTGGCTAAGCTCAAGGCATGGTAAGCCTCATGACCCCAAGCCCGACCCATCGGCTCAACATCCCTTAATAGGCTCTAGTGGATCACCAATATATTTATATCAATTGATAAGCAAAGCACCAGGCTCTCTATATATAAGCAGAACCCAATTCTTGAGAATTACTAAAATTAAGCTACTCGCATATTCAAACAATTCAATTTCTCATTTTATTTCAATAATGGGCATAGCTTTCCTATAACCAAAAGCTATTATATATTTTAAACCTAAAACTATTCACAATAAAAGAGGTAAAAAAATTCAACTACAAACTTATACTTATAATACTTATGAACATTTTTCAAACTTATACTTATAATACTTAAAAAAATTCGCCAGAGTCTCCCCTACAATATGGACTAGCCACATGCACGACAACATGCATATATGGACATTTCTAGGCACCCAAGACACAAACCAAGAGAAATATACAAATTTCCAATACAATAAGACCAAAACAATAACGATTGAATGCAAATTAAAGTAGTAAAAAATTCAAACCCATATACATTACCAATATACAATTATACATGAATTTTAGTTTTAACAAACATACATTATAAATGAATTTTATAATTAACATCAATTAGCATATTTGATGTGAATTATGGATAAACTTCTTTGAACCTTCTTCTTGATTGAATTATGGATAAACTTAATTCCTAGTTATGTTTTATGTCATACTCATGTTCATGATATTGGATTGGTATAAGTATAATCATATATTGCAACCAATGTTTTTGGGTTAAGCCCTAATATTTAAGATTATGTTTATAGGCCCACAAATTTCCAAATAATATGAAGTCCCAAATCAAAGGATGTGGATTCCAATTTCAGGAAAATATAATCCCAACAACAAAACAGAATGTGCACAACTATAATTCAAGTCATAATTTAGGAGAATCCAATATATTCAGTAAATTTATTAAACTGGAGTTAGTAGTAAATTGATTGTAGTTTCTTTTGGTTATAATCCATTCACCTGAGTATGAGTGAATTTATATTTTTAGCTTAGTATGAGTATGGCTTATTATGTTTTTTTCTTTTTGTGAAACCCACACTATGGTGAGAAGTAGATGCACATAATTGCATAGTGGTTTTGTTAATCTTGCTTTTGCAGAATACTTTGAGATTCTTGTTGTTTGTAATAACATATTTGGAGTACTGTTTTTATTTTTTAGTTGTTTAATTTAAGGTAGTAACAACTTATTAGAGGATATCTCTCATTATTAGTCTAATTTCCCACTGATTTTTGCATTCATATGATAAATCCATATCCATATCCATCTCATTACTAACTTATAACCATTGTTTATACATGGAGTATATTGTGTTAACGGATATTTTGTTTTCTATTGTGGTAGGGGAAAAATCCTATGTTTCCTCGCATATTAGGTCATGAAACCCGAGGGTATGAAATAAATGTTTCAATTTATATAAAGAAAATTCTGAAAACCTAGCTAAGTAGTAATGTTATATTAAAAAAATTTTAAAATTTTAGCAACTGTTATCCATAAATTATCCAACTTCACATAATCTCATATTAAAACATATATTAACCCTAAAAATAATGTAACCTACCAACAATTTCAGTATATATTCTCAATTTCAATAAGAAGCTATAAATTTCAGTAATCCCAAATTCATTTTCATTCATTCAAATCTTTGCAATAAATTAACTCTTAAAACAAAAATTCATAGAATAACAAACAACAAAAAACACACGAACGAACATACTGATTTAAAGAAGAACAAACAAACATAACAAACAACCAAAAAAAGAAGAAGAATTTCTTACCTCTAAAATTAGTCTGATTTGGAGAAGATTGAACACACGAACGAAGCGGTCGCTGAATTTTAATGACATGGACATGCTAGCGACCGCTAGCGGTCGCTGATAGAGATTAGTCGCAACAAAAAACTGCGCCAGGGTTTCGCACCAAATTTTTGGGGGGGAAATTCATATCAACAACCGATCAGCGACCGCATGTTGTCGCTGATATTAACTAGCGACTAGAATTTATCACGATCACAGATAACGGTCGTCGTTATTATTATTATCGCTGATAGAATAAATGGTCATTGATATTATTGCTTTCATGAATAGGCCTTTTTTGTAGTGATCATTTGATCGGTGTTGTTGTTTACCTGAGGATTATTGTCTTCCTGTTGCATATTATGCTGGGTATTGATCTATGATGACTCAACGGTCTCCTGTGCTCCATTGTTATTCTCAATATTCTCGGATGTCATTTTCAAATACTGGCACAAAACAAGGGTTAATTGACATACCACATATTATCCCTATACTCTGACTGACCAATTAAATACCAATTAAACTTAGGTAGGTCATACTAGCGAAGGAATTCCCTGTCTCTCCCCTCCTAGTTCTTGTCTCAAATCTCAGCCAGTGATCATTTCCCTAAGCTTTATACCAACTGTGACGCCCCCAAAATAGTTATACATCACCCATCTTGAGTCGCCAAAAACATGTACAAAATTCAAATACAACTTAATAATACAACTGTCGTGTAAAATACGACAAAACATAAATTGAGAGTTTTAATATGAATATTGTCTTCTAGACAGTATTCAAACTCAAATGGAGTCCTCAATAGATTTATTATCACACTATTTTATAGAATAGTGAGGACTACTAATGCAAACATCTGGACCGTCACTCCGTTCCCCGACTAGTCCCGGCTACGTTCTCATTTCCTGAAGAGAACAATGAAAGCAAAAGGGTGAGCTCAACTAGCCAAGTAAGAAATATTATGACTAAGATAATGCAGAATAAATTATCATTAGTCTTCAATGATGTTAAAGCGATAAAAATACAATAAACATCAAGTTTAACTACTGTGAAAAAGCAATCCATTAGAAGAGTCAAGTAGAGCATGATATCTACTATCTTCTATGATTTAAAAGGTTTTCATCACTTTTATCATTTGAGACTCGACAATAAATAATCCACATCATCGAATCACCTCGCACTATGGCGAGGATATTCTTTAGTATCACTACCATAAATTATCCATGCACTACAGGCCAAAGATATTCGTGTATTCATCAATGGTCATGATCATGCCAACAACTGTCCATCAATGCACTACGAGCCACTGAGGACTTTTACCACATCTTTATAACATTACGGTCATGATTGTACCGAATAATCCATGGTCATAATCATACCAAGTCCATCTATTCACTACGGCCACAGATGACTTTCAACATAATATAAGCATGAGAATGATGACAATGATATAAGAATTCAATTAAAAGAAAGCAAAAGATAAATTTTTAAAGATTTATAATTTAATTTATCCAGAATTCAATAATGTCCAAATTGTCAACATGATACTGCTTTGTGGAGTAAAATTCAAGAATAATATTGTACCAAAAATGATTTTGACTGAAAACAAATTAATTTTTATCATAAATAGTATCTCGGGTGATTAGTACTCGAGTGAATAGTACCCCGTGAATAGTACTTCATGAATAGTAACTCGTGAATAGTACTCCGGTATGAAAAAGTTAAAACTTATCAAGAATGCTCAAAATAATATTTCCATAAAAAGATACTGGATGAAGCGCAAATATCAAGGATATTCTACTAATTTCATGGAGTATAGAAACCAAAACTGTGACGCCCCCAAAATAGGTATACATCACCCATTCTGAGTTGCCAAATACATGGTACAGAAAACAACTATAACTTTATTATTATAATTGTCGTGCAAAATACGACAACACATACTGTGAGTTTAAATACAAATATTATCTTCTAGACAATATCCACACCCAGATAATATACAATAAATTATCCTTAGTCTTCAACGAGAAAAAATCTGATAGAATATAATAGACAACAAGTTTTAGATCAACAACTGCAGCGAAAACAACAATTCATTAGAAGAGTTAAATAGAGAATGAAATCTACTATCATCTATGAATTTAAAAGTCCATCATCAATATTTTATCTCTGTAACATCAATCAATATACATCTTTGCACTCTGGGCCAAAGATATTCATTTGTATCACCGGTTAGTGTGTTCATCTCAACACTGTTCATCTTTTGACTACGGCCAAAGATATTCATCGAGTAATCATTCATCTTTGCACTACTGAGCCAAAGATATTCATCAAATATCACCATTAAGGATAGGGATGATGAAAAATATTTTAGAGAAAAGCGAATCCGATTGGAGACAGAAGGACAAATATTAGGGATTCGTATTTCAGTTTATCCAAATTTAATAATACTCCATAATAACCAATTGTGAAGTAGAATTCAAAAATAATGATCAAAACATGGATACAATCAAAGATAGTACCCATAAAAGACATCATGGACAAAAAGGAAAATTTTCATTTTTTGGTGAATAGTGTCGTATTCGTGAATAGTGCCGTATACGTGAATAGTAACTCCGACACAAAAAGGTAGAAATTCCACAATAAAATTTATAACAATATCTCAGTATAATGATATTAAAGAAAATAATATCATTTAAGAAGAAAATAACATCCCTTACCATAATAATGACAATATCCCTTACCTCAAAAGAGCAGTACTTCTGACTGAAATATCGAATATGACGTTGAAGGAAACTTTGCACTGAATAACAACTCTCAAAGTATCTAAATACTCAAAAAATACACACAATAATATATAGAGAGAGAGGGAAAAAAATTTGTTACTGGTGTTTTTCAATTCTTACTTAAGCACCTATTTATAGAAAAATGCTAGAACGCCAAAGGAGACTAAATTAATAAAATAATATTATATTATTTTCTTCTCTCCTACGCAGCCAAGCTAGACCAAATTCTCAGCCACCACAGTGGGGCCCACCCAAAATCAGCATATGTTTTCTCAACAAACAAAAGTGGGTCCCACCCAATTTTAATAAAAAATATTTTATTTTCTAAAATTTTAGTAATTCATAATAAATAGCCCTTTTATCGAGTAAAAATCTAATTTTAAGTCCATTCCACAATTAAATCAATTCTCTACAACTTTGTAGCTTTAAGTTTTTCAAATTCCGCATGAGAAAATATCAAGAAATCCACAAACGAATGATTTTAACACCTTTTAAAATTCATAACAAATCATGCGTTAATTTTTAATGGTTCAAATTTGTGGACATATACTCAACTTATATATGTATAACATATCCAAAAATCACAACGATCCAACGGTTGATTAAAATTATAACTCACTTAATATACGACTTTAAGAACAATTTGATTTGATTTTTAATGCCTCCATTCCCAACAAAATTTGAAAAAAAATACATTAGCATTAATTCCTTTATTTATATCCACATAAATAAATCCATCATTTATATCCACATAAAATAAATATTTCCTTATCATATAAATCAATAAATAATTATTCACAAATAATATACGAAATAATCACAATAATGACAAGGTAGTTCCGGGAAGCAGGGGCTTTCAGATAAGGATTTTTCCTTCATCAGTGCGCAATTAGGTGACCAAACCTCTCCTTGATGTAACTTTCTAGACATTGCGATAATAATGCTATCTAATAATATTATTCAAATAATATGAATTATTGATCGATAATGGAAAATCTTGTGGTCGTGACAATTATTGAAACAACAATAATATAAAATATCAACGCAAAGCAATTATTGAATCAATAAAATAAAATATTGAATAAAGTAATTCGTAATAATTATTGAGTAGAGCCTTCTTACGTAAGAATCAATAATTTAAAAATCTTGTACAATACCATGTGCTTCTTGGCATGACCACGCTTATTCGTATTTTAACCACGGTATTTCAACAATGTTACTTCAGTAATAACTACTGGTTATTTATAAAAACTCAAACTTGTCGTTTTTCTTCATCCAATGGTTATCTGTTATGGGGCCTACAAATGGATTTAACGCCGTCATGCGAATATTCTCCGACAACAAGAATATTTCACGACCAAACGAATATTCCCCAACTGAAATGAGTATTTTATAACCACTTGCGTATTTTGAAAATTTTATATATATCACCTTTAACTTTAAACTTTTATCAATTTAACCATTTACTGAATAATAATTATAAGAAAAATTGAATACTTTTATTTCATAAAATTCGGGGTCTTACAATCTCCCCTCCTTTTGAAATTTCATCCTCGAAATTTACGTACCTGGTATTTCAAAGAGTTGAAAATACCTTGCTTTCTTTTCAGATTCCATCTTCCTTGTCATCATGATTTCTCCATTGCTCATCTCTCGTATTTGAGGATATCATTCTAGAATCTGACTTCAAAACAAAGGTTAATTAACATATCACAATTTGTCAACTTAATTAAAAAATTCAGCTTAGGTAGGACACACACTAGCGAAGGATATTACTCGTCTCTCCCTTCCTAGTTCTAATCCCGGATCTCTGCTAGAGATCATATCCCTAAGCTCTGATACCAACTGTGACGCCCCCAAAATAGGTATACATCACCCATTCTGAGTCGCCAAATACATGGTACAGAAAACAACTACAACTTTATTATTACAATTGTCGTGCAAAATACGACAACACATACTGTGAGTTTAAATACAAATATTATCTTCTAGACAATATCTACACCCAGATAAACTCCTCATTATAATTATTGACACACTATTTTACAAAATAGTGAGGACTGCTAAACAACTGTCTAGAACCATCATTCCACACCCCGACTACTTTCCGCTATGTTCTCGCTTCCTGAGAAGAAAAATGGAACAAAATGAAAAATGGTGAGCTCAACTAGCCCAGTAAGAATATTATGACTAAGATAATATACAACAAATTATCCTTAGTCTTCAACAGGGAAAAATCTGATAGAATATAATAGATAACAAGTTTTAGATCAACAACTGCAGCAAAAACAATAATTCATTAGAAGAGTTAAGTAGAGAATGAAATCTACTATCATCTATGAATTTAAAAGTCCATCATCAATATTTTATCCCTGTAACATCAATCAATATACATCTTTGCACTAGGGCCAAATATATTCATTTGTATCCACCAGTTGGTCATGTTCATCTCAACACCTATTCATTTTTGCACTACGGGCCAAAGATATTCATCAGGTAATCATTCATCTTTGCATTACAGGCCAAAGATATTCATCAAGTATCACCATTAAGGAATGAAGATGATGAAAAACATTTTAGAGAAAACGAATCCAGTGAGACAAAAGGACAAATATTAGGGATTTGTATTTCGGTTTATCCAAATTCAATAATAATCCATAATAACCAATTGTGAAGTAGAATTCAAAAATAATGATCAAAACATGAATACAATCAAAGATAGTAACCATAAAAGACATCTTGGACAAAAAGGAAAATTTTTATTTTTCGGTGAATAGTGTCGTATTCGTGAATTGTGTCGTATACGTGAATAGTGTCGTATACGTAAATAGTAATCCCGACACAAAAAGGTAGAAATTCCACAATAAAATTTATAACAATATCTCAGCATAATGATATTGAAGAAAATAATATCATTTAAGAAGAAAATAACATCCCTTACCATAATAATGACAATATCCCTTACCTCAAAAGAGCAGTACTTCTGACTGAAATATCGAATATGACATTGAAGGAAACTTTGCACTGAATAGCAACTCTCAAAGTATCTAAATACTCATAAAATACGCTCGATAATATATATAGAGAGAGAGAAAAAAAAAACTTATTTTTGGTGTGATTTTCAATTCTAACTTAAGTACCTATTTATAGGAAAATGCTAGAACGCCAAAGGAGACTAAATTAATAAAATAATATTATATTATTTTTTTCATCCTCTGTGACCAAGCTAGACCAAATTCTCACCACACCAATTGGGGCCCACCCAAAATCAAAGCACATGTTTTCTCAACAACCAAAAGTGGGTCCCACCCAATTTTAATAAAAATTATTTTATTTTTTGAAACTTCAGTAATTCATAATAAATAGCACTTTTATCAGAAAAATACGAATTTTATATCCATTCCACATGAAATCGAATTCTCTACAACTTTGTAGCTTTAAGTTTTTCCAAATTCTAGACAGAAAATATCCGAAATCCATAAACGGGTGATTTTTAACACCTTTTAAAATTCATAACAAATCATGAGTTAATTTTTAACGGTTCAAAATTTGTGGACATATACTCAACTTATATATGTATAACATATCCAAAAATCACAACGATCCAACGGTTGAATTAAAATTATAACTCACGCAATACAACTTTAAGAACACCGATTTGATTTTTAATGCCTCCATTCCGACAAAATACTGAAAAAAAACACCTCGGCATTAATTCCTTTATTTATATCCACATAAATAAATCCATCATTTATATCCACATAAAATAAATATTTCCTTATCATATAAATTAATAAATAATTATTCACAAATAATATTACAGAATCACAATAATGACAACCAGGTAGTTCCGAGGAAAGAGGGGGCTTTCCGATAAGGATTTTTCCTTACTGTCGCGCAATTAGGTGACCAAACCTCTCCTTGATAGAACTTTCTAGACATTGCTAATAATGTTATCTAATAATATTATTCAAATAATATGAATTATTGATCTGATAATGGAAAATACTATGCCGTGACAATTATTGAAACAACAATAATATAAAATATCAACGCAGTAATTATTGAATCAATAAAATAAAATATTAAACAGTAATTACTGTAACAATTATTGAGTAGAGCCTTCTAACATAAGAATCAATATCAAAAATATTGTGCAATACCATGTCTTTACATCATGACAACCAGCGCCAGACATCGTATTTTAACCACTGTGTATTTCAACAGTGTTAACGAAAGAATAACTACACCATTATTTATAAAAACTCAAACTTGTCGTTTTCTTCATCCGGCGGTTATTACGTTATTGAACCCACAATGAGTTACTGGCAGGTGCATTTAATATTCTCCGACAACAAGAATATTCCACGACCAAACGAATATTACCTAACAGAAATGAGTATTTTATAACCACTTGCGTATTTTAAAAATTTTATATATATCACCTTTAACTTTAAACTTTTATCAATTTAACCATTTACTGAATAAAAATTATAAGAAAAATTGAATACTTTTATTTCATAAAATTCGAGGTCTTACAAAAACTTTAACAAAATGAGTATAGGATTCGAAATCTAAAACGAAATAATATTACTTACATACTACAGAGTATGGAAGTATATATTATTTCAAACGAATATTAAACAAAAATAGCATCCCTTACCTTGAAAAGAAGAGTATTCTTGCTGGTATAGCGGGGATATTCTTGAAGAAAACTTACACTATTTTCAACCCTCAAAACTTTCTTAAACTCTAAAGAAATACGCTCAAGATTATAGAAGAAGAATTCTCTGATTCTGGTGTGATTTTCAATTCTAACTAAGCATCCTATTTATATGAGAATGGAAAGGATACTATTTGAATTTTAGAAATCACGGACACACAGTAATATATTCGGCGAATTCTTCACGGGCGAGAACCGAAGAAAAATTTGATTTTACTATTCATTACTGTGCAATAAAATATTCTAATAAAATAAAAACTTTAAATAAAATATAATATATTCTATTTATAATATAATAAAACAAAACTTATATTATATATATATAACCGTATACATATGGCACCATACCTGTGATTCAATTCCATTATTCCCCCCCCCCCCCCCACCACCAACCCACCAAACAACTAACATATATAATAATGTACTCCTTTCTTCCTACGCATGCAATCATCATCATCATATATATATATATATATATATATATATATATATATATATATATATATATATATATATAATAAAATTGAGATAACTTCTCCGATTATTTTGAAAAATGGATAAATGGGGGGTCCATAAAATAAGAAAAATTTACATCAAATACTTCATAAAAATCCCCTTAATATTTAACAATATTTATCATCTTTATTATAATTCACAATATATATTTAACAACCAGGTCGTTCCCAGGAAAGAGGGGGCTTTCCAATAAGGATTTCTCCTATTGGTAGCAATTAGGTGACCAAACCTCTCCTCGATGTAACTTCTAGACATCGTCAATATTGTAAATAATAATATTAATAACTTTATCGTCTCAATTATTGATTTAATAATATAAAATATTATGCAGATGATACTATGATAATAATTGAATCAATATGATGCAGCAATTACTGTAGCAATAATTGAGTATAACTGAGTGACTTCTTACGTAAGCATCAATAATCAATATTGTGCTACTATGCAACCACGTAGACATCGTACTTTTAACACTGTGTATTTCAACGCTTAACAGTAAAACTTCCAAAGTAGTTATTTTCATAAAAAGATATTTTGTCATTTTCTCTTCCAAATAATAATTTCTTTGTAGGGTCCACTAATGATTGTGTCGTTATATTTAATATTTCTGTTAAAAACGAATATTCTCTAACCAATCGAATATTATATAACAACTTACATAATTTACAAAATTTATAAATATTACCCACAACTATAACATTATATCAAATTCACTCCTTAATATTCAAAAATGATATTTATAAAAAATTCATCTTTATTCATAAAAGTTGGGGTCTACACCAGCCATCACATGAGTCCTCAATTGAAATCTCACCTAACTCTATTTTACTCGTAACTTACTCTTTTCTCGATACGAATTTTCTGTATCTCATCATTTATAACTTCTCATGAGTTTGCATCGTACTATTTCATAATACATTCTCTTTATAACATCAAGCTATAACTGTTCAGTCATCACAACCCATCTGCTATTTCAAAACTTAATCTAATCACGTCATGATTTTATTTTACATTCATCTTCCCTTATGATTCTTTTCCTATTTTATGATCGTTTTGTTTTTTACGACCTTCTTTCTTTCCTCTATTATCTTATGATTATTCAACTCAGGTGTTCCCTGATCTTTTGGCTCTTCAGGTTCTTCTTTCAACCTATTTATTTCATTGTAACTTGTTTCATATACACCTCTATGTTCATCATTAACTAAACTCAACTTGAGTTTATTCTTATCACCTTTATCATTTTTATCTTATAGACACTGTCTATTTATTAACTTTTAACATCTTTATTACGCTTAGATTTAGGAATGTTAGATATTTCCTTATAATTATTATCTTATTTTAGTTTTTTTTAAAATAAAACTATTTTTACTACATATTAAACTAAAATTTAAATACTTGATATATTTACTAGTTTTTTTTATTTGTTAGCTAGCTTATATAAATTATAAATTTTTAACTCATAGACATTATTTAAATTTATCTTCCCATTTTAACTTCTATTATACTAACATTTCTATGATTTTTTATAAGCATTTTCATCATATCTATATATTTATATATATTTATAAAATTATATTCAAATTGTTGCATTATTACATATGAACTATTACTATACTCTAAAATACAATTATAACATATTTCTATAATTATTATATATTTATATTGTTATTATAAAAATATGTATTAGTATTTCTATACCTATTAATATATATATAGTATACTTATAGTTAATAATTAAGTTATTATATATGTACATATATAATTATAAAAATATAATTACATTTCTTTTCATAGAGACTTAATTTGGACTGTCAATTGATAAATGATCTAACGGTCAGAATAAGATCAATCCACAATCATTAAATTCAAACAATCATGAGCCACCAAAGCACTTCACTTAGATTAAGATATGCAGTCGTTCGATTAATCCAGTAAAAACACAAACGAATCTCAAGCGTTGAACCAAAAGTCACCGATGAGTAATTTTTCTTTTAATTACGGAATCAATCTCAGTCATTCATTAATTTAGAAATTTACTCTATCGGATTCGTCAGATACTCTAACTATAAATTAAAAAATTTATGTTTTTTATTCATTTTTTTCTTTCCTTCTCTCTCTTCTGTCGATCTATCAATCTCTCTCTCCAAATTCTCTCAAACCCTAAGTTATTCTCTGTAAAAATCCTTGATCTGTAGTTCGATTTTGAAAAATCTATACCGACCAATCGATTCTACACCCTCTAATTCATATTTCTACCGATTAGTTGTTCATTTTTTTATTTTTGTTTGTTTGAGAAACTATTTATTTTGTAGATTTTAGTCTCTTGAATGTTTCAAACGATTATGGTTAGCTTTAGCTCTCAAAATCTATTTTCTAAACATCTTTATGTTGTTTGGTGTTGATTTATTCCCATCTATTTTTTTAAACAAAAAAGGGAACGAAAAAACCCTAATTTTCTAATCTAACGAGTCATATTCTTCATCTTGTTTAAACTTTGAATCTAGTTGTCTGTAAAATAGATCTATCATATAAAAGTCTCATAGAATAGATCTGATATCTAGGGTTTCAAAACCATATTTATCTCAATTTTTTTTGGTAATGGTTTGTTATCATATTTAAAATGGGTAAAATGCAAGGTAAAAGGGTATTGAGCTCTTTTCTCTTGGTCAACGCAAATTGAATTTTTTTTTATTAAAAAATTTGAACTTTGAACCGAGGCACCACATATACATTGACTTGCTTATGTGGTGCTTATGTGTGCCATGTGGCAGATTTGACTAAGAACATGTAATATAGAATTTTGGTCCAATGACCACTTGAGTGTATTTACGTGTGCCATGTGGCAGATCTGACTAAGAATTTCTAGTAAGGAATTTTGGTCTAATGACCACCTGAGCTACAAGGTAGGTCTATTTGTTATAATTTTGTAAGAATTAATTTTTATAACTAAATTAGATCTGCTATATCAATTCGACCAATTAAGAGTTATTTTATATTAGACAATAATAATAAAAATAACAATAATAATAATAAAATAATAATTATAATAATAATAATTATTATTATTATTATTATTATTATTATTATTATTACTATTATAGTTATAATAATAATAATAATAATCATTATTACTATTCTAATAATTATTATTATTATCATTATAATTATTACTATTACTATTGTTGTATTTATTATTATTATTATTATTAGTATACTTATTATTATTATTATTATTATTATTATTATTATTATTATTGTTATTATTATTATCGTTGTTGTTGTTGTTGTTGTTGTTATAATAATTATTATTAGTATAATTAATATTATTAATATTATTATTATTAATATTATTTATTAATAATAATATTATTAATTAAACTATATAAGTAACTTTTTGTATTACATTATTTGTCTAGCAAATCGCATTCAAAATATGATTAATAATAATAATTATAATGATAATAATAATTATTATTATAATAGTAATAACAATAATTATTATTATTATAACTATAATAGTAATAGTAATAGTAATAATAATTGTTATTATTATAATTATTATTTTTATTATTATTGTTGTTGTTTTTATTATTATTGTCTAATACAAAACAACCCTTAATTGCTCGAATTGATACATTATTCTATTAACAAATCTAATTTAGTTTTAAATATTAATCCTTGTAAAATGAGGCAAGTAGGCCTTGTAGCTTAGGTGGTCATTGGGCTGAAATTCCATACTAGAGGTTTTGAGTTCAAATCCAAGCAGTTATATATTTTTGGGAAAAAATTCAAAAAGGGTCACGTCAGCTCGTCCACATGTAAAATAAAATTAAAAATATCCATGTCAGATCTGCCACATAGGCGCCACGTAAGCAAGTCAACGCACATGTGGCGCCTGAGGTTCAAAGTCCAAATTTTTTAATAAAAAAGGGCTCAATACCCAAAAATCTCTAAAGTTTAGTGGTCGACTTTGTATTTTACCCTATTTAAAATTGTTTTCATTTTATTCAGATATGTCAAACGACAGATTAGTCACATGCTTTTCTCAACGATGATTTAAAATCTCAAATCTTAGATTTCATGACTAGATTTGTACATCTTTTAATTATTATATTTCCTTTTATCTTTTTTTGTTATCAATTCTAAAATAAAAAAAATCAGTTAAATTCTGTCCTCGCTCTGATTTCTGACATTTCTAAGGTTTTCAGTACTAAAATTTATATTTTTAAGGGATATAGATCATCGACTCTTCTCAACCTATAAAAATCCTAAAAAAATTGTACCATCCTTTTATGCCATAAGTAAGTTTCATCTTGTACAGATGTAAGACATAGCTCTTCATCCTGTTGCTCAAAATCAAGAGTGTATATATTTCTTTCTCTTTGTGCAACTAGAGTAGTATTGTTAGTACCATGAAATATTATGCATTTATCTTTTTCAAAGTTAACTTGATGACCATTATCCATTAATTGGCTAATACTAATTAAATTGAATTCAAGGCCATTAACAAGATGCACATTATTTATACTTACCTTGCCATTACCAATTTTACCTTTTCCAATTATTTTGAGGTTTTGTTGTCTCCAAAAGTGACCGTTCCATTCTTCTTCTTGATATTTAGTTCTACGAATTTTGACTTATCACCTGTCATGTGCCGAGAACATCCGCTATCAAGAATCCATTTTTGAGATGGAACTCTTGTCTTTAAGCATACCTGTGAAGAAAGAATAATTTATCCTTTTGGTACCCAAATCTTTTTGGGTTCACTTATGTTAGTAGCAAGCAAATCATTCTTTTAATCTATACCTTTTTAACCTTATTTCGTTTCTTAAAATAATTTATATCTAAATGACCTTTAATACCACAATGCTTACAAGTAGTGAAAGGAGAGCAATAATTTAAACTAAATCGTGACTTTGATTTTAGCATTTTTATATTACTCTTTTTATGCATAAGGTCATAACCAATTCCTTGTCTTTCAAAACTAGGTCTTTGTTTACCTAATATGATATTCAAATTTTCTTCACCTTGGACAAATTTAGCAAGAGATAATTTTAATGAAGCTATTTCTTTTTGAAGCTCGTTTTCAGGAAAGGTTTTATCATGATATTTATCACTAAATGCATCAATACACACATCTCTCATTTTTAACTTATTAGTCAATTTTTGGACTTCATTATTCAAGAAATTTACCTTATTGAAAAGTATTTTGTTATAATTATCTAAATAATCAATCTTAGCACTCAAAACCTTTTCTTTTTTACAAGTAGATTCCTTTTTAATTTCTTTCTTTTCATCTATTAGTGAATCCACCTCACTCATTAAAGTATTAACTAAACCTTTTAAGCATGTATTCTTTTCTTTTAACTTCTTATTTTTTTGTTCTAATGAGTTCAAATCATTAAATGATACCTGATTAGATTCACCTTCAATTCCTACGAAGCATATTTGTGCTATCTCATCTTTGGCATCGATCTCCACTTGATTCCTCATCACTCCAAGTCACAAGAGCTTTGTTCTTCTTGTTGTCTTTTGTAGTTTGTCTTCCCTTTATTTTCAATTGAAAACAATCTTTCTTGAAATGACCAGACGCCCACATTCAAAGCATGTCTCTTCAGTTTGCTTTCCTTTGTACTTATTTGAGTTGAAAGTATTTCTTCTCTTGTTCTTCCTTTGTAGTAGTCCTTTGAGTCTTCTTGACATCATGACTATTTCTTCGTCTGAGTCATCTTCTAGCTCCTCTTCATTATCTGCAGTAAGAGCTAAGACCTTTCTTCGAGGATTTTCCTCCTCATCATCATATCTCTTTAACTGATGTTCATATTCTTCCAATTCACCAAACAGAGTTAAAGTATCCATGGAAGAAATAGTTGCAGAATCTTGAAGAGTAGTGATTTTAGAAGCAAACCTTTTGGGCATAACCCGAAGCAACTTACGGTTGATCTCACTTTGAGGAATAGTCTTGTCCAGTAATTTCAAGGAGTTTATGAGGACTAGGAATCTTGCTTGAGCTAGCTTGATGGTTTCATCTTTTTCGAGCTTGAATATTTCATAATCATGCATGAGTATGCTTAGCTTGACTTCTCGTACTTTGGAAGTACCTTCATGACTTACCACTAGAGTGTCCCAAATTTCCTTAGTTGTGTTGCATGAGGAAACTTTGTCTATCTCGGATTGTACCATGCCACTGAGAAGTGTGTTCATTGCCTTTGAATCATATGAGATCATGTAGATTTCGGTTGAATCCATTTCTAGTAGAATCTTTGGTGTCCCATCATCTCTTCGTGGAATAACTGGTCCGTTCTCCACAACCCACCATTCCCAAGGATCTCTTTTTAGATAGATCCTCATTCGGAACTTCCAGAGTTGTAATTTTCCGTTCCGAACAGCAGAGGAGGTCTATTGGTTGATTATCCTTCTTGATTGTTGTTCCCAAACTGTGCCATGTCAGAATCTTTCCCTACAAGTCACCTTTAAGACCAAGATAAGTAGAGCCAAGATTTGATACCAAATAAAATTTATCTAGGCACACTTAGAAGGGGGGTTGAATAAGTGTGGGAGCAATCTATGACCAACTTTTGAACTTTAAGTTAAATTATTAACTTCAGGATACTGTAATGATTGAAATCAGTTTACTGAATTAATATAGACTATTAAAGAAAATATCATGCTGAATTTGTATCTTAAGTAAAATACTTGATGTTAAAGAATTATCTTAATATAATATAAGTATTCAAATTTTAATTATTAAGATAATTAAACTAGCTTATGTGATTTTAAACTAAAGCAAATAATAAAATCAACACCAAGATTTTTTACGTGGTTCAGCTATTACCCTCTATAATAATAACCTAGTCCACGTCCAATACCAACTAGTATTGGAGACTCACTTTATTTATTTCTTTATAAATAAATACAGATTACAAAATAGATTCTAACAAAAATTAATTAACAATTAATTTCCTTTTGAGCTCTCTTGCTCCTTGTGCACCTATGCACTCTTCAAGCACCTTTGCTTCCTTGAACCTGTTGTAAACCTTTTCTCTAATCCACTAGGATTAAAACCTTTAGACTACACTTATTCTAAACAGAAAATTCAATACAATTATAGAGGTCTATGATCAATGTAAGAATATTCAATTTAACAATTAAAGGCTCAACTATATGCAATGATCAAGTAACACACAATAGATAAACAATTAATTTCACTAGAATACCAAATTTCAAATAATACCGTAAAATTAATTGCTTAGCTTCTCAAAAATTTGCACTTGACAAAAGCAGATTGCTCGATAATAACAGTAATAAGTGCAAGTAGTAATTCTGTGAGTTGTTATTTTCTGTGCTTGAGAATACTGATTTATAGCCCACATAATATTACTGTTTAAAGATAACACATTATGAGTCCACAACTGGGTTTGTTTATAAACATTCTCCAAGCAGTAACACTTTGAAACAAATCCACAATATTTATCCAAAACCAACTTCCTGTTAGTTATCAAAGTTTGAATAAATCAAAAAGGCCACAAAAAGATAACCACTTTAATCAACTGACTTTCTCTCTCCAAGCATTAACATAAGTGGCGTGTAAAAGAAGACTGTATTAATTATTTATCATTTCCAACTTCCAAGACACGGTTTCTTAGAAATCATAATTACCTCTTCCTTGAAAAACGTATGTGCATCAAATCACAAAAAGGTAAATATGCTAGTATACCATATATATATATACCCACATGTAACAAGCCCAAAGAAACCATTTACTTAGACATGCATACATAGATATATATCCACATGTGATCCAAGAATACCATTTTTATAATATGCATGTGAAAACGTATAACATAAAGTTATGCATAAATCTAATCTCAAGTCATTACGTTAAAAACAACCTTTTAGAATTTTTTAAAACATTTTTCATTTAAGACATAAAAATACAAATAAAATGTCCTAGAGCCTTTAAATGAAAAATCAATTATTATGCAATTGACCTTACATTTGTCTCCTAGAAAAGAAAAACTTTCTTCCTCCATATGAAAATCCCACCGATGTTCCTTTATCAACAAACCTAAAACACCATCAAACAATTTAGTACTTGAACATTTCATCATCAAAACATAAGGCTAGAATATGACTAAGTCAACAATTTAGCTTAATGGGATGTTTGTTATAGTTTAGTTTAGATTAATGAGATGTTTTTGACCTTTTTACTTCTCATTTAATTAGTTGGTTTTTGATCTATTGGTGGCCTTGGTGATTGTAATTGTAATTCATGTTATTGGCCATATTGTTAGCTTGTGTATGTGATATTGGGAAAATAGGTACAGGTTCAGGTACAAGATGTGGGTTAAATCCCTGGATATTGCAAAAACAAATAAAATATTTTAAAAAAAAACACTAACCTCGACGGAATGGTGGTATTCTCGACGGATTTCCGTCAAGTATAAGTTGTTAACAGATTGCCACGTGGCATACTTATCATCGACCGAATATCCTCGACGTAATGGTGGTATGCTCGACGAAAATCGGTCGAGATTACGTTGTTTTTCCAATTTTATCAGACTGCCACGTGGCATGCTTATCATCGATCGAATATCCTCAACAGACTATTTTCAGTCGGTGATATATTAACTCCGACTGAATATTCGGTCGACACTATATCCATCGAGGCTAAGTATCCCCGACCGAAAAATCGACGGACTTAATTTCGACTTGCTTATATACGACCGAATTGCCGACCGAATATTCCATCACAAATAAGGTTGTACTCGACGGAATAACCTTATTGTCGACTGAATATTCCGTCAATTCTGTTGTTTTAAGACCAGATCTTAGAATAAAACTTAACTCAAAGTAAATGTACAACTAAGCTTGAGGAAGGAAATGAGAGTTCCATGTCCGAGATAGTTTGTTGTGGATAGTTGTAAGTTTCTTTAAAACTTTGTAAAGGCTTATCCGCCTATCGAAGGAGTTTTTATTACTGGGAGTAATAGTATCTCAAGTCCTGGAGAGGAGCTTGAGATTGGACGTAGCAACATACCCGAGCTGTATGTTGTGAACCAAAAAAAATTTTGTGCCTTGTGTGATTGAATTTTTACTCTCTTGATTATTAATATATGACACTGCAAATCAATCTACTAATAATTCAAAAAGGCTTAAGATAATTTTTAAACAATAATAATCTATTCAACCCCCCCCCCCCCTTGTAGATTATTATTGGACTTTCATTAACTTTTTAAAGTCAACTTAAGATATTTTTAAACTCAAAATTTACATAGATGCTTTTAATTTTAATCAATTCAATGATAAATATTGTAAACTATCTAAATAGTATTACTCATTATAAATTTTATTATTTCATAATTTTTAATGAGACATCTCAATTTTGAATTTGAAAATATCTCAATTTAATTTTTAAAAATCAATAATGATCATATAATTTAGAACGGATGGAGTATTATTATTGTCACCCGTGCTTCGGACGGGGTTAGTGAGCTTGTATAATTAAAAGTACAAACTTAGTTTGGTTTTACCAATTCTTTTTTCAACTTTTCAACTTTCAAATCCAGATCACTATAATTATTCAAATTTGTATGAATTAAATATTATCCAAATTTAAAAGTATTTCTATCTCTAATAGGAATATAAAAAGAAGAAGTGATTTTTCATTTCTATTCAAATTAGTATAAGTACTATGCAAATTTATAATAATTAAATATATAATATTCAAATTTGTGAAGGATTCAAAAGAAAACCAATCCTTAATAGAAAAAGTAACTTATAAATAATATTTATTTTTATTTTAACAATTTAATTACAAAAAATTTTATCACAATTTTATGTAATTAATTAATAAAATATAACACATTATACTATATGTTACCTAGATTTATCAAAACTTGAAATTATATCAAATCACATGATAAATTTTATTAATAATATACGTGAATATTTTTAAAACATAATAATTACAAAATTATGGTGACTTAATTATTAATTAACTAATAGGCATGCCTAAATTAAACCTTATTCAAGCTTGAGTTTCATACTTATATGTGGATTAGAATTTTAAGTAAATTTTGTTAATATAAACAATAATATAGAATTCTATTATAAACTTAAATAAAATCAAAATAATTATTTTTTATAATCATATCTAAATAAATATGTACTCTATTCAAGTGTTCAGTTTAATAATTGATCGAAATAATCTATAATATATATTATTTAAATAAATATTTAATAATCTAATAACTATAATTATCTTTTTAAAATCCTAATTAATATTTATCAATTTAATAATATAATAAAATATTATCCATACCGCACCCGTACTTCGCATAGGATTGATGAGCTTGTAGTATAAGTAGCCTGTGAACTTCAGTCATTATTTTCAAAAATACACAAACTCGAGTGTATTTATGTCGTCATGATCAAAAGATTCAAAACCACTCCACCCGGTAGATTCGGTCCTTCGGTTGGAAAAGTGAATAAACTCTATTAAAAATATAGCAATAAAAATAACTACTTGTTGAAATCATATTTAAATTCCTTTCATATCTCGTATTTTTTTAATTCTTAAAATCTCTCTCGTATTTTCTAACTGATATTTTAATTTTATATGTTTTAAACTCACACATATAGTATGCTACAAATCAACTATATAATTACAAGCATAAACTTAATTTCATAAATTTTTGGTTAAATTTTTTTCTTTTCTATTTAAATTAGTATGTATGAGTACTATTTAAATAAATAACAAATAGAAATTTTAAATTCAACTTTTTTTTTTCTTATCTAAATTAGTATATTATCCAAATTTATAATATTCAAATATTACCCAAATTTGTAATACCATTCAAATTGTATTAAGTATATTATATAGTTTTTAAGTTTTATTTGAAAATTAACAACATGGGTCTATTTATAATAACACAATGTTCATGAAATATGATATATTAAGTATATATTGAAAAAGGGATATATACCCTATATATATGATATCTATGTAGTTACTCTAGTATACCTCATACGGTTGCTACGTCCATTTTTAGGATTGTTTAGATAAATTCAACAGTAGGGATTTAAAAAATATATAAAAAATTATAAACATATGAATTTTCATATGATTTAGTGAGGTTTATTATAAGGATCGAGAATTTTATACATACGATTATATATGTATATTTTTATGAATATTTTTTTTATTTTGAAAATATGAGTGAATATGTGATTAAAGGAGTATAACAACTATTTATCAATAATAATAAATATGTTATGACTTATGTGAAAATATATGTGAGTAAATAAATATATATATTGTAATTATGTGTATATATTTATTTGTTATATAAAGAAAATTAAAAAAAGTCTTATAACCTAATTATACATTAGGTATGGAATTAAATTTAATAACCTAAGAGTTATAGTATGAAAGAATTTTAGTATTTAAAATATATACTAACTTAAGAGATTAATTTTATTATCTCAATTTATTAATTATTGTGAATCTAATTAAAGAAAGTTTAATTGTGTTATATAATTAAATCTATGTAAGTAATTATTTAAATTCCAAAATGAGTGGGATAGAAACCCTAATTCAATAATTAGGGTAATGTAAAATTGGTGTGTTAAATCCATAATATTTTACTTGGCCCAAACAAATAAAATAGAATGCCCAAATGAATTATTAAATGGCCTAAGCAATTAATCTAGTGACCCAAACTTAGCCCAACTTAGGAGGGACTTGTTAGTCATTATACTAAGCAAATATTGACAATAAAAATAAACCAAATATGAAGGATAAAGGAGCCAAATTTTCGACCATTAGGAGGGGATGAGCCCATGCGATGTTAATCATTACCTTTAATCAGTACTTCATGTGTTACTCCATCATCAAACCACTTATTTGTTTAACTGTGCAAGTAAATTAAAAATAAGGAAGAGAAAGAGAAGTGTTGGACAATTAATATTCATACATGAATTATACATTACTACAAAATTATAAATAAACAACACTTAAAAAATTGATGTTGTTATAAAAAAATGTTGTGATATAGTTATCTATTAAAAGGGGCAGTTTTTAGTTTTAAAAACACGGACCAAAAAATAAAAAGGCGAGACTTAAACAAGGTTTCGTCACTTGCTTCCTTCTAAGTTCTAAGCCACAAAAATCCTATACTCAGACCTTATTCCTTCTCTCAATCGAACTCCCAAATCTTATCATACCTCTCAATCGAAGTCCTAGTGTGATTTCATACCTTATCATACCTCTCAATCGAAGCCCTAGCCATCTCAAGCCCTCCAGGTCCATCAATTTCATTTCAGATCTTGTTCATTTCATTTTAGATCTTGATGATTTGAGCAGCGGTGCAGCCCTTAGCCGAGCTTCGAGTGCCAGCTTGGGACTCTCCTTCTCCTTCACCGGCTTCACGCTACCTTCTGAAGACATTGCCGATTCAAGGCCATTTACTGACGAAGATGATATTCTGCGTTTGCTGAACAGCTAGTAAATTCAAGCCTTGAAATTCTGAACGGAAGAGCTCATATAGTATCTATCGTCTGAGAAAGTAATGGGAAGGGAGGATGTATTCTCGTCGATTCAGGTTATTATTTCTACTGAATATCTTTATTTTAGAATGTTGTTATATGACCTATACTTTTTCCATGCCAAGAGAGGCAATTTTAAAGAGTACTATCAATTGTTGTTAGTTATTGTGTAATATAATTTTATACTGAAGAAGTGATAAGTGAAATTGTTAAGTTCCCTTTTGGGTCTATTTTGTGGAATTTGCTTGTTCTAATATCTCAGTTACATTATTGTTTTTAAGTTTACAACTTTACATGGTTTATACAATTTCTTGATAAATGTTTTTTAGCTGGATTTGGCTTTTGCTACTTGTTGGAATTTTGAGAGCGTGCATTGTGGTTTGAAAGTGAACATCAATTGGCACAAATGTAATATTAGTCACTATAAATCAATTACTCATTGCTCTTATTTTTAATCACACTCACAGTTGATTGCAGGTGTAATCTGAATGGTGAAATGCCTGATTCAGTGTTCTTTCCATGTTGTTTAACACTGATGTAATTTCAGGCTTTGACTGAGGCAGGAGTTACCTGAGGTGTGCCTGTATTCAGTTTTCTTTTTGTGTTTCCATGGATTTGTGTTTAATTGTCCTCAGTATTTTAAGCATAAAAAGGCCTACTAAAATGATATTATTTAGTAAGTGCTTTTTTGGGGGTTATTTTGGTATAACCTCAAGCTGCTCGGGACTTGGTATCTGGTAATAATGGTAAATGATGTTTCTTGTGTTTTTCCCTGACGTTTTTAATATCTTTTATTATTTATTATATCATAGAATGTTAGTTGGCAAATTGTTTGTTCTATGCAGTTTGCCCATAGGAAGTGTGTTCAGCGATGGTGTAATGAGAAAGGAGATATAACTTGTGAGATATGTCATCAGGTATGCTACTACTTCTTCAGACCCCCAACCCCGGTTTTAGTAGTGTTGTTACATGATAGCTTTATTATGTTTTTATTGTCTTATGTTTGTTTTGCAGATCATTTGTTATCTTAGCTATATCTACTGCATACAAAATAAATAAGGAATGAAGTTTTCACGGCTTCGCTTGTTCCCTGATTTTATTTCCACAAAATCATATTTCTTTATTAATAAATAAGGAATGAAGTTTCAGTTTTTCCTTCTACCTCAAGATCTCTATTCTGCATGTTCTCTCTACCCCCCCACCCCCCACCCCCACACAAAAAAAAAGAAAAAAAGAAAAGAATCTTCTCACTTTTCTGGGTTTCTACATGTTTGTTTCCACGCTTGACAACCCCACTAGCTGTGTATGGAGGAGGGTATCATAGTATTCAATTCCGTACAATGGAGAGCAACACATTTTTCATGTTTTCCTCACCCATAATGTCTTCTCTCTCTCCAATCTATTATATTCTGTTAGTGTAATTAGTTATAAGTTATGTCACACCATGCTGACTGTCCATGTCTTATCAATTAAATGCATGGTTACTAGTTGGAAGGGTCTAATGTTTTGGTTCTAATTTATAAGAGGGGGAAAGTAAAACCACACCTGGCATGTGTACCACAATCCATATAGCAAAGGGTGTTTATATTCATTTCGTGAAAAGGGGTTTGACCCATAAGTACCGATATTTTCGAAGTCTTGCAGTGGATAGTCCTTTTAGCACTGCAAGGGAAAACTTGATAATTGTATTTGAGAAGGTAAGTAATTCAGCATGTATAAGCTAGGGACATTTACGACCTGGTATGTGATTTCTACTTTACTAGACTTGAGTTTAGATAAAGTAATAGGTCCACTTCACTTTAGCTTGTCTTTTGGGATTTTTATTATTTGTGAATGTACTTTATTTTGGTTTCTTGGTGCAGGTCTGAACAGGGTCTAGAACTTGATCTGTTTTTGCTGCAGTGCTGTGCAGCGTTAGCTCCACCAGATCTTTATGTCAACAGAATTATAGGTCGTTATGGGCTATCAAATTACCTTTCTTTGGATCCTGAAAGGTCTAGCGAGTATGTTGCTCATACTCATGGCCTATTTACACGGACTCTTCACTTTGTCCTAAAGCTCCCATGTCTGACACTCGGGCAAGGGTAACACTCCATTCATTGTTGCCGATATGATATTCATGAAAATTTCACTATCCATAGCCATAATAAGGTCTAAGCTTGATTTACAATGACCCAGCCTTTATAAAATAGAATTGTCCTGGCTGTTTTTTCTGCTTAATCTCGTGCATATGACTCTATGCCACTTTCAACTTTACATTGTGTTAGAGAAATTTATCTTATAGCTTTAACTGAATAACATAACCTCTTCTCATAATTAATTTTCAGGTACGAACCGGTTTTAATGCAGGAAATGCTCTCTCTTATTATACAAATTGTAAAAGAAAGACGAATCTGTGGAATAACACCTGCTGAATGTTTGCAAAGAGAGTTGATTTATAAGCTATCCACTGGAGATGCGACACATAGTCAGTTGGTGAAATCTCTTCCTCGTGATCTTTCCAAAGTTGGTGAATTTCAGGAAATATTGGATACAGTAGCAGAGTACTCGAATCCATCTGGCATAAATCAGGTTTCTTCGTGGCACTGGAGTCTTATATTTTACTGAACTTTTTATGTGACAAGTGTCACATTTTTCTGAATTGACTTGCTTCTATGTTAGTCCTCTTGATAATTCTCTCTATCCCAGGGTATGTATAAACTGCGTTTGGCGTACTGGAAAGAACTAGATTTATATCATCCTCGCTGGAACTCAAGAGACTTGCAAGTTGCGGAACAAAGGTACTTGCGTTTTTGCAATGTTTCTGCATTGGCAACTCAGCTTCCCAAATGGACAAAGATTTATCATCCGCTCAATGGAATAGCTCGAATAGCTACATGTAAACCTATTCTTGAAATTGTTCGTGCAATTTTATATTATGCTATTTTCACTGATAACTTGACTTCATCACTTGCCCCTGATGGTGTCCTCCTAACTGCGTTGCACTTACTTTCACTATCAATAGATATCTGTTATGTGCAGAAAGAATTTAGTGGTTGGTCAAACTATACTGGTGATTTGATTCCCATTATTATCTTTTTCACCTGGCAACTTTCCTCCTTTTCTTATGTGATTTTCTTAAGGCTGAACTTGATTTTTTATGGCCTTGCAGGTTAAAGAATTAGCAGATCTGCTGTTGCTTCTGTTGCAAAAGTCTAATGACTATGCCCTATGCAGTACTGTAACATACAAAATCAGAATATATTTCTCAAAACAGTTCTGAACGTCTCTTCAAATAATTGAAATTACTAACAGTAGTCGATTAGGGAGTTACCTCAAACTTTGACTATCCTACTGACTATAGATTAGTTTTTAACTTGTTCAACTTCATATTAAACAGATATGGAATTAAACAGTGATGCAGTGTCTTGGACTTAAAATGCAGCCCTGTGGAGCTGATTTTTGTTTCTGCAGAAGCATCAAGAGGGGAACAGTATATTTTAATGTAAAGTGAATTAAGTTATGTTATCTTGTTTGAGTGCAGGTGCATGCATCTGCATTTTCTGTTCCTATCCTTTGTCATGAATTTAAAAAAATGCTGCAATGTCTATTGTAAATAAAAGAATATCAAATGTAGCGTGAATGATGATGGGAAAGAAGATAAAGTGCTTTGACCCTGAGAACATATTGTGCTTGTTTTTGCAGTTGAAAAATCACTTGTTAATTCATCTTTACATGACCATTTTATGTCTCTCTCCTGTGCAGCTAAGTTTTGTAGACCTTGCTGGTTCTGAAAGAGTGAAGAAGTCGGGGTCTACTGGTAGTCAGCTAAAGGAAACTCAGAGCATCAATAAATCACTTTCAGCACTCAGTGATGTCATCAGTGTCTAAATTAGGAACCTTTGCAATAATTGTTATACTTCTGGTGCATCAATGTCAAAATAATTGACTAAATAGTATAGAATATAGTATAGACTATAGTAGCTAAATATTTATCCTTGCAAATGCTAAATTAATTGTGTGGTTTGATTGTTTGGAATCTTTGATAAATGATTGAAGTTACAACTCTTTTAATCTTTCAGGCATTAGCATATTGCAGGTGCATTGGTAATGTAGGTGAACCACAATCTTTTTTTTTTTTTTTTTTTAAATCTACAACATTTTAAAAATGTTGTGTAAATGTGCCTAAACGTTGTCTGATATATTAAATTATAACATTTTTATCCAGAAAACGTTGTGGAATCATACATTCTACAACGTTTTTAAGCATCTGCTAATTTATGGAAAACAAATCTACAACGTTTTTTTTCTTAAAAAACGTTGTGTAATGTGCTTAACTACAACGTTTTAAAAACGTTGTGTAAGGGTGTCAAATAGATGACATCCTTAACCACGACGCTTTTTTTCCGATCAAACCATAACGCTTTTTTTCAGCGTTGTCATTCATTTGTTTTGTAGTAGTGATATCTATACTATTTCACCAATATCAATTACCCATCCCACTTTAAACATCTAAGAAGTTAATTTACCTTTTCACTTTCTCTATCCACAAAAAGAAAAGCAAAAGAACAAAACAAAGAGGTAGAGAGATAGAGAGAAAAAAAAACCCCTGAGTCTAAGGGGTAAGAAAGGGAAGAAATGTGATCTTCATGCTCCAAAAAATTCTCATCTCCTACTTTGAAAAAATCAAGAAGGATAACTCATAGATCAAGGTATAATTTCTAAACCAGTTTATGTCTTTTTTACTTGATTTGTTTTACAAAATAAATTAATATTTTTGAACCCAAAATCCTTAGATCTTCATACTATTGAGTGTTGCATGTATGAATCTAACCATTTGAATTCTTGCATGTTGATCAAAAAGGAAGAAATGGGAACTATGTGTTTATTTCCTCTTTACTTGGTTTGTTTTACAAAATAGGGGGGTTAATATTTTTGAACTCAAATCCTTAGATCTACATACTATTAAGTGCTGTATGTATGGATCTAACCATTTGAGTGCTTGCATGTTGATCAAAAAGAAAGAAATGAAAACTATGTTCTTAAAGGCTAAAAAACATTCACTTTATTCCACTTTGATCAACTACCATTTGAAATCTACACATCCTTTTTGCGATCCGCCAAAGAGGGGTGCTAGATGTGTGAGTTATATTTTAAACCCAAGTGGTTGCACTAAAAAATGTTAAATTTTCAAACTATGGTGGTTGTTTTGGTCGGAATAGTCCAGCTTATGAAGAAAAAGGAAAGGACAGCTCCTAGCCTGTTTCTTGCAGGGGCATTTTCATCTTTTTCTCTTTGCTTTAAAAATTATGGAAAAATTTGTTATGATATTATGATGAGTTATTAAGGTCCTGTGACAACTCGAGAATTTATAGAATTTATAAAATCTTAAAAGACTAAATAAAGGTTTAATAATAAGACCTAGACTGGAAAATAAGTATGAATTTTTAATTTTTTGTGAAGGATTTGGATAACTTTGAAACTGTAAGTGAATATCTGATAGTGAGTGTATAAGGTTTTGTTATGTGATTATATATGTATAGTTTGTGGTTAAGGATCAATTATTGATCAGATAAGTTGTAACATTAGGAAACCATAAAGTTATGTTAAGAATTTCGATGTTAAGTTAGTAAACCCTAACGAGTTATAAGAAACTAAAATTTATCTAGGCACACTTAGAAGGGAAGGGGTTGAATAAGTGTGGGAGCAATCTATGACTAATTTTTAAACTTTAAATTAAACAATTGATTTCAAGCTACTATATTGATGAATTCAGCTTACTGAATTAATATGGACTACTAAATTAACTGATTATGTTAAAGAAAATATCCTGCTGAATTTATAACTTAAATAATATACTTAGTGTTAAAGAATTACCTTAATATAATGCAAGAATTCAAATTTTAATTATTAACATAATTAAATAGCTTATGTGATTTTAGAATTAAAGTAGAGCAAATAATAAAATCAACACCAAGATTTTTTACGTGGTTCAACTATTACCGTCTATAATAATAGCCTAGTCCACGTCCAATACCAACTAGTATTGGAGACTCACTTTATTTATTTCTTTATAAATAAACACTGATTACAAAACAGATTCTTACAAAAATTTATTAACAATTAATTACTCTTGAGCACTCTTGCTCCTTGTGCACCTATGCACTCTTCAAGCACCTTTGCTTCCTTGAACCTGTTTGTAAGCCTTTTCTCTAATCCACTAGGATTAACACCTTTAGACTACACTTAGTCTAAATAGAAAATTAAATACAAATATAGAGGTCTATGATCAATGCAAAAATAATCAATTTAACAATTAAAGGCTCAACTATATGCAATGATCAATTAGCACAAAAAGATAAACAATTATAACCTTACCCAATACCAGCTAAAGAATATCAGAAATTAATTGCACAGATGCTCAATGAATATCAGTAATTAGTGCAAGGATAGTTTCGTGAGTTGTATTTTTCCACCCATGAAAATACTGATTTATAGCCCACAAGATATTATCGTTAACTAAGATATGTCTTGTTTGTTCAAATAATCCAATGGTATAGAAATTCTCAACAACAAAGAAGGTGATCGTTTTAATTGATAATTATCCAAGTAACAGAATCAAGCTTCTTCAGTGTTATACTGTTGAGATAACTACAAAAGTACCTTTAAGAGATAACTCATAACATTGATTCTTCCACTCCGTATAAAAGTGATGCGTAGCTAATAAAGTGGAGCAACTAAAGCACCGTATGACATCAAACTCCTTTTCCAAAGATCTTTAGAGTTCCAATATATAATTACTCCTTGAAACTGCATACACAACAAATCTCAATAAAGTATAGCTACCGTCCTTTAGATTTTCCAGGAAATCATAATTACTTAGATATCCACGTGTAGCATTAATTAAAATGTCCCAAAGATATCAATTAACCACACACATATCACAATACAGTCTATTTTTCTAGCTTTTTAGTCATACGAACTAATGCATATAAAACATATTAAGTTATATACACATGTAATATATATATCAAATAATTTTATTTTTAGAAAAACCTTTTTCATTAAATTTTTAAATCATTTTTCATTTAAGACATATAACAAGATGCAAATAATATGTCCTAGAGCCTTTAAATGAAAAATTAATTATTATGAAATTGACCTTACAGTTGGTTTTCCTGGTAAAGAAAAATTCTTCAATCACTTGAAAATTCAATCAATGTTCCTTATCACCAATATACCTAAAATGCCATAAAACAATTTAGCACATGAATAATTCATCATCAAAACTCAAGGATGAAGTATGACTAAGTCAACATTCTCCCCCTTTTTGATGATGACAACCAAAAAATTAAATTCCCTTTAGCTCCCCCTGAAACCATGCAAACAATATAATTTAACTCCCCCTAAATCCATGCTATCATAATATTATTGTTACTAAAAAATGATTTTCAGTAACCTACTTCCTGCATTTCATGTTAGTATCAAATATCAATTTCAAACATATCAGGTCAAACATATCAAATTAAAATGTTAAAAACCATTCAACATAAGTCTTGAAATCAACGTCTCAAAAACCAACATAAAATAATAATTCAGTCTACTGAAAACCACTAAAAACCAAAATTTAATTTAAACTTAAATTCTCACCCTTTGTCATTGAACAAAAAGGGAGGGAACGTTATCAATTGAGATCTACCATGGCTGCGCGCTGAGCTGCCCTTTGTGTGAAATAGGGGTGATGATTGGCATGATGAACCTTCTCAAGAATGCTCGGATCAAGAAAGAAATTGGGGAGGCACAGGAATAATGATTTGCGGTGGTAGAGGTACGCCAAGAAATTCACCTTGATATTCGGCTAACCAGTTGCAATGCACCCACTCCGGAACAGTTGAGTGCTTACGCTGCATATGTAGTTTAGACCCTACATCATTGAACCTCAGAGCCATGAATTCAGCTAACTCTCCAACCTGATTACTAATGAACTTAATCTCCTGACTCAACTGACAAGAATTTCAATTAAGTCGACGTTGCATTAACTCAGCCAAGGCAGTAGTTTGGACTTCAAAACCTGCTTATAAATTTATAAACTCATCTTCAATGTTATGATAGAGTTTATTGATTTCAGGCGCTCCTAATGGCAACTTGCCTTTTTCCAACAAAGACATGCGGTTATAAAGGGCAGACATTTCAACTTGCATTTTCTCTTGATTACTAAGAATAACTTTCAACAGATCGACAATTTCAGGAGAAGATTGAGTTGGAGGCAGAACAGGTGAAGTTGGATTTGTCATTGGAGGAGGGATAGGATTATCAGAAGTGCTTCGAACAAACTTACCATCAAGTAAAATAATACGCGACATTTTCAAGGAACTAACGCTGATGGAATCAGTAACAGAAACAAAGTTTTTATTTTCAAAAGAAATTTTAAAATGATTGAACAGAGTAGTGAGAGTGGCACTGTAAGGCAAACAGGTTTTGGTTTTTCGCAAACAAGTGGTCATTTGGTGAAGCATCATTTGAGACAAATTAAAAGAGACTCCTTTTAAAATCATGGCAACGATTATCAAGTCTTGATAGGTAAAATCTGCTCCTCCACCTAATCGAGGCAATAGATTGTATCTAACAAGATGATGAAGTACACAAGAAATAGGTGAAACATCCACAGTTTTTGGAGTAAAAATATCATCTAACAACGAGTTGTTCATAACAATTTGTAACTTTTCAAGAGGAGTAAATGGAAAATGAACAGCTCCTTTTCTAGTAAAGGGACAAACTCCAGAGGATGGAATGTTCAAAATACTACCAAAATCCATGACCATAAAATATAAAGATTTTCCTTTGATAAAAGTGGTATAAAAATCCCCATGACATTCTAGATTTGTATAAAACTGTTGGACAAGTCTAGGGTATTCAACCGATGGAGGAAAAAACATAGAAGAGATACCACAAGAGTCAAACAAGGTTCTCAAAGGAGATTGTTGATAACAGATTTGATCGACAGACTTTTCATAAACACATTGTTTAGGAAACACAACGTTCTTAAACCGTACTTCATAGGCATTGCTACAAAAGAAATTTTCAGGAAGATCAGAAGAAAGGATAGGATTTACCGGATCAGATTGTGGAGCAAACTCAGTTTTACATGAGGGAATAGATGACTTAAAAGTCGTGAGATGGTCCGAGATGATTTAATGAGGAAGGATCGAAAGTGGACTCGTTAGAAGACGAAGAGTCCAAATACTCCGTTTCATCAGACACGACCTTCTTCAGTTTTTGTTGCTTTCGTGAAGGTCCGACAGTTGATTGGGGAGGAACTGGCGTTGGATCGTTATCAGAATCGATCAGAGATCGTTTATGAGTACGAGTTCTCATGGTGAGTGAAGTTTGTAGATGAAGAACAAGATGATAAAGTAAGAGAGAATCAGAAGAAATATGAGATATAAGGAAAATGGAAAGATACAAAGTAAAAGAAAAAGAATGGATGCATGTATGTATACTTATGTCTCCCGAGAAACCCTCGCAGTCCCGTCTTTTCACTTTTCAAAATCATTTATGACAGATATTGTGACGCCCCCAAAATAGGTATACATCACCCATTCTGAGTCGCCAAATACATGGTACAGAAAACAACTACAACTTTATTATTACAATTGTCGTGTAAAATACGACAACACATACTGTGAGTTTAAATACAAATATTGTCTTCTAGACAATATCCACACCCAGATAAAGTCCTTATTACAATTATTGATGCACTATTTTACAAAAAATAGTGAGGATCGCTAAAACAAGCTGCTCAGGACCATCACTCTATACCCCGACTAGTTTCGCTAAATTCTCACCTAAGAAGAAAATGGAACAAAAGGAAAAGAGTGAGCTCAACTAGCCCGAAGAAGAATATTATGACTAAGATAATATACAAAAATTATCCTTAGTCTTCAACAGGAAAAATCTAATAGAATATAAATGAATAACAAGTTTTAGATCAACAACTGCGGTAGAAACAATAATTCATTAGAAGAGTTAAGTAGAGAATGAAATCTACTATCTTCTATGAATTTAAAAGTCCATCATCAATATTTTATCCTCAGAACATCAATCAATATACATCTTGCATCAAATATTCATCTTTGCACTACAAGCAAAGATATTCATTCATATCACCATTGGTCATGTTCATCTCAACACTTGTTCATCTTTTGCACGGGCCAAAGATATTCATCGAGTAATCATTCATCTTTGCACTCTGAGCCAAAGATATTCATCAAGTATCACCATTAAGGACTTAGGATGATGAAAAATATTTTAGAGAACGAATCCAATAAGATAAAAGGACAAAGATTAGAGATTCGTACTTTAGATAATCCAAGTTCAAAAATACTCCATAATAAAACCATAATGGAGTAAAATTCAAGAATGAAGATCAAAACATGGATACAATTAAAGATAGTAACCATAATAGACATCTGGGACGAAAAAGAGAAAATTTTATTTTTGGTGAATAGATGCAGATTCGTGAATAAGGTCAGATATCGTGAATAATCTAGTATCGTGAATAGTACTCCCCGACACAAAAAGGTAGAAATTCCACAATAAAATTCATATCAATATTTCAGCATAATGATATTGAAGAAAATAATATCATTTACGAAGAAAATAACATCCCTTACCTCAAAATAACAGTATTTCTGATTGGAATATCGGATGTAAAACAGAAAGAAACTTGCACTGAATAGCAACTCTCAAAGTATCTAAATACTCACAAAATACGCTCGATAATATAAAGAGAGAAAACTTGATTCTGGTGTGATTTTCAATTCTAACTAAGCACCATATTTATAGGAAAATGCTAGAACGCCAAAGGAGACTAAATTAATAAAATAATAATATTATTTTCTTCCTTCTACGCATGCCATTTTGGAAAGCCATCAGCCCATCACATTTAAAAATTTTCCAGCACATGTTTTCTACACCAACCAAAAGTGGGTCCCACCCATAATTTTAATAAAAATATTTTAATTTCCAAAACTTCAATAATTCATAATAAATAGCCCTTTTATCAGAAAAATACGAATTTTATGTCCATTCCATATGAAATCAAATTCTCTACAACTTTGTAGCTTTAAGTTTTTCCAAATTCCAAACGAAAAATGACCAAAATCCACATACGGACGATTTTCAACACCTCTTAAAATTCATAACAAATCATACATTAATTTTTAACGGTTCAAAATTTGTGGACATATACTCAACTTATATATGTATAACATATCCAAAAATCACAACGATCCAACGGTCGAATCAAAATTATAACTCACGCAATAGAGCTTAAGAACACTGATTTGATTTTCGGACTATAAGTCCTTCGTACCAGTTTCACTCAAACAGTCACCACGAAAAATCCACAAAGAAATTTTGGGTGTTTCAAATTTCAACGTTTAGCTTACTTCCAGAGTTTTCTTTTGATATATGACTCATCTCCTAACTCATTATACACAAAGAGTTATAGATTTTACAAAATCAAGTAATAAACTAATTTTCTGAAAATTTCCAAATTTCGTTCTTCATTTCGACAAAATACTAATAAAACACCTCAGCATTAATTCCTTCATTTATATCCATATAAAAATATATATTTCCTTAACATATAAATCAATAATTAATTATTCACAAACAATATTCTGAATCACAATAATGACAACCGGTAGTTCCTGTGAAAGAGGGAGCTTTTTGATAAGGATTTCTCTTTTTGGGCCAAGCAATTAGTGACCAAACCTCTCCTTGTGAACTTTCTAGACATTGCCAATAATAATATCTAATAATATTATTCAAATAATATAAATTATTGATCGATAATGGGAAATATGTGCGGTGATAATTATTGAAATAATAATAATATAAAATATCAACGCAAAGAATTATTGAACCAATAAAATAAAATATTGATAAGTAATTACTGTAACAATTATTGAGTAGTGCCTTCATACGCATGCACGAATCAATAATTCAAAAATATCAGGTAATACTGGTGTGCTACTATGCAACCACGCAGCGTACATCGTATTTTAACCACCGTGTAATCCAACAAAGTGTTAAGCGGTAACAATTCTGTTATTATTTATAAAAACTCAAACTTGTCATTTTCTTCATCCGACAGTTATTCTGTTATGGGGCCCACAAATGGTTGTGCCGTCGTATGAATATTCCCCGACAACAAGAATATTCCACGACCAAACGAATATTCTGCGACAAAAATGAATATATTATAACCACTTGCTTATTTTGCAAAATTTGCACATTTCACCCATAACTAAAGCATTACATCAAATTAACTCCTTATTATTTCAAGATAATGAATAGAGGAAATTCAATTTTGTTTATATATATATAAAAAAAATTTGGGGTCTTACAGATATTGCATACATGAGTAAAAGACTTAAATGAGCAGATGAAAATTCAAACTCATAATTATCCTAATTTTATCAGTTAATGAGATATGCATGCATAATAGGATAACGATAACACAGATTTTAAAAAGAATTATGCGAGACACATCCCAAGTTCTCTTCGCAGCATGTAAAATCTATCTTAACTTAATGGTTTAGTAAAAATATCTGCAATTTGATTTTCAGTTGGAATAAAAATCAATTTAATTAAACCTTTTGACACACCGTCTCTTAAAAAATGATGCCTTACTTCTATATGCTTTGTACGTGAATGTAATACGGGATTTTTAGATATATCTTTAGCACTAGAATTATCACAGTATATGGGCACACAATCACATAATATATCAAAATCACATAGAGTTTGCTGCATCCATAAAATCTGAGAACAATAACTTCTGGTAGCTAGGTATTCACCCTCATTAGTTGAAAGAGCCACTAAGGTTTGCTTTTTACTATGCCATGATACGAGACTTTGTCCCAAGAAAGTACAAGCACCACTCGTACTTTTTTTATCAATTTGACACCCTGCATAGTCAACATCTAAATAACCTATTAGTTCAAAATGATTGGAAATTGGATAAAATAATCGTAAGTTAATAGTTCCACTTAAATATTTCAAAATTCTTTTAACAGCATTTAAGTGTGATTCTTTGGGTTTAGCCTGAAATCTAGCACACAAACAAACACTATACATTATATCAGGTCTAGAGGCAGTTAAGTATAACAAGCATCCAATCATACCTCGATATTTTGTTATATCAACATCAATACCTTTGTCATCAGTGGTGAGCTTTAATGATGTGCTCATAAGTTTACCTTTTGAGTTAGATCCTTCAAAGCCAAATCGCTTGAGTAATTCTTTTGTGTATTTGGTTCGATGGATGTAAATTTCGTCCTTCGTTTGCTTGATTTGAAGTCCCAAAAAGTAGTTGAGTTCTCCCATTAAGCTCATATCAAATTCTTTATGCATACACTTGGAAAACCACTCACAAAGATGATCATTAGTAGCACCAAAAATTATATCATCTACATATATTTGAACAATAATGATATTTATATTTTTATGCTTAATAAATAATGTAGAATCTATTTTACCTCTAATAAATCCATTTGACAAGAGATACTTACTTAACCTTTCGTACCACACCCTTGGAGCTTGTTTCAAGCCATAAAGTGCTTTCTTTAATTTGTAGACACGATTAGGATACTTTTCATGCTCGAATCCAGGAGGTTGTTTTACATAGATCTCTTCATTAATGTATCCGTTGAGGAAAGAGCTCTTTACGTCTATTTGATATAGCTTAAACTTTTTATAGCATGCAAACGCCAAAAAAATTCGGATTGATTCTAGCCTAGCCACTGGTGCATAGGTTTCTTCATAGTCGATCCCCTCCTGTTGGCTATACCCTTGAGCTACTAGCCTTGCTTTCTTATGAGTGATTGTACCATGCTCATCAAGCTTATTTTTGAATACCCATTTCGTACCAATGATAGAAGCATCTTTTGGAGGAGGCATAAGTTCCTATACTTGGCATCTCTCAAATTGTTAAAGTTCTTCTTGCATTGCCAATAACGATTTTCATCCGGCATGCATCCTTTGCATTCTTTGGCTCAACTTGTGACAAAATGCGCAGAGAATGCACAATGATTTTGTAAACCTCTTCGTGTGGTTACACCTTTGTTGATATCTCCAATGATATTCTCCGGAGGATGATTCTTGATGTATCTAGCTGTTTTTGGCTTTTGGATATCATATAAAACTTCCTCTTGATCATGAGATTCATCTTCAGCATCTTGCAAATTTTTAGGTTCACGTTCCCGCTGGTTGTCAATTTTAGTTTCGAGACCTACATTCATTAGGTCTCTGTTTTTTTCTTTTTTGGTTCTTGAAATTAGGTTTGTCTCTAAATTTCCTGCATCATCTTCACTTTCTTTTGGAAGATCATTGTTAGTCTCATTGAAAGTGATATGAGCAGACTCTTTTACATATAGTTTTCTAGTATTGAAAATACGATAAGCCTTACTATTTTGAGAATAACCAATGAATATTCCTTCATATGACTTAGCATCAAATTTTCCCAAATTATCACTTGTATTTAAGATGAAACATTTAGAACCAAATATTTTGAAATAACTTATGTTTGGAATTTTGTTATTTAGAAGCTCATAAGGTGTTTTCAAAATAATAGGACAAATGAGTACTCTATTTAAAACATAACATGATGTACTTCTTCGCTTCTCGACCAAAATTTCTTTTGGAAGCTTACTTTCTTTGCGAAGAAAGTTCTTGCGAGTCTCTCAGAGAGTCCTATTCTTCCTTTCCACCACTCGCTTTTGTTGAGAAGTCCTTGAAATTTTGAAAATTCATAGCTAATACCCTTTGATCACAAAAAGTTATAAAATCTTTTTGAAATTCAGTACCATGATCACTTCTAATTCTAACAAGTTTATAGCTATACTTTGTTTCAAGATTCCTTATTAATTTTTCAAATTCTTTAAATGCTTCATCCTTAGTTCTTAAAAATAATACCCATGTGTATCTTGAGAAATCATCAACGATTACAAATGCATAAAATTTACCATTAATACTTGAATGTCTTTCAGGTCCATATAAATCAAGATGAAGTAGTTGCAAAGGGGAAGAGGTTGATACCATATTCTTTGCTGTAAAAGAAGTTCTTACTTGTTTTCCCAGTTGACAAGGAGTACATATTCCATTCTTTTCAAACCTGATTCTTGGAAATCCTTTGACGAGATTCTTTGAGGATAGTTTCTTGATTAAGTCCATGTGAACATGTCCCATCCTTTTATGCCACAAGTTAGCCTCATCTTGTACAGATGTAAGACATAGCTCTTCATCCACATTGCTTTCAAAATCAAGAGTGTATATATTTCCTTCTCTTTGTGCAACTAGAGTAGTATTATTAGTACCATGAAATATTGTGCATTTATCTTTTTCAAAATTAACTTGATGGCCATTATCCATTAATGGGCTAATACTAATTAAATTGAATTCAAGACCATTAACGAGGTGCACATTATTTATACTTACCTTACCATTACCAATTTTACCTTTTCCAATTATCTCGCAGGTTTTATTGTCTCCAAACGTGATCGTTCCATTCTTCTTGATATTTAGTTCTACAAATTTTGATTTATCACCTGTCATGTGCCGAGAACATCCGCTATCAAGAATCCATTTTTGAGATGGAACTCTTGCCTTTAAGCATACTTGTCAAGAAATAATAATTTATCCTTTTGGTACCCATATCTTTTTGGGTCCACTTATGTTAGTAGCATGTAAATCATTCTTTTTAATCCATACCTTTTTAACCTTGTTTCGTTTCTTAAAACAATTTATATCTAAATGACCTTTAATACCACAATGCGTACAAGTTGTGAAAGGAGAGCAATAATTTAAACTAAACCGTGACTTTGATTTTAGCATTCTCATATTACCCTTTTTATGCATTGTATCATAACAAATGGTAATCTTTCAAAACTAGGTCTTTGTTTACCTAATATGACATTTAAATTTTCTTCACCTTGGACAAATTTAGCAAGAGACAATTTTAATGAAGCTATTTCTTTTTGAAGTTCATTATTAGGAAAGGTTTTAATAGGAGAGTTATCACTAAATGCATCAATACCCACATCTCTCATTTTTAGCTCATTAGTCAATTTTTGAACTTCATTATTCAAGAAATTTACCTTATTGAAAAGTATTTTTTTATAATTGTCTAAATAATCAATCTTAGCAATCAAAATCTTTTCTTCTTTACATGTAGATTCCTTTTCAATTTCTTTCTTTTCATCTATTAGTGAATCTACTTCACTCATTAAAGTATTAACTAAACCTCTTAAGCATGCATTCTTTTCTTTTAACTTCTTATTTTCTTGTTCTAATGAGTTCAATTCATTAAAAGATACCTGATTAGATTCACCTTCAATTCCCACAAAGCATACTTGTGCTATCTCATCTTTAGCATCGATCTCCACTTCAGATTCCTCATCACTCCAAGTCACAAGGGATTTGTTCTTCATGTTGTCTTTGTAGTTTGTCTTCCCTTTGTTCTTTAATTGAAAACAATCTTTCTTGAAGTGACCAGGACGACCACATTCAAAGCATGTTTTTTAGTTTGCTTTCCTTTGGACTTATTTGAATTGAAAGTATTTCTTCTCTTATCCTTCCTTTGTAGTAGCCCCTTGAGTCTTCTTGACATCATGGCTATTTCTTCATCTGAGTCATCATCAAGCTCCTCTTCATTATCTGCAGTAAGAGCTAAGACCTTTCTTCGAGGAGTTTCCTCCTCATCATCATATCTCTTTAACTGATGTTCATATTCTTCTAATTCACCAAATAAAGTTAAATTATCCATGGAAGAAATAGTAGGAGAATCTTGTAGAGTGGTGATTTTAGAAGCAAACCATTTGGGCATCGCCCGAAGTAACTTACGGTTGATCTCACTTTGAGGAATAGTCTTGTCCAGTAATTTCAAGGAGTTTATAAGGACTAGAAACCTTGCTTGATCTAGCTTAATGGTTTCATCTTTTTCAAGCTTGAACATTTCATAATCGTGCATAAGCATGCTCAGCTTGACTTCTCATACTTTGGAAGTACCTTCATGACTTACCACTAGAGTATCCCAAATTTCTTTAGCTGTGTTGCATGAGGAAACTTTGTCTATCTCGGATTGTACCATGCTGCTGAGAAGCGTGTTCATTGCCTTTGAATCATATGAGACCATGTAGATTTCGGTTGAATCCATTTCTAGCAGAATCTTTGGTGTCCCATCATCTCTTCGTGGAATAATCGGTCCGTTCTCCACAACCCACCATTCAAGGATCTCTTTTAAGATAGATCCTCATTTAATTTCGAAGTTGTAATTTTACATTGCAAAACGACAAATGAGGTATATTGGTTGATTGTCCTTCTTGATTGTTGTTCCCGAACTGTGCCATGTCAGAATATTTCCCTACCAGTCACCTTTAAGACCAAGATAAGTAGAGCCAAACTTTGATACCAAATGAAATTTATCTAGGCACACTTAGAAGGGGGGGGGGGGGGGGTTGAATAAGTGTGGGAGCAATCTATGACAAATTTTTAAACTTTAAATTAAACAATTGATTTCAAGCTACTATATTGATGATTTCAGCTTACTGAATTAATATGGACTACTGAATTAACTGATTATGTATATCCTGCTGAATTTATAACTTAAATAATATACTTAGTGTTAAAGAACTACCTTAATATAATGCAAGAATTCAAATTTTAATTATTAAGATAATTAAATAGCTTATGTGATTTTAGAATTAAAGTAGAGCAAATAATAAAATCAACACCAAGATTTTTTACGTGGTTCAGCTATTACCGTCTATAATAATAGCCTAGTCCACGTCCAATACCAACTAGTATTGGAGTCTCACTTTATTTATTTCTTTATAAATAAACACTGATTACAAAACATATTCTTACAAAAAATAATTAACAATTAATTACTCTTGAGCACTCTTGCTCCTTGTGCACCTATGCACTCTTCAAGCACCTTTGCTTCCTTGAACACATTTGTAAGCCTTTCTCTAATCCACGGGATTAACACCTTTAGACTACACTTAGTCTAAATAGAAAATTAAATACAAATATAGAGGTCTATGATCAATTCAAAATAATCAATTTAACAATTAAAGGCTCAACTATATGCAATGATCAATTAGCACAAAAAGATAAACAATTATATCCTTACCCAATACCAGCTAAAGAATATCAGAAATTAATTGCACAGCTGCTCAATGTTTGCACCGATTAAATCAAATTTAGTTGCTTGATAAATATCAGTAATTAGTGCAAGGATAGTTTCGTGAGTTGTATTTTTCCATCTATGAAAATACTGATTTATAGCCCCCAATATATTACCATTAACTAAGATATGTCTTGTTTGTTCAAATAATCCAACGGTATAGAAATTCTGAATAACAAAGAAGGTGATCGTTTTAATTGATAATTATCCAAGTAACATAATCAAGCTTCTTTAGTGTTATACTGTTGAGATAACTATAAAAGTACCTTTAAGAGATAACTAATAACATTGATTCTTCCACTCCGTATAAAAGTGACGTGTAGCTAATAAAGTGGAGCAACTAAAGCACCATATGACATCAAACTCCTTTTCCAAAGATCTTTAGAGTTCCAATATATAATTACTCCTTGAAAACCGCATACACAACAAATCTCAATAAAGTATAGCTACCGTCCTTTAGATTTTCTAGGAAATCATAATTACTTAGATATCCACGTGTAGCATTAATTAAAATGTCCCAAAGATATCAATTAACCACACACATATCACAATGCAGTCTATTTTTCTAGCTTTTTAGTCATACGAACTAATGCATATAAAACATGTTAAGTGATATACACATGTAATATATTTATCAAATAATTTTATTTTTAGAAAAACATTTTTCATTAGATTTTTAAATCATTTTTCATTTAAGACATATACAAATAATATGTCCTAGAGCCTTTAAATGAAAAATCAATTATTATGCAATTGACCTTACAGTTGGGTTTCCTAGTAAAGAAAAATTCTTCAATCACTTGAAAATCCAATTAATGTTCCTTATCACCAATAAACCTGAAATGCCATAAAACAATTTAATACATGAATAATTCATCATCAAAACTCAAGGATGAAGTATGACTAAGTCATCAGAAACCCTAACGAATGATTCAAAAACCTTAAATTCAGTTTCAGCAATCTTAAACCCTAATTGGAAATTTATAAACCCTAATCTGGGAACTCAAAAGCTAAGTATCAAGACTTAAAGATTAAAAGATGTGAGATATATGTGAAATATCCAAATTTCCCTTCAAATTGTAGGGGAAATTATAAAAATACCTTTAGTAGGTGCGAAATTACGAAAATACCCTTTCATCTTATCTTTTACTAAAAGATAAGACTAAATCTTGTGAGTCATCAAAGGAAAGATTTGAGCACATGTGATTTATTTTCAAAGATATGGAAGATAGGAAAGAGAAAGAGGAGATATTGCTAAGATTTTTGCTAGGATATTATGTAGATATACATATGCTATATCTAAACATTTAGAGGACTATAAATAGCACCTCCCTCATTACCTAGCAAAAGTTTAATTCATCCTTCTATTATCTAAAGTTTCCAAAAATCTTAAGAAAATAGAAGGAGAGAGAGAGGGCAACCATGAATGGGAGGAAAAAAAAGAAAGAAGAAACCATAGGTTTTCTCCATAAATCTCACCTAAAAATCCTAGAGAAAGCAGGAGAACTTGAGAGGCTAAGGAAGGGGGAAGATCAAAGTTGTGAAGGGCTAAGAGAGAGAGAGAGGACTTAGCAAGCCAAGCTACCAAGAAAGATTATCCATCAACCAAGCAAAGGTTGAAAAGTTTTCTAAACCTTAATCTCAATTTTTTCTTAGCTTAATATATGTTTTGCTTGGATAGTATGAGAGTTTGATGAAATTAATCATGGATCATGATAGATCCATGAGTATAAGAAGTAGTAGAATGTATTATGATATTTTATGCTTGGATGTTGTCAATTTAAGGGTTGATGAGCTTAAACAAAGACGAAGATCAAAAATAATTTTTAGTACAAAAAGCCCTAAATTTTAGTCCACTTTGGACCTTCACCATTTGAAATATACAACTTATTTTTGAGATCCGTCAAGGACATGTGTTAGGTCCATGAGATATCTAACATCTCTAAGTAGAATCACTAAAAAATTCCTTGTAGATTTCCGTATGGACAATTTTTAGTAAAGTAGGTAAAATCTGGAAATACCAAAATGCATTCTGTCCAAATATTTCCAGGGTAATTTTCGACCATTTAATTTTTGAAATAAATTCAGGGCTTTTGGGACATGAAAATATATGACATAAATTAGCTCCTGTCCAAAGATGAGCTTATTCCGACTTAAATCGATCGAGTTATGACCACTTCAATTTTTGGCTTTTTCCGACGAAAACAACTATAACTGGACTTCTATAACTCTGATGGCCACAAAATTTAAACTGGAAGTTCATGTTAATACATGAAAGATTCTTCCAAGAGCTTGGAACTTTTGGAGTTGAGCAAGATATATCTAATTTTCTTAAGTTACGAATTAAAAATGGACTTTTGAAAAATACTAAAGGAAATTAAAAAATTATTTTTGTGTATAGAACATATGTATATATGTTTGGCCAAAAGATAAAAAAATAATAAGTTAGTTTGATATTTTTTTATGCCTATGAATGAGTTAAAATTAATGAGAAAATTAGGTTATATTGAGTTATAAAACTTAAAAATGTGATTTTAATGATTAAATGATCATTATATGATATAATAAGACTTTTTATGAAGGTATTTTGGTCATTTTTAATAAAATTTTATATGAATGGCATGTTATGTGTGTTAAATAAATTAAATAGTAAAAGATAAACAATTAAATTAAATTATTTATAATTGAATAAAATATTATTAAATAATTAATAATATTAGTAAATATTACTAATATTATTAATTATTTAATAATATTAATAATTTATTAAAATATTATTAATTGATTAATAATATTAGTAAAATGATTTGAATATTAAAATAGTATTAAATAATTAATAATATTGGATGTTTAAAATATTATTAAATGATTAATAATATGAGATACTTCAAATATTATTTGAACAATAATATTATTAAAGGAGTAAAGGATTATTTAATAATTTAAAATATTATTAAATAATTAATGATATTAGAAAGGCGATTAAAATATTATTAAGGGATTAATAATATTAGCGAGTGATTAGAGTATTATTAATTGATTAATAATACTAAGAAGTGAATAAAATATTATAAAGGTTAACAAGTGTTTAAGATGATGTGTATGTGATGACAATATTATCAAGGGGTGATAATATTACTTTGGGTTTATGATAATGTCTAATATTTAACTATGTGATTGAATGTTAGACAATTTATTACAAAGTAATGATATTATAAGTAAAGATATGTTATGCTAATTGGAAGATCGATCTTTTAATGATAGGTCTTCATAAGAGATTAAATAGATTGCGTAGTAGTAGTTGACAATGCAAGCAAGTTCTTGAACTTTACTTTTAATTAAGCAAGTTTCTCTGACTCAAACATGAGTTATGATTTTTCAAGTATGCTAGTGGTTAATCATTGTTGATTACATAACATCCATGAATTATTGATTTGCACATTGTGCATATTGTATATATTCATCAGGTATGAAAGGTTAATCACCTTCATTACCATTTGGTCCAGTTATAGTTGTTTATGTTCATTGTTGACCATTCATTTTTATTGTCTCGGTCGTTCAGCTATGAAAATTGATTCATGTTCTTTCACAATGATTATATTGTTGAAAGTTCGTTAGCTTATTATTCATTCTTTCAATCATGATATATCTTTCTTTGAACTTAAACTTGCTGGGAAAACTTGTTGCTCACCCTTGCTATATCATGATAAACATTGCAGATTAGGACGGATACGTCAGATACAGGCAAAGGAAAAGACAATTCCAATATTAGATTATTGTGCAGCTAAAACTTGTAACAATATTGTATGATAATTACATTGTATGTCGATTAGGATATTGAATTCAGGTAATAAGTTAAGGTTATCGACCTTGGGAGTTGTGTAAAGCTTAATGTATAAACAGATTATGTTTATATCTTCCGCAATAGTTATAGAATTACTGTACCAGATTCGTGGTGATTAGTACCCAGATTGGGGGATGCTACACTTGGTATCAGAGCTGTAGGTTATAAACCTTAGGTAGGGTTACCTTAGGCTAATAACCACAGTGATAAGGATAAGGACTAACTCAAATAGAGTTAATGCGTCATTAAGATTCAAAGACGAATCTCGACAAGTTATAAAAGATACGGAGTTACCTACCTCTGATAATAAATGTGAATGAATAGATATAGTCTAAAAGACTAAAAGTATATGGAGAAATGAGATCGTAAAACAAAACGATCATAGTATAGAAATGAATCGTAATATAATACGATGAGATCACCCCGTGATCTAATAAGATCATAGCAGGGAGGAGAGTAAATTGAATGATTGAAAATTTTACGGCAAAATTGTTGTGCGTCAGTTGTACTATGAATTGGTACAATGCTAACTCAGAAAAAAGGTTGGGATAATGCAATACGGATTGAAAAAAAATTCGTATGGAGTAAGTATGGAGCTAGGATTAAGTGGGATTTCAATTGAGGACTCATGTCAACAGTTGAGTTGTATGATTCCTTGTATGGGCGGGGAATTTATACTTTGTTTTAGAACCACTTAGCTTCCTATATTGATATAGTGGTTAAGTTGAACAATTCTTTGTATGGGCGGGGAATTGTCCTTAGTTGGCCGAGTTTGGTTTGGCAACCACTTAGTTTTTGGTACTGATAATCATTGAAATGTTTGTGTCGCGCTATTTGCTATATACATGTTGAGAAGGTGATTTTTTTCTCATGGGTATAACAGATAGGTAGAGAATATAAGATTAGATGCGAGTTCTTAAAACTCATACTTATGGTAAGTCCGTGACTCATAATCGCATGGTATGTTTTTGAACCCCTCAGCGAATGGACGCCTATGGTCTGACTAGGATAAGTTCTTAAACCAATACTATTGTGGAAAGTTCCTAAACTCATAATGTGTGGTAAGTTTGATGAACTGGGGTATAACTAAGTTGTGAATGGAGTATTGAGGATGATATGAATAAATAGAATTACTAAGCAATGGATCATTATAGAAAGTGAAGTTGATGGTGGAGACAAAGGTTTTCCGAATCTTCTAGATATGCTAGACTTTGAAATTTTTGACATCAAGCTAAATACGCACTATGTGCCTTTTAAAAATGAATTTTTACTCTCAACACATGGTGACCATTGTGTATGTGCAGACTTCGGGACACTGACACATCGTTACTGTTGGGTAAAATCTAATTACGCTCAACACGCAAGTATACGTGGTCAACAAGTAATATAATAGTAAGTAGAGTATCGCTCCCACAGAGAATTAGTATGAATTTAACCCTCACAATTATCAGCTTCCTATTAATCTAAAATTTATTAAACTATCCAATTTAAGAATTATAATTATAAAAACTAAATAGATTAAATACTAAAATTACCAAATAATCAACAAACCCTAAAAACTGGAATTTTCAAACAAGTATTGGAGAATTAGGCTGACAACTTCACTTTAAGCTTCAATCTGATTATTACTCCTCATTCCAGTTTAATTCACTATTCCTGTTTATTAATCAAGAACATGAAGGTAGAACTAGCCATCTCTTGATGCAATAATACCATATTAACTTAAATTCACAAATTAGATAGAATTAAGTTAAACACCTTAATTAACTAACTCACTATATCTTTGTATGAATTACAATCAAAGAATGTTTAAGTTCAAGTTCTCTATTCGATTACATGCGATGTTAAGCATATCTCTACCCTAACATTCATCAAGATTCCATTCATTAACAGAATTCAAGAACACATGCTATATTAACTAAGTCTAGACTCGTACTTCCTCTCTCGAATCCATACAAGTCCACAAAGAATTAGTGATCAAGCAATTCATAAATTCAAGCACACATTAATATAGATAAACTGAGGAATAACTTATTAAACTGAAAATCAAAGTTACATAACCATCGTTCCACTTAAAGATCCGTTATAAGCCTAAAAATTAATTTAGTTCATCATCAATGAATTAAAAACTGAATTAATTAAAGAAAACATCATCCCAATTACAAATATAAAACTAAAGAAGAAGAATAAATCCAGAACCACCCTTCTCTATAGCCCAATCTACAATTGTTGTGAAAATTCTTCAAAATCTTCACTCCAATGCTCTTGCTCCAAAATCTAGCTTCTAAAGAGTTAATTACTTGTGTATCGTCTCTCAATCTTGTTATTTGTTGTTAATTATACGCTTAGACACGTATTTAGACTCTAATTCCTCGCCAATATGAGTTCCATGCCATCCCAAACACTTGTTTTCACGTTGCTGTAGCATTTGAAACCAATCAGAACACTTTTTTCTCTCCGTACTTCTTGGGTTGGGGTTTTATCTGTAACTAGCTTGACCCGTGAGCATATGGGTATCAATTGAATTCAATACCCCCTGTGACGACCCCAAATCCAGGTACTTGAAACCCGAACTCGGTTCTCCACGATACCATTTATTTAAGTTGAATAATACTAAATAATAATACATTCGAACTTAATTTACATACATCAAAGTTTACGTCCCCAGGTACATGACCTTCAAATACATTCCTTACAATACTTGAATAGATACCAATACAACTATAACCATTAACTCATAATACACACTTATTCAATCAGCTTTCCTTTTCCTTTGCCCGTGTCTGAGCCTTCAGGTTGCTCATACATAACTGAAAACATTTAATTTAATCAAGGATGAGCATTTAAGTGCCCAGCAAGTAATAGCAATTATATATAAGCTGAAAGAATATAAGTATTCTCTTTACATAACACTTCTACAACGAATTGAAAGTTGTGAAGTAATCTGTACTGATAAAAAATTCACATAACGACTCTCTTTCAAATTCTTTAAATTTGGCTCGCTCTACTACCCTTGAATAGGGTTTAAGAAACATACTATGAACATTCTTTTCATTTTCAAAAGGTTTAGCGGAATTCTATCCTCAAACCGTCATAACTTACGGACGCGGAGGGTGATCGGCCAGATTGTACCTCATATTGATCAATACTACATAACTCTGAACGAAATTCATCGTTTTATTCTGTCCGCCTCGGGCTCAAAAATCTTCCCATATAGGGATGTTCATACATGCCTGGTTCCAAACCCGAAGGTTTTTAATCTTGCTCAACAATAATATGTAATTCAACATATATATATATATATATATACGGGTAATTGACAAAGGTGTATCAACATGTGAATAAATGCCATGATTATCCAAGTGGGGACACTTGTATAACCATTTAGAAATCAACTTAACAGAATATATATCTGAGCTAACATGTTGATAATCAAAGCGTACATAATCTGTACAGGAATAGAAAAGAATTCTGAAACTTCTTACTCATGTCCATTGCATAAAAGAAATGCAAAGGTAAGATACTTGCCTGATTCGCTGATTACAAATTTCAACTTAGGTTTTATCTCTTTATCATAACCTATCAATAATCAGATCATTCATTCGATTAGAACAATATATCTTAACACATAGTACTGTCTATTACAGTCAGCACATAGTCTAATCACATAATCATAGTGATCATACTTTTAGTTCCTATTCTATACTTGAAATATTTTTATACATTTTTCAAATATCTCATCCATGCTCTTCTGAAGAGTCTTTTCTTTCTTTTATAAGGTTCGACATTTGTTTGCGTCACAAGCGACTTTTTTATTGGTAAATCTTTTGAGTCTAAGACTCTTATTCTATACCTCAACATCTATAAATATCGGACATCTTATTTTTAATCATTTTCGCAATTTCCGAAATTGAAAAATTTAAAATAATTCAAATCATTACTAAAGGGCCTATAGTGATATAAGCATTGTTACTATAGGTGTTCTTCTTCAAATTCGAACTTCATAATCGGTTCTCCATCACTACTAGTTTGGCCATTATAACTTTCAAATATCGGAATCATAATTAAATGATTTAAACATTAAACAATTCCATTATCATTAATAGTTTAATTAATACTAAACTATTAATGAAACCATCGCTAAAATATAAAAGTTATTTATAATAACTCAAACTATTTTTAAAACATTTATATTACCTAAATAATTACCATTAATATTTAAATATTAATGTACTATTTATCAAAATATTAAAAGTCATTAATTATAACTTAAAATATTTTTAAATCCTTAATATCCTCTTTAAATGGTTTTAAATAAGTAAAACCATTTTTAAACTATTTATTTAATATTAATCATTAAATAAACTAAATATCATTAATATTATCTTAATATCGTTAATATTTAATTATTAATGAAATTATCATTTAAATATTAAAAGTTATATTTTATAACTTAATATATTTTTAAATACCTTATTTTCATTTAAAATGATTTTTATAATATTAAAATCATTTTTAAACTAAATTATTTAATATAATCATTAAATAACTTTAATATCATTAAAATTATTAATTAATGAAATTCATCACAAAATATTAAAAGTCATCACAAATAACTCATTTACATAATCAATTCCAAGCCAAAATAAACATAGTAAACTAACTAGTTAATTAACAACACTAACTAAACTTCAAAAATTCAAACTTTAACTAACAATTAAAAATAATAATATTACAAAAATTAAATAAAAACATACCCAAAATACGAATTCCACGATTTGAACGCACTTCCACGCCAAAATTTAACTAAGGAGATCTTTATAAAAGTTCTCCTACAACAAAGCCTTTCTCAAAATTGGAGGCCTTATTGTTGGTGAATAAAACAAAGGCCAAGCCCTTCATTTATAGGTTTAGAAAATGGTGAAGTTCTCAATTTAATACGATGTGGGACTTGGTTTATACTAATTTTTCAATAGCTCACTTTGCGATTTTCTAACGCATTGCTCATAACTCCGATTAATCTGATTTTTGGATATGTTATACATGGTATGTAAGACTATTTTTAAAAAATACGAATTACCCTATTCGATTTCATTAGGTAGCCCAAACAGTGCGTCAAAAGTGGACGTTCATAACAGTTTTCAATCTCGTTTCAGCTTTACCCTCTTCCGCTAAAATAGTCATAACTCTTTCATTTTAAAACATTTTTGAGCGATTCTTGAGCCCTTGAAGATAACTTCTGGGGCTACAACTATTATTCTTTGACCATTTCCAAATTCGAACACATCAGCCCAGAAATTCCGTTCAAATGGACTGCACCGCACTTGTTGGGAAGTTATGACACTACTATTTTGAAATGTCATAACTCTCTCCTCCGATATCGGATTTAGTCCGTTTTGGAGTCTATGGAAAGCTTATTCAGTGTACTATAACATACCAAAAGTCCAGAAGATTTTGGAAATATTAACTGATCAAAGCAGTGTCCCGAATAGCACATCCTGCTGTCACGACTTTAAGTTTTGAGAAATTTGACACATTTCCTTCCAATCACAGTAATTCCCTCATCCGAGGTCGGAATGAGGTCATTCCAAAGCCTATGGCTTCCTAACTCAGTGCACTACAACATATCAAAAGCCCAAACCTTTTAAATCACAAAAAGTGGACGAGAATGCCCCCATTACAGACTGCCCAAAAATAGTTTATCATGATCGGTGAACCATGTTTGACCATCTATAACTTCTAATCTATACATGAAATGGACTTGATTCTTTTTACAGATTAAAGAGCACATATCAGGCTACACATAACAACTTTTGAAGAACAAAACTCATGATCGAGCAAAGAGTTATGGCCTCTGACATTTGGTGAAAAAAATAACAGAATTCAATTTTTCCAACTTGCTTAAATCTTCAAATTCGTGCACTTTGATGTTATGGGTCTTTGATTTATCAACCCATATCATCAATTAACATTCTATTACACAACTTTAAACAATCAATTGCATCAAATAACATCGAATCAAAGGATTTCTAGGTTTAGTGTTCTTATACCCTTTTGCCAAAAAATTCTTGATTCTTGCTTCTGATTTGTTATGGGTGATGGTTGGGCTTTGTTTAGGAGTGTATGGGCAATCTTGTACAAGACAATTAAATGTAATATTTAATCACTAGATTTAATTCTTATAATTTACCAATTAACTTCTATCCTTTGGTAAATTAAAACACTTATACAATAACATCGAAATTAAACCATTAATTAAAATTAGGGTTTCTCAACGTCATCAATTAGGGTTTCTAATTGACCATTAGTGGTTCTTTAATTATACATGTATGTTACTAACATACGTTCACAGTTTCTAATTTCAGCTGGTTAGGGTTATAATAATTAGGGTTTGTCCTAATTATCCGATACAATGATAATTAGGGTTTCTTCTAATTACCGATATTCTTATTCATAGTAACTTCATATACAGTCACTACTCAAAATATCCCATAAGCGAAGTTTAATAATTATGGTTTCACAAAGACGGTAATATGCTATGACCTAATTGGCCAAGTATTTACTCGATATTATCAATCACATACCAATTACATAATTATGGTAATGTAAAATTATTATATAAATAATATAATATTATTATTCTCATCTCTTGATCACAATCCCAATCCAGGGTTTGGATCTCATGTCTGACTTATTCTTCATACACAACATCAATAATCAAGTTAAAATAATTAACTTAAATATTCTGAACAATTCATATAATAAAATATTTATTATATAAATCTAATTATCACTTCATATATTATTTCCAATCATGTTTTCATGGAAAATAATTAATAAAAACATTTCGGCTTAAAAAAATTTATTACCATATAATTTGTGGTAATTAATAATTCTAAAATTATTTCTAATTTTTCAAGTAATAAATATATTTGCATTTATCGTTCACTTTACTTGACACTTAGTCTCGTCATTAAATAAAAAAAAAATTTATACGTAAATTTTTTATTTATTTTATATAGAAAATATCGAGTTATTACATTCACCTCCTTATAAGGATTAGTCCCCAGGAATCAAGCTTTAAAAACTCATATGCTTGAGAAAGGTACATAGCATATAATCATTGTCGTAGATCTCGATCATACTTGATCGGCGATCTTTAATTATTCATCATAACACTTGTCTATCCGATTAAGCGAAATATAAGATATATAAGTTATTCAAATAAGACGGAGTTCATTTCCAAATTTGCCACCATATCCCGGACCGTCATGTTGTAAACCCTCGGAGTTTCTTTTCGTTGGAGTTCTTGGTTGAGTTTAGTCACGAAATTGCTAACGTCCCCACCGCTTCTCCTCGTGGTTACGTTCCCGCCTCCATTCCCTCTCGTGGATGGTTCCTCACCCTTATGCTCAATCGATCCACATATGAAGCATCCAACGATCATCCTTGAGTTAGGGGCGGTTGGGAGAGATATGACCCTCTTGCCGCACTTGTAGCATACAAACTTTCCCTTCAGACACTCGCCAGAGTGAATATTCCATGATTCTTGCAACCGCACTACCTGCTTCTTTATACCTTCCTTCTTTACTTGCATTTTCTCAGAAAAATTCCTCATTCTTTTCTCACCCCTATTCCCACTACTACTTTCTATCTTTACTGTTCCTCCTGACTTGCTTTTGTTCTTCTTCTCCTTATGGTAGAGGCTCATGGCCTCACTTCCCCTCAAAGAATGATAGCCTTTCTCCATGAGTCTTTGCAAAAGTATTGATTTGCAGTACTGACACCTTATTGTAGAGCCAGGGTTTTAAGCCCAGCTCAAATCTCCTTGCCTTCCTAGCCTCTATATCCACTTGATGTGGAGCAAACCTAGCCAACTCATTAAATTTTGCGGCATACTCCGCAACAGTCATGTTATCCTGCTTTAACTCCAGGAATCTCACCTCCATTCTAGACTGCATACTAACAGAGAGATAGTTTTCGAAAAATAAATCCTTAAACCTATCCCAAGTAATTTCTTCTTCTCCTGCCCGAGTCTTATTTGCCTCCCACCAAAAGTTAGCTTCCCCTTTCATCATATAAGTGGCAAAAGCGGTCTTTTGCCCCTCATCTACTTTAGCGATTACGAACGCCTTCTCTATCTCGTTCACCCAAGTCGGGCTTCTATAGGTGTTGATCCTCCAATTACGGTGGTCCTACGGCTTTGAAGTCTTTGAATTTTGCTAAGCGATTGTTGGTTTGGTTTCCCACAACAGTGTTCCTCGCATGCATGCTTTGAGCTACCATGTTTGCAAAGTTTTTGCATCGATTCTCGTCATCGTTCCCAAAGATTAGTAGATTCTTCTATCCTTTGGTTTCGAGTTTGGCGTCTTGGCGGCATTATCACGGTTAAATAAAACCATAAATTATACCCTTACATTTTAAACCTTATTGCATAAGATTAATGTATTAAACTTCGTTTCATTTCTCAAACTTAGATTCATATTCATTTATCGAATATTTACACAAGACATCCTCGCTTTTAATCAACGACTATCCCTTTGTGACTACGAAAGTCGATTTAAAATCTTAACCTTGACATAAAAGTTAAAAATAGTTCATTACTTATCACACATATTACATACATAACCCATACTACTTATTTACCAAGCCTTTTCTTGGACATTCATTCGCTCGATGTCCTTCCATCCCACAATTAAAGCATCCACCTTTCTTATAGTGGGAACGAGGAGAGGTGTGTCCTTCACGGATGTGTCGATTGAGGCTCCATCTGGTCAATTTGGATTTTGAGCTTATCTTGCTCTTCCATTGTTTCCATTAACGCCGACGCATCAACTTTTCTATCTCCCACAACCTTTCCAATGAAGAAACCTTTGTTCTCCAAATCCTGCACCTCCGTTGATGCTTGGCGACTTCAACTTTAGTGTCTGAATCACTATCTGTCAAATCCAACATTTTTGGATCTGATGCTACGTTTTTCCACGATAGCCACCTCGTCCGATTTGGGTTCCTAGTGAGCTTCTATTTCATCTGTTGGCCTCGATATTAGCTCGGGGTGTGAATATGATCCTTCTTATTCCACATATCTTTCTCACCAGACATCTACATACATAAGTTACCCTGATTAACATATAGTATATATACACAGCAATCAAGAGTTCTATATACGTTGTCTCTTATTTTGATTGACGATAAATTTATTCAATTCTCATCAATGCCTATCTCTCTGAAAGGCGCTCCATCCACTCGCATCGAATCGCATGAAGGTGATGACTAAAGCTTTGGTCCAAGGTATATCTCACGGTGTCTTTGGCTTCTATTTCAACCTTCAAGCTGTCTTATCCGAATATCTCCCTCTCGCTTCCAACCTCCTCATGCTCTCATTTAACCTATCATCGTGCTTCTGACATTCACACATATCATCACATGCTACCCAATACACCTCTCACAAGAGTAAAAGTTTTCAAATGTCTTTGAGGGGTCATATAGACCATGAACACATAGTTTTAGCAGTATTCATACTGCATAAAACAAAACATTACTCCGGTATGTTTACAATCACAAAGAAGGTAAACTACCATTAATAGTACTTTAGGTGATTAGCCTATTGTACCCCTCGTCATGCATAACGTATTAATCATACCTAGCGAATATTTACACCATTAGATTGGATCATTTATCCAAACAACATTGTTCACCTCGGTCTTATCATAGTATTCGCACCAAACAATTTGGTTAGGGAAATTTCTTTCAATGAACACTTAGAGTTTTCATAAACATTAGTCTAGGCCGATTCAAATAGCATAGACTCATATCAATAATTCAATTCAATCGAATTATTTAGATGTAGCCAAACCAGATTGCAAATTAAACTTTTGAAAACATTTTCGAGAATAGCGTCATGATGCTTGCGTCTTGTATTAACAATCCGTTGAGGATCTTGAGTCATTGTATGACTTTGTCATAACACATCATACAATAGTGGAACAATGACTTGAGGTCAAATTCACACTAAGTATTCTGTATTTACAAATCCATCATATTTTATCATCTCTCGCTTCAAGGTTACATGGTACATGAGTGATAATTAAAAACAAATTTTGATATTTCAAATCATTTATGTCTAGCCAAAATAAGTAGCATAGACCCAGTACTTTAAACCATTTCAAAAATGATTACAGTCTACATTTTTGTTTTCAAAAGCACATAGTGCGTATTTAGCTTGATGTCAAAAATTTTGAAGTTTAGCATAGCTAGGAGTTTAGGAAAACCTAACACCTTCACTAAAAATCATTTACTTAACAATCTATCATTCACCGTAATCCATAACACTCCATTCACACAAAACTATACCCGATTCAATCAAACCACACTTATGAGTTCATAAATTGCCATAATCATATGAGTTTAAGAACTTATCCTAGTCGAGACCTTTTGGCGTCCATTCATTTGAGGGGTTCATAAACATTTCATATAATTATGAGTCAAGAATGTCTCATAGGTATGAGTTTTAAGAACTCGAACTTAATCTTATATTCTCTATCTATGACTTATCTACTGTTATACACACGAGAATGGAGTCATCCTCTTAATGTGCATATAACAAAATAGCGTGACACGTACATTTCAATGATTATCGATTGCGAAACTAAGTGGTTTTTACACCAAGTACAATTCAGCTCCCATACGAAGAATCATACAACTCATTTGCCAGGCATGAGTCCTCAATTGAATCCCCATCTAACACTAACCCCATTCTCCATACGAATTTAATTCGTATTTATAATTCTCTTCTGGATCTGTACCAATTGATAGTACAATTCATACACAGCAATCTTGTTGTAAACTTTCCAATCATTAGATTGATTCATTCTGGCTGTCATAGCCTTATCAGATCACGGGGTGATCTCATCGTATATATTACGATTTAGTTCTATATCTTGATCGTTTTATTTTACGATCTCTCATAATCGCACTTTAGGTCTTTTAGACTCAATCTATTCCCCACTTCTTGTTTAACTTTATAATCGAGTTAGGGAACTACGTGTCTTTACACTCGTAGAGATTCATCTTTGAATCTTATCGACCAACTAACTCTATATGAGTTAATACTTATCCTAATCATTGCGGTTATTAGTCTCAGGTATTCCTACCTAAGCTTCATAACCAACTTGGCTTTGATACCAACCTGTGACGACCCCAAATCCAGGTACTTGAAACCCGAACTCGGTTCTCCACGATACCATTTATTTAAGTTGAATAATACTAAATAATAATACATTCGAACTTAATTTACATACATCAAAGTTTACGTCCCCAGGTACGTGACCTTCAAATCCATTCCTTACAATACTTGAATAGATACCAATACAACTATAACCATTAACTCATAATACACACTTATTCAATCAGCTTTCCTTTTCCTTTGCTCGTGTCTGAGCCTTCAGGTTGCTCATACATAACTGAAAACATTTAATTTAAGCAAGGATGAGCATTTAAGTGCCCAGCAAGTAATAGCAATTATATATAAGATTAAAGAATATAAGTATTCTCTTTACATAACACTTCTACAACGAATTGAAAGTTGTGAAGTAATCTGTACTGATAAAAAATTCACATAACGACTCTCTTTCAAATTCTTTAAATTTGGCTCTGGCTCTACCCTTGAATAGGGTTTAAGAAACATACTATGAACATTCTTTTCATTTTCGAAAAGGTTTAGCGGAATTCTATCCTCAAACGAAATTATAACTTACTAGGCACGGAGGGTGATCAGCCCCGTTGTACCCTGTATTGATCAATACTACATAACTCTGAACGAAATTCATCGTTTTATTCTGTCCGCCTCGGGCTCAAAAATCTTCCCATATAGGGATGTTCATACATGCCTGGTTCCAAACCCGAAGGTTTTTAATCTTGCTCAACAATAATATGTAATTCAACATATATATATATATACGGGTAATTGACAAAGGTGTATCAACATGTGAATAACTGCCATGATTATCCAAGTGGGGACACTTGTATAACCATTTAGAAATCAACTTAACAGAATATATATCTGAGCTAACATGTTGATAATCAAAGCGTACATAATCATGACGGGAATAGAAAAGAATTCGAAACTTCTTACTCAGTGTCCATTGTATAAAAGAAATGCAAAGGTAAGATACTTTTCGATTCATTGATTACAAATTTCAACTTAGGTTTTATCTCTTTATCACAACCTATCAATAATCGGATCATTCATTCGATTAGAACAATATATCTTAACACATAGTCTTTGTCTATTACGATCAAGACATAGTCTAATCACATAATCATAGTGATCATACTTTTAGTTCTATTCTATACTTGAAATATTTTTATACATTTTTCAAATATCTCATCCATGCTCTTACGAGTAGTCTTTTTCTTTCTTTTATAAGATTCGACATTTGTCGATGCATTTGAAACTGACTTTATCGGGTAAATCTTGAGTCTAAGACTCTTATTCTATACCTCAACATACGTAAATATCGGACATCTTATTTTTAATCATTTTCGTGATTTTAAATTGAAAATTTTAAAATAATTCAAATCATCACTAAAGGGCCTATAGTGATATAATCATTACTATAGGTGTTCTTCTTCAAATTCGAGAACTTCATAATCGGTTCTCCAATTAAATTAGTTTGGTAGATTATAACTTTCAAATATCAGAATCATAATTAAATGATTTAAACATTAAACAATTCTATTATCATTAATAGTTTAATTAATACTAAACTATTAATGAAACCATTGCCAAAATATAAAAGTTATTTATAATAACTCAAACTATTTTTAAAACATTTATATTACCCAAATAATTACCATTAGTATTTAAATATTAATGTACTATTTATCAAAATATTAAAAGTCATTAATTATAACTTAAAATATTTTTAAATCCTTAATATCCTCTTTAAATGGTTTTTAAATAAGTAAAACCATTTTTAAACTATTTATTTAATATTAATCATTAAATAAACTAAATATCATTAATATTATCTTAATATCATTAATATTTAATTATTAATGAAATTATCATTTAAATATTAAAAGTTATATTTTATAACTTAAAATATTTTTAAATACCTTATTTTCATTTAAAATGATTTTTATAATATTAAAATCATTTTTAAACTAAATTATTTAATATAATCATTAAATAACTTTAATATCATTAATAATTATTAATTAATGAAATTCATCACAAAATATTAAAAGTCATCACAAATAACTCATTTACATAATCAATTCCAAGCCAAAATAAACATAGTAAACTAACTAGTTTATTAACAACACTAACTAAACTTCAAAAATTCAAACTTTAACTAACAATTAAAAATAATAACATTACAAAATTAAATAAGAAATATACCGAAATACGAATTCCACAGCAGTGAATCATGACTTCCACGCTTAAAATTTAACTAAGGAGATCTTTATAAAAGTTCTCCCACAACAAAACCTTTCTCAAAAATTGGAGGCCTTATTGTTGGTGAATGAAACAAAAGGCCAAGCCCTTCTATTTATAGGTTTAGAAAATGGTGAAGTTCTCAATTTAGTCGATGTGGGACTTGGTTTATACTAATTTTTCAATAGCTCACTTTGCGATTTTCTAACGCATTGCTCATAACTCCGATTAATCTGATTTTTGGATATGTTATACATGGTATGTAAGACTATTTTTAAAAAATACGAATTACCCTATTCGAGTTCATTAGGTAGCCCAAACAGTGCGTCAAAAGTGGACGTTCATAACAGTTTTTAATCTCGTTTCAGCTTTACCCTCTTCCGCTAAAATAGTCATAACTCTTTCATTTTAAAACATTTTTGAGCGATTCTTGAGCCCACGCGAAGATAACTTCTGGGGCTACAACTATTATTCTTTGACCATTTCCAAATTCCGAACACATCAGCCCAGAAATTCCGTTCAAATGGACTGCACCGCACTTGTTGGGAAGTTATGACACTACTATTTTGAAATGTCATAACTCTCTCCTCCGATATCGGATTTAGTCCGTTTTGGAGTCTATGGAAAGCTTATTCAGTGTACTATAACATACCAAAAGTCCAGAAGATTTTGGAAATATTAACTGATCAAAACAGTGTCCCGAATAGCACATCCTGCTGCTGACTTTAAGTTTTGAGAAATTTGACACATTTCCTTCCAATCACCGTAATTCCCTCATCCGAGGTCGGAATGAGGTCATTCCAAAGCCTATGGCTTCCTAACTCAGTGCACTACAACATATCAAAAGCCCAAACCTTTTAAATCACAAAAGTGGACGAGAATGCCCCCATTCTGGAATTTGCCTTAAAAATAGTTTATCATGATCGGTGAACCATGTTTGACCATCTATAACTTCTAATCTATACATGAAATGGACTTGATTCTTTTTACAGATTAAAGAGCACATATCAGGCTACACATAACAACTTTTGAAGAACAAAACTCATGATCGAGCAAAGAGTTATGGCCTCTGACATTTGGTGAAAAAAAATAACAGAATTCAATTTTTCCAACTTGCTTAAATCTTCAAATTCGTGCACTTTGATGTTATGGGTCTTTGATTTATCAACCCATATCATCAATTAACATTCTATTACACAACTTTAAACAATCAATTGCATCAAATAACATCGAATCAAAGGATTTCTAGGTTTAGTGTTCTTATACCCTTTTTGCCAAAAATTCTTGATTCTTGCTTCTGATTTGTTATGGGTGATGGTTGGGCTTTGTTTAGGAGTGTATGGGCAATCTTGTACAAGACAATTAAATGTAATATTTAATCACTAGATTTAATTCTTATAATTTACCAATTAACTTCTATCCTTTGGTAAATTAAAACACTTATACAATAACATCGAAATTAAACCCGGTAATTAAAATTAGGGTTTCTCAACGTCATCAATTAGGGTTTCTAATTGACCATTAGTGGTTCTTTAATTATCTGTGTATGTTACTAACACAGTCGTTACAGTTTCTAATTTCAACTGGTTAGGGTTATAATAATTAGGGTTTGTCCTAATTATCGATGTACAACAGTAATTAGGGTTTCTTCTAATTACCGATATTCTTATTCATAGTAACTTCATATACACAGTCACTACTCAAAAATATCCCATAACTGAGTTTAATAATTATGGTTTCACAGCACGGTAATATGCTATGACCTAATTGACCGTCATTGCTCAATATTATCTGTCCGCACATACCCAGTACATAATTATGGTACTGTAACATTATTATAAAAATAATATAATATTATTATTCTCATCTCTTGATCACAATCCCAATCCAGGGTTTGGATCTCATGTCTGACTTATTCTTCATACACAACATCAATAATCAAGTTCAAATAATTAACTTAAATATTCTGAACAATTCATATAATAAAATATTTATTATATAAATCTAATTATCACTTCATATATTATTTCCAATCATGTTTTCATGGAAAATAATTAATAAAAACATTTCTACTATGTAAATTTATTACCATATAATTTGTGGTAATTAATAATTCTAAAATTATTTCTAATTTTTCAAGTAATAAATGTATTTGCATTTATCGTTCACTTTACTTGACACTTAGTCTCGTCATTAAATAAAAAAAAAATTTATACGCAAAATTTCTTATTTATTTTATATAGAAAATATCGGGTTATTACACCCCCCGCCCTGGCGGGGGTTTTATATATGAAATAGCCAACCTCGACTGCCATATATTCTGTCAGTTGTCCACTTTCAGCTCCAAACTTGCCAAATTTTTGCCAAAACTCCACCCTTTTTGTCCAATAGCCACTCCACCAATCCTAAACACAAAATAACACTACAAAAATAAAAACAAACAATAAAAACAAAGATTTCACACAGCTTAAGCTTGAATTAGAAGCCGATAAGTAGGTATAAAACCCACTTATCAAAATTGTTACGCCCCCAAAATTAGGTATACATCACCCATCTTGAGTCGCCAAATACATGGTACAAAATACAAATACAAACTTAATTATACAACTGTCGTGTAACATACGACAATACATAAACTGAGAGTTCTAATATGAATATTGTCATCTAGACAATATCCATACTCAAGGAGTCCTCATTACATTTATTGTTACACTATTTAACAGAATAGTGAGGACTACTAATGCTATCTTTTGGACCATCACTCCTTTCCCCGACTCGTCCCAGCTATATTCTCATTTCCTGAAGAGAACAGTGAAAGAAAGGGTGAGCTCAACTAGCCCAGTAAGAAATATTATGACTAAGATAATGCAGAATAAATTATCAATAGTCTTCAACAATGTTAAACTGATAAAATACAATAGACATCAAGTTTAACTGCAGCGGAATAAGCAATCCATTAGGAGAGTCAAGTAGAGAATAAAACCTACTATCTTCTATGATTTAAAAATGTTTTTATCAACTTTTATCGCTGAGACTTAGCTTAATAAATAAACCACATCTTCTAATCATCCCTATACTACGAGCCAAGGATATTCATTAAATCATCCATGGTCATGACTATACCGAATAATCCTTGGTCATAATCATACCAAAAACTGTCCATCAATGCATTACAGGCCACTGAGGACTTTTACCACATCACTTATAACATCAGAGTTCATGATTATACCGAATGATCCCTGGTCATAATCATACTAAGTCCATCTATGCACGTAAGCCAAAGATGACTTTTAACATAATATAAACATGAGGATGATGACAATGTTATAGGAATTCAATAAAACAACTTCAAGAATTAATTTATCCAGAAAATAATAATATCCAAATTGTCAACATGATACTTCTTTGTAAAGTAAAAGTCAAGAATTCTCAGAAGAATATTTCCATGAAAAGATACTGGATGAAGCGCAAATATCAAGGATATTCCACTAATTTCATGGAGTATCGAAGTCAAAACTTGAACCAACTGAGTATAATAAAGAATATATGAAACTGCAAATGGATTTTTACCCGCCATGCGGTAATCCACGATATCTGCATCATTTCCACATTTTAATAAGGAATGAATACAAAAGATCATTCACCATGCATGTGGCAATCCACATAGGCAAAAGTTATTCTAATGTAATAATAAAGAATGGAATAATGTATGATTCACTATATGCATGCGATAGAGACCAAGACATACAAAGTTATTCCTAATGTAATAATAAATGCGAAATAATAAATATGGAACCGTGTCGTGAAATTACACAAGCATGGATATTCCCGTAATAATAAAGAAACGTAATAATAAAAGAATTTCACCAAGTATGCGGTATCAGATAAACAAAGTTATTCCAACATAATAATAAAGAATGGAATAATGAGAAGAAGATCACCAAGTATTGGGTAAACCGCACATATGTGTCATTCCACCAAGTATAGGGTAAATAGCAGCATACAAAAGTTATTCCAACGTAATAATAAAGAATGGAATAACATAAGGATTTCACCAAGTATAGGGTATGTCACAGATATCTGAGTTATTCCAAACAGTAATAAATAAGAATGGAATAAATATAAGGATTTCACCAAGTATAGGGTATGCCGCGTTTACAGGTTATGTATAGGGTATGCCACTTTTACAGGTTATTCCAACAAAATAATAAAGAATGGAATAATAGAAGTTCTCTTCATGAATAAGAATTAATAACACCCTTTACCGTAAAAGAAACTGGATATAGAAGTAGTGAAGTAGCAGAATACTCTTCTTCTTTCTCTCTATAATTTCTCTCTCTAGAGTTTTAGTGAATTTGTAAGAAATAATGAAGGAATGAGCTTCTATTTATTGAAGAATGGATTGAATAGTAACTAATTCATGAACGATCCAGATCGATTTACTTTTAAACGAACGATCCAGATCGATTTACTATTAAAATTTAAAGCAACGGTCCATACCGATTTACTATTAAAACTTTAAACCAGCGATCCATATTGATTCACTATTATAACTTTCCACCAGCGGTCCATAATGATTCACTAATATAACTTCAACCAACGGTCTGAAAAATTAGCACATCTCTTCATGGAATAATATTGTACCCAAATACTCGAATGCACAATAATAGAGTGAATAGTAACCAGATGAATAGTAACTCATAAATAGTAACTCATGAATAGTAACTCGTGAATAATAACTCATAAATAGTAACTCGTGAATAGTAACTCGTGAATAGTAACTCATGAATAGTAACTCCAACACGAAAAGTGTCCCGAATACCCGATTGAACAATATAACCTCCAGACATCAATTATCATAAATAATCCCAACACAATGAAACTATCAAATTCATCTTTAATCAACACGAACTTAATCATCATTAATATTATAACTCACAATATTTAACAACCAGGTTGTTCCCAGGAAAGAAGGGGGTTTTCGATAAGGATTTCTCCCTATTGGCGCGCAATTAGATTATCTAACCTCTCCTTGACAGAACTTCTAGACATTGTAAATATTGCAATTTAATAATATGAATAACTTTGTCGTCTCAATTATTGATTTAATAAAATAACATATTATACATATGATACTGTGACAATAATTGAATCAATAATATGAGAGATATGATGCAGCAATTACTGTAGCAATAATTGAGTATAACTGAGTGATTTCTTACGTAAGCATCAATAACCAATACCGTGTGCTACTATGCAACCACACGTATTACTCTTTTACTATCGGGTAGTTCAACAGTTTTAATGGTAACACTTCCGCCGTTATTTTCATAAAAATATTTTTGTCGTTTTCTAAATACGACAATTCTTCCGTTGTGGGTCCACCAATGATTGTCTTAGATTTATGCGAATATTCCCCGATAAAAAGAATATTTCCCGACCAATCGAATATTTATAACAACTTGCATACTTTGCAAAATTTTCAAATACTACCCACAACTATAACATAATATCAAATTTATTTCATAATATTCAAAAATGATATTCATAGAAAAATTATCTTTATTCATAAAAGTTGGGGTCTTACAAAAATCCCCCAAACTTAAATCGTGCTAGTCCTCGAGCACAAAACAAAACAAACATGCTATTCAATGCAATGCAATTATATGTAGTGCATCTAATCTATATGCCTACGAATCCAGCAGTATCATAGAATCAAACTTATTCCTCCGGCCTCAGAGAAATCAAGCAAACACGACAACACTTCATATTCAAACCAATCAATAATTCCTTATCAATCCTCGAATCTTAAGCCGTTATTATTGGTATAATGTGTGTGTGTGTAACATCCATGCTAACTGATGCAAATTCAAATTTAATACATAACAAGTCTCTTAGAAGGCATCATACGACTTAAACTTAATAAATTAAAAAATAGACGAGATCCAACTAAAATCAAACAATTACCAATATTAAGGGTCCAAATAAGGTACTTATGCTTTCTTTTTATTTTATTCAATCACATGGGCTTTTTGCTCTTAATTCTCATTTTTTTTCCAATAGATATTTCTCATGACTGTGCAATGTCTCATTCCATTAGGCTAACAGTGCTACCCCTTAGCGAGCTTTCAACCAACGACTCCCAGACCATAAAAGACCTTAGGGCGCTAGGTGTAAAGACAATCCCCTCGGGCGTACTTGCTTAAGTAACAAAGGCCACGAAACAAGACTAGCCACAATATTTATTTCTTTTTTTATGAAGCTTATGTACCCCAAATTTTTCCTCAAACTTAGGTTCTTGCCTAATTCTTCATTTTCACTGCCTATCCTTGTCATTCTTTCATTTAAACTAGCAGTATCCTTTAGAAATTCCTCATGTATCAATTTGAACTAATCAGTCCACATACGTGTCATTAACGTGCTAACCTTTTTATACCAGTTTCAAACAAGCACAAGATCCAATTCATAACAAAAGATTATATCAAAGTTCTAATATTCAGTACTGTACTTGTCTACTTAATCGCAATCTCATCATTGGCCAAAATAAAATGAACTACATCAAACTACTGTACATATGCAATATAACACAATACTTAAATAATTTTTTTTATATGTGGTAAACATAACATGATTACAAACTAAATAAAAACTATTTACAATGCTATATTACTATGCAACTAAATGACTACATGAATGCAAACATTTAATAATCCTAAATCCAAACATGATATAACATAAGCAAACCTAGCTATTGAAATTAATAATGCAAACATGAAATGAAAACATGAAAATTAAACTAAATTCCCCAAACTTGAAAATTACAATGTCCTCATTGTATAGATAAAGCAATAAATATATGAGGACTTCCTTGTAATCGCTTAAGCTTGGGGTGGTGGTGGCTGTTGTTCGTTATCTGAATCACTAGGTGGAAACCTTGGCATTGGGGCTGGCTGCTGGTATGGGAATTGTGAATTGGGGTTGAAACTCTGAAGCGTCGCGTTCAATGAGGCAAAAGACATATTCATAGCTTCAAACATATGGTCCTACCTCGCTGTGAGTCTCCGCATTTCTCTTTGGGCCTCCTTGTTGTACTCATCCACTTCTCGTTGAAGGTTCTGAAATTGAGGGCTAGATATGTCTTCGGGCTGTGGTGTCGCCTCCTTTCCTTGCTCTCCCATTGTCGCATCCCCGTAAAACTCATCATCATCTGAGGTGTCCTCAGCGTCAGCCTCATCCTCTAAGGCTGATGGAAATATAAATCCTAATCCTCTAGGGTGCGACTCGCCCCCGGGCCACACTGAATACCGCACTATCATCCTCGTGTCTAATGTCTGAAGCAACATTTGGGTGGTTTCATCATTGGACCATCGTACTCCCGCCTATCTACACAACCCACAAATGAGTGATGGGTGTGGCAAGCCTCCTGAGAATGGTCCTCGCAGGCATCTTCGGATGGAAAAATTTATTATGGCCCCCCACATCGATGATAAAATCTTGGACAACGACATATAAAAGCAATGCCTTTTCCTTGGGCACATCAGATGTGTGTATGGATGGAAACAACTTGGCACACAGGAATGTGTACCATATCTTCCCATACCGGATGAGATCCTTACTGTGAAAGATAGTGCCCCCTTTTCGGCCCTTGATCTATGTGGTACCCGGCTTTGTTATTTCCTTCAAAATAGCCTCATTATCAGGATCATGGTCACGTAAGTAAGCGTACTGGCAATGTCTAGGAACTCGTAATTAGTAGTATGTGTTGATGGCATCGGCACTGAAAGGAACTAACCTGCCCTGCACAAATGCATTAAAGGGGGCGTTATCCTTTGCATTAGCATATAATTCATTTACCACATTTACAACTACGACTTTGGGCTCTTTTGTGAACTTATTCCAACCTTTTTGATATATTTGTTACATCATTTCACCGTCAACATGTTCAGGTGCCAACCCTCGCTCCAGTGTGAGTGCTTTTGTTACAAGGTAGTCATAACGGCCGGCAACAGCGACACTTATGATTTTTTGCCGGTCAAAGGTTTGTGTTGGTGGTGTAGACCCTGAACTCTCGCCACGTTGTCATTTTGATGCCGGTTTTGGTGCCATTGAATTGGAATTGGTGAACTTCAACAACAAATTCCCCCAAACTTCACTTAAGCAAATTGTCGAACACTTGGTGTGAAAGACGTTCAATCCCCCAAACTTAGTGATTTGGCTTCAACTATAGTGATAGGTGGTGAAAAATTGTAAATCACACTCCTTACTCTAAATATATCTCCAAGTTGACTGTTTATCTTTGTTGTTTATGCTGCAAAAATCTACTCAAGAAGAACCATAACTTATGAATTTGTGTGAATTTAAATGGGTAGAGTGTGGTGTGAAGTGATGGCTTTATAAAGGGGAGGTAGTGTAGATAGTTATGGGTTGAAATAGTGGATAAGTGGTTTAATTGAGTGGGGAGATGGAGATTTAATTGCCAAATCGTGGGTAGAGAGTGGAGAAAATAGAGTTTCAGTTTGAGTAGAAAGAAATTGAAGTGTAAGAGTGAGGGGTAACTGCCAATTTTTATCTCTTAAGATTGCATACCCCCGTCCCGGTGGGGGGTAATAGCCTTGAAGGGCTAGCCCCGGATGGCGTGTGAACTATTTTGAACATTCGAGACCCCCGCCCCGGTGGGGGGTATTGTGCTTTGAATGCCAACCCCGACTGGCTTATAGCCTGTTATTGAAATCAGGACCCCCGCCCCGGTGGGGGGTATTAGGCTTAAAGGGGCCCACCCCGACGGGCTAGTGGTCTACTAATGCACCTTATTTTGCTTATTCCTTCCATCCAACTCCAATACATGATCTTTTTAAGTACCTGAAATAACATTAAACATAAATATAAGTAGATATTGAGCAATTTTAAGTATGGATGGTAAGATTATCTAAAAATAAAATATACTTTAACTACTAGTTAATGAATTGACATGAATTTATTCTAGACTAAATATTATTCTAAACTAAAATCTAACTAGCATGGATAAAATTACTGAGAACGAAAGTAAAATTGGGTTGCCTCCCAACTAGCGCTTGATTTTAAGTCTTTTAGCCTGACTACTCCCTGTTTATGGGGCGTCGACAAGTGTGATGGCGATGATATTTGTGTTGGATTTTCCACCCAATAATGTTTCAAACGCTGATCGTTGACCTTGAACATTTTTAAAGGATTCCTACTATATAGTTCAACGGCGCCATGTGGGAAAACCCTTTTTATGGTAAATGGACCCGACCACCTTGATTTTAGTTTTCCTGGGAACAACTGCAATCTTAAGTTAAACAATAGTATTGATTGCCCCGGCTCGAATGTTCTCTGCATGATTTTCTGGTGGTGCCATTTCTTGAACTTTTCTTTGTATAACTTAAAGTTCTTGTAAGCTTGAAGTTAAAATTCATCGAGTTCATTTAACTGAAGTAGCCTTGTAGACACTTAAAATTTTCTGCACTCCTATTACTAACATTGCAGGAGGGTAGATTCATCTTTTGGAGAAAACCCTGAAAGACAGCTTACATCCATTCCGGATACCACCGGAAGTTCAGTTCCAACCCGGAACACAAACCGGGAACGTCATGTCAACCCAGAACACACACCGGGAATGTCATTTCCAATCTCGGAGATAACCCCGAGATATGCATATCAAAAGACCCAAGAACAACACAGGAGAGAGACGGTTCTATCTCTAGCGATAACCGCGATGCTCGGTTCCGATCCGGAGACAACACTGGGAGTAAGCAACCCCATCCTTGGTGATAGCCCCAAAGGATGCCATTGCGATTCCGTAATAACCCCGAAATGCTTGTTTTAAACATGTGCGATTAGCTTCAATCCGGATGATGGTGAGGCATACAAACAAGTAGCCCAATCTCGAGATGTAACCACGAAAGCAACGCTCGCTTTCCGCTTAAACCCGGCGATAACCCGGTGAGGAGTCACACAAATCATCCGTCTGTGTCAACAAGATGATATCGCGGCATACCAACAAGTAGTCCAATCTCAGCTGTAATTCTGAACAACGTCTACTTTTAACTCAAATCGGCGATAACCCCAGCAAGGAGTCAAGCATCATCTTGTTCCTTCAACAATGGCACGCCATCTCAACACTTCATACATACATCCAACAATGTCCCAAAAGAACCGAGGAATGACAATCCCAGTGACTATTACGATGTGGCGATACTTTGGATAGAATTTGAAGCTTGAAGACCATGGGCATAGACCCCTCTTCTTCTTGACTTGCACAACCTCTAATCCATGTCATTGCAGACTCTCGACACCGGTGATCCGAAGAAGGTCAGATATACCTCGTTCGGATGCTCGGATTGAAGTTCTGCAAGTTCGAGCGGACATTACAGTGCATTAGTGCATGTACTACTAGACGACGGGACCTGCATGGTTTCGGATCCACTACGACTAGTCTGCCGGGTACAATCACGATCGCCAGAGGTGTACCGAAGCGACCATCATCTATAAATATAGGTGAAATTGACCATTTGAAGGGAGAGAGAGAAGGAAAAAGCGAGGAAGCCACATCCATTTTACTCTACATACACATCTTTTGAGTGTTTCCTCTTCTTTAAACACTAGTTAGCTCACATATAGCTATCTTTTATCCAAGCATGAAAGTGAGTGTTTATCCATTTAAAGTCATAGAAGTCTACTTTGGCAGCCCACTGTAAGCCTTCTTACATTTTATAAAGCCTTCTTCTCATATAGCACACACTATTATACACATTGAGAGACATGTTGTGTGCGTTTGCCCGGACTTCAGTCCATGGTTTTCATTACATGTCGTATATATATACTATATATATATATATATATATATATATATATATTTCATATATATGTACTAACATTATCGAGTTATGCCTCGATTGAGCCTAGACTTCGGTCTGGAGCGTTTAATTGCTTTCATATATATATATATATATATACTTATATATATAAATGTGGTCAGACTCTGTCTGATGAGCCTGGATTTTATATCTGGTGCGTTTAATTGCTTTATATATATATATACTTATATATATATATATATATATATACTTATATATATAATTGTTGTCGGACATATCCGATGAGCCTGGATTTACATCCGGTGCGTTTACTGCTTTTATAAATATATTTGTACATATATATATATATATATATATATATATTTACATTCCTGTCAAGCCTGGAGTTTCCTCCGTAGCTTTTTACAGCTTTTTACATTTCGTCCTGCCTGGAGTTCACTTCGTGGCAGTTGATCGCTTTTTACAGCTTTATTTACAGTTTGTCCTGCCTGGATTTTACTTCATGGCAGTTGATAACATTTACTGCTTTATTTACATTTTGGATCCCCCATGGAGTTGCTTTGTGGTGGTTGATCATGCATATATATATATATATATTTACAACTTTTATATATATAACTGCTAGGAATCATGTGATCACAGGTTCAGTTTACTGAATCTAGATTCGGTTCCCATGATGGACATTTTTCAGCTGTAAGAAGCCTGTACATTATTTTACAGTGTCTGAATTTCCTTGGATGGCTGTCATGCCCATGAGGAGTTCGACATTGTTGTATATTATTTTCTCGAGAATGCTTCACATCTCGAAAATAAAAGCAAACAAGCCGGACATTTAACAATAAAATGGAAGTATGAAAAGGTCTCAATTCCTATTGAGCACAGGGTTTGAAAAACCTCTTTTACAAAATGTCATTGCTACATCTTAGTTAAAACTAAATTTTTCTATAAAATTCAAACCTTGTGTATATAGGTGCGAACGAGGCCTCGCACTACTTTCAAATAATTTCACATTGATCCACACACACACACACAAAAGTGGCAGTCTTGTGGTAACATAGATGTCGGGGGGTGCCTAACACCTTCCCTCCGCATAATCAAGCCCCCGGACCCAAAATGAATCTCGGTTTCACAGACCCGTTTAGCAGTGTCAAAACACTTTGGGTCAATGTACCAAGCCTTTTCTTTTGTTGCATTGGTGCAATAGGTTAAATACACCTGTTGGCGACTCTTAAAGTCCAATCGTCGACATTATACATGTCGGACCTTTTTCACTTGTTTTTTCAAATAAATCTCACATTAACATGAGAACACCAAAGAACAAGTAACGAAAAGGGACACTCAAAAATCCCGACGTGTGTCTTTTGTGCATTAATATGAAGAATATATGTGCATGCATGACATGTTATCAATTAACAACCGGTTTTGCAGGACAAATTCCTAAAACGGACATATTATGATAACATTTATATTACCCTAAGACTAAACTACGTAAGTCTTTTGTAGGGAAGCAATTGGGCTTATTACCCGGTCAAAATCCAAAAAGGCCACAGGCCTACAACTAATTATGTCCTCTTTCGAACAGTCTAATTCTATTTCTCGAGAAGAATTTGACGGATTAAGTAAACAAATCACAGACTTGGCCGTTCTCTTCGAAAGAATTGCACACGATCCACTCGAGTAATGAAGATACCTATACATACAGAATCCTTTACACAAGTGGGAGTTCAAGGTCTGGAAAAAATAATTCCAGAACAACAGTTGGATACAACCAACCCAGACCCTGAAGGAACCCATCTCAAAGGAGATCCAGACACGGGTGACATCAGGAAGAAGGTCCTTCAAATGGAGGAAACCATTCGTGTTCTCAAAGGGATTGGAACACATGGAAGTGTTTCATATACAGACCTTTGCATATTCCCTGGTGTTCAATATCCAGAGAAATTCAAGACCCCTGATTTTGAGAAATATGACGGATTAGGGGATCCTTACACACATTTAAAGGTGTTTATTGGAGAACTTGGGTCTTACGCAGAAAATGAAAGGCTCAGAATGCAATTTATTTGAAAAGTCAACCGAGAAGCTTGGATTCATGGTATACCAGATTTGACAACTCTAAGATCCATAGCTGGAAAGATCTGGCTCATGCATTCCTCACTTAATACAGTTTCCAATGTCAGATGGCTCCTGACCGGTACCAAATCACCAAGGTCAAGAAATAGTCAAATGAGTCATTTAAAGAGTATGCTCAAAGGTGGAGGCGCCTTGCTGCTCAAGTTATTCCTTCCATGATAGAATCAGAAATGGTCATGACCTTAATAGATGTACAGGAAGCTCCTTTCTATTAAAGAGTTCTAGCTGGTATTGGCAAACCATTTTCTGAAATGATCAAACATGGCGAGATGGCTGAAATGGGATTGAAGTCCGGTAAATTCAAGACCTAGCCGCTCTTAAAGCCGCATTCTTTGAGCACATCGATCTGGATCTTATGGAAACAACCCGAGGGTCCATAAAAGAAAGAGGAGGATGTTTCCTTGATACTACAAGGACAAAAAGGCAATCCAAGCATGCCTATGCAGAGGAGAAACTACTCCCCTTTTCCATCACAACCTTCAAACCCTCCATTGCCTAAAAGTGGAGAAGTAAAGCGACCTCGAACGTTCACACCCTTAGGGGATTCGCTCGAGAACATTCTTTCTCTTTTGACTGCTCAGAAGAAAATTACACATCTTCTTCCAATAGCCAACCCTAATGGGAGGGGTTTTAATGCTACTCGGAAGTGTGCTTATCATGCCGGGGCACCTGGACATGATATCCAAGATTGTTGGGCCTTGAAACATAAGATTCAGGATCTGATAGACAATGGTGAGATTGTAGTCACCAAATCAGATCAACCTCATGTACAAGACAACCCTCTTCCTCAACACAAAGAAGAAGAGGTCAACATGATCAGTTGGAGCACTGTACAAGGTTCCAATTCTAACGACAAATCATCCCAACCCATTAAAGATAGTGTTGACAAATGGGATTATGAAAAGTTCCAGTTTACCATGGAACGAAAGATGAAAGCTCTTTGCAAACAAATTGAGCAATTGGCAGAACTGGTGACCCACCAACATCAAATCACATGCCAATTAATTAGGCAGGAGCATGCTTATCTCCTTCCACTTATTATAAATGCTCCATCAACACCTTCAGAAAGCGAAGCTATGGAGGATAAGGTTGTAAAGCGAGCAAATGCTAAAGCCCGTCGAGATTTTTCCAATCAAAGGGAATTCACCTATCTGGGCCAGTCTATGGAGGAGATACTTCAAATGTTGATCAATGAAGGAAGAATCACCTTCCTTCTCCCTCCCATCAATCCCCGCTCAGGGCGGTTCAATCCTGATGAAATGTGTCAATATCATTCATATTCTACCATGGTCACAACACGGAAGAATCTTTGGGCACTCGCCATCTTATTCGAATCTTATTGATAGCGGTGTCCGCAAATAGCGAGATGATTACACCATGCACAACTCAAGAGTGGGAATGCATGCCTACCCAATGGAAGGGATCGATTGCGATTATCTCAAAGTGGATGGTGAGAGGTATCAAGTATTTCCCATACAACCAATTCAACTCAAAGGAGCCGACAATCCTTTGAAAGTGGCCACACCGAGAGCCAATTCCTTTACCTTATGAGACCACAACATCACATTTGTCGGGTTGCATAAAGTTCCATGGAATTATGGAGAATTTTCAAGGATCCACGTCTCATACTACTACTACTACGATTGTCGAAAGAAAATCCAATCGCTTTCCTTCCTCGGCGGGTTATTAAACCTACTTGCGGCTAAAGGGAAATTTCCATGGAGAAGATTGAAAAATTCCTCCGTCTTTATGGGTCATAATGAAGCCAAAGTGGTTTTAAGCTTGCTAGAAGCTCCACACTAGATTTCGATACTGGATTTGGTTTTCTCTTCCGAGGATCATCGGAAGATCTTGCTGAAGGTTTTAGAAGAAGCCTATTTGCCAAAATCAGTGGATGTGGAAAAATTTCAACATTTGGTTGATCACATTTTCAATAATAATGTGATATCCTTCACTGATGACGACATACCTCCCGAAGGGACTGGTCATTGCAAGCCATTGCACATCGCAGTGTTATCTTCCGGGTACATGCTAGTAGGAGTATTGATAGATGGAGGCTCATCTCTATAGGAGCGCCACTTCCTGTACCCAAAATTTCTGCCGAGGTTATGTCAGCCACTCAAGAAATGATGTTATTGGGTCATCAACCTGGACAAGGGCTTGGTAAGGATCAACAGGGTATTAAGCACCCTATCCAACTGTCCAGTCAAATTGGAACAGCCGGGCTAGGCTATTCTTCTAGTTCTAGATACAAGAATCCTCATAAGCATGAGCAGGTTCCTCAAGCTTCCGCCGCATGGCGATTTTCTATACATTTACCTCATGAGTTAATGCAATCTCCAATAAAGGTGCCAGCCCATGCTGTGGCTATGCTATTTCCGAAATCAGTGCCAATCAAAGCTAAAGAGGTGCTGATTCCTAATCCCGAAGTGGAAGAAAAGGAATGAAAACATAAACATGACCTTGCCTTGATGATGGTAGGCATTCGTGTCATTGTTCATGATGAACATACAAATAGATATACCCCAGACGATGATTGCCCAGATGTCATGGTTATCATTTGGGAGAAGGAAGATACTGACGATCCTTCCATCACTGCAGTCCTTCAGGACTTTTCCCTTGACAATTGGAGCAGCACTCCATGCATTGGTCAAAGAGGGTAAAATGGGCAGAAAATCCCTCTGCCCTGTAGATAACTTTAATTGCCTGCTTTCCTTTACAGCACTAGCAGTTATTTTATCACGTACATGCTAACACTTTTGTATGATCGAATAGTTGCATATATTAAGTGAAAGAATCTTTTGTTTCAGGACTCTGAATTTAGATGTGCCTGTCTTTGCTGTTGACGTGCCTTCTCTCCACAAGGGTTGTAACTTTGATGCAAAGTTGGACTCAGACTTGATGGACATCCAAGAGGACATTGAGACAACTTAAGAGATTAAGGAATGGGTCGCAGATAAATCCAAACCCAATCTTAATCAAACCACTCCTTTCAATCTCGGAACCTTAGACAATCCTAAGCTAATCCAGATTGGTTCAGACCTTACCATAAATCAGTGGAATGATATGGTTAAACTATTAACCCAATTCCAGGATGTGTTTGCATGGTCTTATGAAGACATGGTGGGTTTGTCCACTGACATTGTTCTTCATCGCCTTCCTATTAAAGAAGGATTCAAGCCAGTTAGGCAAAAACTCAGGAGATTGAAACCTGAGTGGAGTTTAAAAGTCAAAGAGGAAATTGTGAAACAATTTCAAGCTGGCATCATCATGGTGTCTACATATCCGGAGTGGATATCCAACATTGTTCTCGTGCCTAAACCAGGGGGAAAGGTGCAAGTCTGCGTGGATTACAGGGATTTGAACAAAGCTTGCCTTAAAGATAGCTTTCCCGTGCCTTTTATCCACATTCTTATTGACAATACTGCTCAATACGGCATGTACTCCTTTGCTGATTGCTTTACGGGGTACCATCAAATTATGGTCGCAGAGGAAGATCGTGAGAAAACTGCTTTCATCATGCCTTGGGGAACTTTTTGCTACAGACGGTTGTCTTTCGGCCTCATTAATGCCGGGGCAACCTATCAGCGAGCTATGATGGCTCTTTTCCATGATTTAATGCACAAGGAGATAGAGATCTATGTGGATGACATCATTGTCAAATCCTGGAAGGAGGATGACCACTTAGACCATCTCACAAAGCTATTCAACAGGTTGCGTAAGTACAACTTGAAGTTGAACCCCGCCAAGTGCACCTTTGGTGTTAAGTTAGGCAAGTTGCTAGGCTTCCTAGTCAGCCACAAAGGGATTGAACTGGATCCTACCAAAATCCAGGCCATCAAGGAAATGCCCATTCCTCAGACAGAGAAGGAAATACGGAGATTTTTGGGAAGGATCAACTTCATTAGTAGATTCATTTCTCAACTCACAAAAACCTGTGAGCCTATCTTGAAATTGTTAAGGAAGAACTCATCCATGAAATGGAACGATGAGTGTCAGAGAGCCTTCCTTACCATTAAAGAGCAACTGATTAACGCTCCTGTTTTGGTACCTCCCAAGGATGATGTTCCCCTGTTCATGTACCTGTCCATAAATGACAATGCTATGGGTTGCATCTTTGGGCAAAAAAGATAATAGAGTAGAGAACGAGCTATCTATTACCTCAAACCAAAAGATTCAAAGATCGGTGAACACAAGTACACTCTGATCGAGAAGACTTGTTGTGCTTTAGCATGGGCTTCCATAAGGTTACAACATTACCTCCATGGTCACACAACCCATCTCATATCCCGCATGGATCCTCTAAAATATGTATTCAGTAAACCCATACTGAATTGTCGACTGTCCAGATGGCAGTTGATCCTACAACAATTTGACATCGTCTACGTGATGCAAAAATCTGTCAGAGGTCAAGGAATTGCGGATCAACTGGCCGCCGCACCTGTAGGGGATTACAAACCCTTAGAAACATACTTTCACGATGAAGGGGTAATGATAGTTCAGGTACAACATCAGTACGATACATGCCGTGAGTGGAAAATGTATTTTTTTGATGGGGTCAGATTAATTGAGAAGGCTCCAGAGTGGAGCTATCTTTACTATCCGAAGACGGGGAGCAATATCCGTCGTCAATCAATTGCATTTGTCGGCACCAACAAACACGGTGAGTATGAAGGCTGTATCTTGGGGCTAAAACTTGCCCGTTCAATGGGCATCACGCGGTTAACTGTCTTTGGGGATTCTGAATTGGTAATAAAGCAATCCACAGGAATCTATCAAACTAAAGAATTACATTTGCTGCCTTACCATCGGCAAGTTCTACAGATGGCTTTGGAGTTCGAAGAAATCTCCTTTCTACACATTCCTCGTAATAGGAATGATTTTGCAGACGCATTAGCAACGTTGGCCTCCTTCGTTTACATACCGGACAAGGAAAACATGCCATGCATCACGTTTGCTCTGCAAAAAGCCCCAATCTATGGGAATTACGTTGGAGAAGTATCAGATGAGTTACCTCCCATCCACAACCCTTGGTATCAGCACATAAAGGAGTATCTACGAGATGGATCTACACCCGCTGAGGCGAGCCTAACTGAGAAGAGGCGGATTCATCGACTTGCTATGAAATTCTACCTGAGCGGAGATGCACTCTACCAAAGAGATGCATGATTAGGTCTCCTCAGATGTTTAGACAAAGACCAAGCTGAGAGACGCATGGATGAGATCCATGGTGGAGTATGTGGCCCACACATGAGTGGGCTCCTATGTAATAACTCGAGATTTTCTATATAAAATAAATAAGAAATTTTGCGTATACATTTTTTTTTTATTTAATGACGAGACTAAGTGTCATGTAAAGTGAACGATAAATGCAAATACATTTATTACTTGAAAAATTAGAAATAATTTTGGAATTATTAATTACCACAAATTATATGGTAATAAATTACGTAAGTAGAAATGTTTTTATTAATTATTTTCCATGAAAACATGATTGGAAATAATATATGAAGTGATAATTAGATTTATATAATAAATATTTTATTATATGAATTGTTCGTAATATTTAAGTTAATTATTTTAACTTGATTATTGATCTTCGTGTCACGAAGAATAAAGTCGGACATGAGATCAAACTCTGGATTGGGATTGTGATCAAGAGATGAGAATAATAATATTATATTATTTATATAATAATTTTCTGATTACCATAATTATGTACTAGGTATGTTGAGATGAGATAATATTGAAGCAATGACTACCAATTAGGTCATAACATATTACCGTGTTGTGAAACCCTAATTATTAAACTCGGTTATGGGGTATTTACGAGTAGTATTTGTGTATATGAAGTTCTTTGTGAATAAGAATATACGTAATTAGAAGAAACCCTAATTATCGTTAGTACGTCGATAATTAGGACAAACCCTAATTATTATAACCCTAACCGATTGAAATTAGAAAGCGAACTTATCGTGTTAGTAACATACACGAGATAATTAAAGAACCACTAATGGTCAATTAGAAACCCTAATTGATGACGTTGAGAAACCCTAATTTTAATTCTAGGGTTTAATTTCGATGTTATCAGTATAAGTGTTTTAATTTACCAAAGGATAGAAGTTAATTGGTAAATTATAAGAATTAAATCTAGTGATTAAATATTATATTTAATTGCCTTGTACAAGATTGCCCATACACTCTTAAACAAAGCCCAACCATCACCCATAACAAATCGTAAGCAAGAATCAAGAATTTTTGGCAAAAGGGTATAAGAACACTAAACCTAGAAATCCTTTGATTCGATGTTATTTGATGCAATTGATTGTTTAAAGTTGTGTAATAGAATGTTAATTGATGATATGGGTTGATAAATCAAAGACCCATAACATCAAAGTGCACTAATTTGAAGATTTAAGCAAGTTGGAAAAATCGAATTACATTATTTTTTTCACCAAATGTCGAGGCCATAACTCTTTGCTCGATCATGAGTTTTGTTCTTCAAAAGTTGTTATGTGTAGCCCGATATGTGGTCTTTAATCTGCAAAAAGAATTAAGTCCATATCATGTATAGATTAGAAGTTATAGATGGTCAAACATGGTTGATTGGACGATCATGATAAACTGTTTTTGGGTGATTCTGTAATGGGGCATTCTCGTCCACTTTTGTGCTTTTAAAAGGTCTGGGCTTTTGATATGTTGTCTTGCATCTGAGTTAGGAATCCATAGGCTTTGGAATGACCTCATTCCGACCTCGGATGAGGGAATTACGGTGATTGGTAGGAAATGTGTCAAATTTCTCAAAACTAAAAGTCAGCAGCGGGATGTGCTATTCGGGACACTGTTTCAATTAGTTAATATTTCTAAAACCTTCTGGGCTTTTGGTATGTTATTGTACACCGAATAAGCTTTCCATAGACTCCGAAACGGACTAAATCCGATATCGGAGGAGAGAGTTATGACATTTTAAAGTAGTAGTGTCAAAACTTCTCAACAAGTACGATGCAGTCCATTTGAACGGAATTTCTGGGCTGATGTGTTCGGAATTTGGAAATGGTCAAAGAATAAAAGTTGTAGCCCCAGAAGTTAGCTTCGCGTGGGCTCAAGAATCGCTCAAAAATGTTTTAAAATGAAAGAGTTATGACTGTTTTAGCGAAAGATGGTAAAGCTGAAACGAGATTGAAAAGCTATTATGAACGTCCACTTTTGACCTTTGTTTGGGCTACCTAATGAACCCGAATTGGGTAATTCGTATTTTTAAAAATAGTCTTATATACCATGTATAACATATCCAAAAATCAGATTAATCGAGTTATGAGCAATGCGTTAGAAAATCGCAAAGTGAGCTATTGAAAAATTAGTATAAACCAAGTCCCACATCGACTAAATTGAGAACTTCACCATTTTCTAAGCTTTATAAATAGAAGGGCTTGGCCTTTGTTTCATTCACCAACAATAAGGCCTCCAATTTTTGAGAAATGCTTTGTTGTGGGAGAACTTTTTATAAAGATCTCCTTAGTTAAATTTTGGCGTGGAAGTGCGTATTCAGTCTGTGGAATTCGTATTTTCGGGTATGTTTCTTATTTAATTTTTGTAATGTTATTATTTTTAATTGTTAGTTAAAGTTTGAATTTTTGAAGTTTAGTTAGTGTTGTTAATAAACTAGTTAGTTTACTATGTTTATTTTGGCTTGGAATTGATTATGTAAATGAGTTATTTGTGATGACTTTTAATATTTTGTGATGAATTTCATTAATTAATAATTATTAATGATATTAAAGTTATTTAATGATTATATTAAATAATTTAGTTTAAAAATAATTTTAATATTATAAAAATCATTTTAAATGAAAATAAGGTATTTAAAAATATTTTAAGTTATAAAATATAACTTTTAATATTTAAATGATAATTTCATTAATAATTAAATATTAATGATATTAAGATAATATTAATGATATTTAGTTTATTTAATGATTAATATTAAATAAATAGTTTAAAAATAGTTTTACTTATTTAAAAACCATATAAAGAGGATATTAAGGATTTAAAAATATTTTAAGTTATAATTAATGACTTTTAATATTTGGATAAATAGTACATTAATATTTAAATATTAATGGTAATTATTTGGGTAATATAAATGTTTTAAAAATAGTTTGAGTTATTATAAATAACTTTTTATATTTTAGCAATGGTTTCATTAATAGTTTAGTATTAATTAAACTATTAATGATAATGGAATTGTTTAATGTTTAAATCATTTAATTATGATTAGATATTTGAAAGTTATAGCCTAACCAAACTAGTGACTTGAGAACCGATTATGAAGTTCGAATTTGAAGAAGAACACCTATAGAATGAGCTTATATCACTATAGGCCCTTTAGTAATGATTTGAATTATTTTAAAATTTTCAATTTCCGAAATTGCGAAAATGATTAAAAATAAGATGTCCGATATTCTGAGATGTTGAGGTATAGAATAAGAGTCTTAGACTAAAGATTTACCCGATAAAAGTCGCCGATGCGGCAAACAAATGTCAGACCTTATAAAAGAAAGAAAAGGCTACTGTAAGAGCATGGATGAGATATTTGAAAAGTGTATAAAAATATTTCAAGTATAGAATAGGAACTAAAAGTATGATCACTTTGATTATGTGATTAGACTATGTGCTGACTGTAATAGACAGTGCTATGTGTTAAGATATATTGTTCTAATCGAACGAATGATCTGATTATTGATAGGTTGTGATAAAGAGATAAAACCTAAGTTGAGATTTGTAATCAGCGAATCAGGCAAGTATCCTACATTTGCATTTTCTTTATGCAATGGACATGAGTAAGAAGTTTTTAATTATTCTATCCTGCACATATTATGTACTCTTTGATTATCGACATGTTAGCTCGGATATATATTCTACATTCATTGATTTCTATAAATGGTTATACAAGTGTCCCCACTTGGATAATCATGGCCTTTGTTCACATGTTGATACACCTTTGTCAATTACCCGTATATATATGTTGAATTACATATTATTGTTGAGCAAGATTAAAACCTTCGGGTTTGAAACCAGTGCATGTATGAACATCCCTATATGGGAAGATTTTTTGCATAAAGGCGGATAGAGTGAGCGATGAATTTCGTTCAAGTTATGTAGTATTGATCAATACAGGTACAACGGGTCGATCACCCTCCGTGACCGTAAGTAAGTTATGACGGTTTGAGGATAGAATTCGCTAAACCTTTTCGAAAATGAAAAGAATGTTCATAGTATGTTTCTTAAACCCTATTCAAGGTAGAGCCAGAGCCAAATTTAAAGAATTTGAAAGAGAGTTGTTATGTGAATTTTTTTATCATTATAGATTACTTCACAACTTTCAATTAGATTGTAGAAGTGTTATGTAAAGAGAATACTTATATTCTTTGACTTATATATAATTGCTATTACTTCTTTGGGCACTTAAATGCTCATCCTTGCTTAAATTAAATGTTTTCAGTTATGTATGAGCAACCTGAAGGCTTAGGCACGAACAAAAGAAAAGGAAAGCTGATTGAATAAGTGTGTATTATGAGTTAATGGTTATAGTTGTATTGGTATCTATTCAAGTATTGTAAGGAATGTATTTGAAGGTCACGTGCACAGGGAAGTAAACTTTGATGTATGTAAATTAAGTTCGAATGTATTATTATTTAGTATTATTCAGCTTAAAGAAATGGTATCGTGGAGAACCGAGTTCGGGTTTCAAGTACCTGGATTTGGGGTCGTCACATCCTACTTGTCAAGAAGATCCTCAAAACGGGGCATTATTGGGTTACACTCAAAGCTGACTGTGATGATCACGTCAAGAGGTGTTACCAATGCCAGATTCATGGGAATGCTATCCACGCCCCTCCAAGGGAACTGCACAATATGAGTTCGCCATGGACCTTCTCAATGTGGGGAATTGACATGATCGGGCCCGTCGAGCCCAAAGCCAGTAATGGACATCAATTCATATTCATCATGATCGACTACTTCACCAAATGGGTAGAAGCAGCTTCATTCCCCAAAGTTACTAAAGAAGTTATCATTGCTTTCATCAGAAACAATGTCATCTATCGATATGGACAACGAGGAGGTCATTGTGTCAGGACAATGCTAAGAACCTCAACAACAAAATGATGTAGGAGTTATGCGAGAAAATTCCACATCAAACATCTCAACTCCGCCATCTATCGTCCAAAGATGAATGGTCTTTGTTGAAGCGGCTAATAAAAACATCAAGAAGATCATGCAGAAAATGTCCGCCAATCATAAAGGATGGCCTGACCTCTTGCCTCTGACTTTATTAGCCTACAGAACTTCCATGCGAACTTCCACTGGGGCAACCCCCTACTCATTAGTCTATGGGATGGAAGCAGTGCTCCCCATAGAAGTGGAAATGGAATCCCTCAGAGTATTGATGGATGCTCAGTTGGATGAAGACCTATGGATACAAGACAGGTATCACCAATTGTCTCTGATAGATGAAAGGTGAACCATGACAATCTTCCATGGTTAGTTATATCAGCAAAGGATCACACGATCCTACAACAGAAAAGTCCGACTACGACAATTCAAACAACATGACTTGGTTTTGAAGAAGATCATTGACAACCAAGAACAATCTAAGGGAAAATTCGCTCCTCTAGGAAGGCCCATTTGTTGTCAAGGAAGTATTGACAGAAGGTGCTCTCAGATTGCAAGAAATGGATGATGATGAATTTCCACAGCTTATCAACTCGGACACCGTGAAACGGTATTATGTCTGAAGATACCACCAAACAAACATCCTGGTTTTGATCCTCAAATCACCAGTCATTCAGATTTTAAACCCTTTCTACATACTTTTCTACCCCTCAGGGAAACATACACTTCAAGCCAGCAGCCTGGTTTCACTTTATTTCAAACCTTTCATACAATCTCGGTTATCACGAAGGCGGGATTTTAACCTTTCACAATTTCTTTATCCCGAAGGCGGATTTAACCTTTCACACTGCAGTTTGTCTGAAGGCGTGATTAAACTTTTTTACGCCTGTAGTTTGTCCTGAAGACGGTATCAAACTTTTTACCCACTTGCAGTTTGTCCCCATTATGGGATTAAACTTTCCTCTCTCCGCAGTATAGCCTGCACATGGGATTTACACTTCTCTTCGCCTTCAATTCATCCTGAGGGGCGAACTACGTCGACCTGATCTCCCTGATACCCGGGGATACATAGGCAACCATATTCTCTATGGCCCGGTCGCAATAAAGAAAAACAACAAAAACATTTCTACCTTTTCTCTACAAAACAACCAAAAAAACAACAAAATACTTATACACCCTTCTGCCTTCCGCATTCAGCGTTGAACCTCCTACACTAGGTTCGAACTACGCAGACTTGATCTCCTCTTCAATAGGAGTACGTAGCGACCATTCATAGTGCGATCTAACCCTTACCAGAACAACATACTTGTCACACGGTACTGGGATCAATCTTCAATTTGCCCCATTTCATCGGTTTCAGATCAAAGGGATGGAATTACCCAACCTCTTCTCACATATAGAAGATTCGGTGACCATCTAAGCTACGATCATGCCTTAAAGAGAAATACCAACCTATAAGAGATGGAATTAACTAGGCTTCTCACAAATAGAAGTACTGGAGACCATCTGTGGTGCGGTCAATCTCAGAGAGGAAGAAGCCATCCTCCTCTCCAATTTTCCATACAGATACCAGTCCCAAGACACCAAAGATGGTAGGGATATACAGAAATCAATGATCCATTCTGAGAGACCTTGCGACGTCTCAATGTCCATCTATCAAGGATAAGTTTAGAATGCATCAAGATTATAAGGCCTTGGAGAAACAGGCAAACATCAAGCAAGTATCAAGGCATAACTAAAAGGGAAGTGAATCAAAATATATTTCCCTGCCATATATAATACTGTTTGATATATACATATGTGCTGTACATGACAAAATGGCTAAGCTAGTCTGTGCAGGAAAATACAAAGCTATCTACAGATCTGTGTGTATGCGGACTATCAGATCTAACATAGCATCCCTCTCTCAAGACGAAGGAAGCACTGCAAGCTCCTGCCCAAGGGTATGTATACGAGCTAGCAGATCAGAGGCTAACTGCATGGTGGCAACATGCTCATCAATGTAAGCACTCATGTCGGCCAGACTGACGGTCATCTAGGATCTAATGGAAATTCTATCTGTAATGGCCACATCCCTAGAAGATAAAGCGGCATCCCGCTCTCCAATCAATACATCCCTGGCTGATCTAGCCTCATCCCTCTCTAACTGAGCGGTATCTCTCTAATCAAGAGTCACAACATCATGATTTCTAGCACGATCTCTATCATAGGTCATCGATGTAAGCTCTGCTCCAAATGCTATGCTTAGAATCTTGAGTACTTGATGGCTTTTCGTGGTGGGAGAATCCATCACAAATCTTTGGTGACCAAAGATCAAATCATCGATGGGAATAACAACCTCCTCTATAGGCTCTTCATCGTCGAATCAATCCTCTGCTTTGTGGATACCGCCGGCAAATGATGCGATCTCGTCTCCATCCATGTTGAATACTCGCAGAACAACTTTGGATGGTCGACAGAAAAACTTCGGCCGACTCACGATCCCAACAGCATACAACGGATCTGGATCGTCTTCGATGACAAACGATTGTGATACAAATCACGACTCACTTCGCCTCTCATACGGTGAAAATCCTGGAAGTGGTTAAACTGACACATCACGACCAGTGGGTGGTAAGTGATCATGCCCCTCAATCCAGCCAGAGGGAGATAATCCATGTCTGGAGCATGAGTAATGAAGCTGTAGGGTGAACTAAGCCCTGAACACGACAATATGGCAAATGGATCTCTAATCCCTGCCAGAAAAGCTGACCACGATGCAGCATCTGTACACTCCATAGGCTGAAAGGAGTATGACATGGCTATATCATGGGTGAAACAAAACCCCTGCCGTCTAAATATGCCAATCGGTCTCAAGTGTGACATAAACCACAAGTACAGCATGACCGAGCTACCTGTGAATACTCATGCCGGATAAGTGCAACAATATGTAGCTGACCTCAAGGTCTATACGATGATCATCGGTACAATGGTATGACCCTCCCTGAGAGCTCTCACTGCCATGACGACGCCGATATCTAGCTCATCCATATACCGCGGCATGTAGACTTATGACAATACGCATAGAAGTAGTACATCTACTCTGGCTGAACGCCAATGATCCTCCGGTGTGGTGAAATCCCTGGAGTGCCGTGTATAGTCGTCCTCCGTGAGCCAAACATCGCCAAGCAGAAATGCTAGGATATAACATGGCCGGATGTAATCTCATCCTGGACCACTCTGCACCTCAATCCTGTGAGAGTTATGAACTGTCTACTCATCTCTCCCATCACCATATGCAAGCAAGGTCTGTCCAGCGGTAGCATCGTCAACCGTGCATACTCCTCCAAAGTAGGAGTCAACTCATGGGTCCCAAATAGGAATACCTGTCTGTCCGGTACCCAGTGCTCTAGCATGCCCTCTACAAATCCTAGATGAACCTGAAACATCTGTAAGGTCATAGTATGCTGTAACGAATCATCTACGATCACCATGTCTGATGGTGATATACTATTATACCATGAGCGCATACCAGCTACCACCATAAATGGTGGGGTATGATCAATATGGCTAACTGTCGAAGAAGACATATCATGAATGACCGTGTCATAAGACCATCCAGGGGTCAATGCTAAATATCTCTGGACATACATACATATGCATAACATAATAACATGCATGATACAATAGATGGTAATATAATATAGGGAATGGAAAACTGTACATACATTCCTAAGTATATCATCATCTAATACATCTCTGTACAGCTAAAATACAAGGAAATGGGTCGAAGCTACCCAACATACAATAGAGGCCTATCAAAAGAGATAACAAAAAATACATCAGAAAAAGTCAAGAGTGTCGATGTCTACATCATCGATACTGTCCACCTGATGTAACTCCTCCTGAGTCACTAGATCTCTATCTACAGGGATGTCAGGCCAATACAAAGGAGGATCTGCGCCGACAAAACCATATGGGTCACTCCGAGGTATACTTGAGAGTGGAAGGATCAAAAGTATCTCTACCGCAGGATCTCGCCCAAATGCCGAATGAAAAGATGTGACCAGATCCAAATTCGCCAAGTCGATCTCATCAATCTGTGTCACATGAATCGGATCTCTGACATAGGCTAGCCAATCCATCATCATCACGGATCCTGGAACCATATCCCCCATAAACTGTGTGGCGCGGGTCTGAGCTCCAATCATACGAGGGATCCACCAATGCTGGAATATCTCCTGAGAACAGGGGCCCTTTGACAATGTAAAGCCGTCAATCCCCATCAATGGGATGTCAATGATGGGTGACTGCAAAACAGGCCAATAACACCTGGGAGGAGGCAAGATCGGCATACGGATCTCTCCTGTAGTGCTCCTGATAGCACGCTCTCCTAAATAGAGCTCCCATCCTCCATATGTAAAGAGAGGAATCCTGCGGATGGAAATGACATAATCTACTCCAGTCGGGTACCCATCCTTAAATCCAACTCCCAAATGCTCTCCAGAGTAGGGAATCCATGTGATGACATCAGCTGTCAATAGCTCCAGCTGTAGGCGACAATGAGTGAAACCCTCAGCAATAGGGACCTCCGCTAGTGTGGAATGATGCCATCTCCGTCCTCGTGGATAGGTGTCTAAACCTAACATGCTCACATGACGCAAACAAGGAAGCCTCTCATAGGCCCAAAACTGCCAACACAAAGGCAAACATCTGCTGTCAGTCAACACTCTTAACCCATATATGAAAAAAAAAAGACAAGAGAAACACTCACCAGCAGAAATGGGTAGAATCCTAACCACGCCTCGGTCAAGCCCTGCGATCGCATGCGCATTCCCCTGAAGAAATAGGCAAAGGTGTAGGAACCCCAATCATACTCTCCTATACGGTCCACGTGTCGAGTGGCGCTGATCAAAGCGAAAGACACCGTAGAGGAATTATCTGCTATGAAGCAACCCTTAATGATCATCAGGAACAATCGCCGAAGAATGCAGTCCCTGACTCTCACATCATTGGGTATAGGCTCACTCAATAGCCCGCTCATAGCATCTACGCTCGAAGGACCTGTACGAACAGTCCTACCCTTGAGCACCTCCGCCGGAACTCCCAACAAGGATTTAACGGCAGTAGGGGTGATATTCGCCGTGCAAGGCACCGGCTCCCCTCCAAACTCCATACCTGTGATAAACCGCCAATCCATCGACGTCATCATCACCTCGCAGTTCAACAAATGGAGTGATTGAGTCTAGTGAAACCACTGCTCAGACAATGCCCTGAGGTAACCCCAGGGACAGCGACGGGGTAGAATGGAGAAGAACCTCCCAAATCCCCAGCCATGGACGATCGCTCTGTAGTCATCATGCAAAGCCTGATACATAGAGTGGATGCTAAACTAGTTCCCTCAAGGCTGTGTGAAGCCGGGAACCTACATCAAATGCAGATCAACATTAGACTCCTTGACTCCTCATCAATAAGAAATAAGGAAGATTAAAGATCTAACTTCATACCTCGTTTGCATGCGGGTATCTTTGAAGGATGCTTACTCAAGTCACCGGAAGATGCGGGTTCGCCATGAATACTCGCAATTTCTCACGGGGAACACGTATAGCAGGAGTAGGAACCTCGATCGGTGCATCCTCCTCCTCGTCCTCGACATTCGGCACTTCAACTCGAATAGGATGTACCACCGCCTCGCCATGACGATGAAATTTGCCTAATGTAAGCAAGCTACCGAGGCTCTTCAAAAGCCCTCCCCCGTACACTAGAAGTGGTCCTGCGGGAACTACTCGACTGATCCAGATCCATGATATCTGGACAGCAAGTCTCCAAATCACCTCAGAAAGGGTGTGGTAATTTCTTACCTGGAGTCTTTTCAAAATTCATTCTATAATTACATGCATGCATGCATTGCTTTAGCATACATCTATAGTAGAGTTAAAATGCATGACTACCCAATACCTATATTTTGGGAAAATTTTGCCATAGTCCCTTTGCAAATGGGACTATCCACATGCACATAGGCATGACTAGGTGGCCATTCAGTAGCACACCTATACACAGTCATATACATCTTGTATGCATTAATACATTGCAGTAAAAAATCCGTAAGTGTAGTCTAATTACCAGGATTATTTTATTTGTCTACCTTTACTCATTTGTCCTCAAATAGGATAAGAAATGACAGTAAAAGGTGCCAATTTTACTATTTCAAAAGTCAAATTTTTTCACATCATTATATTCAGCATGGTTTAATACTAACATTTGCTATGTTGAATATTTTTTATCAAGTCATATCAGCATTCATATTCACTACTATGTGTCTAAATGCATTTTATGCGATAAAGTCATTTTCCAACGGACAGAAATTGGAAAAAAATACGTGCATGTGTTACCAGGACAGTGAATAATGCTTGTACGGTGACAGGATATGCAAAAAGTTGCCCGAACTCAGCAGATCTGAAGAAGAGCTCTCGGATTTCCTTCGCTGTGCAACTTGAAAATAACTTATGAAAGTTGCGCTCTCCCCAAATACGCCAGATTAATGAGTAGCACAGAAGGCCACTCGCGCCACAGAAGTGGTATTGGTCATCCTTAGTAGAGTGGTGGTACGACACTACTTATCATACCACAATGAAAATGACCCCATTTGAAGCCCTCTATCGCTATGCTCCTTATACCATTCCCTACTGCAAGGTTCCGGTGTTGCCTCGTGAGAGACTCATCTTAGGGAGCGGTGATCATCATACTGATGATTTTGAAGGACAAGAACTGAGTGATATCGTATTCGAGTTGAAACACTAGGGAGCCTCAGGCGGGGCGACGTTGAAATCCGGAATAGACGAGCCGACACCGCCTCCAACGGGGAGACGAAATCTTTCCATGGCCGAAAACAAAAAATCGATAAAGTACACAAATGGACCAAAGAAATAGACTCCCCAAGTCAAGGCCCAGTCCCAAAGAAAATAAGAAAGGAAGAAAAAAAGCCTTTTCAATAGCAGTCACCCCAGATACCGATGCTACCACCTATACATAAGACACGGTGGTGCTGTAGCTAACTCAATGGCTCCTGCGCAGTACACCGGCCCCCTACATGGGTCCCACACCTCCGAATCGCTCAATTTAGAGTTGCAAAGGAGGTCTCACAAGCTGAAAAGGCCAAATCAGGAATAAAAATGCTACACGATTGAGCGGATTAGCCTGAAATCCTGATTTCTTGTCAGTCAGAGTTAAACTCCCGTCGCCTCAACGGTATTCACCTGAATGCAGGGTATACTATACCAATGAGCTCAGCTTTTACAAACCATGCTCGGCAATACCCCACAAAGGTCCGATGCCGTCATTTGCAGGGTCACAACCCTAAACCTCCCCGGCGGGGGTTATAACGCGAAAAACCATGAAATATCAAACCTCCCCGATGGGGGTCACAATGCGTATCTTTCAAACATCTACGTATCCCCGGCGGGTGTCACAACGCATATCTTTCAAATGTCTATGTATCCCCGGCGGGGGTTACAACGCAATGCAACCATTGATACACACATCAATGGAGGTCAAGCAACCTTGACGTCATATCATCCGATGGCAAGTAAACCCATCAAAGCAACTTTGCCCAGCAAGGGTTACAACATAATGCTACCATTAACACATACATCAATGAAGGTCAAGCAGCCTTGACAATACGCCCAGCAGGGATCTATCCGGTGATACACACATCGTCAAGATCGAGCAACCTCGATAACAACAAGCTGTTGGCGTGAACTCAATAAAGATGAGGAATATGTTATACACATCCTTAAACAGATAAAGCCTTATCCCCATAGATCTCTTTCACACAAGAGGTACCTCTATGGAGTATAGGCCAGTGTCTAGGATTCAAGACTTTGGTGGTAGTCCCAATGTCAACATCCAACTTGGATCGAATGTCCAAGTCATCACTGATTGTCATCCCAACAGGATTACATGACAATCATTCATGCATCATACATATGCATCATGTTGTCGCATATAGCATCATGTTTATCTTCATTTCAAGTGTCTGATTCTTTATCCTATCCATGCCTTACATTGCATGAATATGATAAAGAGGGGCATCTTTCAAAGAAATTTTCTGCACTCCTATTACTAATATTGCAGGAGGGTAGATAGGTCGTCTTTTGAGAAAACCACGAAAAGGCAAACACATCATTTCGGATCCTAGAAGTTAGAGTTCAAGCTGGAACACAAGCTGGGAACGCCATGTCACCCAAAAACACACAAGAATGTATTTCCAATCTCGGAGATAACCTAGAATATGAGATCAAAAGATAAACAACCAGGGAGAGGATAGTTTACTCTTGCGATAAACCACATGCTAAGTTTTTAGGAGTGTGGTTAGCCCCGAGGATACCATTGCGATTAAACAATAACCTTAAATGCTTGTTAGCTCAATCCATATATTAGAAGCATACAAACAAGTATCTTAGATTAATGTAACGAGCAAGCGTCGCTTTTAAGCAAACGTTAGTTGATAACCGGTGTGAGTCACAACGTGTTTATCCAAGATGATATGCGATTAAAGTCAATAAGAAGCGTACTCAACTTGATGGCAGTCAAGCGTCATCTTATTCCTTCAACAATGGCCGTTATCTTACATTTTATGTAAAGCGACTTGACTATTCTCTTTGGATATAGCTTGAAGACCATGGGCATAGATCCCTCTTTACAACCTCTAATCCATGTCACATTGAGAAAAAGTCGAGTACCTCGTTAGGATGTTGATTGAAGTTCGTTGCGGACATTACGGTGCATGAGTGCATGTCTTCACGAGACTGCAGGACATGAAGCTTCGGATCCACCACGACCACCTTGAGGTACAATACTATATATATCTATAAATATAATATATGAAGCCCTATATTTTATTTCATCTTTTGATATAGTTAGCTCACTATACTATCTTTTATCGAAAGTTATGCCTTGGCGATTGTAAGCCTTCTTACATTTTATAAAGCTCATATAGCACACACTATTATACACATTGAGAGTGGTGCGAGCGTTTAATTGCTATATATATTCTAATATATATATATATATATATATATAGTTATGCCTTGATTGAGTAGACTTGATGCAGAGGCGTTTAATTGCTTTTATATATATATATATATATATATATATATAAGCATGTATGGAACTACATCGATGAGCACATAATTTATATCCCATATGCGTTTAATTGCTTTTATATATATATATATATATATATAATTATATATATAATTATTGTCGGACATATCCGATGCGCCTGGATTTATATCCGGTGCGTTTACTGCTTATATATATATATATTTGTACATATATATATTTACATTCCTGTCGAGCCTAGAGTTTTCTCTGTGGCTTTTTACAGCTTTTTACATTTTGTCCTGCCTGGAGTTCACTTCGTGGCAGTTGATCGCTTTTTATAGATTTATTTATATATTGTCCTGCCTGGAGTTTACTTCGTGGCAGTTGATAGCATTTACTGCTTTATTTACATTTCGGGTCCCCCATGGAGTTGCTTTGTGGTGGTTGATCATGCACATATATATATATATATTTACAACTTTTATATATATAACTTCTTACTGCTTTCCATACAAATTGCGATAGATTGTGAGCCTAGGAATCATGTGATCATGAGTTGATTTCTTGAATCTAGATTTGGTTCCCATGATGGACATTTTTTAGCTATAAGCAGCCTGTACATTATTTTACAGTGTTTGAATTTTCTTGGATGGCTGTCATGCCCATGAGGAGTTCGGCATTGCTGTATATTATTTTCTCGAGAATGCTTCGCATCTCGAAAATAAAAGCAAACAAGTCGGACATTTAACAATAAAATGGAAGTATGAAAAGGTCTCAATTCCTATTGAGCATAGGGTTTGAAAAACCTCTTTTACAAAATGTCATTGCTACATCTTGGTTAAAACTAAATTTTTCTATAAAATTCAAACCTTGTGTATATAGGTGCGAACGAGGCCTCGCACTACTTTCAAATAATTGCACATTGATCCACACACACACACACACACAAAAGTGGCGGTCACGTGGTAACACGGATGTCGGGGGGTGCCTAACACCTTCCCTCCGCATAATCAAGCCCCCGGACCCAAAATGAATCTCAGTTTCACTGAGATTTGCTTAGCGGTTGTCAAAACACTGGGTCAATGTGCAAGACTTTTCGGTTGCGTTGGTGCAACCAGTTAAATACACCAACTGGCGACTCTTAAAGTCCAATCGTTGACATTATATCTGTCGGTGTTTTGTAAGCAGTCCTGTAAGCCCATAGTGCATCATCCAATCTAAGAGACAAGTCTTTTCTATTCGAGTTTACTACCTTCTCTAAGATTCTCTTTACCTCTTTGTTTGAAACCTTAGCTTGTCCACATATTTGGGGATGATATGATGTAGCTACTTTATGATTGACCCCATATCTTACCAAAAGAGCTGTAAACGATCTATTGTAGAAGTGACTACCCTCATCACTTATAATAGCTCTTGGCATGCCAAATCTTGTAAAAATATTCTTGTACAAGAATTTAAGAACCACCTTGGCATCATTTTTGGGGAGTGCTACGACTTCAACCTATTTCGATACATAGTCAACCGCAAGCAAGATGTACTGATTATTGAAGGAGGAAGGAAATGGCCCCATAAAATCCATGTCCCATACATCAAAAATTTCAACTTCTAAGATAGTTTTTAGTGGCATCTCATTCTTTTTTGATATGTTACCCACCCTTTGACATCTATCACAACTTTTAACGAACTGATGGGCGTCCTTAAATAATGTAGGCCAATAGAACCCGACTTGAAGCACTTTTGTTGCTGTTCTCTCACTTCCATAATGTCCCTCATATGCAGATGAAAGACATTCATGCAGTATATTCTTCACCTCACTGTGTGGCACACACCTTCGAATCATCTTGTCGGTACACTATTTGAATACATATGGTTCGTCCCACATGTACCACTTAACGTCATGTAGGAACTTTTTCTTTTGTTGCCATGTAAGATCAGTTGGAAGGACGTTGCTCACCAAATAATTGGCAAAATCCACATACCAATGAAATTCTGCGTTGACTCCAAACAATTGCTCATCTGAAAACGATTCGTTGATTACGCACTTATCCTCTTCATCTTTACCCGAATTTTCCAGCCTCGATAAATGATCTGCAACTTGATTTTCCGTCCCCTTTCTATCTTTTATTTCCAAATCAAATTCTTGTAGGAGAAGTATCCACCTGATAAGTCGTGGCTTAGCATCTTTCTTCGAAATTAAGTACCGAATGGTTGAGTGATCCGTATAAACTACCACCTTTATCCCGATTAAATATGCCCAGAATTTATCAAAGGCATATACTACTACAAGTAATTCCTTTTCTGTAGCTGTGTAATTCATTTGGGTCTTCGTAAGTGTCTTACTTACATAATATATGGCATGGAATACCTTCTCTTGGCGTTAACCCAACACAGCCTCTATTGCATAGTCGCTTGCATCGCACATTAACTCAAAAGGCTTATTCCAATCCAGTGCAACAATAACTGGTGCTGTAGTCAACTTTTTTTCAACAAGTCAAATGCTAACTTATAATCCTCATCAAACTTAAAAACTGAATCTTTCTATAAGAGACTGCACAATGGTTTTGCAATCTTAGAGAAATCTTTTATAAATCTCTAATAGAACCCGTCATGTCCAAGAAAGCTACGAATTCCCTTTACTGAAGTTGGGGGTGGAAGATTTTTAATCATTTCCAGCTTTGCTCTATCAACCTCTAATCCCTTCGCAGAAACCTTGTGCCCCAAAATTATTCCTTCATCAACCATAAAGTGGCACTTTTCCCAGTTAAGTACCAAATTTGTCTCCGTGCATCGTTGTAGGACCATCACCAAATTCTCTAGACAATCATCAAAATCATCTGCATAGACAGAAAATTCATCCATGAAGACTTCCACATTTTTATCCACAATATCTGAGAAGATGGCCATCATACACCGTTGGAAGGTTGCGGGTGCATTACACAAGCCGAAAGACATTCTCCTGAATGCGAATGTGCCATATGAGCACATGAAAGTGGTATTCTCTTGATCTTCAGGAGAAATGACTATCTGATTATATCTCGAATATCCATCCATTAAGTAGTAAAATTCGTGGCTCGCCAATCTATCCAACATATGATCGATAAAAGGCAGTGGAAAGTGGTCTTTGCGGGTCGCCTTATTCAACTTCATGTATTCCATGCAAACCCTCCAACCAATCACTGTTCTCGTCGAAATTAGCTCATTGTCATCATTTTATACCACGGTCATTCTTTCCTTTTTTGGCACATATTGAACCAGATTGACCCACTTACTGTCTGAAATTGGGTAGATGATTCATGCATCCAACCACTTCTGGATTTCTTTTTTCACTACTTCTTTCATGATTGGATTGAGCAGTCTCTGTTGCTCCACTATTGGCTTTGCATCTTTTTCTACAAGAATTTTGTGCATGCAAAAGGATGGGCTGATTCCTTTGATATCTGTAATTGTCCATCCTATAGCCGATTTGTGTTCTCTAAGCACTCTCAGCAACTTATTTTCCTGCAATTAGATTTAAAGTCTGGTGAAATAATAACATGTAAAGTATTAGAATTGCCTAAATATGCATACCTGAGGTGTTTAGGGAGTGGCTTAAGCTCAAGTGTAGGTGGTTCCTCCAAAGAGGGTTTCATCTTTGCCGTGGCTCTTTCCTTTGTGTGTAAGGGTTCAAAAGGTGTTTTGAATCTGTTAACTCGTGGTAGAGAGTCTAGCATCTACAAATAATCCATAAACTTTGGATCATCTAATTCTTCATCTCCCAGTAGTGTAGTTTCCAATGGATCATTAGTCAAACTTTTAACCATGTCTTCATTGATTATCTGATCAATGACATCCATCCTGAAACACTCCTCTTCATCCGCAGGGAACTTCATGGCTTTGAATTCGTTGAACTTTACTTCCTAATCTTGGACCCTCATAGTTAGTTCACCTTTTTACACATCGATGAGAGTCCTATCCGTAGCCAAAAATGGTCTTCCTAGGATGATGGGGATGTTCTTATCTTCCTCAAAATTTAGAATTATTAAGTCCACGGGGAATATAAATTTATCTACCTTGACCAAAATATCCTCCACAATGCCTCTTGGGTACGTGACTGACCTATCTGCCAACTGCAACGAGATGTTCGTAGGCTTTGGAGCTGGTAAACCCAATTCAGTATAAACTGATAACGGCATAAGGTTCACACTTGCCCCTAAATCACATAACACCTATTGAATGCCATGTTCCCAATTGTGCATGGAATGGTAAAACTCCCCGAATCTTTCAACTTAGGTGGTAACTTTCACTGTAAAACTGCACTACACTCCTCTGTTAGTGCCACAGTTTCGAAATCTTCCAACTTCTTTTTCCTAGACAGAATACCCTTCATAAATTTAGCATAACTTGACATCTGCTCTAGGGCTTCTACAAAAGGGATGTTAATCTGACGTTTCTTAAAAACTTCTAAAAATTTAGTGAATTGCTTATCCAATTTCTATTTTTGAATTCTTTGTTGAAAAGGTAGGGGAGGATAAACAACCGGTTTGTTAACTGACTTTGTCTATTCAACTTGCTTTTCCTCAACCTGTTTTTCTTTAACCACTTTATTTTCGTCACACTTATCATCTTTTATAACTGAATTTTCTGCAATTTCCCCATCTGGATGTTTTCCACTTCTCAAAGTGATTGCCTGACACTGCTCGTGATTTCCCTTCGGATTTCTTCCGGTGTCACTTGGTAGATTCCCTTGCGATCTATTGTTCAATGCTAAGGTAAGCTGTCCCATATGATTTTCTAGGTTCTTGATGGCTACAACTTATGATTTCATAACTGCCTAGTTACTCATTATATACTTTGACAACAACTCCTCTGAATCTATTTTTCTCTCTTGATGTTGAGCTGGTTGTTGATGCCGATTTTGAAGTCCTGAGGGATAAGATTGTCGTGGAGCTTGCTGATTCTGATTGTTGCTTCATAAAAAATTAGGATGATTCCTATTCCCCGGATTGTAGGCATTCTGATACATATTCTGTGGCGGTATCCTATTATAGCTACCCACAAATTATACTAATGCTGGGTTGATTGCACATTGTTCTGTAGGATGTTCACCCGCCCATAATTCACAAATAACTGCAACCTGCTGTGTCTGTACCCCTGACAAAGCATCCACTTTCTTTGAGAGCGATAAAATTTGAGCTGCTAATGTCATCACTCCATCTACCTCTAACACTCCAGCTACCTTAGGTTGTGTCATTCTTGTCGTGGGCCACTGGTAGTTGTTAGCTGCCATTGTCTCTATCAATTGATACGCCTCCTCGTAACTCTTTGCCATAAAAGCTCCACCCGATGCTGCATCAATACTGATCCTGAGATTCCCATGTAACCCATTGTAAAATGCGTTAATTTGCAACCACTTAGGTAATCTGTGATGTGGGCACTTTCTGATCAATTCTTTATATCTTTCCCATGCCTCATATAGTGATTCCCCATGTTGCTGTTCAAACGTAGTTATCTCATTCCTCATTTTTGCAGTCTTTGCTGGTGGGAAAAATTTTGCTAGAAATTTTTGAGTGAGGTCTTCCCATATAGTTATTGATCCCGGCGGTAGAGAATGTAACCAACTCTTCGCCTTGTCCCGTAAAGTGAATGGGAACAAGCGAAGCCTAACTGCGTCATCTGACACCCCGTTATACCTGAAGGTGTCACAAATCTCCAAAAAGCTGACTAAATGTTCGTTCAGATCATTATTTGCTAGTCCCCCAAACTGAACCGAATTTTGGATCATCTGAATAGTCCCAGGCTTAATCCCAATTGTATTCACAGCTATAGCAGGCCTGGTAATACTTGATTGAAGTTCAGTCACTTTCGGAGTAGCAAAGTCCCTCAATGCTTTCTGGTCTTCGGCAACCACTGCTTCTTCTTTTACAGAATTCTCAAAGTTTTCCCTTGTATCCTTGATCCACTTACTTAGCCTTTGAAACCGTTTCTCAATGTCGTCCTCAAAAGGAAACAAGTCTGGATTTTTGGACCGAGTTTGCATAAATCAACTTCAAAAACCTGAAATAAGACAGAACAAAACAAAAGGAAAAAAAGTTTAAGTAAAACTGGACTAATTAAACTGATATTGCAAAATTATTAAAATCTATACTAAGTCCCCAACAACTGCGCCAAAAACTTGTTGGGTAAAATCTAATTACGCACAACACGTAAGTATACGTGGTCAACATGTAATATAATAGTAAATAGAGTATCGCTGCCACAGAGAATTAGTATGAATTTAACCCTCACAATTATCAGCTTCCTATTAATCCAAATTTTATTAAACTATCTAATTTAAGAATTATAATTATAAAAACTAAATAGATTAAATACTAAAATTACCAAATAATCAACAAACCCTAAAAACTGGAATTTTCAAACAAGTATTGGAGAATTAGGCTTACAACTTCACTTTAAGCTTCAATCTGATTATTACTCTTCATTCCAGATTAATTCACTATTCCAGTTTATTAATCAAGAACACGAAGGTAGAATTAGCCATCTCTCGATTCATTAATACCATATTAACTTAAATTCATAAATTAGATAGAATTAAGTTAAACACCTTAATTAACTAACTCACTATATCTCTATGTGAATTACAATCAAAGAAGGTTTAAGTTCAAGTTCTCTATTTGATTACATGCGATGTTAAACATATCTCAACCCTAACATTCATCAGGATTCCATTCATTCACAGAATTCAAGAACACATGCTATATTAACCAAGTCTAGACTCGTACTTCCTCTCTCGAATCCATACAAGTCCACAAAGAATTGGTGATCAAGCAATTCATAAATTCAAGCACACATTAATATAGATAAACTGAGGAATAACTTATTAAACTAAAAATCAAAGTTATATAACCATCGTTCCACTTAAAGATCCGTTATAAGCCTAAAAAGTAATTTAGTTCATCATCAATGAATTAAAAACTAAATTAATTAAAGAAAACATCATCCCAATTACAAATATAAAACTAAAGAAGAAGAATAAATCCACAACCACCCTTCTCTATAGCCCAATCTGTAATTGCTGTGAAAATCCTTCAAAATCTTCTCTCCAATGCTCTTGCTCCAAAATCTAGCTTCTAAAGAGTTAATTACTTGTGTATCGTCTCTCAATCTTGTTATTTGTTGTTAATTTTACGCTTAGACACGTATTAAGACTCTAATTCATCTCCAATATGAGTTTCATGCCATCCTAAACACTTGTTTCCACGTTGCTGTAGCATTTGAAACCAATCAGAACACTTTTTCTCTCCCGTACCCCCTTAGAAGGAATTTCTTCGTGTAACCTTGACCCGGGGAAGGCATATGGACATTAATTGAATTACCCCCGCCCGTGGTATTTTTATATAGGAAATAGCCGACCTCATTGGCATATATTCTGTCGATTGTCCACTTCGACTCAAACTTGCCAAATTTTTGCCAAAACTCCACCCTTTTTGTCCAATATCCACTCCACCAATGCTAAACACAAATTAACACTAAACAAGTAAAAACAAACAATAAAAACAAAGATTTCACACAGCTTAAGCTTGAATTAGAAGCCGATAAGTAGGTATAAAACCCACTTATCAGTTACCTGTTGAGATGATAAAACTGATTTGCAAAGGTTTTTGAACGGTTAAAGGATAGTCTATGCTAATTGTTTTGGCTAGACGATAATGATTTGAAATATCAAAATGTATTTTATTTATCATTAATGTATCATGTAACCTGGTACACAGATGATAAAAAATGATGGAGTTGTAAATACAGGAATACTTAGTGTTGAATTCGATTGAAAAATCGTTGTCCCACTATTGTATGATGTGTTATGACAAAGTCACACAATGACGGAATCCTCAAACGGGATGTTAAATACAGTACGGTATTATGACATCATTTTCAAAATATTTTTAAAATAATTAATTGCCAACGGAGTTTGGCTATACATAAATGTTTCGATTGAAATTGAATTATTGGTATAAGTCTTAGCTATATGATTCAGCTAGACCAACGTTTATGAAATTCAAAGTGTTCTTTGAAATTTTTTCGAACTAAATTATTTTGGTGCGGAATCCGATAAGACTGAGGTAAACATCCCAAAATTGGGAAAGTTTTGCGCCCAAGGCGAATAAGAGGAACGGGAAAAATTGTTCCGACAAGTAGTACTTGATCATTACAGGGCATAACGAGCTAATCACCCTCCGTGTCCGTAAGACATGACTGTTTGTAGATGAATTTCTGTATAAACCTTTTTGAAAATGAAAGTTCATAGTCTATATGACTTCTCAGCATGATTTGAAAAGTTTAACTCTTATGAGTGAGGTTTTGGGTAGCATGTGATGATGTATATGAAAGGTGTAGGGTGTAGTAGGCTGTAATTTTCGGTGAATTTCGGGGACGAAATTCTTAGAAGAAGGGGTGAATGTGACAACCCGATAATTTATAAAATTTATAAAATCTTAAAAGATTGAATAAAGGTTTAACAATAAGACCTAGACTGGAAAATAGGTACGAATTTTAAATTTTTGTGAAGGATTTGGATAACTTACAAATTGTAAGTGAATATCTGATAGTGAGTGTATAGGGTTTTGTTATGTGATTATATGTGTACAGTTTGTGGTTAAGGATCAATTATTGATCAGATAAGTTGTAACATTAGTAAACCCTAAAGTTATGTTAAGAATTTTGATGTTAAGTTAGTAAACCCTAACGAGTTATAAGAAACCCTAACGAATGGTTCAGAAACCCTAAATTCAGTTTCGGGAATCCTAAACCCTAATTAGGAATTTATAAACCTTAATTTGGGAGCTCAAAAGCTAAGTATCAAGACTTGAATATTAAAAGATGTGGGATATATGTGAAATGTCCAAATTACCCTTCGAATTGTAGGGGAAATTACCAAAATACCTTTAGTAGGTACGAAATTACCAAAATACCCTTTCATCTTATCTTTTACTAAAAGATAAGAATAAATCTTGTGAGTCATCAAAGGAAAGATTTGAGCACATGTGATTTATTTTCAAAGATATGGAAGAGATATGGAAGATAGGAAAGAGAAAGTGGAGATATTGCTAAGATTTTTGCTAGGATATTATGTAGATATACATATGCTATATCTAAACATTTAGAGGACTATAAATAGCACCTCCCTCATTACCTAGAAAAAGTTTAATTCATCCTTCTATTTTCTAAAATTTCCAAAATACTTAAGAAAATAGAAGGAGAGAGAGAGGGGGCAACCATGAATGGGAGGAAAAAACAAAGAAATAAGAAACCATAGGTTTTCTCCATAAATCTCACCTAAAAATCCTAGAGAAAGCAAGAGAACTTGAGAGGATAAGGAAGGGGGAAGATCAAAGTTGTGAAGGCTAAGAGAGAGAGGACTTAGCAAGCCAAGCTACCAAGAAAGATTATCCATCAACCAAGCAAAGGTTGAAAAGTTTTCTAAACCTTAATCTCACTTTTTTCTTAGCTTAATATATGTTTTACTTGGATAGTATGAGAGTTTGATGAAATTAATCATGGATAATGATAGATCTATGAGTATAAGAAGTAATAGAATGTATTATGATATTTTATGCTTGGATGTTGTCAATTTAAAGGTTGATGAGCTTAAACAAAGAAGAAGATCAAAAACAGTTTTTCGTATAAAAAGCCCTAAATTTTAGTCTACTTTGGACCTTCACCATTTCAAATTTACAACTTATTTTCGAGTTCCGTAAAAGACATGTGTTAGGTCCATGAGATATCTAACATCTCCAAGTGAAATCACTGAAAAATTCTTTGTACATTTCCTTATGGACAGTTTTTAGTAAAGTAGGCAAAATCTGGAAATACCAAAACGTAATCTGTCCAAATATTTCCAGGGGACTTTTAGGCCATTTAATTTTTGAAATAAATTCAGGGCTTTTGGGAAATTAAAATATATGATATAAATTAGCTCATGTCCAAAGATGAGTTTATTCTGACTTAAATCGATCGAGTTATGACCATTTCAATTTTTGGCTTTTTCCGACGAAAACAGCTATAACTGCAGTTCTATAACTCCGATTGCAACGAAATTTAAACTGGAAGTTCATGTTAATACGTGAAAGATTCTGCCAAGAGCTGAGAACTTTTGGAGTTGAGAAAGATATAGCTAGTTTTCTTAAGTTAAGAACTAAAAACAGACTTTTGAAAAATACTAAAGGAAATTAAAAAATTCCAGAAAAATTATTTTTGTGTATAGAATATATGTATATATGTGTGGCCAAAAGATTAAAAAATAATAAGTTAGTTTGGTATTTTTAATGCCTGTGAATGAGTTAAAAATTAATGAGAAAATTAGGTTATATTGAGTTATAAAACTTAGAAATGTGATTTTAATGATTAAATGATCATTATATGATATAATAAGACTTTATGAAGCGTATTTTGGTCATTTTTAATAAAATTTTATATGAATGGCATGTTATGTGTGTTAAATAAATTAAATAGTAAAAGGTAAACAATTAAATTAAATTATTTATAAATGAATAAAATATTATTAAATAATTAATAATATTAGTAAATGATTAAAAATTATTATATAATTAATAATATTGGTAATTGATTAAAATATTATTAAGTGATTAATAATATTAGTAAAGTGATTTGAATATTAAAATATTATTAAATAATTAATAATATTGGATTATTAAAATATTATTAAATGATTAATAATATTATATACTTAAAATATTATTTGACCGATAATATTAGTAAATGAGTAAAGGATTATTTAATAATTTAAAATATTATTAAATGATTAATGAGAAGGCGATTAAAATATTATTAAGGGATTAATAATATTAGCGAGTGATTAGAGTATTATTAATTGATTAATAATATGAAGAAGTGAATAAAATATTATAAAGGTTAATAAGTGTTTAAGATGATGTGTATGTGATGACAATATTATCAAGGGGTGATAATATTACTTTGGGTTTATGATAATGTCTAATATTTAATTATATGACTGAATGTTTTACAAAGTAATGATATTATAAGTAAAGATATGTTATGCTAATTGGAAGATCGATCTTTTAATGATAGGTCTTCATAAGAGATTAAATAGATTGCGTAGCAGTAGTCGACAATGCAAGCAAGTTCTTGAACTTTACTTTTAATTAAGCAAGTTTTTCTGACTCAAACCTGAGTTATGATTTTTCAAGTATGCTAGTGGTTAATCATTGTTGATTACATCACATCCATGAATTATTGATTCGCATGTTGTGCATATTGTATATATTCATCAATTATGAAAGGCTGATCACCTTCATTACCATTTGGTCCAGTTATAGTTGTTCATGTTCATTGTTGACCATTCATTTTTATTGTCTCGGTCGTTCAGCTATGAAAATTGATTCATGTTTTTTCACAATGATTATATTTTTGAAAGTTCGTTAGCTTATTATTCATTCTTTCAATCATGATATATCTTTCTTTGAATTTAAATTTGCTGGGCAAACTTGTTGCTCACCCTTGCTATATCATGATAAACATTGCAGCTTAGGACGAATACGTCAGATACAGGCAAAAGAAAAGACAATTCCAACATTAGATTATTGTGCAGCTAAAACTTGTAATAGTGTTGTATGATAATGACATTGTATGTCGATTAGGATATTGAATTCATGTAATAAGTTAAGGTTATCGACCTTGGGAGTTGTGTAAAGTTTACTGTATAAACAAATTATGTTTATATCTTCCATAATAGTTATAGAATTAGTGTGCCATTAAGTGGTGATTAGTACCGGATGGGGGGATTTATAGGTAGAGTCGACCAAAGATGATGATTTTTGGATGAGTAGAATGAAAGTTATGGAGCTTACAAGAAAGGACTATTTTAAAAATAAACTTGAATAACTCTTTGTGTGTAACTCCAAAAATTCCAAAAATTATAATTTTTTTTACTGAAGGTAGATGTATATGGCAGGAGCATACCTTGAAACTTTCGTAATTTTTGGACAAAATTTTCGATTTATGAAAAATGTTCCAAGATCTGATTGTTTTGGATAATTTAAAAATAGTAAAAAAAATTTGAAAAAATTTCAGAAAAAATATATGTTCATGAGTGGACTGTAAGCTGATGTTTCCCATAAAAGAAGAATTTTCATAATTGTTTTGGTATTTTTCATGGATATGTTTGAGTTATGAATAAATAAAAATAATAAGTTATGTGATGTTAAAAATGGTAAAAATGTGATTTTTTTAACAAATGTCCATTAATTTGATGTAATTAGATTTGTGGAAGGTATTTTGGTCATTTTTGATAAAATATTATGTTTATGGTGTTTTATGATTATTAAATAAAGTAATTTGTAAATGATAAATAATTAAAATAAATTGTTTAATGGTTTAATAAATGATTAAAATATTATTAAGAGATTAATAATATTAGTTTAAGATATTATTAAGTAATTAATAATATTTAAATTAAAAGCTGGATTTAAAATGTTATTAAATGATTAATAATATTATGAAATGAGTAAGATGTTATTAAATGATTAATAATACTTGTGAGTGAATGAAATATTATTAAGTGATTAATAATATTCAAAAAGTAATAAAATATTATTAAATAATTAATAATATTAGACAATTGTTTAAGATGAATAATAAAGAGAAGTTAAGTTATTTTAAGAATATAGTTTATTGAATTGGACATTTAATACGCTATATTGAATATATAGTAAGTTGAATTGGAATTCAAAATGCTGAAAAGGGAGAAAAATTTGTTCTATGAATATTCGGTCTGTCGTATAAGTATTCGGTTTGTCGTATTAGTATTAGACTTACTGGATTATAAAAAAAAATTTATAAAATGAAAAATTAAGTATTAAATCATAATGTATATGATACAGTGATGGAAATATTATCGAAGGACGATAAATGTTTGATTATGTGATTGCATGTTATATAAATAAAGGTATTATAAGTAAGATATGTGATGCTAATTGAGAGATTGATCTTATTAATGATAGGTCTTTTATAAAAAACTAAATTAAATTGCTTAGCAGTAGTCATCAACTGATGCAAATTTCCTAACTCAACTTAAGTTATTAATTTCAAAGCATGATTAGTGGATAATTATTGTTGGTTATTCACATCTATACTGATTATTGTTATTCACGCATAGTGCATTTGATTTCCTGTTCTATTACTTGAACTGTGAAATAATTTAAAATTTCTTCTATTCATGAACTGTTTATAAGTCATGTCTCATCTATTTGTTTCGGCTAGAATAATAATTGATGAATCGTTCTGTTATTTGAACTAAGTTGTTATTGAAAGATTTATGTCATTTATTTCGGCTAGATCAATATTGATATTTTATGTTGAAATCATAACATTTCTTTGAAAGCAATTCAAACCATATTGTTGTGGTACAGACTCATGATGTAAGACTGAGATAAACAACCCTTATAAACAGGAGAACTTTATTGTCGGACATCTGACCCCTTGCGCTATTTTTGAGTATTATGCATAATCATGGGTACAATTAGGCTAATCACTTCATGTACTCGCAGAAGAGTATAATTTAATCTTTACGGTTAACTTCTTAAGGTAATTCAGTATTAATTAACTGATAATTCCTCTATTAGTTCTTGATCCATTTGTGATCACTCAACATGAAATCTGTGAGTATCTCACTTTATTGAATATTGTTGTATTATTGCTAATTATTCCTAATCAAATGAATATTATTGAATCATTGAAAGAATTTAACTCTTTCATTCTTGATATGTTATTCAACTTGGAATTCAAGAAAATTCTTGTTATTGAAAATGATTTATCGTTCAGCTATTTCACAATCTTTTGAATATTGTTGAAATCCTAGAATGTTAGATTCTTCTATATCTTATATTGAACGTTTTAACTTGCGGAGCAAACTAGTTGCCCACCCTTACTTTAAATAAAACATTTCAGCTACAGTCGAGGTAGCCGAAGGTTCTAAGAAGGATAAAGGTAAAGCGAAGGCGACCCAGTAAAATCAATTGTGTAATGATAATTATTATATTATATTTTGTTTTAAGCCTTTTGTATTTTAGGGCATGTAATGTTAAGGTTAGTCAACCTGGGATGATGTTACAATTATGTATTTAAGCTATGTTTTTATTAAGAAAATATAATGAATGAAGCAATTTAAAATGAATGGGTAGTTAGATGAGATGTGGATGTTGTACCGTGAGCACCGAATATGACGTTTAAGGAACCCAGATTTGGGGGCGTCACATCTATTATCAATTTTATAGTAATGATAATTGAATTATCTTACTCATTAAATAATATACTTGTTTTACAATGTTATAATAAGAGTGTTATACAGGCTAAAAAAATAAAAAAAATTTACGTTCACTCATATTTTTGATGATCGTTGTAAGACTCCAAATTTTATGAAATGAAAGTATTCAATTTTCTTATAATTATTATTCTATTTAGTAAATGATTAAATTAATAAAAGGTTAAAGTTAAGGGTGATATGTGAATTTTTTTGCAAAGGAAGCAAGTTGTCATAAAATATTCGTTGTGTCGAGAAATATTCGTTTGGTCGGGGAATATTCGTTTTATTAGGAATATTCGTACGACGACACAATCATTGGTGGACCCACAGCAGAATTACTGTCGGAGTTAGAAAACGACAAAAATAACTTTTTATAAAAATAACGGCAAAAGTTTTACCATTAAAATGTTAAAATACCCTGGGGTAAAAGTATTGTAATACGCGTGGTTGCATAGTAGCACACGTTATTGTACAGTATCTTTGATTATTGATGCTTACGTGAGAAGTCACTTAGTTTTACTTAATTATTGCCATAGTAATTGCTGCATAATATCTCTCATATTATTGTCACAGTATCATCTGCATAATATTTTATATTATTAAATCCATAATTGAGACGACAAAGTTATTCATATTATTATTTGCATTATTGACAATGTTAGAAAGTTCTGTTGAGAAAAGGGGTTTGGTCACCTAATTATGCGCCAATAGGGAGAAATCCTTATCCGAAAGCCCCCTCTTTCCTGGGAATGATCTAGTTGTTAATATTGCAAGTTATATTATTAATGAATAAATGTTGTTAAAAATATTTCCAATGTGTTGAGATTATTAGTGTTAGTGGAAATCGACATTTATTTCGATAATAGTAAATTTCTGGATGTTAAATTGACCAAACAAATAATTAATCAGATAAATGAGCAATTAATTGCTATTAGTTCATATGCAAATAACTAGTTATTTACATGTATGGAAATATTGGTTCACATGCATGTACTATTAGGGGAGGTTGTGAAAGATTGATAATACTTGAAGGACTAAATTAAAAATAGAGGCAAAGATGAAGGTACTAAACTGTAATAATTCGAGCCCCTAAATGTGCAATTATCGTAACTATGTTTTTCTATAAATAGAAGCTCATTTCTTCTTTCATTCTCACCAATTCACTAAGACTCATAAGAGCAACTATAGAGAGAGAAAATATAGAGAGAAAGAAGAAGAGTATTCTGCTACTTCAGTATTGCAGTATCTAGTCTTCTACTAAGGTAAGAGATATTATTTATTTCATATTCGCTTACGATATTATTTTCCGTAATCATAAGGAATTTTATTTTTCGTTCAATATTCGTCAGGAATATTATTTTCATTCAATATTCGTCAGGAATATTATTTTTGTTCAATATTCGTAAGGAATATTATCTTCGTTCAATATTTGTAGGAATATTATTTTCATTCAACAGTTGTAAGGGATATTTTTTTTTTTAATATTTGTATGAAACAATATTTTTTTCCATACTCTGTAATATGTAAGTAATATTATTTCGTTTCATATTCCTAATTCTACACTCATGTTGTTAAAGTACTGCTTCTATACTCCATAAAATTAGTAGAATATCCTTAAAATTTTCGCTTCATCTAGTATCATTTTCGAAGGATATTTTTCTGAACATTCTTGTTAAATTTTAAGCTTTTCATGCCAGAGTACTATTCATGGGTACTATTCATTTATACGACACTATTCATAACGTACGGTACTATTCACAAAGTACTATTCATGGGCACTATTCATAAATACGGTACTATTCATAAATATGGTACTATTCCCAAAGTACTATTTACGGGGTACTATTCCTGAAGTACTATTCACGGAGTACTATTCATGGGGTACTATTCATAAAGTACTATTCATGGAGTACTATTCACTCGAGTACTTTCGTCTAAATTATTTTTGATACAATATTATTCTTGAATTTTACTCCACAAAGTAGTATCATGTTGACAATTTGGACATTATTGAAATCTGGATAGATTAAATTATAAATCTTTAAAATATATCCTTGCTCTCATTTAATTGAATTCTTATATCATTGTCATCATCTTCATGCTTATATTATAATGAAAGTCAACTTTGGCCCGTAGTGCATAGACGGACTGCTGATTGGTATGATTATGACCAGTGATTATTTGGTATAATCATGACCTGTAATGTTATAAATGATGTGGTAAAAGTCTCCATTGGCCGTAGTGCATTGATGGACAGTTATTATCATGATCATGACAATTGGTGATTAGATAAATATTCTTGGCCCGTAGTGCATGGATAATTTATGGATGTGATACTAATGAATATCAATGGCTCGTAGTGCATGGATAATTCAGTGATGTGGATTATTTAATAAGTTGAGTCTCAGCGATAAATTTATAATGAACTTTTAAATGATAGAAGATAGGAGATATTACGCTCTACTTGACTCTTCTAATGGATTGCTATTTTCGCTGCAGTTGTTGATCTAAAACTTGTTGTCTATTGTATTCTATCAGTTGTTATACTGTTGAAGGCTAACGATAATTTATTCTACATTATCTTAGTCATAATATTCTTTACTGGGCTAGTTGAGCTCAATATTTTCTTTCATTATTCTTTTCAGGAAATAAGAATATAGTTGGGACGAGTCGGGGAATGGAGTGATGGTCCAAGATAAGTGGCTATAGTAGTCCTCACTATTCTATGAAATAGTGTGATAATAATTGTAATGAGGACTCCATTGAGTTTGGATATTATTTAGAAGATAATATTCGTGTTAAAACTCTCAACTTATGTTTTGTCGTATTTTACACGACAGTTGTAAAATTAAGTTGTGTTTGTATTCTGTACCAAGTATTTGGCGACTCAGAATATGTTATGTATACCTATTTTGGGGGCGTCACAGTTGGTATCAAAGCTTTGGGATATGATCCTTGGCTGAGATGTGAGACTAGAACTATGAGGGAAGAGACAGATAATTCCTTGGCTAGTATGACTTACCTAAGTTTATTTGTTATTTATTTGGTCGGTCAGAGTATAGGGATAAAATGTGGCATGGCAAGTAACCCTTGTTTTGTGGCAATGTTTGAAAATGGCATCTGAAAATGTTGAGATAAGCAATGAAGCACATGAGACTGTTGAGTCACCAACGATCAATACCCAGGATAATGTGCATCAAAAAGCCAATAATCCTCAGGTAAACAACAACACCGACCAAATGATGAACGATGGGATGTTCAGAGGCTTTATGCAATTCATGCAACATCAGGTGAGAGAGACTCTTGTTCAAAATACAGGTGGAAACACTGGTAAAATTTAACTAGGCACACTTAGAAGGCGGGGTTGAATAAATGTGGGAGCAATCTATGACCAATTTTTAAACTTTAAAACAAACTATTAAATTTAGTCTACTAGATTGATGAATTCAGCTTGTTGAATTAATGTGACCAACTAAATTGACTAATTATATTTTTTAAGAAAATATTCTGCTAAATTTATAACTTAAATAAAACACTTGGTGTTAAGGAATTATCTTAAGATAATGCAAGTATTAAAAATTTAATTATTAAGATAATTAAATAGCTTATGTGAGTAATTAAAGTAAAGCAATTAATAAAATCAACACCAAGATTTTTTACGTGGTTCAACTATTACCATATATAATAATAACCTAGTCCACGTCCAATACCAACTAGTATTGGAGACTCACTTTATTTATTTCTTTATAAATAAACAATGATTACAAAATAGATTCTTACAATAATTAATAACAATTAATTTCTCTTGAGCACTCTTGCTCCTTGTCCACCTATGCACTCTTCAAGCACCTTTGCTTCCTTGAACCTGTTTGTAAACCTTTTCTCTAATCCACTAGGATTAACACCTTTAGACTACACTTAGTCTAAACAGAAAATTAAATACAAATATAGAGGTCTATGATCAATGCAAGAATAATCAATTTAACAATTAAAGGCTCAACTATATGCAATGATCAATTAGCACGAAAAGATAAACAATTAAATCTTACCAAATACTAGCTAAAGAATATCATAAATATAAATGCTAAATTTGTTCAAAGTTTGCACTAATCAAATCAAGTTGCTTCGATAATATCGATTAATTAATGCAAAGAGAATTTTTTGTGAGTCTTATTTTCATTCCATACAAGAAACACGATTTATATAACCTAATTTGCTACTAGTTATATAAAGTCTCGTTGTTGCTCCATAGAAAAGATAAATAACGTTAGTTCCATTCTAATTAATCCCAAACAAAAATCGCTAAGATATTTGGAACAATCCCACAAAAGGTAAAGTAACGGTACATAATTAATATTTATCCGGATAACTCAATCTTTTTAGTGTTATATTGTTGGGATAAATTCAAAGTCCCTTTTAAAAAATAACCCACTACATAACAACTTTGACTTTATCTCTTTATATCAAAGTGGCGTGTAACATCAAGTGACATGTAACATCAAAGTTCTTTTCCTTTAATCAAGGTCTTTATAGTTCCAAGGATATCCATAATTACTATTCCTTAAAAATCGCTCATGCACATATCATATCACAATGTTACCGTCTTTTTAGATTCTATACATATATAACATTTATCAAGTAACAAGTATGCACATATATCAAGTAATAAGATATTAATTCCTTTTGTACTTGATAATATATGTTAATCTAATCTCAACTTATTTTAATATTTAGAAAAACCTTTTTTATTAGGTTTAAAATATTTTTCATTTAAGACATATAAAACTAAATGCCAATGATTTCCTAGAGCCTGTAAATGAAAAAAAATCAATTATTATGCAATTGACCTTACACTTGGTTTTCCTAGTAAAGAAAAATTCTTCAACCACTTGAAAATCCCACCAATGTTCTTTATCGTCAGATACCTGAAATGCCATGATACAATTTAGTATATGAACAATTCATCATCAAAACTCAAGGATAGAATATGACTAAGTCAACATTCTCCCTCTTTTTGATGATGACAACCAAAAAATTTAATTCCTATTAGCTCCCCCTAAAACCATGCATACAATATAATTAGCTCCCCCTAAATCCATGTAATTCAATATAATCATTTCAGGAAAACCAACATAATATTAATCTAATTGAAATCCAATTTCAGTGTCTCCTAAAACTTTAAACAACCTGCTACCTGCATTCATGTTAGTTTATCAAATATCAAATATCAAATATCAACTGCTAACATACCAAATATATCAGTTTTAAACCTTTCTTAAAATCCCAAAAATAATAAATCAGTCTTGTGAAGCATCAAAAACCAACATAAGTCTTTTCAGTCTACCAAAATCTAAAAATAAAACAACTTAAACTTCTCCCCCTTTGTCATCAAACAAAATGGGAAATAATGCTATCAGTTAAGATCTACCATTGTTGCACGCTGAGCATCCCTTTGTGTGAAGTAAGGACGATGATTGACGCAATGAATCCTTTCAGCCAGGGTAAGATCAGCAGCAAATTGAGGAGGACGGGGAATAAAAGTTGCAGGTGGTAATGGCACGTCAAGGAAATCACCAAGATACTCGGCTAACCAGTTATAATGAACCCATTCCATAACAGTCGAGTGCTTACGTTGCATATGTAACTTAGAGCCTATATCATTGAAGCACATAGCCATGAACTCAGCCAACTCGCCCACCTGATTGCTAACAAATTTGATCTCCTGACTCAATTGACAAGCATTTCGATTGAGTCTTCGTTGCATGTCCTCTGCCAAAGCAGTGGTTTGCAATTCAAACCCTGCTTGTAAGTCAATAAACTCATCCTCAATGTTTTGATAAAGTTTATTAATTTCAGGCGCACCCAGAAGCAGCTTGCCTTTTTTCAACATAGACATACAATTGTGGAGACCAGACATTTTGATTTGTATTTTCTCTTGATTACTAATAATGACTTTCAACATGTCAACAATCTCAGGAGGAGACTGAGTTAGGTGCAAAACAGGTGAAGATGGATTTGAAATGGGAGGGATAGGATTATCAGAAGTGCTACGAACAAACTTACCATCAATTAAGGCAATACGAGACATTTTCAAAGTACCAACACTGATGGAATCAGTAACAGCAACAAAAATTTCATTTTCAAGGAAAATTTTAAAATGATTGAAAAGAGTGGTGAGATTGGCACTATAAGGCAGACACGTTTTGGTTTTTCGCAAACAACTTGTCATTTGATGAAGCAACATTTGAGACATATTAAAAGACACACCTTTCAAAATCATAGCAACTATTATTAAATCCTGATAGGTAAAATCTGCACCTCCATCTAAGCGGGGCAAAAGATTGTACCTAACCAGATGATGAAGCACACATGCAAGAAGAGAAACATCTATGGTTTTGGGGGTAAAAACATCATTAATCAGAGGGTTATTCATGACAATTTGTAATTGTTCCAAAGGAGTTAAAGGAAAATGAATAGCCCCTTTTCAAGTAAATGGACAGACACTAGTGGATGGAATGTTTAGAATGCTACCAAAATCTATGACAGTGAAATATAGTGATTTTCCTTTTCACAAAAGTTGTGTAAAAATCCCCATGACACTCCAGATTAGTATAAAACTGCTGAACTAGTCTAGGATATGCAACTGAGGGAGGAAAAATCATGGAAGAAATACCACATGATTCAAACAAATTTTTCAGAGGAGACGTTTGATAGTAGATTTGATCAACATATTTCTCATAAACAAACTGTTTTGGGAAAACAACAGTCTTAAATCGTACCTCATAGGCATTACTACGAAAGAAATTTTTAGGAAGATCAGAGGTGAGGATAAGGTTTATCAATCGAATGGATTAAACTCTTCATGATGGGATCGTCGACTTTACGTCGTCGTAGAGAGTCCTGGTGATTTCATAAAGGATGGACTGAAGTTTGATTCATCAGAAGATGAAGAGTCCAGAGACTCCGTTTCCACAGACACGACCTTATTCATTTTTCTTTGTTTGCGCGAAGGTTCGGCAGACGATTGGGGAGGAACCGATGTCTGATCGTCGTCAAAATCAACCATCAAGCGCTTGTGTGTCCAGGTTCTCATGGTGTTTAAGATTTGAAGACATAGAAGAAAAAGAAGATTAGTATAAAGTAAGAGAGAAAAGGAGTCAGAAAAATAAAGAGTTGGAGAAGTGAAGAGAATGGAGAGAGAGAGAGAGAGATAAAAAGTTCAATAAAAGGGGACGGATGGATGTAAGAAGTACACCCCTTTACGTCTTTCAAGAAACCCCAACCATCCTGTCTTTTCGATTTTCAAAAACTCATTACGATAGATACTTAGAATACCGCATCCATGAATTAAGGACTTAATGGACAGCCGAAAAAATCACACTATCAATTATCCCAAATTTTAGTAGTTAATAAGATAAGCATGCAAAATAGGATAAAATAATGATAATGCAGATTTAAAAAGAGTTATGCGATACACATTCCAAGTTCTTTCATGAAATACAAAACACTGTCTTCACTTAATGGTTTAGTAAAAATATACGTGATTTGATTTTCGGTGGGAATAAAAATTAATTTAATTAAACCTTTTGACACACTATCTCTTAAAAAATGATGTCTTACTTCTATGTGTTTTGTACGTGAGTGTAACACAGAATTTTTAGAAATATCTATAGGACTAGAATTATCACAATATATAGGCAGACATTCACATAATATATCAAAATCACATAGGGTTTGCCTAATCCATAACATCTGAGAACAACAACTTCCTACAGCTAGGTATTCACCCTCAGTAGTTGATAGAGCCACTGAGGTTTGCTTTTTACTATGCCATTATACGAGACTTTGTCCCAAGAAAGTAGAAGCACCACTTGTACTTTTTCTATCAATTTGACACCCTACATAGTCAGCATCTGAATAACCTATTAGCTCAAAGTGATTACAAATTGGATAAAATAACCCTAAGTTAATTGTACCACTTAAATATTTCAAAATTCTTTTAACAACATTAAAGTGTGATTCTTTGGGTTTAGCCTGAAATCTTGCACACAAACAAATGCTATACATTATATCGGGTCTAGAGGCAGTTAAGTATAATAAACATCTAATCATACCTTGATATTTCGTTATATCAACATCAATACCTTTCTCATCGGTGGTGAGCTTTATTGACGTGCTCATGGGTGTACCTTTCGAGTTAGATCCTTCAAAGCCAAATCTCTTGAGTAATTCTTTTGTATATTTAGTTTGATGGATATAAATTCCTTCCTTCGTTTGCTTGATTTGAAGTCCCAAAAAGTAATTAAGCTCTCCTATTAAGCTCATATCAAATTCTTTATGCATGCACTTGGAAAACCACTCACAAAGATGATCATTAGTAGCACCAAATATTATATCATCTACTTATATTTGAATAATAATGATATCTATATTTTTATGCTTAATAAATAATGTAGAATCTATTTTACCTCTAATAAATTCGTTTGACAAGATATACTTACTTAACCTTTTGTACCAAGCCCTTGGAGCTTGTTTCAAGCCATAAAGTGTTTTCTTTAATTTGTAAACATGATTAGGATACTTTTCGTGCTCGAATCCAGGAGGCTGTTTTACATATACCTCTTCATTGATGTATCCATTGAGGAAGGCGCTCTTTACGTCCATTTGATAAAGTTTAAACCTTTTATAGCAAGCAAAAGCCAACAAAATCCGAATTGATTCCAGCCTTGCCACTGGTGCATAAGTTTCTTCATAGTCGATCCCCTCTTGTTGGTTGTATCCTTGAGCTACTAACCTTGCTTTGTCATGAGTGATTTTCCCGTGCTCATCAAGCTTATTCTTGAATACCCATTTAGTACTAATGATGGAAGCATCTTTTGGAGGAGGCATAAATTCCCACACCTAGCATCTCTCAAATTGTTGAAGTTTTTCTTGCATTGCCAATAGCCAGTTTTCATCAAGAACTGGATCCTTTGCATTCTTTGGCTCAACCTGTGACAAAAATGCAGAGAATGCACAATGATTTTGTAAACCTCTTCGTGTGGTTACACCTTTGTTGATATCTCCAATGATATTTTCCGGAGGATGATTCTTAATATATCTAACTGTTCTTGGCATTTGGATATCATGTATAACTTCTTCTTGATCATGAAAATCATCTTCAGCATCTTGCAAATTTTTAGGTTCATGTTCATGCTGGTCATCAATTTCAGTTTTCGGAAACTGTTCATTTGGTCTCCTGTTTTGTTCTTTTCCGTTTGTTGAATTCTTCACTATCTCCAAATTTCCTGCATCATCTTCACTTTCTTTTGGAAGATCATTGTTAGTCTCATTGAAAGTAATATGAATAGACTCTTCTATACATTATTTTCTAATATTGAAAATACGATAAGCCTTACTATTTTGAGAATAACCAAGGAATATTCCTTCATATGACTTAGCATCAAACTTTTCCAAATTATCACTTGTATTTAATATGAAACATTTAGAACCAAATATTTTGAAATAGCTTATGTTTGGAATTTTATTATTTAAAAGCTCATAAGGTGTTTTCAAAATAATAGGACGAATGCGTACTCTATTTAAAACATAACATGATGTACTTACTGCTTCGACCCAAAATTTCTTTGGAAGCTTACTTTCTTGCAGTAGAGTTCTTGTCGTCTCTTGAAGAGTCCTATTCTTCCTTTCCACCACCCCATTTTGTTGAGGAGTCATTGGGGCTGAAAACTCATAGCTAATACCTCTTTAATCACAAAAGGTTATGAAATCTTTTTGGAATTTAGTACCATGATTTCTTTTAATTCTAATGAGTTTGTAGCTATACTTTGTTTCAAGATTCCTTATTAGTTTTTCAAACTCTTTAAATGCTTCATCTTTAGTTCTCAAAAATAATACCCAAGTGTATATGGAGAAATCATCAAGTATTACAAATGCATAAAATTTACCATTAATACTAGAATGTCTTTCTGGTCCAAATAAATCAAGATGAAGTAGTTGCAAGGGAGAGGAGGTTGATACCATATTCTTTGCCGTAAAAGAAGTTCTTACTTGTTTTCCCAGTTGACAAAGAATGCATATTCCTTTCTTTTCAAACCTGATATTTGGCAACCCTTTGACGAGATTCTTTGAAGATAATTTGTTGATTAAGTCCATATGAACATGTCCCATCCTTTTATGCCATAAGTTAGCCTTATCTTATACGAATGTAAGATATAACTCATCATCCTGTTTCTCAAAATCAATAATATTTATATTTCCCTCTGTTTGTGCAACTAGAGTAGTATTGTTAGTACCATGAAATATTGTGCATTTATCTTTTTCAAAATTAACTTGATGACCATTATCCATTAATTGACTGATACTAATTAAATAAAATTCTAGACCGTTAACAAGGTGGACATTATTTATACTTACCTTGCAGTTACAAATTTTACCTTTTCCAATTATCTCGCAGGTTCTATTGTCTCCAAAAGTGACCGTTCCATTCTTCTTCTTGACATATAGTTCCATAAACTTTGATTTATCCAGAACATCCGCTATCAAGAATCTATTTTGAGAGCATCCACTATCGAGAATCCATTTTAAGATGGAACCACGCCTTGTTACACACTAATGATTAGATTCACTTGATTCAATACCTACGAAGCATACTTGAGCAATCTCATCTTTAGCATCGATCTCCACTTCAGATTCCTTATCACTCCAAGTAACAAGGGCTTTGTTCTTCTTGTTGTCTTTGTAGTTTATCTTCCCCTTATTCTTTAATTGAAAACAATCTTTCTTGAAGTGACTAGAACGTCCACATTCGAAGCACGTCTCTTCAGTTTGCTTTCCTTTGGACTTATTCGAATTGAAAGTATTTTTTCTCTTGTTCTTCCTTTGTAGTAGCCCCTTGAGTCTTCTTGACATCATGGCTATTTCTTCATCTGAGTCATCATCAAGCTCCTCCTCATTATCTGCAGTAAGAGCTAAGACCTTTCTTCGAGGAGTTTCTTCCTCATCATCATATCTCTTTAACTGATGTTCATATTCTTCTAATTCACAAAACAAAGTTAAAGTATCCATGGAAGAAATAGTAGCGAAATCTTGAAGAGTAGTGATTTTAGAAGAAAAACTTTTGGGCATAGCCCAAAGCAACTTACGGTTGAATTCACTTTGAGGAATAGTCTTGTCCAGCAATTTCAAGGATTTTATAAGGACTAGAAATCTTGCTTGAGCTACCTTGATGGTTTCATCTTTTTCGAGTTTGAACATTTCATAATCGTGCATAAGCATTCTTAGCTTGACTTCTCGTACTTTGGATGTTCCTTCATGACTTACCACTAAAGTGTCCCAAATTTCCTTAGCTGTGTTGCATGAGGAAACTTTGTCAATCTCGGATTGTACCATACCACTGAGAAGTGTGTTCATTGCCCTTGAATCATATGAAACCATGTAGGTTTCGGTTAAATCCATTTCTAGCAGAGTCTTTGGTGTCCCATCATCTCTTCGTGGAATAACTGGTCCGTTCTCCACAACCCACCATTCCCAAGGATCTCTTTTGAGATAGATCCTCATTCAGAATTTCCAAAAGTTATAATTTTCTGTGCCAAACAACAAAGGAGGTCTATTGGTTGATTGTCCTTCTTAATTGTTGTTCCCGAACTGTGCCATATTAGAATCTTTCCCTACAAGTCACCTTTTAAGACCAAGATAAGTAGAGACAAGCTTTGATACCAATTGAAATTTAACTAGGCACACTTAGAAGGGGGGTTGAATAAGTGTGGGATCAATCTATGACCAATTTTCAAACTTTAAAATAAACTATTAAATTAGGCTACTAGATTGATGAATTCAACTTATTTGAATTAATATGACCCTCTGAATTGAATTTGATTATTTTTTTTTAAAAATATTCTATTTGAATTTATAACTTAAATAAAGTACTTGGTGTTAAAGAATTATCTTAAGATAATGCAAGTATCCAAAAATTTAATTATTAAGATAATTAAATAGCTTATGTGAGTAATTAAAGTAAAGCAATTAATAAAATCAACACCAAGATTTTTTACGTGGTTCAACTATTACCCTATATAATAATAACATAGTCCACGTCCAATACCAACTAGTATTGGAGACTCACTTTATTTATTTCTTTATAAATAAACACTGATTACAAAACAGATTCTTACAACAATTAATAACAATTAATTTCTCTTGAGCACTCTTGCTCCTTGTGCACCTATGCACTCTTCAAGCACCTTTGCTTCCTTGAACCTGTTTGTAAACCTTTTCTCTAATCCACTAGGATTAACACCTTTAGACTACACTTAGTCTAAACAGAAAATTAAATACAAATATAGAGGTCTATGATCAATGCAAGAATAATCAATTTAACAATTAAAGGCTCAACTATATGCAATGATCAATTAGCACAAAAAGATAAACAATTAAATCTTACCAAATACTAGCTAAAGAATATCATAAATATAAATGCTTAGCTGCTCAAAGTTTGCACCAATCAAATCAAGTTGCTCGATAATATCAGTAATTAGTGCAAGAGGAATTTTGTGAGTACTATTCATTCCATACAAGAAACACGATTTATATAACCCAATTTATTACTGTTATATAAAGTCCCGTTGTTGCTCCATAGAAAAGATAAGTAACGTTAGTTCCTGTTCTAATTAATCCCACAAAAATCGGCTAAGATATTTGGAACAATCCCACAAAAGGTAAAGTAACGACATAATTAATATTTATCCAGATAACTCAAATCTTTCATACTGTTGGGATAATTTCAAAGTCCCTTTAAAAAAAATAATCCACTACATAACAACTTTGACTTTATCTGTCAATATCAAAGTGGCGTGTAACATCAAGTGATGTGTAACATCAAAGTTCTTTTCCTTTAATCAAGGTCTTTATAGTTCCAAGGATATCCATAATTATTATTCCTTGAAAACCGCACATGCACATATCATATCACAATGTTACCGTCCTTTTAGCTTCTATACTTATATAACATTTATCAAGTAACAAGTATGCACATATATCAAGTAATAAGATATTAATTCCTTTTGTACTTGATAATATATGTTAATCTAATCTCAACTTATTTTAATATTTAGAAAAACCTTTTTTTTATTAGGCTTAAAACATTTTTCATTTAAGACATATAAAACTAAATGCCAATGATGTCCTAGAGCCCTTAAATAAAAAAAAATCAATTATTATGCAATTGACCTTACACTTGATTTTCCTAGTAAAGAAAAACTCTTCAACCACTTGAAAATCCCACCAATGTTCTTTATCATCATATACCTGAAATGCCTTGAAACAATTTAGTATATGAACAATTCATCATCAAAACTCAAGGATAGAATATGACTAAGTCAACAACTGGCAACACACAGATGGTCATTGCTAAGAAGTTCAAGGAGCTGGGACCACTGGAGTTTTTGGGAAAGCCAGAACCATTTAAGGCAGAGACATGGATAAAATAGATCACCAAGATATTTGATGTCTTGGGATGCTCCGAGGAGCAAAAGGTTCCCTTTGCCACCATCATGTTAAGAGGAGAGGCATATTACTGGTGGGAATCAGTAAAACGTACTCAGCATGCCACACTTGGGAGAGGTTCCAAGAATTGTTCAATGACAAGTACTTTCCCGAAAGTATTCATCACATGAAGGAGGTAGAGTTCATCAAGCTAGAGCAAAACAATATGATCGTGTCGCAATATGAGGCTAAGTTTACGGAGTTATCCCGATTTGCATCCCATTTGGTAGATAATGAAGAGAGAAAGACGCAAATATTTATGCGAGGTTTGAAACTCGAAATACGTTAATACCTCATTTCTCACAAATTTTGTTTATATTCAGATGTTATGAATAGGGCTCAGTTAGTGGAGCGCGATAATGAGTCAGCTCAACCAAAAGGTAACGACCAACAACATGATAATAATCATACCGGTGGTAACGACCATCAGGATAATGATAACCATCGTGGAGGAAATTATCATGCTAGAAATGGTAACCACTTCGGTGGTAATCATGGCCAAGATAATAGGAAAAGTGAACTAAGTGGAAATTTCAAGAAGAGAAGGTTCAACAATGATGGAAAGACAGCAGCACTAGCACCCGTTTTCAAGGAAGGAAAACGACCACCGATCGTATGCCTCAAATGCGGAGGGGAGGGACACATTAGTCCAAACTGCACGATGCAGTTCAAAGCATGTTATAATTACGGAAGAGAAGGACACTTAGCCCAATTTTGTCGTGCAATGAAGTCAAGTCCAGCTGGGATGGAGACACCAAAGGCCATCCCAGACAAGTCAAAGCTGGTAGTTTAAGTGAGAGCCTTTGTCGAGGAACCCGAATGAAGTTATCACGGGTAAGCTAATCATAAACTCTTGCGAAGTTTATACCTTATTTGATACCGGTTCTACGCATTCTTTTATTTCTCCTACTTGCGCTCAACATTTAAATTTAACTCCGGAGAAATTAGACTTTGACTTATCTATTGAAACTCCATTGGGGGAAACCTTCATTACATCCACTGTTTATAAATCTTATTTGATTCAAATCAGTACCCTCACATTACCTGTCGATCTCATCTCTTTGAAAATACTTGCATTTGATGTGATTTTAGGAATCGACTGGTTAACTATTCATCATGCTAAAATTGATTATTTTTATAAGGTTGTTAATTTTCATATTCCTAACTAACCTATTATGCGAATTCAAGCAACCAAACCACTAAAGTCAATCATTGTCATATCAAGCCATAAAGCTATTCGTTTATTGAAAAACGGATGTCAAGCTTTCTTAGCTCATGTCACGGATTTAATCAAAAATACATCAGATTTGAATGATATTTCAATTGTTAACAAATTTCTTGACGTATTCCCCGAAGAACTTCCTAGCCTACCACCAGAACGTGAAATCGAATTTTGTATTGACCTTGAACCCGGTACAAAACTTATTTCTAAAACCTCAAATATTTTTTTAACTAAAACGAATGTATCATGAGCCAAAGATGTGGCTCGAGCTGTTGAAAGATTACGATCACACCATTCAATACCATCTTGGAAAAGCGAACGTAGTAGCTGACGCTGTGGCGCCCCCAAAATTTCAGACACTCATATCTCGAATTTCGGTGCATCACGCTACTACTACGAATATCTTACAAAATCATTAACAACGGAAAATAATAGAATAATTTACATTGATTTAATATAAATATTCACGTCCCAAGGTACCGTAACCATTACTACAACAATTCTGTGATTAGCTTAAAATAGCTTAATCATTCTTGAATACATCATAATAATCATAACAATAATAATAATACTTCTAGTCTTAAGGACTAAGTTATTCTGCCGCCTTGCCCTTTCCCTTGTCCTTTCACGAAATCGCGCTTGCTCTCTGCCTTGACTGTAATGTTTTAGGAAGCAAGAATGAGCAACAATTTGCCCAGCAAGTAATATAGCTAGAAGAACAAGCAGTTATAGCATTTGAATCTTTCATGGGTATAATAATAATTGATAGTTCAAGGATATCAAGAATACCAAGAGTATTCAATAAGTGTCGCTATGGACCGAAGGATATCAACAAAATTTCAGAATTTACTCATTTTGAAGTTCAACATAATTGGGTACTGAGCAGTCACTAAGGACCAAGAACTCTTACTAGAATTAGCATTATTACACTGTAATCCAACATCCACGAGTACATCAGGTGATCAGCCTAAAGTACCCTACGTTATGCATAACATTTAATCATACTCATGTGCGCACGTCGGTTCCCAGATAATATATAATTTCCCTTCTATGAGGGTTGTTCATCTCGAGAGATTTACGATAGTCCGCACCAAATCAATCGGTTTGGATAGCTCTTTAACTCATAATAATAGTCTAGCCAAGAATCAAGGGCTTAGGCGCTTTTTTTCATCATGCATTTAGGAATGATAAGTCCAATGCTTACAACAACGTCAAGGTATACAAGTGATTTTGAATAGAAGCGAGATATTTGCTTGATAAAATATGATTGATATGACAACAATTCAACGTATAAAGTGTATGAATTTAAGGAACTTGCAACACAATAATAATAGTGTTGGGATACTTGCTCAATGTAAATTTGAGTGAGGTTAGGAACTTGCCCAACAATAACAATAAGTTAGGGATAGAAAACTTGCATGATATAAGTAACAAGTTTTTAGGGATAGGAACTTGCCTTTAGCGTTGATTACTACTAATAGCAAAAATCACCTCAACGAACTATATACATCCTATTCATGTAAGTACACGGTATTTATTAGCCAAACACACTTGATATATATCAATAACATGTACACATAACACATCTTTCTTTCTATCTCATTGTACCCATCAAAACTCATAATTTGGTACATTAACATGTTCATACTATTGACCACTTGCTAGCTTATTCATAATCTTTCTTCCTCGAAGTTCTAAGAGGTTCATTGCTTTAAGTAGACCATAACGTCTATTAATCCCACCGACCTTCTTCTACGCATGTTTGCAAGTATTAGATTTATTTTCCCGAAGTTGGTACAACTCTCCACTTAGAACTTATTCGTGTACTAATAGTTTATAATAGTATAGGAGTATTTATTAATCCATCCTCATATCAAGTTATGATGCTGTCTACGAGTCCCAGGACATCTCGCCATGTCCGAAGATATTATGAATTGTTCGAAGACAACATGCTTCGTCCGAAGACATCGCGCTTCGTCCGAAGACATCACGCTCTGTCCGAAGACATCACGCTCTGTCCGAAGACATCACGCTTTGTCCGAAGACATTACGCTCTGTCCGAAGACATCACGCTTTGTCCGAAGACATCGTGCTTTGTCCGAAGACATTACGCTCTGTCCGAAGACATCACGCTTTATCCAAGACATCGTGCTTTGTCCAAGAAGACATTACGCTCATCTCGAAGACATCACGCTTTGTAAAAGCGGCTCCTTCAGAGACTTGGTCCACACTACTTTGACAAAGTTTAAGTTCGTCGGGTTAATTTTCATTAAGACTTCACTAAATGCATACAACCTAAGGGAATTTCTTAATACATGGTCTAACATGACCGAACCCATCAGTTGGTTCCTAAATGCGGTGCAATTTGCACCCATGGATTCGAAGCGATGAACATGCTCTGTTTTGTAGAGTACTCACAACTTGATTCCAGACAATTTTTAATGTATTCATGCACGAAGGTGAACTTTCTAAACACCCTATATCGTGCTAATTCATCATACTTGACCTATTAATCGAAAAGCGAGAATCAACAAGACTCAAGTTAAGAATGGAGTAGAAATTATACCTTCTCGAGCTTTAACCTTGATATCTCACACCGATTTGGTAATGCTTAGCAACTAAGAATTCTTTACTCGATTTCTCCAACACTCTTGTCGCTAAAAAGCATCGCCTTACTAGTGGCTTGTATTTAAAGAGAAAACATGGACCGGACACTTGCTTTACCCAATGTTGGGATTCATGGTACAATAGAAATGAACAATGATTATTTAAGGAGTTGTTCAATCACTCCATACTGACCACTTAGCTAGCCATGCATGCCTAGGATTAGCGAACTTGAAAATTTGCGTAAAGAGAGTTTAGAAGCTATTGTTCTTTGTACTTGGTGACCCTAATTTGGGGACAAGAGAACGGATCTCGGACATAGACAAGGGGCTAGTCGATCAGGGCCTTGCCCACGCCACATTTTAATTTAACCAATAGTTGTACTCCCAGTTAACTATTTTGTTGTGTTCCGAATTGGATTCTAAATATCCCAAGTTTATTGGGCTAACTTAACAGTCCATCAGTTAACTTATTGGGCTAGACTCCCAATTTATTATTTAGACTTTAAACATGCAAATACTTAATCATCCTTCACTAAGTCCATCATTGTGTCACACAAGACATTTCATGAACCTATCTTATCGATCATCAATAACTCAATTTTAATTCAATTGAGTCACTCTCCTCATGCCACGTAAGCATTTATAAAATAAATAATTCACCGGCTCTATTTAATAATAAAATTAAATCATAAAATTTACGGGTATTACAGACGCATTGAGTAGAAGATCATATGTGGTTACGAGTTCGACGTCGTTAACATAAAGACCCATTTCGTATGACTTACAAAAGATGGAGATAGAGTTAAAGACTCTAAGAACCTATGTGAAGATAACGAATGTAAGATTAGAAACGACTTTAATCGATAAAGTTAAAACCGCTCAAGCTACAAACTCAGACTTGATGAATGTGAAGAATAAGGTGCAAGAAGACGTTATTTGTGACAACCCGAATTTTCATAAGTTATTAAAATAAAAATTTAGTAATTGAAATTCTTATTACGATGTGATTAATGTAACAATCCAGAATTTTAATTATAATTATAAATATTTATTGAATTATATAAATATTTAATAGATGTTTTTATTTTTGAATAAATATTTGTTTGTTATTGAATAAATATTTGTTTAATTTGATTTGATTTGATTTGGTTAATTATTTGTTTAATAAATAATTAATGGGTTAAGAAAATTAATTGTTATGAGATAATATTCTAATTTAATTTAATATTTAAGTTAAAGAGTTTATAATGATTAAATGATTTATTCAATAAATTGTTATTAGAATTAATTAAATTAAGTTTGAAAACTTAATTAAATAAAGTGTGATAAATAACTATATTATAAAGGAGTTATTAAAATAAATTAAAGGAGTTTAATTTAGTTTTTCCAAACAAGGGTTAAATATATTAAGTCTTTAGTTTTTAAAGGGTTTGGCCAAACAAAGCCTTATGGCTTTTGGTTTTATTTTGAATTTTGGATTATAATAAACTAAATAAATAAAATATAATTATAATCTATACATTATATGTTTGGTAACTGCTATTTTTAATAAGGTCATTAGTAGGCGTATTATTATTATTTTACGTTGGCTAGCCTATCGGTTAGTTTAGGCTTAGTAGCTTAACTCTTATACTGAGAAAAGAAAAGAGAAAAAGTTACAGAGGGTTTTAGAGAGAATTGTCAAAGAAAGTTGAGAGAGAAATGGCTGGGATTCTAGAGAAATACTGAGTTCTTCAAGCTTTTCTAAGGATTTAACAAGTATCTTCTTAAGCAACAAAAATGTATTTTTCCAATAATCTTAATACTATATAACTATATATGTTTTACGTTCTCTGTGTTCTTGAAGTGCACTCACTGTGTATAAAGTTTAACAAAATTGTTTGTAAACTGTATTTTATAATTGGTTATGATAATATGTGTAATTGTAATTATTATCACTAACATGTCTATATGTATATAGGTGTTGTATGCTAGATTACGTTTAAAAAGAAAGGAAATTGTTTTTACAGTAAACATTCATGTATGAACGTGATTTATAGAAATATCAAAATTAGTATATGCTAATTGTGAAATTGAACCTTGTGTATGTTAATTGGCTAAGAACTTAATGAGAACATAGTCCAAAGGAATGAATTCGTTGGATAATTGTGGTTTGCAGTGTTAAACCTTGTAAAACAACGTTAACAATGGAGTTGGGTTTTAAACTATGGTTTCAAGGATTTAAATTTTCTGAAATAGACAAGGGGCTAGTCAGTCAGGCCCACTGCCCCACGCCACATTTTAATTTAACCAATAGTTGTACTCCCAGTTAACTATTTTGTTGGGTTCCGAATTGGATTCTAAATATCCCATGTTTATTGGGCTAACTTAACAGTCCATCAGTTAACTTATTGGGTTAGACTCCCAATTTATTATTTGGACTTTAAACATGCAAATACTTAATCATCCTTCACTAAGTCCATCATTGTGTCACACAAGACATTTCATGAACCTATCTTATCGATCATCAACAGCTCAATTTTAATTCAATTGAGTCACTCTCCTCATGCCACGTAAGCATTTATAAAATAAATAATTCACCGGCTCTATTTAATAATTAAATTAAATCATAAAATTTATGGGTATTACATCCTCTCCCCCTTATAAAAATTCCGTCCTCAGAATTGATACAAGGTTATACGAAAAGATGGGGATAGTCTCTCCTCATCCTATCTTCTAATTCCCACGTGGCCTCTTCGACATCGTGGTTTCGCCAAATAACCTTTACAGAAGATATAACTTTGTTTCTTAGCATTTGTTCTTTCTTATCTATTATCTGAACAGGAATTTCTTCATATGCCAGATTCTTCTCTACTTGAATGGGCTCATAGGAAATTACGTGCTTATAGTCAGACTTGTATGGCCGTAGTACGGAAATGTGAAACACGTTGTGGATGTGTTCCAATTCGGGTGGCAAAACAACTTTGTATGCCACTTTGACCACTCGCTTCAATACCTCGAATGGCCCTATGAACCTTGGACTCAATTTTCCTTTCTTCCCGAATCTGATCTTTCCCTTCCAAGGAGATACCTTCAAAAACACAAAACTACCGACTTCAAAGTCTCGGTTCTGACGATGCAAGTCGGCGTACTTCTTTTGGCGATCTTGAGCTGCTACCAATTTGCCCCTTATTGTTGCTACCACGTCGGTAGTTTCTTTGGACTAATTACGGTCCCAAAAGTCGCCGTTCTCGACTTCATCCCAACATAATGGCGTCCTGCACTTTCTCCTGTAAAGAGCTTCATATGGCGGCGTACCGATACTCGCATGATAGCTATTATTGTAAGCGAATTCTACTAATGGTAAATGGTCGTCCCAATTCCCCTTGAAGTCCATCACGCAAGCTCTCAGCATGTCCTCCAACGTTTGTATAGTTCGTTCACTCTGCCCGTCAGTTTGAGGGTGATAGGCAGTACTCAATCTCAATTGAGTTCCCATCCGTTCCTGCAAACTTTTCCAGAATTTTGACGTGAAACGTGGGTCTCAATCGGAGACAATCGACACCGGCACTCCATGTCGCGATACGATTTCCTTTACATACAAATTTGCTAACTGGTTCAAATTGAATCGAATCTTGATGGGTAGAAAATGAGCTGTCTTTGTTAGTCGGTCCACAATAACCCAAATGGCATCGTAACTCTTACGTATGTAGGAAGTCCAACCACGAAATCCATCGTAATGTGCTCCCATTTCCATTACGGTATTTCCGGTGGTTGAAATAGTCCACTTGGCCTCTGGTGTTCTGCTTTGACTCTTTGACAAGTAAGACATACGCTAACACACTCTGCAACCTCTCTTTTCAAATTAGGCCACCAAAATGGTGTCGAAGATCCCGGTACATTTTGTGCCTCACGGATGTCTGGAATACGTCAGATTGTGCTGCCGTGTAGGATTTCCTCTCTTAGTTCGATTACAGCTGACACCCATACTCGACCCTCGAATCTCAATATACCATCCTTATCTACTTTGAACCTTTCTTCCTTATCTTCTACTATTCTCTTCTTTATCTTCTCACATTCTTCATCTTTCTCTTGTGCCTCCTTTATTCTATCCAATAACGTCGGGTGAGCTCTCATCATGAGAAATCTTCCTTCCGCTTCTCTTGGTTCCTCCACCTCTATTTCCAACCTTTCCATTTCTCTTATTAAATCCTCTTGAGTTGTCAATTTGAATAACTTCTCCTTCCTTTTCTACTCAAAGCTTCATTTCTGACGTTTGCTTTTCTGGGTGATAAAGAATTTCACAATCGAAATCCTTGATCGGTTCAACCATCTCCTTTGTCGCATGTTCAACTCCTTACGTGTGAAGATATATTTTGAGACTCTTGTGATCCGTATATATCTCACATTTTTCTCCATACAAATAATGCCTCCAAATCTTCAATACAAAGACTACCGCCGCTAACTCCAAGTCATGGGTAGGGTATCGTTTTTCGAAATCATTCAACTGTCGTGAGGCATATGCAATAACCTTGCCATGTTGCATTAGCACACAACCAAGTCCTCTACGCGATGCATCACTATACACAACAAATCCTCCCGTATCATCTGGTAATGATAATCTGAGTAGCCTCACTCAACCCCCTCTTCAATTCTTGAAACTTTCCTCGCATTTGTCCGTCCATACAAACTTCTCGTCTTCTTCGTTAGATTGGTCATTGGGTTGCTATCTTAGAAAAATCTTGGATAAATCTTCGATAGTATCCGACTAAACCTAAGAAACTCCTAACTTCTATTGGCATCTTACTGCTGTTCAAAGCCATTTACCACTTCCACCTTTACGGGATCCACGGAAATTCCATTTTGATCTATCACGTGTCCTAGAAGCTGGACCCTTTCCATCCAAAATTCACATTTTGAAAATTTAGCGTACATCTTTTCCCTTCTCAATGCTTCCAATACCATCTTTGGTGTTAGTAGGTCTTCTTCTTTCGTCTTTGAATAAATCAAAATGTCGTCGATAAATACTACTACGAACTTATCTAAGTATGGCGAAAACTTCGGTTCATCAAGCCCATAAATCTTTTAGGAGCATTGGTTAATCCAAATGACATCACTAAAAATTCGTAATGTCCGTAGCGAGTTAAAACGCCGTCTTTTATCGTCCTCCTCTCGCACTTTCAATCGATGATAATAACCGTTCAGTAAATCTATCTTGGAAAAACACTTTGCTCCCTTCGGTTGATCGAAAAGGTCGTCTATCCTTGGCAATGGATATTTATTCTTAATTGTCACTCGGTTCAACTCCAGATAATCAATCTGAGCCTCATCGATCCATCCTTTTCTTTACAAACAACACTTTGGTGCTCCCCAAGGAGACACACTTGGCCGAATGTAACCCTTATCTAGTAATTCTTGCAATTGAATCATCAATTCCTTCATTTTCTTTGGCGCCCATACGATATGGGGCTTTTGAAATTGGTGCGGTTCGGTGCTAAGTCTATTATGAATTGATTTCTCACATGCAGCGGAAGGCAGCGATTCTTTGAAACACGTCTTGGAAATCTTTTACCACTAATATATCTTTTATTTCTATTCTCTTTTGATGAATGTCCACTATATAGGCTAAATAACCTACACATCCTTTCTTTAACAATTTCTTGCTTTGCATCATCATCGTGAAGGCAACACGATTGCTTGAGTGATGAGCTACAGTAAAACTACCTTAGGCCAGATTTGATTTGAGGCGAAGGTTCACACTCTTCTTCCGACAATCGATTATCATAAGCGTGGTGGATAACCAATCCATTCTAATATCACATCAAATTCTCCCGGTTTAATCGAAATTAAGTCTACGTTTAGTTCGTGACCTCTAATGTTTGCACAACAGTTTGGTAAACAAATTATATGGGAATTACTTCCTTATTCGCAATTTCTACGTTCAATGAGTTTTCTAAGCGTCAGGGAGGTATGTTTAGTCGATTAGCAAATTCATCAGAACACAAAGGAATAGGGTAGCACCGAATCAAATAATACATAGGCATTTATATTATTGATTGGGAGAATACCTGACACCACGTCCCTTTCATTCACTGCGTCTCGGACAGTCATGTTAAAGGTTCGGGCAGTCAGTCGGTTGGATTGCGTTGGTCCGCCGATCATCAGCTTGTTGCCCCCTCCCGGTTAGCCGCTTCCTCTATTGCTCCCTTTCTTTGGGCAATCCTTGATTTGATGCTCAGTTGAGCCACACGCGAAACATCCCTTGCTCCTTTTCGGATTCGGGCAGTTAGGTGAAATGTGCCCTTCTTGGCCGCAGTTGTAACAGATGCTGCGCCCCTTCCAGCATTCCCCTTGATGGTTTTTTTCCACATTTCGAGCAAGCTTCGCTTCTTTTCTTAAATCCTCCTTGATAATTTTCTGACTGGTTGATGCTTCGGTGCTTGGTGTTGTTGTCGTTGCTGCGGTTATCCCATTTCCTCTTTCCCAAATAACTTACACCACTGCTACTCCCTCCACGAGTCTCTCCTCTAGCATTCTTGTTCTTCTTCTCCTTGTTGTATTGGCTCAATGCCTCGCTACCTCCTTCAGCAATTATCTCCTTCTCCAATAATGTGGCGAAAGAGTCGATTTGAAGGACCGACACCTTGTTGAACAACCAAGGTTTTAGTCCAAGTTCAAGCGTCGAGATTTCCTTTCTTGATGTCTACTTGATGTGTTGCGAATCGTATGCGAGTTCATTGAACTTGGTAGCGATATCTTGAGCCCACCGTCATCTCTCCTTGTTTTAGTTCTAGAAACTTTACCTCCATCCTATTCTTCATGCTCTTGAGGAAGTAATTCTCGAAGAACAAAGTCTTAAACCTTTCGAGTTATAGTCCCTTCTCCCGCTCTCTGTTGATTTGCTTCCCACCAGTAGTTTGCTTCACCCCTCATCATATATGCAGCGAACACGGTTTTCTGGTCTTCGCCCACACGAGCAATGGCGAAGGCTTTCTCCATTTCCTTGATCCACGTTTGCGCTACGATAGGATCGGTAGTACCTATGAATTTTGGAGGTCCTACACTCTTGAAGTCCTTGAAGTTTGTGACCGGAGCTACTTGGGGAACGGGTGGTACTTGTTCATTTCTTCCCCTAAGAGCCTCCCCTAACAAATCTACAAGCCTCTGAATGGGATCTACTTGTCCTCTCTCATCATTAACCGACTCTTCTGGAGTAGTTAATCTACGTCTGGGCGGCATTTTCCTACATTATGACACTCCCATTTTATTATCTAATTATATTACTTAAACAATTCTCCATAAAAGGAATAAGATTTCGGAATACATTTCAGAACAAGATCATTTATATTCATATGCCAAATTGTTACATTACATGATTATCTCCAGCATACTTCTATAAATGACACAACTTATCCCCTAATATCACAAAAGATGGGGACAACCATTAACATACTAGCCCTCTAACATAACTCAAAAGTTTGGGGTTTACAACATCTCATATTCTACATAAAGATTACAACAACAGATAATACACTACACAACGAACTACAACTAATAACTTTTAGCGCCTAGACTTAATCTATCATTCGCGCTCCACAGCGCTCTGGTACTCCCTCTGAGAAATGTGCACCACCACATCTCGGCTTATGGTGTGCCGGGTCTGTCCCTGCTCTGTCGGGTAGTGATTTACCCCATCAATCAGTCCCTCCATGGCCGTGCGTAATGCATAGCTCATCCTATTCATCTTCCTCCTTTTGTACCTCACTTCATCTTCTAGATCGTTAGCCCTACCATTGGCCCCTTTCCACTTTTCTTCAAAATGGATCCTATCCATTACTTCCATCCTTAACTAAGTACGGATAGCTTCCTTCTCTGTCCCCTCGCTCAACTCCCTCTGCTCCATCTCTTCCAACTTCCCTGCCAGTTCTACATTCCTAGCCACCGCCTTGTGAAACAAAGCCCCCATCTGGATTCCTGCCTCCTTACGGTGAGCAATCTCTACTTTCATCTCCTGCATCACTAACTTTCTTTGGTGGTCTTCATCCTTCAGCTTTTGGAATTCGGACTCTCTGTCTTTGGCCTCAGCCTCTAACTTCTCAACTCTGCACCCTAACTCTAAAATCTGCTCCTCATACTCCCCCAACATCCTATCCTCAAAAGTAGCATCGTCGGAGTCCCCCATGGGCTCATCCACCCATCGCTCCTCCTCTAGATCGGACTCTTCGGGTATTGGCTCTATCTCCTCTTCCTCGTCATCATCATCGATAGGAACTACAGTTGATATAGGCTCTGCTATCAATGGTGCCTCATATACCACGTGTATGTCACGCGGCTCCTCTTCTACTACTCGGCTAGGTCTTCCCATGTCAGTCATCCTACAATCATCGACACAAGACAAAACAACCAACGACTCCATTAGAATCATAAGTTCATTGTATAAAATGAAGTTATATTCTGTAACACGCTAAGTCCATCTCTATGAAAACTCTATATGAGTTTAGGTCCCTTCTATATCTTACGAGTTCTCCTAAGTTATAATCTAAGGGCTCTCGCTCCTAAGGTTTATAACTATAGCTTTGATACCAAACTGTGGCACCCCCAAAATTTTAGACACTCATATCTCGAATTTCGGTGCATCACGCTACTACTACGAATATCTTACAAAATCATTAACAACGGAAAATAATAGAATAATTTACATTGATTTAATATAAATATTCACGTCCCAAGGTACCGTAACCATTACTACAACAATTCTGTGATTAGCTTAAAATAGCTTAATCATTCTTGAATACATCATAATAATCATAACAATAATAATAATACTTCTAGTCTTAAGGACTAAGTTATTCTGCCGCCTTGCCCTTTCCCTTGTCCTTTCCTGAAATACCGCCTTGCTCTGCCTTGACTGTAATGTTTTAGGAAGCAAGAATGAGCAACAATTTGCCCAGCAAGTAATATAGCTAGAAGAACAAGCAGTTATAGCATTTGAATCTTTCATGGGTATAATAATAATTGATAGTTCAAGGATATCAAGAATACCAAGAGTATTCAATAAGTGTCATTATGGACAAGAAGGATATCAACAAAATTTCGAGAATTTACTCATTTTGAAGTTCAACATAATTGGAGTCTTGGCGATCACTAAGGACCAAGAACTCTTACTAGAATTAGCATTATTACATCGTAATCCAACATCCACGAGTACATCGGTGATCACTTAAAGTACCCTACGTTATGCATAACATTTAATCATACTCGTATGCATCGCTTGCGTCGGTTCCCGATAATATATAATTTCCCTTCTATGAGGGTTGTTCATCTCGAGAGATTTATGATAGTCGCACCAAATCAATCGGTTTGGATAGCTCTTTAACTCATAATAATAGTCTAGTCGAATCAAGGGCTTGCAGATTTTTTTTTCATCATGCATTTAGGAATGATAAGTCCAATGCTTACAACAACGTCAAGGTATACAAGTGATTTTCGAATAGAAGCAGATATTTGCTTGATAAAATATGATTGATATGACAACAATTCAACGTATAAAGTGTATGAATTTAAGGAACTTGCAACACAATAATAATAGTGTTCGGATACTTGCTCAATGTAAATTTGAGTGAGGTTAGGGAACTTGCCCAACAATAACAATAAGTTAGGGATAGAAAACTTGCATGATATAAGTAACAAGTTTTTAGGGATAGGAACTTGCCTTTAGTGTTGATTACTACTAATAGCGAAAATCACCTCAACGAACTATATCATCCTATTCATGTAAGTACATGGTATTTATTAGCCAAACACACTTGATATATATCAATAACATGTACACATAACACATCTTTCTTTCTATCTCATTGTACCCATCAAAACTCATGCTTGTACACTAACATGCTCATACTATTGACCCTTTGCTAGCTTATTCATAATCTTTCTTCCTCGAAGTTCTAAGAGGTTCATTGCTTTAAGTAGACCATAACGTCTATTAATCCCACAGAGCCTTCTTCTACGCATGTTTGCAAGTATTAGATTTATTTTTCCGAAGTTGGTACAACTCTCCACTTAGAACTTATAGGTGTACTAATAGTATATAATAGTATAGGAGTATTTATTAATCCATCCTCATATCAAGTTATGATGTTGTCTCGAGTCCCGGGACATCTCGCCATGTCAGAAGATATTATGACTTGTTGTTCGAAGACAACATGCTTCGTCCAAAGACATCGCGCTTCGTCCAGAAGACATCACGCTTTGTCCAAGACATTACGCTCTGTTCAAGACATCACGCTTTGTCAAGAAGACATCACGCTTTGTCAAGAAGACATTACGCTCTGTCCAAGACATCACGCTTTGTCCGAAGACATTACGCTCTGTCCGAAGACATCACGCTTTATCCGAAGACATCGTGCTTTGTCTGAAGACATTACGCTCTGTCTGAAGACATCACGCTTTGTCCGAAGCAGCTCCTTCAGAGACTTCGGTCCACACTACTTTGACAAAGTTTAAGTTCGTCGGGTTAATTTTCATTAAGACTTCACTAAATGCATACAACCTAAGGGAATTTCTTAATACATGGTCTAACATGACCGAACCCATCAGTTGGTTCCTAAGTACGGTGCAGCTGTACCCCATGGATTTCAGAAGCAGTGAACATGCTCTGTTTTGTAGAGTACTCACAACTTGATTCCAGACAATTTTTAATGTATTCATGCACGAAGGTGAACTTTCTAAACACCCTATATCGTGCTAATTCATCATACTTGACCTATTAATCTGAAAAACGAGAATCAACAAGACTCAAGTTAAGAATGGAGTAGAAATTATACCTTCTCGAGCTTTAACCTTGATATCTCACACACTGATTTGGTAATGCTTAGCAACTAAGAATTCTTTACTCAGATTTCTCCAACACTCTTGTCGCTAAAACAGACTACCCTAGTGGCTTGTATTTAAAGAGAAAACATGGACCAGACACTTGCTTTACCCAATGTTGGGATTCATGGTGCAATAGAAATGAACAATGATTATTTAAGGAGTTGTTCAATCACTCCATACTGACCACTTAGCTAGCCATGCATGCCTAGGATTAGCGACTTGAAAATTTGCGTAAGAGAGTTTGAGCATTGTTTCTTTGTACTTGGTGACCCTAATTTGGGGACAAGAGAGCGGATCTCGAGACATAGACAAGGGGCTAGTCGGTCGGGCCCTTCGCCTTACGCCACATTTTAATTTAACCAATAGTTGTACTCCCATTTAACTATTTTGTTGGGTTCAATTGGATTCTAAATATCCCAAGTTTATTGGGCTAACTTAACAGTCCATCAGTTAACTTATTGGGCTAGACTCCCAATTTATTATTTGGACTTTAAACATGCAAATACTTAATCATCCTTCACTAAGTCCATCATTGTGTCACAAGACATTTCATGAACCTATCTTATCGATCATCAACAGCTCAATTTTAATTCAATTGAGTCACTCTCCTCATGCCACGTAAGCATTTATAAAATAAATAATTCACCGGCTCTATTTAATAATAAAATTAAATCATAAAATTTACGGGTATTACAGACGCGTTGAGTAGAAGATCATATGTGGTTACGAGTTCGACATCGATAACATAAAGACCCATTTCGTATGACTTACAAAAGATGGAGATAGAGTTAAAGACTCTAAGAACCTATGTGAAGATAGCGAATGTAAGATTAGAACCGACTTTAATCGATAAAGTTAAAACCGCTCAAGCTACAAACTCAGACTTGATGAATGTGAAGAATAAAAAGAAGGCGTTATTTGTGACAACCCGAATTTTCATAAGTTATTAAAATAAAATTTAGTAATTGAAATTCTTATTACGATGTGATTAATGTAACAATCCGAATTTTAATTATAATTATAAATATTTATTGAATTATATAAATATTTAATAGATGTTTTTATTTTTGAATAAATATTTGTTTGTTGTTGAATAAATATTTGTTTAATTTGATTTGATTTGATTTGGTTAATTATTTGTTTAATAAATAATTAATGGGTTAAGAAAATTAATTGTTATGAGATAATATTCTAATTTAATTTAATATTTAAGTTAAAGAGTTTATAATGATTAAATGATTTATTCAATAAATTGTTATTAGAATTAATTAAATTAAGTTTGAAAACTTAATTAAATAAAGTGTGATAAATAACTATATTATAAAGGAGTTATTAAAATAAATTAAAGGAGTTTAATTTAGTTTTTCCAAACAAGGGTTAAATATATTAAGTCTTTAGTTTTTAAAGGGTTTGGCCAAACAAAGCCTTATGGCTTTTGGTTTTATTTTGAATTTTGGATTATAATAAACTAAATAAATAAAATATAAATAAAATATAATTATAATCTATACATTATATGTTTGGTAACTGCTATTTTTAATAAGGTCATTAGTAGGCGTATTATTATTATTTTACGTTGGCTAGCCTATCGGTTAGTTTAGGCTTAGTAGCTTAACTCTTATACTGAGAAAAGAAAAGAGAAAAAGTTACAGAGGGTTTTAGAGAGAATTGTCAAAGAAAGTTGAGAGAGAAATGGCTGGGATTCTAGAGAAATACTGAGTTCTTCAAGCTTTTCTAAGGATTTAACAAGTATCTTCTTAGCAACAAAAATGTATTTTTCCAATAATCTTAATACTATATAACTATATATGTTTTACGTTCTCTGTGTGTTCTTGAAGTGCACTCCTTTGTGTATAAAGTTTAACAAAATTGTTTGTAAACTGTATTTTATAATTGGTTATGATAATATGTGTAATTGTAATTATTATCACTAACATGTCTATATGTATATAGGTGTTGTATGCTAGATTACGTTTAAAAAGAAAGGAAATTGTTTTTACAGTAAACATTCATGTATGAACGTGATTTATAGAAATATCAAAATTAGTATATGCTAATTGTGAAATTGAACCTTATGTATGTTAATTGGCTAAGAACTTAATGAGAACATAGTCCAAAGGAATGAATGAATTCGTTGGATAATTGTGGTTTGCAGTGTTAAACCTTGTAAAACAACGTCAACAATGGAGTTGGGTTTTAAACTATGGTTTCAAGGATTTAAATTTTCTGAAATTATTGTTTAATTGCTTTAAATTGGTATATGTATGATAAGTAAAGGTTTATGAGTAATCTATATAAGTTTTACCTCTTAATTTAGATGTTAGCAGTAGTAATTAGTCCAAAATTTAGTTATTGTGTTCTTTATGGTTGGGTTCTGTAAGTTTTGGCTCCTTAGCGCCAAAATAAGCGCCCCAGCTGTGATATTCGCGCCTCAGCGCCAAAAATAGCCCAGAACTTCATAGCCCAATACGAATTTGCGCCCAAAGATTGAAATTACCAACGCTGAAATTGTGCCCAAATACTAATGCCTTACTTAGTTCTCGCCCAAATACTGGAGCGATAGTCTGGTTGTGCAATTTTGACCTCCTGTAGTAAAATGGCCATAACGTTTTCATACAAACTCCGATTGAGGTGATTCAAGATGACCCGAAACGAGGATGAATAGACCTACAACTTTTGTTCTTTAAGTTTTTCAATTTGAGGTCGGGAACAGGGGTCAAAATGGTCATTTGTGGGACTGATATGTATTAGGAGGCAATCAGAGGGCATCTGGAATGCACATATGCAAATGTAGTGCTCCTGACGATAAAAGATGTTTTCCTAAGTTATAAAACATAAATATTTGTAAATATAATGATGCTTAACATTAATAAATGATGTATTAGATAAGTTGTATAAGTATACTAAGCACACACACGAGAGGCAAATTGGGCGTGTGACGAATAAACGTCCAAACGCCGTGATAAGTGTTAGTGAACGTAAAAAGTGTTTTAAATCAAATGAAATGAATATTATAAAATATTGAATAGAGTTAATATAAAACCAATAAGTAGTCCTAGCAAGACTTAAACACTTGAATAAAATTCGAATATGAAATATAGTGAGTTATAAGTCTAAAGTTAACACAATCAAATTGAACATTGTGTATTGATTAATAGGAAGGGTTATAGGATGTAGATTAAAGTTTATATTACAACTACTATGCGTTGCTATGTGACTAATAATTGTGTAGGGCACGTGAAGTGCAGATAGCTGTAAGCTATTAAACTATTATTGGTAAACCACGATCAAGGCAAGTCTTTCAGTTCTTATTTGCTATATGAATTTGATGATGAACTGTTTTAATCTTTACTGCAAAGAGCATGATGTGTTATATATATGTTGAAATTATGAAATGTTAAAGTCAATTTATGACTATGTTGATTGATTAAAACATGCTGATTGAGTAAGGACTCAATCTTTATACTTGTTATATGAACTGTAGTATGTATGTTATATGTTGAGCATGTTGTTATATGCTATGTGATGCATGAAAACTGTTAGATTTTGCTGGGCTGTCGAGCTCAACCTTGCAAATAACCACTTTTGCAGGTTCAAGATTCAAGGTAAAATTATGTGTTACTTGAAAGACATGTATCAGATGTGATACTTGAAGATTTATACACTTTGGTTGTGTTATTATTATTTGAACCATGTTAAAGGTTTCGAATAATGTATAAATATTGAATTGTAATATCGTTTTGCGATGTAAACTATTATAGTATTAAAATGATTCTGAGATATTTAGATGTAAAGGTTGAAGGTTTTGGGAACAAGGATAGTTTGTAATAGAAAATTTTAATTATTCCGCAAATTTCAATGGTTGTATTATCGATTAATGACATAAAATTAGAGGTTGAATGTATTATTAACGATCGAAGTCGAGAATTAAATTATATGATTTTTCACATATCTATGTTACGTAAATATGAGGACGACCCGAACCACATTATTGAATTAGAACTAGACGAGATAGCAGAAGATTGAACATATGATGAGATACTTGTTAAAATGTTAGATAAGAAGGAATATATTCTATGCTCAAAGGTTATACCTTAAGAGTTAGAATATGAACAAGGTATCCTCACCTCATCGACATACCAGGTATATAAATTTCGAAGGCAAAATTTCATTAGGAGGGGAGATTGTAAGACCCTGAAATTTATGAAATGAAAGTATTTAATTTTTTATAATTATTTTTCTATTTAGTAAATAGTTAAATTGATAAAAGGTTAAAGTTAAGGGTGATATATGAAATTTTTTGCAAAGTAAGCAAGTTATTATAAAATATTTGTTATGTCGGGGAATATTCATTTGGTCGGGGAATATTCATTTTATTAGGGAATATTCGTACGACGACATAATTAATGGTGGACCCCACAACAGAATTACTGTCAGAGTTAGAAAACGACAGAAATAACTTTTTATAAAAATAACGGCAAAAATTTTACCGTTAAACTGTTGAAATACCAGGGGGTAAAAGTACAGTAATACGCGTGGTTGCATAGTAGCACACGATATTGTACAGTATCTTTGATTATTGATGCTTACGTGAGAAGTCACTCAGTTTTATTCCATTATTGCCACAGTAATTACTGCATAGTATCTCTCATATTATTGATTCAATTATTGTCACAGTATCATCTGCACAATATTTTATATTATTAAATAAATAATTGAGACGACAAAGTTATTCATAATATTATTTGCATTATTGATAATGTCTAGAAAGTTTTGTTGAGGAAAGGGGTTTGGTCACCTAATTGCGCGCCAATAGGGAAAAATCCTTATCGGAATGCCCCCTCTTTCCTGGGAATGATCTGGTTGTTAATATTTCAAGTTATATTATTGATGAATAAATGTTGTTAAAAATATTTCCATTGTGTTGAGATTATTAGTGTTAGTGGAAATTGACATTTATTTCAATAATAGTTTATTTCTGGATGTTAAATTGACTAAATGGGTAATTAATCAGATAAATGAACAATTAATTGCTATAAGTTCACATGCATGGAACTATTGGTTCACATGCATGTACTATTAGGGGAGGTTGTGCAAGATTGATAATACTTGAAGGACTAAATTAAAAATGGAGGCAAAGATGAAGGTACTAAACTGTTATAATTTGAGCCCCTAAATGTGCAATTATCGAAACTATATTTTTTTATAAATAAAAGCTCATTTCTTCTTTCATTCTCACCAATTCACTAAGACTCACAAGAGAAACTATAGAGAGAAAGAAGAAGAGTATTCAGCTACTTCACTATTACAGTATCCAGTCTTCTACTAAGGTAAAGGGTATTATTTATTTCATATTCGCTTACGATATTATTTTTCATATTCATAAGGAATTTTATTTTCGTTCAATATTCGTAAGGAATATTTCAATATTCGTAAGGAATATTATTTTTATTTAATATTCGTAAGGAATATTATCTTCGTTCAATATTCGTAGGAATATTATTTTCGTTCAACAGTTGTAAGGGATATTATTTTTGTTCAATATTCGTATGAAATAATATTTTCTTCCATAATTTGTAGTATGTAAGTAATATTATTTCGTTTCGTATTCCTAATTCTACACTCATTTTGTTAAAGTATTGCTTCTATGCTCCGTGAAATTAGTAGAATATCCTTGAAATTTGCATTTCATCTAGTATCGTTTCCCAAGGATATTTTTCTGAATATTCTTGTTAAATTTTAAGCTTTTCATGTCGGAGTACTATTCATGGGTACTATTCATTTATACGGCACTATTCATACATACGGTACTATTTACAGAGTACTATTCATGGGCACTATTTATAAATATGGTACTATTCATAAATACGATAATATTCTTAAAGTACTATTCATGGGATACTATTCCTGAAGTACTATTTATGGGGTACTATTCACTCGAATACTATTCACCCAGGGTACTTTTTATAACAAAAATTAATTTCTTTCGGTCCAAATTATTTTTGATACAATATTATTCTTGAATTTTACTCCACAAAGTAGTATCATGTTGACAATTTAGACATTATTAAATTCTGGATAAATTAAATTATAAATATTTAAAATTTATCGTTGATCTCATTTAATTGAATTCTTATATCATTGTCATCATCATCATGATTATATTGTGATGAAAGTCATCTTTGGCCTGTACTGCATAGACGGACTGTTGATTGGTATGATTATGATAAGTGATTATTTGGTATAATCATGACCTATAATGTTATAAATGATGTGGTAAAAGTCCTCACTGGCCGTAGTGCATTGATGGACTGTTATTGGCATGATCATGACCATTGGTTATTAGACGAATATCCTTGGCCCGTAGTGCATGAATAATTCGTGGACGTGATACTAATGAATCACAATGGCCCGTAGTGCATGGATAATTTAGTGATGTGGATTATTTATTAAGTTGAGTCTCAGCGATAAAATTTATAATTAACTTTTAAATCATAGAAGATAGGAGATATTATGCTCTACTAGACTCTTCTAATGGATTGTTATTTCTGCTACAGTTGTTGATCTAAAACTTGTTGTCCATTGTATTCTATCAGTTGTTATACCGTTAAAGGCTAAAGATAATTTATTCTGCATTATCATATTCATAATATTCTTTCTTTGGGCTAGTTGAGCTCAATTGCTTTTTTCATTGTTCTCTTCAGAAATGAGAATATAATTGGTGTAAACCCCGAAATTTTTTAAATAAAAAGGAATTTCCTTTATTTATTATTTTGAAATAGTAAGGGTGGATTTGATTAATGTGGTTAGTTATGGGTAAAATCATAAATATTTTAAATAAGCAAGTGGTGATATAATATTCATTATTGTAGGAGAATATTCGTTTGGTGGTGGAATATTAAATTTGTCGAGGGAATATTAAATGCTGACAGTAGCTTGACCATATGTGGGCCCCATGTGAAGCGATTGGAGGAAGAAAAGCGACAAAAATAAGTTGTTTAAAAAAAATAGCGGCGTAGTTATTCACAGATTTACCTTTGTTGGAATACCGGTGGTTAAAACACGATGTCTGGCGTTATTGCCGCGATAGCTTGCGGTATTGCACCAATTATTGATTCTTACGTGAAGGCACTACTCGATAATGGTTACGATAATTCTTTATTCGATATTTTATTTTATTGATTCAATAATTCTTTGCGTTGATATTTTATATTCTTTGTTGTTTTGATAATTGTCATTACGGTATTTTTCATTATCGAACCAATAATTCATATTATCTGAATAATATTATTAGATAACATTATTGGCAATGTCTAGAAAGTTACATCTAAGGAGAGGTTTGGTCACCTAATTGCGGCATGATAAGGAGAAATTCTTATTGGAAAGCCCCTGCTCACAGGAGGCTGCACAGTTGTCGATATTGTGATTACGTAATATTATTTGTGAATAATTAATTATTGATTCATATGATGAGGAAAATATTGATTTTATGTGGATATAGATGGAGAAAATTTTTATAGTGACAATTGTTGAAAATTAATATTTTATCTTTTTACGATAAAATAATTCATTTAAATATATTATTTTAATAATATATTAATGATGATATTTTACGATGAATGTGGGATATATGAGTATATGTGGAGGGAGTATTTTTGTTACAAAAATGTTTTAAAACATATTAAACATGTCGGTGGACCCCATTTATTATTTGAAATTTGATTATAGCTTTGTAAAATCGCCCATTTGTGGATTTGGTCAATTTACATTTGGAATTTGGAAAAACTTTCTTACTGTAAAGTTGTAGAGAATTGAATTTCCTATAAAAACTCATGAGATTTGAATTTTACGATAAAAGGGCTATTTATTATGAATTATTGAAGTTAGAAGCTCAAAATAATTGATTTTGGAAGTTTAAAATATTTTAAATATGAAAAAACGTTTTTTTTTTATTTTAACATGTCATTTAACATGTGTTGAATGCTGATTTTCAGATTCAAGAATGTGTGCGTAGAATTTTATATATATATATTAATATTATATTAAATTTTACGCTTTGGTGTTCTAAGCGATTTTCTATAAATAGGTCTTAGGTTAGAATTGAAAATCACACGAAGCTGAAGTTTTCTCTCTCTATATTATCGGCGTATTCTTGTGAGTATTTTGAGTATACTTTGAGTATTGCTATCTGGTGCAAGTTCAAGTCATAGCTTTATATCAGGTGTTTTATTAGAAATCTTGTCTTTTCGAGGTAAGGGATGTTATTTTCTTCTCGAATGATATTATTTCTTCAATATCATTATCTTTGAAATATTGGTTGGAACTTTTTATCAAATTTGGAACTTTTTCATATGGGGTTACTATTGATTCTTATGAGATTCTTATTCATGAGTTCTTATTCACGATTCTTATTAAGTCTTATTCATGAAGCGTGAAGATGTTTTTTTTGTGAAATTTCTATCTTTTGGTGTCGAGATTCTTATTCACGTATCGGCACTATTCACGTATCTGACCTTTATTCACGAATCTGACTATTCATCGAAAAATGAAATTTCTTCTTTTTGTCCAAAATATCTATTATGGATACTAGCTTTGATTGTATCCATGTTTTGATCATTCTTGAATTTTACACCACTATGATTATTTTTGAGGTATTTTTTGGGCGTGGATAAAACAAAATCGAATCCTTAATCCTTAATCCTTGTCATTTTGTTTCCTTTGGATTCGTTTCTTTAAAAAAATTTTTCATCATCCTCGGTCTTAAATGATGATATTATTGAATATCTTTGGCTGTAGTGCAAAGATGAATGATTTATGATGAATATCTTTGGCGATAGTGCAAAGATGAATGATTTCGATGAATATCTTTGGTGTAGTGCAAAGATGAATGATTTCGATGAATATCTTTGGCGTAGTGCAAAGATGAGCAGTGTTTAGATGAACATGACCATTTGGTGAATGTCCTTGGCTTTTGTAGTGCGAGGATGAATATTTGATCGGATATATATTGATTGATGTTTACGGGGATAAAAATAGGCGATGAACTTTAAAATTCATACATAGAAGATAGTAGTTTGCATTCTCTCTTAACTCTTCTAATGAATTATTATTTCCATGCGAATATTGATTTAAAACTTGTTGTCTATTGTATTCTATTATATTTTTCCTGTTGAAGACTAACGATAATTTTGTTGTATATTATCTTAGTCGTAATATTCTTCTTGGGCTAGTCGAGCTCACCCCTTTTCCTTTTTGTTCCATTTTTTTCTTCTCGGGAGGCGAGAATATAGCGAATGCTGAGTGGGGTATGGAATGAAAGTTCTAGGGAGAGTTGTTTAGTAGTCCTCACCATTGTTGTAAAATAATGTATCAATAATTATGATGAGGATTTATTTGTATGTGGATATTGTCAGATGGCAATATACGTATTTAAACTCACAGTTTTATTTTATTGTAATAATAAAGTTGTAGTTATTTACGTACCATGTATTTGGCGACTCGAGAATGGGTTGGATGGAATGGACCTATTTGGGGGGGCGTCACGGTTGGTATCGAGCTTAGGGATATGATCTCTGGCGGAGATCGGGGGAATAGAACTAGGAGGAGAGGCGAGTAAATCCTTGCTAGTGTGTGTCTACTAAGCTTATTTGTTAGTTGGTTAGTATATAGGGATATTATGTGATATATTGATTTCCTTAATTAACCCTTGTTTTATGGCGGTATTTGAGAATGTCATTGAGAATATTATGATGGAGTGAATGAGGATAGTGGAGATGCACTGTCTTACCAGCGAGGAGAGCGTCTGACAGTGGCAATGTACCTCTCTGTAAACAACACCCTTGAGCGGAGCGATAAGCAGCGGGATGTTTAGAAGCTTTTTGCGAGTTCATGCAAAATCGAACGAGGAGACTTCGTGTTCAAAACATAGGAGGAAATGATAGCAATTCACGGGTTGTCACATTGAGCGAGTTCAAAAAGTTGGGACCACGAATTTAAGGGAAAGCTGATCCGATCATGGCGGAAACATGGGTCAAGCAAATCACCAAGATATTCGATGTCTTGGGATGCGCGGAGAACGAAGGTTCCATTCGCCACCTTTATGTTAAAAGTGGTGGCGAGGCGGACTCTTGGTGGGAATGCGTGAAGCGTACCCATCAGTGTTGCTTTCGGCATGTCTTGGGAGGCGTTTGAAACTATTTAATGACAAATACTTTCACGAAAGTGTTCGTCGTATGAAGGAAGTGGAGTTTATTAGGCTGGGCGAGAACAACATGGCGGTGTCTCGGTATGAGGCGAAGTTTGCGGAGTTGTCGGTTTGCACCTCATTTGGTGGAAAATGAGGAGCGAATAGCAGCGTATGTTTACGAGGGGTCTAAAACCGAGATTCGACAATATCTTATCTCTCATAAATTTTCTTTATATTCGGATGTTGTAAGCAGGGCTCAATTATTAGGCGTGATACGAGTATGTTCATGGGGACCCTGACCGAGGTCATATCGGTGTGTGATCATCAAAGCGATGATAACCGGTGAGGAGAAAGAAGAAATCGGACAAAGCGGTAACCACTCGGGTGGTAATCGTGGCCATGATAATAGGAGAGGTGACTCAGTGGACATTTCAAGAAGAGAAGGTTCAACAATAACCATGTGAAGGCGTCGGCGCCGGTGAATTTGGTTCAAGGAGGAGAAGCGACCACCGGTCGTATATCTTTATAAATCTGGGAAAGAGGACATATCGGTCCAAAGCGCCCTAGCAGTTCGGTATGCTATAATTGTGGAAAGGAAGGACATATAGCTCGAGAGTGTACGGTAGCGAAACCAAGTCCGGTGAGGATGGTGACTCAAAAGGATGTCGAGAAAAGTCAAAGTCAGCGGTTCTAGAAAGCGTTTGTCGTGGCCGGTCAAAATCGAGGAAACGACGAGTTTATGCGGGTTAGTTAATTATAAATTCTTTGAAGTTTATACCTTACTGAATCTGGGTTCTACCCATTCTTTTATCTCTCTTGCTTGCGCTCAGCGTTTGAATTTGACTACGGAGAAATTAGACTTTGACCTATCTGTGGAGACTCAGTTAAGAGAAACTTTTATTACATCAGTTGTTTAGAAATCTTGCTTGATTCGGGTTGGCACTATCACATTACTGTTAACCTTATTTCTATAGAGATATTTGTTTTTGATGTGATTTTAAGGTTAACTTACTCATCATACCAAAATTGATTGCTTTTCGTAAGGTTGTTAGTTTTCATATTCTTAATGACTTTGTTATTGAATTCAAACAACCAAACCATTGAAGTCAAACTCTTTCATATTAAATTATAAAGCCATTTGTTTATTGAAAAGCGAATGTCAAGCTTTCTTAGTCCATGTTATGGATTTGAATAAAGACACGTCGATTTGAATAATATTATTCTGTTGTTATTGATTTTTCTGGCGTATTTCTGAAGAATTTCTTGGCCTACTCCCGGGCGTGATATTGAATTTGTATCGACTTTAAATCGTTACAAAACCCATTTCTAAAATCTCATATCGAATGGCTCTATTGAACTTGAGGAGTTAAAAACCCAATTGTAGAAGTTGATACGAGCCTCTATCTGGTGACTTCCTTTGTGGAATGCTGCGAAGAAGCGGACTCTCGTAGGGGACACCATATTAGATGCGATAGTAAAGCGATAGGTGTCATTGTAACGTCTTTATCAAGATTGGGATGTGAGTCACGGTTGAGAACAACCTAAGTCGGTAATCGAAATATGTAGCTTTCAGGCTTAGTTGGTTATTATCGGAGATTCGTTGAAGGATATTCTCGAATCATTTATTCCATTCTTGCAATGGTGACTCGTAGAGAGATACAAATTTGAATGGAGCAAAGAATGTGGGAAGAGCTTGAAGAACTCGAGAGGAGACTCATTTTGGCACGTATTACGACCATGCCATCTGGAAAAGCGAGCGTGGTAGGCGGCGTGTTGAGTAGAAGATCGTATACAAATCTGAGTACGATATTGTCAAAAACTAATTTAGTATAATTTACAAATAATAGAGATGGAGATGAAAACTCTAGGTACCGCGTGATGATATCTGAGTATAATCGACTTTAATCGATAAAGTTAAAAAGTTATTTCAAGCTACACCGGGTGATGAATTTGAAGAAGGAGGTGCGAAGTTGTTATTTCAAAAGCGAGAATCGGTGAGGTGAGGAAAACTCAAACCTTGATTTATTAATCCATTTGAAATTCTCGATCGAATAGGAGCTGTGGCCTATAGACTCGTTTTACCGCCAAGTATGGTATGGCGTGTTCATAGCGTTTTTCACGTGTCGATGTTACGTAAATATGTGGACGACCGAACCACGTCATTGAGTTAGAAGCAGGACAAGATAATAGAAGACTTAGCGTCGAGGAGGTACTGTCAAGATCTTGGATAGGAAAGAACATGTCCTATGTCTGGGGTTATACCACAAGTTAAAGTTTTGTGGAGAAACCATCTTTATTGAGGAAATAACTTTGGGAGTTGGAAGCGAAAATGAAAGCGGTATTTTCATCTTTTGAAAACACAGTCGTCGTCGATTTCGAGGACGAAATTTCATAAGGAGGGAGGTTGTAAGACCCCGAAATTTTTTAAATAAAAGGAATTTCCTTTATTTATTATTTTGAAATAGTAAGGGTGGATTTGATTAATGTGGTTAGTTATGGGTAAAATCATAAATATTTTAAATAAGCAAGTGGTGATATAATATTCATTATTGTAGGAGAATATTAGTTTGGTCGTGGAATATTAAATCTTTGTCGAGGGAATATTAAATGCGACGGTAGATGACCGTGTATGGGCCCCATGTGAAAGCGATTGGAGGAAAAGCGACAAAAATAAGTTGTTTAAAAATAGCTTGGCGTAGTTATTCACAGATTTACCTTTGTTGGAATACCCGGTGGTTTAAAACACGATGTCTGGCGTTATTGCGATAGCTGCGGTATTGCACCAATTATTGATTCTTACGTGAAGAAAGGCACTACTCGATAATGGTTACGATAATTCTTATTCGGTATTTTATTTTATTGATTGATAATTCTTTGCGTTGATATTTTATATTCTTTGTTGTTTGATAATTGTCATTACGGTATTTTTCATTATCGAACCAATAATTCATATTATCTGAATAATATTATTAGATAACATTATTGGCAATGTCTAGAAAGTTACATCTAAGGAGAGGTTTGGTCACTAATTAATTGCTTGGCGCGATAAGGAGAAATTCTTATTGGAAAGCCCCTGCTCTGAGGAGCGCACTGGTTGTCGATATTGTGATTACGTAATATTATTTGTGAATAATTAATTATTGATTCATATGATGAGGAAAATATTGATTTTATGTGGATATAGATGGAGAAAATTTTTATAGTGACAATTGTTGAAAATTAATATTTTATCTTTTTACGATAAAATAATTCATTTAAATATATTATTTTAATAATATATTAATGATGATATTTTACGATGAATGTGGGATATATGAGTATATGTGGAGGAGAGTATTTTTGTTACAAAAATGTTTAAAACATATTAAACATGTCGGTGGACCCCATTTATTATTTGAAATTTGATTATAGCACTTTTGTAAAATCGCCCATTTGTGGATTTGGTCAATTTACATTTGGAATTTGGAAAAACTTTCTTACGTAAAGTTGTAGAGAATTGAATTTCCTATAAAAACTCATGAGATTTGAATTTTCGATAAAAGGGCTATTTATTATGAATTATTGAAGTTAGAAGCTCAAAATAATTGATTTTGGAAGTTTAAAATATTTTAAATATAGAAAAACGTTTTTTTTTTTTTTAACATGTCATTTAACATGTGTTGAATTTTGATTTTCAGATTTCAAGAATGTGCGTAGAAATTTATATATATATATTAATATTATATTAAATTTTACTGCTTTGGTGTTCTAGCGATTTTCTATAAATAGGTCTTGGGTTAGAATTGAAAATCACACGAAGCTGAAGTTTTCTCTCTCTATATTATCGGCGTATTCTTGTGAGTATTTTGAGTATACTTTGAGTATTTGCTATCTGGTGAAAGTTCAAGTCATAGCTTTATATCAGGTGTTTATTTAGAAATCTTGTCTTTCGAGGTAAGGGATGTTATTTTCTTCTCGAATGATATTATTTCTTCAATATCATTATCTTTGAAATATTGGTTGGAACTTTTTATCAAATTTGGAACTTTTTTCATGTCGGGGTTCTTTATTCATGAGTTCTTATTCATGATTCTTATTCATGAGATTCTTATTCACGATTTCTTATTAAAGTCTTATTCACGAAGCGTGAAGATGTTTTTTGTGAAATTTCTATCTTTTGGTGTGTGGAGATTCTTATTCACGTATCGGCACTTTATTCACGTATCTGACACTTATTCACGAATCGACCTTTATTCATGAAAAATGAAATTTTTTCTTTTTGTCCAAAATATCTATTATGGATACTAGCTTTGATTGTATCCATGTTTTGATCATTCTTGAATTTTACACCACTATGATTATTTTTGAGGTATTTTTGGGCGTGGATAAAACAAATACGAATCCTTAATCCTTAATCCTTGTCATTTTTTGTTTCCTTTGGATTCGTTTCTTTAAAAAAATATTTTCATCATCCTCGGTCTTAAATGATGATATTATTGAATATCTTTGGCTTTGTAGTGCAAAGATGAATGATTTATGATGAATATCTTTGGCGATGTAGTGCAAAGATGAATGATTTCGATGAATATCTTTGGCACGTAGTGCAAAGATGAATGATTTCGATGAATATCTTTGGCGTAGTGCAAAGATGAGCAGTGTTTAGATGAACATGACCATTTGGTGAATGTCCTTGGCTTTTGTAGTGCGAGGATGAATATTTGATCGAGATATATATTGATTGATGTTGAGGGGATAAAAATAGGCGATGAACTTTAAAATTCATACATAGAAGATAGTAGTTTGCATTCTCTCTTAACTCTTCTAATGAATTATTATTTCATTGCGAATATTGATTTAAAACTTGTTTGTCTATTGTATTCTATTATATTTTTCCTGTTGAAGACTAACGATAATTTTGTTGTATATTATCTTTAGTCATAATATTCTTCTTTTGGGCTAGTCGAGCTCACCCTTTTCCTTTTTGTTCCATTTTTTCTTCTCGGGAGGCGAGAATATAGCGAGATGCAGTCGGGGTATGGAATGAAAGTTCTAGGGAGAGTTGTTTAGTAGTAGTCCTCACCATTTTTGTAAAATAATGTATCAATAATTATGATGAGGATTTATTTGGTGTGGATATTGTCTAGATGGCAATATCGTATTTAAACTTAAACTCACGTATTTTACTATTGTAATAATAAAGTTGTAGTTATTTACGTACCATGTATTTGGCGACTCGAGAATGGGTTGGATGGAATGGACCTATTTTGGGGGCGTCGCGGTTGGTATCGAGCTTAGGGATATGATCTCTGGCGGAGATCGGGGAATAGAACTAGGAGGGGAGGCAGAGTAAATCCTTATTTAGTGTGTCTACCTAAAGCTTATTTGTTAGTTGGTTAGTATATAGGGATATTATGTGATATATTGATTTCCTTAATTAACCCTTGTTTTATGGCGGTATTTGAGAATGTCGTGAGAATATTAATGATGGAGTGAATGAGGCCAGTGGAGATGCTGTCTTACCAGCGAGGGAGAGCGTCTGACAGTGGCAATGTACCTCTGTAAACAACACCCTTGAAGCGGAGCGATAAGCAGCGGGATGTTTAGAAGCTTTTTGCAGTTCATGCAAAATCGAGACGAGGAGACTCGTGTTCAAAACATAGGAGGAAATGATAGCAATTCACGGGTTTGTCACAATGAGCAGTTCAAAAGTTGGGACCACGAATTTAAGGGGAAAGCTGATCCGATCATGGCGGAAACATGGGTCAAACAAATCACCAAGATATTCGATGTCTTGGGATGCGGAGAACGAAGGTTCCATTCGCCACCTTTATGTTAAAGTGGCGAAGGCGGACTCTTGGTGGGAATGCGTGAAGCGTACCCATCATTACTTTTCGGCATGTCTTGGGAGCGTTTGAAACTATTTAATGACAAATACTTTCACGAAAGTGTTCGTCATATGAAGGAAGTGGAGTTTATTAGGCTGGAAGCGAGAACAACATGGCGGTGTCTCGGTATGAGGCGAAGTTTGCGGAGTTGTCGGGTTTGCACCTCATTTGGTGGAAAATGAGAGCGAATAGCAGCGTATGTTTAGAGGGTCTAAAACCGAGATTCGACAATATCTTATCTCTCATAAATTTTCTTTATATTCGGATGTTGTAAGCAGGGCTCAATTATTAGGCGTGATACTTGAGTATATTTCATTGGGGACCCTGACGAGGGTCATATCGGTGATAGCGATCATCAAAAGCGATGATAACCGGTGGGGAGGAAAGAATACGGGAAAAGCGGTAACCCACTCGGGTGGTAATCGTGGCCATGATAATAGGAGAGGTGACTCAGTGGACATTTCAAGAAGAAGGTTCAACAATAACCATGTGAAGGCGTCGGCGCCGGTATGACAAGCTGGTTCAAGGGGAGAAGCGACCACCGGTCGTATCTTTATAAATCACGGGAAGAGGACATATCGGTCAAGCGCCCTAGCAGCAGTTCGGTATGCTATAATTGTGGAAAGGAAGGACATATAGCTCGAGTGTCTGATAGTGAAACCAAGTCCAGTGAGGATGGTGACTCAAAAGGATGTCGAGAAAAGTCAAAGTCAGCGGTTCTAGAAGGCGTTTGTCGTGGCCAGGTCAAAATCGAGGAAACGACGAGTTTTACGCAGGTTAGTTAATTATAAATTCTTGCGAAGTTTATACCTTACTGAATCTGGGTTCTACCCATTCTTTTATCTCTCTTGCTTGCGCTCAGCGTTTGAATTTGACTACGGAGAAATTAGACTTTGACTTTATCTGTGGAGACTCAGTTAAGAGAAACTTTTATTACATCAGTTGTTTAGAAATCTTGCTTGATTGAGGTTGGCACTATCACATTACACATTAACCTTATTTCTATAGAGATATTTGTTTTTGATGTGATTTTAAGGTTAACTACTCATCATACCAAAATTGATTGCTTTTCGTAAGGTTGTTAGTTTTCATATTCTTAAATGACTTTGTTATTGAATTCAAACAACCAAACCATTGAAGTCAAACTCTTTCATATTAAATTATAAAGCCATTTGTTTATTGAAAAGCGAATGTCAAGCTTTCTTAGTCCATGTTATGGATTTGAATAAAGACAACGTCGATTTGAATAATATTCTGTTGTTATTGATTTTTCTGGCGTATTTCTGAAGAATTTCTTGGCTACTCGGGCGTGATATTGAATTTGTATCGACTTTAAATCCGGTACAAAACCCATTTCTAAAATCTCATATCGAATGGCTCTATTGAACTTGAGGAGTTAAAAACCCATTTATAGAAGTTGATACAGAGCCTCTATCTGGTGACTTCCTTTGTGGAATGCTGCGAAAGCGGACTCTCGTAGGGGACACCATATTAGATGCGATAGTAAAGCGATAGGTGTCATTTGTAACGTCTTATCAAGATTGGGATGTGAGTCGCGATTGAGAACAACCTAAGTCGGTAATCGAAATATGTAGCTTTACTGAGGCAGTTGGTTATTATCGGAGATTCGTTGAAGGATATTCTCGAATCGCATTATTCCATTCTTATGGTGACTCGTAGAGATACAAAATTCGAATGGAGCAAAGAATGTGGGAAGAGCTTGAAGAACTCGAGAGGAGACTCATTTGACACGTGTTACGACCATGCCATCTGGAAAAGCGAGCGTGGTAGGTGGCGTGTTGAGTAGAAGATCGTATCAAATCTGAGTGCGATATTGTCAAAAACTAATTTCGTATAATTTACAAATAATAGAGATGGAGATGAAAACTCTAGGTACCCGCGTGATGATATCTGAGTATAATCGACTTTAATCGATAAAGTTAAAAATTTATTCAAGCTACACACGGGTGATGAATTTGAAGAAGGAGGTGCGAAGTTGTTATTTCAAAAGCGAGAATCGGTGAGGTGAGAAAGCTCGAACCTTGATTTATTAATCCATTTGAAATTCTCGATCGAATAGGAGCTGTGGCCTATAGACTCGTTTTACCGCCAAAGTATGGCGTGTTCATAGCGTTTTTCACGTATCGATGTTACGTAAATATGTGGACGACCGAACCACGTCATTGAGTTAGAGCCAGGACAAGATAGTAGAAGACTTAACGTCACGAGGAGGTACTGTCAAGATCTTGGATAGGAAAGAACATGTCCTATGTCTGCAGAGGTTATACCACAAGTTAAAGTTTTGTGGAGAAACCATCTTTATTGAGGAAATAACTTTGGGAGTTGGAAGCGAAAATGAAAGCGAGGTATTTTCATCTTTTGAAACACAGTGCGTCGTCGATTCGAGAGGCGAAATTTCATAAGGAGGGAGGTTGTAAGACCCGAAATTTTTTTAAATAAAAGGAATTTCCTTTATTTATTATTTTGAAATAGTAAAGGTGGATTTGATTAATGTGGTTAGTTATGGGTAAAAAAATCATAAATATTTTAAATAAGCAAGTGGTGATATAATATTCATTATTTGCCGGAGAATATTCGTTTGGTCGTGGAATATTAAATTTGTCGGAGAATATTAAATGCGTGCCAGTAGCGACCATGTGTGTGGGCCCCATAGCGGAGCGATTGATTGGAAGAAAGCGACAAAAATAAGTTGTTTAAAAATACTTGGCGTAGTTATTCACAGTTTACCTTTGTTGGAATACCCGGTGGTTAAAACACGATGTCTGGCGTTATTGCCGCGATAGCTGCGGTATTGCACCAATTATTGATTCTTACGTGAAGGCACTACTCGATAATGGTTTACGATAATTCTTATTCGATATTTTATTTTATTGATTGATAATTCTTTGCGTTGATATTTTATATTCTTTGTTGTTTGATAATTGTCATTACGGTATTTTTCATTATCGAACCAATAATTCATATTATCTGAATAATATTATTAGATAACATTATTGGCAATGTCTAGAAAGTTACATCTAAGGAGAGGTTTGGTCACTAATTGCTTGGCGCGATAAGGAGAAATTCTTATTGGAAGCCCCTGCTTTCTGAGGGCTGCTGGTTGTCGATATTGTGATTACGTAATATTATTTGTGAATAATTAATTATTGATTCATATGATGAGGAAAATATTGATTTTATGTGGATATAGATGGAGAAAATTTTTATAGTGACAATTGTTGAAAATTAATATTTTATCTTTTTACGATAAAATAATTCATTTAAATATATTATTTTAATAATATAATAATGATGATATTTTTACGATGAATGTGGGATATATGAGTATATGTGGAGGAGGAGTATTTTTGTTACAAAAATGTTTAAAACATATTAAACATGTCGGTGGACCCCATTTATTGGTGAAATTTGATTATAGCTTTGTAAAATCGCCCATTTGTGGATTTGGTCAATTTACATTTGGAATTTGGAAAAACTTTCTTACGTAAAGTTGTAGAGAATTGAATTTCCTATAAAAACTCATGAGATTTGAATTTTCTGATAAAAGGGCTATTTATTATGAATTATTGAAGTTAGAAGCTCAAAATAATTGATTTTGGAAGTTTAAAATATTTTAAATATAGAAAAACGTTTTTTTTTTTTTTTTTGGGCATCATTTGGCATGTGTTGAATTTTGAATTCAGAGATTCAAAGATGCGTGCGTAGAAATTTTTATATATATATTAATATTATATTAAATTTTTTTAACTTTGGTGTTCTAGCGATTTTCTATAAATAGGTCTTGGGTTAGAATTGAAAATCACACGAAGCTGAAGTTTTTCTCTCTATATTATCGGCGTATTCTTGTGAGTATTTTGAGTATACTTTGAGTATTTGCTATCTGGTGCAAGTTCAAGTCATAGCTTTATATCAGGTGTTTATAGAAAATCTTGTCTTTCGAGGTAAGGGATGTTATTTTTTTTCTCAAATGATATTATTTCTTGATATCATTATCTTTGAAATATTAGTTGGAACTTTTTATCAAATTTGGAACTTTTTCATGTCGGGGGTTCTTATTCATTGAGAGTTCTTATTCATGATTCTTATTCACGATTCTTATTACGATTCTTATTAGTCTTATTCACGAAGCGTGAAGATGTTTTTGTGAAATTTCTATCTTTTGGTGTCGGAGATTCTTATTCACGTATCTGGCCTTTATTCGTATATCTGACGGCTTTATTCACGAATCGACCTTTATTCATGAAAAATGAAATTTTTTCTTTTTGTCCAAAATATCTATTATGGATACTAGCTTTGATTGTATCCGTGTTTTGATCATTCTTGAATTTTACACCACTATGATTATTTTTGAGGTATTTTTGGGCGTGGATAAAACAAAATACGAATCCTTAATCCTTAATCCTTGTCATTTTGTTTCCTTTGGATTCGTTTCTTTAAAAAAATATTTTTCATCATCCTCGGTCTTAAATGATGATATTATTGAATATCTTTGGCTGTAGTGCAAAGATGAATGATTTATGATGAATATCTTTGGCTGTAGTGCAAAGATGAATGATTTCGATGAATATCTTTGGCGTAGTGCAAAGATGAATGATTTCGATGAATATCTTTGGGCGTAGTGCAAAGATGAGCAAGTGTTTAGATGAACATGACCCAGTGGTGAATGTCCTTGCTTTTGTAGTCTGAGGATGAATATTTGATCGGATATATATTGATTGATGTTCTGACGGGGATAAAAAAATAGGCGATGAACTTTAAAATTTCATACATAGAAGATAGTAGTTTGCATTCTCTACTTAACTCTTCTAATGAATTATTATTTCATTGCGAATATTGATTTAAAACTTGTTGTCTATTGTATACTATTATATTTTTCCTGTTGAAGACTAACGATAATTTTGTTGTATATTATCTTAGTCGTAATATTCTTCTCTTTGGGCTAGTCGAGCTCACCCTTTTCCTTTTTGTTCCATTTTTTTCTTCTCGGGAGGCGAGAATATAGCGATGCAGTCGGGGTATGGAATGAAAGTTCTAGGAGAGTTGTTTAGTAGTCCTCACCATTTTTGTAAAATAATGTATCAATAATTATGATGAGGATTTATTTGTATGTGGATATTATCAGATGGCAATAATTGTATTTAAACTCACGTATTTATATTTGTCAGTTTTTATTGTAATAATAAAGTTGTAGTTATTTATGTACCATGTATTTGGCGACTCGAGAATGGGTTGGATGGAATGGACCTATTTTGGGGGCGTCACGGTTGGTATCGAGCTTAGGGATATGATCTCTGGCGGAGATCGGGGAATAGAACTAGGAGGGAGAGGCAGAGTAAATCCTTCCATAGTAGTGTGTCTACTAAGCTTATTTGTTAGTTGGTTAGTATATAGGGATATTATGTGATATATTGATTTCCTTAATTAACCCTTGTTTTATGGCGGATTTGAGAATGTCGTGAGAATATTAATGATGGAGTGAATGAGGCCAGTGGAGATGCTGTCTTTTACCAGCGAGGAGAGCGTCTGACAGTGGCAATGTACCTCTGTAAACAACACCTTGAGCGAGATGATGAGCAGCGGGATGTTTAGAAGCTTTTTGCGAGTTCATACAAAATCGAGGCGAGGAGACTTCGTGTTCAAAACATAGGAGGAAATGATAGCAATTCACGGGTTGTCCTGACCAAAGCGAGTTCAAAAAGTTGGGACCACGAATTTAAGGAAAGCTGATCCGATCATGGCGGAAACATGGGTCAAAGCAAATCACCAAGATATTCGATGTCTTGGGATGCGCGGAGACAGAAGGTTCCATTCGCCACCTTTATGTTAAAAGTGGCGAGGCGGACTCTTGGTGGGAATGCGTGAAGCGTACCCATCATGCGCTTTCGGCATGTCTTGGGAGAGCGTTTGAAACTATTTAATGACAAATACTTTCACGAAAGTGTTACGTCATATGAAGGAAGTGGAGTTTATTAGGTGGAAGCGAGAACAACATGGCGGTGTCTCGTATGAGGCGAAGTTTGCGGAGTTGTCGAGTTTGCACCTCATTTGGTGGAAAATGAGGAGCGAAATAGCGTATGTTTACGAGGGTCTAAAACCGAGATCGACAATATCTTATCTCTCATAAATTTTCTTTATATTTGGATGTTGTAAATGAGGGCTCAATTATTAGGCGTGATACTTGAGTATGTTCAATGAGGGACCCTAACCGAGGGTCATATCGGTGTGGCGATCATCAAAAGCGATGATAACCGGTGGGGAGGAAAGAATCGGAGACAAAGCGGTAACCACTCGGGTGGTAATCGTGGCCATGATAATAGGAGAGGTGACTCAGTGGACATTTCAAGAAAGAAGGTTCAACAATAACCATGTGTGAAGGCGTCGGCGCCCGACAAGCTGGTAGTTCGAGGAGGAGAAGCGACCACTTAGGTCATATCTCTATAAATCACGGGAAAGAGGACATATCGGTCAAAGCGCCCTAGCAGTTCGGTATGCTATAATTGTGGAAAGGAAGGACATATAGCTCGAGAGTGTCTGATAGCGAAACCAAGTCCAGTGAGGATGGTGACTCAAAAGGATGTCCGAGAAAAGTCAAAGTCAGCGGTTCTGGAAGAAGCGTTTGTCGTGGCCAGGTCAAAATCGAGGAACGAGCGAGAGTTTTAGCGGGTTAGTTAATTATAAATTCTTGCGAAGTTTATACCTTACTGAATCTGGGTTCTACCCATTCTTTTATCTCTCTCTTGCTTGCGCTCAGCGTTTGAATTTGACTACGGAGAAATTAGACTTTGACCTATCTGTGGAGACTCAGTTAAGAGAAACTTTTATTACATCAGTTGTTTAGAAATCTTGCTTGATTCGGGTTGGCACTATCACATTACACATTAACCTTATTTCTATAGAGATATTTGTTTTGATGTGATTTTAAGGTTAACTACTCATCATACCAAAATTGATTGCTTTCGTAAGGTTGTTAGTTTTCATATTCTTCATGACTTTGTTATTGAATTCAAACAACCAAACCATTGAAGTCAAACTCTTTCATATTAAATTATAAAGCCATTTGTTTATTGAAAAGCGAATGTCGAAGCTTTCTTAGTCCATGTTATGGATTTGAATAAAGACACGTCGATTTGAATAATATTCTGTTGTTATTGATTTTTCTGGCGTATTTCTGAAGAATTTCTTGGCCTACTCGAGGCGTGATATTGAATTTGTATCGACTTTAAATCCGGTACAAAACCCATTTCTAAAATCTCATATCGAATGGCTCTATTGAACTTTGGGAGTTAAAAACCCATTTGTGAAGTTGATACAGAGCCTCTGTCTGGTGACTTCCTTTGTGGAATGCTGAAGCCGGACTCTCCGTAGGGGACACCATATTAGATGCGATAGTAAAGCGATAGGTGTCATTGTAGCGTCTTATCAAGATTGGGATGTGAGTCGCGGTTGAGAACAACCTAAAGTCGGTAATCGAAATATGTAGCTTTCTGAGGCTTAGTTGGTTATTATCGGAGATTCGTTGAAGGATATTCTCGAATCGCTATTCCATTCCTTACTTGGTGACTCGTAGAGATACAAAATTTGAATGGAGCAAAGAATGTGGGAAGAGCTTGAAGAACTCGAGAGGAGACTCATTTAATTACGTGTTACGACCCATGCCATCTGGAAAAGCGAGCGTGGTAGGTGGCGTGTTGAGTAGAAGATCGTATACAATCTGAGTGCGATATTGTCAAAAACTAATTTCGTATAATTTACAAATAATAGAGATGGAGATGAAAACTCTAGGTACCGCGTGATGATATCTGAGTATAATCGACTTTAATCGATAAAGTTAAAGTTATTCAAGCTACTACTGCGGGTGATGAATTTGAAGAAGGAGGTGCGAAGTTGTTATTTCAAAAGCGAGAATCGGTGAGGTGAGGAAAACTCAAACCTTGATTTATTAATCCATTTGAAATTCTCGATCGAATAGGAGCTGTGGCCTATAGACTCGTTTTACCGCCAAGTATGGCGTGTTCATGCGCGTTTTTCACGTATCGATGTTACGTAAATATGTGGACGACCGAACCACGTCATTGAGTTAGAACCAGGACAAGATAATAGAAGACTTAACGTCACGAGGAGGTACTGTCAAGATCTTGGATAGGAAAGAACATGTCCTATGTCTGGAGGTTATACCACAAGTTAAAAAGTTTTGTGGAGAAACCATCTTTATTGAGGAAATAACTTTGGGAGTTGGAAGCGAAAATGAAAGCGAGGTATTTTCATCTTTTGAAACACCAGTCGTCGTCAATTTCGAGGACGAAATTTCATAAGGAGGGAGGTTGTAAGACCCCGAAATTTTTTAAATAAAAAGGAATTTCCTTTATTTATTATTTTGAAATAGTAAGGGTGGATTTGATTAATGTGGTTAGTTATGGGTAAAATCATAAATATTTTAAATAAGCAAGTGGTGATATAATATTCATTATTGTCGGAGAATATTCGTTTGGTCGTGGAATATTAAATCTTTGTCGGGGAATATTAAATGCGGTGGTAGCTTGACCATGTGTGTGGCCCATGCATGTGAAGCGATTGGAGGAAGAAAGCGACAAAAATAAGTTGTTTAAAAATAACGGCGTGTAGTTATTCACAGATTTACCTTTGTTGGAATACCCGGTGGTTAAAAACACGATGTCTGGCGTTATTGCGCGGTAGCTACGGTATTGCACCAATTATTGATTCTTACGTGAAGGCACTACTCGATAATGGTTACGATAATTCTTATTCGATATTTTATTTTATTGATTTGATAATTCTTTGCGTTGATATTTTATATTCTTTGTTGTTTGATAATTGTCATTTACGGTATTTTTCATTATCGAACCAATAATTCATATTATCTGAATAATATTATTAGATAACATTATTGGCAATGTCTAGAAAGTTACATCTAAGGAGAGGTTTGGTCACTAATTGCGGCGCCCGATAAGGAGAAATTCTTATTGGAAGCCCCCTGCTCACAGGAGCGCTGGTTGTCGATATTGTGATTACGTAATATTATTTGTGAATAATTAATTATTGATTCATATGATGAGGAAAATATTGATTTTATGTGGATATAGATGGAGAAAATTTTTATAGTGACAATTGTTGAAAATTAATATTTTATCTTTTACGATAAAATAATTCATTTAAATATATTATTTTAATAATATATTAATGATGATATTTTACGATGAATGTGGGATATATGAGTATATGTGGAGGAGAGTATTTTTGTTACAAAAAATGTTTAAAACATATTAAACATGTCGGTGGACCCCATTTATTATTTGAAATTTGATTATAGCTTTGTAAAATCGCCCGTTTGTGGATTTCGGTCAATTTACATTTGGAATTTGGAAAAACTTTCTTCTGTAAAGTTGTAGAGAATTGAATTTCCTATAAAAACTCATGAGATTTGAATTTTCTGGAAAAAAGGGCTATTTATTATGAATTATTGAAGTTAGAAGCTCAAAATAATTGATTTTTGGAAGTTTAAAATATTTTAAATATAGAAAAACGTTTTTTTTATTTTTTCTAGCATGTGATTTGACATGTGTTGAATTCTTGATTTTCAGATTCAAAGAATAGGCGTAAATTTATATATATATATTATATTATATTAAATTTTACGCTTTGGTGTTCTAGCGATTTCTATAAATAGGTCTTGGGTTAGAATTGAAAATCACACGAAGCTGAAGTTTTCTCTCTCTATATTATCGGCGTATTCTTGTGAGTATTTTGAGTATACTTTGAGTATTGCTATCGGTGCAAGTTCAAGTCATAGCTTTATATCAGGTGTTTATTTAGAAATCTTGTCTTTCGAGGTAAGGGATGTTATTTTTTTTCTCGAATGATATTATTTCTTCAATATCATTATCTTTGAAATATTGGTTGGAACTTTTTATCAAATTTGGAACTTTTTCATATGGGGTTCTTATTCATGAGTTCTTATTCATGAGTTCTTATTTGAGTTCTTATTCACGATTCTTATTTCACGAAGCGTGAAGATGATTTTTTGTGAAATTTCTATCTTTTGGTGTGGAGATTCTTATTCACGTATCTGGCCTTTATTCACGTATCTGACTTTATTCACGAATCGACCTTTATTCATGAAAAATGAAATTTTTTCTTTTTGTCCAAAATATCTATTATGGATACTAGCTTTGATTGTATCCATGTTTTGATCATTCTTGAATTTTACACCACTATGATTATTTTTGAGGTATTTTTGGGCGTGGATAAAACAAAATGAACGAATCCTTAATCCTTAATCCTTGTCATTTTGTTTCCTTTGGATTCGTTTCTTTAAAAATATTTTTCATCATCCTCGGTCTTAAATGATGATATTATTGAATATCTTTGGCTGTAGTGCAAAGATGAATGATTTATGATGAATATCTTTGGCTGATAGTGCAAAGATGAATGATTTCGATGAATATCTTTGGGCGTAGTGCAAAGATGAATGATTTCGATGAATATCTTTGGCGTAGTGCAAAGATGAGCAGTGTTTAGATGAACATGACCCATTTGGTGAATGTCCTTGCTTTTGTAGTGCGAGGATGAATATTTGATCTCAGATATATATTGATTGATGTTACGGGGATAAAAATAGGCGATGAACTTTAAAATTCATACATAGAAGATAGTAGTTTGCATTCTCTACTTAACTCTTCTAATGAATTATTATTTCATTTGCGAATATTGATTTAAAACTTGTTGTCTATTGTATTCTATTATATTTTTCCTGTTGAAGACTAACGATAATTTTGTTGTATATTATCTTAGTCGTAATATTCTTTCTTTGGGCTAGTCGAGCTCACCCTTTTCCTTTTTGTTCCATTTTTTTCTTCTCGGGGAGGCGAGAATATAGCGAATGCAGTCGGGGTATGGAATGAAAGTTCTAGGGAGAGTTGTTTAGTAGTCCTCACCATTGTTGTAAAATAATGTATCAATAATTATGATGAGGATTTATTTGCGTGTGGATATTGTCTAGATGGTATTTATATCACGTATTTAAACTCACGTATTTTTATATATTGTAATAATAAAGTTGTAGTTATTTACGTACCATGTATTTGGCGACTCGAGAATGGGTTGGATGGAATGGACCTATTTTGGGGGCGTCACGGTTGGTATCGAGCTTAGGGATATGATCTCTGGCGGAGATCGGGGAATAGAACTAGGAGGGAGAGGCAGAGTAAATCCTCGCCATTAGTGTGTCTACTAAGCTTATTTGTTAGTTGGTTAGTATATAGGGATATTATGTGATATATTGATTTCCTTAATTAACCCTTGTTTTATGGCGGTATTTGAGAATGTCATTTGAGAATATTAACGATTGGAGTGAATGAGGCCAGTGGAGATGCTGTCTGTCTTACCAGCGAGGAGAGCGCGTCTGACAGTGGCAATGTACCTCCTGTAAACAACACCCTTTGAAGCGAGATGATAAGCGCGGGATGTTTAGAAGCTTTTTGCAGTTCATGCAAAATCAGACGAGGAGACTCGTGTTCAAAACATAGGAGAAATGATAGCAATTCACGGGTTGTCATTGGCAAGCGATTCAAAAAGTTGGGACCACGAATTTAAGGAAAGCTTTGATCCGATCATGGCGGAAACATGGGTCAAGCAAATCACCAAGATATTCGATGTCTTGGGATGCGGAGGAACGAAGGTTCCATTCGCGCCACTTTATGTTAAAAGTGGCGAAGCGCGATCTCTTGGTGGGAATGCGTGAAGCGTACCCATCATTGCGCTTTCGGCATGTCTTGGGAGCGTTTGAAACTATTTAATGACAAATACTTTCACGAAAGTGTTCGTCATATGAAGGAAGTGGAGTTTATTAGTTGGGCGAGAACAACATGGCGGTGTCTCGGTATGAGGCGAAGTTTGCGGAGTTGTCGAGTTTGCACCTCATTTGGTGGAAAATGAGGAGCGAATGGCGTATGTATGTTTACGAGGGGTCTAAAACCAGAGATTCGACAATATCTTATCTCTCATAAATTTTCTTTATATTAGGATGTTGTAAGCAGGGCTCAATTATTAGGCGTGATACTTGAGTATGTTCAATGAGGGACCTGACCGGAGTCATATCGGTGGTGTGATCATCAAGCGATGATAACCGGTGAGGAGGAAAGAATACGGACAAAGCGGTAACCACTCGGGTGGTAATCGTGGCCATGATAATAGGAGAGGTGACTCAGTGGACATTTCAAGAAAGAAGGTTCAACAATAACCATGTGAAGGCGTCGGCGGTATGATGACAATTTGGTTCGAGGAGGAGAAGCGACCACCGGTCGTATCTTTATAAATCACGGGAAGAGGACATATCATTCAAGCGCCCTAGCAGTTCGGTATGCTATAATTGTGGAAAGGAAGGACATATAGCTCGAGAGTGTCTGATAGCGAAACCAAGTCCAGTGAGGATGGTGACTCAAAAGGATGTCGAGAGAAAGTCAAAGTCAGCGGTTCTGAAGAAGGCGTTTGTCGTGTGCCGGAATTCAAAATCGAGGAAACGACGAGTTTAGCAGGTTAGTTAATTATAAATTCTTGCGAAGTTTATACCTTACTGAATCTAGGTTCTACCCATTCTTTTATCTCTCTCTTGCTTGCGCTCAGCGTTTGAATTTGACTACGGAGAAATTAGACTTTGACTATCTGTGGAGACTCAGATTAAGAGAAACTTTTATTACATCAGTTGTTTAGAAATCTTGCTTGATTCGGGTTGGCACTATCACATTACTGTAACCTTATTTCTATAGAGATATTTGTTTTTGATGTGATTTTAAGGTTAACTACTCATCATACCAAAATTGATTGCTTTCGTAAGGTTGTTAGTTTTCATATTCTAACATGACTGTTATTGAATTCAAACAACCAAACCATTGAAGTCAAACTCTTTCATATTAAATTATAAAGCCATTTGTTTATTGAAAAGCGAATGTCAAGCTTTCTTAGTCCATGTTATGGATTTGAATAAAGACACGTCGATTTGAATAATATTCTGTTGTTATTGATTTTTTCTGGCGTATTTCTGAAGAATTTCTTGGCCTACTCCCGGGCGTGATATTGAATTTGTATCGACTTTAAATCCGGTACAAAACCCATTTCTAAAATCTCATATCGAATGGCTCTATTGAACTTGAGGAGTTAAAAACCCATTTGTAGAAGTTGATACGAGCCTCTATCTGGTGACTTCCTTTGTGGAATGCTGCAAGCCGGACTCTCCGTAGGGGACACCATATTAGATGCGATAGTAAAGCGATAGGTGTCATTGTAACGTCTTATCAAGATTGGGATGTGAGTCACGATTGAGAACAACCTAAGTCGATAATCGAAATATGTAGCTTTCTGAAGCTTAGTTGGTTATTATCGGAGATTCGTTGAAGGATATTCTCGAATCATTTATTCCATTATTATGGTGACTCGTAGAGATACAAAATTGAATGGAGCAAAGAATGTGGGAAGAGCTTGAAGAACTCGAGAGGAGACTCATTTAAAGCACATATTACGACCATGCCATCTGGAAAAGCGAGCGTGGGTGGTGGCGTGTTGAGTAGAAGATCGTATACAAATCTGAGTGCGATATTGTCAAAAACTAATTTCGTATAATTTACAAATAATAGAGATGGAGATGAAAACTCTAGGTACTTACGTGATGATATCTGAGTATAATCGACTTTAATCGATAAAGTTAAAAGTTATTCAAGCTACTACGGGTGATGATGAATTTGAAGAAGAAGGTGCGAAGTTGTTATTTCAAAAGCGAGAATCGGTGAGGTGAGAAAGCTCAAACCTTGATTTATTAATCCATTTGAAATTCTCGATCGAATAGGGCTGTGGCCTATAGACTCGTTTTGCTTGAGTATGTATGGCGTGTTCATGCGCGTTTTTCACGTATCGATGTTACGTAAATATGTGGACGACCGAACCACGTCATTGAGTTAGAGCAGGACAAGATAGTAGAAGACTTAACGTCACGAGGAGGTACTGTCAAGATCTTGGATAGGAAAAGAACATGTCCTATGTCACAGGGGTTATACCACAAGTTAAAGTTTTGTGGAGAAACCATCTTTATTGAGGAAATAACTTTGGGAGTTGGAAAGCGAAAATGAAAGCGAGGTATTTTCATCTTTTGAAACACCAGTCGTCGTCAATTCGAGACGAAATTTCATAAGGAGGGAGGTTGTAAGACCCCAAAATTTTTTAAATAAAAGGAATTTCCTTTATTTATTATTTTGAAATAGTAAGGGTGGATTTGATTAATGTGGTTAGTTATGGGTAAAATCATAAATATTTTAAATAAGCAAGTGGTGATATAATATTCATTATTGTCGGAGAATATTCGTTTGGTCGTGGAATATTAAATTTGTAGGGAATATTAAATGCAATGGTAGTATGACCATGTGTGGGCCCCATAACGGAAGCGATTGGAGGAAGAAAAGCGACAAAAATAAGTTGTTTAAAAATAGCAGGCGTAGTTATTCTGTTTACTTTGTTGGAATGCCGGTGGTTAAAACACGATGTCTGGCGTTATTGCGAGCAGATGCTTGCGGTATTGCACCAATTATTGATTCTTACGTGAAGGCACTACTCGATAATGGTTACGATAATTCTTTATTCGGTATTTTATTTTATTGATTCAATAATTGCTGCGTTGATATTTTATATTCTTTGTTGTTTGATAATTGTCATTACGGTATTTTTCATTATCGAACCAATAATTCATATTATCTGAATAATATTATTAGATAACATTATTGGCAATGTCTAGAAAGTTACATCAGGAGAGGTTTGGTCACCTAATTTGCGCCCGAGTAAGGAGAAATTCTTATTGGAAAGCCCTCTTTCACAGGAGCGCACGGTTGTCGATATTGTGATTACTGTAATATTATTTGTGAATAATTAATTATTGATTCATATGATGAGGAAAATATTGATTTTATGTGGATATAGATGGAGAAAAATTTTATAGTGACAATTGTTGAAAATTAATATTTTATTTTTTTTACGATAAAATAATTCATTTAAATATATTATTTTAATAATATATTAACGATGATATTTTTACGATGAATGTGGGATATATGAGTATATGTGGAGGAGAGTATTTTTGTTACAAAAATGTTTAAAACATATTAAACATGTCGGTGGACCCCATTTATTATTTGAAATTTGATTATAATTTGTAAAATCGCTTCGTTTGTGGATTTCGGTCAATTTACATTTGGAATTTGGAAAAACTTTCTTACGTAAAGTTGTAGAGAATTGAATTTCCTATAAAAACTCATGAGATTTGAATTTTCTGATAAAAGGGCTATTTATTATGAATTATTGAAGTTAGAAGCTCAAAATAATTGATTTTTGGAAGTTTAAAATATTTTAAATATGAAAAACGTTTTTTTGGGTTTTGGTTCATCATTTAACATGTGTTGAATTCTAGATTTTCAGATTTCAGAGAGGTGCGTAGAAAATTTTATATATATATATATTATTATATTAAATTTTACGCTTTGGTGTTTAGCGATTTTTCTATAAATAGGTCTTAGGTTAGAATTGAAAATCACACGAAGCTGAAGTTTCTCTCTCTATATTATCGGCGTATTCTTGTGAGTATTTTGAGTATACTTTGAGTATTGCTATCTGGTTGAAGTTCAAGTCATAGCTTTATATCAGGTGTTTTTTTACTAAATCTTGTCTTTCGAGGTAAGGGATGTTATTTTCTTCTCAAATGATATTATTTCTTCAATATCATTATCTTTGAAATATTGGTTGGAACTTTTTATCAAATTTGGAACTTTTTCATGTAGGGAGTTCTTATTCATGAGTTCTTATTCATGAGTTCTTATTCACGAGTTCTTACTATTCTTATTCACGAGCGTGAAGATGATTTTTTGTGAAATTTCTATCTTTTGGTGTCAGAGTTACTATTCACGTATCGGCACTTTATTCACGTATCTGACTTATTCACGAATCTGACACTTTATTCATGAAAAATGAAATTTCTTCTTTTTTGTCCAAAATATCTATTATGGATACTAGCTTTGATTGTATCCGTGTTTTGATCATTCTTGAATTTTACACCACTATGATTATTTTTGAGGTATTTTTGGGCGTGGATAAAACAAAATACGAATCCTTAATCCTTAATCCTTGTCATTTTGTTTCCTTTGGATTCGTTTCTTTAAAAATATATTTTCATCATCCTCGGTCTTAAATGATGATATTATTGAATATCTTTGCTTTTGTAGTGCAAAGATGAATGATTTATGATGAATATCTTTGGCTGTGGTGCAAAGATGAATGATTTCGATGAATATCTTTGGCGTAGTGCAAAGATGAATGATTTCGATGAATATCTTTGGGCTAGTAGTCTGAAGATGAGCAGTGTTTAGATGAACATGACCAAGTGGTGAATGTCCTTGGCTTTTGTAGTGCGAGGATGAATATTTGATCGAGATATATATTGATTGATGTTACGGGGATAAAAATAGGCGATGAACTTTAAAATTCATACATAGAAGATAGTAGTTTGCATTCTCTACTTAACTCTTCTAATGAATTATTATTTCATTGCTATGAATATTGATTTAAAACTTGTTGTCTATTGTATTATTATATTAGACTATTATATGTTTTTCCTGTTGAAGACTAACGATAATTTGTTGTATATTATCTTAGTCGTAATATTCTTCTTGGGCTAGTAGAGCTCACCCTTTTCCTTTTTGTTCCATTTTTTTCTTCTCTAGGGAGGCGAGAATATAGCGAGTGCGAGAGTCGGGGTATGGAATGAAAGTTCTAGGGAGAGTTGTTTAGTAGTCCTCACCATTTTTGTAAAATAATGTATCAATAATTATGATGAGGATTTATTTGCGTGTGGATATATTGTCAGCATGGCAATCAATTCGTATTTAAACTTAATTTGGTAGGGAATATGTTTTTATTTAATATTTAAATAATAATAAAGTTGTACCTGAAGCGATAAAGGAAACTATGTTCCCAGAAGTGATATTATGTCTTCTAGTGGCTGTACAAAATAATGAATTTTTGCTGAAAAAACCAACAATCTCACCCAACCGATTCTACTATATTCCCTGAAGTGAATGGAACCTCATTTGATAATTATAGAGAAAATTATAGTTATGGTTGTGGTTGTGGTTGTGGTAGTGGGCGTGAAAATAACAATCAATATAGAAAAGGGAATGTACCCGTCGTACTCCTAAACATTTGATAGATTTATACCAAGACTCTATAAAAGAAAAGGAAATGGAATTGAAATAAACTTTGTTGATCATAATGATCCTGAAGATCCCATGAATTATTTTGACTTTTCAAATGAAGTGGATATAACTAATTTTGATATCTATGATCTCCTTGATGATGTTGATAGAAATGTTCATACCAATTAATTATTTTTATTTCATTATATTATGACATTATAATAAGTATTTTTATTATATGTTTTATTTATGTTTCAAGTAATAAAGTTAAATTTATGTTTTGCATATATGAAGTTGTATGGGCCAGAAGCTCATCAAACTTAATTAAAGGCTCTAAAAGAACGATTATTCATCAAACTTAATTAAAGTCTCTAGAAGAGCGATTATAATGTTGTCAAAGGGTACACAACTTTGTATTGATGATTCTTTATATTCTTCTGTGGCAAACAGAAATTTACTCAGCTTTAAGGATATACATTATAATGATTATCATATTGAAACCAATAACGAAGACAATGAAGAATTTCTTATATTACTTCAAGAGTATCGGGCAAGAAGCTCATATTAGAAAAACTGTATATTTTCTCTTATGGGCTATATTATACTAAAATAAGAATAGTTGAAACAAATGTTGTAATACACCAGAAGTGTTCGTATCCAAATATTTTTATGATTTAGCATGATCATCTAGGATCAATAATAATGCATTGAATTATTGAAAACTGCCATGAACATCCCTTAAAGAACTAAAAGGTTCCTTTACCTATAGATTATATCAAAGTAAATTAATTACTAAATCATCATATTTAATTCTTGTTATTTAGTGTTCATCTTTCTAAGAATGAATTCAGGGTGATATATGTGGACCAATACACCCACATTGTGGTATATTCAAGTATTTTATGATTGTACTTGATGCATTAACCAGATGGTCATATTTAGGTTAAACATCCTGTTGCATAAACACATACTCAAAATGGTATAGCTGAATCACTTATCAAGAGACTTCAATATATTGCTTGACCTTTGATTATGAAATAAAAATTTCCAATTTATGCTTGGGGTCATGCTATTTTTCATGATACATCATAACTTCAATAAGTGATATTTTTAAGGTATATTTTGAGGATTGTTATATTAATGAAGCAGTCTTCCTACCATTAGGGGGAGAAAAGTCGTTGCCTTAAGCACGACGTGAGATCGTTGCCTGAAGCACGATAGGAGATTAATTGGAATGTTTCAATGTTATTTAATCTTAATCCTTATACAAATCAATATGAACTACAATTTCGAAGGATTATTCATTTGCAATGAATTGAAAATTAATTACCAGAATTATCCACTGATAATAAGAAAGGTGATATCTTACATTCTAGCTGCTAGTACTATAGCAGAGATTGAAGTCCCTGTAGGACAATCAGTTAATACTGCAGCAAATTGAATCAAAGCCACACCTGAAACGTGGAAGAATTAATGATTGGTGTTAAAGATAAAATTTCCTAGAAGAAGAAAGTATAAGAAAAACAAGTTACAACCTATAAAAAGGCTATACCCATGAAATAGGCTACACAATTTATTGATCTATCCAAAACTTATGAACAAAATTCTCCTGTAAATAAAACTCTTGAAGAGTTATCCCCTAAAGAGGATGAGTTATCTCCTGAAGAGGATCAGGTACTTGAAAATAATGAGATCTCGATTCATTATGTATATACAGGAGACAAATATATTGGATAGAAATAAAATTGTTGTTGACAACATATTTTCATATAAAATTGTTCTTGATATTACTAGAAGTAATGATCATGAATATAAACCACAAATCGTTGATGAATGTAGAAATATTTTGCCAATGTGGAAAGAGGCGATTCAAGTAGAATTAAATTCACTAAATAAATGTGAAGTTTTTGGACCTATAGTCCGAACACCCGAAGGTGTAATGCCTGTTGGATACAAATGGGTATTTGTACATAAACAAAATGAGAAAAATGAAATTATAAGGTACAAAGCGCGACTTGTAGCACAAGGTTTCTCGTAGAGACCTGGTATTAATTATGAAGAAACATATGTTTCTATAATGGATACAATTACATTCAGATTTTTAATTAGCTTGGTAGCAAAAGAAAATTTAGATATGCGATTAATGTATGTTGTTACAACATGTCGATCTGTATGGATCATTAGATAATGATATATACATGAAAATCCCTGAAGGATATAAAATGCCTAAAGCATATAATTCTACATCTCGAAGTATGTATTCTATTAAGCTACAAAGATCTTTATATGGGTTAAAACAATCCAGATGCATATTGTGGTATAATCGCTTGAGTGGATATTTTTTGAAAGAAGGATTTGAGAATAATTCAATTTGTGCATGCATTTTTATTAAAAGATCATAATCTGGACTTGCTATTATTACTGTATTTATTGATGAAAGATCTTGCTCCAGAAGAGTAAACAAAAAAATAACAAATTTGAGATGAAAGATATTGGTAAGATAAATTTTTGTCTTGGCCTACAAATTGAACTATGGAATTCTTGTTCATTAATCAACATACACAGAAAAAGTCCTGAAGTAACTTTACATGGATAATGTTAATCCTTTGAGTACTCAAATGATGGGTTGGTCACTTGATATCAAGAAATATCCGTTTTGACCACAAGAAAATGATGAAGAAACTTTTGGTCTTGAAGTACCATATCTTTGTGAAATTGGTGTTTTGGTCCTGAAGTACTATATCTTAATGTAATTGATACTTTGATGTATCTTGCAAATTTGACAAGTCCTGATATAACATTTGCAGTTAACTTACTAACAATGTATAGTTATGCACCAACTCAAAGACATTGTAATGAAATTAAACATATTTTACGTTATCTTCGTGATACTATTGATTTGGGATTATTTTATCCAAAGGGTGATAGAACCAAGCATATTGCACCAAAATTATATTATACACATGATGTAACGAATAAATTTATCGAGTCGTGATTCTGGGGACAAAATCCTTTTAAGGAGGGAAGGATGTAACGATTGACAAATTTTGTAATTTAAATATTTTTTGAATTAAATAAATATTTTGAATTATTTATTAATTGAGAAAAATAAATAATTGATGGAATTGAGATGCAAGAATTTAGTAACTAAATTGATTAATGTTAATTAAATTAAAATAATGGCAATTTTGTTATTTGAAGATTTGAATAATGGTAATTTTATTATTTGAAGATTTAATTTAATGAAATAATTAAATTAAAAGAATTTTTTAATATTTAAGAAAATAAGTAAATTAAATAAAGTGATGTTTAAGCCTAATTTAATAATTAAATTAGATATATAATTATTTATTTATCATAAGTATAATTATAATAAAAATTATAATTATTATAACTGTAATTGTAAGTTATGTAAATTGGTTACATGTGCGACAAATAAAAACTATATAATATAAATATTATAAAAATAAATTGGAAGGGGGAATTTGTGTGTAGTCAAACAAGGCCTTGTGGCCTTTGGCTTATTTTTAACTAACGTAAACCTTTTGGGTTTTGTTACCTGACGTACGGGGGTTATGCTATATTAGTTATTCTAAGCGTATTTTTTCTAAGGCTAGAGACACAGAGAATATAGAGAAGAAGGAAACACATAAAGTTAGAGAGAATTTGAGAGTAATCTTTGTAAATTGATAAGGGTTGTAGACACTCGAAATTTTCTGCACTCCTATTCCTAACATTGCAGGAGGGTAGATTTGTCTTTTGGAGATAACCCTGAAAGACAACTTACATCCATGCCGAATATTACCGGAAGTTCAGCTCCAACCCGGAACACAAACTGGGAACATCAACTTAAATCCGGAACACATAACGGGAGTGTCATTTCCAATCTCGGAGATAACCCTGAGATATGCAGATCAAAAGACCGGCAACAACACCGGAGAGGACAGTCCTGTCTCGGTGATAACACCGCGACGTTCAGTTCCAGTCCCAAACACAACACTGGGAGTAGCAACCCCATCCTTGGTGATAACCCCAAGGGATGCCATTGCAGTTCCGGCGATAACCCCGGAAATGCTTGTTGCAAACACATGCAATCAGCTTCAGTACAGATGACGGTGAGGCATACAAACAAGCAGTCCAATCTCAGATGTAACCCTGAACAACGTCTACTTTCCGCTTAAACCGGAAATAACCCTGGTGAGGAGTCAACACGTCATCTTACTGTCTCAACAAGATGATATCACAGCATACCAACAAGTGGTCCAATCTCAGCTGTAACCCTGAGCAACGTCTACTTTCAACTCAAACTGACGATAACCCCGGCAAGGAGTCATACATCATCTTGTTCCTTCGACAAATGGCACGTCGTCTCAACACTTTATACATACATACATACATACAACAATGTCCCACAAGAGCCGAGGATTGACAATCCCGAGTGACTATTATGTGTGTAGTACTTTGGATAGAATTTGAAGCTTGAAGACCATGGGCATAGACCCCTCTTCCTGACTTCGTACAACCTCTAATCCATGACATTACGTAACTCTCGACACAAGTGATCTGAAGAAGTACAGATATACTTCGTTCAAATGCTCGGATTGAAGTTCTACAAGTTCGAGCGGACATTACAGTGCACGACTGCATGTATTACGAGACGACGGACTCATGAGGTTCTCGAATCCACCGACGACCACCGCAGTACAAGCTGCAAGGGCCGCCGCAGTGTACTTACTTGCGGCCATCAGTCTATAAATATAAGCTGAGGGGTCAGCCATTCGAAGAGAGAGAAAAGGAAAAAGGCGAGAAAGCCCTATCCATTTTGCTCTGCATATACATCTTTTGAGTGTTTCCTCTTCTTTAAACACTAGTTAGCTCACATATAGCTACTTTTTATCCGACAAGAGCTGAGTGCTTATCCATTTAAAGTCTAAGAAGTCTACTTTGGAAGCCCACTGTAAGCCTTCTTACATTCTATAAAGCCTCTTTCTCATATATCACACACTGTTGTACACGTTGATAGTCGTGTGAGTGTGTTTTCCTGGACTTCGGTCAGTGGTTTTCATTTCTGTCTGTATATAAATACTAATATATGTATATATTTCATATATATGGACTAACATTATCGAGTTATGCCTCGATTGAGCCTAGACTTCGGTCTGGAGCGTTTATCTGCTTTTATATATATATATATATATATATATATATATATATATATATATATATATACTTATATATATAAACTGTGGTCAGACTCTGTCTGATGAGCCTGGATTTTACATCCGGAGCGTTTAATTGCTTTTGTATATATATATTTATATATAATTGCCGCAGATATATCTCGATGAGCACGGATTTTACATCCTATATGCATTTACTTGCTTTTATATATATACATACATATACATATATTTACATTTCGTCCCGCATGGAGTTTACTTCGTGGCGGTTGATCATGCTCATATATATATATATATATATATATATATATTATCGCTTTTATATATTTACATTTCCGATCCCCCATGGAGTTGCTTCGTTGTGGTTGATCCATCTGTATATATATATATTTACGATTTGTATATATATAACTGCCATCGCTTTCCATACAAATTGCAAAGTATCATGTGAGCCTAGGAATCATGTGATCATAGGTTCGATCCATCGAATCTAGATTCGGTTCCCATGATGGACATTTTTAGTCATTGTAAGCAACTTATACATTATTTTACAAAGTGTTTGAGTTTGCTTGGACGGTCACATGCCCATAAGGAGTTCTAAGATCGCTCAGATATTATTTTCTTGAGGATGCTTCAGATCTCTAGAAAATAAAAGCAAACAATAGAACATTTAATAAAATGGAAGTATGAAAAGGTCTCAATTCCTATTGAGCATGGGGTTTGAAAAACCTCTTTTATAAAACTTCATTGCTATATCTTGGTTAAAACCGAATTTTCTATAAAATTCAAACCTTGTGTATATAGGTGCGAATGAGGCCTCACACTACTTTCGAATAAATTGCACATTGATCACACACACACACACATTCATATAACAATTTCTTTGAAGAGTGGCGGTCACCGTGGTAACATCGGATTTGGGGTGCCTAACACCTTCCTCCAGTAAAATCAAGCCCCGAACCCTTAATGAATCTCGGCCACAGAGACCGTTTAGCAAAGTTGTCAAATCACTTTGGGTCAATGTGCTAACCTTTTCATTTGCATTGGTGCAACCGATTAAATACACTGTGGCGACTACGAAAGTCAATCGTCGACATTATACATGTCGGACCTTTTCACTTATTTTTTCAAACAAATCTCACATTAACATGAGAACACCAAAGAACAAGTAACGAAAAGGACACCAAAAATCCCGACGTCGACGTGTGGCGACTCACTGGGACTCCAAAGAAGAGGGCTTAAACCGCTATTACAAGCTTTTCAAAATTGTTATATCTTTGGTGTGTGATTGTTGCATTTACATTTCGATGAATGTGTATGAATGCATCTTAATTATTTACCGCTAAATATCTATCCGTGATATTAGTGCTTCGAACATGTCATCATTTTGCATAAACGGTGAGACACATTGTATGTGAATGTATGTTGTGTGGTTCCTCCACCAGGATGCTATCCTGTCGGTGTTTGATTACTGGACCTGTGGGAAGAATAATTCTCCGGGGCTCAGGAAAGGCACCACTCAGATTCGCTCCAGTTGAAAGACCGGATTAACTTCCCGTCGAGTAGATTGCGATGATCTGGGAAGCTTCATGTCGAAAAGCCGCGAAAGTAACCCTAAGATAGGCCAACCTCTGATAAACCAAACGCGGAGGAAAGTCTCTTCATACTTTCCATTTTCAATTACTTGTAAAAGCATTTACTTGTAATTTTATTCCATGTTCATCCATATGTAATGGAAAATATGAAGAATATCTGTGCATGACATGTTATCAATTAACAAACCGGTTTTGCAGGAAAAATTCCTAAAACGGACATGTTATGATAACATTTACATTACCCTAAGACTAAACTACGTAAGTCTTTTGTAGGGAAGCAATTGGGGCACATTCGCATTAAAATCCAAAAAAGGCCACAAGCCTACAACCAATCATGTCTTCTTCTAAAAAGTGTAATCTTGTTTCCCGAGAAGAATTTGACGAATTGAGTAAACAAATCACAGACTTGGCCGTTTCTCTTGAAAAGAATTACACCGATCTACTCGAGTGCGAAGATACCTACACATACAGAACCCTTTACACAAGGAGTTCAAGGTCTGGAGAAAAAAATTCCAGAACATCAGTTGGATACAACCAACAAAGACACTGAAGGCACCCATCTCCAAGGAGATCCAGATAATGGTGACATCAGGAAGAAGGTCCTTCAAATGGAGGAAACCATTCGTGTTCTCAAAGGGATTGGAACTCATGGCAGTGTTTCATATACAGACCTTTGCATATTTCATGGTGTTCATTATCCGGAGAAATTTAAAGCCCCTAATTTTGAAAAGTATGACGGATTAGGGGATCCTTATACACATTTAAAAGTGTTCATTGGAGAACTCGGATCTTATGCTAAGAATGAAAATCTCAGAATGCAGCTGTTTCAGAAAAGTCTGACTAGAGAAGCCCGTTCATGGTATACCAGATTAGACAACTCTAAGATCCATAGTTGGGAAGAGTTTTCCCACACCTTCCTCACTCAATACAGTTTTCAATCTCAGATGGCTCATGACCGGTACCAAATTACCAAAGTCAAGAAACAGTCTAATGAGTTATTTAGAGAGTATGCTCAAAGGTGGAGGCGCCTTGCTGCTCAAGTTATTCCTTCCATGACAGAATTAGAAATGGTCATGACTTTCATAGATATATAGGAAGCTCCTTTCTATGAAAGAGTTATAGCTGGAATTGGCAAGCCATTTTCGAAAAATGATCAAACACTATGAGATGGGTGAAATGGGATTGAAGTCCCAGAAGATTCAAGACCTAAGCTAGCTCTTAAAGTCATTCTTTGAGCACATCTAGTCCGGATCTTAAGGAAACAACCCCCGGAGGGTCTATAAAAAGAAAGAGGAGGATGTTTCCTTGATACTACAAGGATAAAAAGGAAATCCAAGCATGCCTATGCAGAGGAGAAACTACTCCCCTTTTCCAGCACAATCTTCAAACCCTTCATTGCCTAAAAGTGGAGAAGTGAAGCGGCCTCGAATGTTCACACCCTTAGGGGACTCACTCGAGAATATTCTTGCTCTTCTGACTGCTAAGAGGAAAATTACACATGTTCTTCCACCAGCCAACCCTAATGGGAAGGGTTTTAATGCTACTCGGAAGTGTGCTTACCATGTCGGGGCACCCAGACATGATACTCAAGATTGTTGGGCCTTGAAGCATAAGATTCAAGATCTAATAGACAATGGTGAGATCGTGGTCACTAAACCCGATCAACCTCATGTTCAAGACAACCCTCTCCCTCAACACAAAGAAGAAGAGGTCAACATGATCAGTTGGAGCACTGGATATGGTTCCAATTCTACTGGTGAATCATCCCAACCCATCAAAGATGATGTTGACAAATGAGATTATGCAGAGTTCCAGTTTACCATGGAATGAAAAATAAAAGCTCTTTGCAAACAAATTGAGCAATTGGCAGAACTGGTGACCCACCATCATCAAGTCACACGCCGATTAATCAGGCAGGAGCACGACTATCTCCTTCCATTTGTTATGAATACTTCATCAACACCTTCAGAAAGCGAAGCTATGGAGGATAAGGTTGCAAAGCGAGCAAGTGCTAAAGCCCATCGGGATTTCGCCAATAAAAGGGAATTCACCTATTTGGGCCAATCTATGAAGGAGATACTTCAAATGTTGATCAACGAAGGAAGAATCACATTCCTTCTACCTCCAATAAATCCCCGCTCAAGGCGGTTCAATCCTGATGAAATGTGTCAATATCATTCACATTCTCGCGTTCATAACACAGAAGAATGCTGGGCACTCCGCCATCTCATTCAGAATCTTATTGATAGCGGTGTCCTTCAAATAGTAGATGATTACACTGTACAACTTAAGGGTGGGAAAGCATGCCCTACCCAATGGAAGGGATCAGTAGCAGTTATATCTGAAATGGATGATGAGACTGTCAAAGTATTTCCCATACAACCAATTCATCTCAAAGGAGCTGACAATCCTTTGAAAGTGGCCGCATCATAGCCAATTCCTTTACCTTGCAGACTACAACATCATGTTTCATTACCGACACACAAAGTTCCATGGAATTATGGAGAAGCTGAAGGATCCACGTCTCATACTACTGCTACAGTGTCGAAAGAAAATCCATTGTACCTTCCTCGACGGGATATCAAGCCTACTTGCGAAGCAAAGGGGAAGTTACCCGTGGAGAAGATTGAAAAATTCCTCCGTACTATGGGCCATAATGAAGCTAAAGTGGTTTTAAGCTTGCGAGAAGCTCCACACCAGATTTCAATTCTGGACTTGGTTTTCTCTTTCGAGGAGCATCGGAAGATCTTGCTAAAGGTTTTGGAAGAAGCCTACCTGCCAAAATCAGTAAATGTAGAAAAATTTCAACATTTGGTTGATCACATTTTCAACAGCAATGTGATATCCTTCACTGATGACGACATACCTCCTGAAGGGACCGGTCATTGCAAACCACTGCACATCGCAGTGTTGTCTTCCGGGTACATGCTAGCTGGAGTATTAATAGATGGAGGTTCATCTCTGAATATCTATCCTTATGCCACCTTAGTGAAGATGAATATCAATCTCAATCGAATCCAAAGTAGCCATACAATCATCCGATCTTTTGATGGATTTCGGTGAAATTCTATTGGAAAGATTGAATCACCAATTGAGATTGGTCCTTATACATTCAATGTATCCTTCCACGTCCTCAAGATAGATTCAGGATACAACCTGCTATTGAGGAGACCATGGATACACATGGTTGGAGCTTTTCCCTCCACCTTACATCAATAACTCAAATACATCATCAACAACAGTCTAGTCACTGTCAATGCTGAGCCGGAATGTCCTAGATTAGGAACTCTACCAATTATCAGCTTTAATTCAGAAGTTGAGCCGGCCAATTTCCATACTCTGGAAATGAGTAACACGCAATACCATTCTATTGGAGCGCCACTTTCCGTGCCCAAGATTTATGATGAGGTTATGTCAGCCACTCAAGAAATGATGTTATTGGGTTATCAACCTAGACAAGGGCTTGGTAAGGATCAACAGGGTATTAAGCACCCTATCTAAATGTCCAATCAAATTAGGACAGCTGAGCTAGGCTATTCTGCTAGTTCCACTCACAGGAACCCTCATAAGCATAAGCAGATTCCTCAAACTTCCGCCGCACGACGATTTTCTATACCTTTATCACATGAGTTGATGCAGTCTCCAGTAAAGGTGCCAGCCCATGCTATGGCTATGCTGTTTCTGAAACCAGTGCCAATCAAAGCTAATGAGGTGATGATTCTTGATCCCGAAGCGGAAGGAAAGGAACGGAAACATAAACATGACCTTTCCTTGATTATGGCAGGCATTCGCGTCATTGTTCATGATGAACACACCAACAGATACACCCCAGACGATGATTGCCAGATATCATGGTTATCATTCGGGAGAAGAAAGACACTGATGATCCTTCTATCACTGTAGTCCATCAGGACTTTTCCCTCGACAACTAGAGCAGCACTCCATACATTGGTCGATGACGGTAAAATGGGAAGAAAATCCCTCTGCCCTGTAGATAACTTTAATTGCTTGCTTTCCTTTACAGCACTAGCAATTATTTAATTGCTTGCTAACACTTTTGTATGATCGAACAGTTGCATATATTAAGTGAAAGCATATTTTTGTTTCAGGACTCTGAATTTAGATGTGCATGTACTTACTAATGAGGTGCCTTCTCTCCACAAGGGCTGTAACTTTGATGCAAAGTTGGACTCAGACTTGATGGACATCCAAGAGGACATTGAGACACCTCAAGAGATTAAGGAATGGGTCGCCAACAAACCCAAACCCAATCTTGATCAAACCACTCCTTTCAATCTCGGAACCTTAGACAACCCTAAGCCAATCCAGATTAGTTCAGACCTTACCAAAAATCAACAGAATGACATGGTTGCACTGTTAGCCCAATTCCAGGATGTGTTTGCATGGTCTCATGAAGACATGGTGGGATTTTCCATTAACATTGTTCTTCATCTCCTTCCCATTAAAGAAGGATTCAAGCCGGTTAGGCAAAAGCTCAGGCGATTGAAACCTGAGTGGAGTTTAAAAGTTAAAGAAGAAATTATGAAAGAATTTCAAGCTGGGGGAAAGGTGTGAGTTTGCATGGATTATTGGGATTTGAACAAAGCTTGCCTTAAAGATAGCTTTCCAATGCCATTTATCCACATTCTCATTGACAATACTGCTTAGTACGGCATGTACTCCTTTGCTGATTGCTTTGCGGGGTACCATCAAATTATGGTCGCTGAGGAAGATCGTGAGAAAACTGCTTTCATCACGCCTTGGGGAACCTTTTGCTACAGACGGTTGTCCTTCAGCCTCATCAACGCCGGGGAAACCTACCAGCGAGCTATGATGGCTCTTTTCCACAATTTAATACACAACGAGATAGAGATCTATGTAGATGACATCATTGTCAAATCCTGGAAGGAGGATGACCATTTAGACCATCTCAAGAAGCTGTTCAACAGGTTGCGTAAGTATAACTTAAAGTTGAATCCCGCCAAGTGCGCCTTTGGTGTTAAGTCAGGCAAGTTGCTAGGCTTCCTAGTCAGCCACAAAGGGATTGAACTGCATCCTACCAAAATCCAGGCCATCAAGGAAATGCCCATTCCTCAGACAGAGAAGGAAATACGGGGATTTTTGGGAAGGATCAACTTCATTAGCCGATTCATTTTTCAACTCACGGCAACCTATGAGCCAATCTTCAAATTGTTAAGGAAGAACTCCTCCATGAAATGGAATGACGAGTGTCAAAAAGCCTTCCTCACAATTAAGGAGAAACTGATCAACGCTCCTGTTTTGGTACCTCCTAGGGATGATGTTCCCATGTTCATGTACCTGTCCATAAATGACAATGCTATGGGATGTATGCTGGGGTAGAAAAGACAATAGAGGCCAAGAGCGAGCTATCTATTACCTCAGCAAAAGATTTAGCATCAGTGAACACAAGTACACTCTGATCGAGAAGACTTGTTGTGCTTTAGCATGGGCTTTCATGAGATTACAACATTATCTCTATGGTCACACAACCTATCTCATATCTCGCATGGATCCTCTTAAGTATGTGTTCAGCAAACCCATACTAAATTGTCGTCTGTCCAGATGACAGTTAATCCTACAACAATTTGACATCGTCTACGTGACTCAAAAGTCGGTCAAAGGTCAAGGAATTGCATATCAATTGGCCGCTGCACCTGCAGGGGATTACAAACCCTTAGAAACATACTTTCCTGATGAAGGAGTAATGATAATTCAGCTACCACATCAGTACGATACATGCCGTTCGTGGAAAATGTATTTTGATGGAGTCATTAACTCGAAGGCTCGAGGCCGGAGTAGTTTTACTATCCTCATGCGGGGAAGCGATATCCGTCGTCGTCAAATTGAAGTTTGTCAACACCAACAACACGGCTGAGTATGAAGGCTGTATCATGGGACTCAAACTTGCCCGTTCAATGGGTATTAACGGTTAACTGTCTTTGGGGATTCCGAATTGGTAATCAAGCAGTCCACGGGAATCTATCAAACCAAAGAATTATGTTTACTGCCTTACCATCGGCATGTTCTACAGATGGCTTTGGAGTTCGAAGAAATCTCCTTTCTACACATTCCTCGTAATAGGAATGACTTTGTAGATGAATTAGCAACGTTGGCCTCCTTGGTTTACATACCTGACAAGGAAAACATGCCAAGCATCACGATTGCTATGCAGAAAGCCCCAGTCTATGGGAATTGCATTGGAGAAGTATCGGATGAGTTGCCTCCCATCCACAACCCTTGGTATCAACATATCAAGGAGTACCTACGAGATGGATCTACACCCGCTGAGGCGAGCCTAACTGAGAAGAGGCAGATTCATCGACTTGCTATGAAATTCTACCTGAGCGGAGATGCACTCTACAAAAGAGATGCAGGATTAGGTCTCCTCAGATGTCTAGACAAAGACCAAGCTCAACGACTCATGGATGAGATCCATGGTGGAGTATGCGGCCCTCACATGAGTGGACCCCTACTTGTCAAGAAAATTCTCAGAACGGGACATTATTGGCTTACACTTAAAGCTGACTGTGATGATCACGTCAAGAGGTGCTATCAATGTCAGATCCATGGGAATGTTATCCACGCCCCTTCAAGGGAACTCCACAATATGAGTTTGCCATGGCCCTTTTCAATGTGGGGATTGGATGTGATCGGGCCCATCGAGCCCAAAGCCAGTAATGGACATCGATTCATATTCACCATAATCGACTACTTCACCAAATGGGTTGAAGCAGCTTCCTTCCCCAGGGTTACTAAATAAGTCATCATTGCTTTCATCAGAAACAATTTTGTTTGTCGATATGGACAACCAGAGGTTATTGTGTCAGACAATGCTAAAAACCTGAACAACAACATGATGGAGGAATTATGCAAAAAATTCCACATCAAACATCTTAACTCTATCATCTACCGTCCAGAAGATGAATGGTGCTTTGTTGAGGCGGCTAATAAAACATCAAGAAGATCATGCGAGAAAATGTCCGCCAATCACAAAGGATGGCGACCTCTTGCCTCTAACTTTATTAGCCTACTGAGAACTTCAATGCGTGCTTCCTTTCGAAACCCCTACTCGTTAGTCTATGGGATGGAAGCAGTGCTCCCCATAGAAGTGGAAATGGAATCCCTCAGAGTATTGATGGATGCTCAGTTGGATGAACACCAATGGGTACAAGACAGGTATCACCAATTATCTCTAATAGATGAAAGGCGAACCGTGGCTATCTTCCATGGTCAGTTATATCAGCAAAGGATCGCACGATCCTACAACAAAAAAGTTTGACTACGGCAATTCAAACAACATGACTTGGTTTTGAAGAAGATCATTGACAACCAAGATCAATCTAAGGGAAAATTTTCCCCTAACTGGGAAGGCCCATTTATTGTCAAAGAAGTATTGATAGGAGGTGCTCTCAGGTTGCAGGAAATGGATGGCGATGAATTTCCGTAGCTTATCAACTCGGACACCATGAAACGGTACTATGTCTGAAGTAACCATCGAACAAACATCCTGGTTTTGATTATCCAATCACCAGCCATTCCAGTTTTGAACCCTCTCTCCTTTTTACAAACTCTTCTACCCCTCAGGGAAACATACACTTCAAGCCAGCAGCCTGGTTTTATCCCATTTCAAACTTTTCACACCTGCTTCTCCTGAAGACGAGATTAAACTTTTCACCCCTGCTTCTCCTGAAGACGAGATTAAACTTTTCACACCTGCTTCTCCTGAAGACGAGATTAAACTTTCCACCCCTGCAGTTTATCCTCAAGATAGGATTAAACTTTCTCCACACTTGCAGTTTATCCCCTCTATGGGATTAAACTTTCTTCCTCCCGCAGTATAGCCTGCACATGGAATTTACGCTTCTCTTCAGCTGCAATTCGTCCTGAGGGGCGAACTACGTCGACCTGATCTCCCTAATACCTGGGGGTACGTAGGCAACCATATTTTATATGGCCCAGTCGCAATAAAGAAAAACTAACAAAAACATTTCTATCCTATCTTCACAAAAACAACAAAAACAACTTCTACACCCATCTACCTTCTGCATTCAGCGTCTCTTACACCAGGTTCGAACTACGCAGACTTGATCTTCTCTTCAACAGGAGTACGTAGGTAGCCATTCATGGTGCAGTCTAACCCCTACCAAAACAAACATACTTGTCACACGGTACTGGGATCAACCTTCAAATTACCCCACTTCATCGGTTTCAGATCAAAGGGATGGAATTATCCAACCTCTTCTCACAAATAGAAGATTCGGTGACCATCTAAGCTGTGATTGTGCCTCAAAGAGCAATACCAACCCATAAGAGATAAAATTAACTAGGCTTCTCACAAATTGAAGTACTGGCGACCATCTGTGGTGCGGTCAATCTCAGAGAGGAAGAGACTATCCTCCTCTCCATTTTTTTCCATACAGATACCAGTCCCAAGACACCAAAGATGGTAGGGATTTTCAGTAATCAATGATCCATTCTGAGAGACCTTGCGACATCTCAATGTCCATCTATCAAGGATAAGTTTAGAATGCATCAAGATCAAAGGCCCTGGAGAAATAGGCAAACATCAAGCAAGTATCAAGGCATAACTAAAAGGGAAGTGAATCAAAATATATTTCCTTTCCATACATAATACTGTTTGATATATACATCTGTGTTATACATGACAAATTGGCTAAGCTAGTCTATGCAGGAAAATACAAAGCTATCTACAGATCTGTATACATGCGAACTATCAGATCTAACATAGCATCCCTCTCTGAAGACGGAGGAAGCACTGCAAGCTCTCACCTTGAGGGTATCTACCCGAGCTAGCGGATCGAGAGGCTAACTTGCATGGTGGCATAATGCTCATCAATGTAAGCACTCATGTATACGAATGGCCGATCATCATCGGGATCTCTTTGAAGTGATGTACCGTAATGGCCACATCCCTAGCAGCATAAAGCGGCATCCGCTCAACTATCAATGCATCCCTAGTGATCTAGCCTCATCCCCTCTAACAGAGGCGGTATCTCTCTCATCAAGAGTCTGTCAACATCGTGGCCCTAGCCTGATCTCTATCATAGGTCATCAGATGTAAGCTCTGCTCCAAATGTTGTCTTAGAATCTTGAGTAATAGTGGTACTCGGGGCGAGAGAATCTATCACAAATCTTTGGCAAACCCAGTGATCAAGTCATCGGTGGGAATGACAGCCTCCTTTATAGGCTCCTCATCGTCAAAATCAGTCTCCTGCACTATGGATACTGTCGCAGCCAATTCAGTATCTGTCTCCATCCATGCGGAATACTCTGCAGAACAACCTAGATAACTAACAGAAAACTCAGTCGACTCTCGCTGATCCCAGCAGGCATACAACCTGAATCTATCCTCCGCTGACAAATGATGTGATGAGAAGCGCTGACTCACTGCCCCCTCATACGGATGAAAATCCTGGAACTGGTCAAACTGACACATCACGACTAGTGGGTGGTAAGTGATCATGCCCCTCAAACCAGCCAGAGGGAGATAATCCATGCCCGGAGCATGAGTAATGAAGCTATAGGGTGAGCTAAGCCCTGAACACGACAATATCTCAAATAGATCTCCAATCTCTCGCCTGAAAGCGGACCAAAATACTGACATTCAGACACACCCGCAGGTTGAAAGAGTACGACATGGCTATCTCATGGGTGAAACAAAATCCATGATGTCTAAATGTGCAAATCGGTCTCAAGTGTGACATGAACCACACATACAGCATGACCGAGCTAGTTGTGAACACTCCCTTGGGATAAGTGCAAAGAAGATGTAATGACCTCAAGGGTCTGCGATAATCATCGGTACAATGGTACGACCCTCCCTAAGAGCTCTCACTGCCATAATGACGCTGATATCAATCTCATCCATGTACTGCGGCATGTATACGTATGACAATACGCATAGAAGCAGTACATCTACTCTGGCTGAACGCCAATGATCCTCCGGTGTGGTGCAATCCCCGGAATGCTATGCATAGCTGTCCTCAAAGCCAAACCTGACAAACAGGAAACGTTGGGATATAACATGGCCGGATGTAATCTCATCCTGCACTACTCTGCGCCTCAATCCTGTGAGAGTCATGAATTATCTACTTATGTCTCTCGTCGCCATGTGTACGCAAGGTCTGTCCAGAGGCAGCATCGTCAATCGTGCATACTCCTCCAAAGTAAGAGTCAACTCACGGGTCCCAAAGCGGAATACCTATCTGTCCGGTACCCAGTGCTCTAGCATGCCCTCTACAAATCCTGGATGAACCTAAAACATCAGTAAGGTCATAGTATGCTGCAGAAAATCATCTATAATCACCATGTCTGATGGTGATATACTATCATACCATGATCACATACCAGCTACCACCGCAAATGGTGGGGTATGATCAATACGGCTAACTGTCAAAGAAGACATTTGTATGGGCCGTATCATAAGACCATCCAGGGGTCAATGCGGAATATCTCTGGACATACATACATATGCATAACAATAACATGCATGATACAATAGATGGAAATATGATATAGGGAATGGAAAACTGTGCATACATTCCTAAGTATATCATCATCTAATACATCTCTGTACAACTAAAATACATGGAAATGGGGCAAAGCTACCCAGCAGCTAACAGAGCCCTATCAAAAGAAATACATCAATAAAGGTCAATGGTGTCGATGTCCACATCATCAATGCTGTCCACCTGATGTAACTCCTCCTGAGTCACTGGATCTCTATCTACAGGGATGTCAGGCCTATACAAAGGAGAATCTACACCGGCAAAACCATATGGGTCATCCGAGGGACCAGCGCCAGAGCTGGAAGGATCAAAAGTATCTACCTCTGCAGGATCTCTGCCCAAATGCCGAATAAAAAGTTATGACCGGTCCAACTACCGTGTCAATCTATCAATATGTGTCACATGAGTCGGATCTCTGACACAGGCTAGCCAATCCATCATCATCACGGATCCTGAAACCATATCCCCCATAAAGCTGTGTGCGCGGTGCGAGCTCCAATCGTCACGAGGATCCACCAATTTGGAACATCTCCTAAGAACAGGGGCCCTCGACAATGTAAAGCTGTCAATCCCCATCAATGGGATGTCAATGACGGGGGACTGCGAAACAAGCCAATAACGCTTGGCAGGAGGCAAGATCGGCATACGAATCTCTCCTGTAGTGCTCCTGATAGCAATCTCTCCTAAATAGAGCTCCCATCCTCCATCTGTGAAGAGAGGAATCCTGCGGGTGGAAATGATGTACTCTACTCCAGTCGGGTGCCCATCCTCAAAGCCAACTCCCAAATGTTCTCCAGAGTAGGGAATCCATGTGATGACATCGGCTGTCAACAACTCCAGCTGTAGGCGACAATGAGTGAAACCCTCAGCAACAGGGACCTTCGCTAGTATGGAATGATGCCATCTCCGTCCTCATGGATAGGTATCTAAACCTAACACGCTCACAGGACGTAAAAAGGAAGCCTCTCATAGGCCCAAAATTTCCATCACAAAGGCAAACATCTGTTGTCAGTCAACACTCTTAACCCACACATGGGAAAAGTCAAGAGAAACACTCACCAGCAGAAATGGGTAGAATCCTAACCACGCCTTGGTCAAGCCCTGCGATGGCATGCGTATTCCCCTGAGGAAGTAGGCAAAGGTGTAGGAATCCCAATCATACTCCCCTATATGGTCCACGTGTCGAGTGGCACTAATCAAAGCGAAGGACACCGTAGAAGAGTTATCTGCTATGAAGCAGCCCCTAATGATCATCAGGAACAATCGCCGAAGAATGCGATCCCTGACTCTCACATCATCAGGTATGGACTCAGTCAATAGCCCGCTCATAGCATCTATGCTCAAAGGACTGTCTTAGCAGTCCCCGCCTTGCTTGGCTTTCAGCTGGAACTCCCAACAAGGATCTGACGGCAGTAGGGGTGATATCCACCGTGCAAGGCACTGACTCCCCTCCAAACTCTATACCTGTGATAAACCGCTAATCCATCGGCGTCATCATCACCTCGTGATCCAACAAATGGAGTGGTGAAGTGCAGTGGAACCATTGCTGGATAATGCCACGAGGTAACCCGAGGGACGATGACGGGTAGAATGGAGAAGAATCTCCTGAATCCCCAACCATGGACAATCGCTCTATAGTCATCATGCAAGGCCTAATACATAGAGTGGATGCTAAACCAGTTCCCTCGAGGCTGTGTGAAGCCGGGAACCAACATCAAATACAGATCAACATCAAACTCCTTGACTCCTCATCAATAGGAAATAAGGAAGATTAAAGATCTAACTTCATACCTCGTTTACGTGCAGGTATACTGAAGGATGCCTACTCAAGTCACCCAGAAGATCTGGGTTCACCACTTGAATACCTGGCAATTCCCTATGGGGAACACGTACAGCAGGAGCAGGAACCTCGAACGGTACATCCTCCTCCTTGTCCTCGACATTCGGCACCTCAACCCGAATAGGATGTACCACCGCCTCTGCCAAACGATGAGACTGTCTCACAGAACGGCGTTGAGGCTCTTCAAAAGCCCTCCTCCGTACACCAGAAGTGGTCCTGCAGGAACTGCTCAGCTGATCTGGATCCATAATATCTGGATAACAAGTCTCCAAATCACCTCAGAAAGGGTGTGGTAATTTCGTACCTGGAGTCTTTTTTAAAATGCATTCTATTATTACATGCATACATGCATTATTTTAACATACATCTCTGATAGAGAGTTAAAATGCATAACTACTCAATGCCTACATTTTGGGGAAAATTTTGCCATAGCCCCTTTGTAAATGGGACTATCCACATGCACATATAAGCATGACCGGTGGCCATTCGAAGAGCACACACAGTACCACGATCATATACATCTGTATGCATTCATCACATCACAGTAAAAATCTGTAAGTGTCATCTAATTGCCAGGATTATTTTACTATTCTACCTTTACTCATTTGTCCTCAGATAGGATAAGAAATGACAGTAAAAGGTACCAATTTGACTGCTTCAAAAGTCAAATTTTTTCACATCATTGTGTTTAGCATGGTTTAATACTAACATTTACTATGTTGAATATTTTTTATCAAGTCATATCAGCATGCATATTCACTACTATGTGTCTAAATGCATTTCATGCGATAAGTCATTTTCCAACGGATAGAAATTAGAAAAAAATACATGTATGTGTTACCAGGACAGTGAAGAATGCTTGTACGGTAGCAGAATATATAGAAAGTTGCCCAAACTCAGCAGATCTGAAAAAGAGCTCTCGAATTTCCTTCGCTGCGCAACTTGAAAATGACTTATAAAAGTGACCAGCCACCTATACATAGGTTAACCTGTGGCTCCTGTAGGTACACCTGCGGCACCCCTACATAGGTCCCACACCTTCGGCTCACTCCAGTTAGAGTTGCAAAGGAGGTCTCATGTGGTTGAAAAGGCCAAATCGGGAATAAAATGCTTACTGTGATGGGGCGAAAGCGAACAAAATCACGGTTTCTCGTCGATCGAGTTAAACTCACATCGTCTCAATGGTATTCGCCTGGATGCAGGGTATACTATACCAATGAGCTCAGCTTTCATAAACCATGCTCGGCAATACCCCACAAAGGTCTGATGCCATCATTTGCAGGGTTACAACTTTAAACAATCCCCGGCGGGGGTTACAATGCCGAAATTATCAAACATTTATGCCTCCCCGGCAGGGGTCACAACGCACATCCTTCAAACATCTACGTCTCCCCAGCGGGGGTTACAATGCAATGCAACCATTGATACACACATCAATGAAGGTCAAGCAGCCTTGACAATGCACCCAGTAGGGATTCATCCGGTGATACACACATCAACAGAGGTCGAGTGCAACCCCGGCAAAGAACAAAAGCTGTTGGCGATAACTCGCGATTATGAGGGAACATGTTATACACATCCTCAAAATAGACAGCTTTATTCCCACAGATCTCTTCCACACAAGAGGTACCTCTATGGAGTATAAACTAGTGTCTAGAATTCAAGACTTTAGTGGTAGTCCCAACGTCAACATCCTTGAAGACTTGGATCGCATGTCCAAGCCATCACTGATTGTCATCCCAGCAGGATTACACCGCAATCATGCATCATACATTTGCATCATGTTGCTGTATATAGCATCATGTTTATCTTGCTTGCATTTCAAGTGTCTAGGATTCTTTATCTTATCCATGCATTGCATTGCATGAATATGATAAAGAGGGGTATCTGTAGACACTCGAAATTTTCTGCACTCATATTCCTAACATTGTAGGAGGGTAGATTTGTCTTTTGGAGATAACCCTGAAAGACAACTTACATCCATGCCGGATACTACTGGAAATTCAGCTCCAACCCGGAACACAAACCGGGAACATCATCTCAAATCCGGAACACATGCCGGGAGTGTCATTTCCAATCTCAGAGATAACCCCGAGATATACGCAGATCAAAAGACCCAAGAAGAACAGGAGAGGATACCCTATCTCGGCGATAACACCGCTGACGTTCGATTTGATCCAGAGACAACCTTTGGGAGTAAGCAACCCTAGAAATTACAGTTTCGGTGATAACCCTTGAAATACTTGTTGCAAACATATGCAATTAGCTTCAATCCTAATGACGGTGAGGCATACAAACAAGCAGTACAATCTCAGATGTAACCCTGAGCAACGTCTGCTTTCCGCTTAAACCGGCGATAACCCCAGTGAGGAGTCAGCACGTCATCTTACTGTCTCAACAATATGATATCACAGCATACCAACAAGTGGTCCAATCTCAGCTGTAACCCTGAGCAATGTCTACTTTCAACTCAAACCGGCGATAACCCCGACAAGGAGTTATACATCAACTTTTTCCTTCGACAAATGGCATGTCGTCTCAACACTTCATACATACATACATACATACATACAACAATGTCCCACAAGAGCCGAGGATTGACAATCCCGAGTGACTATTATGTGTGGCAGTACTTTGGATAGAATTTGAAGCTTGAAGACCATGGGCATAGACCCCTCTTCCTGACTTTGTACAACCTCTAATCCATGTCATTACGTAACTCTCGACACAAGCGATTCGAAGAAGTACAAATATACTTTGTTCTGATGCTCGGATTGAAGTTCTGCAAGTTCGAGCAGACATTACAGTGCATGACTGAACATACTACGAGATGACGGGACCCGTGAGGCTCAGATCCACCACGACCAGCCGCAAGTACAACTTCGGCTGCCGCAGGTGTACCTGCGACCATCAGTCTATAAATATAAGCTGAGGGATCAGCCATTTGAAGAGAGAGAGAGAAGGAAAAAGGCGAAGAAGCCTTGTCCATTTTGCTCTGCATATACATCTTTTGAGTGTTTCCTCTTCTTTAAACACTAGTTAGCTCACATATAACTACTTTTTATCCGGCGAGAGCTGAGTGTTTATCCATTTAAAGTCTAAGAAGTCTACTTTGGCAGCCCACTGTAAGCCTTCTTACATTCTATAAAGCCTCTTTCTCATATATCACACACTGTTGTACACGTTGATAGTCGTGTGAGTGTGTTTGTCCGGACTTCGGTTCGTAGTTTTCATTTCTGTCTGTATATATATACTAATATATGTATATATTTCATATATATGGACTAACATTATTGAGTTATGCCTCGATTGAGCCTAGACTTCGGTCTGGAGCGTTTATCTGCTTATATATATATATATATAAACTGTGGTCACACTCTGTCTGATGAGCCTGGATTTTACATCCAGAGCGTTTAATTGCTTTTGTATATATATATATTTATATATAATTGTTGTCAGACATATCTGATGAGCCTGGATTTTACATCCGGTGCTTTTACTCGCTTTTATGTATATACATACATATACATATATTTACATTTCGTCCCGCCTGGAGTTTACTTCTTGGCAGTTGATCATGTTCATATATATATATTTACCGCTTTTATATATTTACATTTCCGATCCCCCATGGATTTGGTTCGTGGTGGTTGATCCATCTGTATATATATATTTCTGACTTTTATATATATATAATTTCATCGCTTTCCATACAAATTGCAGATCATGTGAGCCTAGGAATCATGTGATCGCAGAGTTCGATCTCATGAATCTAGATTTGGTTCCCATGATGGACATTTTTAGGTGTAGTTACTTGTACATTATTTTACAAAGGTCTCGAGTTTCCTTGGATGGTTGTCATGCCCATAAGGAGTTCTAAGATCTCAGATATTATTTTTCTAGGATGCTTCGCATCTCGAAAATAAAAGCAAACAAGCCAAACATTTAATAAAATGGAAGTATGAAAAGGTCTCAATTCCTATTGAGCACAGGGTTTAAAAAACCTCTTTTATAAAACTTCATTGCTATATCTTGGTTAAAACTGAATTTTTCTATAAAATTCAAACCTTGTGTATATAGGTGCGAACGAGGCCTCGCACTACTTTCAAATAAATTGCACATTGATCCACACACACACACACAGACATTCATATAACAATTTCTTTGAAGAGTGGCGGTCACCGTGGTAACACGGATGTCGGGGGGTGCCTAACACCTTCCCTCCACATAATCAAGCCCCCGAACCCTTAATGAATCTCGGTTTCATAGACTCGGTTAGTAGTGTCAAATCACTGGGTCAATGTGCTAGCCTTTTCGGTTACGTTGGTGCAACCAATTACATACACCAACTGGCGACTCTTAAAGTCAATCATCGACATTATACATGTCGGACCTTTTTCACTTTTTTTTCAAATAAATCTCACATTAACATGAGAACACCAAAGAACAAGTAATGAAAAGGGACACCAAAAATCCCGACGTCGACAAGGGTTAGAGAAGGTTCTTGGCAAGTTATTCTACCATCTTGCTAGTAGGAAATTCAAGGTATAATCCATTCCTAAATTTCCAAGTTTTAGTTTTTGTAATTTAAGTTCTCTATAATTGATTTTTTTGAATTGTTGTTTCAAATGTTAATTATGTGTATGTATACTCTTTCTAAACTTGTTAGTTATCATCTGTAATCTTATGTTGGTGTTCAAATACGTGAAAATTGGGCTTGAAGAAGAAAATTGAAATATCAGTGTTATGTTTATGTAATATGGCTTGTTTAAGTACAAAATTTGATGTCCAATATTTGGTATAATCTATAAATTGATGTTAGATTATGTTAGTACATCAAGAAATGAAAACAACATAATTTGAATCATGTCAATTGGTTAAGAAACGAAGTTGTGGTAATTAAATTTGCTAAAAGTGTTAAAAGTGAAGAAATTGGGAAAAAGTGTGGTTTTGATCTTTAAAAGCTAAGTATATATACTGTTTATGTTGTTAGAATGATGAATTGCATACTTATTAGCTTCAGTTGTTCAGCTATGTGAATTGATGTGGAAATTTGGAGAATTGGGTGTCTTTGTCAGAAAAGCAGTCAACATCATTGCATCAGATAATGCGTATCTGGCCTTGTTGTAGCTTAAACAATGACTGAAATGGTAGCGACTTCGCCCATAAGAGCCTTCGCATTTTCGCACCAAATAGCAATTGCGTCGTGCCTTGAGCCTAGGCAGTTGGTTCTGATTATTTGTAGACTATAAAATAAAAACCTAATTTAGTGGAGTATGCATGATAAAGGTGTTAAATCATAATATGGCATACAATAACATATTGTAATTTAATATAATATAAAATGTGAAGATTTTAAATGGTTATTTGAACAAGTTATGTAATGAACAAAAGTTAACATTTTCAAGGGTTATAAGTGAATGATAAAGTTTATATTAGGCGATAGTGAGATTTCATATTCGTTAGGAAGGTTAACCAATATGATTAGGCATTAAGTTAAAGGTTATGACCTAAATGGTGGGTTGAACTTATAAAGCTAATGTTAATACAACTAATTGGTATTGCAATTTTAATGGTATGTCTAGGGTAATTGGCGAACAATATTATACTTGTGTATCTTACACACGAGGCAAGTTCCCTAACTTCATTCTCTTTATAATGAATGCAAGTTCCATAATTCCGTTATTTTGTTATTGTCAAGCAAGCTTTCTAGTACTAAATTATCATTATGCAAATCCTAAATTACAGTTGAGCAAGCCTATTGACTCTATCTTGTGTATGGTTGTATAAGCTCTTGTAACCAAATTCGTTACATCAAGCAAGTTTCATTTTCCTATTTCTTATTATTGCTATTCAAAGCACATATTATTTTAATATATTGATTCAAATGAGATTGTTCTAACTTTTTTGAATGTAGTACTTTGCATGTATACCATGTCTACTCAATTGTATATTGTTGTTATTCGATCTTTGACTTAAATAACTTTGTTCAATTCTATATAATTACATTGAACCTTCAAGTAGCAAGCAAACTCTTATTGATCGAATTGGTCTATAATTGAATAGTGTTCTAAAAATTCTAGAACCACTGATAATCTAGTTCCAAACTAAACTTTCTTTAGTGCGGAAATCCTAAATTCAAATTGAGATGAATAACCCTAATATAGGGGATTATGTACGTGTAACGTTTAGATGTTTGTGCACAATACATGGTACAAAGGGCTGATCCCCCTAAGTACGTAAAGAATGGTCTATATAGTCTAAATGACTGTAAGGTTGAGGTAATAATACCTAAATACCGGGGACATAGTTCGTGGTCTTAAGACCCTCAGATAATAAATTCGAGCCTGTTATCTATTTTTGATTCGTAGAACAAGTTTACCATTATTCAGCATTCGTTGTTCATTCTCATGTTGTTATTATTATTACTCTGTATATCAGTGAGCAATTATTTTCTCACTCTTGCATTTAACACTGCAGCTCAAGTTGAGAAATCTGACGTGCCATCTTTTAGCAAAGGCAAGGGCAAGATGTCCAAGTGCTGATGATTTATGTGAATTTATTTGGATAGAATATGTTATAAGACTTAATTTAATTTGTGATGTATTTCGCAGACTTATGTAATAAGTTAAGGTTAGATTATCTGGGATTGTTTAAAAATTGATGTAACCCTTTAATGGGGAATATTATTGTTTAAGTTATTTAAATTATGTCTTTATCCTTTATCATGGGTAGTTAGATGTAATAGTTTTGGATAGTGAACACCAAATTTTGTAGGAATGGAGTACCCGGATTTGGGGGTGTCACAAGTTGGTATCAAAGCTTTAGGTTATGAACCTTAGGTGGGGAAACCTTAAGAAGTAACCTTTAAGAAGACAGAAAATATAGTGGTGTCAAACTCTTATTGAGTTTTATGGAATGGATTAAGGCATCCATTGAAGCTAAACAATAAAAGACATTATGTGTTATGTGTTATAACTTATGTGCTCGCGAGTATCGAAGAATGTTAAGTAAAACTTAAAAGTATTTTGTTGTCAGGATGTCTAACATTGGAGGATCCAGTCCAGCTAGGGAAGTGATACCTCAGATACCTAGAGATGAGGAACCCCGAGATGTCCACATTGTGCAGGAACATTTGATTCAGAGGGATCCTTCTCGGTTGATTGCTGAGGAAGAATAGGAGGATGAGCTTGTGTCGGCTCCTGAGGAGGAGAGCTCTGAGGAGATAGAGGAAGAAGATGAGGAAGAGGATCCTATGGAGTTTTCACCAAACTCCATATCAGCTGAGATGTATGATGCACTGTGATAAGTATGAAATATGTTATATTTTTATTCCTTAATACTTAATCTTTTGTATTTATTTTGTGCCTAAATAAATTAAATATTCTTATATTTTTATTTTAGGTATAATTAAAGGGGCTTCATGATTTTGGAAATAAATTGGAGGAGGTTTACGGGATTCCTAGCAAATCAAGGATTCAATAATTAGTATCATAAATGGATTTGGATTCACGCGGCAAGGAGTTTAAGCACATGGAAATTGTGGGATTTAATTCCAATTTCAAATCTGAATTTTGGATTCTAGAAGATTAGTTTTTACAATTCTATTGTAATTAGGACTTCTTTTAGACTAAGATTTATTTCCAAATTGAATTCTATTTATTTATGGAAATTAGTGTAATCTGTAATTTCTTTTAGGATTTGAATTTCTACTTCCCATAGGATTTAGGACTTTGTCTAGCACTATAAATAGAGGATGAGAGTCATGGTTTTATTCATTCAACAATTAACTATCATCTATTAAAGTGCAGACTCAAGAGCATGTCAGGATAGTTCTTTTCATTCAGTTCTAAAGGGAGGTAGAACCTTGTTACAAGTAATTAATTAATTGAGTATTATTATTTATTCCTTCTTGTGTGAAATTTCTTTTGGTAATCTGTTTTCATTGATTACATGCTAATTGATCTAATTAATTTGATATGGCCAATTGAGTTAGTTTGATCGTTATCATATGCTAGAAAAGATTGGTATTACGTGTAATTGATATCTGTCTTCGTCACAAGTAGCAACTTGGTAATAATAATTGTGGACAAACTTTTGTTTATTACTAAGATTATCAGAAAACAAGTTAAACAAATCGAGTTTATGTGTTTGTTACTTGGATTAGCCTAATTCTCTATTTCTTCATGTTTCTATCATATTAAATCTAGAGAGCTTATTCTAGGGTGTATGTTAGTTAGAATCTGGTGGAGAGCTTGTTTCATACAGTGATAATGTAAGGAGAATTTCAGATAACAGAGCTTATTGTTTTCTAGGGCTAATATTTTCATTGAAGGGAAAATAATAATAACTTGATTAATTGATTCCTGTACTTGGTGAAACTGAACTACAGAACTGAAGTTTTTACATATTTGGTTAATTTCATCATTAATTCTTGTTCTCTTAGTTTAAAAATAATTTTCAAAAACCCCCATCTTTATTTTTTGTTGTTGAAATAGTAGGATAAATATAAAATAAATCACTCTCTATGGGATCGATCCTTGCTTATTACTGTGCTAATTATTTAAATTTTTAAAGTGAAAGTGAGGTTAATTTAGGAGTATAAACGACAGCTCCCAAATTTTGGCGCCGTTGCCAGGGAGTAATTTCTCGTTTTGTTTTTATTCTATTATTTGTTCTATTCTTGTTTTATGACTCGGTCTTCTCAGGCTACTATATTAGATTTTGATCCAGAGATTGAGAAAACTGCAAGGAGGCTAAGGAAGGAAAAACTTAAAGTTCAACAGTCTTCTACAGATATAGACGAGGCTTCTGCATCATCACTAGGCCTCAACTTAGCTTTGGAATTATTATCCAACAAATCATCCATCGAATTCGATAAAGAAGAAGAGATGGCGATTCAAAACAACAATAGAACTCTCAAGGAGTTGACAACTCCTAAATTAAATCAACAACATTTGTGCATTAAATATCCTAATTTAGATGCTGCATTTGAACTTAAATCGGGACTAATCTATTTACTACCTACTTTTCGTGGTCTTACAGGTGAAGACCCCTAAAAACATCTGAAGGAATTTCATGTGGTGTTCTCCACTATGAAACCACACGGAATCACCGAAGAGCAAATCAAGCTGAGAGCATTCCCATTTTCCCTAGCAGATTTGGCAAAGGATTGGTTGTACTACCTACCCTCAGGTTCAATACAGTCTTGGAATGACATGAAGCAGTTGTTCTTGGAGAGATATTTTCCAGCTTCAAGAGTAGCCAACATAAGGAAGGAGATCTGTGGGATTAGACAATTCAGTGGGGAGACACTATACGAGTATTGGGAAAGATTCAAAAAGCTTTGTTCGAGCTATCCACCGCATCAAATAGATGAACAACACCTGATCCAGTATTTCTATGAAGGGTTGGTACCGATGGATAAAAGCATGATCAATGCAGCTAGCGGAGGATCACTAGTTGACAAGACCCCAGAGGCTGCAAGGAATTTAATTGCAAACATGGCAGCAAACTCGCAACAATATGGCACTAGAACAAATCATGCACTAGTAAGGGTAAGTGAGGTAAGCACTTGTAATTATGGTCAACAAATTTCTGAATTAATTGCTATGGTTAGACAATTAGCTACAGGTCAACTGCCAGTTGCAAAGGTTTATGGAATATGTCCACAACCGAATCACAATACAGATGAATGCCCAACATTACAAGATGATGAGGCTATGCAACAAGATAATTCAATGGAAAATTATCAGTCACAACCTCGGAAAAAGTATGATCCATACTTAAGCACGTATAACCCAAGATGGAGGGATCATCTAAATCTGAGTTATGGGAGCAAACAAGCGGCACCACCTGCATTTCCACCTAGGTAGCAGGGCTTCCAACCAGCCCAACCTCAATATCAACCAAAGCAAGCAGTCCCTGTACCTACTGGAACATCATTGGAGGATATGTTCAAAGCATTCATGGGACAGACACAACAATTCATGCAAGAGACAAAAACTTTAGTTCAAGATTTGAGGAACCAATTAGGACAACTGGCTACAACTGTGGGGATATTGGAATCCAGAGGCTCAGGAAAATTACCATCTCAAACAGTAGTCAACCTAAGGGAGAATTCAAGTGCCATAACTTTATGGAATGGAACACAGTTGGATGCACCATCGACCCCCGTAGAGTTCGAGAAGGAAGCAGCTAAGGAGGAAACAAAAAAATCCAAGGTACAACCTAACCCTCCTAATCAACTTAAAAACATTCATCTTCCCTTTCCTCCCAGAAATTCTAAAACCTCAAAGAAAGATTAAAAAGAAAAAGAAATTTTGGAAACTTTTAGAAAAGTAGAAGTGAACATCCCTCTTCTTGATGCAATTAAACAAGTGTCACGATATGCTAAATTTTTAAAAGAATTATGCACTAATAAAAGAAAATTGCAAAATGATGAAAGAGTCACAGTTGGAGAAAATGTATTTGTTGTTCTTCAAAGAAAAATGCCTCCTAAATGTAAAGATCCAGGAATGTTCACAATCCCATGCAAAATAAGAAATACCATATTTGAAAAAGCCATGCTAGATTTAGGAGCTTCAATTAATGTTATGCCTTTATCTGTTTATGCTTCCTTAAATCTAGGCCCTTTGAAAAATACTGGTGTGATTATCCAATTAGCAGATCGTACTAACACCTACCCTGAGGGGTAATTGAAGATGTCTTAGTGCATGTAAACAAACTAATCTTTCCTGAAGATTTTTACATTGTGGATGTGGAAGATAATACATCACCAAACCCTTCCCACGTCTTATTAGGAAGACCCTTCCTAAAAAATGCAAGAACCATGATCGATGTGCATAATGGGACCTTGTGTGATGCCCCCAAAATAGGTATACATCACCCATCTTGAGTCACCAAATACATGGTACAAAATTCAAATACAACTTAATTATACAACAGTCGTGTAAAATACGACAAAACATAATCTAAGAGTTTTAATAAGAATATTGTCATCTAGACAATATCCACACTCAATGGAGCCCTCATTACATTTATTGTCACACTATTTTACATCACATGGGTCCCTGGAGTCTTTAACTCTATTTACATCCTTTCCAAGTCATACAAAATGGGTCTTTGCGTTGACAATATTGCACTCGTACCCGCATATGATCTACTACTCAATGCGTCAGCTACTACGTTCGCTTTTCCAGGATGGTATTGGATGGTATGATCATAATCTTTCAACAACTCAAGTCATCATCATTGTCGTATGTTAAGTTCCTTTTGAGTGAAGAAATATTTGAGACTTTTATGATCCGTATAGATCTCCACCTTCTCTCCATACAGGTAATGCCTCCAAATCTTAAGCGTAAAAATGACTGCTGCTAACTCTAGATCATGAGTAGGATAATTCCTCTCATATTCTTTGAGTTGTCGAGAGGCATAGGCTATGACTTTCCCATGTTGCATGAGAACACATCCTAACCCTTTGCCTGAAGCATCATTGTAGATCACAAATCCCTCCGAGCAAGATGGTATTGTCAGAACAGGTGCTGAAATGAGTCTCCTCTTGAGTTCTTGAAAACTCTTTTCACATTCCTCGCTCCAACTGAATTTTATATCGTTTTGAGTCAACTGAGTTAATGGAGTAGCGATTCGAGAAAACCCTTCTACGAATCTCCGATAATAACCAGCTAAGCCGAGAAAGATACGTACTTCGGTCACTGACTTAGGTTGCTCCTAGCTTTCAATTTCTTTAATCTTTGTCTAGTCAACAGATATTCCATGATTTGATATTACGTGCCCAAGGAATGCAACTTCCTTAAGCCAGAACTCGTATTTCTTTAACTTGGCATATAGCTTGTTTTCACGAAGCTTTTGAAGTATCAGTCTCAAGTGTTGCTCATGGTCTTCACGGGTTTTGGAGTATATGAGGATGTCATCAATAAAGACGACCACAAAGTGATCCAAATATTCCTTGAATACTCGGTTCATCATGTCCATGAAGGCAAAGGAGCATTAGTCAATCCAAAAGACATGACTAGGAATTCATAATGCCCGTCTGGGGTTAAAGCGATCTTTGGAATGTCATCAGTTTTAATCTTCAACTGATGATATCCGGAACGAAGATCAATCTTTAAAATGAATTTGGCTCCTTGCAACTGGTCAAATAGGTCATCAATGTGAGGCAACGGGTACTTATTTTTGATGGTGATATGATTCAACTCCCGATAATCAATACAAAGTCACATACTTCCATCTTCTTCACGAATAGAACAGGAGCACCCCAAGGAGACGTACTAGGACGAATGAAATCGATGTCTAACAATTCTTGTAGTTGGGTTTTTAACTCCTGAAGTTCAATAGGAGCCATTCAATATGGGGGATTGGAAATGGGTTTTGTACCAGATTCAAGGTCGATACAAAATTCAATTTCACGCTCTGGGGGTAGGCCAGGAAGTTCTTTAGGGAATACGTCAGGAAATTTATTAACAATAGAAATATCATTCAAATCTGACGTATCTTTATTTAAATCCGTGACATGGGCTAAGAAAGCTTGACATCCGTTTTTCAATAAACGAATAGCTTTATGACTTGATATGACAGTGACTGATTTTAGTGGTTTGGTTGCTTGAATTCGCATAATAGGTTGGTTAGGAAAATGAAAGTTAACAACCTTATGAAAATAATCGATTTTAGCATGATGAGTAGTTAACCAATCAACCCCTAAAATCACATCAAATGCAAGTATTTTCAAAGAAATAAGATCGACAGTAACGATGCGATTCTGGATTTGAATCAAACAAGACTTATAAACCATGGATGTAATGAAGGTTTCTCCCAACGGAGTTTCAACAAATAAGTCAAAGTCTAATTTCCCCGGAGTCAAATTTAAATGTTTAGCGCAAGTAGGAGAAATAAAGGAATGGGTAGAACCGGTATCAGATAAAGTATAAACTTTGCTAGAGTTTATGATTAACTTACCCGTGATCACCTCGTTTGGATTCCTTACTTCTTGGGAGGTTACGACAAACACTCTCCCTTGAACTACCGGTTTTATCTTGTCTGGGACACCCTTTGATGCCTCCATCCCAGCTGGACTTGACTTAGGTGCATGACAAAATTAGGCTAGGTGACCTTCTTTTCCATAATTATAACACGCTTTGGACTACATCGTGCAGTTTGGACTTATGTGTCCTTCCCCTCCACATTTGTAACATACGACCGGTGGTCATTCTCCTTCCTTAACAACAGGTGCTGGTGCTGACATCTTTCCATCCTTGTTGAATCTCCTCTTCTTGAAATGTCCACTATTATTGTCATGACCATGATTACCACCGAAGTGATTATCATTTCTGGCATGTTGATTCCCTCTACGTTTGTTGTCACCACTTCGATGACTGCTACCACTGGTATTATCGACTTGACGGCTGTTCTCTCTTGGTTGGGTTGACTCATTATCGCACTCCAATAACTGAGCCCTATTCACAACATCTGAATACAAACACAGTTTATGAGAGATAAGGTATTGACGTATCTCGGGTTTCAAACCTCTTAGAAACATCCACGTCATTCTCTCCTCATTATCAACCAAGTGGGACGTAAACCGAGACAACTCGGCAAACTTAGTTTCATACTGCGCCACGGTCATATTGTTTTGCTCAAGCTTGATAAACTCTACCTCTTTCATGTGACGAATACTTTCAGGAAAGTACTTATCGTTGAACAGCTCTTTGAACTTCTCCCAAGACATTTTGAGTGCGGCAGGTTGAGTACGCTTTACAGATTCCCACCAGTAATCTGCCTCTACTCGCAACATGAAGGTTGCAAAGGGAACCTTTTTCTCCCCGGAGCATCCCAAGACATCAAATATCTTGTTGATCTGCTTTATCCACGTCTCCGCCTTAAGTCTTTTGGCTCTCCAAAAAACTCCGGTGGTCCCAGCTCCTTAAACTGCTTAGCGATGACCATTCGAGAGTTGTCAGTGTTTCCACCTGCATTTTGGACAGGAGCTGCTTTCGCCTGATATTGCATGAATTGCATAAAGCCTCTGAACATCCCATCGTTCACCATTTCATTGGTGTTATTGTTTACATGAGGATTATTGTCTTCCTGTTGTACATTATCCTGGGCATTAATCTGTGGTGACTCAACGGTCTCATGTGCTTTATTGTTTATCTCAACATTTTCAGATGCCATTTTCAAATACTGCCACAAAATAAGGGTTAATTAACATATCACATATTATCCCTATACTCGTAGACCAATTAAATACCAAATAAACTTAGGTAGGTTATATTAGCGAAGGAATTCCCGTCTCTCCCCTCCTAGTTCTTGTCTCACATCTCACCGGGGATCATATCCTAAGCTTTGATATAAGCTGTGGCGCCCAAAAATAGGTATACATCACCCATCTTGAGTGCCAAATACATGGTACAAAATTCAAATACAACTTAATTATACAACGATTCGGTGTAAAATACGACAAAACATAATCTAAGAGTTTTAATAAGAATATTGTCATCTAGACAATATCCACACTCAATGGAGTCCTCATTACATTTATTGTCACACTATTTAACAAAATAGTGATGACTACTAATGCTATCATCTCTAACCGTCACTCCCGTTCCCCGACTAGTCACAGCTACGTTCTCATTTCACGAAGAGAACGGTGAAAGAAAGGTGAGCTCAACTAGCCCAAGAAGAAATATTATAACTAAGATAATGCGAGAATAAATTATCATTAGTCTTCAACAATGTTAAAGCGATAAAATACAATAGACATCAAGTTTAACTACAGCGGAATAAGCAATCCATTAAAAGAGTCAAGTAGAGCATGATATCTACTATCTTCTATGATTTAAAATGTTTTCTTCAATTTTTATCGTTGAGACTCAGCTTAATAAATAAACCACATCATCGAGTCATCCCTATACTACGGGCCAACGATATTCATTAAATCATCAATGGTTATGACTATACCGAATAATCCCTATTCATAATCATACCAAAAACTGTCCATCAACACACTACAAGCTATTGAGGACTTTTACCACATCATTTATAACATTACAGGTCATGATTATACCGAATAATTCCTGGTCATAATCATACCAAGTCCATCTATGCACGTAAGCCAAAGATGAATTTCATCATAATATAAGCATGAGGATGATGACAATGACATAATAATTTAATAAAACAAGTTCAAGAATAAATTTTAAAGATTTATAAGTTAATTTATCTTGAAATCAATTATGTCCAAATTGTCAACATGATACTGCTTTGTGGAGTAAAATTCAGGAATCCTCAAAAGAATATTTCCATGAAAAGATACCGGATGAAGCGCGAATATCCAGGATATTCTACTAATTTCATGGAGTATAGAAGCTAAAAATTTAACCAAATGAGTATCATAGAATATATGAAACTGCAAATGGATTTTCACCCGCCATGCGGTAATCCACGTAGACAGATCATTTCCATAATTTAATTAGGAATGAATACGAAGGATCATTCACCATGCATGTGATAATCCACATAGACAGGTTATTCCAACAGAATAATAAAGAATGGAACTAGGTCATGCGTAATCCACACAGACAGAATATTCCAACAGAATAATAAAGAATGGAATAACAGAACAATTCACCATACATGCGATAGACCGCACAGATAGGTTATTCCAACAGAATAATAAATAATGGAACCAGGTCTAGCGTAATCCGCACAGACAGGATATTCCAACAGAATAATAAAGAATGGAATAACAAAGAATTCACCATGCATGCGGTGCCATTATGAGCGAGTTATTCCAACAGAATAATAAAGAATGAAACCAGATCTAGCGTAATCCGCACAGATAGGATATTCCAACAGAATAATAAAGAATAGAATAACAAAGAATTCACCATGCATTCCGTACTTCGCATAGACAGGTTATTCCAACAGAATAATAAAGAATGGAACCAGGTCTAGCGTAATCCACACAGACAGGATATTCTAACAGAATAATAAAGAATGGAATAACAAAGAATTCACCATGCATGCGGTATTAGATAGGCGAGTTATTCCAACGAATAATAAAGAATGAAACCGGTCTAAGCGTAATCACATGCACGGGATATTCCAACGAGAATAATAAAGAATGGAATAATGAAGAATTTCACCATGTATGCGGTGCCAGATAGATAGGTTATTCAACATAATAATAAAGAATGGAATAATGAAGCTCTCTTCATGAATCTGAAAGAAATAATACCCTTACCTTAGAAAAGAAGCTGGATCTTTGGAGTAGTGAGGTAGCAGCGTACTTCTTCTTCTTTCTCTCTATAATTTCTCTCTATAATAATTGCTCTAAAGCTTTAGTGAATTAGTGAGAAATGAAGGAAGAATGAGCTTCTATTTATAGGAAAATATAGTTTCGATAATTGCACGTTTTGGGGCTCGAAATATTACAGTACAATACCTTCAACTTTTCTTTCATTTTTAATTTAGTCCTACAAGTATTATCAAACTTGCACCACCTCCCCTAATAGTAAATAATGTGAATCAATAGTTCAATCATGTGAATCAATAGTTATAATCATGTGAAAATACGAATTATAGTATAGTACCTCCATCTATACCTCCATTTTTAACTTAGTCATGCAAGTATTATCAATCTTGCACCAACTCCACTAATAGTACAAAATTGTGAATCAATAGTACACACATGTGAACAAATAGTTATAATCATGTGAATTAATAGCAATTAATTGCTCATTTATCCAATTAATTACCCGACTAGTTAGTAAAACTTCCAGACATCAATTAATATCAAAATAAATGTAGATTTCCACTAACACTAATAATTCCAACATAATGGAACTATCAATTTCATCTTTAATCAACACGAACTTATTCATCATTAATATTATAACTCACAATATTTAACAACCAGGTCGTTCCTAGGAAAGAGGGGGCTTTCCGATAAAGATTTCTCCTTATTGGCCAGAACTTCTAGACATTGTAAATATTGCAATTTAATAATATGAATAACTTTGTCGTCTCAATTATTGATTTAATAATATATCATATTATGCAGATGATACTATGACAATAATCGAATCAATAATATGAGAGATATGATCACGAGCAATTATTTGTAGCAATAATTGAGTATAACTGAGTGACTTCTCACGTAAGCATCAATAATCAATACCGTGTACTACTATGCAACCACGCGTATTACTGTACTTTTACTATCGAGTAGTTCAACAGTTTAACGGTAAAACATCCGTCGTTATTTTTAAAAAGATAATTATGTCATTTTCTAAATACAACAATACTTCAGTTGTGGGGTCCACCAATGATTGTGCCGTCGTACGAATATTCCCTGTTAAAACGAATATTCCCCGACCAATCGAACATTATATAACCACTTGCTTACTTTGCAAAATTTGTAAATATTACCCACAACTATAATATTATATCAAATCCACACCATAATATTCAAAAATATATTTTGAGAAAATTATTCTTTATTCATAAAAGTTGGGGTCTTAAACCTTGATTATGGAATTTGATGGTGAGAAGATTCAGTTTAACATCTATGATGCCATGAGGTACCCTAGTGATATAGGACAAGTTTTTGTTATCGATGTGAGAGACTCCTTGGTGCATAGAGCTTTTGAACAACTACATAGGGACAGTTTGGAGATTGCAATCAGCAACAGTTTGGACATGAACAGGGAAGAGGAGATTGAGCAAACCGAGGAATTGAAGGAGAATGTAGCTGCATTACATTCATTGCCAAAATTCTCTAATAAGTCAACGGTATATTCTATTCAATGTCCTGTTTCTCATCAAAAGTTATTACCTTCTGTTGTACAAGCCCCAACTCTAGAATTGAAACAATTACCTGCTCATTTGAAATAAGCATATTTGGGGACTAATGACACTTTGCCTGTAATTATTGCTAGTAATCTAACCAAGGTGCATGAAGAAAAATTGCTGAGAGTCCTAAGGGACCATGTTACAGTTTTTGGATGGACAATAGCGGATATCAAGGGTATTAGTCCTGCCATGTGCATGCATCGGATATTGTTAGAAGATGGAGCTAAGCCCACAAGGAATGCACAAAGAAGGTTGAATCTACCGATGATAAAGGTTACAGAATTTCTTGATGCCGGTTGAGAAAAGAGACATGATGTCTAGCTGAAGACGTTAAACAAGGGCAGTTACTTGGGAGGCAACCCAAGCACTCAGATTTGATCTTTCTATCCCTTTATTTTATTTTTAATTTTTTTTATTGCATGTTAGCTAGTAGTATTTTCTTCTTTGCATGATTTCCTTACATTGGGGACAATGTAAGGTTTGAGTGTGGGGGGGGAGATTTAGGTTTTATTTTATGTAGGAATAATAATCTAATTTTAATGGGAAGTTGAAAAAATTGAAAAAATTCTGACTTTTTTCAAAACTTGGGTTCCATAGTTCTAATCGCCTATGTGTTTGAAGGTTAAAGTCAAAGATTGAAAATTGATGCTAAAATTCAGAATTTATTTGATGCTTAATTTGTTAATGAATGATGATAACTAAGCCATGATCCATAGTAATTGATTTGAATTGAATTTGTGATACATGAGTACTTGAATATGAGAAGCATGTTTATTTGGCTAAGTTATTTGTGGAGTTGTCTATGTGCACTGATTTCACGACTTAGAACTATTTAACTTGCTTATATTGTTGCAGAACCATGTGAAAAAAATGATGAATGAAAAAAAAAGAGAAAAAAAAAAGAAGGAAAAAAAATGAAAATTGAAAATCTTCTTCAATGTCCATTGTGCAAAATAACTGGGTATCTAAGCCTCGGGAAGCATCGGTATTCACGCTGAAAAGTGCAATGGATAAAAGCAGCTTGACTAGTCGACTTTTGTGGCCTTTGTTACTTGAATAAGTAAGTCTTAGGGGTGTCTCTACACCTAGCGCCCTAAGATCATCTGGCTTGGGAGTCGTTGGTGGAAAGTTCGCTAATGGGTAACTCTGAAAAGCCTAAGAAAATGAGACATTGCACATGTCAAGAAAAAAAAACGAGAAAAGCATGAAAATACATTCATCTGTGCTAAAAAGAAGGTTCTATGAAAAAACTTAAAAAGCAAGAAAAATTTGTTCTTGGTTGTGAGTCAGTGTGCACGGCTTTTGCTCCATGGTAACTAAGTTGAGTAAGTATGTAGATTTTGGGAAAGTTACTTATGTGGCTACAATTTGGTTTAATGAAATTCATTGGTGAAATAGTAAGGTTGTTCATTGTTAGTTAATTGATAAGACATTGATTAGAATTTTGCAAATTTACTGTTGATAATCATGATTTGTACCTAGAAATCTTTTGACATGATGGTTGAATAGAATTTTTCTGGAAATCAAATTTTTGGTTTACACGAGGACGTGTAAAAAGATAAGTGTGGGGGAATTTGATGAGTATGAAATATGTTATATTTTTATTCATTAATACTTAATCTTTTGTATTTATTTTGTGCCTAAATAAACTCATTATTCTTATATTTCTATTTTAGGTACAATTGAAGGGGTTTCATGATTTTGGAAATAAATTGGAGGAGGTTTACGGGATTCCTAGCAAATCAAGGATTCAACAATTAGTATCATAAATGGATTTGGATTCACGCGGCAAGGAGTTTAAGCACATGGCAATTGTGGGATTTAATTCCAATTTCAAATCTGAATTTTGGATTCTAGAAGATTAGTTTTTACAATTCTATTGTAATTAGGACTTCTTTTAGACTAAGATTTATTTCCAAATTGAATTCTATTTCTTTATGAAAATTAGTGTAATCTGTAATTCCTTTTAGGATTTGAATTTCTACTTCCCATAGGATTTAGGACTTTGTCTAGCACTATAAATAGAGGATGAGAGTCATGGTTTTATTCATTCAACAATTAACTATCATCTATTAAAGTGCAGACTCAAGAGTATGTCAGGCTAGTTCTTTTCATTCAGTTCTAAAGGGAGGTAGAACCTTGTTACAAGTAATTAATTAATTGAGTATTATTATTTATTCCTTCTTGTTTGAAATTTCTTTTGATAATCTGTTTTCATTGATTGCATGCTAATTGATATAATTAATTTGATATGGCCAATTTAGTTAGTTTGATCGTTATCATATGCTATATTAAGATTGGTATTACGTGTAATTTATATCTGTCTTCGTCACAAGTAGCAGCTTGGTAATAATAATTGTGGACAAGCTTATGTTTATTGCTAAGATTATCAGAAAACAAGTTAAACAAATCGAGCTTATGTGTTTGTTACTTGGATTAGCCTAATTCTCTATTTCTTAATGCTTCTATCATATTAAATCTAGAGAGCTTATTCTAGGTTGTATGCTAGTTAGAATATGGTGAAGAGCTTGTTTCACACAGTGATAATCTAAGGAGAATTTCGGATAGCAGAGCTTATTGTTATATAGGGCTAATAGATTCATTGAAGGGAAAATAATAATAACTTGATTAATTGATTGTTGTACTTGGTGAAACTAAACTACAGAACTGAAGTTTTTACATATTTGGTTAATTTCATCATTAATTCTTGTTCTCTTAGTTTAAAAATAATTTTCAAAAACCTCCATCTTTATTTTTTTTGTTGAAATAGTAGAATAAATATAAAACAAATCACTCTCTGTGGGATCGATCCTTGCTTATTACTGTGCTTATTATTTAAATCTGTAAAGTGAAAGTGAGGTTAATTTAGGAGTATAAATGATAGCTCCCACACTGTATGATAGAAACATAGAATTACAGGATAAGGTTGAGGAGTTGAAGGAGTTGGCTGAGATGCGTCAAGCTACTATCGAACATAAAGATGCTGAGATTCAGGAACATGACTCACGACTTGGAAACACGGAGTGGGACCTAGTTCATACAAAGGGTCAGCATGAAGATCTGTTAGTGGAGAATAAGAAGATGAGGATTGATGTGGAGAAATTAAAAGATGACTTGAAAGAGGAGTCAACTAAGCGTGCAAGAGCAGAGGACGCTTGGATGAAGGCGTCTCAATGTGCAGATCATGATGAGGCTAAGGTCCAAGCGAAGAAGGACAAGATGAATGAAATGGATTATGCCTTTCATTCTGCGAGTGATAGGGCCCAGGATCGAGTCTTTTATTACCCACCTCAGTTTGAAGACTCGCCGTGGTTCATGATGGATCATAGGACGGCGTATCGTATTATGGAGGAAAAGCGTAGAGAAGCCTCTCGACATCTTAATATGTCCAGATAGAACGAATAAGAATAATAATGATATGTGACTAAGTATGTGAATGACTAAGTTGTAAATCCCTTATTAAGAGATAAATAAAGGGGTAGTATGAGAATGTAATCCTGAAAACTTGTCTAGTTCAAGAAAGTGGATGTTAATAGCGGTTATGTTATTCTTATTATGTTTTAAAACGTTATGGATGAATAAAATATCAAAGTTTATTGAAATGTTATGTGTTATAGCTTTAATCTTAGAATGTTTAAGTTAAACTTCAAATACTCAAGAAGTTGAGTAATGAACTAATAAGCGTATATTTTAACAGAAAATGCCTCCTAGAAGAAGACAACCACCTCTTGAGAGGTCTACTAACAATAATAATGAGGCCAACGCTAACCCAGTTTAGCAGTTGGTGACTTTGCTAACGGGAGCACTTACGAATCAACCGCAAGCTAAAGTCAGGACCTTTAAAGACTTCAAAGCGGTTGGACCGCCAGAGTTTCAAGGGTCTATGAATTCAATTGAAGCCTAAACCTGGAACATGGAAATGGAGAAGGTGTTCGACGTTTCCAGAGTCAACGAGGATCAGAAGACTGCGTTCGCAACGTTCATGCTGAAGTCTGAAGCTAGCTACTGGTGGCAGGAAAATAAGGTTTGTGGGGGACAAGGAATAATAGTGTGGGATAGATTTAAAGAGATGTTTTTTGAGATGTACTTTCCAGCGAGTTCTCGGAATCAGTTGGAGGTGCAATTTTTGGAGCTGAAACAAGGAACCATGATGGTGCCAGAATATGCTGAGAAGTTTAATGAGTTGGCAAGGTTTGCCACTTATCAAGTTAATACTGATGATCGTAAGTCAAGAAGGTTAGAACAAGGGTTGAAGCCCTGGCTTTATAGCAAGGTTTCAATGTTCCAGTTAAACACATTTGCGGCTATACTAGAAAAGGCAATTATCGTGGAGGGTGGAAGCGATGCCTTAACCAAGTACAACTAAGAAGAGAAGAAGAGAAAGAATGAGAAAGAAGGCTAGTGGAAGTAATAATGGAAATAACAATCAGAAGAGGAAGTGGAGTGAGAATTTGACTGCGGGAGGACATCAAGGAAGTCAACAAAATAAGAAATTTGAAGCTTGTGCTACTTGCGGGAAGAACCATACTGAGGTATGTTTGAAGGGTAAGCGGGTGTTTCAACTATAGCCAGGAGGGATACATTGCACCGAACTATTTTAGCCCAAAGAAAGGAGCATGTTTCACCTGCGATTCGAAGGATCACATGGCTCGTGATTGCCGTAACAAGACTGCGGGAAGTGCAAGGGGAGGAAAGGGAAACAACGATGGTGGTGCATTGACTATCACTGGACCAGTACAGTCAAGCCGACCTACCGCGAGGACTTTCAATATGACCGTGCAAGATGTTGTGCAGTCAAAGGATGCAGTGTCTGGTATCATTTCGATTAATGGTATTAATGCTTATGTGTTATTTGATTCGGGTGCTACTTGTTCATTTATAACTGATGAATTTGCTCAGAACATAGATTTTCCTCAAGAAGTATTAGATTATCCTTTGAACATAGAGATTGCAAATAGGGAAGTGATTCCTATTAGATTCATATATAAGAATTGTAGAGTGGTTATAAAGGGTCACGAGATGATGGTAGATTTGATACCAATTAAACTTGGGGAATTTGATGTTATACTGGGAATGGATTGGCTATTCAATTACGGAACAGTAATTGATTGCCAAAGGAAATGTGTTAACCTTATGACTCCGTTAATGGTAGTGTTTTATGGCAGTAAGTCACCTCGACAAGCAAGTTGTCTGAAGGTGATGCAAGACAAGAAGATGTTTAGACAAGAATGTGTAGGATACTTAGCCTACATAGTCAATACACAGAAGAAGAGTGTGAAGTTAGAAGATATACCAGTCATAAGAGATTTTGCAGACTTATTTCCAGATGATTTGTCGGGACTTCCGCCGGATCGAGAAATCGAGTTCGTGATTGACTTACTACCAAGAACGGCCCCGATATCTAAAGCACCATATAGAATAGCCCCGGTAGAGATGAAAGCGTTGATGGTGCAGCTGTAAGAATTACTCGACAAGAAGTATATCCAGCCGAGTGTATCGCCATGGGGAGCACCAGTGTTGTTTGTTAAGAAGAAAGATGGATCAATGCGGATCTGCATTGATTACCGAGAATTAAATAAGGTCACGATTAAAAATAAGTATCCATTAGCAAGAATCGATGACTTGTTCGATCAACTGAAGGGGGCGAGATATTTCTCAAAGATAGACTTGAGAAGTGGTTATCATCAGCTGAAGGTGAGGCGAGAGGATGTACCGAAGACATCATTTAGAACTCGGTATGGCCATTACGAGTTTTTGGTTATGTCATTTGGTTTAACCAATGCACCTGCAACGTTCATGGATTTGATGAACAGGGTGTTTAAACCTTTCTTAGATAAATTTGTGGTGGTGTTTATCGATGATATATTGGTGTATTCCAAAACTAAGGAGGAACATATGGAACACTTAAGAGTGATGTTGGAGACATTGAGAAAAGAGAAGTTGTACGCTAAATTCTCAAAATGTGAGTTTTGGTTGGAACATGTAAAGTTTCTTGGGCACATTATTGATAAGGATGGAATTTCGGTAGATCCATCAAAGGTTGAAGTTGTAATAAACTGGGATCAGCCGAAGACACTGTCAGAAGTAAGGAGTTTCTTGGGATTGGCAGGTTACTACAGGCGTTTTATTCAAGACTTTTCCAAAATCGCGACTCAGTTGATGAATTTAACTAGGAAGGCGGTTAAGTTTGTCTGGACGGAGAAGTGTGAGGAAAGTTTTTGAGAATTAAAGAAGAGGTTGAGTTCAGCACCTGTGTTGTCATTGCCTGATGATATAGGGAATTTTGTGGTGTATAGTGACGCATCGCATAAAGGACTAGGATGTGTGCTTATGTAGAATGGCAAAGTTATTGCGTATGCATCACGTCAATTGAAAGATTATGAGAAAAGGTATCCGACTCATGACTTAGAGTTGGTTGCGGTGGTGTTTTCTCTAAAGATTTGGAGACATTATCTTTATGGAGAAAGGTGTGAGATATATACCGACCATAACAGTCTGAAGTATATCTTTACATAGAAAGATTTGAATATGAGACATAGAAGATGGTTGGAGTTCATTAAAGACTATGACTACGAGATTTTCTATCATCCAGGAAAGGCAAATGTTGTTGTTGATGCTTTAAGTAGGAAGGGATGGGAGAAGTTAGTGGTGTTGACTGCTCAGGAGAAGCTAGTATCGGAGATGGTAAAGATGGAGTTGGAAATTAAATATCCGGAAGAATCGGATGAAAAATTATTTCAGATGGGAAACGGTTCAACGTTGGTTGATAAGGTGAAGAATGCACAACTTTAGGATGAGAACTGTGAAGAGATAAGAAGAAAAGTATCTAAAGGTGAGGAAAAAAAAATTTAAAATGATTTAGAAGGTTTACTTCGATTCGAAGGGAGAATTTGGGTTCCGCCAGTACCGGAAGTTAAAGAGGAAATTCTGAGTGAAGCTCACAACTCAAGATATTCGATTCACCCTGGAAGTACGAAAATGTACCAGGATCTTAGACATCATTTTTGGTGGCCGAATATGAAAAAGGATGTGGCTGAGTGTATGGAGAAATGCTTAATGTGTCAGAAAGTTAAAGCTGAACATCAAAGGCCAAGCGGATTATTGCAACCGTTGGAGAAACCGGAATGGAAATGGCAGCATATCACAATGGATTTTGTGATAGGTCTTCCAATGACTCAACAAGGTCACGATGCCATTTGGGTGATTGTCGATCGATTGACGAAGTTGGCACATATTTTTCCAATCAAAATTAGATTTAACCTTGATCGGTTGGCAAAATTGTACGTGAAAGAAATTGTTTCAAGACATGGTGTACCGGTGTCCATTGTATCAGACAGAGATCAACGTTTCACATCAAATTTCTGGAAACGGCTACAAGAGTGCTTGGGAACACAGTTGAGAATGAGCACAGCGTACCATCCTCAAACTGACGGACAAAGTGAGAGAACCATCCAGACACTAGAGGATATGCTTAGAGCATGTATTATGGATTTCAATGGAAATTAGGATGACCATCTACCATTGGTTGAATTTGCCTATAATAATAGCTATCACGCGAGTATTGGTATGCCACCTTATGAAGCGTTATATGGTAGGAAATGTAGAACTCTGTTATGCTGGGATGAGGTAGGTGAACGTCAACTATTGGGTCCAGAATTGGTATAACAAACTGTCGAGGACATCAAGGTGATTCAAGCAAGATTGGTAGCTGCACAGGATAGACAGAAGAAATATGCCTACCAACATCGATAAAATCAGGAATTCGATGTCAGTAGTTTTGTTTTCTTGAAAGTGTCTCCTTGGATGGGGAAAATTAAGTTTGGCAAAAAGGGAAAATTAAGCCCTAGGTTTATAGGACCTTTTGAAGTACTTCGACGAGTTGGTGAAGTAGCGTACGAGGTAGCTTTGTCTCCAAAATTGGAGCATATTTATAACATTTTCCATGTCTCGGTATTAAGGCCATATAAGCCTGATTATAAGCATGTTATAGAATATGAGCCATTACAGTTTGAGAAAGATTTGTCCTATGAAGAAGTCCATGTTCAAATTATCAACAGGAAAGAGCAAGTACTAAGGAATAAAGTGATACCTTCTGTTAAGGTAGTCTGGAGAAACCACAATGCTAAAGATGTGACGCCCCCAAAATAGGTATACATCACCCATCTTGGGTCACCAAATATTTGGTACATAATACAAATACAACTTAATTATACAATTATCGTGTACAATATGACAAAACATAAGCTGAGAGTTTTAACACGAATATTGTCTTCTAGACAATATCCACACTCAATGGAGTCCTCATTACAATTATTATCACACTATTTCATAGAATAGTGAGCACTACTATAGCCACTTATCCTGGACCATCACTCCATTCCTCGACTCATCCCAGCTATATTCTCATTTCCTGAAGAGAACAATGAAAGAAAATGGTGAACTCAACTAGCCCAGTAAGAAATATTATGACTAAGATAATGCATAATAAATTATCCTTAGCCTTCAACAGTATAACAACTGATAGAATACAATAGACAACAAGTTTTAGATCAACTACTAAATTGGAACAAGCAATCCATTAGAAGAGTCAAGCAGAGCATGATATCTACTATCTTCTAAGAATTAAAAGTTTATCATCAAGTTTATCCATGTAATACCCATTAACAGTTCTTTATTATACCCAAGACAAAGAGAACTTTCATCACCTGTCTTCACCTGAACCACCAAAGATTTTAGTTAAATTCACAATTCATGTTTATAATAATGTGAATCAACAATTTCTCCTTGCCACAAAGGCTTAATAGAACGTTCACTCAATATCTTTACCCCAAAGGCTAAAGACATTCAAGTGTAATAACAATGATCATAGCAATCAGTTGTCTATCTTTGCACTACAGGCCAAAGATATTCAACTATAAAACCAATGGTTATGATCATACCAATCAATTGCATGTCAGTGCACTATGGCCAAAGACATTCAAATGTTAACTAATGGTCATGATCCTGCCAATCACATCATCGAATTATCCATGCACAACGGCCAAGGATATCCGTTAGTGTCACCAGTGGTCATGATCATGTCATACACCTGTCCATCTTTGCACTACGGGCCAAAGCTATCAATCAACAGTTCATCTTTGCACTACGACCAAAGATATCAATCAACAGTTTTTCTTTGCACTGCGGCCAAAGACATTCAACTGTAAAACCAATAACCAACAGTCCATCTATGCACTACGGTCCGAAGATGACTTTTAACGCAATATAAGCATAAGGATGATGACAATGATATAAGAATTCAATCAAACGAAATCAAGGATAAATATTAAAGATTTATAATTCAATTTATCCAGAGTTTAAAAATATCTAAATTGTCAACATGATCACCAATTGTGGAGTAAAATTCAAGAATAATATTCATGTATCAAAAATTAATTTGGATAGAAAAGAATCAATTTTTCATCGTGAATAGTAACTTGTGAATAGTACCCCGTGAATAGTATTTTATGAATAGTATCACGTGAATAGTACTTTGTGAATAGTTTTTCATGAATAGTACTTTGTGAATAGTACCTCTTAAATAATACTCCAAGTGAATAGTATCCCGTGAATAATACCCTGAGTGAATAGTACCCTGTGAGTAGTATTCGAGTGAATAGTACCCGAATAAATAGTACCCCGTGAATAATACCCTGAGTGAATAGTAAGAAATAATAACCCTTACGAATAAGAAATAAATAACATCCCTTACCTTAGTAGAAGACTGAAGACTGGATACTGCAATAGTGAAGTAGCAGAATATTCTTCTTCTTCCTCTCTATAGTTTCTCTTGTGAGTCTTAGTGAATTGGTGAGAAATAAAAAACAATGAGCTTTTATTTATAGGAAAACTTAGTTTCGATAATTGCACGTTTTGGGGCTCGAATTATTACAGTATAGTACATTCATCTTTTCCTCTATTTTTAATTTAGTCCTACAAGTATTATCAAACTTGCACCACCTCCCCTAATAGTATATCATGTGAATCAATAGTTCCATTTATGTGAACAAATAGTTATATGCATGTAAACTAATAGCAATTAATTGCTCATTTATCCGATTAATTACCTGATTGGTCAATTTAACCTCTAGAAATCAATTATTATCGAAATAAATGATGATTTCCACTAACACTAATAATCCCAACACAATAGAAATATTTTTATCAACAAATTCATCTTTGAAATTTTTGAAGTTTAACTTTTCTTGAAAAAATCAACTGTTGACTTTTTAACCAAAAAGTTAACCCCGATAAATTTTGTGTTTATAGTCTATTTTTACTAATTTCATCATCCCGGACTCAAATATCACGTTCGCGTCTCCAAATTCAACTTCGAACTCAAATTCAATTTTAAATAACATTCATAATTAATATTATAACTCACAATATTTAACAACCACATCATTCCCAGGAAAGAGGGGGCTTTCCGATAAGGATTTCTCCCTATTGGCGCGTAATTAGGTGACCAAACCCCTTTTCTCAACAGAACTTTCTAAATATTGTCAATAATGCAAATAATAGTATGAATAACTTTGTCGTCTCAATTATTGATTTAATAATATAAAATATTGTGACAGTAATTGAATAAAACTGACTAACTTCTCACGTAAGCATCAATAATCAAAAATACTGTACAATACTATACTTTTATCACCAATTATTTTATGACAACTTGCTTACTTTGAAAAAAAATTCAAATATCACCCTTAACTTTAACATTTTATCAATTTAACCATTTACTAAATAGAATAATAATTATAAGAAAATTGAATACTTTCATTTCATAAAATTCGAAATCTCACAAAAGAAGCTACGTGGGAACTTGAAGATGTTATGATGAAAAATTATCCTCAGTTATTTGCTTAATCTTGTATAGCGATTCTGGGGACAAAATCCTTTTAAGGATGGAAGAATGTAAAGAATAAATTTATCAAGTCGTGATTCTGGGGACAGAATCCTTTTAAGGAGGGAAGGATGTAACGATCGAGAAATTTTGTAATTTAAATATTTATTGAATTAAATAAATATTTTGAATAATTTATTTATTGAGAAAAATAAATAATTGATGGAATTGTGATGCAAGAATTTAGTAACTAAATTGATTAATGTTAATTAAATTAAAATAATGGCAATTTTGTTATTTGAAAATTTAAATAATGGTAATTTTATTATTTGAAGATTTAATTTAATGAAATAAGTAAATTAAAAGAATTGTTTAATATTTAAGAAAATAAGTAAATTAAATAAAGTGATGTTTAAGTCTAATTTAATAATTAAATTAGATATATAATTATTTATTTATCATAAGTATAATTATAACAAAATTATAATTATTATAACTGTAATTGTAAGTTATGTAAATTGGTTACATGTGTGACAAATAAAAACTATATAATATAAATATTATAAAAATAAATTGGATGGGGGGAATTTGTGTGTAGCCAAACAAGGCCTTGTGGCCTTTGGCTTATTTTTAACTGACGTAAACCTTTTGGGTTTTGTTACCTGACGTACGTGAGTTATGTTATATCAGTTATTCTAAGCGTATTTTTTCTAAGGCTAGAGACACAGAGAATATAGAGAAGACGGAAACACAGAAAGTTAGAGAGAATTTGAGAGTAATCTCTATAAATTGATAAGGGTTAGAGAAGGTTCTTGGCAAGCTATTCTACCATCTTGCTAGTAGGAAAGTCAAGGTATATTCCATTCCTAAATTTCCAAGTTTTAGTTTTTGTAATATAAGTTCTCTGTAATTGATTTTGTTGAATTTTTATTTCAAATGTTGATTATATGTATGTATACTCTTGCTAAACCTATTAGTTATCATTTGTAATCTTATGTCGGTGTTCAAATACGTGAAAATTGGTTTTGAAGAAGAAAATTAAAATATCAGTGTTATGTTTATGTAATATGGCTTGTTTAAGTACAAAATTTGATGTCCAATATTTGGTATAATCTATAAATTGATGTTAGATTATGTTAGTACATCAAGAAATGAAAACAACGTAATTTGAATCATGTCAATTGGTTAAGAAACGAAGTTGTGGCAATCAAATTCGCTAAAAGTGTTAAAAGTGAAGAAATTGGGAAAAAGTGTGGTTTTGATATTTAAAAGTTAAGTATATATAGTGTTTATATTGTAAGAATGATGAATTGCATACTTATTGGTGTTATTACAAAGCTTTAGTTGTTAGGTTTTGTGAATTGATATGGAAATTTGGAGAATTGGGTGTGTTGTGAAATAGAGCTGCAAACTACGGTTTGAGGTCGTATGCTATGGCAATTTACTCGCTTTTTTCTCCTTTTACGCACAGTCTGATTCTTATTGAGTGCCAAGGCTGAAGGCGGCCTGCATGGCTACGTGTGCCTCGAAAGCCTAGGCAATGGGTTCTGATTATTTGTAGACTATAAAATAAAAACCTAATTTAGTGGAGTATGCATGATAAAGGTGTTAAATCATAATATGGCATACAATAACAGATTTTAATGTAATGTAATACAAAATGTGAAGATTTTAAATGGCTATTTGAACAAATTATGTAATGAACAAAAGTTGACGTTTTCAAGGGTTAGAAGTGAATGATAAAGTTTATATTAGGCGATAGAGAGATTTCATATTCGTTAGGAAGGTTAACCAATATGATAAGGCATTAAGTTAAAGGTTATGACCTAAATGGTGGGTTGAACCTATAAAGCTAATGTTAATACAACTAATTGGTATTTCAATTTCAATGGTATGTGTAGGGTAATTGGCGAACATTATTATACTTGTGTAGCTTACACACGAGGCAAGTTCCCTAACTTCATTCTCTTATAATGAATGCAAGTTCCATAATTCCGTTAGTTTGTTATTGTCAAGCAAGCTTTCTAGTTCTAAATTATCATTATGCAAATCCTAAATTACAGTTGAGCAAGCCTATTGACTCTATCTTGTGTATGGTTGTATAAGCTCTTGTAACCTAATTCGTTACATCGAGCGAGTTTTATTTTCCTATATCTTGTTATTGCTATTCAAAGCACATATTATTTTAATACATTGATTCAAATGAGATTGTTCTAACTCTTTTGAATGTAGTATTTTGCATGTATACCATGTCTACTCAATTGTATATTGTTGTTATTCGATCTTTGACTTAAATAACCTTGTTCAATTCTATATTATTGTATTGAACCTTCAAGTAGCAAGCAAACTTCTATTGATCGAATTGGTCTATAATTGAATAGTGTTCTAAAAATTCTAGAACTACTGAAAAGCTAGTTCTAAACTAAACTTTCTTTAGCGCGGAAATCCTAAATTCAAACTGAGATGAACAACCCTAATATAGGGGATTATGTACGTGTAACGTTTAGATGTTTGTGCACAATACATGGTACAAATGGTTGATCCCCCTAAGTACGTAAAGAAGGGTCTGTATTGTCTAAATAACTGTTAAGGTTGAGGTAATGATACCTAAATACCGGGGACATAGTTTGTGGTCTTAAGACCCTCAGATATTAAATTTGAGCTTGTTATCTATTTTTGATTCATAGAACAAGTTCTCCATTATTCAGCATTTGTTGTTCATTCTCATGTTATTATTATTATTACTTTGTATATCAGTGAGCAATTGTTTGCTCACTCTTGTATTTAACACTGCAGCTCAAGTTGAGAAATCTGATGAGCCATCTTCCAGCAAAGGCAAAGGCAAGATGTCCAAGTGCTAAAAATTTATGTGAATTTATTTGGATAAAATATGTTATAAGACTTAATTTATTTTGTGATGTATTTCGCAGACTTATGTAATAAGTTAAGGTTAGATTACCTGGGATTGTTTAAAAATTGATGTAACCCTTTAATGGGGAATATTATTGTTTAAGTTATTTAAATTATGTCTTTATCCTTTATCATGGGTAGTTAGATGTAATAGTTTTGGATAATGAACACCAAATTCTGTAGGAATGGAGTACCTGGAATTGGGGGTGTCACACATGAGCCCTAGAAGAATGGCGATATTGATATCAAGCATATATGATCGTGTGATAATTTGGTTGATAGATTCATTAAGTCATTACCAACTATGATTTTGAAGAAGATGGTGCACAATATTGACATGCTTCGACTTAATGATATTTTTACCATGAACAATGGAAATTCTATGTACTTATGAAGGGTAGTAAAAAGGATATGTGCTGATTGTACTCTTTTTTTTTTTCTTACAGCTAAGGTTTTTTTCCCACAGACACCCCAAATCCGGTACTATGTACTTTATTCCCACAAGATTTGGTGCTCACTTATCAAAACTATTACATCTAACTACCCATCAATAAAGGATAAAGACATCATTTAAATAACTTAAACAATAATCTTCCCCATTAAAGGGTTACATCCTAATATCAAAATAAATCCCAGGTAATCTAACCTTAAAATTATTAAATAAGTTTGCGGAATACATCATATATTAAAACAAGTCTTATAACATGAAACATTTAAATTAACTTCATTAATTCTTCAGCTCTTAGGCATCTTGCCCTTCCCTTTGCTGGTAGATGGCTCATCGACTCTTTCAACCTTAGCTGCAGTGTTAATTGCAAGAGTGAGCAAACAATTTCTCATTGATATAGAAAGTAATAACGATAACAATATAAGAGTGAACAACGAATGTTGAACAATAATGAACTTGTTACGAGAATTAAGAATAGAACACAAGTTTGAAATCAATGTCTCGAGGGTCTTAAGACCACGAACTATGTCTCGGTATATAGGTATTATTACCTTAACCTTATGATCATTATTAGGTATATGAGACCCTTCTTAGCGTACTTAGGGGATCGACCCTTTTGTACCATGTATTGTGCACAAACATCTAAAGCGTTACGTACAAAAATCCCCTATATTAGGGTTGTTCGTCTCAGTTTGAATTTAGAATTTCCGTACTAAAGAGAGTTTAGTTTGGAACTAGCTTATCAGTGTTTCTAGAATTTTAGAACACTATTCAATTTCCATCGATAAAGGTTTAACACGAGAATGTATAGCGAACAAGGCTATCAAAGTCAAAGATCGGATATTGACAATATATATAATTGAATAAACCTGATATACATGCAAAATGCTATAACCAAAAGAGTTAGAACAATCTCATTTGAATTGATGTATTAGAACAATATGTGCTTTGAATAATAATTAGGAAAGTAAAACTACGCTCGATATAACGAATTAGGTTATAAGAGCTTGTACAAAACATATTCAAGATAGATTAGGCTTGCTTGCTCAATTTTAAGAACAATAATAATAATATAGGAATGGAAACTTGCATTCAATATGAAAAGAATGAAGTTTGAAAGCTTGCTCGATGTAAAGAGTTAAGGTTTAGGAACTTGCCAATTATAAAAGTGAGTTAGAGAACTTAAGCTAAACAAGTGTAAAATAATCTCAATTACCTACATATATCATTGAAATCGCAACAACAATTAATTGTATGAATATTAGCTTTATGGGTTTAAACCATCATTTAGGTCATAACCTTAACTTAGCATCTAACCATGTAGGTTAAATATACTTAATGAATCTGAAATCTCATTACAAGCCAACATAACTTAATCATTCATCTCTAACCTTTGAAAACATCACATTTGGTTTCATTTTATAACTTATTTAAATAATTATTTCAAATCTTTACACTTTGCATTACAACACATTACAATCATTATTGTAATTCACTTAATGTTTTAGTATCCTTTACATGCATATTAAACTAACCCAAGCTCCATTACATGACTTCTTGATTAAGCGAGACTTTCTTTATGCATGCATGACGAGGCCACTTTCATCTTGTAATGCATGAGTATTATAACTGGCTATCCTTGCGCTGCGGCGTAGCCAAAGCCAAAATCTTGCGCTTGCTAGCAACACAACAACCACTGCAGCCGTGGCAGCATGTGCCCATGTGATACACGGACTTTCGATTTTGCAGAACCTCGACAACAGACTCTGTTTTGGCCAAAAATCCCAATTTTACAGAATTTCACCACACCTTAACATCTAAAACTTTGACATACTATAGTTACACATGCTAAAAACCCTTCTCTATATAAACATTACATATACACCATTTTGAGGAATCAAAACCATAGTTTTTCCAAATTTTCTTAATTTTGACACTTTTAACGAATTTGATTGCCACGAACTCGTTTCTTAATTAATTGACATGATTTAAACTTTGTTGTTTTCGTTTCTTAACATATTATCACAATCAATAACAAATTCTGATTATTACACATATTGAGCAAGAAATTTGGTACTTTCTAAAGGCTATTTATAATAAGAACATAAACCTTTGATTTCATTTTCTTCTCAAACCCAATTTCTCATGAATTTGATAACAAATAACAAGTTTACATATAATTATAGAGTTTTTGCAAGACTATATGAACATATATACATCACAATTCACGTGATTTTCAAATTGTATCAGGAAAATATCATATATATAAAATTATAAACTATAATATAATAGAAATAGATTATACCTTGATTAGCAATTAGCAAGTGAATCCTTCTCTTCCACTTGATAATCACTCTCTCAAATCTCTCTCTCTCAAAACTTAATTCTCTCTCTCACTCTACAATTTGATATCTAGCTTTAGCCTTAGAAAAAAAAATGAAAAAAAATATATATAAATGGCTAAACCCACGATAATCGTGATTATCGGTTTAAAAAAAAAAGGTCTTTGGCGTTGAATTAACCAAAAGCCACAAGGCTTTGTTTGGTTACACAAAACTTCCATAAACTAGATTATTATTATAATATTTTTATTATATAGTTTTCAATTGTCACACTTTTAATTTAGTTAATTTAAATAACTTTAGTTTAGTTAATTTAAATAACTTATAATAATAATAAAATTCTTATTATCATTATATCTTATAATTAATAAATAATTATATATCTAATTTAATTAATAAATTAGACACATCACTTTATTTAATTTATTTATTTCCATTAAATTAAACAATTTATTTAGCTTAATTATTTTCTTAAATATTAAGCAATTGATTTAATTTAATTATTTTCTTAAATTAAATCCTTCAAATAAAATTATCATTATTCATTTCAATTAACATTAATTAATTTAGTTACTAAATTAATTCACCACAATTCATCAATTATTTATTTTCCTCAATAAATAAATTATTTAAAATATTTATTTAATTCAATAAATATTTAAATTAAATTACAAATTTCTCGATCGTTACATCCTTCCCTCCTTAAAAGGATTCTGTCCCCAGAATCACAACTCAAAAAATTTATTCGTTACATTCTTCCCTCCTTAACAAGATTCTGTCCCCAGAATCGCTATACAAAATCAAGCAAACAAGTGAGGATAATTCTTCATCATGCTTGCGCTTTCAAGTTCCCACGTAGCTTCCTCGACATTGTGGTTTCTCAGATTACCTTAACGAGAAGGTATCACTTTATTCCTCGATACTTGCTCTTTTACATCGATAATTTGAGCAGGGACTTCTTCATATGACAAATCTTTTTCTCAAGCTGTAAGGGCTCATATTTTATAACATGCTTATAATCGGGCTTATATGGCCTCAATCTTCGATACATGGAAAACATTATGAATATGCTCCGACTCAGGAGGTAAAGCTATCTCGTATGCCACTTCACTGACTTCGTGAAGCACTCAAAAGGTCCTATAAATCTAGGGCTCAATTTTCCCCTTCTTGCCAAATCGAATTTTTCCCTTCGAGGAGACACTTTCAAGAAAACATAACTACTGAGCAGCCGAATTCTCGATTTTGTCGATGTTGATCGACATATTTCTTACATCTATCTTGTCTTTGCTATTAATCTTGCTCGAATCACTTTGATGATCTCGACGATCTGTTGTACCAATTACGGACCCAATAGGCGGCGTTCACCTACCTCGTCCCGACATAAGCGGGAGTTGCATTTTCTGCCATATATAACGCCCGTAAAGGCGGCATACCCGATACTCGCGTGATAACTATTATTATAAGCAAATTCCACCGATGGTAGATGGTCATCCCAATTTCCTTGAAATCCATGATACATGCTCACGAGCATATCCTCTAGTGTTTGGATGGTTCTCTCACTTTGTCCGTCGATTGCGAGGATGGTGCGTTGTGCTCATTCTCGGTTGTGTTCCCAAACATTCTTGTATGTCGTTCGAGAAATTAGATGTGAAGCGTGGATCTCATCGATACAATGGACACGGTAGTACGTGCCTTGAAACAATTTCCTTCGTCTGAGTTTTCTTAGCCGATCTAGTGTAAATCGAATCTTGATTGGTAAAAAGTGTGCCGATTTCGTCAGTCGATCGACAATCACCCAAATGGCATCGTAACCTTGCTGAGTCGTTGGAAGACCTACCACAAAATCTATTGTGATATGCTCCCATTTCCATTCTGGTATCTCCAACGGTTGTAACAATCCGCTTGGCCTTTGATGTTCAACTTTGACTTTCTGACACGTTAAGCATTTCGCCACACACTCAGCCACATCCCTCTTCATATTCGGCCACCAAAAATGATGTTTAAGATCTTGGTACATCTTTGTACTCCCAGGGTGAATCGAATATCTTGAATTATGAGCTTCACTCAGAATTTCCTCTTTAACTTCTGGTACTGGCGGAACCCAAATTCTCCCTTCGAATCGAAGTAACCCTTCCGAATCGATTTTGAATTTGTTTTCCTCACCTTGGATATATTTTACATTTTATCTTTTCATGAGTCTTCATCACGAAGTTGTGCATTTCTCACCTTATCCACCAACGTTGAACTATTTCCCATCTGGAATAACTTTTCATCGGATTACATCGGATATTTAATTTCCAACTCCATCTTAGCCATTTTAGACACTAGTTTCTCTTGATCGATTAACATCATTAACTTCTCATCCCTTTCTACTTAAGGCATCAGCAACAACATTACGCCTTTCGGGATGATAGAAAATCTCATGATCATAATCTTTGATCGGCTCAACCATCTTCTTTGTCGCATGTTCAAATCTTTTTGTGTAAAGATATACTTGAGACTTTTATGGTGGGGTATATATCTCACACCTCTCTCCATAAAGATAATGTCTCCAAATTTTTAGAGGGCAAACACCACACTTTGCTTAACTCTAAGTCATGAGTCGGATACCCTTCTCGTAATCTTTCAAGCTGTCGTGATGCATACACAATAACTTTCTGTAGATTTTGCATAAGCACTGACCTAGTCCTTTATGCGATGCGTCACTATATACCACAAAATTTCTGTATCATCGAGGGCAGCGACAACACAGTCTTTGAACTCAACCTCTTCTTTAATTCTGAAAACTTTCCTCACACTTCTCTGTCCAAACAAACTTAACAGCTTTTCTAGTTAAATTTGTCAGCGGAGTTGCGATCTTGGAAAAGTCTTGAATAAAAGCGCTTGTAGTAACACCTTGATCCTAAGAAACTCCTTACTTACGGCGGTGTCTTGGTGATCCCGATTTATTCTGACTTGACCTTTGATGGATCTCTGAAATTTCGTCCTTATCGATAACGTGCCCAGAAAGCTGTACTGCGTTCAACCAAAATTCACATTTTGAGAACTTAGCGTACAACTTCTCTTTTTCTCAAGCGTCTCAGCGTCGATCTCAAGTGTTCCACATGTTCCTCTTTGGTTTTGGAATATACCAATATATCATCAATAAACACCACCACAAATTTGTCTAAGAATGGTTTAAACACCCATTCATCAAGTCCATGAGCTTTTGCGGTGCGTTGGTTAAACCAAAAGACATAACGAAACTTCGTAATGACCATACTTGAGTTACGAGCGTTATTTTGGTACATCCTCGGGCCTCACCTTCAGTTGATGATAACCACTTCTCAAGTCTATCTTAGAAATACCTTGCTCCCTTCAATTGATCGAGCAGGTCATCGATTCTAGGTAATGGATACTTATTTTTAATCGTGACCTTATTCAATTCTCTGTAATCAATGCGAAGCGCATCGATCCGTCTTTCTTCTTAACAAACAACAACGGGTGCTCCCCATGGCGAAACATTCATTTGAATATATTTCTTATCGAGCAATTCTTGCAATTGCACCATCAACTCCTTCATCTCTCTGGGGCCATTCTATATGGTGCCTTAGATATCGGGGCCGTTCACGGTAGTAAGTCGATCACGAACTTCGATTTGTCGATCGGTGGAAGACCCGACAAATAAATGCGGAAATCGTCTGCAAAATCTCTTATGATCGGTATCTCTTCTAACTTTACACTCTTCTCTTACGTGTATCGACTATGTAGGCTAAGTATCCTACACATCCTTGTCTCAACAACTTCTTGGCTTGCATCACCAGTCGGACAACTTGCTTGTCGGGGTGACTTCTTTGCAAAAAGAACACAACCTTTAATGAAGTCATAAGGTTAACACACTTTCTTTGGCAATCAATTCTTTGCTCCATAATTGAATAACCAATCCATTTCGAATAACATCAAATTCACCAAGTCTAATTGGTATCAAATCTACCATCATCTCGTGACCTTTTATAACCACTCTACAATTCCTATATATAAATCTAAGCAGGAATCACTTCCTTATTCGCAATCTCTATACTTAAGGGAAATTCTAATTCTTCACGAGGCAAATCTAAGTTACGAGCAAATTCGCCGGATATAAATGAACAAGTAGCACCGAATCAAATAGTACATAAGCATTAATACCATTAATCGGAATGATACGACACCACATCCTTGGGTATGCTGACATCTTGCGGTCGTATTGAAAATCCTCGCGATGGGTCGACTTGATTGTCTTTGGTCGGTGATAGTCGATGCACCACCCACCGTTGTTGTTTCCTTTTCCACCACTTTGCTTTCATTTGGCTTCTTAGGGCAATCACGAGCCATGTGATCTTTGAACCGCAGGTAAAACATGCTCCTTTCTTTGGACTAAAATAGTTCGGTGTAATGTGTCCCCCTCGACCACGGTTGAAACACACTCTCTTTCCTTCAAACATACCCCGGTATGGTTCTTCCCATAAGTTGCACAAGCCTCAAACTTTTCTCTTCTTTGATTTCCTTGTTGTCCTCCATGAGTTGAATTCTCGCTCCATTTCCTTTTGATTATTACTTCCAACATTACTACCACCGACCTTATTCTCATTCTCATTCTTTCTTCTTCTTCTTTGTTCTTGGTTGTACTTGGTCAAGGCATCGCTTCCACCTTCGCGATAATTGCCTTCTCGATATGACGGCCACAAATGTGTTCAATTTGGAACATTGAAACCTTCTTTGTAAAGCGGGCTTCAATCCTTGTTCGAATCTTCTCGCTTTACGCTCATCGGTATTGACTTGATAAGTGGAAAACCTTGCCAACTCGTTAAATTTTCTTGACATATTAAAGCGCACCGTCATAGTTCCTTGCTTGACTCGGAAATTGCACTTCGGTGATTTGAGAACTTCATTTGGAAAGTACATTTTGAAAAACATTTCCTTAAATCTATCCCACGCTATCACTCCTTGTCCTCCACGAACCTTTTGCTTGCCACGGTAGCTAGCCGGACTTGACATGAGCGTTTGTGACGCGATCTTTTGATCTTCGTTAACTCTAGCAACGTCGAACACCTTCTCCATTTCCATGATCGGTTTGGGCTTCCCTTTGGATTCATAGACCCTTGAAAACTCTGGCGGTCCAACCGCTTTGAATTCCTTGAAAGTCGTGACTTGAGCTTGCGGTTGATTCATAAGTGCACCCGTCAACAAAGCTACCAGCTTCTTTGAGCCGGATTAGCGTTGGTCTCGTTGTTATTATTAGTAGACCCCTAGGGAGGTGCTTGCTTGACGTGGTTGTCTTCTTTAGGAGGCATTTTACATTAAAATATATCGCTTATTAGTTCATTACTCAACTTCTTGGGTATTTGAAGTTTAACTTAAACATTCCAAGATTAAAGCTTTAACACATAACATTTCAAATAAACTTTAATATTTTATTCATTCATAACATTTTTAAAACATGATAAAGATAGCATAATCGCTATAAACATTCACTTTCTGAACTAAACAAGTTCGAGGATTACATACTCATACTATCCCTTTATTTATCTCAAAATAAAGGGATTCACAATTTATTTATTCACATAATTAACCACATATTATTATCTATCTTATTCTATCTAGGCATATTAAGGCGTCGTAAGGCTTCCGACGCTCTCTCTCCTCCATGATACGATACGCGTTCTGCGATCCATCACGAACCACGGCGAATTCTCAAAGCGAGGTGGGTAATAATAGACTCGATCACTGGGCCCTATCAATCGGCGAATTAAAAGCATAATCCATCTCTTTCATCTTGGCTTTCTTCACTTGGACCTTAGCCTCGGCCGCAGTGCGCACGTTGAGTCGCCTTCATCCACGCATCCTCTGCTCTTTTGCGCTTAGTTGATTCCTCCTTGAAATCATCTTTCAATTTCTCCGTATCGGTCTTCATCTTCTCGTGTCTTCTTGCCAACAGGTCTTCATCTTTGACCCTTTGTATGAAACAGATCCCCCCTCGTGTTTCCAAGTTTTGAATCAAGTTCACGATCTCTGCATCCTTACGCTCCATCGAGCGTGATGCATCTCAACCATTTCCTTGACTCCTCAACCTCGTCACCTGTAACTTTCTATATTACGGTCATACAAAGCATCATACATCTCGGTGATATGGAGTTTGGTGGAAACTCCTCGGGATCCTCTTCCTCATCATCCTCCTCTACCTCCTCGAGAACTATCCTCCTCGGGATCGGTCATGGCACATCCTCTGGATCAATTGCTCCCTTTACATGAATATCCGGGGTTCATCATCTCTAGGTACACGAGGTATCACCTCTCTATTTGAATTTGGATCCTCCTTCGTTAGACATCCCGACAACAAAATATTTTAAGTTTTACTTAACATTTTTTTTCGATACTCGCGAGCACATAAGTTATTAACACATAGCACATAATGTCTTTTATTATTTAACTTCAATGGATACCTTAATCCATTCCTTAAAACTCGATAAGAGTTAAACACCTCTATGTTTTCTATTTCCTTAAAGGTTACTTCCTAAGGTTTCCCCACCTAAGGTTCATAACCTAAAGCTTTGATACCAACCTGTGACACCCCCAAATCCAGGTACTTCATTTCCACAGGATTTGGTGCTCACTTATCAAAACTATTACATCTAACTACCCATCAATAAAGGATAAAGACATAATTTAAATAACTTAAACAATAATCTTCCCCATTAAAGGGTTACATCATCATCTCAAAATAAATCCCAGGTAATCTAACCTTAAAATTATTACATAAGTTTGCGGAATACATCATATATTAAAACAAGTCTTATAACATGAAACATTTAAATTAACTTCATTAATTCTTTTACTCTTGGGCATCTTGCCTTCCTTTCTTTGGTAGATGGCTCATCGACTCTTTCAACCTTAATTTGCGGTGTTAATTGCAAGAGTGAGCAAACAATTGCTCACTGATATAGAAAGTAATAATGATAACAATATAAGAGTGAACAACAAATGCTGAACAATAATGAACTTGTTCTGAGAATTAAGAATAGAACACAATTTTGAAATCAATGTCTGAGGGTCTTAAGACCACGAACTATGTCTCCGGTATATAGGTATTATTACCTTAACCTTAACAGTCATTAGACTGTACAGACCCTTCTTAGCGTACTTAGGGGGATCAGCCCTTTGTACCATGTATTGTGCACAAACATCTAAGCGTTACGTACAAAATCCCCTATATTAGGGTTGTTCGTCTTAGTTTGAATTTAGAATTTCCGCACTAAAGAAAGTTTAGTTTGGAACTAGCTTATCAGTGTTTCTAGAATTTTAGAACACTATTCAATTTCCATCAATAAAGGTTTAACACAAGAATGTATATATAGCTTGAACAAGGCTATCAAAGTCAAAGATCGGATATCAACAAATATATAATTGAATAAACATGATATACATGCAAAATGCTATAACAAAAGAGTTAGAACAATCTCATTTGAATCGATGTATTAGAACAATATGTGCTTTGAATAATAATTAGGAAAGTAAAACTCGCTCGATATAGCGAATTAGGTTATAAGAGCTTGTACAAACATATATTCAAGATAAAGATTTAAGCTCGATTTTAAGAACTTGAACAATATAGGAATGGAAACTTGCATTCAATATGAAAAGAATGAAGTTATTAAAGCTTGCTCGATTGCTAAAGAGAGTTTTTAGAAACTTGCATAGATTGATTATAATAATATAAAGTTAAAAATCTCTCCAATTTGCCTTATTGTAAGCTACTACAGTGTAAAATAATCTCAATTACCCTACATATATCATTGAAATCGCAACAACAATTAATTGTATGAATATTAGCTTTATGGGTTTAACCCATCATTTAGGTCATAACCTTAACTTAGCATCTAACCATGTTGGTTAACATACTTATGAATCTGAAATCTCATTCTGAGCCAACATAGCCTAATCAGTTCATCTCTAACCTTTGAAAACATCACATTTGGTTTCATTTTATAACTTATTTAAATAATTAGTTCAAATCTTTACACTTTGCATTACAACACATGACAATTTGTTATTATAATTCACTTAATGTTTTAGTATCCTTTACATGCATATTAAACTAACCCAAGCCATTTACATGATGACTCTGATTAAGCGAGACTCTTTGTCATGTGTGAGACACTTTCATGTGGTGGCATGCAAGTAATATATTAGCTATCGCTTGGCTGGCTGTGCGCACCCAAACGCTTGCCCATGCTTGCAGCAACAGCCATGTGCGCCGGCGCGATACCTGACACCAGACTTCGATTTTATAGAACCTCGAAAATAGACTACTGCTTTGGCCAAAAATCCCAATTTCTGAGAATTTCACCACACCTTAACATCTAAAACTTTGACATATTATAGTTATACATGCTAAACACCATTCTATATACAAAACATTACATATACACCATTTTGAGAATCAAAACTATAATTTTTCCAAATTTTCTTCATTTTTACACTTTTAATGAATTTGATTGCCACGAACTCGTTTCTTAATCAATTGACATGATTTAAACTACATTGTTTTTGTTTCTTAACATATTATCACAATCCAACTTCAAATTCTGATTACAACACATATAAGGCAAGAAATTTGGTACTTTCTAAAGCTATTTTATATGAACATAAACAACTTTGTGATTTCATTTTCTTCCCCAAACCCAATTTCACGTGAATTTGATAACAAATAACAAGTTTACATGATAATTAATAGAGTTTTGCAATTCTATATGAACATATATACATCACAATTCACGTGATTTTCAACCAATGTATCAAATATATATATATATATACCAAAAAGTTAGAGTTAGAAATAGATTATACCTTTATCCCTTGATTAAGCAATTAGTGAATCCCTTCTCTTCCACTTGATAATCACGAGAAATGCCTTCTCTCAAGCTCTTACTCTCAAAATCTCTTTTGATCTCTCTAGCTCTAGCCTCTAAAAAAAAAATTCGTGAAATAAAATATTTAGCATTAAAAAAACGATAATCGTAGATAATATATTCAATTTATGGCTCTAGCGTCGTTTGCGTCGAGTTTGAATAAACCAAAAAGCCACAAGGCTTTGTTTGGCTACCACACAAATTTCCATAACTAGATTATTTTATATAATATTTTTATTATATAGTTTCAATTGTCACACTTTTTAATTTAGTTAATTTAAATAACTTTAGTTTAGTTAATTTAAATAACTTATATAATAATTCTAATTATCATTATATCTTATAATTAATAAATAATTATATATCTAATTTAATTAATAAATTAGACACATCACTTTATTTAATTTATTTATTTTCATTAAATTAAACAATTTATTTAATTTAATTATTTTCTTAAATATTAAGCAATTGATTTAATTTAATTATTTCCTTAAATTAAATCCTTTAAATAAAATTATCATTACTCAATTTAATTAACATTAATCAATTTAGTTACTAAATTAATTCACCACAATTCATCGATTATTTATTTTTCTTTAATAAATAAATTATTTAAAATATTTATTTAATTGATAAATATTTAAATTAAATTACAAATTTCTCGTCGTTTGGTTTTTTTGAAACACATGATAATCGCCATCTATCATTTGTTTGGGACTCTTCAGTTAGAAACCCTTATTCTACATACCGAAACCCTTGTTTCTTTCTTTTGTTCGTGTGTTCTTCTTCTACATTGATCGTTTCTGGTGATTTATTCTTCATTTTCGTGATTGTTATTGGTTTAGTTGTTCGTCATTCTCGTAGTTACTCGTTATCGTTCTTGCACAGTGGTTCAATTGGTTTCTTCTTCTCCATTGATCGATACTGGTTTTTATTATTATTTTAGGTGAGTAATGTCTAAATAGTTTAATCTATTATCTATTAAAGTAGTATACTAACAGAATGGAGTATTAATTGTTTGTGTTTGTGTTGTATTTATGTTTTGTATAGAATGGTTGATACAAGGAAGAAGGATGGAAAGAGGAAAAGAATCACGGAGGGTGATTCTATTAAGGACTTGAAGAAGTTTGCTATGGAGAGGAAGGGGAAGGATGTAGGTCACAAATCTAATAAGAATGAGAATAGGTTGGTGATACATGGTGATATCAAGCATACTGAAGTGCAGTTGAATTCTGATTTTGATGTCCCTATAGTTAAGACTGAAGGTCAAGTTCATAGCTAGAAGATAATACCCACACAAAATATTCTAAAGGTGTGCTAATTTAAATTTTGTTATTGTTACTATCATATAACTATTTAGTTACTTGTTTAGTATGTTTTTGGTTACTGTTAGCTTATGATTTGGATACCATTTTTTTCCCTCGATTTGGTATTTTGGTTACTTTTTTATGTTGTTCTGGTTACCATGTATTTTCTTAGTATACATAGCTTAACTAAACTGGGTTTGGTGTACATGTTGTTTATGTATTGGTTACCATTAAAACATATTTTGGTTACTATCATATAACTGTTTGGTTACTTCTTTAGTATGTTTTTGGTTATTGTTAGCTTATGATTCAGATACCATTTTTGTTCCCTTGATTTGGGATTTTTGTTACTATTTTTTGTTGTTCTGGTTACCATGTATTTTCTTAGTATACATGGGTTGACTAAACTGGGTTTGGTCTATATGTTATTTATGAATTGGTTACCATTAAAATATGTTTTGGTTACTAACATATAACTGTTCGGTTACTTCTTTAGTATGTTTTTTGTTACTATTAGCTTATGATTTGGATATCATTTTTGTTCACTCAATTTGGGATTTTGGTTACTTTTTTATATTGTTCTGGTTACTGTGTATTTGCTTAGTATGCATAGGTAGACTAAACTGGGTTTGGTGTACATGTTGTTTATGTATTGTTACCATTAAAACATATTTTGGTTACTATCATATAACTGTTTGGTTACTTCTTTAGTATGTTTTTGGTTATTGTTAGCTTATCATTCATATACCATTTTTGTTCCCTTGATTTGGGATTTTTGTTACTATTTTTTGTTGTTCTGGTTACCATGTATTTGCTTAGTATACATGGGTTGACTAAACTGGGTTTGGTCTATATGTTGTTTATGTATTGGTTACCATTAAAATATGCTTTGGTTACTAACATATAACTGTTCGGTTACTTCTTTAGTATGTTTTTTGTTACTGTTAGCTTATGATTTGGATATCATTTTTGTTCACTCAATTTGGGATTTTGGTTACTTTTTTATATTGTTCTGGTTACTGTGTATTTGCTTAGTATGCATAGGTTGACTAAACTGGGTTTGGTTTACATGTTGTTTATGTATTGGTTACCATTATAATATGTTTTGGTTACTAACATATAATTGTTTGGTTACTTGTTTAGTATGTTTTTGGTTACTGTTAGCTTATGATTTGGATACCATTTTTGTTCCCTCAATTTGGAATTTTGGTTACTTTTTTATGTTATTCTAGTTACCATGTATTTGCTTAGTATACATGGGTTGACTAAACTGGGTTTGGTGTACATGTTGTTTATGTGTTGGTTACCATTAAAACATGGTTTGGTTATTATCATATAACTGTTCAGTTACTTCTTTAGTATGTTTTTGGTCACTGTCATCTAATGATTTGGATACCATTTTTGTTCCCTCAATTTCAGAATTTGGTTACTTTTATATTTTGTTATAGTTACTATGTAATTGTGTAGTATATATGGGTTGAATAAAATGGGTTTGGTCTACATGTTTTTGTTTTGGTTACCTTTAAATTATGTTTTGGTTAATATTATATATAACTGTTTGTTTACTACAGAAACTGGTATGTACTACATGTTGTTTATATTTTAGTTACCATTAGATTATATAATATAATTGTTTGGTTATTGTTATATTATGGTTTGGTAACTATTATTGAGCGGTCAATGTGGGATGTTGGTTATTTTTTATAGTCTGTTTTGGGTACTGTGTAATTGTTGTATTATGTTTTGGTTAGTATGATATTATTTGGTGGTTACTACATAACTGTTTATGGTATAAATATTTTTTATATTGGTTACTAATGACTATGTAAATCTGATTTTGTTTATTTGCAGATATGGGATCTTTATTATGAGGAATGCAACAGAAATTTCACTGGAAAAGTTATATATTGGTGTGACATGGAAGTCCCCACCATTATTACCAAAAAATTGAACCAAAGTCAGTTAGAGAAGTTTAAGGCATCATGTTTTGGGAATTTTCTGGAGTTTGGTGAGCACCAAATGTATTCTCAGATTCTTCACCATGCTCTTGTGAGGGAGGTTCACCAGAGGGATGACGATGAAATCTGCTTTTTGTTCGGGGAGAAAAGGGTCGGGTTTGGTTTGCGAGTTACATCGATTTACGGGTTGAGATATAAGGTGAGGATGACAGCTTGCGCATACAAAAGGTTTGGAGAATCTGATGGTTGAAAAGTTTTTTGGGGATGAAGCTGTGACGCATAGTAGTATAGGTAAGGTATATCGAAAGGCAGTTTTTGATGATGATTATGAGGCTGTTAAGATGTCAATGATTTTGTTGGTGTTTAATTTCATTCTATCCACTATTTCTGAAAACTATGTGGATGGGGAAATGGTTAATTTTTTATGTTTTGGTGATGTTAGTAGTTATCCTTGGGGGAAAGTCGCATTTGAGCTGACAAAGTACTCTTTGTCAAATGATTTAAAGGGGCGTTTGAAGAAAGGAAGGAATGGTGGTTTGATATATAATTTCTATAAGGAGAATTATACCAAATTGTACAAGTTGAACGAGTTTCCTTATGTATTCCAAGTGTTTATGTTTGAAACCATTCCGACATTCAAAGCTCGGGGTATATGTAATGACGAGCATCCGTTGGATGTTCGATTATTTAGATGGAAGGAGCTAGTGAAGCCCCCTACAAATGACAAGCTAAACGATCTAGTATTTGGTTCCGGACAGGTATGCAGTTTACTATTAAGAATGTTATTGGTTACCTTTAGTTATACAGTTAGTTACTGATTATATTTTGTGAAGTTTACTATTAACAATGTAGTTAGTTACCTTTATATACACATTTGGTTACTGATTATATTATATGCATGTTAATAATAACAATGTTGTTGGTTACCTGAATATACACATTTGGTTACTGATTATATTTTATGCAGTTTACTAATTACTATACAGTTGGTTACCTTTACACATATATTTGGTTACTGATTATATTTTATGATTCTTTATTTACTGATTTTTTTATTCTAATTGTACAATGTTGTTAGATGTTATACTAAAGTTTACTTAATGTTTTTTAGCTGAGGATAAAAAGTTTGATTCCCACGGCCGAGGAGAAGGATTGGCTTAATTTGGGAGGGATTCACTTTTTCAATGGGAAGGATGCTGATAAGAAGGTTGAAAAAAACAGTGAAGGTTGACAACATTGGATTTGATATATCTGACGTTAAAGATACAATTGATGCACAGTTTAGGCCGTTGGAGAAGAAAGTGTCTGAAATTAAGAAAGACATTGGAAAATTGCGGGCTGATATTAAAGATGAAATAAAGATTTTACACATTCAGATATGCAGGGACTTTAGGTTCACTATTAGAGATGAGTTACGCGGGATCAAAGACGTTGGGGACAAACAAGTTGATGGTGATTTTGATGATGATTCTGATTCTAATTATGCTGGTGGTGATGATGATGATGATGATGATGATGATGATGATGATGATGATGATGATGATGATGATGATGATGATGATGATGATGTTGCTGATGTTTTTAAAGGAAATTATAATGATGATGATGAGGATGGTGACGATGGGTTGAAAGTTGATGAGAAGAAGGATGAGTTTAAAACTGAAGCTGTTAAAGAGTGTGAATATAATGTTATGGTGGAAGAGTCCCATGTTGATAAGGATGTTGATGATGGTTCAAAACTAAATAAGAATAATGATGGTGATGATGTGTCGAAATTCATTAAGAAGAAGGATGAGAATGAAATTGAAATTCGTAATGAAATTGAACGTGATGTTATGGTTGAAGAACCTCATGAAATAAAAAATAATGATGATGAAGAAAATGTCAAGGTTAGACATATTTGTTTGTTTTGTTATGTGTTATATGTCTTTTGTTTTAATTATTAATTGGTTGTTTTTTATTTTGCACAGATTGGCAAGAATAATGACATGCCATCTTTTGACATATTAAGCCAATGCACTGGGAAAAAGATTGTTTTGTATGTTGCTGCCGATGTTAGTGTTATAATGACATGCCATCTTTTTTTTACATGCTCTCTAGGTTTTGGTTACTGTTATATATGTTATAGTTCTTTACCGCGCTTGAGGATCTTCTCGCCACATCCCAATCACGTAAGGCGTCCACGATCCTGCATACACGATAAACACGGTAAACACCACCACAAGCTTGGCGGCGGTTCCATCGAGGGGATAGCTTCGGGCATGAGAATTAGTATATGTTCACAAGGTTAACAATGGAGGAATGTCTTGTCTAGTGTTCAGAGAGAGATAATAAATCTCGGTTGTGTGTATATGAGAGAATCTGAAAATCAAAATATATGAGAACGTACCTCTAGACGATGGCTTCATTGCTAGGTTATACTATCTTTGCTTGGATTCTTGTACCCACCACTACTACGACACCCCTACGATCGATGGGCTCTGCTACGATTGTATAAGGTTTATCTACTGCTTTTGACCACTGTTTTCTACCACCGGCCGGCTATGATCCCATCCACATTAATGCATGGTAGGAGCCTTGGTCAACCGTCATGCTTTTTCATCATCACAAGTCAAAGTATCAGATATTAAAATATCTAATGGAATTCGATCCTTTGGGACAGGACCCGGCCTTAAAGGTTAAAACGGATATATTATGGTGACTGGGCCCAATGACTTTAACGGATTAAAAATAAAGGCCCAATGTTCCCGGCCCAAAGATAAGAAATATCACGACCCAACATTGCCCCCTAGTTTTTTGTTAAACAGAATGTTTAGTAAAAAACTATGAATGGCCCAAGTAGTTTACTAAAGGTCCATAATAGGGATAATTGAAGTGTACCCAATATTTTGTTTCACGAAATGAAAGGAGAAGAGAATGGAGGCCCAAATCGGAAAAGCCCTATTTAATAGATACATGGACCGGAACCGGACCCTCCCATTCAAATTCAAATCATTACTAACATTTAATGGTAGGCCTTGAACAGATCGTGGCAAATCGATATAAAAGGTAACTTTACCAACTTTGTGCTTTTACACCGCCCATTTGAAATTGAAGTATACGAACTCTCTAACTTTCTGAACTTTCTCTTTTCTTCTGCAACTTGTCAACAATGGCTTCCCAAAATTTTGAACAAGGTTCTCCCATACTAGTAACACCGATCTTTGTTGTTACGCGAACCCTACTAGCTCACGAAGAAACTTCAGCCTCGAATCCAAAGGGGTCGAAAATCGACAAGAATCCTCTCCCAAAAATACCCAAAACCCCCTCTGAGTATTACAGGAGCACTGAGCGCTTCTCGCATGCCAATACTCCCTCTATCGTGGATCCGAAATTTGATTCTGAGAGGACTCGATCCGTACCACATTAGGATACCCATACGATTAGGGCTCCCAGATCCGGTGAGAAGATGTATCAACGGCCAGAAGGTTGGACGGCCGTTCCTGTGACTCTGTTGGAGAAGGGGGTTCGTTTCCCTTTGCATATCTTCATAGTAACCTTCTTTGGGGGTTACGGGGGTGGGGTTAAGCCCAACTAAGTAGAACTCATACATTCACATCTTGGCCTTCGTGGCCTTACATCGCAATTGGGCGTGGAGCCCTCCTGGACTTCTTCTTTATAGTATACAAAATAGTACAATCCAGGAGAAGGGTTCAAGGCCATTAGCAAGCATTCTCGAAGTCGGGAGAGAAGTTAGAGAGGCGTTCATTTGGTGAACACGCCTTGACGAGCAATTTGGCATGAAAAGTGGTTCTACGTCAAAGGCCCGAAATCTCTTCCCCTAGGCCGGGCCTTTGGCGAGAAGATCTCTGCACGACTTTGGAGACATTTCTGAAGAAAGAGAAATAGAAATGATGGAACTTTTTGACAATTTCCCCAAGGAGGAGTGGAAGTACGGACTCCTCTCGAAGCAAGCATGGTTATATGACCATAAATGTAAGTATCGATCTATTTTATATGTATACGAATTTTTTGAAAATTCTTTTATAATGTGGATTCTAACACGGAGTTGGTTGGTTATGCAGTATCTTTGATCAAACCGAGCTCTTTGGAGATAAAAGAGTTTGAAGATTTTTTATCCGTGAAGTCTTGAGCGGTGGAAACTACGGCAATGAAGGCGCAGACCGGCCGAACCAATCCGAAAACACATCTGAGCGAGTTGAGAATTGATGAACGGAAGATGATGAGTTTCGGCTACGGGACGAGACCCTCCGTCCTCGTCAGAAGAGGAGGGCAATCAGAAAGCCAAGATCAACACCCTTTCCAACCCCTTCTGAAACCACGCCTGAAGTTGAGCCAACCACCACATCCGTCCCACGCCGAGGAGGTCTACTCAATTGTCCTGATCGAAGAATCATCCTCCGCACCAAAAAACTGAAAAGTAAAATAACTCCTCTGACCGCCGAAGAGCTTAGGGTGCCCCAGTCTTCGATCATCCCTCCCTTCGTCTGCTTTGTAGAAATCTGATTACGAAGAGGGTGATCAGGATGAAGCTATCCAAACCCTGTCCAAGAAGAGGAAACGCACTCCCGACAGCTATCCGAGCTCTGCATCTGCAGCTCCTTTCCAAGAATCCAGCCAAAACAAATCTCCATCTCCAAAGCGTATGCTGTTGAACTGAACCTCCTCCTCTGAGCAACGGTTCCTTCCCGGAAAAGGTCGAGACCTACGCTGAAACGACCGGTCCTTCGTGTCGGGGTTATCATCAAAGGAGCAATGGGGTCTCCAACTCTGTGGCCTAGATTTAATGCTAACTTTCCCTTCGACCTTTTTGGGGCCTTCGTAAGGAACGCTGACGATCATCGGTTCAGTGATCACACAGACGGGAATCTGCTCAATGAAGGGATGAGCTATCTGGCTAAGGTAAATAAGAATTTCTTTATTTCCTATATCTCTGTTCTTGCTTGGATATTTGGGTATTGACTTGAGTACTGTTTGAACATATGCAGGCCAATGTTGTCTTTGGGCGTTTGCGTCCAAGGCACATAAATGGGGAAGCCGAGGAAGATTTCATGAGACAAGAAATAAACATCTTTGAGATCGACCTTGGCTCAAGAAAGAACTAATCATGAAGGCGCTTATTCAAACCATCGATGGCCTCGGTGAGGCGTGGATCGAGCCAAGATGGACTGAAGGCGTCGGCGATGAACTAAGGACCCTGAGGATGGGGTGGCGCATCCAAAGCCGACCAACAAACTTTAAGCGATCTCGAGCGGCTGCACGAAGAAGAAAACCTACTTCGAAGGCCAAAATGAGGAATTTTCTTGATTGACCGGAGCTTGGCAATTCACTTAGCGACGCTCGATCGAAAGCCGGGGACGAAGGCGGAGACATAAGAACAAAGCGCCACAAACTTCGTCATAAAATAAAGGAGCTTGAGGGAAGGGTCCTCTTACGTAGAAGAGCTCGAGAGAAAGAAGATACAAAGCGAGAATATAGGGATTCGGACGAGCTTAACGTCGAGATCATGAAAGTCTACTCGGAAGGCTACGAAGACTGCCGAGAGAGAGGCAAAGAAAAACTGTCTGCTGCTCAACTGGATCCAACTTTGCTCAACTCCGAAGACGAAGGTGGTGCCTAGGTGTTCTTCCTGCTTTCATTCTGACTTATGTAAAAATTTATCTGTTTAAACTTTTTACGTTTTTGGGATTATTTTGAAATTTTATATATTTTTACGTTTTCTATATTGGTGTATTTAGTTCATGAATGAATAGATCGAATGAATGTCTTAGTTTTCCTGATGAATCTGCAATTTCCTTAATTGTGAACTATGTTTTCGGTTAGTTTCTTGTCAATAATTCAATATCAATAAAATGAACCTAAACAGTGAATCAGTTAAGACATATAATAGTTAATGTATGAGACGAAGTGAATTGAATTTCATGGACAGAATTTAACTTAACTGAACAGAAAGGACTGAACTCAACACTTAAATACAATAAAGTAACACATACTCATTGGTTCTGAAGTGTGAGATCGGTCATTTGTTTACCACTCAGGGTGGAACAATCATATAAGGACCAATATATAAGGATCAAGATATAAGGACCAAGATATAAGGATCAAGATATAAGGATCAAGATATAAGGATCAAGATATAAGGACCAATTGTGACCATTGACTTACCACCCTGGTAAAATCAATATAGGATCCTTCGTCTACCACTCGGGGTAGAACAACATATGGGCTGCCATCGAATGACCAGCAAGTCCTACCATACCTCCTTACACCATAGTGACCATAGGACAAATAGGACCGAGGATCAATAGTGACCATTGATTTACCACCACTGGTAAAATTAATATAGGATCGCCGTCACCACTCGGGGTAGAAACGACAAATGAAATTTGCCATCGAATGGCCAGCCAAGTCCTACCAGTACCTCCACGGGATACGATGAATTAACTTGATCTTTTTATTGAAAGTATTTAGAAATTGCCAAATCTTTATTGCCAAGTGTTTTTGATTTGGAACCATCTAACGCCTTTAGCAGATAAGTGCGGGTTTTGATACTTGATCACTTCATACGGCCCTTCCGGTTTGGCATTAACTTTCCGTGTTACGAGGTGTAGAAGCTTGGCTTCTCCGAGGGGCGAAGTCTCCTACTTGAATTTGCGAAGCTTGACTCCTTTGTTATAATGCTTAGCTACTCTTACGTTGATAAGCGACCCGGTTTAAGTAGAGCCACCTCTCTGACTTCTTCTAGCAGATCCAAATTGGCCTTCGGTCCTTCGTCATTGTATATTTCTTTGTATTGAGTGACCCGAAGACTTGGAGATCCGATTTCGACAAGGACTAAGGCATCAGTACCATAGGCGATCGAAAAAGGTGAATCCCGGTGGTAGTCCTTGGTGTAGTCCGGTAAGCCCACAACACGTTGACGACTCCTACTGGCCATCTTCCTTTAGCTTCATCCGGTCTGCCTTGATCCCGATTCAAGTGACGTCTGTTGGTCACCTCAACTTGGCCATTTGGTTGTGGATGAGCCACCAAAGTCTTCTTATCTTTGAATCCCAACTCCTTTAAAATGCTTCAAATTTTGATCCCATTTAAATGGCGTGGTTGTCCGATATTAATACTCTAGGGATCCCGAAGCGAAACACTATGGACTCTTTTATGAACTTCAAACATTCTTGCTCCGTTATTAACCAAAGTGGCTTCGCCTCTACCCACTTAGTCATGTAATCAATAGCAACTATGACAAAGCTAACCTGACCTTTAGCTTTAGGCAATGGACCCAGTATATCTACCCCCCAGACAGCGAAGGGTATAGGAGATAAAATCGAGTATAGCTCTTCGGTTGGCGATAATGAGATCAATTTATTGAGTTGGCACTTTTCACATTTCTTGACATACTTTATAGCTTCTTTGAAAATTGTAGGCCAATAGTATCCTTGTCGAATTACTTTGTAAGCAAAGATTTAGCGACCATATGATCACCCTTAAATGCCCTCGTGAACTTCCAAGAAGAGCATATTCCGCCTCGGATGGGACCGAACACTTGATAATGGTGAAGAAAAGGCCAATTGATAAAGATCCCCATCAATAAGAACAAAGTTGGCGCTCTTGTATTTGATCTTCTTTTCTAACATCGATCCGAAGGAAGGACGCCATCGCCGAATACTCGATGTAGGGGTCATCCAAAGAAGTTAGATCGCTTTCGATATACATCAACGCTTCATCTTTGAACACTGGTATTGCGAGAACTTTCAAGTAAAGCGATCCGTTAAAACATACGCATCCGTAGTAGCCAATTTCGACAATGCATCGGCGATAGAATTGTCATTCGCTCTATGCTACGAAATTAAATGCGAAGCGCGAAATCTTTGAAAGTCGGTCCTTTAACTCCGCACTTGGATACTTGATCATCCGAGTTCCACGAGCTTCATAATCTCCCGACGGTTGCTTGGCGACCAATTGAGAGTCCTTTGTAAATGCTAAGCACGGACCTCTAGACTCTTTGCCAATCAGAACATCCATTAGCACTTCTTCATACTCGACTTCGTTGTTCATCGCTTTAAATTGAATCGATGGCTGTTGAACTTTGAATCCATCGGGACTTGTCAAGATAATTCACCTTACTAACGAGTTAGGGTAGAGGAACCATCTGCATATAAAGTCAAACATTACGCTCTGTTGAAGAATGCTGTTGCTTTCGATCAGACGATTGACTTAGAGTAACTTTCGGCATATGCCGCCCGGTGAGCGAACATTCTACCATGAAATCGGCCAAAGCTTGACCTTTGATAGCGGTTCGTGGATGGTATTTGATGAAAAACTATGACAACTCCATTGTCGCCGCTAATCTTCACGAAACCGGCTTGCCCATCACCTTCTTGATGGGTGATCCGTGTAGGCGACCGGGAATGAGCCTTGAAAATCTTGTCGAAGCTTTCTACTAGCAATTATCAAAGCGAAGGCAAATTTCTCAATATTCGGATACTGGTTTGACATCTCATGGGGCGTGGTGACATAATAGACAGGATCTTTGCTTCCCAGCGACCTCCGAACGATCTTTGCACTAACCATTAACGAACTTGCTGCAAGAATGCGGATATAAGGTCTCTCTTTGGGCGGGCTTCACCAATAAAGGAGCCGAAGAAAGATATGCCTTTATGCCTTGGAAGGCATCTTCACACTCTGAAGTCCACTGGAATGTCTTCGCATTCTTTGGACCTTTCAATGTATCAAAGAAAGGTAGGCACCTCTCTACAGATCTGGCAACGAACCTCCTCAAAGCTGCAATCCTACCAGTCAGACATTGGACATCTTTGAACGACTGAGGAGTCTTCATATCAAGAATGGCCTGAAACTTCTCCGGATTGGCCTCGATACCCCTTTCTTGACAAGATAACCCAAAAACTTCTGCACCGCCAAGGCCAAAAGTGCACTTGGCCGGATTAAGTCTCAGTTGACGATGACGGACAGTCTGAAAGCACTCCTCTAGATCGTCCAAATGACTCTAAACCTGCATGCTTTTCACGATCATGTCATCGACGTATACCTCCATGTTCCTTCCTAGCTGCCTATCGAAGATGAAGTTCATCATTCTCTGTTAAGTGGCTCCAGCATTTATAAGGCCAAAAGTTATCTTCTTGTAGGCGTACTGCCGAGCGCGGTGTGTAATAAACCGCAGTCTTTGGGATGTCCTCTTTACGCATGGATATTTGGTGATAACCTAAAAAAGCATCCATAAAGCTTAGTAATGCATACCCCGAAGTGGCATCGATGAGTTGATCAATATGGGGTAGAGGATAAAAGGCCTTCGGACAAGCTTTATTGAGGTCGGTGTAGTCGATGCAAACCCACCATTTTCCATTTACCTTACGCACCCCACACACACATCAATGATCAACACCATTTTCCTCATCAATGATTTTACGTCCGCTCGGTGCAAAGATCCGCCTTTTACGAAAGGCGGCTTCTTGAGGATCTACATTCAGTACGTGCTCGGTATCTTCCGGTAACTCGAGGCATGTGTCCTTGGTTCCCATGCAAAAATATCCGCATAGCGGCGTAAGAGCTCTATAAGGTTTGTCAGAAGAGGTTACGGTAGACCCGAAGCCAAATCTTCACGGTCTTGTCAGGCTTTAGATGATCAACTCGACCTCCTCGAGTCCCCGTGAGGAATCACCATCCGTTCGGAACTACTTTCGATAAAGGGCTCAATCTCAATTGCCATCGCCTTCTTTTGTTTGCTTGACCCCCCCACTCTCGGAGAAATATGACATTAGGTAGCATCGTTGGGCTAGATCCAAGTCCCCGCCACCTCTCTACCCGTGAGTCGTGGGGAACTTGACTTTGAAATGAGGGATGGAGGTCACGGACTTGGAAGCGATTAAGGTAGGTCTTCCGGTATAGCGTTGTAAAAGTGAATCAGCGTGCACAACATAGAATTTAAATACTATTTCGACTTCTTTGGGGTCTTTGTCTTAGAAGATAGCAAGGGAGTTCAATAGTGCTGCAACTTTGACTAGATCGTTCTTTGAAGCCGTATAAAGGAGCTTCTGCCCGGACCTCCATTTTTGCCCATCAAGGTGCATCCTACGATAGGCGTGGGCGTCTGAGAATATCCCTTTGAAGATCCATTATCTATCATCATGCGCTTCATGTCCACCGTGCCCACTTGAGTTGTGATCACCAAGGCCCCCCTCATGTGGCTCGATGGGCTCCGAAGGATAGTCGGCGTTAGTAAATGATATAGCGATCCGGGAATGGTCTATCCACCTTGAGGAGCATCATCATGCGATCATGGCCGAATCCGGTAAGCCTTCTCTTCCTCCCTATCAACTTCCTGCGAGATCCACCGGTTATCACATCGATGACATGCCTTGGCGGCGGCATTGGGGCCATTTGAGCCGTCACGAGCGATGCGGTTAATATTCTCAGCGATCACTTTCGAGGCCACATCTTGCTTGCGCAACAAGCCATCCATAATCTTCCTCTCCACAAAGTCTTTCAAATTGCAACACTTTCGTTAGTGTCGTGGCGGTGACTGATGATGCCACAATACTTACGAGAGTTACCTGCCCGATTCGGTAGTTATCACGGGGTGGCTCGAAGAAAGGTTGATTTGATTTGGTCGAATTATAGATCTATCGGTGTTTAGTTTGGTGTAGACCTTATTCACCTTGAAATTTGGAGCGAAGGGATGGCTCGCTTCCTTGCCGAGGGAATTATTGTATTTTTGAGCGCCTCTACGTAGATCATTATACCCCCCGTTCTCCTCTGTTCAACTTCGGCCTTAGGAGCTACTGACTCTTTCACCTGACCCAAATGAGGATGCTTCAGGCTGTTCATAGCTTCTTCCACAACGATATAGCCTTCTACCTTGTCAAAGGCTTGGCCAAACTCTTCGGATGGTTGAACATCAACTTCTTCACCAACACCGGACTTTACAGATCAATCCATTACGGAACAAACCTCTGACTGGAGATCATTAAGATCGGACACTGGCCATTGCTTCTACGAACCTCTTTACATATTGACCCAAAGATTCGCTGGTAAACTGTCGGATCTGTGCCAGAGAACCCGTAGGCTTTCCTCTTCTTCGGTTACTCCCGAAACGGGCATGGAATTTATCATAAAGTTCGGTCCAAGAGGATATTGAATCCGAAAGCAAAGTTCCCAACCACTATCTCGCATCCTTTCTCAGCGTCGTAACAAAGGTGTGGCACTTGGCAGCATCAGTGAAGTCGTAATAGTCCATTAGCCAGTCGAACGCCTGGCTATGGTCATAAGGATCCCCGGTTCCATCGTAACTTTCCATGCGAGGCAATATTTTAGTGATATCGCCTTTTCCTTGAGAATATCAGGAAAAGGGGATGCTTTCTTTCGGGCGTCCTTCACTCTTTGGACCTCGGCCCGGTTGCTTTTACGAGCTCTCTTAGCTCCTTTACCCGGAAAATCAGCGCCTTGGTACGTGGGAAACCTCTTTCTCATGAACAACATTATGTCTCACGAGAGGATCGACCTCCTCTTGCCGATCCTCTGCGCCTGGAGGGACTTCTTGATGCCTTGGTACCTGACTCTTTCCTTATGGTGAGAATGATCACATTGATAGTCCATTACCCAGCTTGAGTGCGACCTCCCTCGACTGCTCCTTTGTCGATAATCATCTCAATCTTTGAGAGGTAGCGGCATTATTATTGCCTTCTTGAGGCCACGGGAGTTCTGCTCCTCGATCTCCTCCTACTTGAGAATGATCCCTAGAAACACGCATGGGCAACGCCCGGCTCCTTACCCTTTCGTCGCGACTCCTCCTTATGCCCGCCGTCGCCGGATGATCATGATTAGATGCTTCGTCCGTAATTCCGCCACCGAAGCATCTACCGATATATCCTCTCTTTGCTTTAACGGGACCTCCATGGCTCTATCTGCGCCCGTCCGCCATCCTTGCCAACTTGGCGGCTCTACCTTCTGACTACTTCTATGATAAATCTTGGTGGTGAGCCTTCCACTGTCCTCGACCATGATCTCGCTCCTCATCCCGCACTAAAACCAATCTTAAATGCGCCCTTGGTGAATCTTGAGACGGAGATCTCTGAATTATCTTAGAGGCCGTCTGCTCTCGTGAGCACTTTGGAAGGACCCAGATGATCCTTCTTCGAAACATGAGGCGTGTGATGGCTACTTGACCATCGCACGCCTTACGGCGTACCATCCCTACTCCTCATCATCTTAGAAGTAGGTTAAGCGATTGTGATTGAAAATTTTAATGACACTAGAACTCAAAAGCCCTCCTTCTAGCGTGATGTTAACGCGAGGATCTTACGCCACGTCCCAATCACGTAAGGCGTCACGATCTGCCCACGATAAACACGGTAAACACCACAAGCTTGGCAGGCGGTTCCATCGGGGGATAGCTTCGAGGCGTGAGAATTAGTATATGTTCACAAGGTTAACAATGGAGGAATGTACTGTCTAGTGTCTAGAGAGAGATAATAAATCTCGGTTGTGTGTATGTGAGAGAATCTAAAAATCAAAATATATGAGAACGTACCTCTAGACGATGGCTTCCTTGCTAGGTTATACTATCTTTGCTTGGATTCTTTGTGCCACCCTACTACTACGACACCCCCTACGATCGATGGGCTCTGCTGAGGCGTATAAGGTTTATCTCTTGCTTTTGGCCCTTTGTTTTCTCTGCATGGTGCGGCTATGATCCCATCCACATTAATGCATGGCGAGGAGCCTTGGTCGGCCGTCATGCTTTTTTCATCATCACAAGTCAAAGTAATGAGATATTAAAATATCTAATGGGTCGATCCTTTGGATGAGGCCGGCCTTAAAGGTTAAAACGGATATAATATGGTGACTGGGCCCAATTACTTTAACGGATTAAAAATAAAGGCCCAATGTTCCGGGCCCAAAGATAAGAAATATCACGACCCAACAATTACTATTATACTGTGGGTTGGTTACTATTACAATGTGTGTTGGTTACTATTATATTATAATGTGGTTAATAATTTATTTTGTTTTGGTTACTATTATAATATGTTCATTTTAGTCTGTCGGTTATTGTTCAGTCAGTTTGTTATTGCATATATTAGTTAACTGCATGTGTTTATGTTGAAAATCTAATTGTATCTGTTACCTTTTCTGTTAATTGAAAAAGGGGAATAAATGTGAGGCAGAAAGCAAGTCTGAACTTGATTAGATGGTTCTAACCACACAGGACATAGTTCAGTGTGATGAGTTGGAGAAAAGTGTCCATAAAGCCGGTGGTAGACCTTTCCGTGAACATGCAAAGAGTGTCGTTTTGTGGTCTCTATATACAATAAAATTTGGATCGGCTGGTTCATTGTCTACCATCGTGAGTGCTAGTCAAATACTTGTAGGTCTTTCTGCATTCCCCAAAGTATGCATGACTATGCCTTCAAAATACGATGAGGCATTGTTTGAACAATGGTTTAAAATTGGACTAAACAACAGGAAAAGGTTTGTTTTTTGTTGTTTAACAATGTTATAGTTTTTTATGAAACAAATAAATTTGTTTTCCAATAGAAACATATGGTTAATATTAAATAAATGTTATGGTTACTATTATATTGTGTTCGGATTACTGCTTTTTCATGTTATGGTTACTGTAATATTAAGATTTGGATACCATTTTTGTGATCTCAAAATGAGATTTTGGTTACTATCATATTATATGTTGGTTACTATGTAATTGTTAGGTATACACATGTTGGTTAAATTGGTCTTGATTATATGATATTTCTGTTTGATTTACTACCATATTATATTCTGGTTACTATCATATTAGGCTTTGGTTACTATGATGTTATATTTGGTTTATGTTAATGTTCCATTGAAGTAAAGTGTTTGTTACTTTATATTATATTTGATTACTAGGTATTTGTTTATTACAATCAGGTTGCTTAAATTATTGTTGATTACATGATGTTTCTATTTTGGTTACTATTAAATTATAGCCTGGTTACTATTATTTTATGTTTTGGTTACTGTTTTGTTATTTATTGGTTACTATTTGATTATGGTTATTATATTAATATTTATTGGTTATCAGGTAACTGTTTACAATTCAGTTGTTGATTAGATTGTTAATTATTTACTATTCAAGTCTAATTTTGGGTAGTGTGTATACTAATACGGTAATTATTAATGTTAGCGTGTATACTAATATACTTTTATATTGAAGGACCGACAAATTCCCTGGAAAGAACGATAAAATTGAACCTGCTTTTGTATTTGGGTTTGTCCCAATATCATCAAAAATGTGGTTCTACAAATTAAAGACTCCTGGACAGTGGTTAGACGACGATGTGAGTTCTTTTTTTTCAAATTATGTTTTTCTAGTTATGGTTACATTATTTAGTTGGTTCAGTAACTAGTGTTAACAGTGTTGGTTACATTCAGACTTACATTTTTCAGCAACTATTAATATCTTATGTTTTTTTTTTGTTCAGCACATCAATATTGCGTTATATTATTTCTATAAATTGCCCAGACATTCCGACAGTGTTCATGTAAGGGCAACGACAACAGAATGTTGGTTTCAGGCCAAGATGACTACTCTTTTTGAGGAATATACAAGTAAAAATGTAGATAATAGTATTCTGTCTGGGAGGGTGATGTTGCTGAATACATCCATGGGTTGTTCATGGATGTTAACACACCATGGAGAAATGTTGACTACGTGTTGTTCCCCATTCACATGTCATCACCAGATCACTAGTTTTTGCTGACATTTGATGTGCATGGTAGACGTTTAACAGTTTACAATTCTCTACAGCCAAATAGGAAAACCATGCAAACAAAAATTATGGATGTTTGTGAACCATATATCTTCAATCTACCCACAATACTGTGTAAGAGTGGTTTTTGGAGGGATAGGTCTGACATTGACTTTAGTAGTGAATCGTATCGCAATAAGGATGAAGATGATATAATTGAATTGGAATTTGCAGAGGCGGTTCCTGAACAAGTTGAGGGGTAAGGTTTACATTGTTTACATTTATTTAATTATTACATCTAGGTTGATTTTAGTTTTAATTTTTGTTTCCTTTTGTCTGTTTGTACAGTGATTGTGGGATGTTCACGATTTGTTTTGCTGAGCATGTTATTCACCAGAAGTTTGCTAAAATTCCTATTCCATTCCCCATTGCGCAGTATCGGAAGAAATTATGCTCAAACCTCTACATGCATGCTAGGAACAAACAGTTAGAGGGATATAAGACTGATAGAGAATTTCCAGGAAGATTTGTTCCAGATTTTGATTAGTTCGGTTCTCGTTATCTTGTCCTTATGAATTGTGTTTTGTATTTTGTTTTTTGTTGGATATACACAACATTTTTTATGGTTTGTGAGTTTGTGATGTTTATTGGAGCTTATGTAGATGGGATTACATATTTGATTATATTACCAGTAATGAAAGTGATATTGTTTGTTGGTTCGTATCTGTTTCTTCTGAGTTGTGTTTGATACATTGTTTTGAAATATGCAGTTGGTAACCAAACATATATAGAAAGGTAACCATTTTATTTTTTGATAGTAACTAGATAGTTACAAGCTTATATCAGGACATATATCAAGTGTTAAATGTACATGTGAGAGTATACATGGATTGCCTAAACTGGGTTGGATATACAGGTTGTTTATGTTTTGGTTACCATTAAAACCTGTTCTGGTTACTTTTATGTAACTATTTGGTTACTTATTTATTATATTTTTGTTACTGTTATTTCATGGCTTTTGACTATTATTATTGTGCAATCAATGAGGGATTTTGGTTAATTTTATTTTTTATTCTGGTTAATATGTAATTGGTTATTATACATGCTTGCCTAAACTGGATTTCATTACATGATGTTTATGTTTTGGTTACCATTAAGACTTGTTCTGCATATAGAGGTAACCATTTTATTTTTTATAAGTAAGCAAATTGACATAAAATTGGTTCAGAACAGTATATATCAGCTATTTAAGTTGAAATGTTAGGTTGGTATCCAAACCTACATATATGGTAATCATTTTTGTTTTTGTTAGTAACCAAACAATTATAAGTTTGAATCAGGAATGTTATAAAGTGTTAAATGTATGTTTTTTATTTATAGCCTATCATCATTATGGAATAAGAAATTCCAATTAAGAGTTCCCATTCATATATATGATGGTCATTTATAATCTTATATTAAAATAAAGATAGTTTGAGATGTGCAGTTGGTATCCAAACATGCATATAAGGGCAACCATTTTAGTTTCTGCAGTAACCAAAAAATTTACAACTTATATTAGAACAATACTTATTAAGTTCTTAATGTACATGTGAAGGTTCCCATTTATCTAGCTTATGGATACTTTTAAATTACATAGTTATAAAAGTTTTTTAGAAATTGTCCAGTTGGTAACTAAACATAAATATAGGGGTAACCATTTTATTTTAGATGGTAAACAAATTTACATAAAAGTGTTTTAAAATAGTTACCAATTGTTCAATGTATATGTTTGTTTTATATTGACAACTCATGATGTAATCAGAAATCAAAATATTAATCAATAACAATTTTTGTTACTTTACACCACCAAAAATGTTACCAACTATGTGGTTAATGGTTACTCATAGTAAACAATTATATATTACTGTATGTACACTCTTTTTGTTTATGTACTATATCAGACCTTTTTTGTCTTAAAATTGGTGGATTATTGCATGTTTTCCTGGTGTGCCCTTTTTCTTGGCACCTGCTGCATTTGTTTTGAATTTTGTTTCCAGATATGTGCTTGTACCTCCGTATCTTTGGTCTTCCCGCTGGTCTTCTTGTGTTAGGCGGTTTTACACATATGTTTCTTACTTTTTCTGGTACATTCCAGTTCTCTTTGTCATCTAACGGCAGGATGGAAGCTGAATATGTGTCGACCAAAGTTGTTTTTGAGTATTTTTTTGAGCAAAAATCATAACAGCTCAAATTCCGCTTACTGATAACAACAGTAGCGTGCGGAAAAGGCATCTCATGGTACTAAAATTTATGACATGTGCATGTCCTTTGTTTGATGTCCACAATATAATGTTTAGCGACATCATAAACAGTGAAAATCACTAAGTTTGATGTCTCAACCTACAACACAAATTAAGTGTGTCGTTAGTATGCATAAATATTTAGTTTGTTTGTTTCCAAATAATGGCAGTTATATGTAATGTTGGTAACATTATCAGCATATACAGGTAACCAACAGTGAACAAATAGGTTTCCATAAAATGAAAATACAACTTAGGATGTAATAATTTAAAATTTGTATTAGTTACCTTAAGTTTCTTTAATTTAATGATATTAGATTGCAACCTCCCCTCAGCTGTTGTGGAAAGTGTTGTGAATTTGATATGGCTGCTTGTTTGTTTGTGAAATACCATCTTTGAACCAGACAATGTAGGCATTCAATCATTGACGCAACTGGAAGATCCCTGATCAACTTGATTGCATTGTTAATAGATTTGGCGGTGTTTGAAGTCATTGTCGAGTACCTGCTTACAGCCCCATGGAGCCTTGTGCACTTCTCCAACTTTACCTCTTCCTCCAAATATGTCCTTATTCGAGGATCAATCGCATCAAGTTCAGCCATGCGTTTGTTGAATTGTTCAATAGTGTAGGCTCTACAAGCCCCGTTGTATGCCTGTTTGAGTTCTTCTCCTCCTTTTCTGAATTTGTTTTTTATATTTTTCAATACATAGTATGTACACGAACCATGCATGACATCCGGAAACACAAAATTAGTACCTGTATAATGGCTTCATGTCTATCTAAAACAATGCATTGGCCTTCCCTAACTCCACAAGCAATTTTCAAATTTACGAAAAACCATCTCCAAGATAATTCATTTTCGTTGTCAACCACTGCAAAAGCAATTAGAACAATGTTTCTGTTTCCATCTCGTGTGCTTGCTATCATTAGTGTCCCCCCGTAAGTTGATTGTAAGAACGTGCCATCGATTACAATGATTGGAAAGCAATGGTGCCATGATTGAATGGATGCTCCAATGGCAAAGAATAAATACTTAAAACGACCATTTGTTTCCAACTCAAGGGCTGTGACGGAGCCTGGTATGAAATATCAGCAATATCATTACAATTATAAGTAGCATACAGTATCCAAATTTATAGTAATTGGTAACCATTTATATGGTTAATGGTATCCAACTAATTACCATATTAATTTTTCCAATACGGTGCATATGGTGTTCAGGATATCATTAATGTGTAATCTTTTATGTAGATATTTATGATACACAAAATATTAATTTAACATAAGTTGATTGTATAGTACAGTTAGTAACTAAACCTGCATATTAAGGTAATTAACAAGTCAGTTGACGTGGGTAACCAACTAATTATGAAAACCAAATAAACTATTTTAAAGTGTTACCTGGATTTGTTTTCTTCAGCATGTGCAACCATGATGGGATCAGTGAGTAGTCGTGTGCATTTTCTCTCACCTTTTCCAACGCTTTCTCCTTCGATCTCCATGCTTTTTGGTAAGAGATAGACACATTATATTCTATCATCATGTCCTCTACAATATCTTTTGGTGTGTATATTTTCTTCAAATTTGTTAATTTGTACATTATGCATTCACTGACCAACTCACTATTTGCCTGTTTGTGGTCTCCCAGCAATACGTTGACTGAACACATGTGGATGTCATTGAATTCTCTCACCTTGAACATACTAGTTTTTTTAAACCTTGATGCTCTCATCTTCCATCTGCAATTTTCATTATCTACGCACACTAGCACAAAGTCTCTACAACCTGTTCGCTCAACTTTGTGTTGTCTGTTTTTCCTGATTGAATGCAGCCTCATTGCTTGTGATAGGATTTTTTTGTCTTTGTAAGTTTGATGTAATTTTACTTCACGTTCATTCGAATCGGTTATTACATCATCATATTGTTCTTCTGTGTATGATCTGTCATGTTGTATGTCTCGTTGTTGTTCAATAACTTCCGTGGCAAGCTGATCAACATATTGCATTCTAATTTGGCAATCTTGTGTTGCTAGTTGAACTAGTGCTGAATTCCCTTGTGTTGATCTGATTGGCGTTACATCGTGAATTATAGTTTCTTCTACATTTAACAAGTTCTGCAAGATTGTTGTGCGTCCCCTTCTGTGTTCATTATCTATCATCAGTGGGAATTTGCCTTGTTCATCAGATTTTCTACTGACTTCAATAAAGAATCTAAAGGTTGCTTCATCTGATATACTGATCGGTGGAATGTCGCTTCTAATCTAAAATTTGATTGACAATGTTGTTGTGTTTGTGTCTAGTCGTAATACATTGCATATCAAGTTTTGCATTTCTATGGACGAACTAGTTGATAGAAATAGTAGTCCGATAACTTCAAATTTGTTGTATTAGTTACTATCAGTCCATGTTCCGTTGAAATAAAGTACAACTGGAATCATCTCCATTGTCTGACAACAGAATAAATATTGTAAAGTAACCAAATCAATGTTTGACAGTAACCAAACTACATAATGTTAGTAACCAGAACATAAACCACATTTTTACATGCATCTTGCAATGGAAACAACCAGTATAATGATATTTGTTACCAATTAAATTATAATAGTTGTATGAAGGTAACCAATGTAGTCAATAAGTAACCATCATCATAAAACAAACCAATATAAAACACACTAATATTATACAGTAATCATAACAACATTATACAGTAACCAAATCCAAATTAGACAGTAACCAACACATATCTATTTAGTAACCATAAGATAAACACATTCTCCATTGTATTTTACAGTAAAAACAACCAGTATAATGTGTTTGTTACCAACTAAAGACTAACAGTTTGTAAGAAGGTAACCAATGTAGCTAACAAGTAACCATGAATATAAAAAACATCAGTACAAGTGTACATTAATAAGCTTCAGCAACCAAATATACAGTAACCAATTAAATAGTATACAATAACCAATATATATAATCAGATTAACAGTTGCATGAAAGTAACCAATGTAGTTATTAAGTAACCACCAATATAAAAGAAATAATTATAAAACACAATAACATTATACAGTAACCAAATAAACAACTTATAGTATCTAAATACATATTAGACAGTAACCAAGATACATGTACTTAGTAGCCAGAATATAAAAATATTTTTACATTTATTTTAGAACCAAAACAATCAGTAATGACTTTGTTACAAATTAAAGACTAACAAATGTAAGAAGGTAACCAATTTATTTAATCAGTAACCATCAATATAAAAAGAACAGTTTAAACTGGGGTAATATTATGTAGTAACCATTTTAATTTTACACAGTAATCAAGTCAGCATTATATACTAACCAAATCCATATTAGACAGTAACCAACAATTATAGGAAGGTAACCAATGTATTTAATAAGTAACCATTAATATAAAAAATATCAGTAGAATATACTTTAAAAGTATAAAGCAAGCAAATAAACATTATACAGCAACCAAATCAATAATAAACAGTAACCAATTTATATGTATTTAGTAACCAGAATATAAAACATATTTTGAAATGCATTTTGCAATCAAAATATTCAATATTCTGACTTTGTGACCATTTAAAGAGCGAAAAACTTAAGAAAGGTAACCAATATACAAATATGTAGTAACTTCGGGGTAACTATATGCATATAAACTTTAAAATCAAATACCTCAGTATACAAATTTATAACGAATCAATCAACGATCAACAATCAGTGTAGTACGTAAGTTTCTGGTTACTGTTCTTGAAGTTGTTGTTGATCTTTTATGTTATTCTCCGATCTCAGAGTTGCGTCGCGATAAGAGATTTCGTCTTCTCCGATAGATATGCCGTTGATCTGTTTTTTCGATACCAAAGTTGCATGTTTTTTTAGTTGCTTGAATTTAGGTGGGGTTAGTTGCAAATATGAAAGTCGGTAACTGACGTGTAGGGAGTTAATAATCCGTAATTTTAGCAACGTAATATTGTGTTGCGTTATTTTTGTAATTATTTTGTGGATGTTTTATTTTTGTAATTACTTTCTAATTGTTGTATATTAGTGTTAAGGCTTTATATAAACACGATACTCAACCCACCTCTTTCATCTCCCTCGCTACACATGTGATCTTCAAAATCAAACCTTTTTCTCTCTATATCTATTACTAGCTGTGTATGTACCTCCGCCGGGTACCGCGTTGAAGTTGTATTTTGTTAAATAAATATAATATATATATTATATCCACTTAAAGCATTTGATCACTTATAATGCGTCCCAATCATTCAAAGTTGTCGGCGATTTTCCAAAAAGCGGTAAAAGTGTTTTGCCTTATATAAATATATTATATTTATTATTTATATTTTATTTTATTTATTTATTAAAATTCAAAATTCAAAATTAATAATCCAAAAGCCATAAGGCTTTGTTTGGCAAAACCCTTTAAAATTTAAAGACTTAATATTTTAAGCCTTGTTTGGCAAAAAACTAAATTAAACTCCTTTAATTTATTTTAATAAACAATTTAGTTTATAATTTATAATCACATATTATTTATTTGGATTTTTCATATCCAACATTAATCAAATAAATTAATTACATACTATATTTTAAATAAATTTCCACTTTAACAAATATCACAAAATTATAATTTATTATAATTTTATTTAATAATTTAACATACCATTTTAAATTATTAATCAACAATATAACACCTCATGTTATATTACAACTCTCTAAATTATAAATTAATTTAATTTAGAATATTATCTAATAAATTTAGATTCATAAATATTTATTAACAACCATCACATCAATAAAATATTTATTCAACAATCAAAACACCTCAAATAAATATTTATATAATTCAATAAATATTTAAAATTATAATTTGAAATTTGGATTGTTACATCCTTCCCTCCTTACAAGGATTCTGTCCCCAGAATCACAACTCAAACAATCAAATCGTCACATTCTTCCCTCCTTACAAAGATTCTGTCCCCAGAATCGAAGACACAGACTAAACAAATAACTCAGGGTAATTCTTCATCATTTCAGCTTCGAGTTCCCACGTAGCCTCTTCGACATTGTGGTTCCTCCATATCACCTTCATAGAAGGTATCACTTTATTCCTGAGCACTTGTTCTTTCCTGTCGACTATCTGGATAGGAATCTCTTCATAAGACAAATCTTTACTGAATTGCAATGGTTCATACTCGATCACATGTTTGTAATCGGGTTTATATGGTCGCAACACCGACACATGAAAAACGTTGTGCACATGTTCTAATTCTGGAGGTAAAGCTACCTCATAAGCTATTTCTCCCACTCTTCGTAGTATCTCAAAAGGTCCAATAAACCTTGGGCTTAGTTTTCCTTTCTTGCCAAAATGAATTTTCCCCTTCCAAGGAGAAACTTTCAGGAACACAAAATTTCCGCTTCAAATTCACGATTCGCTGTGTGTTGATCAAAGATACTTCTTCTCGTCGATCTTGAAAACTACTAGTCTTGCTCTCGATGAGTTTGATAATTTCAGCGGCATCATTGTACCATTCGCTCGGGTCCTAGCAAATGACGTTCACCAACTTCATCCCAAAGATAGTGGAGTTCTCGCATTTCTGTCATATAACGCCTCGTAGTATGGTGGCATGCCAATGCTTTGCATGGTAATCGTTGTTGTATGCAAATTCCACCAATGGTAGATGATCATCCCAATTTCCTTTGAAATCCATGATGCACGCCTAAGCATATCTTCTAGTGTCTCGGATTGTTCGTTCGCTTTTTCCCATCATCCATGGATGATATGTTGTACTCATCTTCAATTGTGTTCCCATGCATTCTTGTAGTCTCTTCCGTAAATTTGATGTGAACCTCTGGATCTCTCGATCTCGACACAATTGATATGGAACTCCATGTCTTGACACGATCTCTTTAATATATAGTTTTGCCACCGATCAAGATTAAATCTAATCTTTATTGGCAAAAAGTGTGCAGATTTTGTCATCGTCCACTATCACCCATATCGCATCGTATCCTTTTCGAGTCATTGAAGACCTACCACAAAATCCATTGTGATATGCTCCCATTTCCATTCCAGATTTCCAATGGTTGAAGTAATCCGCTTGGCCTTTGATGTTTTCGCCTTCACTCTTCGACATGTCAAGCACTTTGCAACGATTCTCGCAACGTCTCTTTTCATATTTGGCCACCAAAATGTCACCGCAAATCTTGATACATCTTCGTACTTCCTTGATGAATCGAATATCTTGAACTATGAGCTCGTCAAGATTTCTTCTTAATATCCCTGTATCATGGAACCCAAATTCGCCCCTCTCAAATCTTAGCATTCCCTCAAGATCAACCTTATACTTCACTTCTTTACCCTCGACCACCACACTTTCTTTATTTTTTTCGCATTCTTCATCTCAGTAGTTGAGTTTCTTCACTTTGTCCACCAAAGTTGGACTAGCTTCCATCCGTATAATTTTTCATCGATTCTTTTGGAAATTTGATTTCCAACTCTAGCTTTTGCCATTGTCGAAATGAGCTCCTCCTTATCTGGTTAACAACATCAACTTTTTCTCCGCTTTTCCTACTCAAGGCATCTCGCAACCACATTAGTTTTTCCCGGATGATAAAAGATCTTGCAATCATAATCTTTTTATCAATTCCATCCATCTCCTTCGACGATGTTCAGTCCTTCGAGTGAAAATATACTTCAGACTCTTATGGTCTGTGTAGATCTCACATTTTTCTCTATAGAGATAATGTCTCTATATTTTCAAAGCAAACACAACCGTCGCCAACTCTAAAGCATGAGTCCGATACCCTTTTTCGTAGTCTTTCAATTGCCTTGATACAGACGCGATGACTTTGCCGTTTTGCATAAGGACACATCCTAAACCCTTGTGTGAAGCATCACTATACACCACAAAATTTCCTGTATTATCTGGTAATGACAACACAGGTGCCACACTTAACTTCTTTTTCAATTCTTGAAAACTTTCTTCACACTTCTCCATCCAAACAAATTTTACAGATTTTCTCGTCAAATTTGTCAACGGAGTGGCAATCTTGGAAAAATCCTGGATAAACCGTCTCGTAATAACCGCCAATCCCAAGAAACTTTCACTCGATGGAGTTCTTGGTTGTTCCCAATTTATCACAAATTTCGACTTTTGATGGATCCATCGAAATTCCATCCTTATCAATTACATGCCCAAGAAATTATACACGCTTCAAACCAAAATTCACATTTAGAGAATTTCACGTATAACTTTTCTTTTTTCTTAGCGTCTCCAAATATCAAACGTAAGTGTTCCACGTTGTTCTTCTCGAGATTTAGAGTACACCAAAATATCATCGATAAATACCACCACAAACTTGTCTAAAAATGGTTTAAACACCCCTGTTCATCAAATCCATGAACGTCCGTAGGGCGTTTGTCAAACCAAAAGACATCACCAAAAATTTGTAATGTCCATACCGAGTTCTAATGCCGCATCTTCAGACATCCTCCTTCCTTACTTTCAATTGGTGATACCCACTTCTCAAATCTATTTTTGAGAAATATCTAGCACCTTCAAATCGATCAAACAAGTCATCTATTCTTGGCAATGGATATTTGTTTTTAATAGTGACTTTGTTTAATTTTCTATAATCAATGCAAAGACGATCGACCCATCCTTCTTCTTCTTCATAATAACACCAAAGTGCTCCCCACGCGGTGATACGCTCTACCGAATGTACTTTTATCTAACAGTTCTTGCAATTGCACCATTAGTTCTTTCATCTCTCACCGAGCCATTCTCAGACGGGCCTTCGATATTGGAGCGGTTCCTCGCGCTAAGTCGATCACTTAATTTGATCTCTCGATCAAAGTGAAGTCCCGCAAATCTTTTCAAAACACATCCACGAATTCCCTAACCACCGGTATTTCCTCCAATTTTACACTCTCCTTCTTTGAGTATCGACTATGTAAGCTAAGTACCCTACACAACCTCGACTCAACAACTTTCGCCTCGCATAATCGCTCGAGACATCTCATTTGTTCAGCGATTTGCTACCATGAAAAACTACCTTTCGATTTTGAGTCATAAGGTTTACACACTTCTTTTGGCAATCAATTATCGCTCCATAATTGAATAACCAATCCATTCCTAATATAACGTCAAACTCTCCAAGTTTTATCTGGATTAAATCTACTTTCATAACATTCCCTTAATATTCACCCTATAATTCTTGTATATGAATCTAACAGAATTACCTCCTATTCGCAATTTCTATGTTTAAAGGGAAATTCAACTCTTCACTAGGTATTTCTAACCTCTTAGCAAATTCATCGATATAAACGAAAGCAAGTAGCACCGAATCAAATAATACATATGCATTTATATCATTGATTGGGATAATACCTACACACGACATCTTTTGATTGCACAGATCCCCGCACCATCATGTTCAAGGTTCTTGTTGTGGGCTTATTTGTTGACGTTGGTCCAAAGAATAGTCAGTGTACCTCCACTAGCATTTTCCTTGCTTCCATTTGTCTCACCAGATTTTTTCTTTGGACACTCATGAGCAAAATGATCCTTCGACCGCAGTGTGTAGCAAGCATTCTTCTTGGGTTGAGTGTAATTTGGGGCAATGTGACCCTCCCCGCCATAATTAAAGCATGCCCGCTTCCCCTTAAGCACATACCCATGTGAAACTTTCCGCATGTAGCACACATGTCCATCTTCTTCTTCTCTGTTGGTTACCTTGTCGATTTTTCAGCCCCACATTTGCATTCCATTTCCTCTTCAAATTATTGTTGCCATTTCCACCATTACCACCACCACCATTTTTAGCTTCTTCACCTTCATTCTTCTTCTTCCTCTCGCTTTGTTGTGCTTTTGTTATAGCCCTCGCCTCCACTCTCAATGAGAATTGCTTTTCAAGCATCGCCGCAAACGTCTTTAAATCGAACAGGAGACTCACTGTACAACCATGGCTTCAGTCCCCTCGCTCGAATCTCTTGCCTTGCGCTCATCAAGATTCACTTGATATGGCACAAACTCTCGCTAACTCGTTGAATTTTGTCGCATATTTCGACATCGTGTACATTGTGCTCGCTTCAATTCTAGAAATTGCACCTCCATCCGATTCTTCGAACTTTTCGGGAAATAGGTCTCAAAGAATATTTCCTTGAACCTTTCCCAAGACATTACCCCTTGACTCCTCCGGGTTTTATTGGCTTGCCACCAATAACTAGCTCTCTCGCTTTCAACATGAATGTTGCAAAAGCAGTCTTTCCGTTATATCCTCACCCTAGCAACATCGAAAAACCTTTCTATTTCCATGATCCAGTGTCGGCTTCAACCGGATTCATGGACCCATGGAATTCTCGTGGCCCAACCGCCTTAAGTCCTTAAAAGTCGCAGCTTGATTTTCGTGGTCGATTCTCGTAATGCTCCCCGTCAAGAAGCGTTATTTAATTGTCGAACCGGATTATCCTCGCATTGTTGTTATTCTCGTGGTTCCTTTGTCGTGGTTGACATCTTGGAGGCATTTTTCGTTAAAATACACCCATTAGATTCTATTCAACCTTTTAAGTATTATACTTATTTTGCACATCATAAAAGATTATCACATAACACATAACACTTTGAATAAAATAATAACTTTTATTCATTCATAATCTTTTAGGAAACATCAAAATAATAGCATCACTGCTATTTACATTACTTCCCTGAACTACAAAAGTTGCAGGATAACTTCATTATCATCACATCCCATTGGTTATGTCATACCCGGGATTTACATCTTATTTACTCACTAATCACATAATAATTATATTTATGACGTCCTATTAAAATGTTACATAGCCATACGACGCTCCTCTTCCATAATTCGGAACATTGTTCGACGATCTAATATGTACGATGGCAGCGTCTCGAACTGAATAGGATAACACATGACCCGATCTTGAGCTCGATTGATCACGGTGTTAAAAACACTATTCATCTCTTCCATCTTCATCCTCTTTTTGCTAGTGTCTCTCTCTCGCTATTCCGGCTCATTGATAAGCTTCCTCAGACACGCGTCTTCGCTCTTGCCCTCTTAGTAGATTCCTCTTTCAACTTGTTCTTCAACTCGCAATCTCGCTATCATTCGCTCGTTTCTTCCTTCAAGTGTGGACCAAACTTTCTTCAACATTATTCAGACGTTCCTCTCGATCCCCGGATCTCATCGTCCTTCTTCGTGCCATCGAGGTCTCGTTGTTCACCTACTATCTCTTGCAACTCCTCGACCAGTATCTTGAAGTTCCACATTATGGTCATATACTTTCATCGTATATACGGGCGGCAATCGAGTTAAGTGGAATCTCTCCTCCTCCGTCCTCTCTCCTCATCCGATCGTGGCAAACTCAACGGGGTCCTCCTCATCCGCTCTCTATCTCATCATCCTCATCGTATCTCCTCCCGCTCAACCATCGTGACCAACGGAGTTGTTTCCCGTGGCAGTAGTTGTTCCCAAACCACCTGAATATCTCGAGGCTCCTCCTCTCTAGGCATCTGGGATCCTTCCTCCCTAGCCTGACTGGATCCTCCTACATTAGCCATCCTGTCAACCAAATTTTAAGTTTTAATTACTAATCATTACTACTCGACACTCACGAGCACATAAGTTATAATCACATAAGCACATAAGTGTTTTATTACTTTTTCCTTAAAACTCGATAAGAGTTTATCATCACTATCTTTTCAAAGGTTACTTCCTAAGGCTTTTCCCCACCTAAGGTTCATAACCTAAAGCTTTGATACCAACCTGTGACACCCCCAAATCTAGGTACTTCATTCCCACAAGACTTGGTGTTCACTTTCCATTCATTCATACTATCTACCCAAATAAAATAAATTTAAATCATAAATCCTCCCTTTAAATAGGGTTACATCATTAAATCAAAAAATCTCATCCTGTGTTGTCTAACCTTAAACATCATCAAGTGTGGAAATAAAATTATTACATCACATCATTAATTAAAAGTCTATCATCATAATAATAAATAAAATTACAAGTCTTCATCACTTGTACATTTTCCCTTTCCTTTGCTAGTTGAAGGTTCATCTACCTTCTCAACTTTAGTCATAATAATTATATTTATGCAAGAGTGAGCAAAACAAATGCTCACTAGATATAACAATGAATCAACAAGATAATAATAATCGCCAATGAATAGGCTCATCAAAACCTAATAATAGTACTCTATCAATGATAACCAAAACCGGAATCAAAATATGGAATATATATATATCGAGGGTCATAAGACCATTTAACTATGTCCATAGTTGTAAGTAATCTTTCAACTTCAACTTTAACAGTCATAAGACTATAAAGACTCCTCGTACTTAGGGGGATCAGCCCTTCGTACAATGTATTGTGCACAAACATTTCAACGCTAAGCGTAAATTATCCCCTAATAATAAGGTTGTTCATCTCAGTATTTAGAGTACAAGTCTGCACCAAAGTAAGTTTGGTTTGGATACATTTCAAGGGTAATTTAGAATTCAATGGTCATCAACTAAGGATTAGTTGAATACAATATTGATAACGTCATGCTATGGAATAATCATAACCGAATCGAAATTGTAAATTAAGATCATGCTTTAGGAATAAACTAATAGCATAAACATCGAATAATCATAACGTACCTTGCTTGAACAATATTAAGCCAATGTTATTTAGAATTGAGTACTAAGCATGCATAACAAAGAGTAATTTAAATGATAAAACTTGTTCAACATGAGTATATCAGAATATGTAAACTTGCATGCTAGATAACAAGTTAAAGAAAAGAATAACTTGTTCAATATCGGAATAAGATTTAGAAATCATAAACCAACTAGATACAAGAACTTGCTCAATCGTAAGAATAAACTTGCACAATGTAATAAATGAACTAGCTCAACAAAAGTGTAGAGTTAGAAAACTTGCTCAATGGTAAAAGTAGAATTAGAGAGCTTTCTCAATGTAAAAAGATAAATTTAGAAACTTGCCTCGAGCGTAAGCTATAATATTAAACTCACGTTCACCTACACACAGGTTTAAAACCACCATCTATTAGATATACTAACATTCACGCTCCAACATAACACGCATTTCTAGTTAGACTTATTATTTTAGCACAAGTCTTATGCTACTATACAAATATCAAAAATTTCAAGTGTTAACTTCACAACACTTATTTACTATTCATCATGCTTACTAAGTTATAACATAACACGCTCATAACTTACTAATCATTTTAAACTTTAAATTTACTAACCACATAACACGATTCTATTTTAACCATGTTATTACACATTTGACACATTAACATAATCTTTAAAGCTAAGTTACAATGGTATCCAAAGCAAGTAGAAGTAACTAACTCTCTCTCAGATGAGGTATGGCGCATGTGCATGCATGCTATACACAAGCTCGGGACCGACAGCAATGCATTACAGCTTTTTAGCCTTATTTGCTAAGCAGCAGCATAAATGCTACAATGCATGTATGACAGAGGCGAAAAGAATGAACAAAGAGAGTCGAATTTTAGCCCAACAAACATGAATTTCACCCACCAAAAAAGAATATTAACACAAACAAATGGTATAAAACTATCACAAACATGTTTTGCTAACATATTCCTCAACATAGAACAATTTAACAACAATTATACTAGTTTAATTTCTCAAATTCCATATTTTCATATAAAACTTCATTTTTTGACATCCTTAGATAAAAATCATCACCGTAATTTCAATTCTTCACCAAATCACTTCGCTCAAACTACATTATCTTCGCTTTCTTAATGAACTAGCATAAACAAGACTCAATTCTATACTTTAAATTTAGCATACTAATTGACCATCAAAATTGGTACTTACATAAGCCATAAGAAAATATATCATAAAAACATACATCATCATTATTTTTTTCTTTTTAAACTCAAATTAGCATATGCAATTCCTTGTTTAAACATAAACTCTAGCATCCAAACACATATAATCACCATAATCAGTTATATAACAACAATTTGAAAAAAATTGAATTATATAAGTTTGTACAAGAAACTCATATATGTTCATGTCAGAACACATATATATATATATATATATATATATATATATATATATATATATATATATATATATATACCTTCAATAAGCTTAGATAAAATACCTAAAATCACTTGAAATCCTTTGAAACTTCTCTTAGGTTCTCTCTCTCATTTTCTCTCAAGCTCTCTCAAGTTTCTCTTTTTCTCTCTAAACAACTAGAATGCGAAAAGTAAAAAAACAATTAAGCAAGCCAAAAAAAAATAATATAAAAAAATAATATGCCATACTACTTATTATAATATTATTATTATAATATAACATATATATTATAAATATATTATATTTATTATTTTATTTTATTTATTTATTTTTATTCAAAATTCAAAATTAATAATCCAAAAGCCATAAGGCTTTGTTTGGCAAAACCCTTTAAAATTTAAAGACTTAATATATTTAAGCCTTGTTTGGCAAAAACTAAATTAAACTCCTTTAATTTATTTTAATAAACAATTTAGTTTATAATTTATAATCACATATTATTTATTTGGATTTCCATATCCAACATTAATCAAATAAATTAATATACATACTATATTTTAAATAAATATTCCATTTAAACAAATATCACAAAATTATAATTTCATTATAATTTTATTTAATAATTTAACATACCATTTTAAATTATTAATCAACAATATAACATCTCATGTTATATTACAACTCTCTAAATTATAAATTAATTTAATTTAGAATATTATCTAATAAATTTAGATTCATAAATATTTATTAACAACCATCACATCAATAAAATATTTATTCAACAATAAACACCTCAAATAAATATTTATAATTCAATAAATATTTAAAATTACAATTTGAAATTAAGAGGATTGTTCCAATACGTGATTCGCTAGATTTATGAGAATATTTAGTAACTCTGGTTCTAGATTTTCTACCTTCTCTTATTCTCTTAACTATTTCAGTTTATTCATAAGATATCCCGTTTGTAGATAAATGTTGATAGATTATATTGATGGAATTTTGTTTTATGTTTTTAATGTTATATGTGTAAGTTGGACTTTACACGCCACCAGATCAGTAACAGCTGGTATGCTGGCTAAATAGAATAGAGTAATAGACAATTACGAGTCTCTTATTTCATAAGGAGGTCGTGGAGTAGTTGATAGAGCTCATAGTCGTGGTAAAAGTTTATCATGGATTATAAATTTGGTGGTTGAAATGTGGTGTATATATATGGCTCTAGATTGGGAGGGGGAGGTGGGGGTTTACCTATCTGATATGTAAATCTTCAACTAAACAAATGACTGCACTACGTATGCGTTGAAAAATGTTCGTCATGTTTTTTTGTTCTTTACATAAATTTATATGCAGTGTTGCAAAAATTGATGTAATTGAAAAGGTATTGAGTTTGGAAGTACTCATGTCACACGTTAATTGTACTTTCTTCATGTTTATGTGTTCTTCATAGACTAAGCAAGTATACCACATATTTATATTCTAGTGTGGTAGTACTCGTGACACGTGAATCATACAACACGACATTAAGTTGGCTACAAATGTACATGTTACCTCTATGTGCACCCAATACAATATTAGAATTTGTATATTGCTGTAAGATTATCAATCTGTATTTCATTTTCGACAATTTATGTTTTTTACTATAAGATGTTTAACTTAATTTTTTATTTATTTTTTATATTATTAAATGAACATTAAACATTGAACATTTTGTATTGGTAGATTTGCTCACCTTTTCCTCCCGCCATTAATGAATTCTTTCTCCACTTTCCTTAAGATTAACTTAATCCTTAACCACTAAAATTTATAAAATCTAAAGTAAGTTTTGAGAAAAATAACTTATTGAAGTTGAAAATTTTATGGAAAATAAATGTGCAAACATGTGGGTGGTAGACATGCTAGTATACTTTGTTCCATTCTTGAGTTATTTCTATAAACTGATTTAATATACTTATTTAACTTTCTGATAGTTCTGGTACAATCGAGTTTAGGCAATACTGGTTTAATACCCGTGCAAGGCATGAGTTATTTTAATATATATATATATATATATATATACAAAATAGAAGTGTTTTTGAACATACTTAATTTCCTGCTCAAACTATATTAAAAGATCTTGACCATCAAAACTTTGGGATAAATCTAACCCTTCAAAAAACTTTGAAGGTAATAACTCTCTCTCATGTTGCCATGTTGGGTTGGATAAAATACTACCATCTTACTATAAAATATTATATGAAAATGAATATTTTTATAAATATAAGGGATAATTTCACAATACTTTTCTCATATTAATAAATATTTTTATAAATATAAGGGATAATTTCACAATAATTTTCTCATATTAATAATAAATAGATATCACATTAATATAAAAAAGATGAAATTATCACATTTTACTTATAAAAAAATGAAATTTTTACTATAGATATTTTCATATAATAATGACAATTTTTTATCTGGACTGTTCAAAATTTGAGATAAATTCTACTATACTATAGTGCAGAAGACAGGAAGGCATTTGCTAGTATATATATATATATATAGCAATGATATATAGCATTTATTTATTATGAATTAAAAAATGATAAATACCATTTCCACCTTCTATTATAATTATCAAGGACTGAGATATAAAAATCAAACTCGATGTCCGCTAGAATTCTAGCGGACTGGTTATTGACACAATTCTACCGATTATACCCATAATTTTACCGATTATACCCTCATATCATAAATGAACATCTAGTCTGCTTGAATTTCTAGCGGAGGACTGTGAAAAGGAATTGACGAATTGGGACAACTTGTTGAGACGGTAACTTGATGGGTTTTTGGTTTTTTTCTTGCAATTGGATTTTGAGGTGGGTTTTAGGAGAAATTGATGATTTAGGGGTAATCTTGAGTGATACGGTGGAGATGGGACGGAGAGGAAACTGGAAGTGAGTTGGGGTTGCAGTGGGCATGTGAAATGAGGGGTATTTTCAGTGGACGTCGGAATGCGAAGATACGTTTCAAGGGATCAAAATATATTTGTCTTCGGCACCATTGCTGATGAAACCAATCCCTTCAGAACTCTTATATTTATACTTGACTGCGAGTCCGATGGCAGTAGGGGCAGCACTGGTACGTGACAAGGGAGGAAAGTAGTTCCCGGTGTACTACGTCAGCCACGTACTTTGGGACGCAGAGATCAGATACCCGAACCTGGAAAAGTTCGCCTATGCCTTAATAATTGCCAGCAGGAAGCTCAGGCACTATTTTCAGGGTCGACTAATAGTGGTGTACACGGATCGATCGTTAAAGAGGATTTTGCATAAGCGGAAGTATCGGTCGGTTGGTACGCATGGGACGATGGAATTAACACGATTTGCAATAGAATATCATCCCGGGACGGTAATCAAAGGGTCGGCTTAGCGTGATTACGTGGTAGAGTGTTCCTTCTGAGTCGGCGTGAGCCGTGTGGTGAAACTCAACAAAGGCCGACCTACGTGGGCGTTGTATGCTGGATGGATCGTCGACTTTGGACATCGATGGAGCAGGGTCATTCGACAAGTCCGAAGGGTTCGAGTCCAATGACGATCCGATTTCAGTTTAAGGCCACAAACAACGAAGCAGAGTATGAGGCCATCCTAGTAGGAATATGGTTGGCCCGGAGCTTGGAGGTACAGAAGTTGGTCATCTACAGTGATTCTCAACTGGTGGTCAAGCAGTTGTCGGGTGAGTATGAGGCTCGGGGGGAAAGAATGTCAAAGTATCTGGCCGAAGTAAAGGATAAGCTCTCATACTTCGCATCGCACAGTTGTTAGGGGGTGGATCGGTCAGATAATACAATAGCAGATGCCCTAGCGAGATTGGAAACCACCGAAGCAAGCTCCTTCAACGAACCGGTAACAGTAAATAAGACAAAAAAGAAATCGAGACCAGGAGTGATCCCGATCTCTTGGCATAGCGCAACGAAGGAAACTAGATGGATGTACGAGTTCGGCACAAGTTGTACGAACCCGATTCCAACAAAATTCAGAAAGGAGGAAATGAACTCATAGAGGGGGAACTGAATCCCGTATTTCAAAATGTAAAGGGGGACGGCCACCCACTCGCCTTCAGGCCTCCAGAACATCTTCTCGTCAGAGCTTGATTGCGTTCAAGTTTGTATTCAGGAGGGATGTTGTAAAGGATTCGGACGTCGGAGAGTTGAGAGGACGTGATGGTGGAGGGGGTGTGAAGATGAGAAAACTCCTCTTTGGAGTGATAAGCATTTCGGATCCTAGCCTCGACACTTATCGGAGTAGGCAGGACCGATGAGGGAGTGACGTCGGAAAGGACCACCGGTAAGTCGACTGGAACCAGGTCGCCGGTGGTGACGGGGGGAGGAATTGACTCACTGGTAGGGAGAAGAGTGCTAGATTCAGCCATTTGGTGTGATTGGAAAGGAATGGGACACAGACGTGAGCTTTTAGGAAGAATACGGACAAGAATGGAGCTCGAAAATAAGTAGAATGGTTAAAATCAACAAGAATGAGGAGGAACTGAGTACTCGCCGAAAATCGCCTTACTGGAAAATTTTAGCAGAAAATTTGGAGACGAGAAGATTCAGGAAAAGTGACAGTGATGGGGGAAGGGGGTTCTTATAGGTGTAGGTGCACGTTACCCAAGGGCGGCTATTAAATGCTCAAGGTGGGACCAAGCATGGAAGAGCGTGCAACGTTTCAGGAATCGAGGAACGGTCGTTTGGCTTCCCCAGATAACTCATCATTAGCTGTCGTGACCTTTCGAATACCTGACCTCTCAAGTCTCAAATTATAAGTACCTTACAATCAGAGACTGGGAGGCAATGTTCAGGAGTATTTTACCGACCTTCACGTGGGTCGAAGGCCTGACATTAGAAGGGCTTTGAAAGATTACTGGGCTGAAGCCCATGGAGAGGTTGGAGGTGGTGGTCGGCGTCCGAGTCCTTTTGGGCCGAAATCTCATCTTAGTGGGTGTCTTAGGGTTCGGTATCCGAGCCCCTCGGGCTCGAGCCTTACCCTGTTGTGTGGTGTTCGGGGTCGGGTCTTCGAGTCCTTTAGGCCGAGATCCAGACCTGATGGTGGGATCGTTTGGGCCTGTACAGTGGGCTCTCCTGCGTGTAGAGTCTTGGATTCTAGTCATAATTAAATAAGGTAACTCCAAAGGTAATGATTGGATTGGATTTCATTTGTACCTTTTAAGGAGATTGTGTTGGACCCAAGTTATGGTAACTACCATGACTAGGAGTCCTAATCTGACTCAGAGAAGGATTCTAAGGTGGAAAAGTACTATAAATATAAAGCCAAGGTTACAATTAACAGGTAATACCTACTTTTGAGCACTAAACACTTAGCCTCTATTGTTAAACCTTGTGAACGGCATGTACTTATTCTCACATCTGAGCTATCCATGCACAAGCAAAAGCTCGTGTGATCTGTGATCTGTTATTGTGCAGGTTCTAGTGCGTGAATTCTGTGATTGAACGCGCCGACAAAACTTGACGTTAACCCCCACAAAATTAAAAAAATACTAAATGAAAAATGAAAAGGGACACATTTGTATACACACTACTAAGAAAAGTTAAATATCAAAACATATATTCCAATATATTTTGGATTTGATTACAAAAGTAGTGACAAAAGTTCTAGAGGGCGAAACTTACCTTGAAAAGCATCTCGAACAACAGATTCACACTACAAACGCGATTCATTCTTTTATGCATGCATGCATATTAATATATAAGAAAAATTGTATATAAAAACTTGCATACTTTATCCCCAAGAACCAGAAGCTTGGTTATAGAAAGAGATGCATACTGTATATATTTAGCTATACCAAAACGTAATTATATTAGAACTCTATAAAATATAATATTGTACAATAAAAGGAGGTGGTATTTAATAAAAGAGAGAATTTATCGGTAGTAGATTTAATAAAAAAGTATTATGATCTAGATTTTATAATATTAATTATAAAAAATTATATAAAAATACTATTTGCACAAATTTATCGGTAGTAGATTTTTCAATGATTTTGAACTCTACATAAAATGGAAAGATAAAGGGATAAAAGGAAGAAGTTTATTATATTTAGGTATGTTTTATTATTATTACTTTTTTTGTATTGGTAGGAGAATTTTAAAAGTATTGAAAATTATGAGAATGCTTTATTTTGTGAGGAAAAATTCTCTCTCTCTCTCTCTCTATATATATATATATGTATGTATGTATAGTTACAATACAAAATTTACTTTAAAAAGTAATGACTTTTGAATTATATATGTATGTATGTATAGTTACAATACAAAATTTACTTTAAAAAGTAATGACTTTTGAATTATAAGACCTTAAATTATTGAAAAAACAAAAGAACCTTTTTATAGTTTATGTGGTGCCATTTATTACATGAAAAGAAGAATTTTATCAACTTACCAAAATAATTGTGAAAGTAAATAATTTTTAGACTTTACATGCACAATTAATTAGATCAATTGAGAAAGAAGATCACTTGAGAAAGAAGACTTACTAGGAATGGAAACATTATTTTTTTGGTAGTGATAGGTTTTTATTTTATTTATCGTGCTACATTAATACAGTCATATTACTGCAAATTTTAATACTATGGTACATTTTCAATGGGTTTGGATTCTATGAAAAGATAAAGATGAAAAGGAAACATATTATAGTTATAGTGTTATAAAAAATAACTAAAATTAAGAATAAAATATTAGAGAAAAGGGGCATGTCTCATAATATTTTTATATATTTTTCATCTATCCACCATTCTCTTTTACAATACTCTTATTTATAGATACATGGACTTAGAAGTTTCAAAACTCAAAAGTCATGAGTTTAAAACTTAATGAACATGGGAGTTACTTAATGAACTTGAGAGTTCTAAAATACCAAAGATCATTACAATTAAATATAAATCTAGACATCCATAAATATATATATATATATATATATATATGTTATAATTTTATAACACTCTCCCTTGGATGTATATTGTATAACCATACGCATAGAAAACTGTCTCATTAAAAACCTTACCAGAAAAAACCCAATAGGGAAAAAAAACATTGGTTAAGGAAAAAAGAGTGCAGCGCGTATTAGCTCCCCCTCATGAATGTATCCTTAAGTCCTCCAGCTGTCGCATTCTAATATTGCGACGCAATCCTTCAAATGTTGTAGTTGGTAATGCTTTGGTGAACAAATCTGCTAGATTATCTTTTGATCGAATTTGTTGAACATCAATGTCACCACACTTATCAAGGTCATGTGTGAAAAAGAATTTTGGTGAGATATGTTTTCTTCTATCTCCTTTGATGTATCCTCCTTTTAATTGAGCTATACGTGCAGCATTGTCTTCATACAGAATGGATGGAGTCCTTTTGTAGCAATTTTCTAAGAATATGCCTCGTTAAAAACTTTACCAAATAAAAACTCAGTGGGAAAAATTTTGGCTAAGGAAAAGAGTACAATATTCTTGTATAACTTCTAGTGCCTTGGGATTGCCTCATTAAAACCTTCCAAAGGAAAACCCAGTGGAAAAAAAAACCTTAGCGAAGGAAAAAGAGTACAATCAGCACATATCATTTTTACTCCCCTTCATAAGTACATAGAATTTCAGTTGTTCGTGGTAAAAATATCATTAAGTCGAAGCATGCCAATATTGTGCAACCTCTTCTTCAAAATCATAGTTGGTAATGACTTAATGAATCCATCAACCAAATTATCACATGATCATATATGCTTGATATCAATATCGTCATTCTTCTGGGGCTCAAAATAATTTTGGTGCAATATGCTTGGTTCTATCACCCATGATATAGCATCCTCTAATTTGAGTGATACAAGCAACATTATCTTCATAAAATATCGTTAGACTATTTATGATTGATGATAATTCACAATTCACACAAATATGTTGAATTACTGATCTCAACCAAATACATTCACAACTTACTCCATAAATTGTGATAATCTCTGCATCAGCAGATCCAACTAACTGTGATTTTGATCCATATTGCTTGTAAGTTAACTGTAAATGCTATATCAGGTCATGAGAAATTTTGCAATATATATCAAAGCACCAATTGTGTAACGATCAGAAATTTCAAGTTGTAATATTAAATATTTATTGAATAATATAAATATTTATTTGATGTGTCTATTATTGAATTGATGGAATAAATAATTATTGATGTGATGGTCGTTAATAAATATTTGTAAATCTAAATTTATTAGATAAATTCTAAATTTAATTAATTTATAATTTAGAGATTTGTATTATAACATGAGATGTTATATTGTGGCTAGTAATTTAAATAATATATTAAATTATTAAATAAAGTTATAATGAAAAGTATAATTTTGTGATATTTGTTAAAATGCTATATTTAATTAAAATATAGTGTGTGATTAATGTAATGGGATTAGTGTTGAATATGGAAATTCAAATAAATAATATGTGATTATAATTATAAATTAAAGTGTTTATTAAAATAAATTAAAAAGGATTTAAATTAGTTTTTGCCAAACAAGGCTTAAGTATTTTAATTCTTTAAAATTTAAATGGTTCACCAAGCAAGCCTTATGGCTTTTGAAATTTCTAATTTTTGAAAATAAATAATATAAACAAAATAAGTAAAATAATAAATATAATATATTTATATTATATACGTTAGTAACTGATTTTGCATTTAGTAGTATTAAGGGTTATCAGTTTTGTATTATATCATTACGCATATTAGTTTGTTTTAGTTTACACATTCTAGTTGCTGAGAACTCTGAGAAAATTGAGAACTTGAGAGAGAATTGGAGAGGAGTCTAAGAATTTTCACGTCAATTCCAATGGGTTTAGCAAGAATTTCTATTAAGCAACAAAAGGTATGTTCATAACTGTGATAATATATATGTATGTGTGTTGGACGGCAAGAATTTTCTCATGTTCTGTAATAAGCAATTGTTGAATTGTGGATTTATATAGTTGGTAATTTCGATTGTATATGTTTATAATGCTAGAGTTTATGTCAAATAAGGAAATTGCATGTTAATTTTCGGATAACAGTAAAAGAAAATGATGTCAGTGTTTATATTTTCATATGTAGCTATGTAAGTACCAATTTTGATGGTCAAATTGCATGCTAAGATGGTAATTGAGTTTTGTTTATGCTAGTTTGTTGAGATACGAACATAACGTAATTTGAATGAGATGATTTGGTCATGTATTGAATTCACAACGATGATTTTTAGGATGAATGTCAAGAAAATTGAGTTTTTCATGAAAACATGAAAATTGAGAAATTAAAATAGTTTTAGTGGTTGTTAAATTGTGCTAAGTGGTTGTATATGTTAGCAATCAAGTCTATGATAGTTGTATATTTATTTTACGTGTTATTATCACTGTTTGGTGGGTGAAATTCGTGTTAGTTGGCTTAAGAAAAGTGCCGAAGTGCATTACGCAAAACCGAAGTTATGTGTGTTCTTGGTATGGTAGCATACCCTTAAGTGCTTGTGCCCGCATCGATATAAAACTTGTCGGTAGCGCATGATGCCCATTTTCGAACAACGATGTCTACTTGTCTTTGCAAACTTTGGTCATCTTTATAGCTTAGCCTAAGGTTATGGTAATGTGAGAATTATGTAACAACAAGGTTAAATAGAGTCTTGTGATGTGGATTATGTATTCAAAATTGTGAAAATGGTTAGTAAATCGAGAACGCATTATGCGATAACTTGGTATACAAAGTGAATGTTAGGCAAGTGTTGCGAAGTAAACACTTGAAATTTTTGAAATGTAGATGGTAAAGAAAGACTTGTGCTAAAATGATAAGTTTAGATAGAAGTATACATGTTATGGTATGGTAGCATATCTAATAGATAATGTGGTTTTAAACCAATGTGTAGGTGAGTTTAATATTGTAGCTTACGTTCGAGGTAAGTTTCTAAACTCTATCTTTTACATTGAGAAAGTTTCCTAATTCTTTACTTTCGTTGAGCTAGTTCCATTATTACATTATGTAGCTTTATTCTTTGATTGAGCAAGCTTTCTATTTCAACTGTTGATTGAATAAGTCAATTGTCCCTAGAGTTCATTCGAGAAAACTTTAATTCTAATGTTATTTGAATTCTCATTTGGTTGATTCATTCTAACTTGTTTATAGTTAAGCAAGTTTCTTAAGTTACATTCGTGTATAATGAACACAGTTTGAACTCTCGTCTTTAGTTTTGAACTATTTTTAATCCTTGCTTGAATTTAATACCATGTTGGGCAAGTTTTTAGTTTCCAGCTTGCTATTAGTTAATGTATGTTCAGTAATTTCATTTCTAATGTTATAAGACTCTAACCTTAGCTTATTTATTATTCAAGCAAAGGTTTACCATTTTATTCATTTTTATTGAATACTTATGCTCTATAGTTATTTCAAGCATGAGTTTAATATGTATAACCTGTTCATCTATGATTCTCAATTGTCTATGTTATGTTGTGATTATCAAACACTATTGATTCAACTAGTCCTCTAGTTGATGTTTGTTAAACTTCAAATTACCCTTGAAAGCTTATCCCAACCAAACATTCTTTGGTGCGGACTTGTACTCTAAATACTGAGATGAACAACCCTATTATTATTAGGGGATAACTTACGTGTAGCGTTAAATGTTTATGCACAATACATTGTAAGAAGGGTTGATCCCCCTAAGTACGAGGAGTCCTTATAGTCTTATGACTGTTAAAGTTGGAGTTGAAAGATTACTCGCAACTGTGGACATAGTTCATGGTCTTATGACCCTCAGTTATGTATATTCCATATTTTGGATTCCAGTTCAGATTATCATTGTTAGAGTACTATTCATTCTTGGTGAGCCTATTGTTGGCAGTTAATATTATTATTATTCTCCTGTTGATTCATTGTTATATCCAGTGAGCAATTGTTTTGCTCACTCTTACATATTTATAAACTCATTGCAGCTAAAGTGGAGAAGGTAGATGAACCTTCAACTAGCAAAGGAAAGGAAAAAATGTACAAGTGATGTTGATTTTACTTTTGATTTCTGTTATGATCATAGACATTTAATGATGATGTAATATAATAATTTAATTTCGCACTTGAATGATGTTTTAAGGTTAGATAACCAGGGATTATTTTTGAATTTATTAATGTAACCCTATTTAAGGGAAGGATTTATGATTTAAATATTATTTATTTGGGTAGATAGTATGAATGTATGGATAGTGAGCACCAAATCTTGTGGGAATGAAGTACCTAGATTTGGGGGTGTCACAGGTTGGTATCAAAGCTTTAGGTTATGAACCTTAGGTGGGGGAAAAGCCTTAGGAAGTAACCTTTGAAAAGATAGTGATGATAAACTCTTATCGAGTTTTAGGAAAGAGAAAGTAATAAAACACTTATGTGATTATGTGATTACAACTTATGTGCTCGTGAGTGTCGAGTAGTAATGATTAGTAATTAAAACCTAAACTTTGGTTGACAGGATGACTAATATAGGAGGATCCAGTTAGGCTAGAGAGGAGGAGCCTCGAAATATTCAGGTGATTTGGGAACAACTACTGTCACGGGAAATAGTTCCGTCGGTCATAGTAGTTGAGCAGGAGAGAATACCTGATGAGGACGATGAGATAGAGACGGACGAGGAGGACCCCGTTGAGCTGCCACAGTCAGATGAGGAGGACGAGGAGGAAAAGCTTCCACTTAATTCGATAGCTGCCCGTATATACGACGAGGTGTATGACCGCAATGGGAACTTCAAGACACCATCGAGGAGTTACAAGAGATAGTAGCTGAACAACAGACCTCGATGGCACAGAAAGACGATGAGATCCAGGATCGAGAAGAACGACTGAACAACGTTGAAGAGAAGCTGGTTCACACCGAAGGAGAGAACGAGTGTATGATAGCAGAGACTTCAGAGTTGAAAAACAAGTTGAAAGAGGAATCGACTAAGAGGGCAAGAGCTGAAGATGCATACGAGGAAGCTTATCAACGAGCCGGAATGGAAGAGAGGGACGCACAAGAAAAGAGGAGGAAGATGGAAGAGATGAACAACGTATTCAAAACTGTGATACTATTCAGGAAAGTAATGTAAATAGCAGTGATGCTATTGTGTTGATGTTTTTTTTTAAAAGATGATGAATGAATAAAAGTTATTATTTTATTTAAAGTGTTATGCGTTACACGATAAACTTTTATGATGTGCAACTTAAGTATATAATACTTAAAAGGTTGAATAGAGGCTAATGGATGTATTTTAGCAGAAAATGCCTCCAAGACGTCAACCACCACGACAGAGGACCGTTGAGGAAAACAACAACAACAACAACAATGTGGAAGGAAACCCCTGTTTCAATGATTAGTGACATTCTTCGTGGGTGCTGCGAGAATCAACGTCAGAATCAAGGTACAACATTTAAGGATTTCAAAGCGGTTGGACCACCAGAATTTCATGGGTCCATGAATCTAGTTGAAGCGCAGACTTGGATTATGGAAATCGAGAAGGTTTTTGATGTTGCTAGCGTAGAAGATAATCAGAAGACTGCTTTTGCAACATTCATGTTGAAAGCAGAGGCTAGTTATTGGTGGCAGACCAACAAAACTCGGGAAGGACCAGGAGTGATGACCTGGGATAGGTTTAAGGAGGCATTCTTGAGACCTATTTCCCGAGAGAGTTCAAGAGCCGACTAGAGGTTGAGTTTTTGGAACTAAAGCAAGGAATAATGTCGATTATCGAGTATGCCATAAAATTCAACGAAGTTAGTGAGGTTTGCGTCATATCAAGTCAATAAAGGCGAAATTTGAAGGCAAGGAGGTTCGGCGAGGACTAAAACCACGGATTTATAAGATGGGTTTCCCTGTTCAATTGAAGACGTTTACAACAGTGATGGAGAAAGCAATTCTCGCTGAAAGTGGAGGCGAGGTAGTAACAAAACATAACCAGGAGCAGAGGAAGAAGAAAAGTGAAGGTAAAACTAAAAATGGTGGTGGTGGTAACGGTGGAAATGGCAACAACAACCTGAAGAGGAAGTGGAATGCGAATGGGGGAGCTGGAAATCTACAGAGAAATCAAAAAAATAAGAAGTTTGAAGTATGTGATATATGCGGGAAATGTGTGCTTGATGGGGGAACGAGTATGCTTCAATTGTGGCCAGGAGGGTCACGTCGCCCCAAATTACACTCAAGCTAAAAAGAATGTGTGCTTCACGTGCGGATCCAAGGATCACTTTGCTCGTGAATGCCCTAAGAAGAGATCTGGTGAGACAAATAGGAGCAAGGGAAATGCTAGTGGGGGTGCGTTGTTGGTCGGATAATCGATCACTAAACACGCGCAAGTATACGCAGTCTAACAAGTAATACAGTGATAAGTAGAGTGTCGTACCCACGAGGAACTATCACTAATATTTACCAAATACCGACTTTATATCACTAAAGTCTTATTCGAACAGCAATAAATGAAAGAGTGATTAATCTAAGCATAACTAATTATCAAAGCAAGTAAATGGATAACGAATGGTAATCTAATGAATAACAAGCTAAGGCTATAACTTCGCCCCACTCAGGCATTTTGTCGAACACCTGGCGTGTTATGTTTCATTAAACTAGCTACCCTTCTCTCTCTCGTCTAAATGGTCACGACAATTTGTCGACCGAGAACACACAAGTTCTCATACACCTCTGTCGAGGTATGTACGAACATATCCTTTCTAGATCCACCCGATATGGAATAGATCAGAAAGGAACGCGCAAGCTAGATACAATCCTATATATGTCTATGCGAATTGATCAGAATAAGGATTTAAGCATAAGCTCTCAATTAGGTCGTACGTGGTGCACAGATATATGTCTATTCTACGCACAACTTATGCAGTCGAAACCCACAATCACATGCCAATATAATTAGGTTTAAATCTACAATTCTTCTGTCGGTATCATGTAAATTACCAAAATCATCGCTAATGTCTTAGCGAGAATCATTAAGCATAAATATATTGAACCAAATCATATGGTTCCAACCAAAGAGATAAGACAGTCAATTTAAATAACAAATGGTTCCATTATAACCTTAGAGCAAATATTCAGTTCATAGCTATTGAATAAAATACAAGTAGTAATAAAGACAACATTTGTGGATTACAAAATCAGAGAAAATAAATAGATAAGAAGAAACTCTGTCAAAGCCCTTCAATCTCTAAGCATTCTGCTCGAATCAAGTTATCCAGTCCGTGTAGCTCATTTCTCTTGATGCTCCAAAGAAACCCAAACTTCTCCCTAATCTAGCTAATCTATATTTACAAACATTTATCAGAAGAAAGGAAGAGAAATTACAAAAGAAATTAATTCCTAAGCTAAACTACTCTCCAGATCTCCTCTCTATCTATTCAATGTTATATGTGTTATATATCTATTGCAAGCATCCCTTTTTGCCTTATATCAGCCTCCCTTCCTTTGCTAGGTCAAAAATCACTTCTCTCTGCTTGGGCACCGGAGGTAGCGCCGCGACGTGGCCCACCAAGCTATAGTTAGTATTTACGCAAAGATGAAGGTGATGTCGGCAAGGGCCCATGGTGTATTAATGGCGTGTGGCCAATAAGATTGGCATTAGCCATGCATGACAGTGTGAAAATAATGACCATTTTACCCTTTTAAAGTTGGAAAGGTACTGTAGAGCCCTGCAATTCATCAGTTAAGCGCATTAACACTATATTTATATAAAACTACATAAAAACTACGAATTCAGGCAATTATTTAAGTCATAAAGTATCCAATTCGCGGGTATAAATCTCACTCATCAAATACCCTCAAACTTAAGTCTTTGCTTGTCCTCAAGCAAACTATCTAATACTCAATAACAAAAGTAAAAAACACGCGAAAGAAAAATAAAATTGTAATATAGTATAATGGCCTCAAAGCATAAAGCTACTCCAAGAGAACAGGGCAAACACAGATATGAATAAGGGTTCATTCAATTTCAAGCATAAGACTGTATTCGATCCATTCTATTTGTGTGTGTGGAGACCAACAGTCCTGACTAATCATAGCTTCAAATAAGTTTGCACAGTCGATTGTTAATACTAATATGCACACTCCGCAACTTAAACATTCAACAAGCATTAAGAATAATACACAAGTGCAGTAACGGATCAAAAGACTCTAGCATGAAGACTGTAAAACCTAACTCAGACAATCCTTAATTACCTTAGGCTAATCAAAACTACCCATTAATGAGCTTTTGATCAGTGACTCCCAAACCAGATGGCTTTAGGGCACTAGGTGTAGAACACCCCTAAGAATCTAGTAACTCAAGTAGTAAAGGCCACGTAATCAACATAAACCAAATTAGACTTTACGAGAATCAAAGATTATTAGCGAGTGCATTTTATGCTCCATCTCAATATCGGTCCTGCGTTTATGGGCGAGTGCGTTTTACAGTCCATCTCGACCCACCGCAAGACTTTCGATATTCAATCTTCAATAACAATATATATATATATATATATATATTGTTAATATCTAAACATGCACGAATCCAAGAACCAAAACTGCAAAAACGTCTAAGCCTTTTATTACCTTGGAAAAATGAAAATTTATAAGAGTGAACAAATGCTCAAAGCAATAAACACGCGAACTAAATTTTGAAAAAAAAAATCACTAGTTAACACAGTTGGTCGGTGCTTGCTAGAAGGACGGATCAATAACAGTCTAAACTTATCAATTGAAAAACCCCTGACTCATACATGCATGACACGACTCTAAGAGATAGACCATAAAACTTGGTTCTTGTCATCAGCCATTATCAAAAAATATGTAATGATAAATATAACACCCTTGCTAAATAGCAGCTCAAAATAGGGTGAAAAGGCCATTCATATGGCACAAGCATCTAAATTTGTATAAGCCCCAAAAAGATGGCTATAAACCACAATCATGCTAATAATAATCAAAGCATTAATAAATAAAACCAAAAATAGTTCATGGCATTATAATAATAATAATTCAAGCTTAATCCCGCAGTTCAAAAATGACTGCACCACATAACTGATAACAAAAACATAATAAAGTACTAAAGTCTGGCAACTTAACATGGAAGTACAGAAATAAACAGATAAAAGCCAAAAACAACCCCCAAAATTGAGGTGAGCAATGCCCTCATTGCTAAACATAAAACAATTTTATACAAAAGGGCTTCCCTGGAGATCGCTCACTCAGCAGCGGCATTGGCTTCATCCTCATCAGTGGCATCCTGATCAACTTCGGCGGGCGGTGATGGTGGAGGGTAAGGTGGGAAGACAGGAGACTCTAGAAACTGGTATGGCGTGAACTCAGTGCTCTCGCCACAATAGTCGAGCAGTAGATGTTCTCAGATAGTGTTCACCATTTCGACTGGCATCTTTGATCGCTATCTCCTGCCTCTGAGCCACTGCTGCAATGTGCCTCCGCTGACTTTGTGCCTCGATGTCCTGTTTTTGATGCAGCAGGGTGAGGGATGCCATGATGTCTGCCAATAGACCCTGACTAGTTGGGCCTGCGTCAGGTGCTTGAGAAGGCTCTGGGTCTGCTGTAGGAGGTGGTGCTGTAGGCGGCCCGTACCCTTCGCCCTTGACATGAGACTCTGCCCCGTCCAACACATTGAAGCGTTTGATCATCTGATGGTCAATGATAGTCATGGGAGGCAAAGCTATCTCTTCTGGTCCCCACTGTATCCATGCCTGCTTGCACAATCGCATAATCACTGATGGATGAGGAAGTCTCGAAGCGACGGTACTCTTGACCGCCTTGATTATCGAGTCATGGATGAGAACTCCAACATCCACGTGCAAACCCGTGACAATGGCGAATAACAGAATTGCCCTATCTTTAGTCACATCGCTCAGGTGACGGGTCGGGATCATGCTGGCACAAATGAAACTGAACCAAGCCTTCCCATAGCGACTGAGTGTTGAAGACGGGAAACTGGTCTTTTCACCCGTATAGTTATTTTTCTTCCAAGTCGTTCCGGGCTTGTAGAGCCTTCTGATGATCTCCTCCAGGTCATAATTGTGGATTCCCTGTTGCATATAATCATTGCCCGCATAGTTGGGTACCCCGAACAGTGCATTGATGGCTTGACTGTCAAAAGCCACGGACCGCCCCCTGACTTGAACCACAGCAGGACCATCTGGACTGGCGTTTGCGTAGAATTCCCGAACTATAGATACCACTGCTGATACGGGTGGTTTTGTGAAGTTTAATCACTGACGTTCAAGTATTATATTTGTGAGTTCCCCATCTTTTCTATCAGGCCGCAACCCCCGTTCAGGAATCAAGTTTCACGTGCCAAAAGAGTCTCTGTACCACTTCCAGGTTTCCTCACTGATAAATTTGGTGGAGTCCCAAGCCTATGGTGTTGCCGCGGCTGAAGATGAAGACCCTCCAACACTGAGTCGCTGCCTTTTTGGTGCCATGTCTAAGTCTCAGTTGGTTTGGTTCAAAATTAGTGCCAAAATCTACAAAAACAACCCTTGAAGCAATGCCAATCACAGCCCCAATACAAACCCAGTGAATTTAAGCCAAAACAGCCCCAAATTAGTCTACTTTTTGGTTCAGGCAATTTATCGAACACCTTGTGTGCGTTCCTCAAACCAAACTTGGACAACCTTTGTTTGTGATTGTTCATCCCCGATTTTTTTCAGTGGAAATCGCACCAATAGACAACAAGAAAAACCCAAATCTAAACAGTGAATCGCACCAATAGTTTCTGATTTGACTGTAATCACAAAAAATTACCTTGAATTGAGAAACCCTAGTTTGAGAAAGGTGTGGGCATGCACTCTGACAAGCACTTGTAGGTGACTTCTTAGATTATTTTGGTGATTTGGAGATGTTAAGGGCTTTTGATTTTCATAAGATCGATCGTCAAGGCGTGTAGGGCTGTGAGGCGATGGTTGGGGCGCTTGCTGCCTAATTGCTGAGATGATGGGATGTGAAGTGGCCAACACTGCTGCTTAAAACTGCTGTTTAAAATCAAAGACATGCTACCGATGTCGCGGCGTGAGTTGTTCTTCATTACTTGCATACGCATGCCATGAAAGTTAGCACGATGGGCTTAGTAAGTTTAAATGGCCATGTATGCGAGATGTAGTTCATTTGTTGGCGCCGTGGCGCGAGATACATTTTTTGAGTTTTTCTACCTGTTATCTGCACATGCCAAGACAAGAACAAAAACTACACTACAAAGGCAAAAATACATTATTAAGAGCACAATACACACTATTATAATATGCAGTACATCATACTAAACATGTTGCCCGTAAATGATAGACACAAAACATTAATGCACAATCTGGCAGCCATGTTAACACTAAAACGAACAGTTATAAGGTAAACTAAAACATAAGTAAAGAAAAAAGATAAAATTTTATACCGAGATGGGGGTGCCTCCCCACCAAGCGCTTGTTTTAAAGTCGTTAGCTTGACTATATTGATGTCGTTCAATCCGGCTCATAGGCGAAAATGACATTTTCGTGCCGCCTATTCGTTATTTCTTTTAAATTTTTGGCCGACAAGGGTGATTGGCCATTCTTCTGTCCTTCATCCATCCAGTCATCCTTTGGCACAAAGAATCTTTCGCCACTAGAATTATCCACTAATTCGCCTTTGTCATCAAGTTGAAGGTGTTCCTTATGCTTTTTTGGGCCCTCTAGGATTTTCACAGTCGGGAGCGTGGTCTCTGATTGTGGATCAGTAATGACTAAAAAACCACTATTTCTCCATTTGTCTTCAACTTCAGACTCCACCGATTGGTTAATTTGCACTATGACATCTCCCTCAACAACTGTGTGAGACTCATCGCATTTTCCTTGCGTATCCACCGTGCAATACTCTATTGCTTCATTGTCGAGATCAATTAAGACCAGAAGATTGCCTTGCAGTGGATTTGTGATGGCATTGACGAGTTGCCCCAATTGATTCTCAAGGCTGTGCAATGCGGCTTCTTGGCTTGCCATCCGAATCTCATTTCTTTCGATAAAGATGGTGAGAAGCGCTTCAAGCCGGTTCTCTTCTTCACGTGTTTAGGACTCAGAAAGGTTCTCATTCGGCTGAGATGTCAACTCATAGTGCGGCGGAGACTGATATTCAAACTAAGATGCATGATTCGGATCATGATACTGCTCTTGATTGTAGTCCCAAGAGTTTGGATAACCCTGGCAGTTTGGATGATAGGAGATCGGTTCAAAGTCAGCTCGTTCCTGATAGTAGGCATTATGAGTGGACTGACACTCAAGATTGTCAGAAAACCTCAAGGCATTGGCAATTTGAACTTGCAATTTCTCGAGTCCTTCTTCCGAGCTTGGTGGCGTCGTCCACTCATAAAGCCATTGATAACATTGATCATCCATAATCTGTAACTTAAAAACAAAAAGAAAGGAAGATCAAACAAATAAAAGAAATAAATATATATACGTTTAAAGTAAGACTAAATTGATTGAAATCAATATTGGACAATATTAGAATAACAGTTCCCCGGCAACGGCGCCAAAAACTTGTTGGTCGGATAATCGATCACTAAACACGCGCAAGTATACGCTATCAACAACAATATGTCTGATGATAAGTAGAGTGTCGTACCCACGAGGAACTATCACTAATATTTACCAAATACCGACTTTATATCTCTAAAGTCTTATTCGAATAGCAATAAATGAAAGAGTGATTAATCTAAGCATAACTAATTATCAAAGCAAGTAAATGGATAACGAATGGTAATCTAAGGAATAACAAGCTAAGGCTACAACTTCACCCCACTCAGGCATTCTATCGAACACCTGGTGTGCTATGTTTCATTAAACTAGCTACCCTTCTCTCTCTCATCTAAATGGTCACGACAATTTGTCGACCGAGAACACACAAGTGCTCATACACCTCTGTCGAGATATGTACGAACATATCCTTTCCAGATCCACCCGATAGGGAATAGATCAGAAAGGAATGCCCAAGCTAGATACAATCCTACATATGTCTATGCGAATTGATCAGAACAAGGATTTAAGCATAAGCTCTCAATTAGGTGCGCACGTGGTGCAGCATATATATATCTATTCTACGCATAACTTATGCAAAATGAAACCCACAATCACATGCCAATATAATCAGGTTTAAATCTACAATTCTTCTGTCGATATCATGTAAATTACCAAAATCATCGCTAATGTCTTAGCGAGAATCATTAAGCATAAATATATTGAACCAAATCATATGGTGCCAACCAAAGAGATAAGACAGTCAATTTAAATTACAAATAGTTCCATTATAACCTTAGAGCAAATATTCAGTTCATAGCTATTGAATAAAATACAAGTAGCAATAAAGACAACATTTGTGGATTACAAAATCAGAGAAAATAAATAGATAAGAAGAAACTCTGTCAAAGCCCTTCAATCTCTAGGCATTATGCTCGAATCAAGCTATCCAGTCCGTGTAGCACATTGCTCTTGGTGCTCCAAAGAAACCCAAACTTCTCCCTAATATAGCTAATCTATATTTACAAACATTTATCAGAAGAAAGGAAGAGAAATTACAAAAGAAATTAATTCCTAAGCTAAACTACTCTCCAGATCTCCTCTCTATCTATTATATGTTATATGTGTTATATATCTATTGCAAGCCTCCCTTCTTGCCTTATATCAGCCTCCCTTCCTTTGCTAGGTCAAAAATCACTTCTCTGCTTTGAGCATAGGAGGTGGCAGGCATGGCCTTACCCACCAAGTCAGTTAGTCAGCGGCCATGACGTATGAAGGTGATGTCAGCAAGGCCCATGGTGTGTGTGTATTGCAACATGAGCCAATAAGTTGGCATCAGCCATGCACGGCCGATTATCAGAAAATAATGACCATTTTACCCTTTTAAAGCTGGAAAGGTACTGTAGAGCCCTGCAATTCATCAGTTAAGAGCAATAACACTATATTTATATAAAACTACATAAAAACTATGAATTCAGGCAATTATTTAAGTCATAAAGTATCTGATTCGCGGGTATAAATCCCACTCATCATGTGGTGGCTATTGCTAGACCAACAACAACAAATAAGCCCACAATCAGAACTTTCAACATGACGGTGCAAGATACGGTTCAATCAAAAGATGTCGTGTCAGGTATTATCTCAATCAATGATATAAATGCATATGTATTATTTGATTCGGGTGCTACTTGCTCGTTTATATCTGATGATTTTGCTAAGAAGTTAGAAATACCTTGTGAAGAGTTGAAATTCCCTTTAAACATAGAAATTACGAATAGGGAAGTGATTTCTGTTAGGTTCGTATACAAGAACTGTAGGGTGAACATTAAGGGGAATGTTATGAAAGTAGATTTAGTCCCGATAAAACTCGGAGAGTTCGATGTTATTTTAGGAATGGATTGGTTGTTTAATTATGGAGCGATAATTGACTGCCAAAAGAAGTGTGTAAACCTTATGACTCGTCCAAAGGTAGTTTTTCATGGTAGCAAATCGCTTAGACAAATGAAATGTCGCGATGATGCAGGCCATAAAGTTATTGAGTCAGGGTTGTGTAGGGTATTTATCTTACATAATCGATACTCAAAAGGAGAAGGGTGTGAAATTGGAAGAAATACCAGTGGTTAGGGAGTTCATGGATGTGTTTCTGAAGGATTTGCCAGGACTTCCGCCTGGCCGAGAAATCGAGTTCGTGATTGACTTAGTGCCAGGAACCCCTCCGATATCAAAGGCCTCGTACAGAATGGCCCTGGTGGAAATGAAGGAACTAATGGTGCAACTGCAAGAGCTGCTAGACAAGAAGTATATTCAACCGAGTGTGTCACTGTGGGGAGCCCCAGTGTTATTCGTGAAGAAGAAGGATGGGTCAATGCGTCTTTGCATTGATTATAGGGAATTGAACAAAGTCACTATTAAGAATAAATATCCGTTGCCAAGAATAGATGACTTGTTTGATCAATTGAAGGGTGCTAGATATTTCTCGAAAATAGATTTGAGAATTGGGTATCATCAATTAAAAGTAAGGAAGGAGGATGTACCGAAGACGGCATTCTGAAATAGGTATGGACATTACGAATTTTTAGTAATGTCTTTTGGTTTGACAAACACCCCTGCAGTGTTCATGGATTTGATGAACAGGGTTTTTAAACCATTTTTGGACAAATTTGTGGTGGTTTTCATCGATGATATTTTGGTGTACTTTAAAACTTAAGAGGAACACGTGGAACACTTACGTCTGACGTTGGAGACGTTAAGAAAGTAAAAGTTGTACGTGAAATTCTCTAAATATGAATTTTGGCTGGAACGTGTACAATTTCTTGGGCATGTAATTGATAAGGATGGGATTTCGGTGGATCCATCAAAAGTTGAAGCAGTGATAAATTGGGAAAAACCAAGAACTCCATCAGAAGTGAGAAGTTTCTTGGGATTAGAAAGGTTATTAGAGCGGTTTATTCGAGGATTTTTCCAAGATTGCCACTCAGTTGACAAATTTGACAAGAAAATCAGTAAAATTTGTTTTGGATGAGGAAAAAGTGTGAAGAAAGTTTTCAAGAACTGAAGAAGAAGTTAAGTGTGGCACCTGTGTTGTCATTACCAGATAATATAGGAAACTTTGTGGTGTATAGTGATGCTTCACACAAAGGATTGGGTTGTGTCCTTATGCGGAACGATAAGGTTATTGCGTATGCATCAAGGCAACTGAAAGACTACGAAAAAGGATATCCGACTCATGACTTAGAGTTGGCGGCGGTTGTGTTCGCACTGAAGATATGAAGACACTATCTCTACGGAGAGAAATATGAGATCTACACAGACCATAAAAGTCTGAAGTATATTTTCACACAGAAAGACCTGAACATGCGGCAAAGGAGGTGGATGGAATTGATAAAGGATTATGATTGTGAGATCTTTTATCATCCAGGCAAAGAAAACGTGGTTGCAGATGCCTTGAGTAGGAAAGGCAGAGAAAAGTTGATGTTGTTAACAGATAAGGAGGAGCTTATTTCAGCAATGGCAAGGCTAGAGCTGGAAATCAAACTTCCAGAAAAATTCGATGAAAAATTGTACCAGATGGAAACCAGTTAAACTTTGGTGGACAAAGTGAAGAACGCGCAGCTACGGGATGAAGAATGCAAGAAAAAAAAAGAAAGAGTGGTCGATGGTAAAGAAGCGAAATACCAGGTCGATACTGATGGAATGCTAAGATTCGAGGGATGGATTTGGGTTCTAGCCGTTCAGGATATTAAAGAAGAAATCTTGACGGAAGCTCATAGCTCAAAATATATCAAGATTTGCAGCGTCATTTTTGGTGGCCGAACATGAAAAGAGATGTTGCAGAATGCGTTGCAAAGTGCTTGACATGTCAGAAAGTGAAGGCCGAGCATCAACGACCAAGTGGATTACTTCAACCGTTGGAAATACCAGAATGGAAGTGGGAGCATATCACAATGAATTTGGTGGTAGGTCTTCCAACGACTCAGAAAGGATACGATGCGATTTGGGTTATAGTGGACAGATTAACAAAATCTGCACACTTTTTGCCAATAAAGATTAGCTTTAATCTTGATCACCAATGAAGTTTATCGTTAAGGAGATCGTCTCAAGACATGGAGTTCCAGTGTCAATTGTATCAGACAGAGATCTGAGGTTCACATCAAATTTTTGGAAGAAACTTCAAGAATGTATGGGAACGCAACTGAAAATGAGTACATCGTATCATCCGCAAACCGATGGGCAAAGTGAAAGAACGATCCAGACACTTGAAGATATGCTCAGAGCGTGCATCATGAATTTCAAAGGAAACTGGGATGATCATCTACCGTGTGTGAAATTTGCATACAATAACAGTTACTATGCAAGCATTGGTATGCTGCCATACGAGGCGTTATACGGTAGGAAGTGCAAAACTCCACTATCTTTGGGATGAAGTTGGAGAAGCAGAATCTATTAGGCCAGAATCGGGTTCAAGAGGCCGTGAAGTTGTCAAACTCATCGAAAGCAAGCGTGGTAGCTTTCAAGATCGTGAGAAAAAGTATCTTGATCAACACGCAGTAGTCGTGAGTTTGAAGTAGGAAATTTCGTATTCTCGAAAGTTTCTCCTGGAAGGGAAGATTCGTTTAAGAAAAAGCAAATTCGGCCGAGGTTTATTAGACCTTTCGAAATATTGCGAAGAGTGGGAGAGATGGCTTACGAAGTAGCTTTACCTCCAGAATTAGAGCATGTTCACAATGTCTTTCATATGTCGGTGTTGCGACCGTATAAACCCGATTACAAGCATGTGATTGAGTATGAACCGTTGCAGTTCAGTAAAGATTTATCTTATGAAGAGATTCCTATTCAGATAGTCGACAGGAAGGAACAAGTGCTCAGGAATAAAGTAATACCTTCTGTGAAGGTGATATGGAGGAACCACAATGTCGAAGAGGCTACGTGGGAACTCGAAGCTGATATAATGAAGAATTATCCTGAGTTATTTGTTTAGTCTGTGTCTTCGATTCTGGGGATAAAATCTTTGTAAGTAGGGAAGAATGTGACGATTTGATTGTTTGAATTGTGATTCGGGGATGTAATCCTCATAAGGAGGAAGGATGTAACGATCCAGAAATTTCAAGTTGTAATATTAAATATTTATTGAATAATATAAATATTTATTTGATGTGTCTATTATTGAATTGATGGAATAAATAATTATTGATGTGATGGTCGTTAATAAATATTTGTAAATCTAAATTTATTAGATAAATTCTAAATTTAATTAATTTATAATTTAGAGATTTGTATTATAACATGAGATGTTATATTGTGGCTAGTAATTTAAATGATATATTAAATTATTAAATAAAGTTATAATGAAAAGTATAATTTTGTGATATTTGTTAAAATGCTATATTTAACTAAAATATAGTGTGTGATTAATGTAATGGGATTAGTGTTGGATATGGAAATTCAAATAAATAATATGTGATTATAATTATAAATTAAAGTGTTTATTAAAATAAATTAAAAAGGATTTAAATTAGTTTTTGCCAAACAAGGCTTAAGTATTTTAATTCTTTAAAATTTAAATGGTTCACCAAGCTTCCTTATGGCTTTTGGAATTTCTAATTTTTGAAAATAAATAATATAATAAAATAAGTAAAATAATAAATATAATATATTTATATTATATACGTTAGTAACTGATTTTGCATTTAGTAGTATTAAGGGTTATCAGTTTTGTATTATATCATTACGCATATCAGTTTGTTTTAGTTTACACATTCTAGTTGCTGAGAACTCTGAGAAAATTGAGAACTTGAGAGAGAATTGGAGAGGAGTCTAGGAATTTTCACGTCAATTCTAGTGGGTTTAGTATGAATTTCTGTTAAGCAACAAAAGGTATGTTCATAACTGTGATAATATATATGTATGTGTGTTGGACGGCAAGAATTTTCTCATGTTCTGTAATAAGCAATTATTGAATTATGGATTTATATAGTTGGTAATTGCAATTGTATATGTTTATAATGCTAGAGTTTATGTCAAATAAGGAATTCACATGTTAATTTTCGGATAACAGTAAAAGAAAATGATGTCAGTGTTTATGTTTTCATATGTAGCTATGTAAGTACCAATTTTGATGGTCAAATTGCATGCTAAGATGTTAATTGAGTTTTGTTTATGCTAGTTTGTTGAGATACGAACATAACATAATTTGAATGAGATGATTTGGTCATGTATTGAATTCACAGTGATGATTTTAGGATGAATGTCAAGAAAATTGAGTTTTTCCTGAAAACATGAAAATTGAGAAATTAAAATAGTTTTAGTGGTTATTAAATTGTGCTAAGTGCACTAAAAAAAATGGGGCTTTAGCAACAACCGATTTTCGTTGCTAAAGGTGCCAAATTTCGTTGCAAAAGGATTTTGGCAACGACTTTATTGTCGTTGCATCTTTCGTTGCACAATGAGCGTTGCTAATTGTTCCGCAACGAACGTATTTTCTTCGTTGCCAAAAGTAATACATTTTACAACGAAATTTGACTTTCGTATAGAGACATCGATCCTTTAGCAACAAAATGTATTGTTACAAAATAATTAAAGTTTTGTTGCTAAAAACCCCATTTCGTTGCAAAAGCCTGCTAATTGGCAACGAAATGAACTCGCAATGACCATGCATTTTCGTTGCAATTGACACCATTTTGCAACGACATTTTTCGTTACAGTAAATTATGAAAATTGTTGCCTAAACTTGCTTTCGTTGTGAAATGTAAACTTTTTAGCAACGATTTTCGTTGTTGATTATATTATTTGGCAACGACATTATGCTGAATCAGCAACGAAAATGTTTGTTGCTAGTTATTTTTCAATAGCAACGAAAGTCATCAATTAACAAGGACATTATATGTAGCCATTTCTTTATATGTGCAACGAAAGTTGATATGATTTGCAACGATAAAATATATTACCTTTTATTTTAGTATTAACAACAATATCCTCTCCGTTGTTATTAAGTTAATTTTTTGTTACCAAATATTATATTTTTAATGCCATTAGCAACGAAAATTTATTGCTAAATGTATTGCTATATTAAAACTTGTTCAATGCTTTGGTAATAAATTATATTACTGCCAAATCAAAACTTGACATTCTTTTTGTGTACCTGACTGACTCGATGCCCATAGCAAATAATGGCAAAAATATAAAAAACTAAAATATTATTAACTTAATAAAATCATCCACTACATAATCATTCATTATCTTTACAATTAATCATCTAAAGCTACCACAGTTCTTCAATCAAAATATATATCTACATATATAGAGAGAGTACACTTCATAATTTCGTCCCTTGTCTTCCGTAAACGTAGCACGAAAATTTGATACCGAGTACATTTCCATATCAAACATCCTAAACATAAGTCTTGGATTCTGGGCAGAACCAGCAACTGCCCCACAGCCCTGCCCACTGCCTGATATTTGGGTATAACAGCCACTCAGGTCAGGGGCTCCCTCAAACCTCATAATAGCATAGTTTCCCAAAAAATTTGTACTTGTTTCTCCCAACTTTGTATATTGCCCATCACTTTCAGGACAGGACATTGACACCATCATCCCTGCAGAAACTTGTGTTAAAATAATGTATGCTACCTTTTTTTTTTAAATCATCAAAATGTTGGGCACATTGAGACTAGGAGAAAAGATTGTGTACATATCATTTTCTCCCAAAATCTGTAATTTTACTAAGTTTGTTTGTTTTCCAGAAAACTAAGCTTAAATGTGCATTGATTGATTCCCCTTACTTGTCTAGTGTCATACCAAACACTGGAAAATGCAGAAAAGTTTTCTGGAAACAAATGGATGATCCAATATAGAATCACATACTAATTATGCTAGTTTTAGTTGTTTTTATGCTCATTCCATCTGTATATATGTATAAAGATTGAACATATAGTAATGGAAATAAAAATGCACAAGTAAGATCTCACCATTTAGGGGATAATCAAAGAGAGATATTTGTCCATCTTTGCATTGGTCACAAAAGACTGTGCCACTAACCATAGCAGACGTTAATTTCACTGTAGCTTTTATTAGATAAATATTTATGCTGATTTAAGACACTTTTAGTGGTTAGCAGTATATAGACCAAGAAAACATACCTTTCCAAATTCAGTAACTGTGGAGTCTTGCCTAGCCCTTTTGGGGTTATTGACTAGTTCCACATACAAGTTCATGCTTCTAACAGCTAGCTTTCTACACCACCTTGTTGTACTGATACAACCTTTTGTTACCTTCTTCGAATGCAAGTCATGATTAATAATTCTAGTCAGTTCCACCTCAACTATAAACTGCACTAAGAATGCTTGCAGATACAGGTAATAGGCCAAAACCTCAGAAAACAACTATTTGACTATAATAAAAGTAGTTGCAGCATTTATATTAATGAACTAAAGGTCATGAGATAAAATAATAAGGGTGACTGGAAGGATATTGTTGATCCTAAGCTTTGATGACAGTAAGGATATTGTTGATCCTAAGATTTGTAGCTGAAGTAATGGTTAGCTGTGGTTGAATAAGTTTTCCTGTACAGCTGTACATGTATAGGTTTGACACTTTTTTACCCTCTTTTAAAGTATAAAATATAAGTGAAAAATATTTTATTGTGATTTTTATGCAATTTATGTATACAAGAAATCTTATCACTCTTTGATGTTGTATGTTAATAAAAATTACTCGCAATTTCATTTTGAATTCAATTTAAAGATAAATTTTGTGAATGTGATTTCCATTCCCATTTTTGCCTCCTATATCAAACCATGATCCAAGTAACATTGATCTACGAGTTTTTTCATTGGTTTCAACCATATTGCAAACAAAAGTGAGCAGAATAGTGTGTGTGTGTGTGTGTATATATATATATATATATATAGAGAGAGAGAGAGAGGGAGAGAGAGGGAGAAACAGACAGACAGATGAATCTACTTCATACAGAACTTCTAAATTTGAAGTCTTAAAATTTTTTCCCTTTCCAAAAAATCCATTTATCAAGGTTTGAGAAATGTTCCACACTGATTAAAAGACTAAAAATGAAAAGTTATTTACGTAGAGCAGCTTACATAGAAGAGATGTTTTAAACCTACTGTAGGCCAAACAGAAGAACAGATTGACAAAATATATGTTCCAGCATCAAATACTAACCTTTACCATACATTGTTGTCCTTAGAAGTGGCATTCTGTTTTCCCAGCATATGGTGGCACCAATTTTTCCAATTGAAGTCTCAAAAACTGGAACCATAGATCCATCCCCAAAGCCCCAGATGATGCGCTCCAATGTTGTAGGCATGAGTTTTCAGTGCTTTCCAAGGTAATGACCTTGTGAATCAAAAAAAAGGACAGTACAATAGTGTATATCCATCACTCTCTATTACACCCATCACTAAATATACCTTATATTTTTCGGCCATGGCTGCCAAACGATCAACTTCAAGACCTGATTTATCATAACGAATAATAGCATAGAAATATGAGTAACCGCACAAGTATATATATAAAATTATAAACTATGGAATCAATAAATAAAATATTGGGTCAACAAATGTAAGGTTGACTGAAACAATTTTCTTTTTCTGCGAAGTAATTCCCTCAATCCCAAATATATAAGGGTGTAAACGAACCAAGTCGATCCGAGTATTGAGTTGCTCAAATTTGGTTCACAAAATTTATCGAGTATAAAATAAGGTTTGATCGAGACTCATTTAGCTACCGAGTCGATCACGATTCCGAATCGAGCCCGAGCAGTTTGGACTTTTTCAACGAATATGATCTGAGTATCAATAGAAAATTATAATTTGAGGAGGTTCGAGTAATTTATCGAACTTTAAAATGTGCTCATATTTGACTCATTTATATTTCAAGTTGAACTCGAATCGAACTTTTAGTCGAGCGAGCCCGAATCGAGCCCGAACTGTTTGCTCATTTTACAGCCTTACAAATATATCAAGATATAAAGTATAAAGAAACCCAGAACCACATACATCTAAGTTTCATCGCTATATCAACCCAAAGGGGCCTAAAAATAGAACATGGTTATGATTGAATCAAGCCTGGAGAACTGGTACAAATGTTCCAATAGTTAAAAGCAGGAGTTCTAATTTTAGTTGACCACATATCAATGGAACATTTTTGAATAAATATATAACAAAGACAAAATTATCAATTTAAAAGGATAATAGCACAGGAAAAAGTTTAGTTACTACTTACTAGTTTGGATCAAGTTAATATTTTAATATAGGCATATGTGAATTGTGCAATAATATCATACTTGTACAGTACAAAACCTACTCAAGCTCTCGTACCTCCGTAGGTGATACTTCTCATTAACCTTATAAAAACACTTTAAAATCTGTAGACAAAAGCTAGACAAGGTTAACAAATCTCCAGCTAGTTCGATTTAGAACAATTTGCTTAAACAACTGGCCATTAGAAAGTGTGAATGCTTGAACTGTGAGGAAAATAACATGCAGCAATCACATGCCACTCAAACTGGAGTGCTTTCCAGAAACGTCGGCAAAATCAGCATCAGCGGCAATTATAGTGACAAAGGGATATCAAAATCTAAGTTTCAAAACTATTAATGAAATGTATATAAATTGAGGCCTAGCCACCATAACACAGCTTCAATTCTTGAAACTCAAAAATTAGTGAAAAAATGGTTGTAAAAGCTAATTCAGTCAAAACCCATAACCAACCAATGTATATGTAAAAGAAGACACAATACCAGGGTCTCACCAGGTACATCAATGGCCGCAGCATGATATTTCCTGAACTCCTCTTGTCCCTTTGTCGTACGGCTACCAATTGTAACTCCAAAATTTGAACCACGTGGATAACTACCCACAAAAGCTTCGGGAAACACAACCAGCTGAGACCCGTATGAGGCTGCTTCAGCCAGCAACCTTTCAGCCTTATCTGAAGATAATCAGGAACTGTATTTTATTCTGAGTAGGTTAGTGATAGATAAAACTCTGCACTCAGAAGAGTAAACAATATTTAAACCTCCCAACCTAAACTACTAACTGAATAAATAATTAAAACATCATAGTAATTCCAACGTTTCTGCAAATATTTTATACACCAAGATCAACCCCCCCACCCACCCACCCACCCACCCACCCATTTGTTGTTAACAAGCTGGAGTAATAACTGACAAATAAAAAAAATTAGAAATCAATGCTAAAGAAAACAAACTTTTTCTCTTAAGTACCTTCCTTTTTGGTGGGAGCCCACATAATGAAAAATTGAATACTACATCACATTTTCTTTACTCTTTCTTACCACTTACCAGATATAATTACAGCTGCTTGAGATATAATAGATTGTAACTCGACATATATCAATTTTTAGAATCCAACTCATAAGTAGCTTTACACTTGCTTAGAAAAGAATCTGAATCCTAAAATAATATCTTAAATCATTTCATTATAGAGCACAACAATTGAGAAAACAAATCAGCTTCGTGATCGGCGGTGGCTGCGACCCTTCTAGCATCTCCGGAAGAGAAGCGGTGGTAATCCTCGGAACGGATGGCGGCTTCATCGACGCGAACGGTGAATCACTTCAACAATTACTCAAAATTTCCTTATTTCAATTCCCTTTTCCTTTCCCTCAAACTCTCCAAGTTCAAAACAAAAGCAAAAACATATTTTCCATAGCAAAGTTACCTCAAACTTCCTCATCAATTAAATTTTAAAAAAAAAACAAACAGTTTTTCTAATAATCTACACCAAAAATTTCACTAAATCATACAAAAAGTATTAGATTATATACCTATTAACATCAGCAGCACAACCAGGGATAAAATTGGAGCAATCAGGGCCATTTATAACAAACATTTTAATACCAAGCATTTATAACAAACATTTTAATAATACATACTTCAAATAGCAGTATAATACTTCATAGAAACTGGAGGAAATAATACCAAGCACAGAACATCACAAAACTTAAATCTATACACCAACATAAACAGGAATATTCAACTTAATAATCAAACAAAGACGAATTAAATACAAACACAACCTTTTTCCCAAGGAAAAAATGAACCGAACACCTTCATTTAAGTATTCATTTTCTGTCTTTAATACGCACAAAATTACAGGTCAAGCAAACTATTCACCATTGGAAACACAAACTGGAAGAAATGGAATCCTCTCTACCAACTTATTGATTGAAGTTTTTGATTGATGTACACTTATTGATTGATAAATAAAAGTTTCAAAAGGAGAAGACTTTCTAGATGTTCTGAAAAAGAAAATATGAGCTCAATTTTGAAAATTTGCAAATTGGAGTAGCTAATTCCATATGAGAATCTAGTAGAATCCACAAAATTGGAGCAATTCGGCTGTGTGACAAAATCTGATGCGAAGCATAAGATCTCACATACAGGAATTCTGATTAATTACCGTAGTGGTGATGATCACATGATTGGACAAAAAAATTGCACAAACCACACATCAGACCAGGAACTTATTAGTTACAGTAACAAAATATGAAACCCTTACCAGATTGCCAAGAATAAGCTCCTTAATATAGGAGACAAATCACATCGTAAACAGCTTTTTGAATCACAAATATCATTAGAAGCATCAAAATCCACAAATAGCTGTAAACAAGACATTCAACCGAATCAACCCATCCACTGAATCTTAATAGTTTCCAAAATCACATTATTACCCCCACAGAAATTCACCCCCCTCTCAACCCGTCCAAAAAAACACACAAGGGCTTTAGACTATATATAAGTTGCAGCAAAAGAAGAGAAAGAAGACAAGAAGAAATTAAGAAACGGAGGAGCCGAATAGCCGAGGAGGACTCACCGTCACCTGTCGTCACCGACTTCCGATTGAGAGGGTTTGGGATGATTCTTGTCACTTGAGAGTTAGAGATTCAGATTGAGAGTTTGAGACTTGAGATTGAGATGAGACGAGAGTTGTTCGACTTCAGAGTTCAGAATCGGTCAGTCGGCTAGGGCTAGTAAAGTAGTAATGCGCTGAGGAAGCGAGGATTAGTAGTACTTTATTTGACTAAATAGCATATGTGATCCTCCTATTTGTCATATTTTTTGCTAAACTATTCTCTAATTTTAGCACAACTGTTCCTCAATAATACATTAATTATGCAAAAGTGTTCCTTTTCTATTTTTGGTCAATTTCCGTTAGTTATGTTTTTCGTTAGTCAAATATTTCTTTTGGTCAAATGTACCACAAACTTATCATTTTTATTTAACTTGATCTAATTAATTAAATTATGAACTTGTGCAATAAATAACATAAATGTTAAAATAATAATTAAATAAATATTTGTTATTTTTTGACACTTATGTTATTTATTGCATAAGTTCATAATTTAATTAATTAGATCAAGTTGAATGAAAATAATAAAAGTTTGGGGAAACATTTGACTAACGAAAAATATTTCGTTTGACTAATAGAAATTGACCAAAAATAGAAAAGGAACACTTTTGTACAACTAATATATCATTGAGGAATAATTGTGTTAAAAAAAATATTTAAGGAACACTTTAACAAAAACATGATAAATAGGAGGGTCAGATATGCTATTTAGTCTACTTTATTTATTTTAAGTGATTTGTTCGGTTATTCGGGTAAACCGAATAATCCAAAAATGATACCTTACCGAAAACAGTATATAATTTCAGATATAACCGAAATGCTAAAAATAACCGAATTATCAGAAAATTTTGGTTAAGTTATTTTGGTTCGGTTCTGTAATTCGGTTATATCCATTTTTTGCTCAGTCTTACTGGGTACTGGGTCTGGATTTGGGAATTGAGAGAATGAGAGTTACGACTTCAAAGTGGGTTAAACCGAATAACCTAAAAATAAAATCCGTATAGACTAACCCAAACCCGTAAATAATTTCGGATATAATCGAAATATTACAAATAACTGAATTATCAAAATAAATTGGTTAAATTATTTCGGTAATTCGGTTATATCCGCTTTTTGCTCAGTCTTAGGAGAAAGAATGGGGAAAGGTTGGATCTGGAGTATTTTCTCAGAATTGCCTAAATTATATTCAACTTTCTCAATTATATCCATTTTATTCAAATTTTCTTGGAATAGGCTTTTCTCTTAACCAAATTAATTAATTTAAGAACAATTTTTATAAATAAAAAAAATTATTTTTTTTAAATGCTTTAATTTTTTTTTAAAAAAAATTTATTTTTAAATGAATATTTTTAAAAAAATAAATACTTCAACGACTTTCGTTGGTAGTAAAGGCTCTCACATCTAATTTGGAAAAAAAACTACTGAACGCCATTTGAAATGACATTGAATTTTTGGATTATTTTTTTTGGTTAAAAATCAGAAAGGCAACCAACGCCACTTTAAAAAATATTTTTTAAAAAAACGAATTTTAAAAAAATTATCTTATCTTTTTAAAACGGTTTTATTTTTTTAAAGAAATTTGAAAAAAATAAAAATGTGATCCAATGCCAAACTAACCGGCATTGTAACTTTTTTTAATTTTTTTTATAAAGCAAATTTTTTTTTAAAAAAAAGAGTAATATGTAACATCACTTTAACTGACGTTGGAATCTTTTTTTTTTATTTCTTTGATCTCTTGTACTTGTTTATAAACATCAATATTAACTACAAACTTTAATTTTTGTAAATTAGAAAATATATCTATATGTGCTCAATTTTAATTTCAAAAATTATAACTTTAAAAAAAATAAAATTGGGCATTTATTTTGAGACGGATGAAGTATATAAGACTTCAGCTATAAAAAAATAAAAATAAAAATTCTAACGCCAATTAAAGTGACTTTGCATATTACTCTTATTTTTTATAAATTTGTTTTTTTAAAAAAAATAAATAAAATAGGGATAAAATTGATAGTACATTAATATGGGTCAAACTAACTTATTAGGAATGACTTATAAGTCATTTTAAATAACTTTATTCTGTTTTAGTTCATAAAACATAATAAATTTTTCATCTTTTATGTTTTCTCTTAGAACTAATAGTATTAAAATTTAATTTTATAATATATTTGAAAAAAGGGTAAAAAGAGAACTAGGAATAGCTAGGGGTATACCATTACTATCTAAAAATAGGAAATATTGGGAAGCATAGATATAATAATCGGGTTTGATGTCATATAAATATGTATAAACAAAAATTCATATAAATTTATCTTTAAATTTTATAAATTTATAAATATTTCATCTAAAATTTATAGAATTTAGATACTTAATATTTTTATAAATATTTAGAGATAAATTTATAAATATTTGTTTACATATATATATATATATTTATATAAAAATATTCCTAGTTACTTTATATATATTTACTTTAATGTTGAGATTTGTTTAGTATTTTATTTAGTTTGATAAGAAATTTTGAAACTTAATAATATGTATATATATATATATATATATATATATATATATATATATATATATGTTGATGCACAGATTTGAACCCAAAACCTCCAATTTGAAATATTAATCCAATGACCACCCAAGCACATGGGCCTAATTGTTATTATTTTGCAATGATTAGTATTTAAAACTAACTAAACAAATCATTTCCCCCAAATTAAAACAGATCCCCTTTCCTTAGATTTGTTACATACATACATAAATGTACATAATTAATTAGCGTGATAATAATAATAATAATAATGTCATAATAAATAATAATAGTACTAATAATAATAACAATAACAACAACAAACAACAACAACAACAACAATAATAATAATAATAATAATAATAATAATAATAATAATAATAATAATAATAATAATAATAATAGTGGTAGTAGTAGTAGTACTAATAATAATAATAATAATAATAATAGTAGTAGTAGTAGTAGTAGTAGTAGTAGTAGTAGTAGTAGTAGTAGTAATAATAATAATAATAATAATAATAATAATAATAATAATAATAATAATAGTACTAATAATAATAATAACAATAACAGTAATAATAATATTAATTATTATTATTATTATGATAAAAATTGATTTCTTTTCGGGCTGACGTGGCGAATATTGAACTTTATCCCAAAAAATATGTTGATGCACAGATTCAAACCCAAGACCTCTAGTTTAGAATATTGATCAAATGAACACCCAAGCACCTGAGCCTAGTTGCTATTATTTTATAAGGATTAGTATTTAGTACGATTATTATTATTATGACTGTTGTTGTTGTTGTTGTTGTTGTTGTTGTTGTTGTTGTTATTATTATTATTATTATTATTATTATTATTATTATTATTATTATTATTATTATTATTATTATTATTATTATTATTATTATTATTATTATTATTATTACTACTACTACTACTACTACTACTATTATTATTATGACTATTATTATTATTATTATTATTGTTATTATTATTATTTTTATTATTATTATTAGTATTGTTATTATTAGTATTGTTATTATTATTATTATTAGTACTAGTATTATTATTATTATTATTATTATTATTATCTTAATTTAAGGCAACATTTTAATAGTCGTTGCAAAAAGTTGTATAAAATATGCAACGAAAATAAAATTTGTTGCCAATAAATATGGTCCATATTAGGCAACGAAATATTGCAACAAAAAAACATTTGTTGCCCACGATGAGGAGAAATCAAGTGGTTAGAAATTTTGCAACGAATTTCTAATGAATTTTATTTCTAAATTTTGCAATGACTTATGAATTTTGTTGTAAAAAGTGAAAACCTGACACAATCTGCAACGAAGGACAAGTTTCGTTGCTAAACATACACTTTTAGCAACGACTTATAAAGTCGTTGTCTGAAAAATCGTTTCTAAAGCCCCATTTTTAGCAACAAAAATTTTTTTGTTGCCCACGATGACGGGAAATCAAGTGGCCGAAAATTTTGCAACGAATTTCTAACGAACTTTTTTCCCGCCAATGAGTTAGCAACGAAATTTCGCAACGACTTATTAATTTCGTTGCAAAAAGTGAAAGTCTGACACAATCTGCAACGAAGGACAAATTTCGTTACTAAACATATACTTTTAGCAACGACTTATAAAGTCGTTGCCCGAAAAATCGTTGCTAAAGGCCCATTTTTTTGTAGCGATTTATTTCGATAATAATTGATGCCTGGAGGTTATATTGATCAATCGGGTAATTAACCGGATAAATGAGCAATTAATTGCTATTAATTCACATGCTTATAACTATGTGTTCACATGTGTGTACTATTGATTCGCATGATTTACTATTAGGGAGTTCAAAAGATTGATAATACTTGCATGAATAAATTAAAAATGGAGGTATAGTTGAAGGTATTATACTATAATTAATTTTTTCACATGTTTAGAACTATTGAGTCACATGATTTACTATTGATTCACATTCATTTACTATTAGGGGAGGTGGTGCAAGTTTGATAATACTTGCAGGGCTAAATTAAAAATGAAGGAAAAGAGGAAAGTATTATACTGTAATATTTTGAGCCCCAAAACGTGCAATTATTGAAACTATATTTTTCTATAAATAGAAGTTCATTCTTCCTTCATTTCTCACCAATTCACTAAAGCTATAGAACAATTATTATAGAGAGAAATTATAGAGAGAAAGAAGAAGAGAAGTACGCTACTCCTCACTATTCTCGGTATCCAGGTTTTCTTCTAAGGTAAGGGTATTATTTTTTCGTATTCATGAAGAGAGTTATTTTCTTTCAATACTCGTAAGTGGTTGTTATTCCATTCTTTATTATTAGGTTGGAATAACTCGCTCTGATAAGCACCGCATACATGGTGAAATTCTTCCGTTATTCCATTCTTTATTATTCTATTGGAATAACTCGTGCATGGCTGATCTATTGCATGCCTCGTGAATTCTGTTGTTATTCCATTCTTTATTATTATTCATTGAATATCCTCGTATATCTGGACACGCATGACACGGGTTCCGTTCTTTTTATTCTCGTTGGAATATCCCGTCTGCATGCGGATTACATGACTGGTTCCATTCTTTATTATTCTCGTTGGAATATCACGCGTCTGTCTGCGGATTACACATGATTGGTTCCATTCTTTATTATTCTATTGGAATAACCTGTATGTGCGGTCTATCGCATGCCTGGTGAATTCTTTTGTTATTCCATTCTTTATTATTCTGTTAGAATAACATGTCTATATGGACTACCTCATGCATGGTGAAAGATCCTGCGTATTCATTCCTTATTAAATTGTGGAAATGATCTTTCTACGTGGATTACCGCATGGCGGGTGAAAATCCATTTGCAGTTTTGTATATTCTATTATACTAGTCTGAGATATCATTTCTTTTGTACTCGTCATGGAATATCATTTTCTTTGGTATTTTTTTACGAGTTACTATTCACGGGTTACTATTTACCTGGTTACTATTCACTCTGGTATTATTCACTCAGGTATTCGTGGTACTTTTCGTGCCAGAGTACTATTCACGAGTTACTATTCATGGGTTACTATTCACCCGATTACTATTCACTCTAGTATCATTCACTCGGGTATTCGGGACACTTTTTGTGTTGGGGTACTATTCACAGGATACTATTCCTAAAGTACTATTCACGGGGTACTATTCATCCAAAAAATATAATTCTTTTTTGTCCAAATTATTTTTGGTACATGAATATTATTCTTGAATTTTACTCTATAAAGCAGTATCATGTTGACAATTTGTACGTTATTGATTTCTGAATAAATTAAATTATAAATCTTTAAAAGTTATCCTTGAACTTGTTTTATTGAATTATTATGTCATTGTCATCATCCTCATACTTATATTGTGATGAAAGTCATCTTTGGCTTACGTGCATAGATGGACTTGGTATGATTATGACCGAGGATTATTCAGTATAATCACGCTTAATCGTAATGTGACGAATGATGTGGTGAAAGTCCTCATTGGCACTGTAGTTCATTGATGGACGAGTTGTTGGTATGATTATGACCGTGGATTATTCGGTATAATCATGACCATTGATGATTACATGAATATCATTGGTCGTAGTGCGTGGATGATTCGATTTTATTTATTGTCGAGTCTCAAGAATAAAGTTGATGAAAAACTTTTTAAATCATAGAAGATAGTAGATTTTATGCTCTACTTGACTCTTCTAATGGATTGCTTATTTTCGCTGCAGTTGTTGATCTAGAACTTGTTGTCTATTGTATTCTATCAGTTGTTATACTGTTGAAGGCTAAGGATAATTTATTCTGCATTATCTTATTCATAATATTTCTTACTGGGCTAGTTGAGCTCACCCTTTCTTTCACCGTTCTCTTCAGGAAATGAGAATATAGCTGGGACGAGTCGGGGAACGGATTGACGGTCCAGATGGTTGTTTTTGTAGTCCTCACTATTCTATAAAATAGTGTGACAATAAATGTAATGAGGACTCCATTAAGTATGGATATTGTCTAGATGACAATATTTTTATTGAAATTCTTAGATTATGTTTTGTCGTATCTTACACGACTGTTGTATAATTAAGTTGTATTTGAATTTTGTACCATGTATTTGGCGACTCAAGATGGGTGATGTATACCTATTTTGGGGGCATCACACCCGAAACTAACATGCTTGGCAATCGGTTGTCACGGGTACTATTTCAACAACCATAATCTATACCGTTGATCGCAATATTGGATGGCACGGGTACATCGGTTGTCATTGGATTTCATCTAATATTTAGATATGAATATTTTTTATAAATATTTATATGAATATTTATTTACACACACACACACACACACACACATATATATATATATATATATATATACACACACACATGTCAATAGAATAAATTTAAAAATATTGGAGACTATAAGTTATGGCGTTAGTTTAGTTAACTAATAAATTAGAATGACTCAGTAGTAGATTAATGGCCCAATAACCCATAGGTCTTATGTTCAAAACCTAGTTGTGATATTTTTGCTTCTTATGTTATATTTTTTGTGTATTAGATAAATTCTATTATCATCTATATATATAGATACCTATCTTAAATCTCCACATTAAACTAAATATATATAAAATAACTATGAATATTTATATAACGTAACTATGAATATTTTAATATATATATATATATATATATATATATATAAATTTATCTCTAAATATTCATATAAATATTTATAAACAAATATTTATTTATAAATTTATAAATATTTCATCTAAACTTTAGATATGAATATTTTTTATAAATATTTATATGAATATTTAGAGATAAATTTATAAATATTTATATGAATATTTGTTTACATATATATATATATATATATATTATATATAAAAATATTCATAATTACTTTATATATATTTAGTTTAATGTTGAGATTTGTTTAGTATTTTATTTAGTTTGACAAGAAATTTTGAATATATATATATATATATCAGTAGAATAAATTTAAAAATATTGGAGACTACAAGTTATGACGCTAGTTTAGTTAACTAATAAATTAGAATGGCTCAAGGGTAGTATAATGGTCCAATAACCCATAGGTCTTAGGTTCAAAACCTAGCTGTGATATTTTTGCTTCTTATGTTATATTTTTTATGTACTAGATAAATTCTATTACCATCTATATATATATATATATTTATAAATTTATCTCTAAATATTCATATAAATATTTATAAACAAATATTCATATAAATATTTATGCATGAAATACAAATATATTATTTTATAATAATAACACACTAATTTGTCGTTTTATTCTGTGATATATAAGATCGTTAGTATGGAAAGACCTGTTTGACTTCTTTTTTTTTTCTTTTTTCCACAAGCGCTAATTATTATATCAATTTGTTTTTTTTACAAAATAAAAAAGCGGCAGATTTTCGGAAAAAAATAGCATTAATTATTCCTTATTTTAAAATGTCCAATATTAAAAAACTAATTAATTAACTTGGCTATTAATTTACGTTATAATCTTCTATATATTAATCATGTATGATCATCGATATGTCATTTAATTATTTCATTATCAATTTCCATCAAAAAAGTGTTCGATGGCCCATTAATTATTTGCTGCAAAAGAAGAAGATAATTGAAAAGAATAACTTATACTATATTCCAAGGCAAAATAAATAAATTAAAGAACAGGTAAGATAAATATCATAATTTTGTAAGTATTTGACATATATAAGCAGAAATTATAGTGTTATTATTTTATTTATTATTATTATTATTGTTGTTGTTGTTGTTATTATTATTATTATTATTATTATTATTATTATTATTATTATTATTATTATTATTATTATTATTATTATTATTGTATTATATAACTTCTTGAGATTATATTAATGGTATGTAGTGAAGGAGAAGAAAGGAATATATGGGGAAAATCTCATGTTTTGATATAAAATATTAATCCTTGCAAGATATTAACACATAACTTGTGTTGCTCCAGCGGTCAAATGACCAAAGTTCCAAATGATAGGTCGCTGAGTTTGAATATGTTACGATTTGGACATAATTTTTAAATACTAAATACTGAATATTTTTTGACAATTCTAAGAATCTAGAATATGGTCTTACAAAAACACGCTTATTAGGATTATCTTAATTTAAGGAAATATTTTAATAGTCGTTGCAAAAAGTTGTATAAAATATGCAACGAAAATAAAAATTGTTACCAATGAATGTGGTCCATATTAGGTAAGTAATCGAAATATAGCAACAAAAAACTTTCGTCTGCCCTACGATGAGGAGAAATCAAGTGGTTAGAAATTTTGCAAATCTAATTTCTAAGCAATTTTGTTTCCAAATTTTGCAACGACTTATGAATTTCATTGCAAAAAGTGAAAGCCTGACACAATCTGCAACGAAGGACAAGTTTCGTTGCTAAACATACACTTTTACCAACGACTTATAAAGTCGTTGCCTGAAAAATCGTTGCTAAAGCCCCATTTTTAGCAACAAAAAAACTTGTGTTGCCCACGATGACGAAAAATCAAGTGGCCGAAAATTTTGCAACGAATTTCTAACGAACTTTTTTCCCGCCAATGAATTAGCAACAAAATTTTGCAACGACTTATGAATTTCGTTGCAAAAAGTGAAAGCCTGACACAATATGCACCGAAGGACAACTTTTGTTGCTAAACATATACTTTTAGCAACGACTTATAAAGTCTTTGCCCGAAAAATTGTTGCTAAAGGCCCATTTTTTTGTAGTGGTGGTTGTATATGTTAGCAATCATGTCTATGATAGTTATATATTTATTTTACGTGTTATTATCACTGTTTGGTGGGTGAAATTCGTGTTAGTTGGCTTAAGAAAAGTGTCAAGTTCTGCTCAAAAATCGAAGTTACGTAGGTCACGCATTGTGACAGCCTTTTTTAGCGACCTTTTTGTATATATATCTGCCCTTAAGCCTTGATAGCCAGCTAGCTACTGCATGTGTCATGCCAAGCATCCCAAGATAAATGGCGCTTGATGCGCTAGTGCCCATTCAGATTCTTCAAGTCCGCTTGTCTTTGTAGACTTTGGTCATTCTTTGTAGCTTAGCCTAAGGTTATGGTAATGTAAGAATCATGTAAAAGCAAGGTTAAATAGAGTCTTATGATGTGGATTATGTATTCAAAATTATAAAAATGGTTAGTAAATCGAGAACGCATTATGCGATAACTTGGTATACAAAATGAATGTTAAGTAAGTGTTGCGAAGTAAACACTTGGAATTTTTGAATTGTAGATGGTAAAGAAAGACTTGTGCTAAAATGATAAGTTTAGATAGAAGTATACATGTTATGGTATGTAAGCATATCTAATAGATAATGTGGTTTTAAACCAATGTGTAGGTGATCGTGAGTTTAATATTGTAGCTTACGCTCGAGGCAAGTTTCTAAACTCTATCTTTTACATTGAGAAAGTTTCCTAATTCTTTACTTTCGTTGAGCTAGTTCCATTATTACATTATGTAGCTTTATTATTTGATTGAGCAAGCTTTCTATTTCAACTATTGATTGAATAAGTCAATTGTCCCTAGAGTTCATTCGAGCAAACTTTAATTCTAATATTATTTGAATTCTTATTTGGTTGATTCATTCTAACTTGTTTATAGTTAAGCAAGTTTCTTAAGTTACATTCTTGTATAATGAACACAGTTTGAACTCTCGTCTTTATTTTTGAACTATTTTTAATCCTTGCTTGAATTTAATACCATGTTGGGCAAGTTCTTAGTTTTCAGCTTGCTATCAGTTAATGCATGTTCAGTAATTTCATTTCTAATGTTATAAGACTCTAACCTTAGCTTATTTATTTTTCAAGCAAAGGTTTACCATTTTATTCATTTTTATTGAATACTTATGCTCTATAATTATTTCAAGCATGAGTTTAATATGTATAACCAGTTCATATATGATTCTCAATTGTCTATGTTATGTTGTGATTATCAAACACTATTGATTCAACTAGTCCTCTAGTTGATGTTTGTTAAACTTTAAATTACCCTTGAAAGCTTATCCAAATCAAACTTTCTTTGGTGCGGACTTGTACTCTAAATACTGAGATGAACAACCCTATTATTAATAGGGGATAACTTACATGTAGCGTTAAATGTTTATGCACAATACATTGTACGAAGGGCTGATCCCCCTAAGTACGAGGAGTCCTTATAGTCTTATGACTATTAAAGTTGGAGTTGAAAGATTACTCGCAACTGTGGACATAGTTCATGGTCTTATGACCCTCAGTTATGTATATTCCATATTTTGGATTCCAGTTAAGATTATCATTGTTAGAGTACTATTCAGTCTTGGTGAGCCTATTGTTGACAGTTAATATTATTATTATTCTCCTGTTAATTCATTGTTATATCCAGTGAGCAATTGTTTTGCTCACTCTTGCATATTTATAAACTCATTGCAGCTAAAGTGGAGAAGGTAGATGAACCTTCAACTAGCAAAGGAAAGGAAAAAATGTACAAGTGATGCTGATTTTTACTTTTGATTTCTGTTATGATCATAGACATTTAATGATGATGTAATGTAATAATTTAATTCCGCACTTGAATGATGTTTTAAGGTTAGATAACCTGGGATTATTTTTGAATTTATTAATGTAACCCTATTTAAGGGAAGGATTTATGATTTAAATATTATTTATTTGGGTAGATAGTATGAATGTATGGATGGTGAGCACCAAATCTTGTGGGAATGAAGTACTTAGATTTGGGGGTGTCACAAATTGTACAAAGATATGGTACTTCAGGACCAAGAGTTTCTTCATTATTTTCTTGTGGTCAAAACGGATCTTTCTTGATATCAAGTGACCAATCTATCATTGGAGTACTTAAAGGATTAACATTATCCATGTAAAGTTACTTCAGGACTTTTTCTGTATATGTTGATTGATGAACAAGAATTCCATAGCTCAATTTGTAGGCCAAGACAAAAATTTGTCTTACCAATATCTTTCATCTCAAATTTGTTGTTTTTGTCAACTCTTCTGGAGCAAGATCTTTCATCAATAAATACAGTAATAATAGCAAATCCATATTATGATCTTTTGATAAAAATGCATGCACAAATTAGATTATTCTCAAATCCTTCTTTCAAAAGATATCTACTCAGGCGATTATACCATAATATGCATCTGGATTGCTTTAACCCATATAAAGATCTTTGTAACTTAAAATACATACTTCGAGATGTAGAATTATATGCTTCAGACATTTTATATCCTTCAGGGATTTTCATATATATATGATCATTATCTAATGATCCATACATATATGTTGTAACAACATTCATTAATCGCATATCCAAATTTTTCTTTTGCTACCAAGCTAATTAAAAATCTGAATATAATTGCGTCCATTATAAGAGCATATGTTTCTTCATAATTAATACCAGGTCTCTGCGAGAAACCTTGTGCTACAAGTCGCGCTTTGTACCATATAATTTCATTTTTCTTATTTCGTACAAATATCCATTTGTATTCAACAGGCATCAGACCTTTAGGTGTTCGGACTACAGGTCCAAAAACTTCACGTTTACTTTGTGAATTTAGTTCTACTTGAATTGCCTCTTTTCACATTGGCCAAATATTTCTACATTCATCAACAATTTGTGGTTCATATTCATGATCATTACTTCTGGAAATATTAAGAACAACTTTATATAAAATTATGTTGTCGACAACAATTTTATTTCTATCCAATATATTCGTCTCCTGTATATACATAATGTATCGAGATCTCATTATTTTCAGGTACCTGATCCTCTTCAGGGGATAACTCATCCTCTTCAGGAGATAACTCTTCAAGAGTTTTATTTATAGGAGATTTTTGTTCATAAGTTTTGGATAGATCAATAACTTTTGTAGCCTGTTTCATGGGTATAGCCTCTTTATAGGCTGCAACTTATTTTTCTTGTATTTTCTTCTTCTGGTAAATTTTATCTTTAACACCAATCATTCTTTCATGTTTCAAGTGTGACTTTGATTCAATTTGCTACTGTATTAACTGATTGTCCTACAGGGACTTCAATCTCTTCTAGAATATTAGCAGCTAAAATGTGAGATATCACACTTTTCTTATTATCAGTGAATAATTCTGGTAATTGATTTGTAATTCATTGCAAATGAATAATCCTTTGAACTTTTAGTTCACATTGATTTGTATGAGAATCAGGATTAAATAATGTTGAAACATTCCAATTAATCTCCCATCGTGCTTCAGGCAATGATCTAACGTCGTGCTTCAGGCAACGACTTTCTCCCCCTAATGGTGGGAAGACTGTTTCATTAAAATAACAATCCTCAAATTATATCTTAAAAATATCACTTATTGAGGTTATGAATAGCATGACCCCAAGTATGTATTGGTAATTAATTTACTTTGATATAATCAATAAGTAAAGAAATCTTCTGGTTCCTTACGGGATGTTCATGGGAGTTTTCAGTAATTTAACGCAACATTATTGATCCTGGAATGTCAAATCATAAAAACCTTTGGATCCGAACACTTCGGGTGTATTATACACTTCTGGTGTATTACAACATTTGTTTCAACTATTCTCATTTTAGTATAATATAACCTAGAAGAGAAAATATACAACTTTTCTAATATGAGCTTCTGGCCTGATACTATTGAAGTAATATAAAGAAATTCTTCACTGCGTTCAATAAAATAGCATGCACCCAAACAGAGATAGGAAGTTTTGTTCTCCTGAGCAATGGTCTTGCAATTAACTGAAGGCGTTTAATAAATGATTCATCAAGACAATTCTGAGTATGAACATGGGCAACATGATGTTCATTATTTATCCCAAGTGACATGCAATAATCATTAAATGTTTGGGATGTAAATTCACCAGCATTGTCAAGACGAATAGTCTTGATTGTATGATCCGAAAATTGTGCTCGTAATCTAATAATTTGAGCAAGTAATCTCACAAACGCCAGGTTGCGAGTTGATAATAAGCACACATGTGACCATCTTATAGATGCATCTATTAAAATCATAAAATATTTAAATGGTCCACTTGGTGGGTGAATAGGCCCACAAATATCTCCTTGAATACGTTCTAGAAACTTTGGAGATTCAATTCCAATTTTAGTTGGTGATGGTCTAATGACCAATTTGCCTTGAGAACAAGCAGCACATGAGAATTCCTTAAATTAAAGAATCTTCTGGTTCTTCAATGGATAACCATTATAACATATATCTTTAAAGCTGAGCAAATTTTTGCTTGCCTCAGAAGAATATAAAGAATCATCAAGGAAACCATAGATATCAAAATTAGTTATATCCACTCCATTTGAAAAGTCAAAATAATTCATGGGATCTTCAGGATCGTTATGAACAATAAAGTTTATTTCAATTCCATTTTCTTTTCTTTTATGGAGTCTTGGTACAAATCTATATATTAAATGTTTAGGAGTACGACATATATATTCCTTTTCTATATTGATTGTTCCTTTCACATCCACTATCACAATCATAATTTCCTCCATGATTATCAAATGAGGTTCCATTCACTTCAGGGAATGTAATAAAATCGATCGAGCGAGATTGTTGAATTTTTCAACAAAAACTCATTATTTTGTACAGCTACTAGAAGACATAATTTCACTTCTGGAAACATAGTTTCCTTTATCGCTTCAGGAAATATTTTGTAGACTTACGCTCTCGATATTGCTACTGCAGGAGCATATTCGAGGCATGAAATATAATAAATATTTTCTCTAACATGTCTTCATCAGTGTTTTTCACTCAACACTTTTAAAATCTTGCAACTTCAGGTGCAACCAATTATAATGAGCTTTTAAAATCTTTCCTTTAAATCATTTCATAAGACAAGTGAGTCTTTTACTGTAATGTACTCAACTTTTAATTTTTCATGGAGATGATAGCGAATAAAAATCATTAATTTTGCATGATCCTGCAGGGATGCATGATTGTCAACTATAATTGTATCTCCAAGGTTCTTTGCCTTTATATGAATCTCATCATTAAGAGTACATGAAAAATAATTCTTACTCGATACAAATCAAGGGTAACAAATTCAAATGTATAAGATTTAAATATTAAATAACTAAACATATTCCCCATCAAATTAAATAATTATATATGTTCACTTTTAATTGTAATGAAACAATTTATAGAAATGCAGTAAAACACGAAACTAAATTTGTTCACTAAAGATAACAAACCAATACTACTAAGCATATTTGTCATTGTAACTTCATACAAAAAATTATCAAAAGGTCATTAGAAATATATCAAATATGCTACCATACATGCCAAAAGGAAATATATAAAAAATCATTAGAAATATATCAATTTTTTTTAAAGATTGTTTTAGTACGGAAACTAGAAAGTACCCTTTTTGAAGATTATATCTTCTAGTTGTTATCTGCTGAAATATAAAAATATCTAAAAATGTAATCATCATGTATTTTATCGGATCCCTTTTGATTTATTTAGATTGGAAGGAATGCAAAATTACAATACACTTTTATAAAAATAAACACTGCACAATAATTGAGGTTATATATTTCACCGTATAACAACAAGACAATTTGAGGGTGGTGTGATGATGGCTTACATATTAGTATGACAGTCATTAGCATGCTAGAATCAAGAACAACAAACTTTAATAATAGATTATGAATGGAATAACATGCAGCATGTTATACTAAAAAAAAATTTGCGTATCCACACACACACACACACACACACACACACACACACACATATATATATATATATATATATATATAATAGATAAATATACCTTTTCCTTCAAATCAAATATGATTATCTTCAAGGCGAATGTGAGAAGCAATTCGTGCTGATAACGTGTTATAAAAGATTACTAAAATTAAGAACAAAATGATTAGAGAAAAGAGGCATGTCTCATAATATTTTTATATATTTTTTATCTATTCACCATTCTCTTTTACAATACTCTTATTTATAGATACATGGACTTAGAAGTTTCAAAACTCAAAAGTCATGAGTTTAAAACTTAATGAACATGGGAGTTACTTAATGAACTTGAGAGTTCTAAAATACCAAAAATCATTACAATTAAATATAAATCTAGACATCCATAAATATAGATGTTATAATTTTATAACAGTTAGGTATATATATTTTTTATATTGATAGAAGAAGTTTAAAAGTAATTTGGAACATATATTTATTATATTTACTTTTTATTGGTAGAAGAAGTTTAAAAATATTGGTGACTGTGAGATTACTCTATTTTGTGAGGAGAATTCTCTCGGTTACCAACTTTTTATATTATATAGATGATTGTGAGATGGTTTATTTTTTTGTTTTGTTTTGTTCCTCCTCCGCGCCCCCCCACCCACAAAATGTTCCCTGGAAAATTACAATTACATATCATATAGTTTTTAAAGTTTTTTAATTTAGTCCCCAAGTTTTTGAAAGTTCAAAATAGCCCCTGAAAAATTACATATTAATCCCTATAATTTTTCCCCATTTCTCGCTAATGTTTCTTTATATTTTTGCACTTCAGTCCCTAGAGCAAAAAAACATGATGATATAATTAGAAACATTATTGTTAAAAAATCATAGCATACCAGTATCCCAAGAATCTGTGTCCAAATTCAATCCATATCGCGTATTCTCTATTTTTTTGACTTTACGTGTCCAAACACCCAGATTCAGACTGCGACTTTGACACACGCACATTACGAGTCCGAATAACATAGACTTTCACGACTGTTTTTCACATGCAACCCTATTTTTTGTATGAAAGTGAAGACAATGAGATTTTAACCTTGGCATTCACTCCAGAGTTACCCTCATGTTATAGCTACACCAAAAGTAATTTATGCCACTAGTAATATTAGAATGGTATTTAGTTGAGATAGATTTTTAATCCTAAGCCTGCTATTAATATCAAAAGTTGGTAGTCAATGGTGATAAAGTTTGAGTAAAAATAATTCTTTTCACTTGCATGTTAGCATACTGCCGGCTCAAGCCCAAATAAAGGAGGGTTGTGTTAGGTTGCTGACCAGTTGAAGAACTAGTCAATTTCTTTGAGATAAATCTTGATGAGTGAAAGAAAAGGATTCGTCTAGCTAGTTTGGGATTAAGACTTAATGAGTTGAATTTAGCTGAGTTGGGTACCTAAACCACGAGAGATATTGCTTTTACATCTTGGCACGTCATGAGCAACATTTCTGCTACTCTTCTTCAATTAAGAATATAAGCATTAGTATATTATTTTACATTACTAGAAAGATATCAATATATCCAATGAGCAATCAATACTAGTTTTTTATTTCTAAGCCTGGCTAGGGGAAATGGCGCTTTGATCATTGATGCACGTCATGTGCCAACTTTTTATTTACTACTTTTCTAGTGCGGACTATAACATTACTAGATGTCTTTTGAACGTTACTAATATAAGAGATCAATAGTTATAGTACTTAACATAACCTTAAAATTTTTGTAAAAATTTTGGTAAAATCTTTTATGAAATTTAAGCTAACAAAATGAATTGCGTCACCATGCAACACTTTTATAAAATATCACAAAAACTGTTGAGATATGTTTGGAGTAGTTAGAAGTTTTTGTTAGTCAAGGTTTGTTTTGTTCAGTCAAATAAACTCTTATGTTTTAAGAGAGTTAGAGTCCGTCAAATTTGTTGATTTTATTTTTTAATTAGACCAAGTTCTCAGGTGGTTCACCACAATCTCAGGGTTGTTGAGATGTGGTTTTACATTTTCAGTGGCTATTTAAAGCCAATTCATCGATGTTAATAAAATATCTCATTCTAGCTGAACTTGTAAGCATGTGTTTTCCAACAAAAATAACCACCAACATTTGGCGTAGTGGTTCAAGGCCGACTGAGCTGTAAACTCGGACATCCTTAGTTCGACTCCTGCTAGCAATAAGTGTTAAGGCAGCTTGCTGTTCATGGTGGCCACGGGGACACATGCGTAAGCCCGTTGAAAAGACTGACCCGGATTCGTGGAGATTAGTCTGATTACAGTTGGGGGAAACTCCCGATTATCATAAAAAAAAATAATCACAAAAACTATCTTATTTGATAAGTCATTTATTTGATGGATGTTTTGAAAAGTTCATCTAAGACAATCCTGACAGATAATTGAACTAATCGTAAATTATGTGGCAATGAGTAGTTTGTGTTACTCTAATATCAAGACAATACACAGCTCTTTTAAATTTCACCAAATAAATTTGGTACAAAATTCGGAAAGATTTCTATCTATGGATAAGGCATCACATAGCTGTCAAAAATTAATATTTTGTTTTGTCTTGTCTGGGTCCGAATTTATTGAATAAGATGCAAAATAAAACCTTTTGCACTCATTAAGCAAGTAAGTAGCCAATAGTTCGACAAATAAAAATATCCAGTGAAAGATAAAATCTAACGGCTAGTGAAATTTCTCTCTTTCTAACGGCTTGTGAAATTTCTCTCTTTTTAACGGCGTGATATTTCTCTCTCTAAGGGCTAGTGAAATTTATCTCTAATGGCTAGTGAAATTTATCTCTTTCTAGCGGCTAGTTTATCACATATAAGCTTTTAAAAATTAATACTTTGTTTTGTCTGGGTCCGAATATATTGAATAAGATGCAAAATCAAACCTTTTGTACTTGTAAAGTAGGTATAATTTCTTTCTCTTTCTAACGGCTAGTTTATAGGTTCTTTTTATTTTTTAATGACTAGTCTTTAACGGCTAGTTATTTACTTATAAATTGATAAGTAGATGAGGATGAAGAAATTCATATTTCGGGATATCATCTATGAGAGTCAGCGTGTCGATCGTTAATGTTTTTCCGTTGGCGAGGAAATTCCAAACCTTGAGCGGTAGACCTGGCAAACAGGTGGGTCGGGCCGGACCGAGAACGGGCCGGGCTAATAGAGGGTCAGTTAAAATGGCCTAAATTTTGATGGGCTGACATTGTGAGACCCGTGACTCGAGTTGGGCCGAATCGGGTCGACCCGTGGGCTTATTCCTTATTATTTATTTTTTTTTGCAAAATCTTATAATTACTTTACAAACCTGTCCACAAATAATTGTACTTGTGTGTTGAGTCCTTCATGTTCCTGTACTTGTGTGTTGAGTTTGCCTAATTAGTCACCGGGTCAGTATAATTGTTATTGTTTGTGGGCCTGGCCTGTTTAGAAAATCTGTGCATTGGTGTTCTTCCAGTTAAGGGCTGTAACAGGCTGGCTTTTCTGATTAAAATTGTTTTAATCAGCCAATCTAAGTCTCAAATAATTATATTAATCAATAAAGGAAGAAGAAGATTGATTATTGCCTACTAAACTCTCTCTCCTCCCCACTGGTCTAATTTAGAAAGAGACTTTAAGGTATAGCATATACTTGACTTTAAGGTATTGACCCGGTAACTTTATTTTTTTTTTTTGCAAAATTTTATAATTACTTTACTACTATACACTTGCCTTTATTAACTACATATCTCAATTAATTAAATTTTTTTAAAAAATGGTAATGCTCATAAATATTATAAATTAGGCACAATTTAGGTTTTACTTTTTAAGAATAATAAAATTTGAACAAAAGTAAAGAAACAATATATTGAAGATTGCATTAAAAACAAACAGTTGTTGTAGCTTAGTTGGTTTGAATTTTTATTTATTTACTTATAAGTCTTATGTTCAAACCTTATAACCCACAAGTAACAACATTTTATTTTAAAAAAAATAAGTCAGGGGCCACGGGCCGGGCTAAAATTGCCTGCATTTTTTTGGACTGAAATATTGCGATCCATGACCCATATTTCTACGGACGTGCCGGTCCGGCCCGCGGGACTGGGCCTCACTTGCCAGGTCTATTGAGCGGTGAGTGTCCATTTGGTAATAATAATGGTCGAGAACTTCCACAAACAATTAGTTACTAATTGTAATTTATTTTATTTGGAAGCTTATTCTCATTCCCGTAATATTTTCTTCTTCTATTATTCAATTTTTTATAGTTTCTTGGAGTTTAATTGTTTCCAAGATGTTAAAAAGAAGATTATTGTTGATGACATTTCACATCTTTATTATGCCACCAACTCATTGAGGAGGTAACAAGTTATTTATTTATTTATCAACATTGAACGTTAAGTCTTGTGTAGGTTGTGATGTTAAGCCGAATACACGATAATTTCTTTGCATTCTTTTGTGATGTTAAGCCGAATACACGATAATTTCTTTGCATTCTTCCGCAGCGAGTAACTTTATCTTTCACTCCATTTAAAACCTTAATGATATTGTTACAATCAACCTCGGACAATATATAGTCTATTAGTAATATCTGTATTCAATAGCGACGAATTCAATAACAGACAGCGGCTCAATAAAGACAGTAATTGTCGCAATTTTGAATACAGATATTAGTAATAGACTATTGTCCGAAGTTGATTGTTACAAGATCATTGAGGTTTTAAAGGGAGTGAAAGATAAAGTTACTCATTGTGTAAGAATGCAAAGAAATTATAGTGTATTCGGCTTAACATCACGAACTACACGAGGCTTATCGTTCAATACTGATGAATAAATAAATAACTTGTTGCCTCTTGAATGAGTTGGCGGCATAATAAAGATGTGAAATGTCATGAACGACGATCTTCTCTTTAACATCTCATGAACAATTAAACTCTAAGAAACTATAAAAAAAATTGAATGGAAGAAGAAAACATTACGGGAAAGCTTCCAAACAAAATAAGGTACAATTAGTAAGCAACTGTTTGTGGAAGTTCTCGACCATTGTTACCAAATGGACACTCACCGCTCAAGGTTTGGAATTCCCTCAGGCCTCGCCAATTGAAAAAACATTAACAGACAGCAGCTCAGTAAAGGTAGTACATGAAATGTCAATGTTTGGAGACATCCCATTTGTGTTGGCCGGAGACTTTGATAAAAACTGCGCCAACTTTCCAATCCCTCGCCTAATGTCTGTTTTCTTGCAGGATCTGGTGAATAAAATGATCGACCCAAAGGGCAATACCGTGAGCTAGGCATTTGTTGTAGAACAATGTCTAAAACTTGAATAGCTTCTTGAGGATCATCAGCTTCTCTTCCATCTAAAAATATCTTTAAGTGGCTCAAATCGGCACGTGAAGTAATTTTTATAATAACTTCGAATTCCCCTTTTTATTGTATCCTTTCTCTTCTATTAATAGAATGTCTTCTTTTATTTAAAAAAAGATATTTTGTAAATTTTTCCTCTCATTCTAAAGTTCAATATCGGTAATTTGATTGTTAATGTCATGACTTTTGTGTTGGAAATAAGAGAGACAAAGGCAATAAGAGTTTGAATACAGAGTAAAACAGAGAGAAAAAAAGCTACAGCTTTATCAATTCAGAATGAATGAAATATTCTACTATTTCCCATTTTTCAAACAGCTGATTACACCCTTTATTTATAACCTAAAATCATAACCACAATGCTTAAAAAGTAGCAACTAATTCCTAAATAAAAGCAACTACTACAGACTAGGTCTTCTGCAACTCCTCTCCTACTTTCTAGTTAACAGTTAAAGACTAAATCAACATAATTCTGCTAACTAAATTAATCACGTTTTGCATCAATTCTTATCACTCCCCTTTGATGCGAAACTGGAAACATTGAGTGAGGACCGAAACTTCACGAACTTCGGATATGAGAGTGCCTTCGTAAACCCATCTGCACTTTGGTCATTGGTTGAACAATGCTCCATCATTACTATGCCGTTAGCAACAGCTTCTCGAATGAAATGGTGTCAGAGTTCAATATGCTTTGTTCTCCCATGGAAGACCGGGTTCTTAATCATATAGATGGTGGCCTTGTTGTCACAGTAAATCTTTGTGGTTGCTCCTTGAACTTGATGTAAATCCTCCAAAATTCGCCGCATCCAAATTGATTGACACGTTGCAGATGAGGCTGCTATGTATTCTGCCTCTGAAGATGATAATGCAACACTTTCTTGTTTCTTTGAAGACCATGACACAGCCCCCGAGCCAAGAATGAATATGAACCCACTCGTGCTTTTCCTATCATCCACAAAACCTGCCCAATCACTATCAGTAAAACCACTTAAACTGAATTCAGCAACCGGTTTTTACCAAATCCCATAATCGCTAGTTTCCCGTACATAGCGAAGGATTCTCTTTGCTGTTCCGAGATGATGCATGGTCGGTGTATGCATGAATCTGGACAGTAGACTTACAGAAAACATTATATCTGGGCGGGTGTTGGTTAAGTACATCAGTCCGCCAATTATGCTCCTAAACATTCTTTCATCGGCCCTTGCAGTACCATCTTTCGCACATAGCTTCTCATTTGGGTTCATGGGAGTAGACGAGGTTTTACAACCAATCATATTAAACATCTTCAGTAATTCCCGTGCATACTTTTCCTGGCATATAAAAATTCCTTCATCTGTGAACTTGGATGCCAAGAAAGTAATGCATAGATCCCAAATCTGTCATATCGAATTCCCGCATCATACTGACCTTGAATTCCTTGATAAGAGTGTTAGAAGATGATGTATATATAATATTATCTACATAAGCACATATAATAAGAATATCACCAGTACACGTCACCTTCACATACAATGTCGGCTCGCTATCACTTTCATGATACCCATTTTGATGAAGATAAGTATCCAACCTGCTATACCAAGCTCTCAGAGCTTGCTTGAGTCCGTACAACGCCTTCTTAAGCTTGTAAACTTTCTCCTCTTGACCTTTGACTATAAACCCCTGTGGTTGTGCCACATACACACCCTCTTCCAAAAAACCATTTAAAAATGCAGACTTAACATCAAACTGAAATACTGGCCATTTATTTTGAGCAGCTACAACTAAAACAATTCGAACCATTTCAAATCTTGCTACTGGAGAAAAATTCTCAATAAAATCAGTACCTTGTTGTTGCACATACCCCTTGGCAACGAGCCTTGCTTTATACTTTTGCACGGTTCCATCTGGATTGTATTTCATCTTGTAAATCCATTTCACGCCAATCACTTTCTTCTCACATGGCAAGTCTACTCACTCCCTTGTGTCATTTTTTTTGATTTCAATAATTTCCTCTTGCATAGAGTGTTCCCATTCTTCTTTCCCTTGTGCTTCTTCATAGCTAACAGGTTTTGCACTTAACAAAGCAAAAGTGCACGATTCATAAATCTCGGCTAAAGATCGATACTTACGAGGAGGGGTATCAGAATCAGGTGCAGAATCTGAGTTGTCGCTGCCTTCATTATTTAATCCTCTTGAAGTAAACCTTCCCAATGAGTTTGATGATGGAGAACTCTGCGGTGACACTTGATTCTCTGTTGCTTGTGTCAGCTCAACTATATCAAAAGGCACTTGCTGATTTTGTTCTTCTTTCCAATTCCAAAGACTGTTTTCATCGAATAGAACATCTCGGCGAATAACAAGTTTCCCATTTTTTGGATTGTACAACCGATAGCCCTTGGTTTCACCGCTATACCCAACAAAGATACATTTCTCGCTCTTTTTATCAAGTTTAGAATGGTCATTAGAGTCAATCAGAGAATAGGCAATGCTACCAAAAATCTTTAGATGACTTACATTGGGTTTTGGGTTCCACCAGGCTTCATAGGGAGTCAAGTTTCGGACGGCTTTAGTTGGAGATATGTTGAGAAGAAATACGGATGTAGCTACTGCTTCATCCCAGAATTCGTTGGGCAGTCCTTTCTCACTTAGCATACTCCTAGCCATCTCCACCACTGTTCGGTTCTTTCTTTCGGCAACACCATTCTGTTCTGGGGTTCTTCTCACTGTTATCTACCTTTGAATCCCATTTTGCTTACAAAAATAGGTGAAATCATTGGATAGGAACTCTCCCCCTCTATCAGTGCAAAGAAATTTTATGACCTGCCCACTTTCCTTTTCTGCAAAAACTTTGAACTCCTGAAACTTTTCATAAGCTTCTGATTTGTAAGAAAGGAAATACACCCAACTCATACGAGTATAGTCATCTGTAAAGAGTAAAAAATATCTACTCTTATTAAAGGATAAGGTCCTTGTTGGGCCACATATATCAGCATGAACAATTTCAAGAGGCTTCTTGGCTCTCCAAGCTTTGCTGACAGGAAATGGTAACCTATGTTGCTTCCCATAAATGCAGCCTTCACAGACATCATCTATGCAATGGGTTGAAGGCAAACCAAACACCATATGCTTCAAATTTAACAACTTTAACCCATTAAAATTCAAGTGACCGTATCGTAAATGCCAAAGTCTAGAATCATCTTTAACTTAGCAACCAATGCACACTCATTCAAACAAGAAAGATCAAGGGGAAACATCCTATTCTTAGTAATGGGAATCTGAACGAGAGGTTTATCGGATACTCCTTTTCTTTTAATTTCACACATATTATTTTCAAACAACATTGAATATCCTCTTTCAATTAATTGACCGACACTTAACAAATCGTGTGCTAAATCAGGAGAATAATAAACGTCATGAATAGATCGTTCAATACCTGATTTGAATTTAGCTCCAATAGTTCCCTTGCCTTCAATTTGGAGTTGCTTGTTATCACCCAGTCGTACTTTTGATTTTGCAGATTCGTCTATGCTACGGAAGAGACTTTTCTCCCCAGTCATATGGTTACTACAACCGTTGTCCAAGAGCCACATATCACCCATACTTGCTTTTGACTCTAGACATGTCAGAAACAAGTTACCTTCCTCTTGTTACGCTTTAGCAAAGTCGGCTTTTCTCATTGAGCCTTATTTGGGCAATTTGGTGAAATGTGCCCATATTGCTTACATGAATAACATTGCTTGTCTTGATGGTCCTTCCTTTCAAAATGCCCCATATTAGACCTTCCTCGACCTCTTCCACGACCACGGTAGCTACCTCTACCTTGGCCTCTACCAAATTGCTTTTGTCCAGAAGAGCCTTCGTCAAATTTTCCTTTATTTGAGACCTCCACTTTGGTTTGAAAGGCATGCTCAAGATTCTTCTCCTTTGACCTGTTAATTCTCTCTTCATGTGCTAAAAGAGAATGCATTAGTTCATTAAAAGAAAATGTAGACAAGTCTTTAGACTCCTCAATAGCTGTAACAACATGATCATATTTATTCGGAAGACTCCTTAATATCTTCTCCACAATTTTTTGATCTAAGATAGTCTCTCTAAAAGCTCTCATTTGATTAACTATACCAGAAACTCTAGAGAAAAAATCTTGAACAGACTCATTACCTTTCATGAAAAGTGTCTCAAACTCTCTTCGGAAAGTCTGCAGTTTAACCATTGTTATCTTCTTGTCCCCATGGTACTCTTACTTCAAAATAGTCCATGCTTCCTTCGACTTTGTTGCACTAACAATTCGATGAAATATAGGGTCTGCTACAGCCTGTTGCAAAACAAGTAGAGCCTTCGCATCCTTCTTGTGAAGCTCTCTAACATCTGGTGCACTTTCTGCAAAACCATTCTCAACCAACTCCCAAAGTTCTTGTGCAATAAAAAAAGTTTTCATTTTGATGCTCCAAAACTCATAATTTTCACCGCTAAATGGAGGAATCAAGGATTGAGAAAGATTCAAAACATTACCGTTTGCCATAGCTGCAAAAACACTTACTCAAACCGTTTGTCGAACACCTTGTGTGCACATCAATAAGACCCACTGATTATGCTACAGCAACAATCCAAAAAACTTCAACGCCCAACGTCAATCGAACACGGCTCGATACCAAAAACTCGTTGGAAATAAGAGACAAAGGCAATAAGAGTTTGAATCTGAGTAAAACAGAGAGAAGAAAAAGCTACGACTTTATCAATTCGGAATGAATGAAATATTCTACTATTTCCCATTTTTCAAACAAATTGATTACACCCTTTATTTATAACCTAAAAACATAACCACAATGCCTAAAAAGTAGCAACTAATTCCTAAATAAAAGCAACTACTGATCAGGTCTTCGCAACTCCTCTCCTACTTTCTAGTTAATGTTAAAGACTAAATCAACATAATTCTGCTAACTAAATTAATCGCGTTTTGCATCAATTCTTATCATTTTGTGCTCACTTGAGAATGTTGTGTTGTTTTCAACACTTAAATTTTTTATTTTTGTTATGCAGTAATTTGACTAATGTGTACGTTATATATGATGTAGGGTTTGGACTTTTGACCCTCTGTCATATAGATAGTTGTTAAATCATGTACAAAATTCTCATACCAAATCTCTGGTCTAGGAAATAATATTAGATTGAGGAATATATGTATTTATAAGTTACATTTCAGCAGAAAATTGTTTTACCTTACTCTGCCATATCAAACTACTGCTTGTTTTTAGATTTGACAGCTTTGAGTTTCCATAATATCTTTTAAGAAGGTTAGACTCTGTATATCTCAGAATAGGCCTGGCAAAATATGGTTATGGGTTGATGTTAGAATATGGATATCCAATTGGGGCGCCCATGGAGGGTCCGACCCATTTGGGTTAATTTATCATTCTCTAATTGACAAGGTCAATAAAGACATTCGTGATTTTGAACGTGGGGTGACTAGACGTGGGAAGAGAGTTGGGAAGTGGCTCAACCACTTCCTTGTTAAATAGTCATCCTCGATCGATCAATATGTAACAATACTCCAATTGCCAAACACTGTGACGCCCCCAAATTCGGGTTACCTGACCCCCGAGTCTGGTGCTCACGATCCACAATATAAATAATATTTAACTACCAATATTATATAGATAGTAACATACATAAGACTTTATCAGAGTTTGATAATACATTACCCAGGTTCTCTAACCTTAACATTACAAACATACCCTTTAGATATACACAAAGGGTTTACAAATACAACATAATAAATATGCTAATCATAACTAATTAATAACTATGCCTTTGCCTTTATCCTTCGCAGCACCTCCTGCCACTTCGTCCCTAGCTGAAAAGTTTTAATTAGCATGGGTGAGCAACTAATTTGCCCCACAAGTTAAGACATACAATAAATGTATAAGAATTCAAAACAATAAACTATCTATTTTGATAGAAGGAAACCAAAGTTCGGGGAACTTTGAAATAGCTGAACAAATCGTTATTCAATAACAAGTCTTCTCGTATACTATACAACACAATAATTTAATAATGAAAGAGTACAACGCTTTCAAAGTTTCTACGATATTCTAATGAATAATCAAGAATCAATTCTACGAAATAACAAAGTGAAATGTTTTTCCAGATTTATACTGAGCGATCACATTAGATCTTGAACTTATATTCTCGGGTATCTATCAAAGATTTACTTTGATAAATACTCAGGTGTATTAGATAACCATAAAGATTAAATCATACCCCTATGCAAGTACTCAGAGCCGACCAACTCTTTGTACCCTATATTATGCATAATACTTAAAACGCGCGCAAAGGTCGAATTCACGACCAATAAAATGTTCCCTTTATATAAAAGGTTGTTCTTCTCAGTGTTAGAATCAAGATTTTGATTTTACAACGAAATACTGGGATTTCAAATTCTATTTACTTTTCGGTCTAGCCAAAATAATTGGCATCGATCTGTCAAAAATAATTGAATTCTCTTTTCGAACCTATCAAATTCAAACAAATGTTCGTCTAGCTAGAATAATTAGCTAAGACATTTCTCAGTGTAATTTGATAATAAATAAGAATTATCTGTACTGTCAATTCTAACTTCTACAGATATGAATATCCAACAACAGTAATTCTACGAATATATATTTTCCAAATCAATAATTCAATTCGAACTATTAAGCATGCACTAATTGTGAATTATCAAAAATAAATCCCTGGACGTGGTCTAAACAGCAATAATTAACCAACAATAATAATTAAACAATATTAACTCAAGGTTGAGTTAGAGAACTTGCCTTTTCCGCTGATTACAGCTACACAAAATACTTATCTGCTTTCGAAAGACCTATAACCAATAATGTCGGTCTCACCATTAGCACAAACATTTATTACACACAGTACTGCATTCTGCAGTCAAACTTATCCTAAACACATTACCACATAGACACATCAGTGTTTATAACCTAGATAAACACTTATCAAGTCTAACTATTTCGGTCCGGTTAAACTTAAACTTTCGGTCCGTTCTCGGTGTTCTGGTCACCCTATCCGATAATTAACATAGTTATCTGTCACTTACACTGGGTCTCTAAGCTTCAATATTAATTCAGATAAGTCAATTATCAATAATAATATTTTTTGGAAGCTTTTAATAATTATCAAGCAATTATTATAATTTATAATAATTTTTCAAATATCCGAATCATTTTTAAATGATTTAATTATCAATTAATCGTATCATTATTAATATTTAATAATATCAAAATATTAATAACATACTTGTCAAAATATTAAGTTATTATTAATAACTTAAAATATTTTAAATCAACAATATTCCACTTAAATAATTTTTAAAGTAATTAAAATCATTTTTAAATCATCACCATTAATATATAAATATTAATGAAGTTATCATCTAAATATTAAAAGTCATTAATTATAACTTAAAATATTTTTAAATCATTTTTCTCATTTTTAAATGATTTTTAAATCAATAAAACTATTTTTAATTCATTTATTTAATATAACAATTAAATAAATCTAACATCATTAATATTAATTTATTAATGAGAATTCTCCAAAAATATTGAAAATTATATTTTATAATTTAAAATATTTTCTAACACTTTATTCTTAATTAAAATGATTTTTAAATCATTAAAATCATTTTATCTTATTTATTTAATTGAATAATCAAATAAATCTAATATCATTAATATTAAATTATTAATAAAAATTCTTCAAAAATATTAAAAGTTACATTTTATACGTCAAAATATTTTTAAATTCATTATTCTTATTTAAAATGATTTTTCATAATATTAAATCATTTTTCTCTAATTTATTTAATACATTAATTAAATAAATTAAATATTATTAATATTTTAATAAATATAAATATTAATGAAAAATATCCCAATTGGTCAGAAATTATTTTTTCATAATTTAAAATAATTTTTAAAATCATTTTTGGTAATTTTTATAATTTATTTCTTATTTTTAATTATTTTCCAGAAAAACAAAAAATAAAACTAATTAAACTGTCGCTATAGGGCTTTAGCGACAAAAAGCGTCGCTGTTGGTGTTCTTGAGCTCAAGAACAATGATCGACTCCATAATCAAATCGCTCATTTGACCGACCATTATTCTCGATGTATTCATGTTACAGCCAACTTAAACCTCAGCATGTAGTACTCATGTAACACTACAAGATCCAACAAGAACTTTGATCAAACAATAACACAGCAAAAAGATCTGGACTCTCAAATTCCCTGTCAGATCATACCTGGGTTTTCTAGGCAAACCCAGAAACCCAGGCAGCTTGACTTGCCACTTTCTAACCTAAATTAATCTAGGTTCTGATCTTGATTCAAGCTATCTTAATGTTCAAATATATACTCCTTATGTCAAGGAACAACACTAAATCCGAAAATCACTTTATCATCAACAGAATAACCATGAATCACACGGTCAAAGTATGTCAGACGGCTTGTTCTTAGAATCTGGAAATTCCCAGAAAATTCCAGTCGTGACCAAATGGACTAGTTTGACCATTTGTCACGATCAATCTACTGACTGTTTTAATGTTTTATAAGCATGAATCTATAGTCCAATTAACAAGCTACAAGATGTATCAAATAACAACATCAAACAACAATCAAATATGTCAGATCCGGCCTTGCAAAACGTTGTCAGGCGTTGTTCAAGCACTTCTAGGTTGCCTAGATTCGGCTCGGTCAACGTCGGTCAACGATGTTTGACCTTAAATAACTTGCAATCTAGACATCATTTAGTTGTACTACCACTTGAAGATTAAAGCCTACAAACTAGGCTACAAATAACAATTATTACAACACTAAAATCAAAAACGAGCAACGATTTATGGCTCCTGACATTAGCTTGTCAGACCATAATCAAGCTCTTGGACAGTTTTTCAAAAACTCCATTTTTTAAGCTTTTGATGCTATGGATCCATGATGGAGCAACATAGATCAGCTAAAAACACTCTATAACACTTTCTTAAACACTTAAACATAAATTCTTTCTTAGTACACAAGATCTATGATTGGTTTAGGTTTATACCTTTTCTTGAGGATGCTTTGATCTTGGCTCTAACAATCTGATCTAGATGTTATAAGTGGTTAAAAAATGACTGAAACACTTGAAGAATTCGGAGGTTAGGTGAGAGAGAGAGTTGGTGAGAGCAAAGTTGCAAAATGGCTAGATTTTTATGATTTTTCTCTCTCTAAATCTCTTATATAATACTTGTCAAGTTGCTAGATCCGACGGGGTGTCAATTGGAGGTCAAGTTCTTTGAGCTTTTAGAAGCCACAAAGTCAACATAGTTGTTCACCTACTAAAGGTTTTGAAATTTTGCACAAGTTAGCTTATTAAAAATGTGAAAAGGGTATTATTGTCATTATTTAATGATTTTAAATGGCATTCTAGACAAATGTACAAACTCTTAGGGTTTGACCCTTAGGGTTTAACCCTAAGGGTTTAAAATTCTAGTTCCCAAAATTTTGAAATTTAGGGTTTAAATAGAAAAATAAAATTTCTAAAATACAATTAGGGTTTCTAAAATAGAAAATTAATATACTAAAAATATAATTAGGGCTTTCTAATTATATTTAAGTTTAATGAACCCATTAGGTTTGCCAAATAGAATTAGGGTTTCCTAATTTAGGGTTTATAATTCCCGATTTTGAAATTAGGGTTTCCCGGCTATCGATTAGGGTTTCTAACAGCGCGTTAGTGTTTCTAGTCCCGAGATTAGGGTTTCTAATCTCTTACTAGGTTTATTAATATTAAACCTAATCCAGTCAACCATTGGTCAACATTTCTATACAGTCCAAACACATAATCAACAGTATAATTATGTTAATTGTATTTTCTACCGAATCCCTATCCAAAAATTAGGGTTAGGGTTTTCTAAAGATGTTAAGCACAACTCTACTCTATTTTCTTAGTCAAATCACATATTAACTAATTCTCGAGACTTGTCTCACAAATTCTCAGTATAATATTAACAGTCAATGTCAATATTAAAAAAAAAAAAATTATTCGTAAAATTTTGATTTTTCGAAATCCCGGGTTATCACAAACACCGCTCCCAATATCCAGTCTTAAACTCTAATTGTTACGTACCGTGAATTAGTGCTCTGTTCTCGATCGTAGTTCGGAGACGCTGTTGGGTTAAAGAACGACAGGAGGTTTTTCGCATCAAAGGCTTAATCACGCTTCAAGAGTTATGCCTTTGATTCTCCTAATTATGTGTAAATATGAATAACATGCATATTAAAAACCCTTCATTGGTATCAGAGCATGGTTTAACGATGTGATGTATGCTATGTATGAAATATTTACACTTTATGCCATGATTGCATGTTTAAAAAGCTTGAAAATATCATTAATGGAAAACTTAGATACACTAAATATTATGGGCTAATATCAATAAAGATATCAGTAGCCTCAAACATAAAGTGTATATGATCTGCATAATTTGGATTTAATTGGATAATTAATTTGAAACCCTAGTTTGCAAATAGCCTTCTTTGAATAGCCATAAATTTTTCTGTGATTGTCCGATTCGGTTGATTCTTGCATGTATGCGTAGTACTCATTGTAAGCTTTCCAACGATATATTATGGGCCTAAATCGGAGTTATATAGAGTGAGATATGGCTTCTCAAAGTTTTAGTCGCGAAATGACATTTATGTAAATTTTGGTGTCTGGAGGTTGAAGATGACCCGCGCACCCGACTCATTTTGATAGATTTTTTACATTTAATTTCCAGAAAATGATTTATTAATTATTTTTAACATGGAAATTAATTTAAAAATAGTAACAGTGACTATTAAATTCTGAAAAATTAATAGAAATTAATTATTGGCATATAATTAATTATTATAATCGAATTTGGAAATATTGATGCTTTTTGATATTTTTTGGTTAATTTTCACCTAATAATTAATAGTTTATTAATTATGAAAATTAGCAAACATATCATAAAATTTCGTAAACGTTATGATGACTATATGATGATGTTAAGTTCTTCGTTAGGATTTTTTCAGATGGAAAATAACTGTTTGGGATAGTTTTGGTTAATTTCTAATTAATTGTGCAATAGTTTATTAATTATGATAATTAACATGATTATCAGAAAATTCCAAAAAATTACAGTTATCCTTTTATGATGATAAGCTACTGTTATAAAATTTTTTGGAATAAATTAACAGATTTGGATATCTTTGGTTAATTTCCATCCTTTTATGCATGATTAATTAATTGTGATAATTAGCAAAATTATCAAAATAAATTCCAGAAAATTACAGTAATGTTTTATAATGTTACTTTACTGTTGAAATTTTTTTGGATGTATTTTAATGTTTTTATAGCATACTTGGTATATTAATGGAGTAATATAGCCCATTGTTTAATTCCTTTGTTCATATTTATGGGATATTAATTGTTTATGCTTGAAATTAAATTATCATGCAATAATTACATGTATACCCCTGTTCATAGTGGGAGTGATTTAGGTTAAATTAATTTAATTAAATTATTCCCTAAATTATACGTCTTGTGCGTTGAAAAATTAAATTTAAATAATTAGACATTTATATGGATTGTGATTCCTAAGCCTGGCGAAGTCTCCCTTCTATATTTATGTCCTATTATTTTTATGTTAATTTGGTTCACGTGGCAAAGATGATTTATATACTATGGTGAACTACTCGAATATCTCTAATAAGATTCTCTCTCTTTTTTTTTAAAAAGAAAATGGATACATAGCTAGGTTGCATCTCTTAACTACCAAATGGAGATAGTTATACAAAGAAAGATGGACACACATTTAGAGAACATCTTCAAAGTTATGTCGAATTTGATTGAAGCGCTAGGAGTCGCTTGGCAACCCTTTGTTAGATGAACAAAGCAAATTCGGGCGTTGATTAGATTCATTTCCCATCAATTGTAATAATCTCAAGATTAACATAGCTCAAGATGAAAATATTAAATCTTTGAAGATATTTTCATCACCTTGAGCGCTAAGAAGAAAAAATGACTAAAGGTTGAGAGTTTAAAGACTGAACGACTAGAGAATGAACGCCTAAAGGCTCGACTAATAGAGATTGCCAATGCTAATGCACCTCAGAAGGAAGCAGAGGCTGGTACTTCTAAGAAGAATAGAAGTAAACGTAGTTCTAGTAAAAAGGACAAAACCAAGATGACATGCTATAACTGTGGCAAGGCGGGACACTTCGCTCGTGAGTGCACTGAGCCGAAGAAGGTAATTCCTAGTCCTAATCTATCTATGTGCTTAGTATCGAGAACTGTTTTGTTGCTCATTCTCTCCATATATGGATTGTAGACTCCGGAGCAACAGACCACATAGCTAGAGATCGGAATGGATACGTGGAATACCGCCGAGTTTCGGCTGGCAGAAAAGTATACATGGGGAACGATTCCAGTGTGGATGTGCTAGGCATTGGCACTTACAAATTGGAAATGCGAGGATGCTCAGTATTAATCCTTTATGATGTACTTTATGCGCCGGATGTCTGACAGAATTTATTTTCTATTTTATCAGTACTTCGTTTAGGCTATTCAGTTAGTTTTGAGAACAATTCTGTAATAATTTCACATGGGACGAATGTTTTTGGACATTGTTTTATGTTGAATGGTTTTATGATTTTGGATACTATTGATTCTAGCAGTAATAGTAGTGATTATTATTCCTTACTTGTTGAAAATGATCATGATGGTTCAATTCAATGGCATGCTAGATTAGGCCATATTGGACAAGATAGAATGGCCAGGTTAGCTCGAGCAGGTCTTTTAGGCCCACTCGTTAAGGTTAATCTACCCACATGTGAACATTGTTTGGCAGGAAAATCAACTAAAAAACCATTCGGTAAAGCCACTAGGGTAGAAACACCATTGCAACTTATTCACTCAGATATCTGTGGCTCTATGAATGTGAAAGAAAGGCATGGACGTTCCTATTTTCTCACAATGATAGATGACTATACGCCCTTCGGGTACACTTTTTTGATCTCTCATAAGTCTGAGGCATTAGATTGCTTTAGACGTTATTTGATTGAGGTCGAGAATCAATTAGATAAAAGTGTTAAGGCACTTCGAACTGACCGAGGCCGCGGATATCTTTCCGATCAGTTTAAAGAACTTTGTGAGGAAAAAGGGATAATCAGCAACCGATAATCCTAGAACTCCGCAATGTAAGCAGTGTATGGAGAGGAGGAACCGAACATTATTAGACATGGTTAGGTCTATGATGGCGCAAGCAAATTTGCCTATCTCTTATTGGGGTGATGCATTGTTGACTGCGACATACATACTTAATCGTGCCTTCAAAATCGATTCATCCACCCCATATGAAATGTGGGGACAGCATGTAAAGCTTTGAATGGGTGGAATGCTACTTGGGATCGGCAGCTTACGTGCACAACACTTCTCATCAGCATGGGAAGTTAGGCCTGAGGGGTAAGAAGTTTATTTTTGTAAGATATTCTGAACACTCAAAAGGCTATGTGTTTGTAGGAGAGCATCCTAATGGGACTGTATCTGAGATAGAGTCACGAGATGCGGATTTCCTTGAGATGGATTTCCGTAATAGAGGTGATGTGAGCAAGGAGATGAACCTTTATGAGATGGAGGAAGATTTAGGCGCCCCAACTCATACAGTAGAAGCCGAAGATGTTATTCCTTACGCTCTTGTAGAAAGTGGGAGTGACATAACTTCGAGCAGTTCTCATCCATCAAATGAAGAGTCTCATGTTACTCAAATGCGTAGAAGTCAAAGGGGTAACATTCCACGTCGTCTTTTTGAGATTGAGGGAATGCCTTTCAGAGTGATCGCAAGAAGATGATGAGGAACCTCGATCTTATCGAGATGCTCTATCATCTGCTATGAGAGATAAGTGGATGATTGCAATGGAAGAAGAGATGGAGTCCATGAGGACTAATCAAGTCTGCGACTTGGTTGACCTTCCACCAGGGCGAAAGGCTATTGGGAACAAATGGGTTCTTAAAGTCAAAACCAAGGCGAATGGTTCCATTGAAAGGTATAAAGCTCGTCTTGCAGCCAAGGGCTATACCCAACAAGAGGGAATTAATTACGAGGAAACCTTCTCACCAGTTATGAGGTTTGCCTCAATTCGCCTCATCTTAGCGATTGTTGCGCATTTAGATTTGGAGTTATATCAAATGGACGTTAAGACATCTTTTCTCAATGGAGATTTAACTGAGGAGATATAAATGGATCAGCAAGAGGGTTTCGTCATGGAAGGACAAGAACACAAAGTATGTAAGCTCAAACGTTCTATCTATGGTTTGAAACAGGCGTCCAGACAATGGTATCTGAGGTTCCATCGAGCTGTCATTAGTGATGGGTTTACGATGATCGAGGAAGACCATTGTGTATATATCAAACGGTCTAAAGATAAATTCCTTATCTTATCTATGTATGTCGATGACATCCTTCTAGTTGGGAACGATAAGGAGATGATTGTCACCACCAAAGGGTGGTTGTCCTCTAACTTTGAGATGAAAGACATGGGGGAAGCAGCTTATGTTTTCAGAGTTAAGATCTTTAGAGATCGCTCAAGAAAGCTTCTTGGTTTGTCTCAAGAGACTTACCTTAAGAAGGTTCTTGAGCAATTCGAGAGATGAACAATCGCAAACCCATAGACACTCCTATCGCTAAAAGCGACGCCTATCATTCTTAAAAAAATACCCTACTTCTCCTGAGGAAATTAATAAGATGTCCCATTATCCGTATGCCAATGTTATAGGAAAGATAATTTATGCAGTTGTGTGTACTCGGCCTGATATAACATATGCAGTCGGTTATCTCGGTCGGTATCAATCAAATCCTGGGATTGCTCATTGGAAGGCAATCAAGAGGATCGTGCGATATTTGAAAGGTACTTTGGACTACATGTTATGCTATGGAGGACCGGACCTGTGATTAATTGGTTACTCCGATGCCAGTTGGGGAGGTAACCAGGGGATGCGCAAGTCGACCTCAGGATATGCATTCTTGTTACATGGTGGTGCCATCACTTGGTGTAGCAAGAAACAGACTTGCGTTGCTCTTTCTACGATGGAGTCGGAGTTTGTGGCTTGTACGTCAGCTGTTCAGGAAGCCATGTGGCTGAGGAGATTCTTCGAGGATCTTGGTGTCGTCTCTCATGCTTCAAATCTTATAACTGTTTACTGTGATAGCACGGCGGCCCTAGATTACACTAAGGACCCCAAGTATCACGGCAGGACGAAGCACATCAACTTGAGGATGAACTTCATCAGAGATATCATAGAAAATAATGAGGTGATATTGGAGTACATGCCCACTGGTCTTATGGTAGCTGATCCTTTGACGAAGCCAATTCCTAAAGATGCTTTTTGTAGGCATGTTAGTTCATTAGGGCTTCGTAGGATTTGATGTACTTTCTATTATTTCCTTATATATCACTCATTATTTGGCTTGTATTAGAGATATTCATTGTTATTTTGAGATATTTATCATTTATGCGAGTTTCATTTATTTCCACTTGTGTTTGGTTATTTTAGCGCATATGATAAATTTAAGATGTTCACATAGTTTATTATGCATATTGGATATGCACACATATTAAATATATGTCAATAGGTTGATTGGCTCACTCACATGAGCAATCACCCTTGGCGCTTTAAAAAGCGAGCAAGGTTGAGACAGTTCATTTATTGGCACTTTGAGTAGTGAGCTGTTGATGCTTTTGATAGCAATCAATTGGCGCTTAGTAGTGAGAAAAATGAACATGATGTCGCCTTGGCATGAGCCAAGATGAGGTTAACTTGGATTAACCAAATATAGTATGCCCCACCATCTATATTAATATGTACTGATAGCCGGATACGAAATTTTAGGTTTGGCGCTTATATAAGCGAGCAATCTGAAAAATTCAAGTTAGGCGCTTATGAAGCGACTGAACTAAGATCTGTATGGCACGACCATAGGACATAGCATGTTGTGAGCGAGTTACATGTGCTTAGCGACCATGTAAAAGAGGTGAAAGAATGAATCCCTGCTTCTTCACCGTGTGAGTCTTGTAGGACAAATCTTTGTTCCTACATCAAGTGCTCTTTGTGATCCTTGACTATACTGCAAAGACATGGATTAATGTTGCTACTTTGGTTTCGATTCCTAAGGTCAGGATTGATGAGACTATAAGGACCAATTCTGGGAAAGCAGTTGATTCATTTTTGAGTAGTATTAGGGCAAAGGGAAGACAATTTGATTTCACCTCGTTCTGCACTTATTGTCGACAACTATAGCGTTTTTGATAGCAATATAGTAATAAGTGAGATACAAAATGGACTTGGGCCCAAAGGTGGTTAAGTAAGGCTCTCTGAGGGGTTAGAGATACTTAACCTAGTAAAAATTCAAATGTGTCTGGGGTACTCTGAGTTTGTGGGTTGTAGCCTCTACGTGAACTAATTAAGTTCGATGTGAAAGCTCCCGTATTATTTCTTTGACAGGGTAGATGTCTCTATGTTGGCCCTAACAGGTTTGATATAGAGCTCCTGCATTGCGCAGTGAACTCAACCACGCATGCATTTTCCTTAATAGTTAGAGGTTTTATATGTTTTGGTTTGAGCTATTTTTGGCAGATATAAGGATTTCAAAGGCTTAATCACGCTTCAAGAGGTATGCCTTTGATTCTCCTAATTATGTGTAAATATGAATAGCATGCGTATTAAAAACCCTTCATTTGATTTTGGTTTTCAAAATATAGTTATGGTTCCATTTAAGAACTAAAACCATATTAACCATTTTTAATATGTGTTGTGTGGGTTGGAACTATATGGTTATGGTTCAAAACCATATTAACCATTTTAAGATGTTTTGACTTTTAAACAAAACTTTTGAAAACTAAAATTGTGACCGTCACAATTAAATTAATTAAGTAATAATATGATATAAAAATTATTAATATAAATAATAAAATGTTAAAAAACTATACTAATAAATTTAAAATTATTAATACCCTTTTATATTTAATTAATTTTTCAAAATTATTATTAAATTTTCTTTTGAGCACCGATATTTGGGGAATCAGACAATTTGAAGATTAACACCTCCATCTAATTGAGGAAACCCATAACATCTTCGCCATGTCCATTAAAGCTCTTGCAATATCCCTCTAACCTGATTTAGAATGTTTAGAAAAAAATGTTGGAACTGCAGTATACATTAAAAGTTCTAATTAAGTATAATTCTTTATAATTCTAATTAAAGGTTCTAGTTAAACGTGATACAACACGTGGAAAAAGTACACAGTTTAAATTAAAAAGTGTTATATAAATATGGGTTAAAAAATAGTTAATCGGTTCAAAACTTTAACCGACCTGAATAAATATGGGTCCAAACTTTAACCGACCTGAATAAATAAAAATGGTTAACCAACCCATTTGATTCCAGTTAATATGGTTTGACCCAATAGTTAACTAACTATATTGCTAGGTATATCTCAAAATGATAAAAAAATATGTTATAAATTACAATTAGTCTTGTAAAAAAAGGTTTATATGCCAGTTTAGCTCGCCTTTTTATTTGTACTTTCACTTTGGTGGTGTTGTCTCTTATCTCCTTCAAATACTATAATTTGAATTATTGTGTAGTGTATAATTATTTCCATGTAATAAAATAATTTGACTGAATTTTGTGTTTATTTCTCCCTGTAGATATATTAAAAAGCAGTTTGATTTCATGGGAGGAGAAGTTCTGCATTTTAGTTGGAGTTTCATGGGAGAAAGTTGTGGATGCAAAGAAGTATATATATACTGCCATGGTAATGTGTTTAAGTGGAATGATACAGCTGGAAAAGATTCTCTTTTTAATGCGAAAGATCGTTTTTGGGCCATGATTAATGGTGTTCCCTGTGATGCCCCTGTACCTGATCCTGACATGTATATCAATAAGATAGATTGGAACTCTAAGATTGAAGAAATCGTGAATGGCTTTAGACATATATATATATATATATATATATATATACACACACACACACACACACACACACACACACACACACACACACACAAAAGAATAGAAAGAAAATAGGAAAGTAGAGCTGTAATTCTAATCTAATTCCTAAACTCACGCTTAACTAGAAAATAGGAAACTAGAGCTGTAATTCTAATCTAATTCCTAAACTCACACTTAACCATATATACGGTACATTAATAGAATATCTCAATAATATCTCAATACCCCCCCCTCAAGTTGGAGCACGAGGATCATAAATTCCCAACTTGGAAAGCAAAAACTGAAATCGACGTGTCCTCAAAGGCTTGGTAAAGATGTCTGCAAGCTGAACTGTTGTAGGAACATATGAAGGGAGAATAGTTCTATCTTGGATAACATCATGGACAAAGTGACAATCTGCTTCAATGTGCTTTGTTCGTTCATGGAAGACAGGATTCTGTGCAATATGTAAAGCTGACTGACTATCACAGTATAAACCAATAGCAGCAGGATGGTGAATCCCCAAGCTAAAGAGAAGACCCTTCAACCATTTCAATTCACAAGTAAGAGAAGCCATAGAGAGATATTCGGCCTCTACCGAAGAATGTGACATAGTAGGTTGTTTCTTGGTTTTCCAAGAAATCAGGGAATGTCCAAGAAACACAAGCTAACCTGTGAGAGAGCGATGAGTAAGAGGACACGCTTCCCAATCAGAATCACACCAACCTGTCAAAGAGAGAGAAAACTATCAGCTCGAAGTAAAACTCCTTGTCCAGGAGAACCCTTCAAATAGCGAACAACTCGCAAAGCGGCTTCCCAATGTTCTTATCTCGGTTGTTGTAGGAACTGTGATAAAACATGGGCATAGTATGCTAAATTAGGACGAGTGACCATTAAGTAAATCAAACGACCAACCAAACAACGATAAGGTTCCAGATTAGACAAAGAATCTCCTGAAGCATGAGAAAGCCGATGGTTTTGCTCAATGGGAAAGGATGCGGGCTTGGCACCTAGAAGACCTGTCTCAGAAATAATGTCAAGAGAATACTTTCGTTGGCAAAGAAATATACCATCAGGACTTCGTGCCACCTCAATCCCGAGAAAATATTTAAGAACCCCGAGATCTTTCATATGAAAATATGTGCTCAAATAGTTCTTAAAGACTCTCAAAGTAGCGAAATTATTCCCAGAAATAATTAAATCATCAATATACACCAAAACATTGATTTGAATATCACCCTTAGTATAAGTAAAGAGAGAATAATCAAAGATAGGATTGAGAAAACCATACTCTTTTAAAGCAAAGAATAAGTTTGGTAAACCAACACCTAAGGTACTGTTTCAAGCCATATAATGACTTTCGAAGACGACACACCATATTAGGTTGAGAAGACCCAAAACCAGGAGGAAGCTTCATATATACTTCCTTATTAAGATCCCCGTGCAAAAAGGCATTATGCACGTCCATCTGATGCAGCTCCCAATTTTTTAGATGTTGTAATGGCTAAGAAAGCACAAATCGTGACCATCTTTGCAACTGGCGCAAAATTCTCATGATAATCGATCCCAGCAATTTGATGATTACCAAAAACAACCAAACGAGCTTTAAGCCGTTCAACACTGCCATCAGAGTTATACTTGATTTTATATACCCATTGACTACCAAGAGCGCGTTTACCAGGTTGTAATTTTTCTATAGTCCAAGTACCATTATCTTCTAAAGCACGAATTTTTGTTTGCATAGCATGATGTCATCGTACATCTGTCATAGCTTCTTTAAATGATTTCGGTTCAAAACCTACAATAATAGCAGCAAGAAACTTCCGATGTCGAACAGAAAATTTTGCACAATTAATATAATGTGTTATATAGGAAAGGGCGTACCTACGGAAGAGTATGGCACGGGTTAACTTGGAGAGAGAGTAGATGGACTTTTTATGATCACAGTGTTAGTAACATAGTCACGAAGCCGAACGAATGAAACCTTTTCACGAAATCCATGTCCCATATGAGTTTCATTGATAGAATCAGGAGTAGCCCCTGCTGCCCCCTGCAGATGGATGTTGGAGTGGAGAGGTGGTCTGAACTGACCTTTGTTCAGCATCCGTGCCAGACAGTGAATCATTGGTCACGGGAGGTAAAATGGGAGCAGGCTCTAAAGTGGTAGTTTTTGGGTTTTGGATGGTGACATATAGTGGGGAGGATTCGTTTGTGGGCTCAAGTTCATCAGACAATAAATCAGGATCCCCCAAAATATTAAAATCGAAGTCATCATTAACCAAATTCATGCTGACAAAATTATATTTAGAACGAATAGTAGTAGGAGTATTTTCGGCAAAAGGAAATTGATTTTCAAAGAACTTAACATCCCTAGAAACAAAAAAACTTTTATTTTTTAGATCTAAAAGTCTCCACCCTTTCTTTCCAAAAGGATACCCAACAAAGACAAATTTTCGACTTCGACTTGCAAATTTATCATTCTTTTCTCATTGATTATGGGCATAACAAAAAGAACCAAACACTCACAACTCATCAAAAACTGGAAAAGTATTAAATAAAATTTCATAAGGTGTTTTATTCTAAAGAACACTCGAAGGTGTTCGATTGATCAAATGAGAAGCTGCCAAGACACATTCACCCCAAAAATAAAGAGGTAGATGACTTTGAAAATGCAAAGCCCTTGCCACTGCTAAAATATGACGGTGCTTATGTTCAACTCTGCCATTCTGTTGTGGAGTTCCCACACAAGAGGTTTGAAATAAAATCCCATTTGAAAGAAAATAATCTGTCAAACAATGAAACTCCGTCCCATTATCACTCCGAACAATCTTAACCTTTTGACCAAATTATTGATCAACCATAGCAAAATATGACATAAACATTTTAAATACCTCCAATTTATCAATCAACAAATAAACCCATCAGCTCGGGAAAAATTATCCACAATAGTCAAAAAATAACAAGCCCCACAAGAAGAAACTGTATTGTAAAGACCCTATAAATCACAATGAACCAATTCAAAAACTTGGGAGGCCTTATGATCACTAAGAGAAAAAGAATCACGAGATTGTTTGGCACGAGGGCACACATCACATGCCTTATTTAATTTATCACTAGAATTACGTAAGAAAGGTAATGACTTCACTACTTTCTCTGAAGGATGTCCAAGACGTTGATGTCAAAGTTCCAACGAAGATAAAGAACCATTCACTGAGATAGCTTGCACTGTAGACGGTTGCCGGAAGTAGTAAAGTCCATCTCTCCGTTCACCCGTTCTAATCAGCTTCCTCGTATGACGGTCCTATATAACACACATATTAGAATCAAATTGTACAAAATAGTGCATGTCATCAATGAGTTGTGTAACCAAAATTAAGTTGTAGTGCAATTTAGGGACATAAAGAACATTTTTAAGATACAATCCTTCCAAGAGCCTCACACTTCCCTCTTTAGTAGAAATTATTTTTTGGCCATCGGGGTGCCCAACGGGACATGCGGCAATATCATAAACATTAAACAAATATGATTCATCCCCCGTCACATGATTAGAAGCACCAGTGTCAATAATCCAAGATATCTTAGAAATGTCACCATGTAGACGATCGGTAGAGGAGTGAGCATTACCAAACATAGTAGCTATAGTCTGCCATTATTCTGCACTCAAATTAGGAAGAGAGGCAGGAGTGTTTGACATGCTGGCAGTGGCGTTGGAAGAATTTCTCTGCCCATTGACCGAAGCTCCAACCATAGTGTTGCAGCTGTCTACCGCCACCGCTCGGACATTGGCTCCTCTACCATGACCAGTCGCATGTGAGTCTGTACCATGGCCACTACCTCCTTTGACTCGAGCATGAGTGACTCCTTGAGTGCGAGGTCTATCACCCACCATTCTGGATACCCAAGAAGCTGAAAACAGGTAACAATGTCATGTCTGGATCGGTTAAAATGAGAACACATTAGCCCAGATTTGTCAATCTTATTTAGTTTCGCTCGGCCATGCCCTTCTGGACAAACATCAAAACCCACCACTTCCGGTAGAGATTCTTGAGCATGAGTAATTCCACGAACACGTTCTTCTTGGATAATTTGTTGATACACACGATCAAGAGAAGCTAAAGGTTCTTGGGACAACAAAGTAGTACGTAATGGGGTATAATAATCAGAATTTAAACCCATCAAAAACTGATGAAAACGTTTATTATTTCGTTGATTTTCATGTGCCTTACTCAAATGACATTCACATTTTCCACACGTACATGCAATATCTGGTTCATGATAAGCCAATTCATCCCATAAAACCTTAAGCTTCTCAAAATATGTAGAAACAGACATGACCTTGGATTGCTCACACTTAGCTAAATCAATTTTTAACTGGTGAATTCGGGGTCCATTAACAATAGAAAAGCGAGCCTGTAATTCATCCCACAAAAGTTTAGCATCATCATAAAAAGAGATAGTAGACTTAACCTCCTGATCAATAGTGTTCATTAGCCAGGAGACAAGCATCGAGTGAATGGTAAGCCAATCCTCCATTGTGAAAGGTGCTTTAGGTTCTATAATCGTGCCATCGACGAAGCCGTATTTCCGGCGAGATAGTAGAGCAAGGCGCACAGACTTTTCCCATACATCATAATTGTCATGTCGAAGATGAACGACAGTGATGAGATCTCCAGGTCTTTCTTGTGAGCCAAGAAAAAAAGGGGATGTATGGTCATTTCGAGCCATGTCGATCGTGTATCTTAGCCGTGTGGCTTTGATACCATGAAGAAATCGTGAATGGCTTAACCATATATACGGTACATTAATAGAATATTTCAATAATATCTCAATAAAGATCAATCCCAGATTGATCTGACTTGGATAAAGAATACGTCAATCCTGATGAAGCAGACAACTCGACCACTGATCCAACTGCAGGATGGAATGAAAAGAATATAGGTAACGGTGAAAACCCCTGGGAATCTTATTGTGTACAAAATACCGAAGATTTAAAGGATTAGAACATGTGGGGTCTAAAATTGAAGATTGTTGGGAATCCGTGGGAGCAAAGGTTCCTCAATGGTAATGGGGCTTTAAAGGACAACTCAAGGGACACGAAACGGTGGGCCAATCAAAATTATGAACATGAAAATTTTGATTCCAGAAGATCCAGCAAAGGTGGAAGAGCGTTAAGTGGTGATTGTCTCGAAAGAGAAGGTTCTAAGCAGCATGCATGGAGGAATAAAAGCAGGAAGCTTGAAGGTCATGAATCTGGGCACATCAATTGTGGAGTTAGTGAAGAACTAGAAAAGGGCTAGTTTCGTTATTTGTAGTGTTCGTGGTGGTTGCTGCAAAGTAGGATTCTCGGCAACACATCGAGGTATAAAAATTTGAGTCTTCAAGACAATGTTTCTAGGCCACACCAGTTTTTGGCGGTATTGAGTACTCAGTAAGGTGCCAATTTTGCTTATGTAGCCTATTATGCATTAAAGATCTGCTCAAAGCCTGAGGAATGGATACTTTCATTATGCATTTTATGGACTATTTAAGATGGTTTGCTTTAGGAGCCTCATGTAGGCATCTTTGTTCGAAGGTTTCAAATACAGGGTGAAGTATTGGTTTTCTTGGGGCATAGTTCTGAATTATTAGGTAAATATTTTTCTGAATGGAAATTGAAGTTGAGTTGAATATATATATATATATATATATATATATATATATATATATATATACACACACAGAGCATAAGATCAAAACAAAAAATTTACTAATTTTTGCCCTCAACTTTCCTACCACTTCTTTCAAAAATAAATAAATAAAAAATCAAGGAACTTCCCTTGGGTGTTTTTTTTTTTTTAATCATTTTCTTACTTTTAAGAACTAAAAACAAGTTTAATGGGCCCCAGTTCCATACGGTTTGATGGCATGGTTATAACATAAGCAATAACACAGATAATAAGAATATAATGATTAAACATAATTTAGTGCATATCATGGCTCGTTAAGGCTGAGTAAAATATTAAATTGGAATTGAAATCGTACTAAAAACTACACAAATTGTATTAATTAAAACTAAATTAATGGTTCAGGCATATGTGACGGTTTTAAGTGAGTTAAAAATTCAAATTTAAGGTTTCGGTTTGGTTACTAGACAAAACCACACGTATAAAACTGAAACCGCACCAAATAATCATGTTTTCTCAATTTTGTTACGAGTATATATAATTTCTCTGCTGTAACATATTCTCTTCATTTTATTTTAGAAGATAGATATTGCAGGGTTGAATTAAAAATAAGCAATATCAATTATATTTGCAAATCAAGAGTGGCTTTGTAACACCCCGAACCCCGTTACATGTCTGGAGTGCCACATGTCGACACCGAAAAACGGAGACGTTGTAGACTGATAACACCGCCACGGAAGGTGTCATGCCTCGATGCCAAGAGGACATGCTTGTGGTACCCCCACAAGTGGTTATAGCTCAAGTATACCCTACAGTATTGTAACAAAATATCATGTCACAACACATGCGACATAATGTTAACACAAATGGTTCTAATATGTACATGTTAATATGAACCGAATCAAAACATAAAGTCTACAAAATATGTGTTAACATGTACATCACTACAAATATCAAAATAAAAGTTAGACATGATACACTAGTCTAAAGAGTACAAATATGAGTTTTAATACAACGCCAAAACAAAACTATCACAATAAATTGACAAGGAATAATTATGAGAGGCAATACTAAATTTCAAAATGAATAACGAAATGAACAAATCAAAAACAAAAGAGTCTCGCTGATAGAGTACGAAATCCGTACCTAGTGTAATACCCGAGAAATTCCACGTCTTATTAAATGAATATATTAGTGGAAATGAATATTTATTTGAATATAAATGATTTTGTGTTACAAGATGAGTTAACTCAATTATATTGAATAATTGAATAATGGAAGAATATGTGGAGTTTGTGATGAACTCGTTGAAAGCCTTGTGTGGCACGGTGATGGGAAATATTAATGATTATATTAATTAACGGAAGAATTGTTAAGCGAACAATTAATATATATTAATTGTTATTTATTATTAAAGAATATCGGTTAAATATTAATGGTAATTAATAGTACGTGACTATTATTAGTGTAAGAGATATAATAGCAATGAGCAATGTGTTTATAAATATAACAAGATTCTTAATTGTTATAAAGATTAATAATGTCATTCACTAATAAGAAAGGGATTAGTTAATATTATTATTAATTAATTGGTAAGATAAATAATTTATTAATTGCTATATGCAAGCATGTGATAATTAAATGTATATGTATAGTAGCTACCTATATGCATAATATGAAGGGTGAAAGTTATACAAATGATGTCTATGTGACCATGTAATTTGTATATATAGTGCTTTGATACATATCTTATGACTATGTGAATAAATAATATAATAAAAGTTATGATAACGTGGTGTGTCACTACTCAATTAAATCCTAATTTGGCATTATCAAAATGTACATGGATTATAATTAATACCCTAAATTGCTAACATAATATTGCTATATCATTTAAACCCATGTATGCACCCAATTGGATTTAAAACCTAAGTATACATATATGTGTATTAAACATATAGTGTGTGGCTTTAGATAGCTATCAAATGCTGAGATTTGGCTTGTCCCATTTTGTTAGTCACTTTTCTTCCACGCGTGAAGAACCATTGGCCTAAGGCCACCTATTCCTTCATCTCTTAAATTTCTCAATAGCTAGCCATGATGAAGAAGGGTGTGGGTAATGGGGGTGGTTGGCCACTATTGCACCAACTCTTAATTACCCAATGAATTCTCCCTCCATCTCTTGTTTTAATTTCTTGGACAATGGATTGGCATGGTTAGTAAGTTTTCTATAAATTGAGCACTCTACTTCATGTGCTATGTTGCTGAGAATTACTTGCTTAGTTGCTATAGAGAGTGGGAAGGAGTAATCTGATTTTGAGTTAAGTCCTGTCCAATTCAAAGCAAAGGTATAAAATTATGTTCTTAGTTTAAAGTTTTGTCAAATTCTAGAAATTGTTGAATTCTCTGTTAATTGGTATGGATTAGCATGCCATGGTAGTATCTGAGCTTGCATGCATATCTAGGAGCTTTGTTGTTAGTCTGGTTGCAAGTTTAATACTGAATATGACAAGGCTCTGCAAAAGCAGAGCCATATTTTTTGGTTCTGATCGAAGTGGTGCGGCTGTGCCACTTCTATAGCCTAATACCATGCGGCCACACGTGGTGTTTTTCCTAGATACTGCTTTAATGTTTCTGTAGTGTTCTGAGCATGCTATGATAGTTAGGTTAAGCATATAAATAACCCTAGCATGTGGTTAGATATTGTTTTGAACATAGTATGTTATTTTAGTTTGATTTGAGTTGAGTTTTCAAGAAAACTTCAAGATTTGGAAAACTAAAAATTGTGAACTTGAAGTAATGCATATTCTGACCTTGCAAGCATGTTAGTATGATTTTGAAATGCATGTCGGACATACTAACTTAAGTACATGGATTTCATATTGAAGCATGGGCATGTTAGACTTATTAGTAAGTTTTACTAAATGAAAATATGAACTTTGAATGTGAATGTTTATATACTACTTTGAGGGTTGAAATCTGATAAATATGAACATGTTGGATAATACTCTTAGACTCACTCATGTATAGTAAGTATATATATCATCATGCTAAGGTATCATAATTCAAGAAAAGCATAAACGAAGCATATTTCAAAACAAAACGATGTTAATAACACGTATGTGATATGAATACTCACAAGCATGTCTAATATGAGTTATATGACTACCTTATATGTTTAAGAATCAAGCATGTTGGACTTTGTGGTTTTATAACCTTAAATTGACTTAATTTGTTGAGATGTCCAACTTAGATCCGTATTATGCAAGACAGGACCTAGATTAAACTTGAAAGATGCGAAAGGACCCTTAACATGTTAATATGTGTTATGTATGTAAGGATGGACAACTTAGGCCAAGCAAATAATTGCTCAACTCTGGTTTGAACTGGGAGTCGCGCGGTCGCGCATCTCCGTAGTACAAATCAGGCGCGATCGCGCCATTCTGCAGACTTGGAAAGTGACTTCTGTGATTTCTGAAGTATGTAGCATGCTAGGATAACTTCATTATGCTTATTTCTATTCATGACACAATGACAGAGGTAGCTTTGAATGTTAAGAACAATCTTAGCTTGAATTGATAAAATGTTTTAGACTAATAAAGTCTAACGGTAGTTCCGAGCTATGTAATAACATAAATAGAAGATTTCATGATTTAGTCATGTGTGTACACTTGATCTATATATATCAAGATTGTTTATCGAATGTGTTTAACTAATGAATATCCCATATGCGTATCACATTATGTTAGGATTCGAAAGAATATTGATAAGCGAAATTTTGGTAAACTACGCTTGAGGCAAGTATCCAAAACCCTTGCATTACTTTATTCAACGCATATCGTAAGCAAGTTCTCTAACCTTATTCAAATCTATATTGAGCAAGTATCTGAACCATCCTTTTATTGTGCAAGAATCCTAAATTACACAACTTTGGATGTTGTGCAAGTTCTTGAATTTCCTGTAATTCAAATATTGAATGCAAGTTATCTTACTCCGTTCATTGGAACTAGCATGTTTAAACTCATGTGAAAACTATTATTCATGTTGAACTTGGTATTATTCTTGAATATTGTGAAAGTGTCAATGCCATTTGATTCAGCTAGACTAAATACATGTTTATAAAACTGTCCAAACCAATTGACTGGTGCGAAAATCTTGAAAACTGAGTTGAACAACCCTTATGGTAAGGGGAGTGTATGTTGTTGGAAACCCCAACACATGAGTGGTTTATTATTGTGGTGTTATGCATAACTTAGAGTAACTTAGAGATATCTATAGTACTTGATCTTTTGGGTCATCTATAGTAATTGATTCTTTTGGGTTATCAGTCCTTAGTGACTGCTCAGTATAAATTGTTTATCTAGTTGGATACATTGATAGTTGTTGAATTCATATATATTTGTTGATTTATATTGAATTATCGTTCTTATTCCGAGAATTATTGATATTCATTATTCATGATATTATTCTGAAACTTTGAACTATCTTAGAGATGATACTTCGATATTCAAACTCGTGTTATAAAACTCTTTACCCTTGTTGTATATTACTTGCTGGGCAATTTGTGCTAATCCTTGCTTATTTAAAACCTTTCAGTTAAGGTAGAACAGGGAAGTGTCTCTGGGAAGGACAAGGGTAAGGACAAGGCTACCAACTAGCTTGTCCCTTTATGTTTAAGACTATTATGTTGTATTAAGACTATGTTCAGACTATGTTAAGCTTAAGTAGGATTATGTAATAAGTCTTTATTTGATATTATTATGTAATCTATTAAGTACTGTAGGTTGCGAGACTTGGGGGAATAATTATAATAAATCATTGTATATTATTCTATATCAGATTTTTGGTTGTGATTGTGTGATTTTAGTCATGTTTTACCATGAGAACGTGATGAACCAAATTCGAGCGACCAAGTGGAGGTCAAAGAATTTGGGGGCGTCACAGGTTGGTATCAATGCTATAGTTATAAACCTTAGGAGCGAGTGTCCTTAGATTATAACTTAGAAGAACTTAGAAGTTAGTATGATGATAAAACTCATGTAGAGTTTTCCTTGAGAGTCTTAGTGTGTTATGAAATGTAACTATATTCTATACAATGAACTTATGTTTATTTAACATTCTAATGGAGTTGTTGTTTGTGTTGTCTTATGTTGGTGATTGTAGGATGACTGACATGGGAGGACCTAGCCGAGTAGTAGAGGAGGAGCCGCATGATATCCACGTAGTCTATGAGGCACCCACCCGAGTAACCTATATCGAGAGTGGGTCCCAACCTTTGGAGGACTCAGAGTGGAGGCTAGGCTTTTGAGGATCGAATGTTAGGGGAGTATGAGGAGCAGATTTTGGAGTTAGGATGTAGAGTAGAGGAGCTTGAGGCTGAGGCTAAGGAGAGGGATTCTTTGTTCCAGAAGTTGAGAGATGAGGACCATCAGAGAAAATTGGCAATGTAGGAAATGGAGGTGGAAATTACTCACCGTAAGGAGGCAGGGATCCAGATGGGAGCTCTGTTTCACCGAGCGGTGGCGAGGAATGTTGAGATTGCAGGAAAGCTGGAGGAATTAGAGCAGAAGGTTTTGAGTTAGAGGACGGAGAAGGAGGATTTTTGAACTCAGTTAGAGATGGAGGTGATGGATAGGATTAACTTCGAGGAGAAGTGGGAGGAAGCCAACGATAGGGTGGATGATCTAGAGGATGAGGTGCGGTGCAAGAGGAGTAAGATGTATAAGATGGGCTATGCTCTACGCACAGCCATGGAGAGATTGATTGATGGGGTAAATCACTACCCAGCCGAGCAAGGACAGACCCGACATACCATAAGTCGAGATATGGTGGTGCACATTACACAGAAGGAATTTCAGAGCACCATGGAGCGTGGGATGTTAGATTGAGTCTAAAGGATGAAGACTAGTAGTTGTAGTATTTTATTTATTGATTATATTGTTGTTGTAAATCTCAGTCTTTTGTGTAAGACGTGAGATAGTAGAAAAAACCACAACTTTTGAAAAGTGTTAGAGGGGTAGTAAGCTAGTGTTGTCCCCGTCTTTTGTGATAATAGGGGATATGTGATATCATTTATAGCAGTATGCTAGAAAAGAACATGTAATGTAATCATTTGTCATATGAATATAAATGGTCTTATTTTGGAAACATGTTATAAACCTATAGTTCTTTTCAATTGTGAAAGGTCTAAGTATTATAATTAGATAATAAAATGAAAATTTTATGATGCAGATCATGGCACCAAGACATAGATTGGATGCACCCGAATAATCTGTTAATAATGAGAGAGAGAGCAAGTAGATCCTATTCAGAAGTTGGTAGACTTGTTAGGAGAAGATCTTAGGGGAAGAAACGAACCCGTGCCACCCATTCCCCAAGCTGTCCTAGTGACATCCTTCAAAGACTTTAAGAGTGTAGGACCCCCAGAGTTCACGGGAACTACTGACCCTATAGTTGCGCAAACCTGGATCAAGAAGATCGAGAAGGCTTTCACTATAGCTCGCATGGGTGAAGACCAGAAGACAGTATTTTCTACATACATGATGAGGGGCAAAGCGAACTATTGGTGGGAAGCTGAGCAGCAGAGAGCGGGAGAGGGAACAATAATATGGGAGAGGTTTACGACGCTGTTTTTTGAGAACTATTTCCTAAAGAGTATGAAGAGTAGGATGGAAGTGAAGTTCCTAGAGTTAAAACAAGGAGATATGACGGTGGCGCAATACGCAGCTAAGTTTAATGGACTAACGCGATTTGCGGAGCACCAAGTCGGGGATGAGGAGAGGAAGGCGAGATGCTTCGAGCAAGGGTTGAAGCCATGGTTGTATAATAAGGTATCAGTCTTCCAGATTGATTCCTTTACGACTTTGTTAGAGAAGGCAGTCATCACGGAAGGTGAAAGTGAGGCCTTAAGTCTATATCATAAGGAGAAGAAGAATAAGAACACTAGTAGTGAGTATCGTGGAGGAAGCAGCAGCGGAGGGAGTAATTCTGGAAAGAGGAAATGGGAAAATAACAACAAAAACAATAATCAAGGTGGAAGTCACCAGGGAAACTTCAAGAGAAGGGCTGCAACTTGTAATAAGTGTGGAAGAAGTCATCAGAGGGAGTGCTAGAAAGGAAAGAACACGTACTATAATTGCAGTCAAGAGGGGCACATAGCACCAAATTGCCCAAAACCAAAGAAGATCAGGGGATGTTTGCTTGTGGATCAACAGAGCACCAGATAAAGGACTGCCCGAAGAAAGGAAGCGGTGGAGTTGGCGGAAGCCAGGGAGGAGGAAACAAGTTAATGATTGGTGGACTGCATGAACCCAACCGAGATCGACCACCGAACCTTTTTAACATGACCGCCAAGACGCATGATAACTCACGAAGGACGTGGTGTCAGGTATAATCCCAATCAATAATATAAATGCTTATGTATTATTTGATTCGGGTGCCACCTGTTCATTTGTATCCAAAAAATTTGCTAGTAAACTTAGTACACCCCGAGAACGTTTAGAGGATACTTTGAACATAGAGGTTGCGAATAAGGAAATCATCCCTGTAGAATACGTCTATCGAAATTGTCGCGCAAACATTAGAGAACATGAACTGAGCGTAGATTTGATTCCTATTAGACTAGGAGAATTAGACGTAATAGTGGGAATGGATTGGTTATATAACCATGCGGCAGTAATTGATTGTCAGAACAAGTGTGTAAACCTTTAGACTCCGAGTAAGTCTAAGGTAGTGTTTTATGGTAGCTCATCGCTTAAGCAATCGTGTTGCATTACGATGACGCAGGCCAAGAAATTGTTAAGAAAAGGGTGTGTAGGTTATTTAGCTTACATAGTGGATACTCGAAAAAAGGGAATAGAGATTAAAAATATACATGTTGTGAGTGAATTTTAGGATGTGTTTTCGGACGATCTGCCCGGCCTTCCGCCAGACAGAGAAATCGAATTCGTAATAGACTTAGCACCGAGAAAGACACCGATTTCGAAAGCTCCATATCGTATGGCACTAGTAAAAAATGAAGGAATTGATGATACAACTTCAAGAGTTATTGGATAAGGGTTACATTTGACCGAGTGTGTCTCCTTGGGGAGCACCAGTGTTATTCGTTAAGAAAAAAGACAGATCGACGAGGCTCTGTATCGATTATCGAGAATTGAATAGAGTAACGATCAAGAAAAGATATCCACTACCGAGGATAGATGACTTATTTGATCAACTGAGGGGAGCTAAGTGTTTCTCGAAGATCGATCTACGGACGGGATATCACCAACTGAAAGTGCGGGATGAGGATATACCAAAGATTGCGTTTTGAACCCGTTATGGACATTATGAGTTTTTGGTAATGTCATTTGGTTTGACTAATGCTCCAGCAGCATTCATGGATTTGATGAATCGAGTTTTCAAGTTATACTTGGATAAATTTATGGTATTTTTCATTGACGATATTTTGATCTACTCGAAGACAGAGGAAGAACACGTCGAACATCTGAAGATTATTTTAGAGGCACTACGAAAGGAAAAGATGTATGCGAAATTTTATAAGTGCGAATTCTGGATGAAGAAGGTTCAATTCTTAGGCCATGTGGTGGATGAGAATGGAATCTCAGTAGACCTCGAGAAGGTCGAAGCAATAAGTAACTGGGAACAACCGAGAACTTCGACGGAGGTAAGAAGTTTCTTAGGGTTAGCTGGGTACTATCGAAGATTCATCCAAGATTTTTCTAAGATAGCGACCCCGTTGACTAATTTGAGAAGGAAGACGGTAAAATTTGTATGGACCAACAAATGCAAAGAAAGTTTCCAAAAGTTAAAGAAGAGATTAAGCGAGGCGCCTGTATTATCATTACTGGATGATACGGGAGGATTTGTGGTGTATAGTGATGCATCACATAGAGGACTGGGCTGTGTGTTGATGCAACATGGCAAAGTCATTGCGTATGTGTCACAACAATTGAAGGATTACGAATAACGATACCCTACTCATGACTTAGAGTTAGCGACAATAGTTTTTGCGTTAAAGATATGGAGACATTATTTGTACAGAGAGAAATGTGAGATATACACGAACCACAAAAGTCTGAAATATATCTTCACACAGAAGGAGTTGAATATGCGTCAAAGAAGGTGGTTAGAATTGATCAAAGATTATGACTATGATATTCTTTATCACCTGGGGAAGGCAAACGTAGTTGCCAACTCTCTGAGCAGGAAAGGAAGGGAGAAACTGATGCAATTGACAACTCAGGAAGAGTTAATAAGAGAAATGGAGAAATTGGAAATAGAAGTAAAGGGACCGAAGAGGTTTAAAGAGAAGTTATTTATAATGGAAGCTTGTCCGACATTGTTGGATAGAGTAAAAGAAGCCTAGGAGAAAGATGAAGAATGTGAGAAAATCAGGAAAAGGATCATAGAAAATGAGGTAGAAAAATTTTGAATAGATAAAGATGGTATCTTAATATTTGAAGAGAGAGTGTGGGTACCGGCAGTAACCAAGTTAAGAGAGGGGATTTTGCACGAGGCACACAATACGATATATTTTGTTCATCCAAGAGGCACAAAGATGTACCCGAATTTGAGGCTACATTTTTGGTGGCCCAATTTGAAACGAGAAATCGCGGAGTACGCTAGTAGATGTTTGACTTGTCAACGCGTAAGAGCAGAGCATCAGCGACCGAGTGGTTTATTACAACCGTCAGAAATACCAGAGTAGAAATGGGAGCATATTACGATGGATTTTGTGGTAGGACTTCCAGTCACGCAGAAATGTTTGGATGCCATTTGGGTTATCGTGGATCGACTTACGAAGACCGCACATTTTCTACCTATCAAGATCCGCTATAGTTTAAATCAATTAGCGAGTCTGTATATAAAGGAAATTGTTTCACGACATGGAGTACCGATATCGATTATTTTTGACCGAGATCTGCGCTTCACGTCAAAGTTCTAGAAAGCTTGCAAGAGAGGATGGCAACATAGTTGAGGTTGAGTACCGCATATCACTCTCAGACAGATGGACAAAGTGAGCAAATGATACAAATGCTAGAGGACATGCTTAGGACTTGCGTGATGGACTTCAAGGGAAATTGGGATGACCACCTACCCTTAGTCGAATTTGCATATAATAATAGTTACCATGCGAGTATCGGCATGCCACCATATAAAGCTCTTTACGAAAGGAAGTGCAGAACGCCATTATGTTGGGACGAAGTCGGAGAACGACGAATACTCGGACCAAAGTTAGTACAACAAACCGCGGATGTGGTGACAGTGATAAGGGCCAGACTAGTAGCAGCTCAAGATTGCCAGAAGAAGTACGCGGATTTGCATCGGCAAAACGAAGATTTTAAAGTCGGCAGTTTAAGGTATCTCTATGGAAGGGAAAGATCCGTTTCGGCAAGAAAGGAAAATTGAGTCCAAGATTCATAGGACCGTTCGAGATACTAAAGCGAATGGGCGAAGTAGCGTACAAAGTTGCACTACCACCTGAGTTGGAGCACATCCATAACGTGTTTCACATATCCGTGTTGTGTCCGTACAAGCCTGACTACAAGCACGTGATTTCTTACGAACCCATTCAAGTGGAGGAGAACTTAGCGTACGAAGAAATTCCTGTCCAAATTCTATATAGGAAAGAGCAAACTTTAAGGAATAAAGTTATTTTCTTTGTAAAAGTGCTTTGGCGTAACCACGATGTCGAGGAGGCAACGTGGGAGTTATAAGATATGATAATGAGGGATTATCCACATTTATTTGTGTAACCTTGTAGCAATTCCGGGATGAAATTTTTATAAGGGGGGGGGGGGGGGAGGATGTAATACCCGAGAATTTCCACGTCTTATTAAATGAATATATTAGTGGAAATGAATATTTATTTGAATATAAATGATTTTGTGTTAGAAGATGAGTTAACTCAATCATATTGAATAATTGAATAATGGAAGAATATGTGGAGTTTGTGATGAACTCGTTGAAAGCCTTGTGTGGCACGGTGATGGGAAATATTAATGATTATATTAATTAATGGAAGAATTGTTAAGCAAACAATTAATCTATATTAATTGTTATTTATTATTAAAGAATATCGGTTAAATATTAATGGTAATTAATAGTACGTGACTATTATTAGTGTAAGAGATATAATAACAATGAGCAACGTGTTTATAAATATAACAAGATTCTTAATTGTTATAAAGATTAATAATGTCACTGATTAATAAGGAAGGGATTAGTTAATATTATTATTAATTAATTGGTAAGATAAATAATTTATTAATTGCTATATGCAAGCATGTGATAATTAAATGTATATGTATAGTAGCTACCTATATGCATAATATGAAGGGTGAAAGTTATACAAATGATGTCTATGTGACCATGTAATTTGTATATATAGTGCATTGATACATATCTTATGACTATGTGAATAAATAATATAATAAAAGTAATGATAATGTGGTGTGTCACTACTCAATTAAATCCTAATTTGGCATTATCAAAATGTACATGGATTATATTTAATACCCTAAATTACTAACATAATATTGCCATATTATTTAAACCCATGTATGCACCCAATTGGATTTAAAACCTAAGTATACATATATGTGTATTAAACATATAGTGTGTGGCTTAAGATAGCTATCAAATACTGAGATTTGGCTTGTCCCATTTTGTTAGTCACTTTTCTTCCACACGTGAAGAACCATTGGCCTAAGGCTACCTATTCCTTCATATCTTAAACTTCCCAATAGCTAGCCATGATGAAGAAGGGTGTGGGTGATGGGGGTGGTTGGCCACTATTGCACCAACTCTTAATTACCCAATGAATTCTCCCACCATCTTTTGGTTTAATTTCTTGGACAATGGCTTAAAATGGTTAGTAAGTTTTCTATAAATTGAGCACTCTACTTCATGTGCTATGTTGCTGAGAATTACTTGCTTAGTTGCTATAGAGAGTGGGAGGGAGTAATCTGATTTTGAGTTAAGTCCTATCTAATTCAAAGCAAAGGTATAAAATTATATTCTTAGTTTGTATGCATATCTAGGAGCTTTGTTGTTAGTCTGGTTGCAAGTTTAGTACTGAATATGACAAGGATTTGCGTATGTAGCGAGCCATATTTTTTGGTTTAACGAATCTAAGGCTACTTGGCCGCCATACTTTTATAGTTTAATCAATGCGTGCACAAGCGTGTGGTGTTTTTCCTAGATACTACTTTAATGTTTCTGTAGTGTTCTGAGCATGCTATGATAGTTAGGTTAAGATATAAATAACCCTAGCATGTGGTTAGATATTGTTTTGAACATAGTACGTTATTTTAGTTTGATTTGAGTTGAGTTTTCAAGAAAACTTCAAGATTTGGAAAAATAGAAATTGTGAACTTGAAGTATTGCATATTTTAACCTTGCAAGCATGTTAGTGGTTTTGAAATGCATGTCGGACATACTAACTTAAGTACATGGATTTCATATTGAAGCATGAGCATGTTAGACTTATTAGTAAGTTTTACTAAATAAAAATATGAACTTTTAACGTGAATGTTTATATACTACTTTGAGGGTTGAAATCTGATAAATATGAACATGTCAGATAATACTCTTAGACTCACTCATGTATAATACGTATATATACATCATGCTTAGGTATCATAATTCAAGAAAAGCATAAACGAAGCATATTTCAAAACAAAACGATGTTAATAACACGTATGTGATATGAATACTCACAAGCATGTCTAATATGAGTTATACGACTACCTTATATGTTTAAGAATCAAGCATGTTGGACTTTGTGGTTTCATAACCTTAAATGGCCTTAATCTATTGAGATGTCCAACTTAGAACCGTATTATTCAAGACGGGACCTAGATTAAACTTGAAAGATGCGAAAGGACCCTTAACATGTTAATATGTGTTATATATGTAAGGATGGACAAGTTAGGCCAATCAAATAATTGTTCAGTCCTAGTTTGAACTGGGAGCCGCGCGACTCCTTAGTACAAATCAGGCGCGGCCGCACCATTCTGCAGACTTGGAAAGTGACTTCTGAAGTATGTAGCATGCTAGTATAACTTCATTATGCTTATTTCTATTCATGACACACTGATAGAGGTAGCTTTGCATGTTAACACCTATCTTAGCTTGAATTGTTAAAGTGTTTTAGACTAATAAAGTCTAACGGTAGTTCCGAACTATGTAATAACATAAGTAGAAGATTTCATGATTTAGTCATGTGTGTACACTTGATCTATATATATCAAGATTGTTTATCGAATGTGTTTAACTAATGAATATCCCATATGCATATCATATTATGTTAGGATTCAAAAGAGTATTGATAAGCAATATTTTGGCAAACTACGCTTGAGGCAAGTATCCAAAACCCTTGCATTACTTTATTCAACGCATATCGTAAACAAGTTCTCTAACCTTATTCAAATATATATTGAGCAAGTATCTGAACCATCCTTTTATTGTGCGAGTATCCTAAATTACACAACTTTGGATGTTGTGCAAGTTCTTGAATTTCCTGTAATTCAAATATTGAATGCAATTATCTTATTCCCGTTCATTGGAACTAGCATGTTTAAACTCTTGTGAAAACTATTATTCATGTTAAACTTGGTATTGTTCTTGAATATTGTGAAAGAGTCGATGCCATTTGATTTGGCTAGACTAAATGCATGTTTATAAAACTGTCCAAACCAATTGACTGGTGTAGAAATCTTGAAAACTGAGTTGAACAACCCTTATGATAAGGGGAGTGTATGTTGTTGGAAACCCCAACACATGAGTGGTTTATTATTGTGGTGTTATGCATAACTTAGAGTATTGTAGACTGATTATATATAGTACTTGATTCTTTTGGGTTATCAGTTTAATATTGGTAATTCTAGTAGATGTTCACTAGTCCTTAGTGACTGCTCAGTATAAATTGTTTATCTAGTTGGATACATTGATAGTCGTTGAATTCATATATATCTGTTGATTGATATTGAATTATCATTCTTATTCCGAGAATTATTGATATTCATTATTCATGATAGTATTCTGAAATTCTGAACTATCTTAGAGATGATACTTCGATATTTTAAACTCGTGTTATAAAACTCTTTACCCTTGTTGTATACTTGCTGGGCAATTTGTGCTCATCCTTGCTTATTTAAAACCTTTTAGTTAAGGCAGAACAACGAAGTGTCTCTAGGAAGGACAAGGGCAAGGACTAGGCTACCGACTAGCTTGTCCCTTTATGTTTAAGACTATTATGTTGTATTAAGACTATTTTTAGACTATGTTAAGCTTAAGTAGGATTATGTAATAAGTCTTTATTTGATATTATTATGTAATCTATTAAGTACTGTAGGTTACGAGACTTGGGGGAATAATTATAATAAATCATTGTATATTATTCGAAGTCAGATTTTCCATTGTGATTATGTGATTTTAGTTATGGTTTTACCATGAGAATGTGATGAACCAAATTCGAGTTACCAAGTGGAGGTTAGAGAATTTGGGGGCGTCACAGGTTGGTATCAAAGCTATAGTTATAAACCTTAGGAGCGAGTGTTCTTAGATAAAATCCCAAATTTTACTTAATAAAGATTTAATTTTCTCAAAATATTTTTTTAATATTATGGTATGGATTTGAGATAATGTTATAGTTGTGGGTAGTATTTATAAATTTTATAAAGTATGCAAGTGTTATATTATATTCGATTGTGGGGGAATATTCGCTTTTTAGCAGAGAATATTCGCATAACAAATGCGCAATCATCATCGTGGTGGACCCCTACAATGGAATTTATTATCTAATGAGAAAAGAAAACGACAAAAATATATTTATGAAAATAACGGCGGATGAAGTTTTACCGTTAAAACCATTGAACTACCCTAGTAGTAAAAGTACAAGAATAGAATGCGGTTGCATAGTAGTACACTCAGTATTGATTATTGATGCTTACGTGAGAAGTCACCGCTTTTGTTCAATTATTGCTACAATAGTTACGTGACAAGATCTCACGCTATCGATTCAATTATTATTATATATATATATATATATATATATATATATATATATATATATGAGTTTTGTTTTATTAGTATTATTAATGTAATAAAACTAAAAAGCTTTTTTATATAAAAAATGTAATACTTTTATAAAGTTATTCGCTTTTATTAGGCTAATATAGTAAAACTTTTTATATAAAATGTAATACTTTTATAAAGTTATTTGTTTTATTAGACAATAATTAGAATATATTATATTTTATTATGCATAGTGTTTTATATAGTGCTCATAGATAGTGTTTCAGATAGTAAAAATCTTTTTTATATAAAATGTAATACTTTTATAAAGTTATTCATTTTATTAGATTATAAATATAATATATTATATTTTATTGTAAACCAATCTGACCATCTCGCTTAAAAGTAAATCAATCTGGACCGTTCATGGATTAGTTACTATTCAGTCCATTCTTCTATAAATAGAAGCTCATTCCTTCATTATTTCTTACGAATTCACTGAAACTCTAGAGAGAGAAACTGTAGAGAGAATTCTTCTTCTATAATCTTAAGCGTATTTCTTTAGCGTTTAAGAAAGCTTTGAGCGTAGTGCAAGTTTCTTCAAGTATATCCCCGCCCTACCGTCGGAGTACTCTTCTTTATAAGGTAAGGGGTATTATTTTTTTATATCTTTGATTCAGAAGAGAACTTGTTATTCCATTCTTTATTATTCTGTTGAATAACTCAGATACGTGGTATACTTGGTGAAATTCTTATGTTATTCAATTCTTTATTATTCTTGTTGAAAATCATATCGTGGTATACTTGGTGAAATTCTTCGTTATTCCATTCTTTATTATTCTATTGAATAACTCAGATATGCTTCTACCCTATACTTGGTGAAATTCTTCTGTTATTCCATTATTTATTATTTTGTTGGAATAACCTGTATACGTGGGCTACCCTATACTTGGTGAAATTCTTCTGTTATTCCATTCTTTATTATTTCGTTGAATATCCTCGTCTCATACATTTTACGCCGGACCGGTTCCTTTATTTATTATTCTCGTTGAATAACATATCTATGCAAGTACCGCATGCATGGTGATTTTCGTTGTTATTCCATTCTTTATTATTCGTTGGAATATCCGTCGCATGCATTTATTTTTTTTACCGACCGGTTCCGTTATTTATTATTCTCGTTGAATAACTCGTCTATGTAAGTACCGCATGCATGGTGATTTTGTTGTTATTCCATTCTTTATTATTCTATTGAATATCCCGCTTGGCGCGATTAATTTTACCGAATTGGTTCCGTTATTTATTATTCTCGTTGAATAACCTCGCCTATATATGTAAGTACCGCATGCATGGTGATTTCTTTTGTTATTCCATTCTTTATTATACTCATTGGTTAAAGTTTTGACTTCTATACTCCATGAAATTAGTGGAATATCCTTGATATTTGCGCTTCATCCAAAGATCTTTTCATGGAAATATTCTTCCGAGCATTCTTGAATTTTACTCTACAAAGAAGTATCATGTTGACAATTTGGACGTTATTAGTTCCTCGGATAATTTAATTTTGAACTTGTTTTATTGAATTCTTATATCATTGTCATCATCCTCATGTTTATATTTTGTTGAAAGTCATCTGTGGCTCAGTAGTATAGATGGACTTGGTATGATGATTATGACTGTGGATTATTAGGTATAATCATGACCGTAATGTTACAAATGATGTGGAAAAAGTCCTCATTGGCCCGTAGTGCATTGATGGACGCTTTTTGGTATGATTATGGCTATGGATTCTCTTCGGCCAAGGGAACAAAGATGAATTGTTTTATGGCATGATCAGATCGTTGATGAAAACACAAATTATCTTTGGCCCGTAGTGCATGGATAATTCGTGGTCGTGATACTAAATAATATCTCTTGGCCTCAGAAAAGTGTGGATGAATTGATGATGTGGATTATTTATTGTCGAGTCCCAACGATAAAAGTGATGAAAAACTTTTAAATCATAGAAGATAGTAGATTTTATTCTCTACTTGACTCTTCTAATGGATCGCTTGTTCACCGCAGCTTAAACTTGATGTCTATTGTATTTTATCGCTTTAACATTGTTGAAGACTAATGATAATTTATTCGCATTATCTTAGTCATAATATTTTTATCGGGCTAGTTGAGCTCACCCTTTCTTTCACCGTTCTCTTCGTGAAATGAGAATATAGTCGGGATGAGCCTGGGGAACGGAGTGACTATCCAGATGATAGCATTAGTAGTCCTCACTATTCTGTTAAATAGTGTGATAATAAATGTAATGAGGACTCCTTTGAGTGTGGATATTGTCTAGATGACAATATTCTTATTAAAACTCTCGTTTATGTTTTGTCGTATTTTACACGACAAATTGTATTATTAAGTTGTATTTGAATTTTGTACCATGTATTTGGCGACTCAAGATGGGTGATGTATACCTATTTTGGGGGCGTCACAGTTGGTATCAAAGCTTAGGGATATGATCCCTGGCTGAGATGTGAGACAAGAACTAGGAGGGGAGAGACGGGGAATTTCTTCGCTAGTATGACCTACCTAAGTTTATTTGGTATTTAATTGGTCGGTCAGAGTATAGGGATAATATGTGATATGTTATTTAACCCTTGTTTTGTGGCAGTATTTGAAAATGGCATCCAAAAATGTTGAGAATAAAGAATGGAGCACAGGAGACCGCTGAGTCTCCATGCATCAATAATCGTGGATAATGTGCAACAGAAGGCGATAATCCTCCCGTAAACAACAACACCGATCAAATGATTTAACGATGGGTACGTTTAGGAGCTTTTTAGAATTCATGCAACACCAAACGAGAGAGACTCCTGTTCATAATGCAGGTGGAAATAATGGCAACCCACGGTTGGTCACCGCTAAGCAGTTCAAGGAGCTGGGACCACCGGAGTTTTTGGGAAAGCCATACCCACTTAAGGCAGAGACATGGATTAAGCAGATCACCAAGATATTTGATGTCTTGGAATGCTCAGAGGAGCAAAAAGTTCCATTTCGCCACCTTTATGTTGCGTGAAGAAGCAGATCATTGGTGGGAATCTGTAAAACGTACCCAGCCTGACGCACTCAAGATGTCTTGGGAGAAGTTCCAAGAGTTGTTCAACGACAAGTACTTTCCCAAAAGTATTCGTCACATGAAGGAGGTGGAGTTCATCAAGCTGGAGCAAAACAATATGACCGTGTCGCAAAGACGAGGCTAAGTTTGCCGAGTTGTCCTGGCCAGCATCCCATTTGGTCGATAATGAGGAGCGAATGACGTGAATGTTTCTAAGAGGTTTGAAACCCAATATACGCCAATACCTCATTTCTCACAAACTTTGTTTATATTCAGATGTTGTGAATAGGCTCGCTTATCGAGCGCGATAATGAGTCAAGACAACCAAAAAAGGCAACAACCAACAACACGATAATAATCGTATCTATGGCAACCACCATCTAACAATGATAACCATCGGGGAAATTATCATGCCAAGAATGGTAACCACTTTGGTGGTAATCATGGCCAAGATAATAGAAGTGGAAATTTCAAGAAGAGAAGGTTCAATAATGATGGAAAGACAAAGAAAGACCAAAGACCCATTTCAAAGGAAGAAGAAGAACCACCACCGGTCAGATGTTTCAAATGCGACAGAGGGACACATCCGTCCAAACTGCACGCGCAAAGAATCCAAAGCGTGTTTTAATTATGGAAGAGAAGGTCACCTAGCTCGATTTTGTTCAGATGGTGAAGTCAAGTCCAAATTGGGATGGTGATGCCAAAGGATGTCCCCTGCATAAGCCAAAGCCTAGTAGTTTAAGAGAGAGTTTTTTTTTTCGTGACGAGGAACCGAATAAAATTATCACGGTAAGTTAATCATAAACTCTTTTGTAAGTCTATACCGTGTTAGATACCGGTTCTACTCACTCTTTCATTTCACCTAGTTGTGTTCAATGTTTGAATTTAACTCCGGAGAAGTTAGACTTTGATTTATCTGTTGAAACTCAGTTGGGAGAAACCTTCGTTACCTCCACTATTTATAAATCTTGTTTGATTCAAATCAACACTTTCACGTTACCTGTCGATCTTATCTCTTTGAAAATACTTGCCTTTGATGTGATTTTAGGAATCGATTGGTTAACTACTCATCATACTTTTAGTAAGGTTGTTAGCTTTCATATTCCTAACCAACCTGTTATGCGAATTCAAGCAACCAAACCACTAAAGTCAATCATTGTCATATCAAGCCATAAGTAAAGAGCCCCGGTCCTTTCGTTGTTGATTTCCTTGTGTGGAATGCACCGAAGCCAGACTTTTCGTAGGGGACGACGCCAGAATAACGATGGCAAGTTGATAGGTATCAATGTGACGGTTATCCAAGTCTTGGATGAGAGTCACAGTTGTGAATGATATTTCTATTGTTAATAAATTTTCCGACGATATTCTTGAAGACTTCTTAGCCTACCCTCAGAGCGTGAAATCGAATTTTGTATCGACCCAAAGATAAAACCCATTTCTTAAACCCTCAAATATTTTCTTCACCCAAAATGAACGTAATACGCGCCAAAGACGTTGGCTCGAGCTATTGAAGATTACGATCGTATCATTCAATACCATCGTGGAAAAATTTAACGTGGTAGCCGACGTTGAGTAGAAGAAGAGTAGAAGATCGATAACACAAAGCCATTTATGAGTGTGAATATACGAACCCACGTGAAGATAACGAATATATGAGTAGAATCGACTTTAATCGATAAAGTTAAAGCCGCCAAACTACACACCCGAAGTCGATGAATGTGAAAAAGAAGGTTCAAGAGGGCATTATTCTAGAAGTAAGAATTGATGAAGAGAGGAAATGTCAACCCTCGATTTAATTGGTCCATTTGAAATCCTCGATCAAGTAGGAACTGTGGCTTATAAACTCGTTTTACCGCCAAGTATGTCGCGTGTTCATAACATTTTTCACGATCGATGTTACGTAAATATGTGGACTAATTCAACCACATTATTGATTTAGAACCGACGAGATAGCTTAATAATTTAACATATGAAGATGTACCTATTAAAACTCGGAATATATTCTACGCTTAAAGGTTATACCTCAAGAGTTAGAATCGATGTAAGTGTCCTCATCTCGTTTCTAAGATACTGTGTACGCACGTAAATTTCGAGGGCTAAATTTCATAAGGAGGGAGATTGTAAAATCCCAAATTTTATTTAATAAAGATTTAATTTTTTTCAAATATTTTTTTTAATATTATGGTATGGATTTGAGATAATGTTATAGTTGTGGGTAGTATTTATAAATTTTGCAAAGTATGCAAGTTGTTGTATTATATTCGATTGGCTCTGGGAATATTATTTTTAGCAAGAGAATATTCGTATAACTACAACAATCATCGGGTGGACCCCACAACGTAATTATTATCTGAACGAGAAAATGACAAAAAATATATTTATGAAAATAACTACGGAAGTTTTACCGTTAAAACTGCTGAACTACCTCTAGTAGTAAAAGTAAAGAATAACGCACGGGTTGCATAGTAGTACACCAGATTGATTATCGATGCTTACGTGAGAAGTCACTTTTTGTTCAATTATTGCTACAAAGAGTTGTTGATGAAAGATCTCACGCTATTGGATTCAATTAATCGATTGTTTATATATATATATATATATATATATATAGTTTTGTTTTATTATTATTATTAATGTAATAAAATGTAAAATTTTTTTATATAAAATGTAATACTTTTTATAAAGTTATTCATTTTATTAAGCTAATAGTAAAATCTTTTTATATAAAATGTAATACTTTTATAAAGTTATTTGTTTTATTAGACAATAATTAGAATATATTATATTTTATTATGCATAGTGTTTGCATAAAGTGCTTGATATAGTGTTTGTATAGTAAAATCTTTTTATATAAAATGTAATACTTTTATAAAGTTATTCATTTTATTAGATTATAAATAGAATATATTATATTTTATTGTAAACCAAACTGACCATCCGCTTAAAAGTAAATCAACTGACCGCTCATGGATTGGTTACTATTCAATCCATTCTTCTATAAATAGAAGCTCATTCCTTCATTATTTCTTATTAATTCATTCAAACTCTAGAGAGAGAAACTAGAGAGAGAATTCTTCTTCTATAATCTTAAGTGTATTTCTTTAGTGTTTAAGAAAGCTTTGAGCGTAGTGCAAGTTTCTTCAAGTATATCCCCGCCTCTACCTACGAGTACTCTTCTTTATAAGGTAAAGTATTATTTCTTTATAAGGTAATAAGGTATTATTATTTTTTCATATTCATGAAGAGAACTTCGTTATTCCATTCTTTATTATCTGTTGAATAACTCGTATACGTATATATACTTGGTGAAATTCTTTGTTATTCCATTCTTTATTATTATGTTGAATAACTCGTATACGCTGCTATGGTATACTTGGTGAAATTCTTTCGTTATTCCATTCTTTATTATTCGTTGAATAACTCAGATACGCTGGCTACCCTATACTTGGTGAAATTCTTCCGTTATTCCATTATTTATTATTCGTTGAATAACTCAGATACGCCAAGCTACCCTATACTTGGTGAAATTCTTTCGTTATTCCATTCTTTATTATTCTGCGTTGAATATTCGTCTGCGTTTTTACGCCGATTCGGGTTCCGTTATTTATTATTCTATTGAATAACTCGTCTATGCCAAGTACCGCATGCATGGTGATTGATTCGTTGTTATTCCATTCTTTATTATTCTGTTGAATATCCCGCTTGCAAGCGTAATTTTACCGACCGGTTCCGTTATTTATTATTCTCGCTGAATAACCTCGTCATGAGAAGTACCGCATGCATGGTGATTTTCGTTGTTATTCCATTCTTTATTATTCTATTGAATATCTCGCTTGCAAGTGACACACCGACCGTTCCGTTATTTATTATTCTGTTAGAATAACCTGTCTATGCCAAGTACCGCATGCATGGTGATTTCTTTTGTTATTCCATTCTTTATTATACTCAGTTGGTTAAAGTTTTGACTTCTATACTCCATGAAATTAGTGGAATATCCTTGATATTTGCGCTTCATCCAAAGATCTTTTCATGGAAATATTCTTCGAGCATTCTTGAATTTTACTCTCACAAAGAAGTATCATGTCGACAATTTGGACGTTATTAGTTCCTGGATAATTTAATTCTTGAACTTGTTTTATTGAATTCTTATATCATTGTCATCATCCTCATGTTTATATTTTGTTGAAAGTCATCTGTGGCCTGTAGTGCATAGATGGACTTGGTATGATTATGACCAGGATTATTCAAAGATAATCATGACCGTAATGTTACAAATGATGTGGAAAAAGTCCTCATTGTCTGTATTGCATTGATGGACGCTTTTTGGTATGATTATGGCTATGGATTCTCTTCGCCAAGGGAGCAAAGATGAATTGTTTTATGGCATGATCAGACTCATTGATGAAAACACAATTATCTTTGGCCCGTAGTGCATGGATAATTCGTGGTCGTGATACTAAATAATATCCTGGCCCCGTAGTGTGGTGGATGAATTGATGATGTGGATTATTTATTATTGTCGAGTCCCAATGATAAAAGTGATGAAAACTTTTAAATCATAGAAGATAGTAGATTTTATTCTCTACTGACTCTTCTAATGGATTGCTTGTTCCACCGCAGCTTAAACTTGATGTCTATTGTATTTTATCGCTTAACATTGTTGAAGACTAATGATAATTTATTTCGCATTATCTTAGTCATAATATTTCATCGGGCTAGTTGAGCTCACCCTTTCTTTCACCGTTCTCTTCGTGAAATGAGAATATAGCCGGGATGAGTCTGGGAACGAAGGAGTGACGGTTCGTGATGATAGCATTAGTAGTCCTCACTATTCGTTAAATAGTGTGACAATAAATGTAATGAGGACTCCTTTGAGTGTGGATATTGTCTAGATGACAATATTCTTATTAAAACTCTCGCTTTATGTTTTGTCGTATTGTTTACACGATACCGTATTATTAAGTTGTATTTGAATTTTGTACCATGTATTTCATGCGACTCAAGATGGGTGATGTATACGTTTTATTTTGGGGCTTAGGATATGATCCCTGGCCGAGATGTGAGACAAGAACTAGAGGGGAGAGGCAGAATTCCTTCGCTAGTATGGCCTACCTAAGTTTGTAATATAGGAATAATATGTGATATGATATTTAACCCTTGTTTTGTTGCGATGATTTGAAAATGGCATCCCAAAATGTTGGGAATAGTCTCCCGCAGATCAATAATCGGGATAATGTGCAACAGAAGACGATAATCCTCGTAAACATTGATCAAAAGCGATGGTACGCGTTTAGGAGCTTTTTAGAATCATGCAATTATTCATAATGCAGAAGTGGAAACAATGGCAACCCACGCTGGTCACCTTCATGATTCAAGGATTAACGGAGTTTTTGGGAAAGATAAGACAGAGACGTGGATTAAGCGAGATCAAGATATTTAATGTGATGAATGCTTGTGAGGAGCAAAAAGTTCCATTCGCCATTTAATTATATCATGGGAATCAGAAACGTTACAAAGAATTTTTAATTAATTTAATATTTATTTGATTGAATAAATATTTTTTGATGAATTAATTATTAGATTAAATAATTAATTGATGAAGTTTGATAGATTAATTTAATTATATATGTTACATTTATTAATTTAATATGGATTTTATTATTAATTTAATTATTAATTAAAAGAAATATTTAATAATTATGTTATTTTAATTAATTTAATTATTAATTAGAGATTTAATAATTTGACATTATTAATCAAAGAGAATTTGAATTATGTGACTATGTGATTAATGAGAAATATTATTATATTTTATTTAAAGTAAATTAAATAAGATATTAGATTTATTTTATATGGATGTGACATTATTTAAACTATAAGATAATGATTTATTAAATTAAATGATTTTAAACCCCATTCTTGCTAACCAAACATGGCACTAAGAGAGGTTGAGTAGCGATTACCCATGATAGGTAACTCCACCTCCATCATGACCGCGATTTACCTTATGTATTAGTATACGCCTTCTTTTCTTTTCCTTATTATTTCTAAGTCTGACAAAGTTTAACAGAGAGAGAGTTTGAGAAAGTATGAGAGAGATTGGGAGAAACTCTGTGATTGAAGTAGAGATATTAGTCATTTTATTTAATCTACGCTTTGGGTAATTCTCTTCAACTCAAATTCTTATTTTACGTCTTTTAAGTTTTCATAAAAATGGCTTTCATACTTCTGTGAGTCTCTTTATTTGGGAAATTTTGTTGTTATGAGAATATATGTAATAATTCGAGTTGTATGGCATGTTTTATATATATATATTGCGTGTTTCCATATCATCAATTTCATAAGATTACAACGTATGATTATGACTTGTTATTTTAAAAATTTACAGAGTATGTGATATGGCCATATGGCCTTATACATGATTTTTATATGTCAAATATAATTTATTATGCAAAATTCACACATTGATATGATTATGCATGTTAAAATGAACAAAATGAAACTTGAATGGTTGGATTTGGCTTTATAACGAATCCGTAGCATTAAAATCCATGTTTTTGTTCAAGAACTTCAAGAACATCAAGAAAAAATCAATTTGCATGCTTTAATTTCGTGATTATGTGTTTTAATGGGTGAAAATCACTCCATAGATGTTAAGTATTGATTATTTATGAATTCTAGCATGTGGGTATGTCTAAATTCGTGTAAAAATAAGTCGATTGGAAATTTTTAGTCGTGTTCTGCAATTTTCGCGAATTGCAGAAACTGGAACTGGAGTCTCGCGTCGCGGCGCCAACTCCTAGTTCTTTTTTCCGTGCGCAATACTAAGCAAGTCCAATACAGCAAAGCTTAAGAGTTAAGATAAAAGTGAAATACAAATACCACTTAGCAGATTGTCCAGATAATGCAAATTTTTAATGTTCAAGTATAGAAATGAGTTAGTGACCTAGTCTAATGAACATAAAAACTTGTTAGACATATAATGAGATATTAAAATGAGTTTTTACCAAGTCTAGAAGACAATTACATGTTATTTGAATCATTGATTATGCAATTAACTTGTTGTTCGTGTAGTATTATATTATGTGAAAACAAGTATGGTAATTTGATTAAGTATGGTCATGAAGTCGAGTTTAGACAAAGAATAACTTATGATGTTTAGTACGTTATTATTGACTGGTATTGTGAACGTAATTGATATTTAGGATTTAATTCAAAGAACGAGTTTGTTTAAGTGTAATCTACGCACGAGGCAAGTTTCTAAACCTTATCTTGTTACATTGAGCAAGTTTTCTAACTCTACATTTATGTTGAGCAAGTTTCTTACCCTAAACTTTAGTTGAGCAAGTTTTCTAACTCTACATTTACGTTGAGCAAGTTTCTTACCCTAAACTTTCATTGAGCAAGTTTCCTAAGCCTACTTGTTATTGTTATATAAGTTGATTAATTCATCTTTCGATATTTAACAAGTTCTCATTATTATTGATCAAGCCTGTCTTATATATTAAAGTTATCAATCTTCAAGCATGATGTTGTTATACAATAATTATTCTATTGTATACCTTTTTAGATGTTATTCAAGTTAAATATTCATTCACTATTAAACATTATTAGACTAGCAAACCCTTATTGATTCGACTAGTCCATAGTTGATGAGCGTTCTAAATTTCAGAATCCCTTGATGAATTATCCAAACCAAACTTCCTTTGGTGCGGACTTGAATGTCAAACTGAGATGAACAACCCTGTATAGGGGATTATTTACGCTTTAGCGTTAAGATATTGTGCACAATATGGTACTAAGGGCTGATCCCCCTAAGTACGAGAAGAAGAGTCCATAGTCTTATGACTGTTAAAGGTTTCAAGTAAAAACACTTGACAACCTAGGACATAGTTCAAGGTCTTATGACCCTCAAAATTTCTTTTGATTCTTGTTATCCATTCTTGATTCAAAAGTTGAGCTTTATATCAGAAGTTATTATTTCTCTCGTATGTTATTATTCATTGTTATATTGTTATACTTGTGGGCAATCGTGCTCACTCTTGCGTAATAATAACATTGCAGTTAAGAACGAAAGAGCAGACGAACCTTCCACTAGTAAGGGCAAGGGCAAACTTAGCAAGTAATGAAGACTGTTTTATTATTGTGGTTATGTGATGTAATTAGAATTGATGTTACTAAGACTTATTTGTTTATGTTTTCCGCACAGATGTTTTAAGGTTAGAGTAACCTGGGATTTATTATTATTCAGTTGATGTAACCCCATAAGGGGAGAGATTTTATTATTATTTCTATCTATTGTATAGTTTGTATTTTATTTACGGGTAGATAGATAGATGATGTTGTACAGTGAACACCAAATCCTGTGGAAATGGAAGTACCAGATTTGGGGGTGTCATAGGTTGGTATCAAAGCTGTAAGGTTATGAACCTTAGGTGGGGGGAGCAACCTTAGGTAGTAGCCTTGTAGGAGATCGAGAACATAGTAGTGGTAAACTCTTATCGAGCTCTAAGAAATGAATTTCTAAATTCATTGAAGATAATAAAAGACTTTATGTGCTTATGTGTTAATCTATGTGTTCGCTAGCACGGATTAGTAACTAAAACTTAAAATTTTGTTGTCAGGATGTCGGATGTTGGAGGATCTAGTCGAGCTGGGGAGGAGGAACCCCTATTACCTATAGAGGAGGAGCCCCAAGACATTCATGTCGTTAGGGAACAACTTGTATAGAGAGAGCCATCTCCGTTGATCACTGTTGCTGGTCAGGAGTATGAGCCGGAGACAGATCCAGAGGAGGATCCTGAGGAAGGGGAAGAAGAAGAGGAAGAAGAGGAGTTCCCACCGAACTCCATTGATATAGAGATGTATGATGCACTCTATGATCGCAACGTAGAGTTGCATGATACTGTTCAGGATCTGACTGAGCAGGCGGTTAGTCAGTAGATTACTATTTAGCAGAGGGATAGAGAGATTGTGACTCTTCACACACGTTTAGAAAACGTGGAGTGGGATCTGGTTCACGAGAAGGGTCAGACTAAGGATAAGTTCGCAGAAATAGAGAAGTTAAAGAAGGATCTGAAGGAGAGCTCAGAGAGGCTTGCCATAGCAGAGGAGGGCTGGGTACGAGAGTCACGTCGTGCTGATCGTGTAGAAGATGATCGCCGTGCGAAGAAGGCTAAACTTGAGGAGACGTACTCTACACTACAAAATGCAATGGATGTGGTCCAAGATCGAGTCAGGAAGTATCCAATCCAGTTTGAGGATCTACCATCATATATGCTAGATCGTAGAATGATGTGCCGCATCATGGAGGAGGAACGTAGCAAGGCCATCCAACACCTTAATAGACAGTGATAGTATTAGTTTAAATATGTGAAAACTATTTGATAGTTAATGATGTAAATTCGATATGTTCATAAATAAAGGAATATTGTGATGTTTTAAACTCGTAGATTCTTTATCTGGGATAATTGATGTAAATAGAAATGATGCTATCTTATGATGTAAAGACTTTTGAATTAAATGAAATGTCAAAGTTTATTTGAAGTAATGTGTTAAGTGAGTTATGATTAAATGTTTAGTTAAGTCTTAAATGTTTTAGAGATTGAGTAAAGATCTAATAAGCATATACTCTTAACAGAAATATGCCGCCTAGAAGACAAAATCGTCAGCAAGCCCAGGAAGGGTCAACAAACAATAACAACGACGCCAATACTAACTCCGTTCAGCAATTGGTAAACCTTTTAGCTGGAGCACTTAATAATCAACCCCAAGCTCCACCAAATACTTCGTTTAAGGACTTCAAGGCGGTGGGACCGCCAGAGTTTAAGGGTTCCATAAGCCCAATTGAAGCTCAAACCTGGGTAATAGAGATGGAGAAGGTGTTCGATGTTGCTAGGGTAAGGGAAGATCAGAAGACTGCTTATGCAACGTTTATGCTAAAGTCCGAAGCCAGCTATTGGTGGCAGGCAAACAAAGTGAGAGGAGGTGAAGGTGTAATATCCTAGGAGAGATTCAAAGAGATGTTTTTCGAGATGTATTTCCCGGCTAGTTCACAAAATCAGATGGAGGTTCAGTTTCTAGAGTTAAAACAAGGGAATATGTCAGTAGCTGATTATGCGGCAAGGTTTAATGAGTTGACTAGGTTCACCACGTACCAAGTACATACCGATGAGAGGAAGGCGAGACAATTTGAGCAGGGACTAAAGCCCTGGTTGTATAGCAAAGTGTCAATGTTCCAATTGAACACTTTTTCTGGAGTGTTAGAGAAGGCCATACTCGCTGAGGGTGGAAGCGATGTAGTAACAAAGTATAATCAGGAGCAGAAGAAGAAGAAGAGTGAGAAGGAATGTAATAACAAGACTGGTGGGAGTAAAACTGGGGGTAATCACAGTCAGAAGAGGAAGTGGTCTGATAATTCGTCGGCTGGAAGTCAACAGGGGGGGACAGAAGAAGAAGAAGATTGAACCGTGCCCAACCTGCAGAAAAACTCATATGGGAGCTTTCTTAAAAGGGAAACAAGTGTGCTACAATTGTTGTCAGGAAGGCCACATAGCACCAAACTGTCCGAACCCAAAGAAGGGTGCCTGTTTCACATGTGGCTCAAAGGACCATCTTGCAAGAGATTGTCCTAAGAAGGGATCAGGAGGGACGAGTTTAGGAGGAAATAGAGGAAATACTGGTGGAAGCACTCTGACAATCGCAGCACCAACCGCAACCAACCGACCGACTGCCAGAACATTCAATATGACAGTGCAAGACACAGTGCAGTCTCGCGATGTGGTGTCAGGTATCATTCCGATCAATAAAGTTAATGCTTATGTGTTATTTGATTCGGGTGCTACTTGTTCATTTATATCCGATAACTTTGCTAAGAACTTAGAATTGCTTAAGGACGAAAGTTAGAATACCCCATGAACATAGAAATTTGAATAGAGAAATTATCCTCATTAAGTATGTGCACAAGAACCGTAGAGAGTAGATATTAAGGGTAATATCATGAACGTAGACCTTATCCCTATTCGACTTGGAGAATTTGATGTTATTTTGGGTATGGATTGGTTATCCAATTATGGGCGTGTAATTGACCGCCGGAAGAAGCGATAACCTTATTATTATTCCGTTAAAGGTTGTGTTTTATGGTAGAAGAAGTCGCCTAGACAAGCAAGTTGTCCGACGACGATGATGCAGCCGTGAGATTGTTAAGACAAGGTCGTGTAGGATATCTAGCTTACATAGTCGATATTCAGAAAGAGAATTCAAAATTTGATGAGATTCCAAAGAGTGAGAGATTTCGCAGACGTATTTCTAGATGATTTGCTGGGACTTCCTCCAGATAGAGCAGTTGAATTCGTTATCGATTTGGCTCCAGGAACGGCCCTAATATCGAAGGCACTGTACCGAATGGCACCGGTAGAGATGAAAGAACTGATGGTCCAACTACAAGAATTACTGGACAAGAAGTATATTCAACCAAGCGTATCACCATGGGGAACGTCGATTTTATTTGTGAAGAAGAAGGATGGAACAATGCGACTCTGCATAGACTATAGAGAACTGAATAAGGTCACGATTAAGAATAGGTATCCATTACCATGAATTGATGACTTGTTCGATCAGTTAAAGGGAGCAAGATATTTTTCAAAGATAGATTTAAGAAGTGGTTAACATCAACTGAAGGTGAGACCAGAGGATGTACCAAGACAAATTTAGGACACATGATACTCACTACTACGAATTTTTGGTAATGTCATTTGGTCTAACGAATGCTCCTCAAAACATTTATGGGCTTAATGAATGGAGTGTTCAAGTGGTTTTGGACAAATTCGTAGTGGTATTCATAGATGACATTTTGGTATATTCAAAAACCAAGGAAGAACATGAAGAGCATTTGAGGTTGACATTATAGACATTAAGGAGAGAGAAGTTGTATGCTAAGTTTTTGAAATGTGAATTCTGGATTGAAAGAGTACAATTTCTTGGACATGTGATTGATAGAGACAGAATTTTGGTGGATCCCTCCAAAGTCAAAGCTGTGATTAACTGGGATCAGCCGAAGACGCCATCGGAAGTAAGAAGTTTTCTTGGATTAGAAGGTTATTACAGAAGATTGATTAAGGATTTTTCCACGATCGCAACTCTGTTGACGAATTTGACTAGGAAATCGGTGAAATTCGTTTGGACGGAGAAGTGTGAGGAAAGTTTTCGAGAATTAAAGAAGAGGTTGAGTACAGCACCTATGTTATCTCTTCCGGATGACACAGGAAATTTTGTGGTATATAGTGATGCATCGCATAAAGGACTTGGCTATGTGCTTATGCAGAATGGTAGAGTCATTGCGTATGCGTCACTACAACTGAAATATTATGAGAAGGGGTATCCGACCCATGACTTGGAGTTAGCTGTAGTAGTTTTTGCTTTGAAAATCTGGAGGCACTATCTCTATGGGGAGGAGTGTGAAATATATACAGACCACAAGAGTCTGAAATATATTTTTACACAAAAAGACCTGAACATGCGTCAAAGAAGGTGGTTGGAGTTAATTAAGGACTATGATTGTGAGATTCTATACCATCTGGGTAAGGCAAATGTGGTGGCCGACGCCCTAAGTAGAAAAGGTCGAGAGAAATTGATGATGTTGACCGCTTAGGAGGATCTAATTTTAGCGATCGAAAAGCTGGAATTGGAAGAAAAGTATCCTATGGAAATTGACGAGAAGCTATTTTAGATGCAAGCTAGTACAACCTTACTGGATAAAGTTAAGGAGGCTCAACTTCAGGACGAAGAATGTGAGAAAATGAAGAAGAAGATATCTGAAGGGACTGAACCGAGATTCAAAATAGATAGTGAGGGACTACTAAGATTTGAGAGCAGAATTTGGGTACCTCCAGTACCAGAGATTAAGGAAGAAATTTTAAGCGAAGCTCACAACTCAAGATATTCGATTCACCCTAGTAGCACCAAGATGTACCAAGATCTTCGACAACACTTTTGGTGGCCAAATTTAAAACGAGAGGTTACAGAATGTGTTGCCAAATGCCTGACATGTTAGAAAGTAAAAGCAGAACATCAGAGACCGAGTGGATTGCTACAACCTTTAGAGATTCCAAAATGGAAATGGGAACATATTACGATGGATTTCGTGGTTAGCCTACTGATGACTCATAAAGGCTACGACGCAAAGATGGGTTATTGTTGATCGATCGATTTAAATTCGCACACTTCCTTCCGATTAGAATCGATTCAACCTAGATCGATTGGCAAGGTTATATGTGAAAGAGATTGTTTCAAGGCACGGAGTTCGCAGTGTTAATTGTTTCGATAGAGATCCGCGCTTTTACGTTGAACTTCCGAAACGCCTCACGAGAATACATGGGTACACAGCCATAATGAGCACAACATATCACCCTCGCATGTGATGGATGAGTGAAAGAACAATTCGGACATTGGAAGATATGTTAAGAGCTCAGTATAATGGATTTTAAAGGAAATTGGGATGACCATCTACCGTCGAGAGTTCGGCTACAACAATAGTTACCATGCTAGTATTGGCATGCCACCATATGAAGCACTATACTACGGCAGAAAGTGCGAACTCCACTATCTTTGGGATGAAGTGGGCGAAAGACAATTACTAGGCCTCTTAATTGGTACAACAAACAAAGAGAATAGTCAAAGTGATCCGAGAGCAAGATTGACAACAAATTTCAAGAGAGATAGTAAGAAATATACCGATCCATACCGTAAGAATGTTGAGTTCAAACCGGGTAGTTATGTGTTTTTAAGGGTCTCTCCCTGGAAGGGAAAGATAAGATTCAAAAAGAAAGGGAAATTAAGCCCAAGATTCATTGGACCTTTGAAGTTCTAATGAAGGGCCTGGGAGAAGTTGCTTATGAGGTAGCCTTACCTCCATCTCTAGAGAATGTCCACAATGTTTTCCATGTCTCGGTCCCCACGACCCTACAAACCCAATTACAAGTACGTGATTGAATATGAACCCCTACATTTTGACAAAGACTTGTCTTTACTTAAGAAATTCTGCTCAAATTGTCACCTAAAAGAACAAGTTCGAGAAATAAAGTAATACCTACATTAAGGTAATTTGGAGGAACCACAACGTTCAAGAAGCTACGTGGGAACTCAAGAGAATATGATGAAGAATTATCCTCATTTATTTACTTAGATTGTTATATGCGATTTTGGGGATGTAATCTTTGTGGGGGGGGAGAATGTAACGGGATGACTTGTTTGAGTTATGATTCTGGGGACAGAATCCTTTTAAGAAGGGAAAGATGTGACAATCGTAATTTGGTAATTTAATTTTAATATTTATTTGATTGAATAAATATTTTTCGATGAATTAATTATTAGATTAAATAATTAATTGATGAAGTTGTGATAGATTAATTTAATTATGAGTTACATTTATTAATTTAATGTGGAGAATTTTTATTATTCAAGTATGTGTTTATGTGAGCTTATTGAATTAAAAGAAACATTTAATAAGCCTATGTTATTTTAATTAATTTAATTATTAATTAAAGATTTAATAATTTGACATTATTAATCAGAGAGAATTTGAATTATGTGACTATGTGTATTAATGAGAAATTATTATATTTTATTTAAAGTAAAATAAATAAGATATTAGATTTATTTTATATGGATGTGACGTTATTTAAACTATATGATAATGATTTATTAAATTAAATGATTTTAAACCCCATTCTTGCTAACCAAACATGGCACTAAGAGAGGTTGGGAGCAGTTACCCATGATAGGTAACTGACCTCCATCATGCGTATCAGTTTACCTTATGTATTAGTATACGCCTTCTTTTCTTTTCCTTATTATTTCTAAGTCTGACAAAGTTTAACAGAGAGAGAGTTTGAGAAAGTTTGAGAGAGATTGGGAGAAACTCTGTGATCAAGTAGAGAGATTTGTCATTTTATTTAATCTACGCTTTGGGTAATTCTCTTCAACCCAAATTCTTATTTTACGTCTTTTAAGTTTTCATAAAAATGGCTTTCATACTTCTGTGAGTCTCTGTATTTGGGAAATTCTGTTGTTATGAGAATATATGTAATAATTCGAGTTGTATGGCATGTTTTATATATATATATATATTGTGTGTTTCCATATCATCAATTTCATAAGAGTACAACGTATGATTATGACTTGTTATTTTAAAAATTTACAGAGTACGTGATATGGCCATATGGCCTTATACGTGATTTTTATATGTCAAATATAATTTATTTTGCAAAATCCACACATTGATATGATTATGCATGTTAAAATGAACAAAATGAAACTTGAATGGTTGGATTTGGCTTTATAACGAATCCGTAACATTAAAATCCATGTTTTTGTTCAAGAACTTCAAGAACAGCAAGAACACTCCAATTTGTATGCTTTAATTCTGTGATTATATGTTTTAATGGGTGAAAATCACTCCATAGATGTTAAGTATTGATTATTTATGAATTCTAGCATGTGGGTATGTCTAAATTGTGTAAAAAATAAGTCGATTGAAATTTTAGTCGTGTTCTGCAATTTTCGCGAATTGCAGAATCGAATCGAGTCCTCGCATGCCTGGCTTAACTCCTAGTTCTTTCTCTCCAGCCGTCAGAAGCGCCACCGCATCACAGCCATACCACTTAGCAGATTGTCCAGAAAATGCAAATTTTTAATGTTCAAGTATAGAAATGAGTTAGTGACCTAGTCTAATGAACATAAAAACTTGTTAGACATATAATGAGATATTAAAATGAGTTTTTACCAAGTCTAGAAGACAATTACATGTTATTTGAATCGTTGATTATGTAATTAACTTGTTGTTCGTGTAGTATTATATTATGTGAAAACAAGTATGGTAATTTAACTAAGTATGGTCATGAAGTCGAGTTTAGACAAAGAATAACTTATGATGTTTAGTACGTTATTATTGACTGGTATTATGAATGTAATTGATATGTTGGATTTAATTAAAAGAATGAGTTTGTTTAAGTGTAATCTACGCATGAGGCAAGTTTCTAAACCTTATCTTGTTACATTGAGCAAGTTTTCTAACTCTACATTTACGTTGAACAAGTTTCTTACCCTAAACTTTAGTTGAGCAAGTTTTCTAACTCTACATTTACGTTGAGCAAGTTTCTTACCATAAACTTTCGTTGAGCAAGTTTCCTAACCCTACTTGTTATTGTTATATAAGTTGATTAATTCATCTTTCGATATTGAGCAAGTTCTCATTATTATTGATCAAGCCTGTCTTATATATTAAAGTTATCAATCTTCAAGCATGATGTTGTTATACAATAATTATTCTATTGTATACCTTTTTAGATGTTATTCAAGTTAAATATTCATTCACTGTTAAACATTATTAGACTAGCGAACCCTTATTGATTCGATTAATCCATAGTTGATGAGCGTTCTAAATTTCAGAATCCCTTGATGAATTATACAAACCAAACTTCCTTTGGTGCAGACTTGAATGTCAAACTGAGATGAACAACCCTGTATAGGGGATTATTTACGCTTTAGCGTTAAGATATTATTGTGCATGTGATGGTACTAAGGGTGATCCCCTAAGTACGAGAAGAAGAGTCCATAGTCTTATGATCGTTAAAGGTTTCAAGTAAAAAAACACTTGACAACCTAGGACATAGTTCAAGGTTTTATGACCCTCAGAATTTCTTTTGATTCTTGTTATCCATTCTTGATTCAAAAGTTGAGCTTTATATCAGAAGTTATTATTTCTCTCGCATGTTATTATTCATTGTTATATTGTTATACTTGTGGGCAATCGTGCTCACTCTTGCATAATAATAACATTGCAGTTAAGAACGAAAGAGCAGACAAACCTTCCACTAGTAAGGGCAAGGGCAAACTTAGCAAGTAATGAAGACTGTTTTATTATTGTGGTTATGTGATGTAATTAGAATTGATGTTACTAAGACTTATTTGTTTATGTTTTCCGCACAGATGTTTTAAGGTTAGAGTAACCTGGGATTTATTATTATTCAGTTGATGTAACCCCATAAGGGGAGAGATTTTATTATTATTTCTATCTATTGTATAGTTTGCATTTTATTTACGGGTAGATAGATAGATGATGTTGTACAGTGAACACCAAATCCTGTGGAAATGGAAGTACCAGATTTGGGGGTGTCACAGTACCCAGCCTGATGCACTCAAGATGTCTTGGTAGAAGTTCTAAGAGTTGTTCAACAATAAGTACTTTCCCGAAAGTATTCGTCACATGAAGGAGGTGGAGTTCATCAAGCTGGAGCAAAACAATATGACCATGTCATGTCGCGAGACGAGGCTAAGTTTTTGAGTTGTCTCGGTTTGCATCCCATTTGGTCGATAATGAGGAGAAGCGAATGACGTGAATGTTTCTAAGAGGTTTGAAACCCAATATACGCCAATACCTCATTTCTCACAAACTTTGTTTATATTGAGATGTTGAGAATAGGGCTCGATTATTGGAGCGCGATAATGAGTCAAAGACAACCAAAAAGGCAACAACCAACAACACGATAATAATTGTACCAGTGGCAACGACCATCGGAACAATGATAACCATCGTGGGGGAAATTATCATGCCAAGAATGGTAACCACTTTACGGTGGTAATCATGGCCAAGATAATAGAAGTGGAAATTTCAAGAAGAAGGTTCAATAATGATGGAAAGACAATGACACCAAACCCGTTTCAAAGGAAGAAGAACGACAACCCATCAGTATGTTTCAAATCTGGACGGAGGGACACATCCGTCCAAATTATGCTTGACAATCCAAAGCGTGTTTTAATTATGGAAGAGAAGGTCACCTAGCTCTATTTTTTCGTATGGTGAAGTCAAGTCCAGCTGGGATGGTGATGCCAAAGGATGTCCCAGACAAGCCAAAGCCGGTAGTTTAAGAGAGAGCATTTTTTTTTTCGTGACGAGGAACCTGAATAAAATGATCACGGGTAAGTTAATCATAAACTCTTGCGAAGTCTATACCCTGTTAGATACCGGTTCTACTCACTCTTTCATTTCACCTAGTTGTGTTCAATGTTTGAATTTAACTCCGGAGAAGTTAGACTATGATTTATCTGTTGAAACTCAGTTGGGAGAAACCTTCGTTACCTCCACTATTTATAAATCTTGTTTGATTCAAATCAACACTTTCACGTTACCTGTCGATCTTATCTCTTTGAAAATACTTGCCTTTGATGTAATTTTAGGAATCAATTGGTTAACTACTCATCATACTTTTAGTAAGGTTGTTAGCTTTCATATTCCTAACCAACATGTTATGCGAATTCAAGCAACCAAACCACTAAAGTCAATCATTGTCATATCAAGCCATAAGTAAAGAGCCCCGGTCCTTTCGTTGTTGATTTCTTTGTGTGGAATGTACTGAAGCCAGACTTTCTGTAGGGGACATTATGAATAACGATGGCAAGTTGATAGGTATCAATGTGACGTGTTATCCAAGTCTTGGATGAGAGTCACAGTTGTGAATGATATTTCTATTGTTAATAAATTTCCTGACGTATTCTTGAAGGCTTCTTAGCCTACCCCTAGAGCGTGAAATAGAATTTTGTATTGACCCCAGTACAAAACCCATTTCTTAAACCCTTAAATATTTTCTTCACCCAAAACGAACGTAACATGCGCCAAAGACGTTGGCTTGAGCTGTTAAAGATTACGATCGTACCATTCAATACAATCGTGGAAAAGCGAACGTGGTAGCTGATGCGTTGAGTAGAAGATCGTATGCGTTTATGAGTGTTAATATACGAACCTACGTGAAGATAACGAATATACGAGTAGAATCGACTTTAATCGATAATGTTAAAGCCGCTCAAACTACACACCCGATGCTAATGAATGTGAAAAAAGAAGGTTCAAGAGGGCATTATTCTAGAAGCAAGAATTGATGAAGAGAGGAAATGTCAACCCTCGATTTAATTGGTCCATTTGAAATCCTCGATCAAGTAGGAACTGTGGCTTATAGACTCGTTTTACCGCCAAGTATGTCGTGTGTTCATAACATTTTTCACGTATCGATGTTGCGTAAACATGTGGACGACCCAAACCACATTATTGATTTAGAACTGGACGAGATAGCGAATAATTTAACATATGAAGATGTACCTATTAAAATCCTGGAATATATTCTACGCTTAAAGATTATACCTCAAGAGTTAGAATCTAACGAAGTGTCCTCATCTGTTCGGCATACCAGGTACGTACATAAATTTCGAGGGAAAAATTTCATAAGGAGGGGAGATTGTAAAATCCTAATTTTACGAATAAAGATTTAATTTTCTTAAAATATTTTTTTTAATATTATGGTATGGATTTGAGATAATGTTATAGTTGTGGGTAGTATTTATAAATTTTGTAAAGTATGCAAGTTGTTGTATTATATTCGATTAATTGGGAATATTCGTTTTAGCAGAGAATATTGTCTGACAACGACCCAATCATTGGTGGACCCCACAACGGAATTATTATCGGAATGAGAAAACGACAAAAATATATTTATGAAAATAACGGCGGAAGTTCTACCGTTAAAATTGTTGAACTACCCGGTAGTAAAAGTACAGTAATACACGTGGTTGCATAGTAGTACACAGTATTGATTATTGATGCTTACGTGAGAAGTCACTCGATTTTGTTCAATTATTACTATGTGATTCTTTGCATAGTATCTCGCGTTATTTTCAATTATTGTCGATTGTTATATATATATATATTATATATATATATAGTAGTACACAGTATTGATTATTGATGCTTACGTGAGAAGTCACTCAGTTTTGTTCAATTATTGCTACAGTAGTTGCTGCATAGTATCTCACGTTATTTTCAATTATTGTTGATTGTTATATATATATATATATTATATATATACATGAGTTTTGTTTTATTAGTATTATTAATGTAATAAAACCGAAAAACTTTTTATATAAAACAAAATACTTTTATAAAGTTATTCGTTTTATTAGGCTAATAGTAAAAACTTTTTATATAAAACAGAATACTTTTATAAAGTTATTTATTTTATTAGACAATAATTAGAATATATTATATTTTATTATGCATAGTGTTTGCATAGTGCTTGCATAGTGTTTGTATAGTAAAATCATTTTACATAAAACATAATACTTTTATAAAGTTATTCCTTTTATTAGATTATAAATAGAATATATTATATTTTATTGTAAACCAATCTGGATCGTCCGTTTAAAAGTAAATCAATCTGGACCGTTCATGGATTGGTTACTATTTAGTCCATTCTTCTATAAATAGAAGCTCATTCCTTAATTATTTCTTACGAATTCACTGAAACTCTAGAGAGAGAAACTGTAGAGAGAATTCTTCTTCTATAATCTTAAGCGTATTACTTTAGTGTTTAAGAAAGCTTTGAGCGTGGTGCAAGTTTCTTCAAGTATATCCCCGCTCTACCATCGGAGTACTCTTCTTTATAAGGTAAGGGGTATTATTTCTTTCGTATTCATGAAGAGAACTTCTATTATTCCATTATTTATTATTCATTGGAATAACTTTGTATAACGTGGCATACTTGGTGAAATTCTTACATTATTCCATTCTTTATTATTATTACATTGGAATAACTCAGATACGCTGATCTACCCTATACTTGGAAATTCTTACATTATTCCATTATTTATTATTCGTTAGAATAACTCAGATCTGTGAGCTACCCTATACTTGGTGAAATTCTTACATTATTCCATTCTTTATTATTCTCGCTGGAATATATCATCTCATGCGTTTTCTGGGGACGTTCCGTTATTTATTATTCATTTGAATAACTTGTCTATCTGCAATACCGCATGCATGGTGATTTTCATCGTTATTCCATTCTTTATTATTTTGTTGGAACATCCCGCTTGGTGCGATTTCACACTGACACGGTTCCGTTATTTATTATACATTGGAATAACTTTCGTCTACATCTAAATACCGCATGCATGGTGATTTGTTGTTATTCCATTCTTTATTATTACATTTGGAATATCCGCTTGCAAGCGTATTATGCGACGACGGTTCCGTTATTTATTATTCTGTTAGAATAACCTGTCTATGCGAAGTACCACATGCATGGTGATTTCTTTTGTTATTCCATTCTTTATTATACTCAGTTGGTTAAAGTTTTGACTTCTATACTCCAAGAAATTAGTGGAATATCCTTGATATTTGTGCTTCATCCAATATCTTTTTATGGAAATATTCTTATGAGCATTCTTGAATTTTACTCTACAAAGAAGTATCATGTTGACAATTTGGACATTATTAGTTCCTGGATAATTTAATTCTTTAACTTGTTTTATTGAATTCTTATATCATTGTCATCATCCTCATGTTTATATTTTGTTGAAAGTCATCGTGTATTGTGTAGTGCATAAATGGACTTGGTATGATTATGACTGAGGATTATTCGGTATAATCATGACCGTAATGTTACAAATGATGTGAAAAAAGTCCTCATTGGCCCGTAGTGCATTGATGGACAGTTTTTGGTATGATTATGGCTATGGATTCTCTTCGGCCAAGGGAGCAAAGATGAATTGTTTTATGGCATGATCAGGACCATTGATGAAAACACAATTATCTTTGGCTCGTAGTGCATGGATAATTCATGGTCGTGATACTAAATAATATCCTTGGCCTGTAGTGCAAGGATGAATTGATAATGTGGATTATTTATTAAGCTGAGTCCTAGCGATAAAAGTGATGAAAAACTTTTCAAATCATAGAAGATAGTAGATTTTATTCTCTACTTGACTCTTCTAATGGATTTCTTGTTCCGCTGCAGTTAAACTTGATGTCTATTGTATTTTATCAGTTTAACATTGTTGAAGACTAATGATAATTTATTCTGCATTATCTTAATCATAATATTTCTTACTGGGCTAGTTGAGCTCACCCTTTTTTTCACTGTTTTCTTCAGGAAATGAGAATATAGCTGGGATGAGTCGGGGAACGGAGTGACGGTCTAGATGATAGCATTAGTTGTCCTCACTATTCTATTAAATAGTGTGATAATAAATGTAATGAGGACTCCTTTGAGCGTGGATATTGTCTAGATGACAATATTCTTATTAAAACTCTCAGTTTATGTTTTGTTGTATTGTTTACACGACAGCTGTATTATTAAGTTGTATTTGAATTTTGTACCATGTATTTGGCGACTCAAGATGAGTGATGTATACCTGTTTTGGGGGCGTCACACCAACGATATGGTGGATGATCTAGAGGATGAGGTGCAGTGCAAGAGGAGAAAGATGAATAAGATGGGCTATGCTCTACGCACGACCATGGAGAGCTTGATCGATGGGGTAAATCACTACCCAGCTGAGCAAGGACAGACCCGACATACCATAAGTCAAGATATGGTGGTGCACATTACACAGAAGGAATATCAGAGCGCCGTGGAGCGTGGGAAGCTAGATTGAGTGTAGAGGATGAAGACTAGTAGTTGTAGTATTTTATTTATTGATTATATTGTCGTTGTAAATCTCAGTCTTTTGTGTAAGACGTAAGATAATTGAAAAAAGCCCCAACTTTTGAAAAGTGTTAGAAGGGTAGTAAGCTAGTGTTGTCCTGGTCTTTTGTGATAATAGGGGATATGTGATATCATTTATAGCAGTATGATAGAAAAGAACATGTAATGTAACCATATTATATATGAATATAAATGTAATGTAGGTTGCGAGACTTGGGGGGGAATAATTATAATAAATCATTGTATATTATTCTAAATCAGATTTTTCGTTGTGATTGTGTGATTTTAGTTATGGTTTTACCATGAGAACGTGATGAACCAAATTCGAGTGACCAAGTGGAGGTCAGAGAATTTGGGGGCGTCACACCTAGAGTAAGTAATGTAATACCCAAAATTTAAATTCTAAATTTGTCTCGTTAAATTCCTTCCGTTCAAACTAATTAAACAACATAATAATAAATATAAGTTTATAAATTACTTAATAACTATATTTATAGTAATATAAAATTAATTCCCAATTACATTAATTTTACACAAATAAATCCAAACTAAATTACGAAAGCCTCTAAATCAGATATATTTTGATTCCGTATTATATTTTATAGATGGAGGACAATTGACTTATATGTATCTTTTCCTTCTGAACTCAATAATTAACAATCAATAGGAGATCAAATCTCATATAGCAACCTTTTCGAAATTAGTAATACATACGAACATATATATATATATATATATATATAATTTATATACATCAATTAGTGCTCAATATCAATTACTGATCATGTTAACAAATTTTTTTTAACCAATCATCACATGGCTGTTTTATTATAATACATGATAAGATCCTATACCCATGATATACATAAAACAAAAAGAAGAGAAAAGATACTTGTTTTTCTTCTTTAAATCAATGATATCTGAAAATCACTTCTTTTTTCTTCTCTCCTTAAGCGGCAACCTCTTCCCTCTTCTTTCTGTTATCAAATGAATAAAGTAGCGTACACTGTATAAGATTTTAAGTTTTTTGTTTTTTTTATTCATTTATTTATTATTATATTTTATTAATTTTCCAAATTTTAATAGGATTAGATATTACCCACATATAAATTAAACCCAATCTAATTTTAAGGCCCAATTTAATGTAATCTCGTACTTATTTTTGTCCACATAAATTAAATATAATGTTTTACCCAAACATAAGAAAGCCCAATTAAAATATTTAAAAAAAACATGAAATTAAAATTTATTTATTTATTTATTTTTCGGGTATTACATGCAATGCAATGCAACATGATGCGATGTTAGGCTGAATGTTCTTGTTGTTGGAATGATTTCCAATGGGATGTGATAATTGCCTGCTTTTGCCGCTTCTATTGGGATGGAGTTGTCAATGAGGGCTCTACTGAACCGCTTTGATATCTACTCGCACAGTAGTCTACAAAGCTTTGATTGTAACGACCCCAAAATTCATACAATTCAACTCTCGACTTTGGTCATTATCAATACATCTTTATCTAACATTACATCATTAATCGATGTTAAACTTAATAAAATGCGGAATAATAAAACTTTTTTGTCTTCTTACTTTGATTCCCTGAATCATAACCTTTATCTGCTACACATCTCTGAATTAAATTTATTTTATGATTCGCTTCATCAGAGTTATTATATAAAATCTTACATCACAATTCAGTATCTTTTATACTTCGGATAACTCAAACCTTATAACTCAACATGAATTAACATCATAAACAATTAAGTACATCTCATGAACCTTAAACATGGTTTAAAGAAATAACAACTTTAGCTAAAAAAATTAATCTTCATATATTATTTTTGATCCACGTCATTCAAGTAGCACATAGCGTTGCCTTGAATCCTTAGCTTGCAAAAATGGTTATTTGTAAGATTGAGCTCGACAGCCCATCAAATCTAACAGTTTTCATGCAACATATTGCACATAAATAACATGCTCATCTTATACATCATAAACATCTGTCTAAACACATTATACATGCTATACATCACATATCAAAAAAAGATTGAGTTCCATAACTCAATCAACATTCTTTCCTTAACCAACGTAGTCAAAAATTGTCTTTAATAGTTCGTACTTATAATATATGTAATATATCATTCTTTTTGCAAAATAGTTAATCATCAATTTCACATAGCAAATGGGAACTGAAATACTTACCTTGATCGTTGTTTACCAATAACAGTTTAACAACTTACAACTATCTGCACTTCACATGCCTTACATAATTATATAATCATGCACATCAACTATTAGTCACATAGAAACGCATAGTAGTTGTAATGTAAACTTTACTCTATATCTCATAACCCTTCCTATTATCAATACACAATGTTCAATTTGATTGTGTTAACTTTTGACTTGTATCTCACTATATTTCTTCTTAGTCATACTCAAAATTCATTCAAGTGTTTAAGTCTTGCTAGGACTACTTATTGGTTTTATATTAACCCCATTTCATATCTTATAATGTTCATTTCAATTTAATTGAAACACTTTTTACGTTCATTAACACTTGGCACGACGTTTTGACGTTCATTCGTCACACACCCGATTCGTCTGTCTTGTGTATGCTTAGTATGCTTATACAACTTATCTAATACATCATTTATTAATTTTAAGCATCATTATATTTTCTAATATTCATTTTTTATAACTTAGAACAACATCTTTTATCGTCAGAAGCACTTCACTTGCATACGTCCATGCCCGACGCCCTCCAATTGCCTCTGAGTACACATAAGTCCCAAAGATGGCTATTTTTACCCTTTTAATGACCTAATATTTAAAAACTTACTAAATAAAAGTTGTAGGTCTACTCTTCCTTGTTCCGGATCTTCTTGAATTGTCTCAATCGGAGTTCGTATGAAAACGTTATGCCTATTTTAGTAAAGGAGGTCAAAACAGTCACACTTGACACACCATGAGCGTATCTGCGCCCAATTAAGCCTTGAAAACAGTGCAGCTGTGCCCAAGAGAGCAGCTGCACCCCAATAAACTTAGGGCACAATGCAGTTGCGCCCGTTAACAGAACCAGAATTTGTAGTGTACTATTCTTGCGATTTCTGACCTTTTTCTCCTTCTAATCTTCATAACTCAAGCTATACACATCCAAATTAGTCCGTTTTCGATTCTATTCTTCGTAATTCATAGAAATACAACATATAAAAGAATCAATAATTTACAGAAACATTAACTAACCCAAATCTTGACCCAAAACTCATGTTCATACTAAATTTTCATGTTTTAATATGTTTAGTGAATACATTCGCTACGAATTTGTTTCTTAACAAAATTGATTCATTCAACTTGTGTTCTTTTCATTTTTCAACGTTATTACAATATCCATCATTAATTTAAGGTTTCCATCGTGTTTTCATAACTAATTTTAGTCTCAAAATTAACCAAAACTTATATATACAACAAAACTCAAATTCTTCAATTAAAAATATATTCTTTTTGTATTTTATGGATTTGATTACTCAAAATCGTTTATAAACAACATAGAATGAATTCTATAAACCCAATAACTTATACAACCTAGTTCCTTAATAATTTAACCATAGAAATCCAACTTTTTAAGGAATAGTCAAGAAATATAAAACTAATAACTCAAAGTTAGATTATTACCTTTGATTCTTGTTTAGATTTTCTAGATGATTAGAGCAACTTTGGTTGAATCCTATTCCTTCTTTGAATTTACAGAACCTCTTCTCAATTTTTTCCTCTAGACTCTCTCTTCTTCTCTATGTTCTTCTTCTTCTTAGCCTTAGGAATATTATTACATAGAATAAAACTAACAAAGCCTTAACAATGATTTTAACACATCAGTTAAAATACAAAAAGATTTAGCTATTAAAAATGTCAATGGTCATAAGACCTTGTTTGACTAGCATCAAATAACATCTTTCTAATTTATTTTAATTTCCTCCATATTGTGACACCCCCGAATCTGGGTCCTCTGACCCAGGTTATATCATCACGATAAAATACAAACATCCATCTCTAAACAACATACGATAACTAAAATGCGGAATATAATGAGCGTACGTCATTCATTCAAAAGGTGTTACTAGTCCCAAGATACGATAACCTTAATATCATCTTACAATCGTACCGTAAAATAAATATTAGGGTTCACATTACATAATCGTAATTTAAACTAAGCATAAGATAACTTCTGCTTCTCGTAATTATCCTACATCTTCCCTTTACCCTTGTCCTTTCTTGAGGTCTCGGGCTTAGCTGCAATATAATTCATGATATAGCAAGGATGAGCAACAAGTTTGCTCAACAAGTTTAAATACAACAATAAGGATGTATCATGATGAATGGAAAAATATCTGGCAATGGATTCAACAATATGAATATCTGAAGGATTCAACAATATGAATATTTTAAGCAAAGACATTGATTGCTTTTAGAATAACTGATAGTCAAGTAGACTTTGAACTATAACACTCCAATGGAATCAATAGCTAATTGACCCTTTGGTTACTGGCTACAGAATAAGTACTTGAGGGGATCAGCCTCACGTACACTATGTATATGCATAACATTTAAATCTATTCTGTTGTATCTTATATTAGATACCTGGGGTACTCCCCTATCATAGGAGGGGTGTTCTTTCAGTCTAAGAATCCTTACCATCAATTGGTTTGGATAGCTTTTATAAAACTTCATACGCTTGTCTAACCGAACAAAGGTTCAGACTCTATTTATCACAAGAGTTATTAAACTTTAAATGATGTACAAGTGCAAGATTGTACGAACTCGAGTGCACTAAGTGTTAATGTCAATGATATCGATGTGGAATAACTGTAAAGTAATTAAACCACTTAATAACATGCTTGGAAATAAGATTTCAAGCTTAAATGAATAACTTTCAGTTCAATAATATCCTATTCAATGCAATATGAGAAGGATAAGAAAACTTTCACAAACTCAAAGTTGTGTAAGTTAGGAAACTTGCAACACAATAAATTCTGATACTTGCTCAATATAATTTAGAGTAAGTTTAGGGAAACTTGCTTAACAAAAGTAGGGTTCAAGGAACTTGCTTACGATATGCGTCGAATAAAGTAATGCAAGGATTTAGGATACTTGCCTGCTTGCTTAGCTACAATATAATTCTAGCTTTAATTACTTGCGTTGAAACGACCTAATATTAACAAGTTAGTCTTTTCAATTAGTATGTGTAAACTAGTACGAGTCTACACTTAAAGAATCAAATCATCACATAACATGCTTCTCAACACATTACATAGCACATTGGTCATATATTACAAGATAAAGAGATCATGTAAGCATGCCTTAAATTTCAGAACCAAAAGTAGAATCTTGGCATGATCATAGGATAAGCAAGAATCTTATTTGTCTAGGCTTAGGGATGGCATACAATTTGTCTTTGTCCTTAGCTGCAGACAAGGGTTATTCTTGCTCTCTGAATTCGATCCAACTCTAACATACACCTATACATACATATTAACATACATACATGCTAGAGTTTCACATATAACACATGACCATACTTGAGTTCAATACCACAAGTTTAACTTACAATTTATATGTCCTTAAAACATAAACAGTTCATGCAATCATCATGCGTTGTAACTTAATTCTATGATACTCAGTAGTCATGCTTGTATATAGACAACACATATATACTTTACTCACATAGTTCATATTTTAGAAATTTCCCTTTTATAACTATGTGTGAATAAGTAAAAACCATACATTAACCAAACGATGTTCATGCCAATATATCTATAGGCATAATGAGTCCTAATATACATGCTTGGATGGTCATAACGTACTTTACTCATTTCTTGATGACATTAGCTTCCTCATTCTAATTTTCTTTGAATTTAACACTAAGCTAACTTAGTACATACAAGGCATCTTAACATATAACTCTCATGCATTTACAACATATAATAAAGTCACATATGTATGCTCAAATGGTCAAAACTTACAAGATAAAAGTCTTGGTCAAGTTTACTTTGAAAAGTCTTAAGTTTCTTATCTTTGAAATAGTCTAATCTTTCAATCATGTATGCTAGTGTGTTTAATCACTTTAGTCTTACATTTCATGTCAATATAAACCATATTATCATGTTCATAAAGTCAAAATGCTCACATGATGTGTTCATGACAAAGTTCACTTTTGAAATCATAAACCTCATTTCAAGGCTATAAGTATTGTGCCTATTATTGCTATACTTGTTCATACTACATGCATGTGCTTACGTGTGCATGCTAAAATAGTTTACAAGCTCGCTCTACAATGTATTAACCACTTAGTACAAAAGTAAACAAAGCGAGAAAACATCGAGTCAGAGTGCAGATCAAGCAATTTGCTACTGCACCCTAGTACAATTAGGGCACAGCTACGCCATGCCTGAGACAAAACTAAGTTTGGGTTATGGCAGCAAAGGCATGGTACTGCATCAGAGACGATGGAGACTACTGCTCGCAGGTTTAGTAACCCACCATACCAATTCCTTATAACAATTTCTTCTAACATAACCTAACACACTTATAATTATGTATAACACTAAGAAACATAACTCAAATCAACTAGCAACAATACATGCTTAATTCAAAGAATCAATCCATGAAACAATTTACCAAAAATTATGAATGGGGATGGAAGTTATACCTTTGTGACTCAACTCAACTGCTCTATACTCACTCTATATAAACTAATTCTCAGCAACTTGCAACAAGGAAGATGAAGGTATTATTTATAGGAGATTGATTATCTAGATAATGTCATTACCTCACAAATCAAACCATTGGCTTTCAAGAATGCACAAGGGTTAAGAGAGAGTTGGTGAGAGTTGGTGATTCCACTCATGAATCCCACTCCCATCCACTAATTGCTCTATGTTTGATGAATTTGAGATGAAGCTAGGCTAGGCTAGGCTTGTTTTCTTGTTCACGTATAAGAAAGAAATGGGACTCTTATTATGGGACAAGAGAAATCCTCAGCATTTTGCAAACAATGAAATGCAACATTTGGCTTGTACTAAATATGCACATAATACAAACTTTGGTTATAAAACATGTCTACACAATTTATTTCATATAACATAGGGTATAATAATTTAAAAGGGCATACAATGTATTTCCCAATTACAAGATATCGAGTAGTGCACATACATATAATTCATGTACATTTTCAATTACCATGACTGTTATTATTATAATAACTTAATGAAATAATTATTAATTTAGTAATTGATATTATTATATGTTAATAGGGTATACATGAATTTTTACCCACACACTTCACATCATATAACAATATTATTATGCAATTCACATGAATGCAAATAACTCTGACTGTATAGTCTATATATATATATATATATATATTATAGACATATTAATGTGTCACCTTGTACTATATAGAATATATAATTATCTACCATGTAATAAAGGTTTACTATATTGCATGCTTGCACAAATTAATCAAGTAAACATATAATCATTTTATAAACTATTAATCTATTACACATTAATTATTATTAATTAACACATTATCAATTAATTGCTCATAAATGAAATTAATCAATACGTTCAACTCTTGCTACTATATTCAAATAACTTGAATATTTAATTAATACTCTTATCGAGTCTTTGATATTAGGATCTTAGGGTTAGTCCACTAATTTAAATCAACTATTAGTGACTCCCTTTAATCCTTTCGTAAATTCACATAACCACTTAAGGTTTAAATAAACTCACAAAACTAACTCATTACAATTAAATCACATATTTCATTAATAAGGAGTTTAAAATTTGTGGACGTTACACTTATCATATAGTAAACCATTGCCACACATTATTTAATTAAATTATAACCCTTATTTGACAAACCATAATCCCTCTAATTTAATTATTAATTAAATTAGAATATTGCCATTCCTTTAGGGTAACAAAATACGCACTGATTATAAAATTATTTAATCCCTTAATAACTTTCCATCAAATATTTATTTTAAATCCCATAAATATTTCAACTAAAATACTTATGTTATTTAGTAAATATTTTACTCGCACTACATTAACATATTACATTTTCATGCAATATAATACCTTCTCATTTTATTAAAAGAATTATATTAATTCACTATTTAAATTAAGTGAATTACTTACATTATTTATGAAATTAATTCATAATAATTCCATTGTCACAATAGTAATCAAATTATATTATCTCATAATATAATTTTAACTTAATTAAATTAACTAATATTATTTAGTTAATTTCCTTTTAAATAATAATTTTCATTTAATTTCTTCGATAGTTTAATTAACTATTAAACCTCTTTTCCCCCAATACATGAATATATAATTCTCTTGACACCAAATCACATATTTCACAATATATAACATATATATACATATACTCAAACTCAAAATATCTTATAATAAGAATTTTATTTATTAAATTCTTATTTTAATAATTTTCAAAAATCCGGGTTTTCACATTGATCACCGGATCTCCCGATGCTACGCTGGAGTTGTTTCCAGCGGTTTGAAATGTCCATCAGTACTATCTGAGCCTAATTTATCGACAAGTCGCAGAGATGTTTTCAAGATCCCTGCAGTGGAGGTTTTCCAATGGTTGAGACCATCAGATGTTGACATTGGGGTTGTCACCAATGTCCTTGTGCTTTTGGAAATGCTGTCCACCGAAGATGTTCTTCTCTTTTGCAAGTGACTCTCGGGGATCGTTGATGTTTTATCCAGATGATGGTTTGGTTGGGTTGCCACCATTGGATGTTTCTTGTCATTACGTTGGCATTATCACCATCGTTCTGACTTTTTACCAGGTCGGTGCCGATAGTTCCTTTGGGGATAAAATCTTGACTGTTCGCTTTCACAGCATCTTTACAATACTCACTCGAATGGCAGTGTTGTGAAGGTTGACCATCACCGACTTTCCTCGGTGCCTACTTGTACAGTAGTTCACAATGGTCTGGAAATCACCGAGGCTTCGTAGTGTCTCGGCTGAGGATCTGTATAACATATTCCATCATCGGTCCTCCCCGATGGAAATGGTTTTTCACGGTTTGCATCATCAGACTCCTCTGACGCTTTGTTAGAGTTGTAGCCAATTGGTTGCCATATCAGATACTCTAATCTTCATTGAAGTAACTTTCAATGACTTACTTCATCGGACCATTTTCGATGCTACGCTGGAGTTATCACCAACAATTTGTAGTGTCAGGGATGCCTGACCTTCGTTGAAGTAGCATTCAATGACATACATTGTCAAGGATGTCTGAAATATCCGCTGATGATGTCTTTCTGATGAGTTACACCTTGACGAGTTTGAATGCTTTTGATTACAATCACAACCCCCGGTTCATGGTATTAGACCTTCACGATGCGTTGACAAGGGCCACTTTCAATAACTTGTATCATCGACTTTCTGAAAACCCCATCTGGGCGAATACCAATGACTTACATTTAGACCCACAGTTTGGTCTCTAAATTCAGGATTGTAGGCTCTTTCCGCTCAATCGTGTAGCAACTTTTTCCCTGATTTGACTTTTTAGCTTCTGAGACCTCTATTCTAACTCAAATCTAATCGAGTCGGAGGAGGTGGAGACCACCTTGGGTAGCCATAGGTAGACCCGTGGCTTTCGTGAGTTGACCAGCAGCCACCCGGGGGTTATATACTCCCTCCCATCTTTTTCATAAGTCATTTTTAGGTTGAAGCCACACAAAAAATTTGATATATCTTCTTCAGATCTACTAAGTTCGGGATACTTTCTGCAAAATCCATCACCATAAATTCGTTCTGCACTATCCTGGTAATGTTTACATGTTTTCTTTTCCAGTTTTGACCGTTGGAATGTGAGATATCATATAGAATGCTTCTAAACACATAGTAGTGAATATGAATGCTTATATAACTTGGTAAAAATTATTCAACGTAGTAAATATTAGTCTTTTACCATGCTGAACGTATTGATATGAAAAAATTAACTTTTGAAATAGTCAATTGACACCCTTTTTTTGCTATTTTTTCATCTTATTTGAGGACAAATGAGCAAAGGTTTTGAAGTAAAGCATACCTGGTAATTAGGTTATCATGATGGAATTGATTTTAATGATTTTTTCATTCATATAAGATGTTCATGACTTTGAGTTAGTGTGCTACTGAATGGCCACCTAGTCATGCCTACGTGCATGTGGATAGTCCATTTTACAAAGGAGACTCTGGCAAAAAAATTTCACGAGTCTAGGCATTTAATGAACATGCAATTTAAACCCTATTATAGATGATTGTTAAAGCAATGCATGCATGCATGAAGCTATGATTTAAATTTGACGAGCTTTAGTTTAGAATTTACCTCACCCTTTCTGAGGTGATTTGGAGACTTTTGTCCAGATATATTGATCCAAACCAGCCGATTAGCTCTCGTAGGGCCTCTTCAGGTGTGAGGAGGAGAGCTTCAGATGTTCCTCAGCCCGCCTAGCTCGACAACCTCACCGGTTGACTGAGTCAGTGATTCACCCTATCTGGGTTGAGAGACCGAATGTTGTGGATGAGGAGGAGGACGTATCCATTGTGGATCCTAATCCTTTTTCTTCCATTCCCCGTAGGGAGCTTCTAGCTATAAATGTGACGATTCTAGATCTTCTGAATGATTTGAGTCGTCACCCCATGATCTATCTTCATGCAAACGAGGTAATAGTCGTTTCCATCTTTATTTTCCCATTTATCAGGGCAAGGATTCTGATCTTGATTTGTAATTTGATGCAGGTTCCTGGCTTTACATTGCCTATAAGGAACTAGTTTAGTATACATTTTCTGTACTAGACTCTCCATCCAGAGTACCGAGATATTATTCATGCATGGAGCTTCGAGGCTTTCTTCTCCATCCCCGTCGTTGTCCCCGGGGTTATCTCAGGGCTTTGTCTGAGCACTAGTTTCACTAGACCCAATCTCTCCACTTGCTGGATTATGAGGTGATGATGACATCGATAGATTGGCGATTTATCACTAGGTTGGAGTTTACAGGGGCACTAGTGCCTTTGGTGGTTGACATCTCCCCGACTGTAGTCAGATCCTTTTTGGGAGTCTCGGCCGCGGCACTCAAGGGTTAGACTTTCCATCCTGGTCCCTTGAGTGTAGATGCCATGAGTGGATCTCTGACTGAGCTATTGCTCGATGATTTGAGGGTTAGAGATTGCATCCTTCGGCGATTGTTCTTGATCATCATCAGGGGTTGTTTCCTGGCAGACAACTCCTCGATGGTATCATTCGCTTTAGTCAGCGCCACTCGGGAGGTGGACCGTATCAGAGAGTTTGATTGGGGTTCCTACACCTTTTCCTACTTCTTTAGAGGGATGCGCATACTCTCAGAGGGCGTGACGGAGGCTTGGTTAGGGTTTTACCCATTTATGCTGGTGAGCATTTTCTCTTGATTTTTGATTTCCCCTCATTCGGGTTGCCAGTTTGCCTGATCGCATATATCTAATCTTTGTGTTGGGCCTACGAGAGGCTCTCATATCTTTGTCCAGTTAGCACGTTAGGTCTAGACACCTATCCACGGGGATGACGATGACATTACTCCACTCTAGCGGAGGTTCCTGTAGCTGAGGGTTTCACCCATTCTCGCTTACAATTAGAGTTATTGACAGTCGATGTCATTACATGGGTTCCTTACTCTAAGGATTACTTAACAGTTAGCTTTTGAGGGTGGCTTCCCGACTGGTGTCGAGTATGTATTGTCCACCCGTCGAATTCCTCTTCTTACTGATGGAGGTTGAGAGGTATATTTGGGAGAGCATGTTATTAGGAGCACCATATGAGAGATACTCATTCCATTCTTTCCTCATGCCAGGCATCATTGGCCTTTATCTCACCCGATCACCGAGATCCCCTTGATGGGCGTAGATGGTTTTACTTTGTCAGAGGGTCCCTTCACTCAGGAGGCTTTTTATCGCTTGCGGTTCCCTCGCACCATTGGAGCTCAGACCCGCGCCACACAGTTTATGGGGGATATGGTTCCTGGCTCAGTCAAGATGATATATTAGATTGTCTATGTCTGAGAGCCCACTCATTTGACACAGATTGAGAGTTGGACCCAGCAGTTGGACCAGGCAAATTTCTTTATTCGACATTTGGGCAGAGATCCATTAGAGGCGGATACTTTTGATCCTTCCAGCTCTGGCTCTGGCCCTTCAAGTGGCCCATATTTCAATGGTTTTACTGGCACAGATCCTCTATTGTATCGCCCTGATATCCCTTCTGGAAGAGACTCAGTAACTCAGGAGGAGTTACATCAGATTGATAAATTGGATGATGTGGACATCATTGACTTCTTCTGATAGGCCTCTTGTTAGATATTGGGCGGTCGTTCCCCATTTCTCGTTATATCTTTTGATAGGCCTCTTGTTAGATGTTAGGCTATTGTGCCCCATTTCCCTGTACTTTTTATTTTCATTTATATACAGAGGTGATATATTAGATGATGATGTATTTAGGTATGCATAATGCTTTCTATTCCCTACATCATATTTTCATCTGTCATTTATCATTTATCATGATGCATGAATTATGTCATAGATATGAATTCCCAGAGGTGAATTTAGCATTGACCCCTGGTGTGACGCCCCCAAATCCGGGTATTTTCCAACCCGACAGATGGTGCTACATGGTGCTACAGTTCACACATACATTCAATTGAAATAACTCAAAAGAGTGAATATGTCTTCTATATATTCCAAAACAATATTCACTTTCTCAGGTTCTTTGTAACCATTTACAACATTCATACTATACTATTAGAAAGACAGCTTATTGGTCTGCCATAGCCTTCCCTTTATCCTTACAGGATCCTGCAGTTCGTTTAGTCTTAGCTGCATTCATATGGTTCAAGCAAGAGTGAGCACAACTAGCTTAGCAAGTATGACAATTTCATTAAACAATATTCTTAAATCATACGAATTGTATATCTTCTATAATTAAATCAATAGTTATGAAGTACTATTGATAATCCAAAATAGCACCTCTCTTTTCTTTAAGACGTTTAACAATGAACAACATTCGTTAAACATAAATTTTGGTCCAAGACCTTGAGCATTTCATTCTTTCTTCGAAAAGGACAACCTAACACCAAGTTCATAAGTCCGATATATCTTACGAGCACGTCTAGGTGATCAGCCTATAGTACTCTATGTTGTACAACACTACTTCTTTAAACATATTTACGTTTAAGTTTTGGCAACCTCACGTGCTTGTCGATTGACGACAAAACATTTGTTTATTTATACTCACTTTATTTGAAATCCATACCAAAACAGTTTGGCAAAAGATAACAACATTGATAATATTTTGATAGATTATGAGGAAATCCACAAAATACACTAAGTCTAACTGAAGGAATTGGCTTCGACTTCATTTCACATCAATTCATGCGTAAGATACATGAATCACAAAGCTTGTCCAGAATGAACATAGACAAGGGTTAAAAAACTTGCCTTCAATGTCTTCTACAGTTAATACACTTTCCTTTTGAATCTTTAAGATTTCTACAATACATAATCACATAACATACCACATTAGGTCATAATCAATCATATATGCTCACTAATGTATCTTACCCTTCTTCTCAATCTAATCATTCTTTAGATTATTTAACATTGGTTATGGTTATCGCATTACTTTACATTTATGTTCAAGTAATCTTTCGTCAACCTTTAGTTGTAATTCTTAAGGTTATCATCATCATTAAGGATGTTACTTCAAGTTTATTAAGGTATTAATTCACCATTAATCCACTTCTATTTCTTCTACATTCGCGAGCATTCTTCTCTGGTTCCTTTCTAGTGCTGGCGCTGTAGGGCCAACTTTCCTTATTAAGTCTTGCGTTGCGGCACGACTTGACGAGATTGAGGTCCGGCTCGTGTATTGCAACACCATGCTCAAGATTAATAATGTAATACAAGCTGCCTTACTCTTCGATGGGTTGGGTTTAGCCTTGGCGTTGCGTCGCCAATTATAAAGCTTTGGGCCGCGCTGCAGCGCCGGACCTGAGCCTCAGATGGCTTTCACAGTTTTCTTCTTCTGTAAACTTTCTGGGCTCATAACTTGTTCATTATAAGTCCGAATTGGCTCGTTTAAAAGCTGTTAGCTCACATATCACATGAACTATGATTTCCTTAGAAAATCTTACATTTTTGAATCCGTTAACATGGAATTCACTGTTTAAGTTCTTTATTACGAATTCGATAAATGTTCGTGAACGTTCATAGCTCGTTTCTTCGTTCTAAGTCGGAATTTGACGATTTCGAGTCCGCAACTCCAAAATGAAAACTTAGACTATTCTCCATCGAAAACCAACGTTTCTGAGTTCAATGGTGACTTTTGACTTTTATTCCGATAATTTAATGATTTCGACGATTATCGTCTAATCTCGTAAATTTCGCCATAACTTCTTTACTGGAGATTTTTACACCGTTTCAATTGGATTTCTTCAATTATAAAACATATATTATCTTAACCTACAAATGATGGTTTTAGACTTGTCCATTAACATCAAAATTACAATTCTTCAATGTTCTTCATTAGTTCATAACTTTTATGATTATAATTCCATTTACACATGGTTTATTAAGGTGTAAGTCCTCTAATCACCATCCTTATCACTCCTTATCATACATGCTCCACCAATATTCACTTCTCTATCAAACTAGAATTGAAGAGATGAAGAATAATGGTTAAAAGTTTATTACCTTTGAAGTTCAAGCTTGGTTCTTCTTCTTTATTCTTGAATTATCAAAGCTCTTCTCACTTTTCTCTCAATAATATAAGCTAAGATGTTGGTGTAATTTGAACAAGGCAACAAATGAGCAACCAAGCCTCTTATTTATAGGATTTACCAAGTGAGGGTATAAGTATCTTTTAGGCCATCCCACCTCCTTAACTTCCACCTCTTTACTATTCCTATCTTGGTCACCAACTAAATCACTTTACTTGGCCACCAAGATGGCTGGCCATGTGCATTATGGGGCCCACATGGGTTGGCCCATGAGCTTTTCTCACCCGGTGACCCATCGTTTTGATCCACGGGTCCGATTTTTGGTTTGGGCTTAGGTTTTAATAATTTTGGGCTTAAATTATCAATCATTGGGCCTCAACAAGTTTACATTTGGGTTTGCCCAATTTCCTACACAAATCCTACAAGTCCATTATAATTGGCTTAAGGCTTTTAACGTATAGCCTACGTATTCTTCTCGTATATTAATTCATATAATCATTCATCATATACGATATACTATATTTCATATATACTTGTATAATACTTTGTATTATACTCGTATCCTTTGCTTCGTATAATACTTGCGCATCATACGATCATCGTTTATTCAATCTTTACGTACTTAACATTCTCGAACTTAGTACACAGACGAAAAATTACGTTTGTCATACTTGAATTATTATTACATAATCCATCCTTCCTTATTATTTTATCGTTACGTATTTCCCGGAAGTTCAAAAATATTTCCTGAGCAGATATTGATGAATAATGTTTTTTGGAAAATTTCTTGCAAAGCTTTTATTTTTGTCTCGGAAATTCAAACACTTTAATTCCTTCACGTAACCAGAATACTACGATATTATGACATTTTTAGGTTATAGAACAACCTTCATCTTATTAACTCATTATAATAACATATAATATAATTTTATTCATTATATAATCAAATAAAATTATTTTACAATTAATCTAATTTTCTCGGTCGTTACACCTAGATAGTCTTACGATACGGCTGTACAGATGTCTTCATCCATTGTTAGCCAGATTGAGCATACCCCACCCATGTTGGTGGCATCTTATTTGAGATCTTGGTATGTCAGTTTCTCTTCCCTAGATCGGGTGACAATTGATCAGTTGTTGAGGCACTCTATGACCCTCTTGATGTTTCAAGTTCTGTTGGGCTTTATAGAGGGCATGATAGATCATTAGATACCAGAGAGCTAGGTGTTCAGATTTGATATCCATGAGTTGACTCCTACATTGGAGGAGTATGAGCGTCTTACAGATTTGCCTTTGGATCGGCCTTGCGCTCGGATGGTTGTCGGTGATATGAGCTGGCTTTTTATGACCTTGACAGGCTTGAGGCGCAGAGTTTCCGTAGATGTGATTACCTCGGGGTATGTGGTGTCCATGGATTTCTTGATTAACTGATTTGGGTCATTGGACAGTTATCTACGATATTCCGGGGATTTCACCTTTTCTGAGGGTGAGTGGCATACTACTTGCGTAGATATTTTCTTGATGTGCATTGTGGCCTATCTGTATATGCCGTTGTACATGAACCATTTGGATATCGGCGTTGTTAAGATAGTCCGTGCTCTCAGAGAGGGATTATACCATCTTACCGATGATCTTGGCAGAGACCTTGAGGTCGGCCACGTTTTGCCATACCCATTCTGTGGGGTTTTTAAGAGGCAGTGTCGTCTTGTTGAACGTGTGGTTTATGATAAACTTGAGACCGATTGTCACATTCAGACGTCATGGGTATTACTTTTCCCATGAGATAGCCATGTCTTATTCCTTTCAGCTGGCTTAGTGTACAAATAAAGCCTCCTCGTTGGTTTTCTTGTCAGGGATCGGGGATCCCTTTGCTATTTTGCCATATTGAAGGCTTAGCTCTCCCTACAACTTTATCACTCATGCAGTCGGCATGAACTATATACCCCTGGATGGTTTGAGGGGGGTGACCACATATCATCTACTGGCTATTATGGGACAGTTTGACCAATTTCAGGATATTCATCTCTTTGATGGGGCAGTGGGTCAGCAATGACAATCTACGCAAGTAGTTTGAAAATTTTGTTAGCAGAGGACTTGGCCATGATTTATGACTATTGTGTTAGGAATAAACATGTGAATGATATTCCTATTTATGTATGATTTGATTATGATAAAAATTAATATGAAAGTATGCTTGCATTAACAAAAGTTGTAAAGTCCTTTGATAGATAATAGGAACATATGTACAAGGACTTAGAATAAATTGATCAAATATGTTAGGTTGATTCTACATAAGCAAAACAGCTTTGTAAAGTCCTTAAAAAGAAATAATGTACAAGGACTATAAATATAAAAAGATCAAGCTTGTTAGGTTGATCTTATAATGTATAGATAGGCTTGTCTGATAGTCGAGCACTGCAACAGAAATCGTAGTCTGCCAGGAGAGTTAAGAAAAACTCGAGAGCTATCAAGGCAGAATCATAGTCTGCAAGATAGTAGATCTTGTAGTTCGTAGACTACCAGGAGAGACGAAGAAGGATCATAGTGTGTCGAGAAGAACATCCTTGGAGCCATAGTCTGCTGAGGATGTCATGTTCAGAATCGTAGAGACAGCCTATCTACGAGCCGACCGAGCATCTTCTGAAACCAATTCAAGAATCGTAGACTACACTCGGAGTCATGGAGTCTACTGATCAATTCAGAGGCAGAGATCATAGTCGAGTAAGATCAGATGAAGACAACGAGCATAAAGATAGAAATCGTAGAGTGTCAAGATCTGATATGGGAGTGAAGTAGTTCGCACAACCCAAGCGCGTAATTGTAAAAGTAACTAAGGCTTCAACAGATGTGCTCACAACGCCAAAGCAGAATCGTAGAGCAAACAAGATTCTCAACAAATGAGTACTCCCAAAATATCCAAAGGATGAAGCCTCTGGTCAGAGCTGCAAAGATATATTTCACCTGAAGGGAACCAGAGTGCACTCAATGAATGGTTAACAAGCTAACAGAAGATCTAAGCACCAAACAAATAAACATCCAGATTGAGTTGTAAAGCCATCAAGATAAAGTCTTCTGCAAGTAGATCAAAAGAAGACTTCAGTAAAAGTGACTGACTAAGGAAAAGTCAGCAAGTGCAGTTGCTGTCAAATAAATAGAAGACAACGATCTTGGGGTCAACCAGGATCGTAGTGTTTGCCAAGAAAAAAAGGAACTGTTAAAGTGTACACAGAGATACTGGTCGGTTTCTGAAGAACAAGGCTAAAGTGATTAAGCGTGGGTCAGTCCATTGATGATAAGTAAACGGGAGATCGCAAGGAGAAAGCGAGCTGGGCATGCCACAAATCTTAGGTGTCTTGCTATTCAGAAGAGACCAGAATAAGGAGTTAAGCTATCAGTTCCTGAGATCAGTCAAGGGAAATAGAAGTATTAAAGCACTGCACAAATGAAGAAAAAAGTGTTTTACATTGAAGATCCAATGAACACTCTTCAGGATCGTAGTATTGTCTCAATCGGTAGATGAGCAACATTCAACATGACACTACGATCAAGTCCAAGAACATAGTCATCAGAATCGTAGAGTTCTGTCATCTGAAGATTGAAGAATTGACAACGATTCAATCTGAAGACTGATATTTAAACATTGCTAGTTGAGAGCATCGATGCAAAAGGACAATCTCTGATGTTCTAATAGAGAAGTCAGAAAGAAGAAATAAAGAAGACTACCTGCCCAAGGCGTCAAAGTAACATCTCTGATGGGTTAGGTGAAACAGTAGACTGCAGTGTCAGAAAGATGAAAAAGGGGATGTCATGTCACATCTGCCGTCTACATCAAATAACTCGAGATTTGCGAGGCAATTCAAATATCTTTCAACGGCTATATCCCAACGGGAAGATTGGGAAGGAGTATAAATAAGACAGAGCTTCAAGGATCAAAAGTTGATGAAGTTACAGAATCGTTGAGTTGTTGGAATGCTATTGTTGACTCTACGAGTTCCACTAGAGCTAAATAGAACAAGTCTCAGTGACAATGAGACTATAAATGTGGAAGTGAAGAAACTTTGAAGAAGGACTCGAACAGACCAAAGCTTCACTCAACAAAGATGAGAATGCCACTGAAGATGGCAGCTAATCTGAGAGCCGAGAAGGCCAAGAAGATAGCATTCAGAAAAGTTGCAGAGTATAAAGAAGATCAAGAGAGCCGCTCTATAGATCACCATGAACCAAAAGATGAAAAGGAACAGATGCAGAATCATGTCTGTAAAATATTCAAGAAGGGTTTAGGGATTGTTAAGTGCCAGACAAAGTCTACCAAAAGCTCAGAGTCTTAGTAAATCCAGATGGTGATGGTGCACAGCTGACATCAGATGAAGATGAGAAGAAAAGTGTGAAGATCAGCTGCACCAGAGAAGATATGGTCCAGAATCAAAGAAGAATGCAAAGAGGACCACGCCAAGCTACTAAGTACAAAAGATGTTCAAGCTTAAAGACATCTTAGCAGCTCAGCACCAACAACAACAATTCCAAAAAGTAGCCAGGGCTTGAGGGGTCCTTGTTCAAAGGGACTAAATGAAGTTCCAAGCCTGATTAGCTTGAAGAGTTCCTAGGGAACTATAGGAGTTCCAAGCCTGCTGGGCTTGAAGAGTTGTTAGTGAACTGAAGTTCTTAGGCTGTTGGCCTTGAAGGAATCTTAGTGATTTAGGGTGCTGCCCTTCCTTAGTGAGAATCCTGCTAGTTGAAAGTAGAAGAGTGGATTAGGAGCTTGAGTCTCTGAACCACTTAAAATCCCTTGTGTCATTTACATTATGTACCTAACTACTATAATTGATATGTATGTATCAACTGCTTAGAACTGAACTAACTCTACGAACAATGTATGTATGTTCATGTTTATATCAATGAAGGGGATAGTTTACTTATTCCGTTGTACTTGAAAAGATTCTTATGATTGTAATATGCTAAGTCATTAGCAATACAAAATAAATGAGAAAAGTATTTGAAACGAAAAAGGATCTATTCAACCCCCCTTCTAGATCTATATTTTTCCTATTGGGAACTAACATATTGGACTCGTCGAGAGAGGGTTAACTTTTTGACTAGTCATCCAGGTCGCTCTTCAGAGTATTCTGCATGGCTGGAGGCAGAGATTGTATCGGCTAGGGTTGTTTCCTCAGAACCGAGTATTAAGTCTGACGATGGGGAGCCTATGGAGGACTCTGATTCTCCCACCGAGGATGAGCTATTTGTTGTCTTGACAGCAGCTCTAGTTGATTCCCCCAGTATTCCCACTACTATGGCTCCACATTCTGTAGAGTATTTGGAGCAGAGGTTGCATCTGATGACATTTGAGAGGGATCAGGGTAGGGCCTTGATGTTGATAGCTCTTTCTGGTAGAGTTGCAGCTTTTATTGAGAGGGATGATTCCCTAGCTAGCAGGGATACAACTGTTGTTGAGCGGGATTTGGCTCGATCGTCTTGGGATGCAGCTTTTGTTGAGCGGGATGAGACTCTAGCTACCCGAGATGCTGCCACTATAGACAGTACTGCACTTAGATCTCATATTGCTAGCATTATTGCAGAGATGAGTGCCTTCATAGATGAGCATGGTAGCACTATGCATATGGCCGTAGATCTCCTGGATCGCATGGATACTATAACAAATGAGAATATTTTTTTGTTTAATTTAAAAATATTTATTTGGTTAAATAAATAGTTGAATTGATTTATGTATTGAGATAAATAAATATTGATGAAATTATTGTGCAATAATTTAGTTAAATTGTGTTAAATAGTTTTATGATTTGGGTATTTAATTTAATGAGATAATTAAATTAAATGAATTATTAAATAATTAGAATGCTATTCTAATTTAATAATTAAATTAGAGATTTATTAGTTTGTTAAATAAAATTATAATTTATAATGGAAATTATAATTATAAAGCGAATGTTAATTTGATTTATGAATTTAATTAAGTAAGTTATGAAATAATTTGTTAGCATAAATATAATTATAATGCAAATATAAATATAATTATAATTATAAGATATGTGTAAATTTGATTTGATTAGAATTGGTTAAATAAAAATGTGACAATGGAATAATATGATATAAGTGTTATAAAAATAAATTAAAGGGGGAAGCTTTAGTGTGCAGCCAAACAAAGCCTTGTGACTTTTGACATGATTTAACTGATAAGCCTATTGGTTTTTTTAACTGATGAACGCGGGAGAGGTTATATACATTAGTTTTCTTTTTTTGTTTTGCGTATTATTTTTCAAGAGGCTAAGAAGAACAAAGAAAATACAGAGAAAGAGATAATGGGCTAGAGAGAGAGAATTTGAGAGAGAAGGAACTCACTGTGAACTTTGAGAGGAGTCTAGAAAATCAAGGAGGAGAAGGAAGGCTAAATTAGCAATATTCATCATATTATAAGAAGTAATCAATTAAAGGTAATACTCTTAATTTATATGTCATGTTTTTCTCAAAGTCTTCACTGTAAAATGAAATTGATGTGATGATTAGATGAGATGTTGTGTAAGTTTATGGGTATGTATAATATATTATAAACATCTAGAAGAGATGTTGAAGTAATCAAAAGTCGTGTAAATATGTTGAGGAAGAGGAATTTGAGTTTTGGTTGTAATATGTGTATTAGGACTGTTTTAGAGTTAAAATTAGTTATGAGTTCATGTTGTAAATTGAAGATTGATGATTGTTTACATTAGAACTCTGTGATACGAAAATAATGAAATTTGAACAAATCAAAATGGTTGAAAATCGAAGTCGTGGTGACGAATTTCGCTATGTATGACAAAATATGAAAATTAGTATGAACTTGGAATTTGAGTCCTTAAATTTGTTGTTAAAGTTGTTTGTGATGTTAGAATTGCTTTATAAATATTTGGTCTTGAGTTTACAAAGTTTATAAACATCTTGGTTTGGTTAATTTGGTGTTAGGTGAGGAAATTGGATTTTTTTTTGGTATAGAGCAGAGTCTGAGTTTTTGTTTCTGGAAAACTGAATCTGGAGTTGAGTGTTGTCGCACTTCTTTTGGGCGCCACCGCACTGGATCCAAGAGTAGTTAGAGCGCGACCGCGCTAATGGTCAATCAGACCCAATGATGAACTGGTAACAGTATAGCTTGGGGAATGTTAACCTAATTTATTTTAATGATTGTAGAGAAATCTAAAACATGTTATAAGACATAATAACATATTGTGATCACAAAGCTGAAACTATAGGTTATGAATTAATAAGTTGTGAAAGTCTAGGATGTGATGTAATGAGAATTGGAGTTATTTTTCTATCACCATGTCGTGTACTATAATATAATTGGGAGTTTAGGTTCATGGTACGTGAATGATTAGGATAATCAGATCTTAAGCTAAAGACTATAGACTTGACTAAAATGAGAATTAAACCAATAAAGTTAGTGTTAATATAACTAATTGGTGTTGTGGTTCTAATGGTATATGTAGGGTATTTGGCGACCGTTTGTTATAATTGTATAGCTTACGCACGAGGCAAGTTCCTAAACCTTATTCTTATGTTACTCAAGTTTCTTATCTTTAAAATTTTACATTGAGCAAGTTTCACATTCCTAACTTGATATTGTTACGCAAGTTTCTTGTCTTTAAACTTTTATTGAGCAAGTTCCTAACTTTTGTTTCTTGCTATTTAAAGCATGAATTGTTCAAGTTAATTCATTGTCCCAAATGAGTTTTTCTAATTATTTTGGATGTAATACTTTGTATATACACTGTCTATTCAATTGTATATTGTTGACATTTAATCTTTACTTAAGTATCGTTGTTCAATCTTATATTACCGTGTTGAACCTTTGAATATCTAATAAACCTCTATTGATTGGACTAGTCTATAATTGATGAGTGTTCTAAAATTCTAGAACCATTGTTAAGCTAATCCAAACTAAACTTTCTTTAGTGCAGAAATTATAAAGTCAAACTGAGATGAAAAACCCTAATATAGGGGATTATGTACGTATTAGTTTAGATGTTTGTGCACAATACATGGTATGAAGGGTTGATCCCCTTAAGTACCAAAGAAAAGGTCCGTATAGTCTAATGACTGTTAAAGGTTGATGTAGAAATACTTAGTAACCTTGGGACATAGTTCATGGTCTTAAGACCCTCAGATATAAATCTCGAACTTGTTTCCTAATCTTGATTCGTAGAACAAGTTCTTGATTATTCATTATTCATTGCTTACTCCTATGTTATTACTATTGTCATCATTATATTAGTGAGCAATTGTTTGCTCACTCTTGCAATTAACACTGCAGCTAAAGTTGAGAAAGTTGATGAGTCGTCTTCTAGCAAAGGCAAGGGCAAGATGTCTGTAACAAATGATAATTTTGTAATTTATTTTAAATATTATTAAATGAAATAAATATTTTAATTAATTTATTTATTGAGATAAATAAATAATTAATGAAATTATGGTGTGCTAAGTAAGTTGAGTGTATATGTTAACTAAATTGATTAATGATAATTTTATTATTTGAAGATTTAATTTAATGAAATAATTAAATTAAATAAATTGTTTAATATTTAAGAAAATAGTTAAATTAAATAAAATGATGTTCTAGCTTAATCTAATAATTAAATTAGATATGTAATAATTTATTAAGCATAAGTATAATTATAATGAAGATTATAATAATTATAATTATTGTAATTATAAGTTATAAAAATTAATTAAATAAGTATGTGACAAATAGAAATATATAATATAAGTGTTATCAAAATAAATTAAAAAGGGGGGGGGGGAATTTTGTGTAGCCAAACATGGCCTTATGGCCTTTGGCATAACATAACCGATATGCGCTTAGTTTTTTTACCTGAAGTGTACGTGGGGGGAAGGTCATATCAGTTTATAACTATGCGTATTTCTCCTAAGGCTAACTAAGAAAAACACAGAGAGTTTAGTGAGGAACAGAAAACACAGTGAAATTGAGAGAGAAATTCTTTATAATTTTGTCAAGAAGAAAGAGAAGGATTGCTAAACCTTGTTATCATTATCTTGCAAGCAAAGGATTAAGGTATAACCTATTCTAAATTCCAAAATTTTTCTTTGTAATATCTATGTGAATTAGAATTTTTGCTGTAATAGGGTTGAGATGTTAATTATATATTCATGTAATCTGATAATTGTCATACATAAGTGATGTTGAAGTAATCAAATTCATGAAATTGGGTTTAAAGAAGAAAATTAGACTGACAATGTGTATACGAGTATAAAATGGCTTAATTGAGTCCAAATTTTGATGTTCAATCCTTAATAGAATGTAACCACCCCAAAAATTCATACAATTTAATTCTCGACTTCGGTCGTTAATAATACATTCAACCTCTAATTTTACATCATTAAACGATAATACAACCATTAAAATTTGCGGAATAATTAAAATTTTCTATTACAAACTATCCTCGTTCCCAAAACCTTCAACCTTTACATCTAAATATCTCAGAATCATTTTAATACTACAATAGTTTACATTCGCAAAATGATATTATAATTCAACATTAATATATTATTCGAAACCTTAAACATGGTTCAAATAATAATAACACAACCAAAGTATATAAATCATCAAGTATCACATCTGATTCATGTCTTTCAAGTAACACATAACTTTACCTTGAATCTTGAACATGCAAAAGTGGTTATTTGCAAGGTTGAGCTCGACAGCCCATCAAATTTAACACTCTATCATGTTTCACATAGCACACATTTCATGCATTATACATTTCTAATTTATCGAGTTACATTATACAACATGCATGTGCTATCACATATCACATATAAATTGAGTTCCATAACCCAATTAACTTGGTCATATTTTGACTTTAAAAATTCATAAAGCATGGTATGTAACTCACCACATAATCACATTTAATCCACAAACATAATAGAACTGAAAAACTTGCCTTGGATGTTGTTTAATGTTTATAACTTATCTGCGCTGTGATGATCCTACACAAATTGAGGATACATACATGTACATATTAGTTTCACATACAAAATTCACATACTCAATGTAAACTAATTTTATTTAACTATAATATTTTGTTCTTGTCTTAAAACCATTCCATGATTCTTTAGAAACTTTTGTCCGTTATAACCTTTTTACGCCCAAAAAGGTTCTCTCATGGATTTAGTATGTAAATACTTTACGTATCAAAACATAAACCATTTATATCCCCTTCGTTTTACATTACTAGGTTCAATATAATTTCAAACAGATTTGCGCATTTCATTATGTTACATATACGTTTTACATATCATTTTCCTAATTACGCTCGCATAGTTATGAAAACTTACATTTACATTACATTTCTATCGTTTTCTTTACATTTAAAGTGAGTTTTCGCGATATATAAGTATTATATAATATCTATACATCTCTCTCGGTGTTTTGTTACATGTTAAACAACCACAAAACCACCCAAAAGCGTTATTTGGAAAAATCGCATATTTGAACATCCCCATGGTCGTCACTTATCTCTTCTTTGCCATTGCAAGAAACCCTCACCTTCGACACCCATTCATGGCTTAATAGCTTGCAATCTACTTATCCAATCGTAAAGGCGTTTTTAGTATGTTTTTCATGGAATACAAGACTATTTTTAAGAAATACTAACCTCTCATTTCGGGTTTGTTAGTAGTCTAAAAAGCGTGCCAAAATTGACGTTCATAATGATTTTTCAATTTTTTCCCAGCTTTACCCTCTCTCGCTAAAACAGTCATAACTAATTCGTTTCAAAACATTTTTGAGCGATTCTTGAGCCTACGCGAAGCTAACTTCCGAGGCTACAACTTTCATTCTTTGACCATTTCCAAATTCAAAACACAGAATTCCGGAAAATTTGTTCAAGGTGACTTCCCCGAGTTGGTTAGACTGTTTTGACGCGACTACTTTGAATGGTCATAACTCTTTGCTCCGAAGTCGGAATTAGTCCGTTATGGAGTCTATGGAAAGCTAATTCAGTGTAATATAACATACCAAAAGCCCAGAAGTTTCTGGAAACATTAACTGATCAAAAAAGTGTCCCGAATAGCACGTTCCGCTGCTGACTTTCAGTTTGACAAATTCGACACATTTCTTTCCAATCACCGTAACTCCCTCATCCGAGGTCGGAATGAGGTCATTCCAAAGCCTACGGCTTCCTAACTCAGTGCACTAAAACTACCCAGAAAATCAGAATTTTTTAGGCAACATAGCTATTCCATAATTTGACACTATAGTCACTGTTCATTCAGTTTTCATTTCTAGACATGGTTTACAAAAATCTTCACCACGGATTCATTTTAACTCCGTTTTGGTTCATTCAAGTTAGGAAATCTTTAGAACTTAGAGGGATATAACATACAATCATCAAATTAAGCTTTTAGACATAAATCAAAAGCACAAATGGTCCTCAAGCTCAGTCCCAAAAACTGCCCAACAAAGTTCTTTATAAATCTTTTATTTTGGGAGTTTTGGTTACACTTGGATGATGTTAAGGCTTCATATCTCTAATTACAATCATTAGAACTCATTTACATAATCAATTACAAGCCAAAATAAACATAGTAAACTAACTAGTTTACTAACAAAACTAACTAAACTTCCAAAATACAAACCTTAACTAACAAACTAAATACAATATTTAAAATAATAACATTACCAAAAATTAAATAAAACACATTCAAAAATATGAATTCCACAAACCGAATACATACTAAACCAAAATTTAACTAAGAAGATCTTTATAAAAATCCTCCCACAACAAAGCCTTTCTCAAAAGTGGAGGCCTTATTGTTGGTGAATGAAACAAAGGATCAAGCCCTTCTATTTATAGGTTTAGCAAAGGGTAAAGTTCTCAATTTAGTTGACGTGGGACTTGGTTTATACTAATTCTAATTTGTTTATACTAATTTTTCCTATTTTCAACATGTTGAGTGTATTCATTCATAACGAATTCGTTTCTTAACCAATTCGATCCGTTCAAGTTGCGTTGTTTTCGTTTTATAGAGGAGAACAACAATCATCCATCAATTTAAAGTTTCCATCACGAATTCATCATCAACTTTAGTCCCAAATTACACCAAAACACACATTACAATCAAAATCCAAATTCCTCTTCTTTAGTATAAATACATGAATTTGATTTCTGAAAATTTGTTTCTAGATGACCACTATCAAATTATAAATATCTAATAACATATATAACATCGTAACCCACAAATTCATTAACCAAAACTCCAATTTTAAAAGAAACTCAAGAACACATAAACTAAAAATATAAACTAGATTATGTACCTTTAATTCCTTAAGAAATAAAATTAACCTTATCAATAAAATTATAATTTCTATTCAACCATTATAATCATAACATTATTTAACAAATTCTCACTCCTCTAATTTAATTATTTAATTAAATTAGAATATCACAATTATACTCGCGTAATAAAATACGTATAAATCTCATCTATTTTATCACACTTAAATAAACTATCCCATAACAATTTTCATCAAATATTTATTTAATATCATAAATAATCATTTTATTCCATAAAGTTTCCAACTAAAATATTTAATGTACTTAATAAATATTTTACTCGCATTATACTAACATTTATATTTTCATGCAATATATTACCTTCTCACTTTATTAAATCAATTATACTTGTATTAATTCACTATTTTAATTAAGTGAATTATTCATACTATTTATGAAACTTAACTCGTAATAATTTCCATTGCCCACAAGGCATAATAATTAAAATTATATTATCTCATAACATAATCTCAACTTAATTAAATTAACTATATTATTTAATTTATTTAATAGTTTAATTAACTATTAAATCTCACATTCTCCAACATATGAATATATAATTCTCTTCACATCAAATCATATAATTCAAAATATATACACCTCATCATAATAAGAATTTTAATTATTAAATTCTTATTTTAATAACTTATGAAAATTAGGGTTGTCACATCCTTCCTCCTTATAAGGATTCCGCCCCTGAATCAAAGAAACCTCCTTATAAGCTTTTCACCAAATCTCTTTTCAAAATTTACTCGGGATATTACATTCACCCTTTCTTCTAAGAATTTCGTCCTCGAAATTTTATCTATTAATATTTATTCATTCAATCTATCAAAATAGATTTTACGTTAATACTTTGTTCAGTCATTGGGTTCTATAACCACCTTCTTTTCCACAAAGATCTTTCTACAATTATTAACTTTTCTAGTAAAAGTTTTACATTATTCTTTGATAACTCATCTCCTTCTCATTTTAAAATTTCTTTTCTCACTTATTCAACATATCCATCATTCAGTGTCGCATTTTACGACTTACTTCTTTCTAAGGAATATCATCCTTACCACATTCGCCTTTTAGAATAGAAAGAATCTTCCACAATTGCTCAATAATTGGGAAGCAGTATGAATAACTCAGGAATTTAAAAGATTCCAAATCATGCTGAGGGTCATAAGACCTTGAACTACATCTGCGGTTATAAGTACTATTTCAACTTAAACCTTAACAGTCATTAGACTATAGGGACTCCCGTACTTAGGGTGTTAAGCCCTTCATACGATGTATTGTGCACAAACATTTAAACGCTATGCGTATGTCCATAGTTTTAAGTAATCTTTCAACTTAAACTTTAATGAAATATAAGACTATAGGGACTCCTCTCGTACTTAGGGGGATCAACCCTTCATACAATGTATTGTGCACAAACATCTAAACGCTTCCCTGTAATCCCCTATAAAAGGGTTGTTCATCTCAGCTTTTCAACATCTCGAATCCGCACTCAAAAACAATTTGGTTTGGCATAGTTTGACAAAGAACGCGAATTCCATGAACATCTTTCAATATTCGCTTAACTAAATCAAATAAGATAGACTTCTACAACAATTAGGGCATCAATCGAAATATACATATACATATATATATATATATATATATATATATATATATATATATATATATTCTCATATCTTAAAGAAATCTCAAAAATCTTTTTATGACGCCATGATACCGCAGATCAGATTTATAATCCGCTTGAGGATTCCGCTCATTTGGTGATTTTATCACACTACATCATACCATAGTGGGTGACGATCCTTAGATCACATCCAACACTAAGTAAATCGCATTGATGACTCCATCGTTTTTTATCATCTCGCACTGTGTTCCATGATGCATTGATGATATAAAAAAATACATTTTGATATATTTCAAATCATTTTTGTCTAGCTGAAACAATTAGCATAGACATACGAATGACAATATTGTTTTTAAATCTCATTGGTTTCATCATTTGATCCAATATTTTTTAAGAAAATAGAAGTGCAAACATCAGCACGAAGTCAATAAATTTCGAAAGTCTAGCATAGCTAGTAGATTTAGAACATGTATCCATCAACTTCAATCTTTACTTCATTACTTCATTACTTAACCATTCTATCAATCTTCAAATTCATCAATGTTCTCTATACTATAACCGTTTTCTACCCAAAATAGTTCATCAAACTTACCACACTTTGGAAATCTAGGAACTTGCCACAATAATATGAGTTTAAGAACTTGTCCTAGTCAGACCATAGGCGTCCATTCGCTGACGGGTTCAAAACATACCATATTATTATGAGTCACGAACTTACCATATGTATTAGTTTTAAGAACCGCACCTAATCCTAATAATATCTTACTAATCTTAATAGTTTCTAACTATTAAATATACACATGAGAAAAGAATTACCTTTTTGCCACATACACATTGATAGCGCGACACCAACATTCCAATGATTATCAATGTCATAAACTAAGCACAAGCACAAAACCCTCGCCCATACAAAGGTTTGTACAACTCAGCCATCACATGAGTCCTCAATTGAAATCCCACCTAACTCTATCTTACTCTTAACTTGCTCTTTGCTCAATACGAATTTTTCGTACCTCATCATCTATAACTCCTCGTGAGTTATCTCGTACTATATCATAGTACATTAACTTCATAGCATCAAGCTATAATTATTCAAACATTGCAGACCATCTTTCTTTTATAACTTAAATAGATCACATCGTGATCTTATTCTATAACCATCTCGCTTAAAATTCTTTTCATAACTCGTGATCGTTTTGTTTTGCGATCCCCTTTCTTTCCTTTTTCATCATTTATGATTTGATTTATGCTTTTAATCTAACAGAATTTGTCTATTCATCATTATTCGTTATCTTGGCTATTGGAGTTAGGCAACTCCCATTTTCATCTTTATATCTCTTCAAGATTCTTCTTTGAATTTTCTTGTTTATATAACAATTCTTCCTTTAAGAATTTCCAACTTCATTTATATTGCTCCACATTTCATTCGAGTTCCACATTTTTATCATACGTATCCATTTTCTACACTTATTACACATCGAGTCTCTACTAGTTTCAATATAGTACGCTGAGTGGTTTCCCACAAACAACCAACAAACTAGGTTCTGAGTTGCTAGTTCGGATATACCTCCGCTCTATGAAAGAATCGTTTAGCCCAGATACCATACATCAACTATTAAAGAGTACGATTGTACCATACTTAAATATAACCTTTTTTTCTTAACTTTACATCCTTATTATTGGAGTTGGGTAACCCCACATTCATATTCCTTATAACTCTGCGAGATTCTTCTTTGAATCCTCTCACGCATGTTTTAATCCCTTCTTTATAAATTTCTTAAATTACTTCTTATTATTCAAACTATACTTGAGCTTATTCCTTCATTATCTTCACGTTCCTTCTCTAAGGTTATAGCCTACGGTACGCCTACCTAAGGTTTATAACCTACGGCTTTGATACCAACTGTAACGACCCCAAAAATTCATATAATTTAATTCTCGACTTCGGTCGTTAATAATACATTCAACCTCTAATTTTACATCATTAAGCGATAATACAAAACCATTAAAACACGGAATAATTAAAATTATTTTAACTATGTTTAAGGTTTCAATAATGTATTAATGTCTGGAAATTATAATATCGATTTTATGTAATGTAAGCGATATTGTAGTATTAAAATGATTCTAGATATTTAGATGTTTGTGTTCAAGGTTTTGGGAACTATGGATAGTTTTTGAATAGAAAATTTTAATTATTCCGCAAATTTTAATGGGTTGTAATTATCGCTAATGATATAAAATTAGAGGTTGAATATATTATTAACTAATCAAGTTTAGAATTAAATTGTATGAATTTTTGGGGTCGTTACATAGAATCTGTAAATTGATTGTAGATTGTGTTAGTATATAAAGAAACGAAAATAACGTAGTTGAAATGGTGTAATTTGGTTAAGAAACAAAGGTTTGGCGATTGAATTCGTTAAAAGTATTGAAATAAGAAAAAATTGGTAAAACATGATTTTAATCGTTTAAATTTGGCTATGTAAGTTGTTTTAGGTGTTGGAATGCTTGATTGTAGATGTTATAAGGCATTAGTTACGTTTGTAGTGTGTGGGTTTAATCATATTACCGTGAAATTGGAATTTTGGCTTAGAATAGAGTCTAAATTTGTGTTCGCAAAGCCCGGTTCTCGGTGTCGAAAGCGCAAGCGCCAAAAGGTGGTCGTATCGTAACCAAGTGAAGTTACTGTTAATAGCATAGCTTGGAGAATGTTAACTCAACATATTTTAGTGATTGTAAAAGGGCCTAATGCATGCTATAAGACGTAATAACATATAGTAATCACAATGTTAAAACTAAAGATTATGAACTAGTAAGTTATGAAAGTTTGTAACGTGATATCATGAGAATTTGTGTTAATATACAATCACCATGTTGGGTACTGTTATATAATTAGGAGTGCGGATTCATGGTACATGAATGATTAAAATAATCTTGTCTTAATTTAGAGACTATAGCCTTTACTAAAATGAGAAGTAAGCCCATGAAGTTAGTTTTAATATAACTAATTGGTATTATGATCTTAATGGTATATGTAGGGTATTTGACGAATGTTTGTAGTAATTGTATAGCTTATGCACGAGGCAAGTTTCCTAACTTCATTCTCTTTATAATGAATGTGAGTTTCTTAAACTCTAATCTTATGTTGAGAAAATTTCTTATTTCCATCTTGTTTATGATTATGCAAGCAATTGTGTTCTAATTCTTTTACATCGAACAAGTTTCATATTTCTAATGTAATATTGTAATGCAAGTTTCCTAAACCTTGTATTTACGTTGAGCAAGTTCCTAATATTTGTTCTTGCCATTCAAAGCATAAGCTGTTTAACTTCATTGTTCCAAATGAGATTTCCTAACTCTTTTGGATGTAACACTTTGCATAAATACCAAGTCTATTCAATTGTATATTGTCATTATTTTATCTTTGACTTACGTATAATTGCTCAATTCTATATTATTGTGTTAAACCTTCGAATAGCAAGCAAGCTCTTATTGATTGGTCAAATCTGTAATTGATGAGTGTTCTAAAATTCTAGAATCACTGTTAAGCTATTCCAACCTAAACTTTCTTTAGTGCGGAAATCCTAAAGTCAAACTGAGATGAACAACCCTAACATAGGGGATTATGTACGCGTTAATGTTTAGATGTTTGTGCACAATACATGGTACGAAGGGCTGATCCCCCTAAGTACGAAAGTAAAAGTCTATATAGTCTAATGACTGTTAAAGGTTGAAGTAGAAATACTTAATAACCTTGGGACATAGTTCATGGTCTTAAAGACCCTCATATATAAATCTTGAATATGTTTATTCAGTATTCATTGCTTACTCTTAAATTATTGTTATTATCACTCTTTGTATTAATTAGCAATTATTTGCTCACTCTTGCATTTAACACTGCAACTAAAGTTAAAAAATTTAATGAGTTATCTTCCTGCAAAGGCAAGTGCAAAATGTCCAAATGATGAAGACCTGTTTAGTTTATTTACTGAACTTATGTTATAAGACTTAATTTATTTTGTGATGTATTTCGCATACTTATGTAATAGTTTAAGGTTGGATTACCAGGGATTGATTTAAGTTGATGTAACCCTTTAATGGGAAAGATATTTATTTAAGTTATTTAAGTTATGTCTTTATCCTTTATTATGGGTAGTTAGAAATAATTGTTTTAGATAGTGAGCACCAAATACTGTGGGAATGGAGTACCTAGATTTGGGGGTGTCACAGGTTGGTATCAAAGCCTTAGGTTATGAACCTTAGGTGGGGGAAAACCTTAGGAAGTAACCTTTAAGGAGACAAAAAATATAGTGGTGATAAACTTTTATCGAGTTCTAAGGAATGAATTAAGGAATTCATTGAAGATAAAACAAAACAATAAAAGACTTTATGTGCTATGTGTTAATAACTTATGTACTCGTGAGTATCGAAGAATGTCATGTAATAAATAAAATTTAAAACTATTTTGTTGTCAGGATGTCTAACGTTGAAGGATCCAGTCAATCTAGGGAAGTGATGCCTCAGGTACCTAGAGATGAGGAGCCCCGAGATGTTCATATGGTTCGGGAACAGTTGATTCAGAGGGAGCCTTCTCTGTTGGTTGATGAGGAAGAACAGGAGGATGAGCCTGTGTCTAATCCTGAGGAGGAGAACTCTGAGGAGATAGAGGTGGAGGATGAGGAAGAGGATCCTGTGGAGTTTCCACCAAACTCCATATCAGCTGAGATATATGATGAACTATACGACTATAATATAAATTACAGGATAAGGTTGAGGAGCTGAAGGAGTTAGCTGAGATGTGTCAGGCTACTATAGAGCAGAAGGATGTGGAGATTCAGGAACTCAACACACGACTTGGAAACACGGAGTGGAACCTACTTCACATAGAGGGACATCAAGAGGAGCTGTTGGCTGAGAACGAGAAGATGAAAATTGAAGTGGAAAAGCTGAAATATGACTTGAAGGAGGAGTCAGCTAAGCGTGCGAGAGTAGAGGATGCTTGGATGAAGGCTACACAGCGTGCAGAAGCCAAGGTTCAAACGAAGAAGGCTAAGATGGACGAAATGGATCATGTCTTTCATTCTGCGATTGATAGGGCCCATGATCGAGTCTTTTATTACCCACCTCAATTTGAAGACTTACCATGGTTTATGAAGGACTGTAGGATGGAGTATCGTTTTATGGAGGAAGAACGTAGGGAAGCCTCTCGACGTCTTAATATGCCAAGATAGGAAGAATAATAACAATAATATGAGATTAAGTATGTGGATAAATAAATTGTAAATCCCTTATTTTGAGATAAATAAAGGGGTAGTATGAGTATGTAGTCCTGAAACTTGTTTAGTTCAGGAAAGTGGATGTTGATGGTAGAGATGTTATCCTTATTGTGTTTTGGGAAATTATGAATGAATAAAAATATTAAAGTTTATTGGAATGTTATGTGTTATAGTTTTAATTTTAGAATGTTTAAGTTAAACTTTAAATATTCAAGAAGTTGAGTAATGAACTAATAAGTGTATATTTAACAGAAAATGGCTCCTAGAAGAAGACAACCACGTCAACAACCACCTCCTAAGGGGTCTACTAACATTAATAACGAGGCCAACGCTAACTCGGTTCAGCAGTTGGTGACTTTGTTAACGGGAGCACTTGCGAATCAGCCGCAAGCTCAAGCCATGACTTTCAAAGACTTCAAAGCAGTTAGACCGCCTGAGTTTCAAGGGTCTATGAATCCAGTTGAAGCCCAAACCTGGATCATGGAAATAGAGAAGGTGTTCGACGTTGCTAGGGTCAACGAGGATCAGAAAACCGCGTTCGTAACGTTCATTTTGAAATATGAAGCTAGCTATTGGTGGCAGGTGAATAAGGTTCGTGGGGGATAGGGACTAATAGCATGGGATAACTTTAAAGAAATTTTTTTCGAGATGTATTTCCCAACGAGTTCTCGAAATTAGATGGAAGTTCAATTCTTAGAATCGAAGTAAGGAACCATGATTGTGCTGGACTATGTTGCAAAGTTTAATGAGCTGGCAAGGTTTTCTCCATACCAAGTCAATACTAATGAGCGTAAGGTGAGAAGGTTTGAACAAGGATTGAAGCTTTGGCTGTATAGCAAGGTTTCGATGTTTTAGCTAAACACGTTTGCGGCAGTACTGGAAAAGGCAATTATCATGGAAGGTGGAAGCGATACCTTAAACAAATATAATTAAGAACAAAAGAAGAGGAAGAATGAGAATGAAAATAAGGTTGGTGGAAACAATAATGGAAGTATCAGTCAGAAGTGAAAATGGAATGAAAACTCAAATACGAGAGGACAACAAGGAAGTCAACAAAAGAAGTAGTTTGAAGCTTGTACTACCTGCAAAAAGAACCACATTTGTTTGTGTTTGAAGGGAAAGCGGGTGTGTTTTAATTGTGGCCTAGGAGGGTCACATAGCACCAAACTATTTTAGTCCAAAGAAGGGAGCATGTTTCACTTGCGGATCGAAGGATCACATGGCTTATGATTGCCTTAAAAAGACAGCTAGAAGTGCAAGTGGAAGAAAAAGAAAAAATGGCGGTGGTACATTAGCTATCACTGGACCAGCTCAATCAAGCCGACCTACTGCAAGGATTTTCAATATGACCGTGAAAGATGCTGTGCAGTCAAAGGATGTGGTGTCAGATATCATTCTGATTAATAGTATTAATGCTTATGTGCTACTTGTTCATTTATATCCGATGATTTTGCTTAGAACTTAGATTTGCCTCAGGAAGAATTAGATTTCCCTTTAAGCATAGAAATTGCGAATAGGGAAGTGATTCCTGTTAGGTTTATATATAGGAATTGTAGAGTGGTTATAAAGGGTCACGAGATGATGGTAGATTTGATTCCAAAAACTTGGTGAATTTAATGTTATACTGGGAACGGATTGGTTATTCAATTACGGGACAGTAATTGATTGCCAAAAGAAATGTGTTAACCTTATGACTACGTTAAAGGTGGTGTTTTATGACAGCAAGTCACCTCGATAAGCAAGTTGTCTGACGGTAATGCAAGCCAAGAAGTTACTAAGATAAGGATGTGTAGGATACTTAGCCTACATAGTAGACACACAGAAGAAGAGTGCGAAGCTAGAAGAGATACTGGTCATTATAGATTTTGCAGATGTATTTCCTGACGATTTTCCTGGACTACTGCCAGATCAAGAAATTGACTTTGTGATTGATTTAGTGCCAGGAATGGCCCTGATATCTAAATCCCCATACAGAATGGCCCCAGCAGAAATGAAAGAGTTGATGGTGAAATTGAACGAATTACTTGACAAGAAGTATATTCAGCCGAGTGTATCGCCATGGGGAGCACCGATGTTGTTTTTTAAGAAGAAAGATGGATCGATGCGGCTTTACATTGATTACCGAGAATTGAATAAGGTCTCGATTAAAAATAAGTATCCGTTACCGAGAATCGATGACCTGTTCGATCTACTAAAGGGGGTAAGATATTTCTCAAAGATAGACTTGAGGAGTGGTTATCATCTATTGAAAGTGAGGCCAGAGGATGTACCAAAAATAGCGTTCAGAACTCGGTATGGTCATTACGAGTTTCTGGTTATGTCATTTGGTTTAACCAATACACCTGCAACGTTCATGGATTTGATGAACAGGGTGTTTAAACCATTCTTAGATAAATTTATGGTGGTGTTTATTGATGATATATTGGTGTATTCCAAGACCAAGGAGTAACATGTTGAACACTTAAGAGTGACGTTGGAGACATTGAGGAGAGAGAAGTTGTACTCTAAATTCTCAAAATGTGAGTTTTGGTTAGAATGTGTATAGTTTCTTGGGTACGTTATTGAAAAGGATGGAATCTCGGTGGATACATCTAAGGTTGAAGCTGTAATAAATTGGGATCAGCCGAAGACACCGTCAGAAGTAAGAAGTTTCTTGGGATTGGCAGGTTATTATAGGCGTTTTATTCAAGATTTTTCCAAGATCGCAACTCCGTTGATGAATTTAACTAGGAAGGCAGTTAAGTTTGTTTAGACGAAGAAGTGTGAGGAAATTTTTCAAGAATTAAAGAAGAGATTGAGTTCAGCATCTGTGTTATCATTGCCCAATGATACAGGGAATTTTGTGGTGTATAGTGACGCATCGCATAAAGGACTAGGTTGTGTGCTTATGCAAAATGGTAGAGTTATTGTTTATGCATCACGTCAATTGAGAGATTATGAGAAAGGGTATCCAACTCATGACTTAGAGTTGGCTACGGAGGTGTTTGCCCTGAAAATTTGGAGACATTATCTTTATGGAGAGAGGTTTTAGATATATACCGACTATAAAAGTCTGAAGTATATCTTTACACAGAAAGATTTGAATATGCGACAGAAAAGATGGTTAAAGTTGATTAAATACTATGACTGCGAGATTTTCTATCATCCCGAAAAGGTGAATGTTGTAGCCGATGCCTTAAGAAGAAAGGGACGGGAGAAGTTAATGGTGTTGACTAGTCAGGAGAAGCTAGTCTCAGAAATGGCAAAGATGGAGTTAGAAATTAAATATCCGACAGAATCAGATGAAAAATTGTTCCAGATGGGAAGCAGTTCAATGTTGGTAGATAAAGTGAAGAACGCACAACTTCAAAATGAAAATTATGGAAATATAAGACATAAAGTGTCTAAAGGTGAGGAAGACAGATTTAAAGTTGATTCGGAAGGGTTACTTAGATTTAAAGGGAGAATTTGGGTTCCGCTAGTACCAAAAATTAAAGAGGAAATTCTGAGTGAGGCCCATAACTCATGATATTCAATTCACCCTGGAAGTACGAAAATGTACCAGGATCTCAGACATCATTTCTGGTGGTCGAATATGAAGAAGGATGTTGCTAAATGTGTGGCAAAATGCTTAACGTGTCAGAAAGTTATATCTGAACATCAAAGGCTAAGCGGATTGTTGCAACCGTTAGAGATACCAGAATGGAAATGGGAGCATATCATAATGGATTTTGTGGTAGGTCTTCCAATGATTTAGCAAGGTTACGATGCAATCTGGGTAATTGTTAATTAATTGACGAAATCATCACACTTTTTGCCAATCAAGATTAGATTTAACCTAGATCGGTTGGAAAAACTGTACGTGAAGGAAATTGTTTTTAGAGACGGTGTTTCGGTGTCCATTGTATCAGACAGAGATCCGCATTTCGCGTTAAATATCTGGAAATGACTACAAAAATGCTTAGGAACGCAGTTGAGAATGAGCACAGCGTATCATCCTCAAACCGACGGACAAAGTGAGAGAACCGTCTAGATGCTAGAGGATATGCTCAGAGCATGTATTATGGATTTTAAAGGGAATTGGGATAACCATTTACCGTTGGTTGAATTTGCGTATAATAATAGTTATCACGCAAGTATTGGCATGCCGCCTTATAAAGCGCCAGTATTCTGAAAATGTAACGTTATCTTTGGCCGACGAGGTAGGTGAACGTTAGCTGTTAGGTGCAGAATTGGTACAATAAACTGTCGAGATCATCAAGGTGATTCGGACAAGATTGATAGCTGCACACGATAGACAGAAGAAACATACCGATCAACACCGACAAAATCGGGAATTCGATGTCGGTAGTTTTGTTTTCTTGAAAATGTCTCCCTCGAAAGGGAAAATTTGGTTTGTTAAAAAGGGAAAACTAAGCCCTAGGTTTATAGGACCTTTTGAAGTGTTGCGACGAGTTGGTGAAGTGGCGTATGAGGTAGCTTTACCTCCGGAATTAGAACATATTCATAACATTGTCCATGTTTCAATGTTAAGATCATATAAGCTTAACTATAAGCATGTTATAGAATATGAACCATTACAGTTTGAAAAATACTTGTCATATGAAGAAGTCCCTGTTCAAATTATCGAAAGAAAAGAGCAAGTACTAAGAAAAAAAGTGATACCTTCTATTAAGATAATGTGAAGAAACCACAACGCTAAAGAAGTTATGTGGGAACTTGAAGATGCTATGATGCAAAATTATCCTCAGTTATTTGCTTGATTTTGTATAGCGATTCTGGGGACAGAATCCTGCTAAGAAGGGAATAATGTAACGAATAAATTTATCGAGTCATAATTATGGGGACATAATCCTTTTAAAGAGGGAAGGATGTAACGAACGAGAATTTTGTAATTTATTTTAAATATTTATTGAATTAAATAAATATTTTAATTAATTTATTTATTAAGACAAATAAATAATTGATGAAATTATAGTGTGATAATTAAGTTGAGTATATATGTTAACTAAATTGATTAATGGTAATTTTATTATTTGAAGATTTAATTTAATGAAATAATTAAATTAAATTAATTGTTTAATATTTAAGAAAATAGTTAAATTAAATAAAATGATGATCTAGCTTAATCTAATAATTAAATTAGATATGTAATAATTTAGTAAGCATAAATATAATTATAATGAAGATTATAATAATTATAATTATAAGTTATAAAAATTAATTAAATAAGTATGTGACAAATAGAACTATATAATATAAGTGTTATCAAAATAAATTAAAAACGGGAGGAATTTTGTGTAGCCAAACATGGCCATATGGCCTTTGGCATAACATAACCGATAGGCACTTAGTTTTTTTTAACTGAAGTGTACGTGAGGGGAAGGCCATGTCAGTTTATAACTATGCGTATTTCTCCTAAGGCTAACTAAGAAAAACACGGAGAGTTTAGTGAGGAAGAGAGAAAACACAGTGAAATTGAGAGAGAAATTCTTTGTAATTTTTTTAAGAAGAAGGAGAATGATTGCTAAACCTTGTTATCATCATCTTGCAAGCAAAGGATTAAGGTATAACCTATTCTAAATTACAATTTTTTGCTTTGTAATATCTATATGAATTAGAATTTTTGCTGTAATAGGGTTGAGACGTTGATTATATATTCATGTAATCTGATAATTGTCATATATAAGTGATGTTGAAGTAATCAAATTTGTGAAATTGGGTTTAAAAAAGAAAATTAGACTAACAGTGTGCATACGTGTGTAAAATGGCTTAATTGAGTCCAAAATTTGATGTTCAATCCTTGATAGAATCTGTAAATTGATTGTAGATTGTGTTAGTCTATCAAGTAACGAAAACAACGTAATTGAAATTGTGTAATTTGGTTAAGAAACAAAGGTTTGGCGATTGAATTTGCTAAAAGTATTGAAATATGAAGAAATTGGTAAAAACATGATTTTAATCCTTTAAATTTGGCTATGTAAGTTGTTTTAGGTGTTAGAATGCTTGATTGTAGATGTTATAAGGCTTTAGTTAAGTTTATAGTGTGTGGGTTTATTCATATTACCGTGAAATTGGAATTTTAGCTTAGAACAGAGTCTAAATTCGTGTTCTACAAAAGCTGGTTACGTGTCGAGCGGTAGGCCTTCTCGCTACGGCACGTCGATTTAAAAAGTAACCATGGCGGCTACCGCCGCCGGTGGTCGATTAGATCCAAATGAAGAACTGTTAACAACATAGCTTGGAGAATGTTAACTTAACATATTTTAGTGATTATAAAATGGCCTAATGCATGCATGCTATAAGATGTAATATCATATAGTAATCACAATGTTGAAACTAAAGTTTATGAACTAGTAAGTTCTGAAAGTTTGTAACGTGATATCATGAGAATTTGTGTTAATATGCAATCACCATGTTGGGTACTGTTATATAATTAGGATTGCGGATTCATGGTACACGAATAATTAAAATAATCAGGTCTTAATTTAGAGACTATAGCCTTGACTAAAATGAGAAGTAAGCCCATGAAGTTAGTTTTAATATAACTAATTGGTATTGTAATCTTAATGATATATGTAAGGTATTTGACGAACGTTTGTAGTAATTGTATAGCTTACGCACGAGGCAAGTTTCCTCACTTCGTTCTCTTTATAATAAATGTGAGTTTCTTAAACTCTAATCTTATGTTGAGAAAATTTCTTGGTTCCATCTTGTTTATGATTATACAAGCTCTAGTGTTCTAATTCGTTTACATTGAGCAAGTTTCATATTTCTAATGTAATATTGTAATGCAAGTTTCCTAAACCTTGTATTTACATTGAGTAAGTTCCTAATATTTGTTCTTGTCATTCAAAGCAGAAACTGATTAACTTCATTGTTCCAAATGAGATTTCCTAACTCTTTTGAATGTAACACTTTGCATATATACCAAGTCTATTCAATTGTATATTGTCATTAATCGATCTTTGACTTAAGTATCATTGCTCAATTCTATATTATTGTGTTGAACCTTCGGATAGCAAGCAAGCTCTTATTGATTGGTCAAATTTGTAATTGACGAGTGTTCTAAAATTCCAGAATCACTGTTAAGCTATTCCAAACTAAACTTTCTTTCGTGCGGATATCTTAAAGTCAAACTGAGATGAACAACCCTAACATAGGGGATTATGTACACGTTAGCGTCTAGATGTTTGTGCACAATACATGGTACGAAGGGCTGATCCCCCTAAGTACGAAAGTAAAAGTCTGTATAGTCTAATGATTATTAAAGGTTGAAGTATAAATACTTAATAACCTTGGGACATAGTTCATGGTCTTAAAGACCCTCAGCCATAAATCTTGAACTTATTTATTCAGTATTCATTTCTTACTCTTAAATTATTGCTATTATCACTCTTTATATCAGTAAGCAATTGTTTGCTCACTCTTGCATTTAACACTGCAGCTAAAGTTAAGAAATTTGATGAGCCGTCTTCCAGCAAAGGCAAGGGTAAAATGTCCAAATGATGAAGACCTGTTTAGTTTATTTACTAAACTTATGTTATAAGACTTAATTTATTTTGTGATGTATTCCACTGACTTATGTAATAGTTTAAGTTTGGATTACCTGGGATTGATTTAAGTTGATGTAACCCTTTAATAGGAAAGATGTTTATTCAAGTTATTTAAGTTATGTCTTTATCCTTTATTATGGGTAGTCACAATGTCCAAGTCCAAGTGATGAAGACTTATTTTGAGTTTACTTAATTGAATCTATGTTATAAGACTTATTTAATTATGTGATGTATTTCGCAGACTTATGTAATAATTTAAGGTTAGATTACTTGGGATTGTTTTAAGTTGATGTAACCCTTTAATGGGGAGAATTATTGTCTGAGTTATTTAAGTTATGTCTTTATCCTTGATTATGGGTAGTTAGTTGTAATTGTTTTGGATAGTGAACACCAAATTCTGTGGGAATGAAGTACCTGGATTTGGAGGTGTCACATATACCTTGGGGCAGGAGCTCATAGATTCACCTCCATCTTCTGAGAGGGATGCCATGTTGGACTTGGTGGCCCGCTTGTCCACAAGTTTGTAGATTAGCTTTTATTTTCCTGCATAGACTAGGTTAGACATTTTTTTCGTGTACAAGACATATTGTATATATCAAACAATATTATATGGAAAGGAAATATGTTTTGATTCACTTCCCTTTTAGATATGCCTTGTTACTTGCTTGATAGTTTCCATTTTCTCTATGACGTGTTATCTTGATATATTCTGAACTCCTCTTTGGTGGATGGACATCGAGATGTCCCATGATCTTTTAGAATGGATCGTTGATCTTTGGGTTTCCCAGTTCTTTTGTGCTTTAAGACTAGTTTTTAAATGTGGTTGGGGTTTGAGGAGAGGGTTTTGGCTTTCCTCTTTGAGGGTTTGACCGTACCACATATGGTTGTCGGTTTTCTTCCATTGATGAGGGGAGGCCAGGTAGTTCCATCTTTATGGCTTGGTGTTTCTCTTTGAGGATTTGACCGCAACATAAATGGTCGCTGATTTTCTCCTATTGATGAGGGGAGACCAAATAGTTCCATCTCTGTGGTCTGAGCTGATGAGATGTGGTTTGACCGCACCACAGATGGTCACCGATTTTTTTCCCATTGATGAGGGGGGACCAGGTAGTTCCATCCTTATGGTTTGGCTTGAAAGGTTGAAAAGCTGAATGGATGATCACAGAACCATTAAAAGGGTTTTGTGATTTTGAAGGGGTGAGACGACACCGTAATGGTTGCCTACGTACTCTCATTGATGAGGAGAGATCAGGTCTGCGTAGTTCAAACCCAGCGTGAAAAGGTTAAAAATGTTGAAGGGATTTGAATTTTTATTTTTGTTTTTGTGGTTAGACCGCACCGTAAATGGCTGCCTACGTACTCCCGTGTCTGGGGGAGATCAGGTATGCATAGTTCCAGCCTGATGTTGAATGGTTTGAAATTTGTATGTGGTGAAGGGTTTTTTTAATTTTCGCAGGGGTTAGACCGTACCATAGATGGCTGCCTACATACTCCGGTGTTTGGGGAGATCAGGTATGCGTAGTTCAAGCCTGATGCTGAATTGATGCGGTTGGAAAGGTTTTGTAAACCTGAATTGACTTGATTGATGGATTGATGATCCAGAACCAGGATGCTGGTTTGTAGGTAACTTTAGACATAATACCTCTTCACGGTGTCTGAGTTGATAAGCTGGGGAAATTCTTCGTCGTCCATTACTTGCAATCTTAGGGCTCCTCCCATTAATACCTCCTTGACAATGAAAGGACCTTCCCAATTTAGGGCGAACCTTCGTCAAGACCAAGTCATTTTCTTTGAACTACCATAACCAAACTTTCTTTTTATAGGATTGAGTGATCCTCTATTGATATAATTGACCATGAAAAATTGATGTGGCCCTCCTCTCATCTATCAAAGATAATTGATGGTACCGATCTTGCAACCATTGATCTTCCTCCATTTGAGCATCTATCAATACTTTTAAGGACTCCATTTCTACCTCTATGGGGAGAACTTCTTCCATGCTATAGGTTAATGAGTAGGGAGTTGCCCCAGTGGAAGTGCACATTGACATTCTGTAGGCTAACAGAGTCAGAGGCAACAAGTCAGGCCATCCTTTGTTTTTGGCGGACATCTTTCGCATGATCTTTTTAATATTCTTATTAGCCGCTTCAATAGTACCATTTATCGTTGGATGATAGATGACGAAGTTGAGATGCTTGATGTGGAATTTGCTGCATAATTCCTCCATCAGATTGTTGAGATTTTTGGCATTGTCTGATACGATCACCTCTGGTTGTCCATATCGACAAATTACATTATTTCTGATGAGACCAATGATCACTTCTTTGGTGACTTTGGGAAAAAAGGCCGCTTCTACCCACTTGGTGAAGTAGTCGATCATGGTAAAGATAAATCGATGATCGTTGTTGGCTTTGGGCTCGACTAGCCTGATCACGTCCACTCTGCACATTGAAAAGGGTCATGGTGAACTCATATTGTGGAGTTCCCTTGGAGGAGCGTGGATAACATTTCCATTAATTTGGCATTGATAACATCTCCTAACGTGATCATCATAATCAGCTTTAAGAGAGATCCAATAATGACTTATTCTTAAGATCTTCTTAACAAGTAAAGGACCGCTCATGTGTGGGCCACATACTCCACCATGGATTTCATCCATGAGTCTCTGGGCTTGGTCTTTGTCTAGGCATATTAGAAGGCCTAGTCCCACATCCCTTTTGTAGAGTGCATCTCTGCTTAGATAAAATTTCATGGCCATTCTATGGATCTGCTCTCTATCAGCTTGACTTGCCCCAATGGGTGTAGATCCATCTCGCAGATACTCTTTGATGGAATGGTACCAAGGGTGTTGGATGAGAGGCAGTTCATCTGATACTTCTCCGATGTAATTTATATAGACTGGTGCCTTCTGGCTTGCGAATTTGATATTTGGAATGTATCCTTTTTCAGGTATGTTGATCAAGGAGGCCAAGGTTGCTAATGCATCCACAAAGTCATTCCTGTTCTGAGGAATATGGAGGAATGATATTTCTTCAAACTCCGCAGCCATCTTAATAACTTGCCGATGGTAAGGCAGTAAATGCAATTCTTTAGTATGGTAGACCCTAGTGGTTTGTTTGATTACCAGCTCGGAATCTCCAAAGATAGTTAACCATTTGACACCCATGGATTGGGCCAGTTTCAACCCCATTATACTACCTTCATACTCAGATACATTGTTGGTGTTGATAAACTTTAACTTAATAGCAACAAGGTACTGTTCTCCCAAAGTAGACACCATAACTGCCCCTACTCCGGCACCTTCCAGGTTTGCAGCTCCATCAAAATACATTTTCCACGATCAGACTATATTATCTTGACGGTTTTGTTGAATTATCATTACCCCTTCATCAGGGAAATATGTTTCCAAGAGTTTGAAATCCCCTGATGGTGATGCAGCCAGTTGATCCGCAATTCCTTGATCTTTAACAGACTTTTGAGTCTTGTAGATGATGTCGAATTGTTGGAGGTCAACTACCATTTGGAAAGTCGACAATTTAACATTGGTTTACTGAATACATACTTCAGAGAATCCATACGGGATATGAGATTGGTTGTGTGACCATGGAGATAATGTTGGAATCTCATGGAAGCCAATGCTAATGCATAGTAAGTCTTTTCAATCAAGGTGTACTTTTGCTCGCTGCTGCTGAATCTTTTGTTGAGGTAATAAATAGCTCTTTCTTTACCTCTATCATCTTTTTGTCTCTGCAAGCAACCCATGAAATTATCATTGAATGACAGGTACATAAACATGGGAACGTGGTCCCTTGGAAGTACCAAGACATGAGCTTTGACCAATTGCTCTTTGATGGAAAGGAAGGCTTTTTGACAGTCTTCATTCCACTTCTTAGAGGAGTTTTTCCTTAACAACTTGAAGATGGGCTCACACGTTGCTGTGAGTTGGGAGATGAATCTGATGATGAAATTGATTCTCCCCAAAAATCCCTGTATTTCCCTCTTTGTCCGGGGCATGAGCATCTCAATGATGGCTTAAATTTTGGTAGGAACCAGCTTAATGCCTTTATGGCTCACTAGAAATCCCAACAACTTGCCTGACTTGACACCGAAGGCACACTTGACCAGATTTAGCTTCAAGTTGTATTTGCACAATCAGTTGAAAAGCCTTTTGAAATGGTCTATGTGGTCCTCCTCCCTCCGGGATTTGACAATGATGTCATCCACATAGACTTCTATTTCTTTATGCATTAAATCATGAAAAAGAGCCATCATGGCTCGATGATAGGTAGCACCGCCATTGATGAGGCCGAATGACAAGCGTCTATAACAGAAGGTTCCCTAGGGAATAATGAAGGCTGTTTTTGTGACACCCCCAAATCTAGTTACTTCATTCCCACAAAATTTGGTGCTCACTATCCAAAATATTTACATCTAACTACCCATAATAAAGGATAAAGACATAAGTTAAATAACTTAAACAATAATCCTCCCAATTAAAGGGTTATATCAACTTAAAACAAATCTCAGGTAATCTACCATTAAATTATTACACGAGTTTGCAGAATACATCATATAATTAAATAAGTTTTCACAACATAGATTCTATTAAATAAAATCAAACAAGTCTTGATCATTTGGACATCTTCCCCTTGCCCTTGCCCTTGTTAATAGACAACTCGTCAACTTTCTCAACTTTAGCTGTAGTGTTAAATGAAAGAGTGAACAAACAATTGCTCATAAATATAACGGTGGAAATAGCAATAACATAAAAGTAAGCAACAAATATTGAAATAATAAAGAACTCGTTCTTTGAATCAAGATTAAGAAACAAGTTCAAGATTAATATCTGAGGGTCTTAAGACCATAAACTATGTCCCCGGTTACTAAGTATTTCTACCTCAACCTTCAACAATCGTTAGACTATACAGACCCTTCCTTTCGTACTTAGGAGGACCATCCCTTCGTACCATGTTTTGTGCACAAACATCTAAACGCTAACGTGTATATAATCCCCTATATTAAGGTTATTCATCTCAGTTTGACTTAGGATTTCCACACCAAAGAGAGTTTAGTTTTGATTAACTTTAACAATGGTTCTAGAAATTTAGAACACTTATCAACTATGGACTAGTCATTTCAATAAAGGTTCACTAGCCATTCGAGGTTCGATACAATAACTAGGTATTGAGTAAAAATGTTTAAGACAAGAATGAAATCACAACAATATATAGTAGAATAAAACATTGTATATTCAATAGACTATCTTCAAAGGAATTAGAAAGTCTCGTTCGAAATAATGAACATCTCAATCTTTGAATTAATAAGAAACAATGATTAGAAGCTTGCTCAATAAGAATAAAGAACTTGAGCCATCTGAATCAAAAAATGTCTAGTTCAAGATTAGGAAATTTTCTTAGTGAAAAGTAAGATTTAAATACTTGTATAACAGTAATAAACAAGATAGGATAAAAGTCTTGCTCTTCATAAAGAAATAAGGTTTAGAAACTTGCCTCATGCGTAAGCTACACAGTTATAACAAACATTTTCCAAATACCCTGCATATACCATTGAAATCGCAATACCGATTAGTTAAACTAACATTAAACTTATAGGTTTAATTCTCATTAAATTTCATCTTGTTATCCTATCTCATATTCCAATCACTGACACCATTTACAGGCTTGAAATCATTAATCTAGTTAGGCATCATCACGCTTAAATAACATCTCAAGACTTAATCAAATAACAAGTTAAAGTTTTCAATGTCATTATCTTTTCAATCTAAAATCATCAAATACATGTTTACAATCTGTTATGGAACTTTGTTACATGTTTAACACATTATCATGCACCTTAGACTAGCTTAGGACAACACGTCATGGACTAAAACTAAAAAAACAAATTATTTATACTCAAGGGAAGGTGCAGCTGTGCTACCCCAAGCCTTGGTAACCCAGCAATTGCTACCGATGCTCAAATCCCATAATGCTCAAGTGAGTATTAACTACACCATTTACGCGCTTTTCTTATCGGCTACAGAGATCTGCCTAAGACGTGATGAGCTAAACCGCAGATCGCATACCTCGCTTTCTGCAGTTCATTCCCAAGCAACCCAATTTTTTCCTAATAAAGTAGAAATTCGCAAATCCAAAAGCTATAAACTAACTAACAACACCACTAATCAAGCATATCATGATTCTAATAATATAAACATCATACACAATCAACTTTTAAGGATTAAAATCATGTTTTTACTAGTTTTCTTCATTTTCCAACATATTTATCGAATTCAATCACCAAATATTTGTTTCTTAACCAAATTAAACCATTTCAATTGCTATTATTTTGTAATTCAACATACTAACATATTCTGAAATCAATTTATAGATTACAATAAGAATTGAACATATATTTTGGTCTCAAATAAGCCATTTTCACTATAAACTTAAATTTTCTTCTTCAAACAAAATTCCCTGAATTTGATCACTAAAAATTATTTATAGATGATAACTGTAATATCCAGTTAAAAAAAGATAAAAGATAATAAAATAATATAATTAGATAATAGAAGTGTAACTAATAATAAATTATACTTATTTAAAACCTATAAGGAGAAGATAGGTCATTTAAATTATAACAAACTTTTAATTTTAAAAGGACCCTTTTACTTGGTAACATATTTTGCAAAGGAATTAGATATATTTTAAACAACTAGAGAGAAAGAAGAACGTAAAAATTATTTGGCTTTGGAGTATTGCAGAATAGAAAAGAAAAAAACTCAAAAAATTAGTTCACTTTTAATTTCGTGTTTTGCAATATCAAGGTAAGTGGCTTTTCGAACTACCTAGTGATTTTAAAATTATTGTTATTTATATGTATGTCTTATTAATTATTCGGATACCTGAATGTATGGTTTCAAAATTCGTTATGTTTTATTTAAGGCTTCCATTTAAATTAAAATGCTATGTTCGTTTATTCAAACTTCGGATCAAGTATATATTTTTGAACTGTGAAATGAGATTATATGATTTTGTACTGTGAAAAAGTATCATTTAGAATATAGATAATATTTAGAAAAGATTTTGAAATCCTCAGTCTGACTATGTATAGAACCCGTTATTGATTATGTTTAGTTCCGGAGCTAATGTGACACCCCCAAATTCAGGTACTCCATTTTCACAGAATTTGGTGTTCACTATCCAAAACCATTACATCTAACTACCCATCATAAAGGATAAAGACATAATTTAAATAACTTAAACAATAATCTCTCCCATTTAAGGGTTACATCATTATCTCAAAATAATCCCAGGTAATCTAACCTTAAAATTATTACATAAGTTTGCGGAATACATCACATATTAAAACAAGTCTCATAAAGTAAAACATTTAACTATATTCAATAAATCCTTAGCACTTGGACATCTTGCCCTTTCTTTTGCTAGTAGACGGCTCATCGACTTTCTCCACTTTAGCTGCAGTGTTAATTGCAAGAGTGAGCAAACAAATTCCCACTGATATAGAAAATAGTAACGATAACAACGTGAGAATGAACAACAAAGGCTGAACAATAATGAACTTGTTTACGAATCAAAATAGAAAAGAAGTTTGAAATCAATATCTGAGGGTCTTAAGACCACGAACTATGTCTCCGGTATTTAGGTATTATTACCTCAACCTTAATAATCATTTAGACTATATAAACCCTTCTTAACGTACTTAGGGGGATCAGCCCTTTGTACCATGTATTATGCACAAAACATCTAAACGTTACACGTACAAAATCCCCTATGCTTGGGTTGTTCGTCTCAGCTTGAATTTAGAATTTACGCATTAAAGAAAGTTTAGCTCGGAACTAACTTATTAGTGTTTTCTAGAATTTTAGAACACTATTCGATTGTAGATTAATTTAATCAATAAAGGTTTGCTTACTACTTGAAGGTTTAATGTAACAATAAAGCTTTGTACAAGGTTATCAAAGTCAAAGATTGAATAACAACAATATAATTGAGTAAACATGATATATATGCAAAGAGCTATATTCAGAAGAGTTAGAACAATCTTCTTTGAATCAATGTATTAGAACAATATATGCTTCGAATGATAATAAGGAAAATAAATCTCGCTCGATGTAACGAATTAGGTTACAAGAGCTTGTACAATCATATTCAAGATAGATTAGGCTTGCTCAATTTTAAGAACTTGAACAATAATAATATAGGAATGGAAACTTGCATTCAATATGAAAAGAATGAAGTTAGAAAGCTTGCTCAACTGTAAGGAGATAAGGATTAGAAACTTGCTCAATAATAACAAGGTGGAGTTAGAAAACTTACCTTGATTGTAAGCTACACAAATGTAAAATAATCTCCAATTACCCTACATACATCATTGAAATCGCAAAAACAATTAGTTGTATTAATATTAGCTTTATGGGTTTAACCTACCATTAAAATCATAATTTTCTCCTAATTTCTAATCATGTTGATTAACATCCTTAACGAATCTAAAATCTCACTACAAATTAACATAAACCTTATCATTTATTTTTAACTTTTGAAAACATCACATTTGGTTCATCACATTACTTACCAATTCATAATCTATAGTTTCAATATTGTGATTAAAACACACTACTATGCCTTGTAACATGTTTTAGGTCCTTTACAAACCATTAAATTATGATAAGTTAACAATTTCCACACTATGTTGTTAATATTTCAAAGACTGGTCTCGACTCACCACCAAATGCGTGGTAGCCGCGCTAATTTTACACTAGGATAACGCTACGCGCTGCAGCATGCGAACGCCGCCAGAAAAGTGCCCATACGACATCAAGGCGCTCGCACCAAACACAAGGCGCTGAAGCGGAAGAAGGCTTGCCAGAAACGGCCAACGCACGACGCATTCGATTTAGTAACGCGAACTCAGACTCTGCTATAGGCCAAAAAATCCTAATTCCACAGAAAATCACCCAAATTCAACATATAAAACTTTGGAATATCCTAGTTAAGCATGCTATACACCACTCTATATACAAAACATCACATATACATCATTTTGAGGAATCAAAACCATAGTTTTTCCAAATTTCTTCAATTTTGACACTTTTAGCGAATTCGATCGCCACGAATTCGTTTCTCAACCAATTGACGTAATTCCAATTACACCGCTTTCGTTTCTTAATATACAAACATATTTTAACATCAAATTGCAGATTCTAACACACATTAAGCATGAAATTTTGTACTTTCTAAGCCATGTTATATGAATATAAACACTGTGATTTTTTTTCTTTTTTCTTCCTACACCCAATTTACATGAATTTGATAACCGATATACAATCACAAATGATAACCAAACAATTTATCAAGAGTATACATATATATAATCAACAACATCTTGTACAACAATTCAACAAACACCAACTTCAGAGAATAGAAAATCACAGGACTGAAAATTAGAATTAGTTATACCTTAATCTTTGATTATTGGCTAGCAAAAGATGACAACAAGGTTTAGCAATCCTCTCCTTCCTCTTGAAATCTCAGAAAATTCTCTCAAGCTCTCACTCTCAATCTCTGCTGTGTTTTTCTCTCTTGTTTCCTTCAACCCTCTATTCTTAGTTTAGCCTTAAAAAAAATGCGTAAACATATACTGACTCCCACTAACCCATATACTTTAGTTATAAAAAACAAAAGACGTTAGTTCAAATAATCCAAAGGCCACAAGGCCTTGTTTCGCTACCACTTTATCCCCTAAACTAATTTATTTATATATTATTTATATTATATAGTTTCATGTCACACCATTAATTTAATTAATTCAAATAACTTATATTAACAATAATTAATAATAATTATAATCTCATTATAATTATACTTATAATTAATAAATAATTATATATCTAATTTAATTAATAAATTAGAAACATCACTTTATTTAATTTATTTATTTCCTTTATTATTAAATAGTTCATTTAGTTTAATTATTTCCTTAAATATTAAGCACTTGATTTAATTTAATTATTTCCTTAAATTAAATCCTTCAAATAAAATTATCATTATTCAATTGAATTAACTTTAATTAATTTAGTTACTAAATTAATTCACCACAATTTATTAATTATTTATTTTCCTTAATAAATAAATTATTTAAAATATTTATTTAATTTAATAAATATTTAAATTAAATTATAAATTTCTCAATCGTTACAGCTAATATAGGACCTACTAAGGCATACACCTTTTAGATGCCCTTCGGGGAGTGTGCATTTTTATAGATACCTTAGTAGGGTGCGTATCATAACGTTATCAAATTTTTGGGTCGTGTTATAGGACTATTGTAACCTTAGTCGCTAAGGCTGTGGATTAAATGATATATGATATATATTGAAATAAATTTTTGAATTGTTTTAGTTTTGAAAGCTTGTGTACTATTGTTATTGAACAAAAAATTATTTTGAAAAAAAAAATGTTTTGCAAACTGTACTTGATTCGACTAGATAGGGAGGATTGCTACTTGTTGCGCTTCATCGCTCACCCCCTTACAGATTTTTGCAGGTCCTATCGTTGAAAGCTGAGCATTTATTTGATACGCTTGGAATAGCTGGAGTTTAGTTTTAGATATTATTTATTTTGCTGATGGATTTTGACAAAACTCTTAGTTTCAAGGAGATGCGTCTCCGTTATTTGAATGTGGTATTTATTGGTATTTCATTTAGATTGATTTAAAATATATTTATTGTTGGGTTTTAAGTTAAGATTATTGTTGAGTTGTGTTGTTAAGGTTGCGTGTTATTGATATTGTTGCCTTACGGGCCTTTGGGCTTGCAGCGTGTAGCACTTCGGGACTATATCAGGTTCAGGGTGTTACAGAGGTGATATTAAAGCAGTGGGCCCTCACAATGTGTTGGGTTGAAAAACCTACATATTCTCTGGGGTGTGATTTTGGGAATTCCTTGCGGGTAGGGATGCACAAAAGGCCCGAGGCCTGCGGCCTGGTCTTGGTCCGGCCTGGGCCCGGCCTGGTCATGGCTTAGCCCGGTCAGGCCTGACATGGAAGGCTTGAAAAGACCACTTTTTTAAGACAAAAAATCGGCTCGGCAGCTCTAAAAGGCTCCTGGCCTCGGCCTGGCCTAAATTTAGCCTCGGACTCAAACTGAAACCCCACATGATTTTTTCTAATTATTTGTAATTTTTAAACTTTAAATTTATAATTATTCATCAATAAAGTATAAATTTTTACTTATTCATTATTTTAATTTATAAATTATAATACATTAGTTTTAATTAATAAATCAATAAAATTTAAAATTTTAATTATTCATTCTTAATTTCATGTAGATACATTTAATTAATATACATCTTCAATGAATATAACTAGTTAGCATATTTAATATTAATAATAAGTTAGTTACTTAGTTGATTAAATATTAATAATAAGTTAATTTATTGTAAATACTAGATTACTAATATTTAATAATAAAATTTTATTAATATTCTTTGTTACTTTAATGTTAAATATTAACATTAATTAATACATCAATAAACTAATTTTTAATATTAAATATTAATAATAAGTTAATTTCTTGTAAATACTCAAGTTCTTCATTAATTTGGATATGCTAAATTCTTGGGGGGGATTTATGATTTTGGTTATGTTTCAGGTATTCTGTTGTACCAGTTTAAATAAAAATTTCATATAGCAATTAGAAAACTAACTAAAATTAATACTTGAGATATAACCATGTAAGAGTTTAATGACCATAAATGAAAATATATATGTGTGTTTAAACTTTACAAAATATATGTCCAATCGATCCTAGTACGTATTATAAGAAAATAAATCGAAACTAACTTTATATTCAAAAAATAAAGTGTAATCTACAATATTTTCTACGAAGTGCATAGTAGATAATTACACATATATTTAAGAAATTAATTTGTTTTATTATCCAGTTACATCTAAATAACATTTTTCTGTAATTTAAGATGAATATATTTATTTTTGTTCTAATCATTCAACTTATATTGGTGTGTAGTAGAATGCTAAAATAAAATAAACCTCAAAATCTTGCATCATTTTTACAAAATTTATTAATTTTTATTTTATAATTTTTATTTTTAATATTTAATATGTAACATTAAAAAAAAGGGACCAGACCAACCAAAGCCTTGGGCCTAGCCTAGCCTTAGGTTTGACATGGACTTGGGCCTCGGCTCGCAGCTCAGCCGGGACCACAACCCAATGACAAGGCCCGCCGGCACGAAGACCAAAAAGTCAACAACTGGCTTGGCATGGTCAAAGCCCAAGACTGGCAGGGCTGTGCTAGACTGCACTCAGCCTAGTGGTTGTGCATGCCTACCCGTGGGTAATAGTTTGACTAAATTAAAGAATTTTGAAATTAAAATTAAGGTATGAAACTCTGTTATTAATTGTGTTTAGTAATTAGATAATGAATTTCTTGATTATGTCAGATTCGTGTTTTCTTTAGAATTGTTATTTTTCAAATTTGGAGGACCAAATTCTTTTAAGGTGGGTAGAATGTAATATCCAGTTAAAAAAAGGATAAAAGATAATAAAATAATATAATTAGATAATAGAAGTGTAACTACTAATTAATTATACTAATTTAAAACCTATAAGGAGAAGATAAGTCATTTAAGTTGTAACAAACTTTTAATTTTAAAAGGACTCTTTTACTTGGTAACATATTTTGCAAAGGAATTAGATATATTTTAAACAACTAGAGAGAAAGAAGAACGTAAAAATTATTTGTCTTTGGAGTATTGCAGAACAGAAAAGAAGAAAAGAAGAAAACTCAAAGAATTAGTTCACTTTTAATTTCGTGTTTCGCAATATCAAGGTAAGTGGCTTTCCGAACTATTTAGTGATTTTAAAATTATCGTTATTTATGTATGTCTTATTAATTATTCGAATACCTAAATGTATGGTTTCTAAATTCATTATGTTTTATTTAAGGCTTCCATTTAAATTAAAATGCTATGTTCGTTTATTCAAACTTCGGATCAAGTATTTATTTTTGAACTGTGAAATGAGATTATATGTGTAAGACCCCAACTTTTATTAATAAAGATGAATTTTTTATAAATATTATTTTTGAATATTAAGGAGTGAATTTGATATAATGTTATAGTTGTGGGTAATATTTATAAATTTTACAAAGTACGCAAGTTGTTATATAATATTCGATTGGTCGGGGAATATTCGTTTTAACAGGGAATAATCGTACGACGACACAATCATTTGTGGACCCCACAACGTAATTATTGTCGGAATGAGAAAATGACAGAAATATCTTTTTATGAAAATAACGATTTAAAAATTTTATCGTTAAGCTGTTGAAATAACCTAAGGTGTTAAAAGTATAGTAATACGCATTGGTTGATAAGTAGTAACACGATATTGATTATTGATGCTTACGTGAGAAGTCACTCAGTTATACTCAATTATTGCTACAAAGAATTGCTTCGCATCATATCTCTCTATATTATTGATTCAATTATTATCACAGTATCATCTGCATAATATTTTATATTATTAAATCAATAATTGAGACGACAAAGTTATTAATATTATTATTTGCAATATTGGCGATGTCTAAAAGTTCTGTCAAGGAGAGGTTTGGTCACATAATTGCGCGTTAATAGGGAGAAATCCTTATTGGAAAGCCCCCTCTTTCTTGGGAACGACCTGGTTGTTAAATATTGCGAATTATAATAATGATGAATAAATGTTGTTAAAAATATTGAGAGGATTTTTATGAAGTATTTGTTGTAAATTGGCTTATTATTTTGATCCCTCATTTACCCATTTTTTAAATAATCGGTAGAAAATTATTTAATATAATAAAAGTGGGGCCACATGTGGGGACCACATGTGTTGAAAGAAAAGTGGGAGGAGAAGATTTAGGGTCACAGGGGATACATTGTTATATATATATATATATATATATATATATATATATATATATATATATATATATATATATATATATGATAAGGTGGGGAATGGTGGAAATCACGGAGTGCATCCCGTGAGTTTTTTTTGATGATGTTATATATATAAAATATATAATATATATAGATAATATATTTTTAAAGTTTTCATTTTATTAGAATATTTTATTGTATAGTGCTGCATAGTAAATCAAAAAATTTCAAACGTTCGACCAATGAGTTGTGCCTGTGACTTTTCCTTCACTATGCATCCAAATAGAATCCTTTCCATTCTCCTATAAATAGGATGCTTAGTTAGAATTGAAAATCACACCAGAATCAGAGAATTCTTCTTCTATAATATTGAGTGTATTTCCTTCGAGTTTTTGAAAACTTTGAGTTTAGAAAATAGTGAAAGTTTTCTTCAAGAATATCTCCGATATACCAGTTGGAATACTCTTCTTTTCAAGGTAAGGGATGTTATTTTTGTTCAATATTCGCTTGAAAAAATATTTTCTTCCATACTCTGTAGTATGTAAGTAATATTATTTCGTTTCAGATTTTAAATTCAATACTCATTTTGTTAAAGTTTTGGCTTCTAAACTCCATGAAATTAGTAGAATATCCTTAATATTTGTGCTTCATCCAGTATCTTTTCATGGAAATATTATTCTGAGAATTCTTGATAAGTTTTAACTTTTTCATGTCCGAGTACTATTCCCGAAGTACTATTTACGGGGTACTATTCACTCGAGTACTATTCACCCGGGGTACTATTCATGATAAAAAAATTGATTCGTTTTCGGTCCAAATTATTTTTGGTACAATATTATTCTTGAATTTTACTCTACAAAGCAGTATCATGTTGACAATTTGGACGTTATTGATTTCTGGATAAATTAAATTATAAATCTTTTAAAAATTTATCCTTGAACTTGTTTTATTGAATTCTTATATCATTGTCATCATCCTAATGTTTATATTATGTTGAAAGTCATCTGTGGCATGTAGTGCATAGATGGACTTGGTATGATTATGACCAGGGATTATTCGGTATAATCATGACCGTAATGTTACAAATGATGTGGTAAAAGTCCTCATTGGCACAGTAGTGCATTGATGGATGATTGTTGGCATGATCATAACCATCGATGAATATACGAATATCCTTGGCCCGTAGTGAATGGATAATTTGTGGTCGTGATACTAAAGAATATCCTTGGTCAGAAAAGTGCGAGGGGTGATTCGATGATGTGGATTATTTATTAAGCTGAGTCTAAGCGATAAAAGTGATGAAAAACCTTTTAAATCATAGAAGATAGTAGATATCATGCTCTACTTGACTCTTCTAATGGATTGCTTGTTCCGCTGCAGTTAAACTTGATGTTTATTATATTTTATCAGTTTAACACTGTTGAAGGCTAACGATAATTTATTCTGCATTATCTTAGTCATAATATTTCTTACTAGGCTAGTTGAGTTCACCCTTTGTTTTCATTATTCTCTTCAGGAAATGAGAATATGCTGGGACTAGTCGGGGAACGGAGTGACGGTCCAGATGATAGCATTAGTAGTCCTTACTATTCTGTGAAATAGTGTGATAATAAATGTATTGAGGACTCCATTTGAGTTTGAATACTGTCTAGAGGACAATATTCGTATTAGAACTCTCAGTTTATGTTTTGTCGTATTTTACACGACAGTTGTATTATTAAGTTGTATTTGAATTTTGTACCATGTATTTGGCGACTCAAGATGGGTGATGTATACCTATTTTGGGGGCGTCACAGTTGGTATAAAAGCTTATGGATATGATCCCTGGCTGAGATGTGAGACAAGAACTAGGAGGGGAGAGACGGGGAATTCCTTCGCTAGTATGACATACCTAAGTTTATTTGGTATTTAATTGGTCGGTCAGAGTATAGGGATAATATATGACATGTCAATTAACCCTTGTTTTGTGGCAGTATTTGAAAATGACATCTAAGAATGTTGAGAATATCAATGGAGCACAGGAGACCGTTGAGTCACCACAGATCAATAATCAGGATAGTGTGCATCAGGAAGGAAACAATCCTCATGCAAACAACAACACCGATAAAATGATGAACGATGGAATGTTCAGAGGCTTTATGCAATTCATGCAACATCAGGCGAGAGCGGCTCCTGTCCAAAATGCAGGTGGAAACACTGGTAACTCTCTGACGGTCACCGCTAAATAGTTCAAGGACCTGGGACCACCGGAGTTTTTTGGAGAGCCAAAACCACTTAAGGCGGAGACGTGGATAAAGGCAATCAACAAGATATTTGATGTCTTGGGATGCTCTGAAGAGCAAAAGGTTCCTTTACCACCTTCATGTTTATGAAGCAGAGGAAGATTACCGTGGGAATCAGAAGCGACTCAACCTGCCACACTGAAGATGTCTTGGGAGAAGTTCCAAGAACTGTTCAACGACAAGTACTTTCCCAAAAGTATTCGTCACATGAAAGACGTAGAGTTCATTAAACTGGAGTAAAACAACATGACCGTGTCGCAGTACGAAGCCAAGTTTGCCAAGTTATCCCGATTTGCGTCCCACTCAGTTGATAATGCAGAGAGAATGACGCGGATGTTTCTAAGAGGTTTGAAACCCGAGATACGTCAATACCTTATCTCTCATAAACTGTGTTTGTATTCAGATGTTGTAAATAGGGCTCAGTTATTGAAGCGTGATAATGAGTCAACTCAACCAAGAGAGAGCAGCCGACAAAATGATAATAATAGTGGTAGCAGTCATCGAAGCGGTGACAACAAACATGGATGGAATCAACATACCAGAAATGGTAACCACTTAGGTGGTAATCATGGCCAAGACAATAAGAATGGACATTTCAAGAAGAGGAGATTCAACAACGATGGAAGGACGTCAGCATCAACACCCGTTGTTATGGAAGGAGAACGACCACCTATCATATGCTTCAAATGCGGAGGGGAGGGACATATCAGTCCAAACTGTGCGCAGCAGTCCAAAACGTGTTACAATTGTGAAAGAGAAGGTCACCTAGCTCGATTTTATCATTCAGGGAAGCCAAGTCTAGCTGGGATAGAGGCACCAAAGGCCGTTCCAGAAAAGTCAAAACCAGTAGTTCAAGGGAGAGCGTTTGTTGTAACCTCCCAGAAAGCAAGGAACCCGAACGAGGTCATCACGGGTAAGCTTATCATAAACTCTAGATAAGTCTATACCTTATTTGATACCTGGTTCTACCCATTCTTTTATTTCTCCTACTTGCACTCAACGTTTAAATTTGACTTCAGAGAAATTAGACTTTGACTTATCTGTTGAAACTCCGTTGGGAGAAACCTTTATTACATCCATTATTTATAAGTCTTGTTTGGTTCAAATCGGTACCCTCACATTACCTGTCGATCTTATTTCATTGAAAATACTTGTATTTGACGTAATTCTAGGGATTGATTGGTTAACTACTCATCATGCGAAAATTGATTATTTTTGTAAGGTTGTTAGCTTTCATATTCATAACCAACCTATTATACGAATTCAAGCAACCAAACCATTAAAATCAATCATTGTCATCTCAACCCATAAAGCTATTCGTTTATTGAAAAACGGATCTCAAGCTTTCTTAGCCCATGTCACAGATTTAAATAAAAATACGTCAAATTTGAATGATATTTCTATTGTTAATAAATTTACTGACGTATTCCCTGAAGAACTTCCTGGCCTGTAACAATCCAGAATTTTAAATTATAATTTTAAATATTTATTAAATATAAATATTTATTTGATGTGTTTATTATTGAAATTAATGAAATAAATATTTTATTGATGTGATGGTTGTTAGTAAATATTTATGAATTTAAATTTATTAGATAATATTCTAAATTAAATTAATTTATAATTTAGAGATTTGTAATGTAACATGAGGTGTTATATTGTGATTAATAATTGAAAATGGTATATTAAATTATCAAATAAAATTATAATGAAATTATAATTTTGTGGTGATGATAAAGTGGGAAATTTATTTAAAATATAGTGTTTAACTAATTTATTGAATAATGTTGGATATGGAAATCCAAATAAATAAGATATAATTATAAATTATAAACTAAAATTGTTTATTAAAATAAAATAAAGGAGTTTAATGTGGTTTTGCCAAACAAGGCTTAAAAATATTAATTCTTTAAAATTTAAAGGGTTTTCCCAAACAAAGCCTTATGGCTTTTGGATTATTTTTTGAATTTTAATTATTATAAATAAAATAAAATAAAATAAATTAAAATAATAAATATAATATATTTATAATATATACGTTTATGTTGTAACTGTTATTACAATTAGTATGCGTATTAAGAATTAGCAGATTTTGTTCTTACGTCATTATATCGGCTTTTTCTTTACGCATACTTGGCTAAGTCTGAGAGTTCAGAGAATTGAGAGTTGAGAGAAATTGAGAGAAAGCCTAAGGATTACCAAGTAGTTTCAGTGGTTTAGCAAGAATTATCTTAACCAATTGAAGGTATGTTCCATAATCTCTATATTATAAACATGTATATGTGTTTACGACAAAATTCTATATAATCTGTGAATTCAAATTGTTGAATTATTGAGATAAATAACTGATAATTGTGAGTATATGTGTTTATGACGATTAGAGTTTATGTTTAAGCAAGAATTTGTATGCTAATTTCGTTCTAACAGTAGAAATTTTGGCAGTTTATGTATTTTTCATATGGTTCATGAAAAGTACCAATTTTAGTGGTCAAATTGTATGTGAAACGGTAAACTGAGGCTTGATTATGCTAGTTCATTAAGAAACAAAGATAACGTAATTTGAATGAAACAATTTGGCCAAGTATTGAAATCATAGTGTTGATTTTTGGGAGGAATATCAAAAATTGAGTTTTATATGAAAAATGTGAAATTTGAGAAATTAAACTAGTTTTAGTTGAAGTTAAATTGTTCTAATTGGTGGAATATGTTCACAAACATGTTTGTGATCGTTTTATACTATTTTTACGTGTTATTATCACTGTTTGGTGGGTGAAATTTGTGTTTGTTGGGCTAAAGTCGACTCATTCGCTCATCACCTGCGTCTGTCCTCGTCTGCATCGGCACAAGAACTGTAAGCTTGTCCTGAGCTTGTGTATGGCGCAGTTGTGCCATACCCTGTCCTGAGATAGTGAGGTCTGCTGCTGCTACAGACCTTGTAACATCGCTATAGCTTGGTTTAAGGTTGTGTTAAGGAGTTAAACATGTAATAAGGAGGTTAATTCAGTAACGTGTCATGTCATTGATGATTTCAACTTTGTAAAAGGTGATCGTAAGTGATGAACGTGTTATGTTATAAGTTAGTTTATGCAATGAATGTTAGATAAGTATTGTGAAGGTTAATACACTGGAAATTTTTGATATTTGCATAGTAGTATAAGACTTGTGCTAAAATGATAAGTTTAGCTAGAAATGTACATGTTATGGTATGTTAGCATATCTAATAGGTATTGTGGTTCTAAACCTATGTGTAGGTGAACGTGAGTTTAATATTATAGCTTACGCTCGAGGCAAGTTTCTAAACTTCTCTTTTTACATTCAACAAGTTTTTTAACTCTACATTTATGTTGAACAAGTTTCTTACTTTAAATCTTCATTAAGCGAATTCTTATATTCCTAGTCGTTATTTGAACAAGCCAGCTATGACTTAAGCTTTATTCGAACCATTTTCAAATTCCAATATTTATTGATGTATTCTAACTTGTTTATTGTTAGACAAGTTTCTTTATTGTCCTTCATATACTATGAATGCAATTCTCTTGAATTCTAATTTCTAATGTTGAATTATCTTAGTTCATTTACTTAACACAAGCTATTCTCATAATGAGCAAGCTTTATTTTTAGCTTGCTATTACTTAATGTATATTCAGTAATTCATGGTCCTAGCTTAATTTTAATCAAGCAAGGTTTATTGTCATTCAATACTTATGCTTTGTAGTTGTTTCTAAGAATGAGTTCAAGATATAGTTAGTTCGCTTACACTTATTCATTGTTCCATATTATGTTATTATTGATCAACTATTGTTTTATCAAACACTATTAATTCAACTAGTCCTCTAGTTGATGTTCGTTAAACTTCAAATTACCCTTGAAAGCTTATCCAAACCAAACTTTCTTTGGTACGGACTTGTACTCTAAATAATGAGATGAACAACCTTATTATTATTAAGGGATAATTTACGCTTAGCGTTGAAATGTTTGTGCACAATACATTGTACAAAGGGTTGATCCCCCTAAGTACGAGGAGTCCTTATAGTCTTATGACTGTTAAAGTTGGAGTTGAAAGATTACTTGCAATTGTGGACATAGTTCATGGTCCTATTCGTTGGCAGTTATTATTATTATTCTCTTGTTGATTCATTGTTATATCCAGTGAGCAATTGTTTTGTTCACTCTTGCATAAATATTATTATTGCGGCTAAAGTTGAGAAGGTTGACGAGCCTTCAACTAGCAAAGGAAAGGGAAAAATATACAAGTGATGAAGACTTGTAATTTTGATTATTGTTATGATGTTAGACTTTTAATTTGATGATAAACTTTTATTTAATGATGTGATGTAATAGTTTTATTTCCGCACTTGAATGATGTTTAAGGTTAGATAACCTGGGAAGATTTTTATTTAATGATGTAACCCTATTTAAAGGGAGGATTTATGGTTTAAATATTATTTTATTTGGGTAGATAGTGTGAATGTATGATCGTGAGCACCAAATCTTGTGGGAATGAAGTATCTAGATTTAGGGGTGTCACAGGTTGGTATCAAAGCCTTAGGATATGAACCTTAGGTGGGGAAAAGCCTTAGGAAGTAACATTTGAAAAGATAGTGATGATAAACTCTTATCGAGTTTTAGGAAAGAGAAAGTAATAAAACACTTATGTGCTTATGTGATTATAACTTATGTGCTCGTGAGTGTCGAGTAGTAATGATTAGTAATTAAAACTTAAAATTTGGTTGAAAGGATGGCTAATATAGGAGGATCCAGTCAGGCTGGAGAGGAGGAGCCTCGAGATATTCAAGTGATTTGGGAAGAACTACTGCCACAGGAAACAGTTCCGTCGGTCACAGTAGTTGAGCAGGAGAGAGTACTTGATGAGGAGGATGAGATAGAGACTGATGAGGACCTAGTTGAGCTGCCACAGTCGAAGGATGAGGAGAACGAGGAGGAAGAGATTCCACTTAACTCGATAGCTGCCTGTATGTACGGCGAGGTGTATGACCGCAATGTGGAACTTCAAGATATCGTCGAGGAGTTACAAGAGATAGTAGCTGAACAACAGACCTTGATGGCACAGAAGGACGGCGAGATCCAGGATTGAGAAGAACGGCTGAACAACGTTGAAGAGAAGCTGATCCACACGGAAGGGGAAAACGAGCAACTGGTGGAGAAGATTGCAGAACTGGAGAATAATCTGAAGGAGGAATCTACCAAGAGGGCAAGAGCCGAAGACGCACATGAGGAAGCTTATCAACGAGCCAGGGTGGCAAAGAGGGACGCACAAGCAAAGAGGATGAAAATGGAGGAGATGAACAATGTACTCAACATCATGATCAATCGAGCTCAAGATCGAGTCATGTGTTATCCTATTCAGTTCGAGACGCTGCCATCATACATTTTAGATCGCCGAACAATGACTCGAATTATGGAGGAAAAGCATCGTAAGGCTACGCAGTATCTTAGTAGAACATTGTAAAGAATGTGCCTGATATGTGATTAGGGAGTTAATAAATTGTAAATCATGGGTATGATATAACCAATGGGATAGATGTTGATGATGTTGTCCTGCAACTGTTATAGTTTAGAAAAGTAATGTAAATAGCAGTGATGCTATTGTTTTGATGTTTTTAAAAGATGATGAATGAATAAAAGTTATTGTTTTATTCAAAGTGATATATGTTATGTGATAAAAAAATTTATGTACAACTTAAGTATATAATACTTAAAAGGTTGAATAGAATCTAATGGATGTATTTTAACAGAAAATGCCTCCAAGACGTCAACCACCCCGACAGAGAACCACTGAGGAAACCAACAACAACAATGTGGAAGGTAACCTTGTTCAGCAACTAGTGACGTTATTGATGGGTGCTTTGCATAATCAACCTCAGAACCAAGGTATAACGTTTAAGGATTTCAAGGCGGTTGGACCACCAGAATTTCATGGGTCCATGAATCTGGTTGAAGCACAGACCTGGATCATGGAAATAGAGAAAGTTTTCGATGTTGCCGGGTAGAGGAGAATCAGAAGACTGCTTTTGTAACAATCATGTTGAAAGCAAAGGCTAGTTATTGGTGGCAAGCCAATAAAACCCGAGGAGGTCAAGGGGTAATGACTTGGGAAAGGTTCAAAGAAATATTCTTTGAGACCTATTTCCCAAAAAGTTCAAAGAGTCAGCTAGAAGTGTAGTTTTTGGAATTGAAGCAGGGAACAACGTCGGTGTCTGAGTATGCCGCTAGATTCAACGAGCTGGCGAGGTTTGCGCCATATCAAGTCAGCACAGACGAATACAAGGCAAAAAGGTTTCAACAGGGACTGAAGCCCTGGTCAGACAAGAGGGTCTCCTTGCTCCCACCAAGACGCGTTTAATGCCAGAATGGAGAAAGCAATTCTCGCTGAGAGTGGAGGCGAAGCTGTAACAAAACACAACCAAGAGCAGATAAAGAAGAAGAGTGAAGGTGAAGCTAGGAATAGTGGTGGTGGTAACGGTGGAAATGGCAACAACAATATGAAGAGGAAGTGGAATGCGAATGTGGGAGCTGGAAATCAGCAAGGAAACCAGCAAACGAAGAAGTTCAAAGCATGTGCTACATGCGGGAAGTTCCACAAGGGTGTGTGCTTGATGGGGAAATGAGTATGCTTCAATTGTGGCCAGGAGGGTCACATCACCCCAAATTGCACTCAACCTAAGAAGAACGTTTGCTTCACGTGGGGGTCCAAGGATCACTTTGCTTGTGAATGCCCTAAGAAGAGATCTGGTGAGGCAAATGGAAGCAAGGGAAATGCTAGTGGAGGTGCGCTGGCTATTGCTAGACCAACATAATCAAATAAGTCCACAGCCAGAACCTTCAATATGATGATGCAGGACACGGTGCAATCAAAAGATGTCGTGTCAGGTATTATCCCAATCAATGATATAAATGCATATGTATTATTTGATTCGGGTGCTACCTGCTCATTTATATCTGATGAATTTGATAAGAGATTAGAAATACCTAGTGAAGAGTTGAATTTCCCTTTAAGCATAGAAATTGCGAATAGGGAGGTAATTCCTGTTAGGTTCGTATACAAGAACTGTAGGGTGAATATAAAGGGGAATATTATGACAGTGGATTTAATTCCGATAAAACTCGGAGAGTTCGATGTTATTTTGGGAATGGATTGGTTATTCAATTATGGAGTGATAATTGATTGCCAAAAGAAGTGTGTAAACCTTATGACTCCGTCAAAGGTAGTTTTTCATGGTAGCAAATTGCCTAGACAAATGAGATGTTTGATGATGATGCAGGCCAAGAAGTTGTTGAGTTATGGCTGTGTAGGGTACTTAGCCTACATAGTCGATACTCAAAAGGAGAAGGGTGTGAAAGTGGAGGAAATACCAGTGGTTAGGGAATTCGTAGACGTATTTCCGGAGGATTTGCCAGGACTTTCGCCTGACCGAGAGATCGAATTTGTGATTGACTATGCGCCAGGAACCGCTCCAATATCAAAGGTCCCGTACAAAATGGCTCCGGTAGAGATGAAAGAACTAATGGTGCAACTACAAGAGCTGTTGGATAAGAAGTACATTCAGCCGAGTGTGTCACCGTGGGGAGCACCGGTGTTATTCATGAAGAAGAAGGATGGGTCAATGCATCTTTACATTGATTATAGAGAATTAAACAAAGTAACTATTAAAAACAAATATCTATTGCCAAGAATAGATGACTTGTTTGATCAATTGAAGGGTGCTAGATATTTCTCGAAAATAGATTTGAGAAGTGGGTATCACCAATTGAAAGTGAGGAAGGAGGATGTACCGAAGACGGCATTCCGAACTCGGTATGGACATTACGAATTTTTAGTGATGTCTTTTGGTTTGACAAACACCCCTGCAGCGTTCATGGATTTGATTAACATGGTGTTTAAACCATTTTTGAACAAGTTTGTGGTGGTGTTCATCGATGATATTCTGGCGTACTCCAAATCTCAAGAAGAACACGTGGAACATTTACGTCTGACGCTGGAGATGCTAAGAAAAGAAAAGTTGTACGCGAAATTCTCTAAATGTGAGTTTTGGCTAGAACGTGTACAATTTCTTGGGCATGTAATTTACAAGGATGGAATTTCGGTGGATCCATCAAAAGTTAAAGCTGTGATAAATTGGGAACAACCAAGAACTCCATCAGAAGTGAGAAGTTTCTTGGGATTGGCAGGATATTATAGACGGTTTATTCAAGATTTTTCTAAGATTGCTATTCCGTTGATGAATTTGACGAGAAAATCTGTAAAATTTGTTTGGACAGAGAAGTGTGAAGAAAGTTTTCAAGAACTGAAGAAGAGGCTTAGTGTGGCACCTGTTTTGTCATTGCCAGAAAATACAGGAAATTTTGTGGTGTATAGTGATGCTTCACATAAAGGATTAGGTTGTGTCCATATGCAAATAAGGTAACTAAAAGTCTACGAGAAAGGGTATCCGACTCATGATTTAGAGTTGGCGGCGGTTGTGTTTGAACTAAAGATATGGAGACATTATCTCTATGGAGAGAAGTGTGAGATCTACACAGACCATAAAAGTCTGAAGTATATTTTCACACAGAAGGACCTGAATATGTGGCAAAGGAGATGGACGGAATTGATAAAAGATTATGATTGCGAGATCTTTTATCATCCAGGCAAAGCAAACGTGGTTGCAGATGCCTTGAGTAGGAAAGGCAGAGAAAAATTGATGTTGTTATCCGATAAGGAGGAGCTCATTATAGCAATGGCAAGGCTAGAGTTGGAAATCAAATTTCCAAAAGAATCTGATGACAAATTATATCAGATGGAAGCTAGACCAACCTTGGTGGACAAAGTGAAGAACGCTCAGCTACAGGATGAAGAATGCAAGAAAATAAAGGAAAGCGTGGTCGAGGGTAAAGAAGTGAAGTACCGGGTCGATACTACGGGAATGCTAAGATTTGAGGGACAAATTTGGGTTCCAGCAATTCAGGATACTAAAGAAGAAATCTTGACGGAAGCGCATAATTCAAGATATTCTATTCATCCGGGAAGTACAAAGATGTATCAAGATTAACGACGATATTTTTGGTGGCCAAATATGAAAAGAGACGTTGCAGAATGCATGGCAAAGTGCTTGACATGTCAGAAAGTGAAAGCTGAACATCAACGACCAAGCGGATTACTTCAACCGTTGGAGATACCAGAATGGAAATGGGAGCATATTACAATGGATTTTGTAGTAGGTCTTCCAACGACTCAGAAAGGATAGGATGCGATATGGGTGATAGTGGACAGATTGACGAAATCTGCACACTTTTTGCCAATAAAGATTAGATTTAATCTTGAACAGCTGGCGAAGCTATACGTTAAAGAGATTGTCTCAAGACATGGAGTTCCAGTGTCAATTGTATCAGAAAGAGATCCGAGGTTCACATCAAATTTCTGGAAGAGACTACAAGAATGCATGGGAACACAACTGAAGATGAGCACAACATATCATCTGCAAACTGATGGGCAAAGCGAACGAATAATCCAAACGCTAGAAGATATGCTTAGAGCGTGCATCATGGATTTCAAAGGAAGCTAGGATGATCATCTACCGTAGGTGGAATTTGCATACAACAACAGTTACCATGCAAGCATTAGTATGCCACCATACGAGGTGTTATACGGCAGGAAGTGCAAAACTCCACTATGTTGGGATGAAGTTGGTGAACGTTAACTGCTAGGACCAGAACTGGTACAACAGACCGCTGAAGTTATCAAACTCATCAGAGCAAGATTGGTAGCTGCTCAAGATCGACAGAAAAAGTATGTTGATTAACACAGGTAGAGTCGTGAATTTGAAGCAGGAAATTTCATGTTCCTGAAAGTCTCTCCTTGGAAGGGGAAAATTCATTTTCGCAAGAAAGCTCAGCCCAAGATTTATTGGACCTTTCAAAATTCTGCGAATAGTGGGAGAGGTAGCTTATGAGGTAGCTTTACCTCCAGAATTAGAGCATGTGCACAGTGTTTTTCATGTGTCGGTGTTGCGACCGTATAAACCCGATTACAAGTATGTGATCGAATATGAACCATTGCAGTTCAGTAAAGATTTATCTTATGAGGAGATTCCTATCCACATAGTCGACAGGAAAGAACAAGTGCTCAGGAATAAAGTGATACCTTCTGTGAAGGTGATATGGAGGAACCACAATGTCGAAGAAGCTACGTGGGAACTCGAAGCTGATATGATGAAGAATTACCCTGAGTTATTTGTTTAGTTTGTGTCTTCGATTCTGGGGACATAATCTTTGTAAGGAGGGGAGAATGTGACGATTTAATTGTTTGAGTTGTAATTCTGGGGACAAAATCTTTGTAAGGAGGGGAGAATGTGACGATTTAATTGTTTGAGTTGTGATTCTGGGGACAGAATCCTTGTAAGGAGGGAAGGATGTAACAATCCAGAATTTCAAATTGTAATTTTAAATATTTATTAAATATAAATACTTATTTGATGTGTTTATTGTTGAAATTGATGAAATAAATATTTTATTGATGTGATGGTTGTCAGTAAATATTTATGAATTTAAATTTATTAGATAATATTCTAAATTAAATTAATTTATAATTTAGGGATTTGTAATGTAACATGAGGTGTTATATTATGATTAATAATTTAAGATGGTATATTAAATTATCAAATAAAATTATAATGAAATTATAATTTTGTGGCATCGGATAAAGTGGGAAATTTATTTAAAATATAGTGTTTAACTAATTTATTGAATAATGTTGGATATAGAAATCCAAATAAATAAGATATAATTATAAATTATAAACTAAAATTGTTTATTAAAATAAAATAAAGTAGTTTAATGTGGTCTTGCCAAACAAGGCTTAAATATATTAATTCTTTAAAATTTAAAGGGTTTTGCCAAACAAAGCCTTATGGCTTTTGGATTATTTTTGATTTTTGATTTTTAATTATTAAAAATAAAATAAAATAATAAATATAATGTATTTATAATGTATACATTTATGTTGTAACTGTTATTACAATTAGTATGCGTATTAAGAATTAACAGTTTTGTTCTTACGCTTGGCCACATCAGTTTTTCTTTACGCATACTTGGCTAAGTCTGAGAGTTTAGAGAATTAAGAGTTGAGAGAAATTGAGAGAAAGCCTAAGGATTACCAAGCAGTTTCAGTGGTTTAGCAAGAATTATCTTAGCCAATTGAAGGTATGTTCCATAATCTCTACATTATAAACATGTATATGTGTTTGACGACAAAATTCTATATAATCTGTGAATTCAAATTGTTGAACTGTTGAGATAAATAACTGATAATTGTGAGTTAATGTGTTTATGATGATTCAAGTTTATGTTTAAGCAAGAATTTGTATGCTAATTACGTTCTACCAGTAGAAATTTTGGCAGTTTATGTATTTTTCATATGGTTCATGAAAAGTACCAATTTTAGTGGTCAAATTATATGTGAAACGGTAAATTGAGGCTTGATTATGCTAGTTCATTAAGAAACGAAGATAACATAATTTGAATGAAGCAATTTAGCCAAGTATTGAAATCATAGTGTTGATTTTTGGGATGAATATCAAAAATTGAGTTTTATATGAAAAATGTGAAATATGAGAAATTAAACTAGTCTTAGTTGATGTTAAATTGTTCTAATTGGTGGAATATGTTCACAAACATGTTTGTGATAGTTCTATAACATTTTTATATGTTATTATCATTGTTTGGTGGGTGAAATTTGTGTTTGTTGGGCTAAAGTCGGCTATTGTTCATCAATGAGTCTCAACTGTGCATACGTGTCTGCATGGCCGGGCCAAGGCCAGCCCGAGTGCTTGTGTATGGAGCAAATGCGCCATACCACAATCCCGAGACAAGGAGGTCTCATCTTCGCCGCAGAGACCTTGTAACACCGCTATAGCTTGGTTTAAGGTTGTGTTAAGGAGTTAAACATGTAATAAGGAGGTTAATTCAGTAACGTGTCATGTCATTGATGATTTCCACTTTGTAAAAGGTGATCATAAGTGATGAACGTGTTATGTTATAAGTTAGTTTATGCAATGAACGTTAGATAAGTATTGTGAAGGTTAACACACTGGAAATTTCTGATATTTGCATAGTAGTATAAGACTTGTGCTAAAATTATAAGTTTAGCTAGAAATGTACATGTTATGGTATGTTAGCATATCTAATAGGTATTATGGTTTTAAACCTATGTGTAGGTGAACGTGAGTTTAATATTATAGCTTATGCTCGAGGCAAGTTTCTAAACTTCTCTTTTTACATTCAGCAAGTTTTCTAACTCTACATTTACGTTGAGCAAGTTTCTTACTTTAAATCATCATTAAGAGAATTCTTGTATTCCTAATCGTTATTTGAACAAGCCAGCTATGACTTAACCTTTATTCGAACCAGTTTTGAATTCCAATATTTATTGATGTATTCTAACTTGTTTATTGTTAGACAAGTTTCTTTATTGTCCTTCATATACTATGAATGCAATTTTCTTGAATTCTAATTTCTAATGTTGAATTATCTTAGTTCATTTACTTAACACAAGCTATTCTCATAATGAGCAAGCTTTATTTTCAGCTTGCTATTACTTAATGTATATTCAGTAATTCATGGTCCTAGCTTAATTTTATTCAAGCAAGGTTTATTGTCATTCAATACTTATGCTTTGTAGTTGTTTTTAAGCATGAGTTCAAGATATAGTTAGTTAAACGCTTACACTTATTCATTGTTCCATATTATGTTATTATTGATCAACTGTTGTGTTATCAAACACTATTAATTCAACTAGTCCTCTAGTTGATGTTCGTTAAACTTCAAATTACCCTTGAAAGCTTATCCAAACAAAACTTTCTTTGGTGCAGACTTGTACTCAAAATACTGAGATGAATAACCCTATTATTTTTAGGGGATAATTTACGCTTAGCGTTGAAATGATTGTGCACAATACATTGTACGAAGGGCTGATCCCCCTAAGTACGAGGAGTCCTTATAGTCTTGTGACTGCTAAAGTTGGAGTTGAAAGATTACTTTCAACTGTGGACATAGTTCATGGTCTTATGACCCTCAGTTATATATATTCCATATTTTGGATTCCAGTTTCTGATTATCATTGATAGAGTACTATTCAGTTTTGATGAGCCTATTCGTTGGCAGTTATTATTATTATTCTCCTTTTGATTAATTGTTATATCCAGTGAGTAATTGTTTTGCTCACTCTTGCATAAATATTATTATTGCAGCTAAAGTTGAGAAGGTAGATGAGCCTTCAACTAGCAAAGGAAAGGGAAAAATATACAAGTGATGAAGACTTGTAATTTGGATTATTGTTATGATGTTAGACTTTTAATTTGATGATAAACTTTTATTTAATGATGTGATGTAATAGTTTTATTTCTGCACTTGAATGATGTTTAAGGTTAGATAACCTGGGAAGATTTTTATTTAATGATGTAACCCTATTTAAAGGGAGGATTTATGGTTTAAATATTATTTTATTTGGGTAAATAGTACGAATGTATGATAGTGAGCACCAAATCTTGTGGGAATGAAGTACCTAGATTTGGGGGTGTCACATGGCCTACCCCCAAATAGTGAAATTGAATTTTGTATCGACCTTGAACCCGGTACAAAACCCATTTCCAAAGCCCCACATCGAATGGCTCCTATTGAACTTAAGGAGTTAAAGACCTAACTGCAGGAATTGTTAGACATTGACTTTATTCGTCCTAGTACATCTCCTTGGGGTGCTCTTGTTCTATTCGTAAAGAAGAAAGATGGGAGTATGCGACTTTGTATTGATTATCGGGAGTTGAATCATGTCACCATCAAAAATAGGTACCCATTGCTACGTATTGATGACCTGTTTGACCAGTTGTATGGCGCCAATTTCTTTTCAAAGATCGATCTTCGTTCCAGATATCATCAGTTAAAGATTAAAACCGATGACATTCCAAAGACGGCTTCTAGAACTCAGTACGGGCATTATGAATTCCTAGTCATGTCTTTTGGATTGACTAATGCTCTTGCTGCCTTTATGGATATGATGAACCGAGTATTCAAGGAATATTTGGATCATTTCGTGGTTGTCTTTATTGATGGCATTCTCATATATTCCAAAAGTCGTGAAGATCATGAGCAACACTTGAGGCTGATACTCCAAAAACTTCGTGAAAACAAGCTTTATGCCAAGTCGAAGAAATGCGAGTTCTGGCTTGAGGAAGTTGCATTCCTTGGGCACATGATATCAAATCACGGAATATCTGTTGACCCAGAAAAGATTGAAGCAATTCAAAGCTGGGAGCAACCTAAGTCAGTGACCGAAGTACGTAGCTTTCTCGGCTTAGCTGGTTATTATTGGAGATTCGTGGAAGAATTTTCTCGAATCGCTACTCCATTAACTCAGCTGACTCAGAAAGATACAAAATTCGGTTGGAGCGAGGAATGTGAAAAGAGTTTTCAAGAACTCAAGAGAATACTCATTTCAGCACCTGTTCTGACAATACCATCTGGCTCGGAGGGATTTGTCATCTACAGTGATGCTTCAGGCAAACGGTTAGGATGTGTTCTCATGCAACATGGGAAAGTCATAGCCTATGCCTCTCGACAACTCAAAGAATATGAGAGGAATTATCCTACTCATGATCTAGAGTTGGCAGTAATTGTTTTCGCACTTAAAATTTGGAGGCATTAACTGTATGAGGAGAAAATGGAGATCTATACGGATCATAAAAGCCTCAAATATTTCTTCACTCAAAAGGAACTCAACATGCGGCAATGATGATGGCTTGAGCTATTGAAAGATTACGATCAAACTATCCAATACCATCCTAGAAAAGCGAACGTGGTAGCTGACGCATTGAGTAGAAGATCATATGTGGGTACGATTGCTATATTGTCAACACAAAGGCCCATCTTGTATGGCTTGCAAAGGATGGAGATAGAGATAAAGACTCCAGGAACCCACGTGATGATGGCAAATATACGAGTAGAACCGAATTTAATCGATAAAGTTAAGGCTGCTGAAGCTATAGATCCAGAGCTGATGCGTATGAGGAAGAAAGTGCAAGAAGGTGTTATCCTGGAAGCAAGAATCGATGAAGACAGAATACTATGAGTCAACTCTGGACTTTGTGTTCCTAACGACCCTAATTTAAAGTATAAAATCATGATGGAGGCGCACAACACACCGTTTGCAATCCATCCTGGGAGTACCAAAATGTATTGTGATCTTCGATATACTTTTTGGTGGAGCAATATGAAGAGAGAGATCGCAGAGTTTATCTTAAGGTGTTTAACTTGTCAACGTGTCAAGGCGGAACATCAAGTGCCGAAAGGTCCATTGCAACCACTTTAAATTCCAGAGTGGAAGTGGGAGCACATTACCATGGATTTGGTTACTGGTCTTCCCAAGGTTTCTCAAGGTATAGATGCGATTTGGGTCATTGTTGATAGATTGACAAAGTTTGATCATTTCTTACTAATATGAGAAACTTATACACTTGAACGTCTTGCTCGTATGTACATAAACGAGATTGTAAGATTGCATGGTATGCCAGTATCTATAGTTTCTGATCGAGACCCAAGATTCACTTCAAGATTTTGGGTTAGTTTGAAAAAAGCTATGGGCATGGATTTACGATTTAGTTTGGCTTATTCAAACTCTTGAAGATTTATTAAGACTCTGTGTCCTTGACTTTAAAGGAATTTAGGACAAATTCTTACCATTGGTAGAGTTTTCCTACAACAATAGTTATCAAGCAAGTATTGGCATAGCTCAATTTGAGGCGTTGTATGAAAGAAAGTGTCATTCTCTAGTATGTTGGGATGAGGTGGGTGAAGCAATGTTGTTGGGACCGGAGTTGGTACGTATGACTACAGAAAAGATTCAAACGATCCGACAACGTATAAAAACCTCAAAAGATCGACAAAAGAGTTATGTTGATCTTCATCAAAAGGACGTGGATTTCGATATTGGGGATCATGTGTTGTTACGTGTTGCTCCATGGAAATGAGTTATGAGACTTGGAAAGAATGGAAAGCTCAATCCTCGATTCATTGGCCCATTTTTAATCCTCGATCAAGTAGGAACTGTGGCCTATAGACTCGCCTTACCGCCAAGTATGTCTCGTGTTCATAACGTTTTTCACATATCTATGTTACGTAAATATGTGAAAGACTCGAACCACATTATTGAATTAGAACCAGACGAAATAGCGAAAGATTTAACGTATGAAGAGGTTCCTGTTAAAATCTTGGATAAGAAGGAACATATTTTACACTCCAAGGTTATATCTTAAGTCAAAGTTTTTTGGAGAAACCACGATGTTGAGGAAATGACGTGGGAGTTAGAATCTGAAATAAAATCAAGGTATCCTCACCTATTCATCATACCAGGTATGTACCCTAATTTCGAGGGCCAAATTTCATAAGAAGGGGAGGTTGTAAGACCCCAACTTTTATGAATAAAGATGAATTTGATATAATGTTATAGTTGTGGGTAATATTTATAAATTTTGCAAAGTACGCAAGTTGTTATATAATATTCGATTGGTCGGAGAATATTTGTATTAACAGGGAATAATCGTACGATGGCATAATCATTGGTGGACCCCACAACGTAATTATTGTCGGAATGAGAAAATGACAGAAATATCTTTTTATGAAAATAACGACAAAAGTCAGATCGTTAACTATTGAAATAACCGTGTAAAAAAATATAATGTACTGTGGTTGCATAGTAGCACACGGTATTGATTATTAATACTTACGTGAGAAGTCACTCAATTATACTTGTAGACACTCGAAATTTTTTTTCCTGTTACTAACTATGCAGGAGGGCAAAAGCGTCTTTTTCACACTCTAGAGTTAATCCTGGAGGACCACAACATCAATTCCAACCTCAGAGATATCCCTGAGTACATTCAGATTCAACAACATGTTAATCTCAGAGATAACCCTGGGAAAAACCCGCTACAACTGTGCAAAAACCGGAGATAACCCCGGGAGGGGCAAAATGGTCATTTTGTTGACTCAACTTCACTTCAAGTCAAATAAACTCATTTCAACTCAAATATCTTCAAAAGAAGTCCCACAAGAACCATATCTTAACTTCGGAGCGTGAACTATACAAAATAGCTTACCGAATTGCCTGACAGAGACCCAAGAATGCTATTTCGGTCATGGACCCATCTTCCTGGAATCTAAAAGGGCAAATCCCATGTCATTGCGTAACTCTCGACAAAAGGAAGAAGGTCTTATATACCTCGTTCGGATGCTCGGATTGAAGTTCTGCAAGTTCGAGCAGATATTACGGTGCACGAGTGCACGTACTTCGAGATAACGGGACCCGTGAAGCCCGGGGACACCTCGACCTACGCGCAGTGTAATCAAGGGCCATCAGAGGGTACACTCGCTGGCCATCGGCCTATAAATATAGACCTTTGGGAATTGACCATTTGAAGAGAGAAAAGAGAGAAAAGGCGAGGAAGCCCCATCCAATTTACTTTGTACACACCCATATTGAGTGTTTCCTCAGTTTAAACATCTGTTAGCTCACATATAGCTATACTTTTATCCGGCGGGAGCTGAGTGTTTATCCATATAGAGTCATAGAAGTCTACATTGGCAAATTTCAACGTAAGCCTTCTTACATTCTATAAAGCCTTTCTTTTAATATTAGCGCACACATCGTTATACACATCATGAGTCGTGTTGTGTGTGTTTGCCCGGGACGTCGGTATGTGGTTTTCATTTTCTGCATCAGATATATATATACTTATATATATGTATATATTTTATATATGGACTAACATTATCGAAGTTATGCCTCGATTGAGCCTGAACTTATGTCTAGAAAGCGTTTACTTGCTTTTTTATATATATATACTTATATATATAAATTGTGGTCGAACATCGTCGATGAGCCTAGACTTATGTCTCGAGCGCTTTTCTTTTTTTATATATATATATATATATATATATATATACTTCTATATATAATCTGCTGTCGACATATCTCGATGAGCCCGGATTTTATATCCGTGAGCATTTACCGCTTATATATATATATATATATATATATATATATATATATATATATAATTGTTGTCGAACATATCCGAGTGAGCCCGGATTTTACATCCTAGGTGCATTTACTTGCTTTTATATATATATATACTTATATATATAATTGTTGTTGGACATATCCGATGAGTCCGGATTTACATCCTAGTGCGTTTACTTTTTTATATATATATATATATATATATATATATATATACATTTCGTCTCCGCCTGGAGTTTACTGTGGTAGTTGATTGCTTTTTTAAACTTTATTTACATTTTGTCTCACGGAGTTTACTTGTGGTGGTTGATCATGTCTGTATATATATATATATATATATATATATATATATATATATATATATTTACCGCTTTTATATATTTACATTTCCGATCCCCCATGGAGTTGCTTCATGGTGGTTGATCATGTCTGTATATATATATTTACATCTTTTATATATATAACTGCTTACTACTTTCCATACAAACTGCAGTATCATGTGAGCTTAGGAATCATGTGATCATAGATTCAGCCCATTGAATATAGATTCGGTTCCCATAATGGACGTTTTTCAGTTGTAAGCAGCTTGTACATTATTTATAGTGTCTGAATTTTCTTGGGTGGTTGTCATGCCCATGAGGAGTTTGGCACTGCTGTATTTTATTTTCTCGAAGATGCTTCGCATTTCGAAAATAAAAGCAAACAAGCCGAACATTTAATAATAAAATGGAAGCATTAAAGGCCTCAATTACTATTGAGCACAGGGTTTGAAAAAACCTCTTTTTACAAAACTTCATTGCTATATCCGGTAAAAACTAATTTTTTCTATAAATTCAAACCCTTTGTATATAGGTGTGAATGAGGCATATCACTACTTTCAAATAATTTCACATTGATCCACACACACACACACACATTCATATAACAGTTTCTTGAAAAGTGGCGGTCACCGTGGCAACACGGATGTCAGGGGGTGCCGAACACCTTCCCTCCGCATAATCAAGTCCCCGAACTCAAATGAATCTCGATTTCACAGACCCGTCTAGCAGTGTCATATCACTGGGTCAATGTGCAAACATTTTTTGGTTGCGTTGGTACAACTAGTTAAATACACCAACTGGCAACTCTTAAAGTCAAATCGTCGACATTATACATGTCTGACCTTTTTCACTTGTTTTTTCAAATAAATCTCACATTAACATGAGAACACCAAAGAAAAAGTAACGAAAAGGGACACTAAAAAATCCCAACGTCGGCTGTGTGGCGACTCACTGGGACTCCAAAGAAGAGGGCTTAAGCCGCTATTACAAGCTTTTCAAAACTGTTATATGCTTGTGTGTGAATGTTGCATTTACATTTATGATGAATGTGTACAAATGCATTTTACTTACTGCACTGCCTTCGCACATGTCATCATTTTCATGAACGGTGAGACACATTGTATGTGAATGTATGCTGTGTGGTTCCTCCACCATGAGGCTATCCTGTCGGTGTTTGATTACTGGACTTGTAGGAAGAATAATTCCAACGAGGCTCAGGAAAGGCACCACCTAGATTCATTCCAGTTGAAAGACCGGATTAACTTCCCGTCAAGTAGATTGCGATGATCTGGGAACCTTCATGCCAAAAAGCCGCGAGAGTAACCCTAAGATAGGTCAACCTTTGATAAACCAAACGCGAAAGAAAGTCTCTTCATGATTTCCATTTTCAATTACTTGTAAAAGCATTTACTTGTAATTTTATTCCATGTTCATCTTTATGTAATGGAAAATATGAAGAATATTTTGTTTATACATGTTATCAATTAACACCCATTTTTGCAGGACAATATTCCTAAAACGGACATAATATGATAACATTTACATTACCCTAAGACTAAACTACATAAGTCTTTTGTAGGGAAGCAATTGATCCTATTTCCTGTTCAAAGTCCAAAAGGGCATTAAGCCCACAGTTAGATATGGATAAAAGTGCCCAGCCCGATCCTACTCCTGTCTCTCGCAAAGAGTTAGAAAAATTAAGCTATCAAATGATAGAGTTGGTTGTTATGCTCAAAGAATTACTCCAATCTACTCAGGGTACACAAATACCCATCCACACAGAATCCTCTGCACATGGAGGAATCCGGGGCCAAACAATGCCCACACAACCAGAGTCATCCATACCAGGGGACAGTCAGGGTATTGGCAAAAAGATTGAAACCCAGATACCTAAACCTCATTCCAATAAAGAAATCACAAATCTCAGTGATGATCGAGAAACTGGGGATATAAGAAAGAAAGTCCAACAAATGGAGGAGACCATCCGGTCAATCAAAGGGACTGGAAACTATAGGAGTGTCACCTATTCAGATCTTTGCATATTCCCAATGGCTCGTTATCCTGCCAAATTCAAAGTCCCAGAGTTTAAAAAGTACAATGGGGAAGGCGATCCCTATACGCACCTAAAAGTATACATTGGCGAACTGGGATCTTATGCTGAAGATGAAAGCCTCAGAATGAAGCTTTTTCAAAAGAGTCTCACTGGAGAGGCTAAAGCCTGGTATGCCCGACTTAACAATGCTAAAATCCATAATTGGGAAGAATTGGCCCACGCCTTTCTAAGTCAGTACAGTTTTCAGTCACAAATGGCACCAGATCTATACCAAGTGACTAAAGTCAAAAAGCAAAGTACTGAATCTTTCCGAGAATATGCCCAAAGGTGGAGACATCTAGCAGCGCAAGTCATTCCATCAATGACAAAAACTAAGATGGTAATGACGTTTATTGATATCCAAGAGGCTCCATATTACGAAAGGATCCTAGTAGGTATAGGAAAGCCATTCTCAGAAATGATCAAACACGGCAAAATGGCAGAGATGGGCCTGAAGGCAGGGAAGATTAAAGATTTCACTGCCTTGGAAGTAGTCGCCAAGCATATACAGACTGGTAAGTATACGAGTGATCCCAAGGGTGTACCCGATAAAGGCAATGAAGATGTATCCCTTGTTGTACCGGGGTAAGTTAGGAAACCAACCTACAGTCCCCCCATTTGGAAAATGCAAGACAATCTTCCATCTCAACAACAGGCTGCGTTCAACCAATACCCAGATAGGAAAAGAAAATTTGAAAGAACGGAAAATCAGGTGTTCACTCCACTAGGTGATTCCCTTGAAAATGTGTTGGCAATATTAGTGGATCACAAGAAAATTACCGAACTGGCTCCACCTCTGGAACCAGGGAGCAAAAGATACAATCCAAACCAGAAATGTGCTTACCACTAAGGATCTCTAGGACACGATATAGAAGATTGCTGGTCCTTAAAGCATAAAATTCAAAATCTGATTGAAAGTGGCAGTATTGTGGTTCAGCAACCTGATCAACAGAATGTCAACACCAACCTTCCGTTGCAGCATGATACGAGGGAAGTAAACATGATCGGGTCAGAAAGCGCAAAAAGGTATCCAATTCTTAAGATAGAAGAATACCCCCAAAGGCACAGATCAAATGTCCTGAAGTGGGAAAACTCGGAGGACGGTATCATAGTAATGCAAAAGTTAGAGACAATCCAGAATCAAGTCAATCTACTAGCTAAGCTGATAGTTCGCCAACATCAGGATACAAGGCAGTGTTTCACTCAACTATCAGAAGGCCAAGAAAAGGGGGATGATAAAATTGCTAGAAGATCTCGCCAACGAAAAAATTGCTCAGGGGAATGCGCATTCTCAAAGAAGAAAGATCAAACAACCTCCACAAGAGTCCAAAAATTCACCCCTCTAAGCAAATCCAATGAAGAAATGTTATACTTTCTGATCAGCGAAGAAAAGATTACTAAGCTGCTGCCTCCTATAAATTCCAAGATAAAGAGTTATGATTCCACCAAGATATGTCTCTACCATTCTAACTCACTTGGACATACGACTGAGGAATGCTGGTCTTTGCGACATAAAATCCAGGATCTAATTGAAAATGGGGAGCTGGAGATAGAATTTCCCATGACCAAAAAAGGAAAAAAGGAAATAAAAAGCTTAAGATGTCCAGTTGAGACAGGCAGCTCAAATGAGGTGAAGGCTATGAGTGATGATCCTGGAAGAACCCAAGATGGAATGATCCTAATGTAGGAAATGAAAAAGGAGATTCTTCCGCCAACATCCGACATCCTATGGTCCAAAGATGACAACCACATTCCAGATCTTATAACCTTGGATGATGCGGAGGAAATACTGATCCTTTCCAAGGAAGAAAAAGCAAAAAAGGAAAGTTCCTTGCAAGAAATGCGACAACAATTCGAGGGAGATTTCATGGTCGAATCCTCTCAAGCCCAGGAAAAGCGTGAAGGAACTGATGAAGGAAAAGGTGGTGAGGTTGTCAGGGAAACCTACCCATCAAAGAATCAAGAGTTCATACCTTTTTGCGATGGGTCCAGCTCAAGCATCCCTGAGGAATGTACTGAACCAAGAAGCGATCAAGTTATGGCCATAAGTGAAGACATTCAAGACCAAGAAGTAACCTTTGTCGTGAGCCTTGAAGGCAACATAACCATTGACAACTGGACTATCAGGCATCAACTAGCCAAGAAGATGTAGATCCAGGATAAAGTCATGAAGTTCCAAAAGATGTTGGATACGGATCAATTTTTCAGTAGTATGCCTTTTATTTTCCATGCGTGTAAATATTGAAAAAAAAAAGAAAAAAAAGAGAAGAAGAAGAAAAAAAGGAAAAAAAAGAGAAAAAAAACCAAAAAAAAAACCAAAAAAAAGAGGAAAAAAAAAAGAAAAATCAAAAAATCGAAAATCAAGTCATTCATGTTTCAATTCATTCGACCTGATCTCCTTGATACCCAGGAGTACGTAGGCAACCATATGCTATATGGCCCGGTCGCAATAAACAAAAAATAACAAACATATTTCTACCTTTTCTCTACAAAAACAAAAACCACAAAAATACTTCTACACCCTTCTTCATCAATAAAGCTTCTACACCTATCTGCCTTTCACATTCAGCGTTGAACCTCTTACACCAGGCCTGAACTACGAAAGACCTGATCTCTCCTCATCAATGGGAGTACGTAGGTAGCCATTTATGGTGCGGTCAAACCAAACAAAAACCCAAACAAACACTTCTCAAATAAACACTTCTCAAACAAACACTTGTCAAACCGTTTATCATATCAAGCAGGAACTACGAAGACCTGATCTCCCTCACATACAAGAGTACGTAGGTAACCATCATTGGTGCGTTCTGTCCCTCAAAAGAAATATCCGAACCCAAACAACCCTCCAAGTCAACGACCCATGTGGAGAAGACCCAACAACACTTCAATGTCATTCCATCAAATCTGGCACAAATTCCAGAAAGGAAGAAATAATGATATGCCAAGACAACCAGCAGCGAGGACCTTTAAAGATCCGACACCCTTAATCACAAGTCTTCATCAAATCAGAAGAAAACCGTCCATGCCGATTATGTAAACAAGTCAGGAATAATGATTGAGGGCATCAAAGCCCAAATCAACGACCTGTTCATCATCTGGTATAGAAGCAAAAGCCTCTTGCAATTTTAACATCTTATCAGCTCATCTGGAAAAGCAACTATCCTAGACAACAAGCAAGGCTGGGGCAATTTCAAAATTGGCGATAACTTGATATTGGGACCCTTATAACAAGATTGGGGCAATCTCAGAAACAATGACAACTCAACACTAGGGCATTTATCAACCATCCTAAGGAGGAAAATGCACCAGTCAACACCATCAGCATGGTCCATCATCATCAGAGCTTTCCTCATATTATCTCACTGGCGATTCGGATATTGTTCACTCGCGATTTGGTCAAAAAAGAGACTTTCTCGTATTATTCCCCAGCAACAACATGCGAAAGGACTGGGGCATTTTTTTGATTCCAGGAATGCGAAGGATTTTAAGGCAGGATCAGGCCTCTCATCAAAAGAAAGAAAACTCCTGAAAGAAATCATGGCAACATAAGCGTGCCCCTACGAAAGAAGGGGAAAATTCTCAAAAAGTTCTTAACTCAAGGCCAATGACAAAAGGTCTGGCGAATGAAATCTACACAGTCAAATATGTTAATTTGCATCAAATCCTCATAAATTGAGGCCTCTATACTGAAGTTCAAAAGTTCTACAATGTAAAAAAGTAGTCAAGACCTCCGTAAATATTAATTCAGATTCGTGTCATCAGTTCAAATGATTGTGAATCAAATGTTCAAGGAAATGGGGCACAAGCATTCAACAGCGAAAGGAAACTATAAATCACCTCAAAAAGGGTGAGGCACTACATTAACGTACATCTCTATCCAGCGTAACATCAGGCAAAGTCTAGCAAAAAAAACCTTTAAATATTACTTCAGCGAAGGTATCGGGAGATCCAGTATTCAAAACCATTGGCATTAATTCAGCGCAACATCAAGACGATTCAATGATAAAAGCTTCAGTATACCACTGCTCAAGTGGGAATCAAACAGGTTAGGCGATGTCAACGTATTCAACTACCAAATAGGTAGGATCACATTATCAAAATAACCATCAGGGTAGGCACCATTGTAAACTACCAGCGTATACATCAACGACATCTCTATTTCTCTTCATCAAATAGGCATTAGCGACACCGACAAAAATCTAAACCGTTGTAGTCAACACCAAAGCATAGGCATCAGCAATCTCCGGTAAAGGTAAAGCGATTTGCGAAAACATTTTAAACATGCATCATAACATTCATTACATTGCGATTTGCAATATGCGATATGCAAAATACGATGTGCGAGTTGCGAAGTACGATTGGCCAAAAGTGAAAGGCGAAGTGCGAAATGCGATGTGCAATTTGCGATTTGCGATTTACAAAAACATTTTAACATTCATCACCACATTCACTACATTTTGCATCATAAAAGATACCTTGTCATATTTCAAGTGTCTACTAATCATTATCATGTCCATTCCATTGCATTGCATGAACATGATAAAGAGGGGCATTTTTAGACACTCAAAATTTTTTTTCCTGTTACTAACTATATAGGAGGGCAAAAACATCTTTTTCACACTCCAGAGGTAATCCTAAAGGACCAAAACATCAATTCCAACCTCAGAGATATCCCTGAGTACATTCAGATTCAACAACATGTCAATCTCAGAGATAACCTTGGGAAAAACCCGCTACAACTGTGCAAAAACCGGAGATAACCCCGGGAGGGGCAAAATGGTCATTTTTCTGACTCAACTTCACTTCAAGTCAAATACACTCATTTCAAATCAAATATCTTCAAAAGAAGTCCCACAAGAACCATATCTTAACTTCAGAGCGCGAACTACGCAAAATAGCTTACCAAATTGCCTGACAGAGACCCAGGAATGCTATTTCGGTCATGGACCCATCTTCCTGGAATCAAAAAGGGCAAATCCCATGTCATTGCATAACTCTCAACAAAAGCAGTCCAAAGAAGGTCTTATATACCTCGTTCGGATGCTCGGATTGAAGTTCTGCAAGTTCAAGCGGACATTACGATGCACGAGTGCACGTACTTCAAGACGACGGAACTCGCGAAGCCCGGGGACACCTCGACCTACTGCAAGCAGTGGGCTCAGGCCGCCCAGTAGTACACTGCATGCCATCGGCCTATAAATATAGACCTTGGGGCCATTTGGAAGAGAAAAGAGAGAGAAAAGGCGAGGAAGCCCTGTCCAATTTACTCTGTACACACCTATATTGAGTGTTTTCTCAGTTTAAACATCTGTTAGCTCACATATAGCTATACTTTTATCCGGTGGGAGCTGAGAGTTTATCCATATAGAGTCATAGAAGTCTACATTGGCAGCCCACTGTAAGCCTTCTTACATTCTATAAGGCCTTTCTTTTCATATTAGCACACACTGTTATACACATTGAGAGTCATGTTGTGTGTGTTTACCCGAACTTCGGTCCGTGGTTTTTATTTTTGTCTGTATATATATACTTATATATATGTATATATTTTATATATGGACTAACATTATCGAGTTATGCCTCGATTGAGCCTAGACTTATGTCTGGAGCGTTTACTTGCTTATATATATATATATATATATATATATATATATAGAGAGAGAGATAGAGAGAGAGAGAGAGAGTCTGGTTTTAGTCCGGACGCCCACATTTTAGTAGCGTCCAGACCTTTTTTTTTTTTTAAAACAACTAAAAAAATATAAAAATTATGGAACTTGAATTTTTACATAATACAGTGTTTTAGGTGTGATTTGGATACCTATACCAAAAAAATGTATATACCGCATTGGGGTCCGGATTTTGGACTGTCCGAGAGACCGGACATGATCCATTTTGTATATATATATATATATATATATATATATATATATATATATATATATATATTTCGTCCTGCCTGGAGTTTACTTCGTCGCAGTTGATTGCTTTTACAGCTTTATTTACATTTTGTCCTTCCTGGAGTTTACTTCGTGGCAGTTGATTACTTTTACAGCTTAATTTATATTTTGTCCCACCTGGAGTTTACTTCGTGGTGGTTGATCATGTCCGTATATATATATTTACCGCTTTTATATATTTACATTTTCGATCCCCCATGGAGTTGCTTCATGGTGGTTGATCATGTCTGTATATATATATTTACAGCTTTTATATATATAACTGCTTACTACTTTCCATACAAACTGCAGATCATACGTGAGCCTAGGAATCATGTGATCATAGATTCAAATTTATTGAATCTAGATTCGTTTCTCATGATGGATTTTTCAAATTTGCCTTATACATTATTTATAGTGTCTGGATTTCCTTAGATGGTTGCCATGCCCATGAGGAGTTTGGCACTGCTGTATATTATTTTCTCGAAGATGCTTTGCATTTCAAAAATAAAAGCAAACAAGCCAAACATTTAATAATAAAATAGAAGTATCAAAGGCCTCAATTACTATTGAGCACGGGGTTTGAAAAAACCTCTTTTTACAAAACTTCATTGCTATATCCGGTTAAAACTAATTTTTTCTATAAATTCAAACCCTTTGTATATAGGTGTGAACGAGGCATAACAATACTTCCAAATAATTGCACATTAATCCACACACACACACACATTCATATAATAGTTTCTTGAAAAGTGGCGGTCACCGTGGCAACACGAATATCGGGGGGTGCCTAACACCTTCCCTCCGCATAATCAAGTCCCCAAAATCAAATGAATCTCGGTTTCACAGACCCGTTTAGCAGTGTCATATCACTGGGTCAATGTGCAAACCTTTTTTGGTTGAGTTGGTGCAACCAGTTAAATACACCAACTGGCGACTCTTAAAGTCAAATTGTCGACATTATACATGTCGGACCTTTTTCACTTGTTTTTTCAAAAAAATCTCACATTAACATGAGAACACCGAAGAACAAGTAACGAAAAGGGACACTAAAAAATTCCGACGTCGACAATACTCAATTATTGCTATAATAATTGCTGCATCATATCTCTCATATTATTGATTCAATTATTATCACAGTATCATCTGCATAATATTTTATATTATTAAATAAATAATTGAGACGACAAAGTTATTAATATTATTATTTGCAATATTGATGATATCTAGAAGTTCTGTCAAGGAAAGGTTTGGTCACCTAATTGCGCGTCAATAGGGAGAAATCCTTATTGGAAAGCCCCCTCTTTCCTGGGAACGACCTGGTTGTTAAATATTGCGAATTATAATAACGATGAATAAATGTTGTTAAAAATATTGAGAGGATTTTATAAAGTATTTGTTGTAAATTGGCTTATTATTTTGACCCCCCATTTACCCATTTTTTAAATAATCGGTAGAAAATTATTTAATATAACAAAGGTGGGCCCACATGTGGGGCCCACGCGTGTTGAAAGAAAAGTGGGAGGAGAAGATTTAGGGTCATGGGGGGATATATTGTTATTATATATATAAGGTACTTGGAGTATATATATATATATATATATATATATATGTGATGATAAGGTGGGAAATAGGGTTGAAATCACGGGAGTGCATCCCGTAAGTTTTTTTGACAGATGTTATATATATAATATAATATATTTTTAAAGTTTTCATTTTATTAGAATATTTTATTGCATAGTGCTGCATAGTAAATTAAAAATTTTCAAACGTTCGACCGAAGAGTTGCGCCCGTGACTTTTCCTTCACTGTGCATCCAAATAGTATCCTTTCCATTTTCCTATAAATAGGATGCTTAGTTACAATTGAAAATCACACCAGAATCAGAGAACTCTTCTTCTATAATATTGAGTGTATTTCCTTCGAGTTTTAGAAAGCTTTAAGTTTAGAAAATAGTGAAAGTTTTCTTCAAGAATATCTCCGTTATACCTGTTGGAATACTCTTCTTTTCAAGGTAAGGAATGTTATTTTTGTTCAATATTCGCTTGGAATAATATTTTCTTCAATACTCTGTAGTATGTAAGTAATATTATTTTGTTTCAGATTTTGAATTCTATACTCGTTTTGTTAAAGTTTTGGCTTCTAAACTTAGTAGAATATCCTTGATATTTGCGCTTCATCCAGTATCATTTCATGGAAATATTATTCTGAGCATTCTTGATAAGTTTTAACTTTTTCATGCTTTGAATTACTATTCACTTGAGTACTATTCACCGAGGTCTTATTCATGATAAAAATTGATTCGCTTTTCTTGTCCAAATTATTTTGGTACAATATTATTCTTGAATTTTACTCTACAAAGCGAAGATCATGTCGATAATTTGGACGTTATTGATTTTTGGATAAATTAAATTATAAATCTTTAAAATTTATCCTCGAACTTGTTTTATTGAATTCTTATATCATTTTCATCATCCTCATGTTTATATTATGTTGAAAGTCATCTATAACATGTAGTGCATAGATGGACTTGGTATGATTATGACCAGGGATTATTCAGTATAATCATGACTGTAATGTTACAAATGATGTGGTAAAAGTCCTCATTGGTCTGTAGTGCATTGATGGACAAATTGTTGGCATGATCATGATTATCGATGAATACACGAATATCCTCGGCCCGTAGTGCATGGATAATTTGTGGTCGTGATACTAAAGAATATCCTTGGCCATAGTGCAGGGGTGATTCGATGATGTGGATTATTTATTAAGTTGAGTCTCAGTGATAAAAGTGATGAAAAACCTTTTAAATCATAGAAGATAATAGATATCATACTCTACTTGACTATTCTAATGGATTGCTTGTTCCGCTGCAGTTAAACTTGATGTTTTTTATATTTTATCAGTTTAACACCGTTGAAGGCTAACGATAATTTATTCTGCATTATCTTAGTCATAATATTTCTTACTAGGCTAGTTGAGCTCACCCTTTGTTTTTATTATTCTCTTTAGAAAATGAGAATATAGCTGGGACTAGTCGGGGAATGGAGTGACGGTCCAGATGATAGCATTAGGAGTCCTCACTATTCTGTGAAATAGTGTGATAATAAATGTATTGAGGACTCCATTTGAGTTTGAATATTGTCTAGAGGACAATATTCGTATTAGAACTCTCAGTTTATGTTTTGTCGTATTTTACACGACAGTTGTATTATTAAGTTGTATTTAAATTTTGTATCATGTATTTGGCGACTCAAGATGGGTGATGTATACCTATTTTGGGGGCGTCACAATATGATTTTGAACAGTGAAAAAGTATCGTTTAGAATATAGATACTATTGAGAAAAGATTTTGAAATTCTCAGTCTAACTATGTATTGAACTCGTTATTGATTATGTTTAGTTCTGGAGCTAATATAGGACCTACTAAGGCGCACACCTTTTAGATGCCCTTCGGGGAGCGTGCATTTTTATAGATACCTTAGTAGGGTGCGTATCATAACATTATTGAATTTTTGGGCCGTGTTACAGGGCTATTGTAACCTTAGTCGCTAAGGCTGTGGATTAAAGGTTATATGATATATATTGAAATAAAATTTTGAATTGTTTTAGTTTTGAAAGCTTATGTACTATTGTTATTGAACAAAAAGTTATTTTGAAAAAAATGTTTTGCAAATTGTACTTGATTCAGCTAGATAGGGAGGATTGCTACTTGCTGGGCTTCATCGCTCACCCCTTTACAGATTTTTACAGGTACCATCATTGAAAGCTGAGCACTTATGAGATATGCTTGGAATAGCTGGAGTTTAGTTTTAGATATTATTTATTTTGCTGATGGATTTTGACAAAACTCTTAGTTTCAAGGAGATGCGTCTCCGTTATTTGAATATAGTATTTATTGGTATTTCATTTAGATTGATTTAAAATATATTTATTGTTGGGTTTTAAGTTAAGATTATTGTTGAGCTGTTTTGTTTAGTCTGCGCGTTATTGATATTGTTGCCTTGTAGGCCTTTGGGCTTGCAGTATGTAGCACTTCAAGCCTATATCGGGTTTGGGGTGTTACAATAACTATCAAATTTTAAAAGATTATACATACATATAATCAACATTTTAAACAACAATCCAACAAAAATCCAAATCACAGAGAATAAACATTGAAAAACCTAGACTTGGAATTAGGAATAGATTATTACCCTTAATCCTTTATTTATACTAGCAAAGATGATGATTACAAGGTTTTGACAAAGCCTTCTTCTTCCTTTTGACTCTCAATTCTCAGAGCTTTCTCAATTTTCTCTCTAGCTCTCTCAATTTTCTATATATATCCCTCTAAGTCTTGAAACAAAAGTACGCATATTATAAAAACAACTAAAACCCAATACGCGTAATATAAACTGATAAAACATGGGTTATCAGTTTCACCAAGCAAAGGTCATCAACTGTTATATTAACCAAAAGCCACAAGCCCATGTTTGGTTGCCTTACAATATCCTCCTCTTTAATTTATTTTTATATTTCCCTTATATTATAGTTAACTTGACACACCCTTAATTAATTAATTTAACTAAATCACAAATCAAATTAACATTTACCTTATAATTATTATTTCCATTATAAATTATAATCATACTTAACAAATTATTACATCTTTAATCTAATTATTAAATTAAATTAGAATATCACCACTACAGAACATTATAATTTTTAAATAATTTATTTAATTTAATTATCTCATTAAATCAAAACTTCACACCATAAAATTATTATACATTAATTTAGTTAACATATACACTTAACTAAATTATTACACAACAATTTCATCATATATTTATCTATCTCAATAAATAAATCAATTAAAATATTTATTTAACCCAATAAATATTTTTAAATTACATGTAAAATTCTTGTTTGTTACATTCTTCCCTCCTTAAAAGGATTCTGTCCCCAGAATCACAACTCAATAAATTCATTCGTCACATTCTTCCCTCCTTAACAAGATTCTGTCCCAAGATCGCTATACAAACATTAAGCAAATAACTGGGGATAATTTTTCATTATAACATATTCAAGTTCCCACGTAGCTTCTTCAATATTGTGGTTCCTCCAAATTACCTTAACAGAAGGTATTATTTTGTTCCTGAGAACCTACTCTTTCATATCAACTATTTGAACTGGAATTTCTTCATAAGACAAGTCTTTTTCAAACTGTAACGGTTTATATTCTATAACATGTTTAGAATCGAGCTTATATGCTCTTAATACCGAAACATGGAAAATGTTATGAATATATTCTAGTTTCGGAGGTAGAGCTACCTCATATGCCACTTCACCAACTCGTCGTAGCACTTCAAAAGGTCCTATAAATCTAGGGCTTAGTTTTCCCTTTTTACCAAACTGAATTTTCCCTTTCCAGGGAGACTCTTTCAAGAAAACAAAACTGCCAAAATCAAATTCCCGATTCTTTCGGTGTTGATCAGCATATTTCTTCTGCCTATCTTGTGGAGCAATCAATCTTGCCTGAATCACCTTGACGATTTTGACGGTCTGCTATACCAATTCTGGACCTAATAACTGACGTTCACCAACTTCGTCCCAGCATAACGGAGTTCTGCATTTCCTGCCGTACAATGCTTTGTAAGGTGGCATGCCAATACTTGTGTGATAACTGTTATTATAGGCAAATTCAACCAACGGTAAATGGTCATCCCAATTCCCTTTAAAATCTATAATACATGCTCTGAGCATATCCTCCAATGTCTGGATTGTCCTTTCACTTTGTCCGTCGGTTTAAGGATGATACGTTGTGCTCATTCTTAACTGCATTCCCAAGAATTTCTGTAGTCATTTCCAAAAATTTGATGTGAAATTTGGATCTCTATCTGATACAATAAACACTGGGACACCGTGTCTTGATATAATTTCCTTCATGTATAGTTTTGCCAACTGATCTAGGTTAAATCTAATTTTGATGGGCAAAAAGTATGCCGACTTCGTCAATCGATTGACAATCACCCAAATCGCATCATAACCTTGCTGAGTCATTGGAAGACCTACCAAAAAATTCATTGTGTTATGCTCCCATTTCCATTCCAGTATCTCTAATGGTTGCAATAATCCACTTGGCCTTTGATGTTCAGCTTTAACATTCTGACATGTTAGGCATTTTGCCACACATTCAACAACATCCTTTTTCATATTCGACCACCAGAAATGATGTCTGAGATCCTGGTACATTTTTCGTACTTCTAGGGTGAATTGAATATCGTGAGTTATGAGCCTCGCTTAAAATTTTCGGTATTGGTGGAACCCAAATTCTCCCTTCAAATCAAATTAACCCTTCCGTATCAACTTTAAATTTGTATTTTTCACCTTTAGACACTTTTCATTTTATCTTTTCACAGTTTTCATCTTGAAGTTGTGCATTCTTCACCTTATCCACCAAAATTGAACTGCTCCCCATCTGGAATAATTTTTCATCTGATTCTGTCGGATATATAATTTCCAACTCCATCTTGGTCATTTCTGCTACAAGCTTTTCCTGAGCAGTCAACATCATTAATTTCTTCTGACCCTTTCTACTTAAAGCATCGACAACAACATTCGCCTTTCTGGGATGATAAAGAATCTCACAGTTGTAGTCTTTAATCAACTCCAGCCATCTTCTCTGTCACATATTCAAATCCTTTTGTGTAAAGATATACTTCAAACTTTTATGGTCTGTATATATCTCACACCTCTCTCCATAAAGATAGTGCCTCCAAATCTTCAGAACAAACACCACCGCGGCAAATTCCAAATCATGAGTCAGATAACCTTTCTCGTTAACCTTCAATTGATGTGATGTATACGCAATGACCCTGTCATTCTGCATAAGCACACAACCTAGTCCTTTATGCAATGGATCACTATATACCAAAAAATTCCTTGTATCATCAGGCAATGACAACACATGTGATGAACTCAATCTTTTCTTTAACTCTTGGAAACTCTCCTCACACTTCTCTGTCCAAACAAAGTTAACTGCTTTCCTAGTTAAATTCGTCAACGGAGTTGCGATCTTGGAAAAATCTTGAATAAAATGCCTATAGTAACCTACCAACCCCAAGAAACTTCTTACTTCTAACGGTGTCTTTGGCTGATCCCAATTTATTACAGCTTCAACTTTTGATGGATCTACCAAAATTCCATCCTTGTCAATAACGTGCCCAAGAAACTGTACACGTTCTAACCAAAACTCACATTTCAAAAATTTAGCGTACAACTTCTCTCTTTTTAATGTCTCTAATGTCACCCTTAAGTATTCAACGTGCTCCTCCTTGGTTTTATAATATACCAATATATCATCAATAAACACCACTACAAATTTATCTAAGAAAGGTTTAAACACCATGTTCATCAAATCCATGAACGTTGCAGGTGCATTGGTTAAACTAAATGACATAACTAGAAACTCATAATGACCATACCGAGTTTAAAATGCCATTTTCGGTACCTCCTCTTCCTTACCTTCAACTGATGATATCCACTTCTTAAATCTATCTTCAAAAAGTACCTAGCTCCCTTCAGTTGATCGAACAAGTCATCGATTCTTGGTAACAGATATTTATTTTTAATCGTGACCTTATCCAATTCCCTATAATTAATATAGAGCCGCATCGATCCATCTTTCTTCTTAACAAATAACATCGGCGCTCCACACGGCGATATGCTCGGCTTGATATATTTCTTGTCTAGTAATTCTTGCAACTGCACCATCAACTCCTTCATCTCTACTAGGGCCATTCTATATGGGGTTTTAGATATCAGGGCCATTCTTGGCGCTAGATCATTCATGAACTCAACCTCTCTACCCGGTGGAAGTCCAGGCAAATCATTCAGAAATATATCCACAAAATCTCTAATGACCGGTATCTCTTCCAATTTGACAGTCTTCTTCTGATTATCGACTATGTAGGATAGGTATCCTACACATCTTTATCTCAGTAACTTCTTGGCTTGCATCACTGTCAGACAACTTGCTTGTCTAGGTGACTTGCTGCCATGAAACGTCACCTTTGACATAAGGTTAACACATTTCTTTTGGCAATTAATTACTGCTCCGTAATTGAATAACCAATCCATTCCCAGTATAACATCAAATTCCCCAAGTTTAATTGGTATCAAATCCACCATCATCTCGTGGCCCTTTATATCCACCCTATAATTCTTGTATATAAACCTAACAGGAATCACTTCCCTATTTGTGATCTCTATGCTTAAAGGGAAATCTAATTCTTCTTGAGGCAAATCTAAATTCTTAAAAAAATCATCGGATATAAATGAATAAGTAGCACCCAAATGAAATAACACATAAGCTCAATACCATTGATCGGAATGATACTTGACACCACACCCTTTGACTGCACAACATCTAGTACGATCATATTGAAAGTTCTAGCAGTGGGTCGGTTTGATTGCACTGGCCCAGTGATAGTCAACGAACCACCACTGTTGCTTCCCTTGCTTCCACTTTCACCTCCCGCTGTATTTCTAGGGAAATCATGGGCCATATGATCCTTCTACCCGCAAGTGAAACAAGCTCCCTTCTTCGGACTAAAACAATTTGGCACAATGTGACCCTCCTGGCCACAATTGAAATACACTTGCTTACCCTTTATACACACCAGTGTGGTTCCGCAAGTAGTACAACCTTCAAACTTCTTCTTTTGCTAACTTCCTTGTTGTCCTCCCGCATTTGGATTTTCATTCCATTTTCTCTCCTAGTTATTACCTCCGCTATTGCTTCCACCAGCCTTGTTTTCATTCTCATTCTTTCTCTTCTTCTGTTCTTGATTATACTTGGTTAAGGCATCGCTTCTACCTTCTGTGATAATTGCCTTTTCTAGTACTGTTGTAAACGTATTTAACTAAAACATTGAAACCTTTCTATATAGCCAGGGCTTCAAGCCTTGTTCAATCCTTCTCGCCTTACGCTCATCTGTATTTACTTAGTACGGAGCAAACCTTGCCAACTCATTAAACTTAGCTGCATACTCTGGCACAGACATGGTTCCTTACTTTAGTTCCAAGAATTGAACTTCCATCTATTTCTCGGAACTCGTCGAAAAGTACATCTCAAAAAACATTTCTTTGAACCTATCCCACGCTATTATTCCCTGTCCCCCATGAACCTTATTCGCCTGTCACCAATAACTAGTTTCAGATTTCAACATAAACGTTGCAAAAGCTATTTTCTGATCCTCATTGACCCTGGCAACGTCGAAAACTTTCTCCATTTCCATGATCTAGGTTTGGGCTTCAACTGGATTCATAGACCCTTAAAACTCTGGCGGTCCAATAACTTTGAAGTCCTTGATAGTCGTAACTTGAGCTTGTGGCTGATTCACAAGTGCTCCTGTTAACAAGGTCATCAACTGCTGAACCGGGTTAGAGTTGGCCTCATTATTTTTGTTGTTAGTAGACCCTTCAACGGGTGGTTGTTGGCATGGTTTTCTTCTTCTAGGAGGCATTTTCTGTTTAAGATATACGCTTATTAAATCACTTCTCAATTCCTTGAATATTTAAAGTTTAACTTAAACATTCTAAGATTAAAACTTAACATATAACATTTCAATAAACTTTTATATTTTATTCATTCATAACTTCCAAAACATAGTAAGGATAACATCTCTGCTATCAATCATCAACTTTCCTGAACTTGAAAAGTTTTCAGGATTACATGCTCATCTTACCCCATTATTTATCTCAAAATATGGGCTTTACAATTTATTAAACACATATTTAATTACATAACTTATTACTCTTCCTATTTTGGTATATTAAGACTGGGTAATAAAAGACTTAGTCCTGAGCCCTATCAATCACAGAATGAAAAGCATAATCCATTTCATTCAACGTGGCCTTCTTTGTCTGAACCTTGTCTTCAGCATGATCTACAAACTGAGTAGCCTTCATCCAAGCGTCTTCTACTCTCCCACGCTTAGCTGACTCCTCCTTCAAATCATCTTTTAGCTTCTTAACTTCAGTCTTCATCTTTTCATTCTCAGCCAATAGTTGTTCTTGATGACCCTTTGTGTGAACTAGGTTCCATTCCACATTCCCAAAACGTATGCCAAGATCCTGAATCTCCACATCCTTTTGCTCTATAGTAGCTTGACGCATGTCAGCCAGCTCCCCAACTAAGCTTGTAATTCTATATTACGGTCATATAATTCATCATACATCCCAGTTGCAAAGGAGATTGGTGGAAACTCCACAAGATCCTCTTCCTCATCCTCCACATCTATCTCCTCAGAGTCCTCCTCCTCTGGATCAGACACATGCTAATTCCCCTATTCTTCATCAGTGACAAACAGAGAAGGTTCCCTGTGGATCAACTGCTCCTGAACAACATGGACATCTCGGGGCTCCTCATTTCTAGGCACCTGAGGTATCTCTTCCCTAGCTTGAACGGATCCTTCAGCATTAGACATCCTGACAAAAAATTACCTTAAGTTTTATTTACTACGTGACACTCTTCGATACTCACGAGCACATAAGTTATCAACACATAGGCACATAAAGTCTTTTATTATTTATCTTTAAGGAATGCCTTAATCCATTCCTTAAAACTCAATCAGAGTTATCACCACTATGTTTTCGATCTCGTTAAAGGTTACTTCCTAAGGTTTCTCCCACCTAAGGTTCATAACCTATGACTCATAACCTAAGGCTTTGATACCAACTTGTGACACCCCCAAATCCGGGTACTTCATTCCCACAGGATTTGGTGCTCACTATCCAAAATAATTACATCTAACTACACATAATCAAGGATAAAGACATAAGTTAAATAACTTAAACAATAATCCTCCCCATTAAAGGGTTACATTAACTTAAAACAAATCACATGTAATCTAACCTTAAATTATTAAATAAGTCTGCGGAATACATCATATAATTAAATAAGTTTCACAACATAGATTCTATTAAATAAACTCAAACAAGTGTTCATAATTTGGACATCTTGACCTTGCCCTTGCTAGTAGATGAATCGTCAACTTTCTCAACTTTAGCTACAGTGTTAAATGCAAGAGTGAGCAAACAATTGCTCAGAAATATAATGGTGGCAATAACAATAACATAAGAGTTAGCAACGAATACTAAAATAATAAAGAACTCGTTCTTTGAATCAAGATTAGGAAACAAGTTTAAGATTAATATATGAGGGTCTTAAGACCATGAACTATATCTCAGGTTACTAAATATTTCTACCTCAACCTTCAACAGTCGTTAGACAATACAGACCCTTCCTTTCGTACTTGGGGGATCAACCCTTCGTACCATGTATTATGAACAAACATCTAAACGCTAACACGTACATAATCTCCTATATTATGGTTGTTCATCTCAGTTTGACTTAGGATTTCTACACCAAAGAGAGTTTAGTTTGGATTAACTTTAACAATGGTTCTATAATTTTAGAACGCTTATCAACTATAGACTAGTCATTTCAATAAAGGTTCATTAGCCATTCGAGGTTCGATACAATAACTAGGTATTGAGTAACAATATTCAAGACAAGAATGAAATCACAACAATATATAGTAGAATAAAACATTGTATATTCAATAGACTATCTTCAAAGGAATTAGAAAGTCTCATTCGAAATAATGAACATCTCAAGCTTTGAATTAATAAGAAACAATGATTAGAAGCTTGCTCAATAAGAATAAAGAACTTGAGCCATCTTAATCAAACAATGTCAAGTTCAAGATTAAGAAATTTGCTTAGTGAAAAGTAAGATTTAATACTTGCATAACAGTAATAAACAAGATAGGATAAAGTTCTTGCTCTTCATAAAAAAATAAGGTTTAGGAACTTGCCTCGTGCTTAAGCTACACAATTAAACGTTCGCCAAATACCCTACATATACCATTGAAATCGCAATATCGATTAGTTAAACTAACATTAACCCTATAGGTTTAATTCTCCTTCAAGTTCATCTCGTTATCCTATCTTATATTCCAATCACTGACACCATTTAAAGGTCTGAAATCATAAATCTAGTAAGGCATCATCACGCTTAAATAACATCTCAAGCCTTAATCAAATAACAAGTTAAAGTTTTCTAAGTCATTATCTTTTCAATCTAAAATCATCAAATACATGTTTGCAATCTGTTATGGAGCTTCATTACATGTTTAACACATTATTATGTACCTTAGACTATGTTAGGCCAACACGTCATGGACTGAAATTAAAAAAACAAACTATTTTTTGCTCGAGGAGTGCTTGCAAATTGTGCTACCCCAAGCCTTGGCACACCAAGGCGTAATTGCTTATTATTGCTCAAAACCAGAACGCAAAGAAAAGAATCGCTGCGCCAAGAAGCGCATGTAAAGCAAATAGATTCGCATACCTTGCTTCACAGTTCATTCCCAAACAACCCAATATTTCCCTAATAAAGCAGAAATTCACAAACCTAGAAGCTATAAACTAACTAACAACACCACTAAACATGCATATCATGATTCTAATAATATAAACATCATACACAATCAACTTTTAAGGATTAAAATCATATTTTTACTAGTTTTCTTCATTTTCCAACATGTTTAGCGAATTCAATCACCAAATCTTTGTTTCTCAACCAAATTAAACCATTTCAATTGCATTCTTTTAGTAATTCAACATACTAACATATTCTGAAATCAATTTACAGATTACAATAAGAATTGAACATCAATTTTGGTCTTAAATAAACCACTTTCACTATAAACTTAAATTTTCTTCTTCATATAAAATTCAATGAATTTGATCACTAAAAATTGTTTATAAATGATAACTATCAAATTTTAAAAGATTATACATATATATAATCAACAATTTAAACCACAATCCATCAAAAATCCAAATCATAGAGAATAAACATTGAAAAACCTAGACTTGGAATTAGGAATAGATTATTACCCTTAATCCTTTGTTTATACTAGCAAAGATGATGATTACAAGGTTTTGACAAAACCTTCTTCTTCCTCTTGACTCCCAATTCTTAGAGAACTCTCAATTTTCTCTCTAGCTCTCTCAATTTTCTCTATATTTCCCTCTAAGTCTTGAAACAAAAGTACTCATATTATAAAAATAACTAAAACCCAATACGCGTAATATAACTTGATAAAACGTGGGTTATCAGTTTCACCAAGCAAAGGTCATCACCTGTTATATTAACCAAAAGCCACAATGTCATGTTTGGTTAGCTTACAATATCCTCCTCTTTAATTTATTTTTATATTTTCCTTATATTATACTTAACTTGTCACACCCTTAATTAATTAATTTAACTAGATCATAAATCAAATTAACATATGCCTTATAATTATTTTTTCCATTATAAATTATAATCGTATTTTAACAAATTATTATATCTTTAATCTAATTATTAAATTAAATTAGAACATCACCACTACACAACATTATAATTTTTAAACAATTTATTTAATTTAATTATCTCATTAAATCAAAACTTCACACCATAAAATTATTATACATTAATTTAGTTAACATATACACTTAACTAAATTATTACACAACAATTTCATCAAATAGTTATCTATCTCAATAAATAAATTAATTAAAATATTTATTTAACCTAATAAATATTTTTAAATTACATATAAAATTCTTGTTCGTTACAGTTTTCTCCCAGTCCTCTTCAGCAACCATGATCTGATGGTACCCAGCAAAGCATTCTACAAAAGAGTATATACCATACTGAGCCGTATTGTCTATGAGTATGTGGATAAAAGGTACTGGGAAGTTGTCTTTGAAATAAGCTTTGTTCAAATCCCCGTAATCCACACATACTCCCACCCTCCCTCCGGGCTTAGGTACAGGGACTATGTTGGATAGCCACTCAGGGTAGGTTGATACCATGATGATGTCGGTTTAGAATTGTTTCACAATTTCTTCTTTGACTTTTAAATTCCACTTAGGTTTCAATAGCCTGAGCTTCTGTTTGAATGACTTGAATCCCTCTTTAATGGGCAGGCGATGAATGATGAAATCAGTAAACAAACCAATAATGTCTTCATGAGACCATGCAAATACATCCTGGAATTGGGTCAATAGAGAAACCAGGGCTTTCCTTTGGCTTGGGGTATGGTTCATGCCAATCTAGATTTGTTTAGGGTTTTCTGAGGTTCCAATGTTGACAGAGGTGGTTTGATCAAGGTTTGGTTTGGGTTTATGTTCGACCCATTCTTTGATCTCCTCAGGCACCTCATAGTCCTCTTGCTCAATCTCCATCAAGCCGAAGTCCAACTTTACATCAAAGTTGTAGTTATTATGAAGATTTGGCATTCCATCAGCAAGGATAGACAAACCTAACTCTGGAGTCCTGAAAACAAAATGCTTTCACTCAATATATGAAACTGTTTGATCATATAAAGTATTAGTAAAAGCATGACAAAAGTAACTGCTAGTACTATCCAATAAAAGTAAACAGTTAATGATATCTTTAGAGTAGGGCAGAGGGATTTTCTGCCCTTTTTACCCTTTTTGGCAAATGCAAGGAGTGTTGCTCCAATTGCCTAGGGTCAAGTCCTGGTGGACAGCTATGATGAAGGGGCAGTTTCCATCCTCTTCCTCTTTAATGATGACCATGACTGAGTTCACATCAGGGTTAATTTTTTCCTTTGACCGGTTCTCCTTAGCCCTATTGATGCGTGGGATCAGAATCTGATCTTCTGAGCAGTCATCATCTAGGATATCCTCGTTCATACCCTCAGTATATACTAGGAAGTACATCTTTGATAACCGTCTCTTCACGTTTTGTTTGCATCTCTGATTCCTTTCCTCAATGTCTGGGTCTGGAATTAGGACTTTTTCCCACTAGCTGGTCTGGGCCTAGGAATCAGCATACCCGCTATAGAAGTAGGAATTTTCCTTAGAGGCCGTACAGAATCTACACCTGTAGGGTTAGGCAGCAGAATTATAAAGGAAGGAACCAATTTATGCTTGTGCGGGTTCTTATGATTTCATATAGATGAATGGCCTAATCCAACCTTCCCTGTCTGGCTAGGAATTTGAATTAGGATTTTGATTCCTTGTTGATTCTTCCCTAACCATTGTCTAGGCTGGAAACCCAAGGATATCATTTATTGACTAGATAACATTACTTCAGCGAAAACTCTAAGTTTTAAAGTTGGAGGCCCGATAGGTTGATAGTGAGTTTGGCTCACCTCAAGGGCTTGGAAGCTGACAGGCTCAACTCCTTCACTGAGACTGATTAGAGGTATATTACTTTGGACATGGACAGTGTGACGCCCCCAAATCCGGGTATCTTCCAACTCGACATATGGTGCTACACGGTGCTACAGTTCACATAAACATTCAATTGAAAAGCCTCAAAAGAACGAATATGTCTTATATATATTCCAAAACAATATTACCATTCCCCAGGTTCTTTATAACCATTACATTTCTTCTTGTCATAATATCAAATAATAATAACATTCACCTATACTATTACAAAAGCAATCTATAGGTTCGCCTTAGCCTTCCCTTTATCTTTACCAGATCCTTCGGTCTGTTCGGTCTTAGCTGCATTCATATGGTTCAAGCAAGAGTGAGCATAACTAGGTCTACAAGTATGATAATTCCATATAAACAGTATGCTTGAAACATAGGAATCTTATATCTTTAATAACTGAACAATAGTTATAAAGTACTATCGATAATTTAAAATATCACTTTTCTTTTCTTAAAACGTTTCACAATGAATAACATTCATTAAAACATCAATTCTGGTCAAAGACCTTGAGTATTTCATACTTTCTTTGAAAAGGACAACCCGACTCTAAGTCCGTAAGTCTGGCATTACTTACGAGCATGTTTAGGTGATCAGTCTATAGTACTCTATATTGTAAAACACTACTTTCTTTGAACGTATTTACGTTTAAGTTTGGCAACCTCACATGCCTGTCGTTTGACGACAAAACATTTGTTTAGCATACACAATCTTCATTTGAAAACCACACCAACATAGTTTAGTAAAACATTAACAATACTTTGATAGATTATAAGAAATCCAAAACATCTTAAGTCTATCCGAAAGAATTGGCTTCGACTTCATCATACATCAATTCATGCGTAAGAATATATAAATCACAAAGCTTGTCCAGATTGAACATAGACAAGGGTTAGAACACTTGCATTTAGCGTCTGCTATGATATAATTACTTTTCCCTTTAAGTCTTTTAGGTCTCTACAATACATAACATCATAATGTACCACATTAGGTCATATATAATCAAGTATGGTTCCTAACGTATCTTACCCTTCTTCTCAATCTAATCATGCCTTAGATTGTTTATCATTGGTTTCGGTTCACCGTTTTGATTTACATTCACATTTGAGTACGTTATCTTCAACCGTTAGCTATCATACTTAAGGTTTATAACACTTTAAACAATGTTACTTCAAGTTTTAGTTCATTACTAAACAATCCTCTTTCTTCTATCTTCATAATCTTTCATTACTATGATTGATCTAGTCTTTGGCTGCTATTATTTTTCCTTCCTTATTTCACGTCGCGGCGCCACTCTCCAGTGACTTTCATCCAGACCCGTGACTGTATTTCATCTCTAGTTCAAAAGGTCGCGCTTCAAACAAGAAAACTCCAATATGTTATGGGTACGCATTTCTACTATAACGCCACCTATTAGCCTTGGGCTGGCGCAGCGGCGCCATCTCTGTGCACCAGATACTTTGATAGTTTTTTCTACTTTACGAACTTCTCGAACTCCAAATTTGATCATTTTAAGTCCGAATTGGCTCAATCAAAAGCCATTAGCTCACAAATCACATACTCTACATTTTCATGCAAGAATTTTCCATTTTCGAATCCGTTAACTCAAAATTCACCTATTAGTTCATTTTAACGAAAATGATAAACGTTCATGAACGTTCAATGCTCGTTTCTTCGTTCTAAGTTGGAATTCGGTCATTTTTGAGTCCGCAACTCTATAATGCCAAATAAGACTTATCCCCATCGAAAACCAACATTTCCGAGCTCAATGTCAAAATTTGACTTCCATTCCGAGAATTTCACGATTTCGATGATTATCGTCCAAACTCGTGAATTCCGCCATAACTTCATTACTTAAGATTTGTTCATCATTTCAAATGGATTCATTCCATCTTACTAACATCCTAACCAAACATATTTCATTACATCATATACATGATAAGTTCTTACTTGTTCTTCATGAGTTTATAACTTATAAAAGTATAAATTGCTTATTCATGACTTATTAAGGTTTAAGTCCTTTGATTAGCCATTCCTACTTCTTCTTAGCATACAAGTTTTACCACTACTCACTTCTCTAACAATTGAAGAGAGGAGAATCATGGTTTAGTATCATTACCTTTGATGATCACTTGATTCTTTCTTGTTCTTACTTCTTGCTTCTTGAACTAACAAAGTCTAACTTTTCTAGCTTTTCTAGCTTTTTCTCTCTAACCAATAAGCACTTTTGTTGTTGGATGAAATTAACAAGTAACAGAGAATCTAGCAAGTCTCTTATTTATATGAAAACCAAAGTTAGGGTAGATTAGACATTAAACCAATCCCACCTCCTTAATTAACCTCCTTACTATTCAACCCTTGGCCATCAAGTTTACTTGCTCATCACAACTCTTATCCTTTGCTTGCCCACCAAGATCACGCATGTGATCATAGGGCCCACATGGGTTACCCCATGGGTCATCCTTACCCATTGGATTCTTAGTTTGGGCTTTCGGTTTAATTAACATAACTTATGATTTAGGCTTGCATTTAACAAACATTAACTTGTATAATAACAAACATTTGGGCCTTAACATTGATTAGCATTGGGCTTTATCATAATTCCAATTGGACTTTACAACTTCCTACACAATCCTACAAATCCATTACACATGGCCTAAAGCCTTAAAACGTATTGTCTACGTATTAATCTCGTATTCTAACTCGTATACTTATTTAACATATACGACATACCATCATTCATACATACTCGTATAATACTTCATATCATACTTGTATTCATTACCTCGTACAATACTTACGTATCATACGATCATCGTTTACTAGTTAACACTTTACTTTCCCTAACATTCTCGAATTAAGTCCGCGTGCAAAAAACTACGTTTTCCATACTCGAATTATTATTACATAATACATCTTACCTTGATATTCTATCGTTATGTATTTCTCAGAAGTTCAAAAATAATTCCCGAGCAGAAATCAGTGAATAGTGTTTTTCAGAAAATTTCTCGGAAAACTTTTATTTTCGTCTTGAAAATTCAAACACTTTAATTCCTTCACATAGCCAAAATACTACGACATTCCGACATCTCTAGGTTATAGAATGACATTCATCTTGCTAACTCATAATAATAACATATAATATAATTTTATTCATTATTTAATTAAATAAAAATTGTTTTACAATAAATTTGAATTTCTCGGACGTTACATCCTTCCCCCCTTATAAAGATTCTGTCCCCAGAATCTCATCTTACATTATATAAATAACTGAGGGAAATTCTTTTTCATCTTTTCTTCTAATTCTCACGTTGCTTCTTCGGCATCGTGGTTCTTCCATAACACCTTTACTGAAGGTATAACTTTGTTCCGCAGAACTTGCTCCTTTCTATCGATGATTCGAATCGGCATCTCTTTATATGTTAAGTCCTTCTCGATATAAATAGGCTCATACTCTATTACATGCTTATAATCTGGCTTATAAGGACGTAACACAGATACGTGAAAAACGTTATGTATTCGCTCTAGGTCTGGAGGTAATGCTACCACGTAAGCTACCTCTCATACCCGTTTTAATACCTCAAAAGGTCTTATAAACCTTGGACTTAACTTTCCCTTCTTTCCAAAGCGTATCTTTCCTTTCCAGGGAGATACCTTTAGAAATACATACGAGCCTACTTCAAACTCTCTATTTACTCGATGTGAGTCCGCATACTTTTTTCTGTCTGTCTTGAGCTGCTATGAGATGCATCCGTATCAACTTCACTACATCCGCTATTTGTTGCACCAATTCTGGTCCTAGCATTCGGCGTTCTCCCACTTCATCCCAACACAATTGTGTTCTGCACTTCCTTCCATATAAAGCTTCGTAAGGTGGCATGCCTATGCTTGCATGATAATTGTTGTTATACACAAACTCTACTAATGGTAGATGATCATCCCAACTAACCTTGAAATCCATGACGCAAGATCTCAACATATCTTCTAATGTCTGAATTGTCCTCTCGCTATGTCCATTGGTTTATGGATGATACGTTGTACTTAACTTTAACTGCGTTCCCAACTGCTCTTGCAGACTTCTCCAAAAGTTTGATGTGAATCGTGGATCACGATCTAACACTATCAAAACTCGAACTCCATGTCTAGAAATAACTTCCTTAACATAGAGTTTAGCTAACTTGTCTAAGTTATACTTAACCCTAATTGGCAAAAAGTGAGCCGACTTCGTCAACTGGTCCACTATTACCCAAATCGCATCATACCCCTTTTGAGTAATTGGAAGTCCTACCACAAAATCCATCGTGATATGCTCCCACTTCCACTCCAGAATCTCCAATGACTGTAATAAGCCACTTGGTCATTGATGTTCGGCCTTAACTTTTTGACAAGTCAAGCACCTACCCACATACTCGGCTATCTCTCTCTTCATGTTCGGCCACCAAAAACTCTGTCAAAGGTCTTGATACATCTTAGTACTACCAAGATGAATCGAGTACCTCGAACTATGAGCTTCTTGTAACACCGCTCCTTTAATTCTGTCTCATTCAGAACCCAAATTCTTCCTTCAAATCTTAATTATCCCTTATTATCAAGACTATATTAAATATCCTTTTCATTGGTTAACCGCTTCTTCATCTGGTCACACTCATCAATTTTGAGCTGCACCTCCTTGACTCTCTCTACGATGGTAGATTAAATCTCTGTCGCAAATAATCTCTATCCCGACTCACTTGGTAACTTCACCTCTATCTCCATCCTAGCCATCATTGTTATTAACTCAGTTTGAGCCGTTAACATAGACAACTTTTCCCGACCCATCATACTTAAGGCATCGACCACTACATTGGCTTTTCCCGGATGATACAGGATTTCACAGTCGTAATCCTTTATCAACTCCAGCCATCTCCTTTGTCTCATATTCAACTCTTTCTGTGTGAAGATATATTTTAGACCTTTATGGTCCGTGTATATCTCACATTTCTGTCCGTAAAGATAATGTCTCCAAATCTTTAAGGCAAACACTATCGCGGTCAGTTCCAAATCATGAGTATGGTAAACTTTCTCATAATCCTTCAAATGTTGTGATGCATATGCAATGACCTTGCCATGATGCATGAGCACGTAACCAAGTCCTCTATGCGAAACATCGCTATAAACTACGAAATTTCCTGAGTCATCGGGTAATGAAAAAATAGGCGCTTCACTCAACCTTTTCTTCAGTTCTTGAAAACTGTCTTCACACTTCTTAGTCCACACGTACTTCACTGTCTTCCTTGTCAAATTAGTCAACGAAGTAGCTATCTTCAAAAAATCTCTGATAGTATCTCGCTAACCCTAGGAAACTCTGCACCACAGTCGGCGTTTTCGGTTGTTCCCAATTCATCGCAGCTTCCACCTTCGCTAGGTCCACTGAAATCCTCTCCCAGTCGATAACGTATCCTAAAAACTGAACCCTTTCCAGCCAAAATTCACACTTAGTGAATTTCACATACAACTTTTCCTTCCTTAGTGTGTCCAACACTATTCTTAAGTGTTCAGCATGATCTTCTGGCGTCTTAGAATAGACTAGAATATCATCGATAAACACTACGATGAACTTGTCTAAATATTGTTTGAACACTTTGTTCATCATATCAATAAATACTGCTGGTGCATTAGTTAACCCAAATGATATTACCAGATACTCGTAATGACCATAATGAGTCTTGAATTCCATCTTTGGTACATCCTCCTTCCTAACCTTCAACTGATGATACCCCGTTCACAAATCTATCTTAGAAAAATAATTTGCCCCTTTCAACTGATCAAAGATATCATCGATCCTGGGCAATGGGTATTTATTCTTTATCGTTAACTAGTTCAACTCTCGGTAGTCGATACAATGTCTTAACGATCCATCCTTCTTCTTTACAAACAATACCGGTGCTCCCCGTGGCGAAACACTCAGTTGAATGCACTTTCTATCTAACAGTTCTTGTAACTGAACCATTAACTCCTTCATCTCTACAGGTGCCATACGATACGGTGCCCTTGAGACTGGTGTCGCTCCTGGCACAATGTCTATTACAAATTTGATCTCCCTATCTGGCAGAAGACCCGGCAATTCACTTGGAAATACATCCATGAATTCTTTAACTATAGGTGTTTGTTCCATGGTCGCTTCCACTCCCTGGGTATCAACAACATGGCACAGATAACCTACACATCCTTTCCTTAACAATTTCCTAGTTTGTGTCATGGTAAGACAACACGAACGTCCCAGCGATTTATTACCGTAAAATACTAAATGAGGTTGTCTCAACGTTCTAATATTTACACACTTCTTTTGGTAATCTATAATTGCCCCATGGTTAAACAACCAATCTATCCCGAGAATTACATCGAATTCTCCTAACTTTATCGGTATCAAATCTACCGAGAATTTACAACCTCGTATATTTACGCAATAACTCCTGTGAATATCTTCAATAGGAATTATCTCTTCGTTTTCTAGCTTGATATTCAAAGGTATAGGCAATTTTTCAGGAAGTAATCCTAATCGTCTAGTAAAATCACATGCTATAAATGAACAAGTAGCACCCGAATCAAACAGCACGAAAGTACTTATGTCGTTGATCGGAATAATACCTGCAACTACGTCCCCTGATGCAACTACATCTTGGACCGTCATGTTAAAGGTACGAGCCATCGGCCTACCCAGCTGCGCTGGACCACCAATAGCTAACTTACTGCTATTAAAGCCCTTATTCCCGTTCGTCCCCTTCTTCGGCCAAATCTTTGCTATGTGGTCAGTTAATCCATATACAAAGCATCTGTGGTTCTTCTTCGAACTTGGACAGTTAGGCGAAATGTGCCCTTCCTATCCACAATTGTAGCATACAACCTTCCCATTGAGACAGACTCCTAAGTGAGTCTTCCCACGGGTCTTTCACGCCTCCATCCTCTTCTTCGAATCCCCTTGCTTTACTCTGGTATTCCTAGAGTTAAACCCCTTCCTCTTCTGACCTTTGCTACTCCCGCTGGCTCCCTCGGTCTTCACTCCCCCATCAACTTTATTCTTATTCTTCTTGTCCTTGTGGTACTAGTTTAGAGCCTCATTCCCACCTTCAATAATTATTGCCTTCTTTAATATGGTCCCAAAAGAAGTACTTTGTAACATAGATATTCGGCTATAGAGCCTGGGTTTCAAGCCCTGCTCGAACCTTCTAGCCTTTCTCACCTCCGTGTCCATTTGGTGTGGAGCAAACCTCTCCAGTTCATTAAACTTGACAGCGTATTGTGGAACTGTCATCTCCCCTTGTTTCAATTCCAGAAACCGCATTTCCATCCTCCCCTGCATACTTATGGGAAAGTAGTTCTCAAAGAAAATCTCCTTGAATCATACCCACGTTAAGTTCTCTATACCAACCCTAGCCTGGTTTGCCTCCCACCAAAAGTTGGCCTCTCCCTTAATCATATAGGTTACAAAAGCAACATTTTTGGCCCTCGTCAACATTTGCAATGACAAATTCCTTTCTATCTCTTTCACCCACGTTTGGGCTTTTATGGGGTCCGTAGTTCCTTTGAACTCCGGCGGACCGACACTCTTAAAATCCTTAAAAGTAGTAGCTCGTACTATTGCAGGATTCATGGATATATTAGCCCCATTTCTATTAAAAGCGATCATTAGCAAGTTAATGAACTCTTGCATTGGGTTAACCGGACCTCCTTCCGGTTGGTTAACATTAACATCTTGATTTCGTTGTCTCCTTCTTGGCGGCATTTTGCTGTTAAGATAAACAACACATCATTATTACTTTCTTCTTGTTACTTAGTTATTATTCATGTTTAAACAATAACTTCAAATCATTACACAATATGTTCCATAAGAAGGCTTATATTAATTTATTTCTTGTAGTATAATACTACATCATTCACATTTACACAGCCTAAGCTGATTACATTACTATCCCGCAATTGCTTTCCAAAAATTGGGATTTACAAAAGACTACCCTTTGTTATACAAAAGAGGGTTTTACGTCACTACTAGATACATCATATTTACATATCTAACTCTACTCTAGCTAATACTAGGTTACATCTGCCGTAAGGCATTCTAAAAATCCACATTGGCAAGACCAATAATAACATCATGGCTGATAGTATGCCGAGTCTACCCTGCCTCTATCGGATACCCAGCTACCTACTGCTGAAAATCCGCATGAGAACTCCTATGTATATAGGACATCCTCCCAATCTTCTGTTTCTTGGTCTTTAGCTCCTGCCTGAGCTCAAAGACCTCCTGTTTCAGCTCGTGGACCTTGTCCTTCGCCAAAACTCTTTCATCGTGCTCCTCCTCCCACATCAACTCCATACTCGTCTTATCTTCCAAGACAACATGAAGCTCTTCTTTTAGTTCTTTCACCTCCTGACAATAATGGAGGTTTCTATCCAATACTGTCATAAATAATGACATCATCGACTCCACCAGAGCCATCTCTTCTGCAAGTGCTAATGGGTTAAAGGACACTACCTCCACCTCTTCTTTCGACATGCCATCAAACACATACATAAGGTCTAGGTTCTCTGAGTCTCTAGACTCAATAACTACTACTTCAGGCTTTGTTGCTATTGGGTTCGGTATGATCTCTATTTGATTCACTGACTCTTGACTTACTACATGTATATCCCTATACATTTCATTTTCTCTTGACATCTACGGCAAAACAATTTAGTTTGATTAGTACACGTTAGTAGAATAATAAAAACACATATCAGATATAATGCATTTTTAAGGTTAATTTCATCTTTAACTTCTTTGACTCTTCTTAAGGTTATGACTTAAGGTTCTAATTCCCCCCTTAAGTTTTATAACCTACTGCTTTGATACCAACCTGTGACGCCCCCAAATTCGGGTATCTTCCAACCCAACATATGGCGCTACACGGTGCTACAGTTCACACAAACATTCAATTGAAAAGCCTCAAAAGAACGAATATGTCTTATATATATTCCAAAATAATATTACCATTCCCCAGGTTCTTTATAACCATTACATTTGTTCTTGTCATAATATCAAATAATAATAACATTCACCTATACTATTACAAAAGCAATCTATAGGTTCGCCTTAGCCTTCCCTTTATCTTTACCGGATCCTTCGATCCATTCGGTCTTAGCTACATTCATATGGTTCAAGCAAGAGTGAGCATAACTAGCTCAGCAAGTATGACAATTCCATATAAACAGTATGCTTGAAACATAGGAATCGTATATCTTCAATAACTAAACAATAGTTATAAAGTACTATCGATAATTCAAAATAGCACTTCTCTTTTCTTAAAACATTTCACAATGAATAACATTCAGTAAAACATCAATTTCGGTCAAAGACCTTGAGCATTTTATACTTTCTTTGAAAAGGACAACCCGACACTAAGTCCGTAAGTTCGACATTACTTACGAGCACGTTTAGGTGATCAGCCTATAGTACTCTATGTTGTACAAAACTACTTTCTTTAAACGTATTTACGTTTAGGTTTGACAACCTCACGTGCCTGTCGTTTGATGACAAAACATTTGTTTAGCATACTCAGTCTTCATTTGAAAACCACACCAACATAGGTTGTTAAAACATTGACATACTTTGATAGATTATAAGAAATCCAAAACATCTTAAGTCTAGCCGAAAGAATTGGCTTCGACTTCATCATACATCAATTCATGCGTAAGAATACATGAATCACAAAGTTTGTCCAGATTGAACATAGAGAAGGGTTAGAACACTTGCCTTTAGTGTCTGCTACAGTATAATTACTTTTCCCTTTAAGTCTTTTAGGTCTCTACAATACATAACATCATAACGTACCACATTAGGTCATATATAATCAAGTATGGTTCCTAACGTATCTTACCCTTCTTCTTAATCTAATCATGCCTTAGATTGTTTATCATTGGTTTCGGTTTACCGTTATGATTTACATTCACATTTGAGTACGTTATCTTCAACCGTTAGCTATTATACTTAAGGTTTATAACACTTTAAATAATGTTACTTCAAGTTTTAGTTCATTACTAAACAATCCTCTTCCTTCTATCTTCATAAGCTTTCATTATTATGCTTGATTTAGTGCTGGCACTGCGGCGCCAGCTTTCCTTCCTTATTTCACGTCGCGGCGCCACTCTCCAGTGGCTTTCATCCGGACTCAGTGCCATCTCTAGTTCAAAAGGACATGTTGCGGTGCGAAACTCTAATGTGTTCTGGGCACGGCTTGGCGCTGCAGTGCCACCTATTAGCCTTGGGCTAGCAATGCCAGCCTTCTACTGCAGAGATACTTTGATGTTTTTTCTACTACTTTGCGAACTTTCCGGACTCCAAATTTGATCATTTTAAGTCCGAATTGCCTCGTTCAAAAGCCATTATCTCACAAATCACATACTCTACATGTTCATGCAAGAATTTTCCATTTTTGAATCCGTTAACTCAAAATTCACCTATTAGTTCATTTTAACAAAAATGATAAACGTTCGTGAACGTTCAACGCTCATTTCTTCGTTCTAAGTCGGAAGTCGATCATTTTTGAGTCTGCAACTCTATAATGCCAAATAAGACTTATCCCCATCGAAAACCAACATTTCCGAGCTCAATGTCAAAATTTAACTTCCATTCCGAGAATTTCACGATTTCGACGATTATCGTCCAAACTCGTGAATTCCACCATAACTTCGTTACTTAAGATTTGTTCATCATTTCAAATGGATTCATTCCATCTTACTAACATCCTAACCAAACATATTTCATTACATCATATACATGATAAGTTCTTACTTGTTCTTCATGAGTTTATAACTTATAAAAGTATAAATTGCTTATTCATGACTTATTAAGGTTTAAGTCCTTTGATTAGTCATTCCTACTTCTTCTTAGCATAAAAGTTCTACCACTACTCACTTCTCTAACAATTGAAGAGAGGGAGAATCATGGTTTAGTATCATTACCTTTGATGATCACTTGATTCTTTCGTGTTCTTACTTCTTGCTTCTTGAACTAACAAAGTCTAACTTTTCTAGCTTTTCTAGTTTTTTCTCTCTAACCAATAAGCACTTTTGTTGTTGGATGAAATTAACAAGTAACAAAGGATCTAGCAACTCTCTTATTTATAGGAAAACCAAAGTTAGGGTAGATTAGACATTAAACCAATCCCACATCCTTAATTAACCTCTTTACTATTCAACCCTTGGCCATCAAGTTTACTTGCTCATCACAACTCTTATCCTTTGCTTGCCCACCAAGATCACGCATTTAATTATGGGGCCCACATGGGTTGCCCCATTGGTCATCCTTACCCATTGGATTCTTAGTTTGGGCTTTAGATTTAATTAACATAACTTTTAATTTGGGCATGCTTTCTTTAATTCCTCCAACATGTCACACTTTATTCTTTTTTTATTGCTAAATTATCCAGCCAACACTCTTCCTATCTACTTACTCATATGACTTATGAAATTACATTCATAAGTAAAACATTTTTAATCAACTAAACATTTCCATTAAATAACTAATATTTATTTCACTAATTATTTTAATAAATTATACAATAATTATGTATAATTATACAATTTTCTTTCCTTTTATAAATTATCCCAAGATAATTTATATAATCTATACTTTAAATCATTATTTAGATATTTATTTAATTCATTAATCCTAACACCAATATTTATTTATAATTATATTAGTTCTTCTCATTCTCATACTCCATTTACATTCAATTAGCTAAATATAATATATGAAGCCATTACATAAACGCATTACTCTTACATGTAATATAATATCTTCCAACTTTATTAAAACAATTATATTTACATTAATTCATTATTTAAATTAAGTGAATTACTCACTTTATTTACTAGATTAAATTCATAATAATTTCATTACCAACAAGGCATACCAATTAAATTATATTATTCCATAATATAATTTCCATCTTAATTAACTAATATTATTTAGTTAATTTCTTTTGCCACCATATTCTTTTTTATTTTCATAATTAATTTTCTTCACTTTCTTTAATAGTTTAATCAACTATTAAATCTCATATAAATTTAATTTCCTCACACCAAAACACATAATTCAAAATATATACATCTCATAATAAGAATTTTAATTATTAAATTCTTATTTTAATAACTAATGAAAATTTGGGTTGTCACACCGATTTCCACTGGCAATTCAGTTTCTCCTACAGCATTCCGTCGAGAACCATCGAAGGCTCTTATGACTATGCGGCTGTTTCGGATCCGGTTGGGATTGATCTTCATTCTTTCCAACGTGGCATAAGGGTAGATGTTCAAGGAAGATCTTCCATCTATTAGCACACCTCCGACCACATATCCTAAAGACATCACTGCTATGTGCAGTGGCTTGCAATGACCCCCGTCCCTTCGAGGGGTATGTCATCATCAGTTAAAGATATCACATTGCTGTTGAAAATGTGATCGACCAGATGATGAAACTTTTCAACATCCACCGTCTTTGGCAGGTAGGCTTCTTCTAGTATCTTCATTAAGACCTTGCGATGATCTTCAGAAGAGAATACCAAGTCCAGAACGGATATCCGTTGAGGTGCTTCTTTCAAGCTTTGTACCACCTTGGCTTCATGATGTCCCATCTTGCGGAGGAATTATTTAACTTTTTCCTCTGGCACTTTCCCCTTGGATTTGATGACTGACCTCATCACTCGTTGAGGTAGATACAACGGGTTTTCTTTTGATACCGTAGCAGTTTGATTTAACATTGATCCCTCAACCTCCCCATAGTTCCATGGGACTTTTTTAGGTTGGTGATAGGATACTGTAGCCTGAATGGAAATACCAGTGGTTCTGGTGCACCGACCTTCAAAGGATTTTCAACTTCTTTGAGCTTAGCTCCTTGAATTGTAAGGGGTTTTTCAGACAAGTCTCCCTCAGAGGATATGACTGCTATGACTTCTCTCTAACTCTGTGTTCCTGGAAGAAATATCTTCCCATCCTCAGGTAATACGGTGTCATTGTCTGCCATTTGCAGGTCACCATTGTCAATCATATTTTGGATGAGATGATGAAGTGCCCAATAACTTTCAGTTCTGTGACCACGAGTATTAGAGTGGTATTGATAGACCTCGGTAGCATCAAATCTCTTTGAATGTGGATTGACTGGGGATAGCAGTGCTATGATCTTCCCTTCATTGATCAACATCTGTAGGATTTTTTCCATCAGTTGACCCAAATGTGTGAACTCCCTTTGGTTGGCATAGTCCCGACGAGCCTGGGATCTTGCTTTTCTTACAAGTTTTTCTTCCAAGGTTTCATTCTCTTGGACTTGTTGATTTTTTGTGATAAGGGAGAGGAGACTTTCATGTTCCTGATCGAGCAACTGTCATGCGACTTGGTGCTGATGTATCACCAGTTCTGCCAGTTGATTAACCTGTTCCCTGATAGACTTCATGAAAGTGGTATGCATATAAGCCAATCATGTATGATGATAAATCATATACTTTGTAATCAATCTTATTTATTTATTAATAAAAGAATTATTTATTAAAGGCATTTAATTATCTACAAGGTGCTATTTTAATAATATGTGATAAACCCATAGTTTTAAGCAATGCTTTTAGATGAGATCTAAATTCTTAGATAGCTTAAAACTAAAATGTTCCCATTCAATGGATAACTAAAAAGGGTATTAGTGAATTCGGATAGATTGGTACGTACATTGCTTGCTCATTGGATGAGGATAATTGATCTCATGATCATTTGTATGGAGACATTAAAGCAAGTACGTAGGTGCTTATTAGAGAATAAGTTCACTGAATGTGACTCACTAAGGAATACCTAATGGAGTTTTACTTGCCTGTCAATAGGAATTCCTGTAGTGATAGTAGTACAAATGATCCTTAGACTTGAGATCATCATAGTATCTTATATATAATGAATTATACTTTAACTTATTCCTTAAGACTCTTAGGGTATATCAAAGGGTATGATTGGGTGTAATAAGTTACATATGGAGATAATGAATTATCAATAAAGAATCTACCACTTCTAGTAAAAGAAGTGAAATGTCATATGTGATTCGATAAATGACAACTCAGGAATCCTTGGCCAAGGTGGAATGAAATTAGAAAGTAGTTTCTAATTTGCATTCATTAGGAGTTATGCATTTAAGAATCGAAATACATATAATTAAATAAAATAAGACTTGACAATAATTCCATGTCTTATATTTAATTGGGGCATTGTATGGTGGAATGATTGAATTGTACGGTAACTATTTACTCAAATGTTCTTTTATGATTAATGTTGAAATCTATATTATCTGAAAAGTCGTTGATCGCTAGGAAGGCTTATCCCTATTATAGAATAAATATTATTTATTTAAATAAATTAATAGTTTAATTTATTTATTTAAATAAGATTAGAATTGTTCTAATTGATTTATTCACAATCAGTTTAATATGGAGAACCTAAAGGTTCACACCATAAAAGGAAGAATAATTATTTAAGAAGTTAATGGCATAATCATAATAATATGTTAAGTATATTTAATTTAATCTATGGTGATAAAATAAATTAAATAGCTTAATATTTATTATTTAATATTTTAGAAATATTAAATATAAGTTAATAAAAGGAGTCTTATTAATATTATTATAATAATTATTATTTTAATTTCTAAAAGAGTTTAGGAATTAATTTAATATAAGTACTCTCATTTATTCCTATTAGGATTAGGAGGCAAAATTAGTTAAAGGAGTTTAATTAATTATCCCTAATAAGATTAGAGAGCCTATTTAATTAAAAGAGTTTAATTAAATAAATAATACCTTATTTTAATTAAATAGGGTTACCTGATATCTTTATAAGAGGAGTCTTATATTAGATATCATATATACGTAATTCCAATAGTTGGAGAGTACGCCTCCTTTTCTATAGAGATAGGAAAAACTAGGGTTTGAGCCAATACACCCTTCTTCTTGAAAAATCTTCTTCCTTGGTGGATCACCTATAGAGGCCATACACTTGGGTGGCTAACATTGAACAAAGGAAGGAAGCTACCCAGAGATTCAAGGAGATCGTGGAGAAGTAGAAGTTGAACTCGTACCTATGGAAGCTCGTATCTACAAGGGTATGATTCCATAATTTCTTGTTCTTCGTTTTAATTAATAATATGCATAAAGTATGATCCGGGTAATTCGTTTGTGAAAATTTTTAAAATCTGATTTTACTTTGTTTCCGCTATTTTTGCAATTTGATTGCTACTTTGATTTTCAAAAAACCTTATACTTCATTTCCTGTTTTATCATAAATCAGAATTCTGAATAATCCCACTTATCGGAATTATCTTTCCTGGTTTGGGGAGAACCACCCACATATATGAGATAATTGGAACTTTCTCCACTCCCTCGGTTGATCATATTGACATTCTCTTCCTTGTGTTGAGGGAAAGGGTTATCTTGAACATGTGGTTGTTCTGGCTTTGTCACCACGATCTCACCACTGTCAATTAAATCCTGGATATTGTGCTTGAGCGCCAACAATCTTGGGTGTCGTGACCCGGAGCTCCAGAATGGTAAGCACATTTCTTGTTTGTATTAAAATTCTTTCCACTTGGATTGGCTAGTGGAAGGGGCTGGATAATTTTCTTCTGCGTTGTCAGAAGCTTGAGTATGTTTTCCAATGAGTCTCCTAAGGGTGTGAATACTCTTGGACGTTTGACTTCTCCACCTTTTAACAATGGAGGGTTTGAGGATTGCGCTTGAAAAAAGGAATAGTTTCTCCTTGTAATGGGCAAGTTTTGATTGCCTCTCTAAGTTTGTCCTTACAACACCAAGGAGACATCATCTTCTTTCTTTTTATGGACCATTTGGGGGTTGATCCCATAATTTCCAGCTTGAATATGCTCAGCCATGACTTTTAAAGTAGCGAGGTCTTGAATCTTCCTAGATTTTAACCCCATCTCAGCCATCTCTCCATGTTTGATCATTTTTTAGAATGGTTTTCCTATGCTTGCTAGGACCCTCTCATAAAATAGAGCTTCTTAAATGTCAATGAAGGTCATTACCATCTCAATTTCTGTCATGGATGACTCAATGTTTTGTTTTTTGATCTTGGTGATTTGATATCTATCTGGAGCTATTTGTGTTTGGAAGCTTCATTGATATAGAAAAGCATGGGCTAGTTCCTCCTAGCTATGGATTTTAGATTTATCCAATTTGGCATACCATTCTCTAGATTATCCAATTAGACTCTTTTGAAATAACCGCATTCTCAATTTTTCATTCTCGGCATAGGTTCTAAGTTTTCCAATGAACACTTTTAAGTGAGTATAAGGATCTCCTAATCTGTTATATTTCTCTAAATCGGGAACCTTGAATTTTTACGGATAATGAACCCCGGGGAAGATGCAAAGGTCTGAGTAAGTAACACTTCTATGTGTTCTAGTCCCTTTGATTTAGCGGATTGTCTCTTCCTTTTATTGGTCTTTCTTCCGAATATCACCGGTGTCTTGATCTTCTTTAAGATGGGTGATTTCAGGGGTTTTGTTGGACTTCTCAATCTGAGAGTCAGGTATATGGACTTCTTATTCAGTACCCTGGATTCCTCCCTATGTAGAGGATTTTGTTTGAATGGGCCTTTGTGGACCCTGAGTTTGCTTGTTTAGTTCTTTCAGAAGGAGAACCAATTCTGTTATCTGATTCCTTAATCTTTCGAACTTCTCTTGAGAAACAGGAGTAGGATCAGGTTGGGCACTTGTAGACATGTCTGAAGGTAGGCTTAGTGCCTTTTTGGACTTTGAATGGGTGACGGGATCAATTGTTTCCCTATAAAAAGACTACATAGTTTAGTCTGGGTATAAAGAGGTTGTATGCTATACAATGTGTCTTTGTTAGGAGTGTTTTAATGTTCTCCTGCAAAACAGATGTCAGCTGTTTTGATGACAAGATAACATGACATGTCTTGATATGAAAAGGAATGCATTTTTACATCTTCCTTTATATTTTCCATTACATTTAGATTTACATGGAATTGAATTTACATGTAATTAAAAAGAGGAAGATATGAAGAGACTTCCCTTCGTGTTTGGTTTATCAAAGGCTGACCTATCTTAGGTTACTCTCGCGGCTTTTCGGCATGAAGGTCCCCAGATCATCGTAATTTACTAGATGGGAAGTTAATCTGATCTTTCAATTGGAGTGAATTTGGGTTGTGCCTTTCCTGAGCCTCACGGGATTAGTCTCCCTTCAGTCTAGTAATCAAACACCGACGGGTTTGCCTCCTAGTGGAGGAATCACACATCATACATTCACATACATCGTGTGCGAAGCACTAATATCACAGGAAGATATGGTGTGAAGCACTAAAGTGCAGTAAATAAAGTATTATTATACATCAATTTAATGTAAATGCATCATTCACATAAGCAGATAAAAAGGGTTTTTGAAAAGGTTGAACATCGGCTTAAGCCTCTACTATACCCAGCAGAGTCGCCACCTGTCGACGTCGAGAAAATTGTACCCCTTTCTGTTCTTACCTTTTTGTGTTCTCTATTGGTTGAGTTTTATCTGAAAAGGTGAGTTTGAAAAGGTCCGACATGTAAATGTCGACAATTTGAAAATCAGAGTCGCTAGTTAGTAGTTTTGAAATGGTTGTACCAACTCAACAGATTTTGAAAAAAAGTTTACACGAAGGCCCAATGGTTGGACACTGTTTAACAGGCCTTGGAAATTGAGATTCATTGAGTTTGGGGGCTTTATTAAGTGGGGGGAGTTGCCTCTTTTTCAGTTCTGATAAAAGAGCTCTAACTCATGCAAGCATACATGTGTCCACAAGTAATACAGAGTAAGTAGAGTATCGATCCCACAGAGAAAGTTGTTAAATTTAAATTATCATGCATCAATTAACTCACCGTATTTATATGCTTAGACTAATGACTAAAATTGTTGAATTAAACTAATTATGAATAATAACTAAAAATAAGAATACAAATAGAATAAATATAATCTGGAAATAATGGGACCCTAAATTCATTTAATATTTCATCTAATCGCCACTATCATGCAAGAAGTGTTCACATATCACAGGAAAATAGCCAAGAGCACAAATAGAGTTATAACCATTTTTCAATGCACTATAACCTACTTACACAGCATCTATAGATGTTAGACTCCATGTAATCACCAATACAACCAAAATCACTATATGTCTATGTGAGATTGCAATTATATTGATTTTAAGCACAAGCCCTTATTCTAGCTCATACGGTGAAACGGTATATATCTATCTGGTTCACAAAATACGCAAGCCATATACAACAGCCCCATATTCGAATGTTATCATGATTACAATCCATACTTGCATGTTCATTGTCAATTCCATACAAATAATGAGACGAATGGTGATCAAGCATTCATACATGTAAAATAATCATGATAAATATCCCATATGATATGCAAAACAACCCTAGCATTTAAGCGTGCAACCAAACTACATATTAAAATTCGTTAGAATCCCATAATGGAGTTTAGTTCATGACTGAACCAAAAGCCATTATGGGATCAACGCTAAACATGATCAATAAGCAACAATTGAAATAAGAAAGATAGAATGATCAAACCCAATCGCTGAATATAAACCAAGGATAAACGCTTAAATCCTCATAGAAATCCAATAGATTATAATGAAAATCCACAATGACAGAGAATCCCAAGAAGAATTGGAGAAGAAGACGTTTTGGCTTCGTTCTACATTGGAATCTCTCCCAAGGTGTAAACCCTAGTTACTATGATGAAAATACACTCAAAATTATCAAGTGTGTGTCTGACACCAGTCAGAATCATTTTTAAAAACAATTACCCATCATTTAATTAAAATTAAAATTAAACAAAATCACAACATCGACATCAGCGCTTGTATGCAGCAGCTCCTCTAAATATATCACTTTCATGGTATGAGACTTGCAAAAAGTTTGCCCTGTCCAGTCGGCTTCTCATGCGGGCGCTCATCTCCTGCACTTATCACGCTTTAGCGGGCGCATAACTTCTGATGAGGTCATCATTGTCTAGCCGGGTTTTCGCGGCAACGCCTCCCGCCTCATTACTGCTTGGTGCATTGCGCAGCGGCTTGCTCTGCGAGTTCTAGTTACGGTTTTGCTTCATCATCTGTCTGCTTGCTATTTGTTCTTTCATGCTTGATCCTCTTGCTCCATACTTGGTCTCCATGCTTCATTGTACCTCCATGCCATACACATCCTCGTTTGTGCCTTGCCTTCATGCATCTATTAGCCATGTGCCTTCTAATACCACCAAAATTAAGCCGATTCCTGCACTTATTCACCAAAAGGAGTTTTAAGTAAATGCAATGCAAAATAACATGAAATGCAACTAAAACACAATAAAATGTACTTGAGATGGGCACAATTCGCATGAATTGGTATTCAATAAGTAGGTAAAAATACCACTTATCAAATACTCCCAAACTTGAACTGTTGCTTGCCCTCAAGCAATGCATACTAATGAACAATGAAAATGCAACTACAAAACTATGCAACTACTCTATAATGCAAACTAGTCTCACATAATCCCAGCCATAATAGAATTTCAGCCCAAATTGCCTCAGTAAATTATCGAGATCCAAGAATACAAATTCAAACCAAACTATAGGCATAATGTCATACACTTAAATAATTCATATATGCTATAGAAATGCTGTGTGTGTGTGATGTTCACCAAAACTTGATCTAAGTAAGGAATACATATGATACACTACTCCAAACTAAAAATTATTGTCTAAATCAAGACTCATGTATACCCATGTAACACAGACTATTTCAACATATTGACACAAACTGAGGTTCAACAATGGGTTCAATGCTGTATTGCTACTCACGAGGGCGATTTACGCACTTTCCCGCGGTGTTTTTTTGCTATTTTTTCTTTTCTTTTCTTTTCTTTTTTTCATATGACTGTGCAATGTCTCAATCCATTAGGCACACTGCTACCCCTTAGCGAGCTTTCAACCAACGACTCCTACACCATAAAAGACCTTAGGGCGCTAGGTGTAGAGATAATCCCCTCGGGCGTACTTACTCAAGTAGCCAGGGCCCCGAATTAAGACTAGCCACGTTATTACTATTCGATTTTTTTTATATACATAGCATACCCATGTTTTCCCAAAATTTGCATGTCAATGTTCATACAGTCTAGGAGCACTTTCCACATGCTTCTCTTTTTAAAACTACATGTTCTATCAAGAAATGCAACACATACTTCTTAAACCTACAAGTGATTGTGAACACGTTTGTGCAAACCAAAAGCATTTAAACAGCAACATGAATCTCATCGTGTAAAATATTATATCTCAGCTCATGTTATCCAAAATATTCTAAAATCCTTCACAATTCACTATCATCATTGGCTAGGCAAGAATTTCTATTAAGCAAAAATATGTGTGAGACATGCAACTAAAACATACTAACACAATCAATAATGAATAAAAATTTAAAAATTTTATGCAAAATTTTATTTAACCTATAATCATGCAAAATTAAACTAAATATGCAAGAATTAAATAAAACTAAACTACTATGCTATGACCCCCAATACCCCCAAACTTAAAATATTCAATGTCCTCATTGAATGAAGGTAAAGGGTATAGAAAAACTCCCCTAATGATCGGCTTGACCACCCTCCTCGGGTGGTGAATCTGGTGGTGGATATGGCACTGCGGTTCCAAACTGAGGCCACTCTAGCATTGTTCCTTGTTGCACAAAGGCTTCGGCCAAGGCCCTTGTGAGTCCCGTAGAAAAAGTTCCAAGATTGTCATACATGGCGTCAACTTTGCGCTCTAACCTTTGAAGCTGTCGATCGCTAGGAACGGTGTGTGCTCGGGTGGACGGGCCTACCTCATCTGTTTGAGGGGGCTGCTGTGATGGCTCGGGAAATGTAGGCCTTAAAATGAATCCTTGTCCGTTCGGGTGTGGCTCACCTCCTGCCCAGGTGATGGTGGCATAGGTGATGTCCTGACTTGGATATTGCATTTGTTCGTTGCCCCAATTGTACCCCTAATGCGCACATAGCATGGCTACCACTAAGCATGTAGAATGGTCCCAATGGTAGTTCCCTTCAGATACTTCACAATATTTTGATGAATCAAATAACCTACATCAATGTACTCGCCAGTAATTATGCCCCCACAGTATTATGGCCCTTTCTGCCGTGATCTCGTGTTGATGCGATGAAGGTAATAGCTTGGCACAAATGAACAGATTCCATGCCTTGGCATATCGATTCAGAGCGGCTGCTGGGAATATGCGAGGCTGGGTCGTGCGAACTTTATAAGTCCACTTCGTGCTTGGCACGCACAACTCAGCGATAACAAGCTCCAAGTCCGTTTCTAGATATGCCTTGTGATCCAATTGGCCGCCCCTGTTGGTGGTCTTACGGTGATTCTCAGGACGGTTCTGATGGTGGAAGGTCTGTAGTCTATCTCGACACCACGAACCATAGCGGTATCGTTCATGGTGACTTTGGCATTAGCGTAAAATTCTCAGACTATGCTCATCAGAATGGGCGTGGGAGATGCAGTCAATCCACCCCAGCCTCGTTCCTGGATCATGGCACACAGCTGTCCATCCTGGCCTTCTGGTTTGAATCCTCTCTCCTTGATGAATGTTTTTGCTACAATTCGGTAGTACTCCTGCTGGGCTTCCAAACATAAGAACTTGGTGTGGTCGACAATGTCCTCCTCATGACTGCCGAAAGAGGATGAGGAAGATGAAGATGGTCGTGCTCTCTTCGGACCCATTTGCAGATAGTTGATTGAAAGTGCAGATGAACTTTCTTGAGAGAGAGAATGAAAATTTGAGAATTGATAGCCTTCACGCTTGTGTGCTGACCCAATTGGGAACCCTAGCTTTATAGAGAGGATGAGAGGTAGTTGAGCTTTGAGCGTGGAGAGTCGTGGAGATTTGATGGAGAGATATCGACTTCAATCAGAATGATAGATAGAGATAGGGACGTGAGTTATGGAGGGTGAGTGAGTTTCGCGTCTGTTATTATCGTAAATGAGAGTCCAAATGGTCCCAAACTCTTTTAAAAAATGTTTAGTTTTGACTTGATTCGGTTCACGCATTGTGGCAGCGCGTGTGTATCTTAAATTTGGTAGCCTTACGAGATTTGTAGAATACATGATTGTTCTGAGTGGCTTGACACGCGGGCGCGCAAGTTTGTGCTACTTAGGCCTCGTGGCCGCGCGACCCTCATGTTTGCAATGCTCAAGTTCAATTTTTCTCTGCCTCTCAGTAATGTTTTCCAATGATTGTTCCTGCATAGACATTAATGCTCATTGTTAAGATAGGAATTAGCGGTCGTATAATGCTAATCATCTTGCAAATATTCGCAAAGCAATTCTTGCTACATACTTAAGCATGAAAATTCAATATCCTAGTAAAATTAAATTAAATATAACTAACTAAAATAATCCAAAATGAACAACTAAAAGTAAATGGAGATAGAAATGATGGGTTGTCTCCCATCCAGTGCTAAGTTATAGTCAATTAGCTTGACTGTCTCTGAATCTCATGTCACATCAAGAATTGAGGTGCCTTCCTTACTGTCCATTGCACCCCAAAATTTAATGACTTCAGCTTTCATCAATGGTTCTACCTTCGACTCTGAACTTTTGCCTGTTACATAGTTCAACGGTCCATAATTTACCAGTTTCTATACTTCATCCTTCGGACCCCAATCCACCAAGTCAACCAAGAAGCATTCTTCTTCATCCGATGGGAACTTTATCGCCTTAAAGACATTAAATGTGACCTCTTGATCATGTACACGCATCGTTAGTTCCCCCTTTTGCACATCGATTGAAGTCCTTCCTGTGGCTAAGAATGGTCTCCCCAGTATTATTGGTATGCTTTTGTCCTCCTCATAGTCTAGAATGATGAAGTCAGCCAGAAAAATGAACTTGTCCACCTTTACTAACACATCTATCACAATTCCACGTGGATACGTGATGGATCTGTCAGCTAGCTGTAATGATATATTTGTCGGCCTTGGAGCCGGTAATCTCAACTGATTCAATACTGACAAGGGCATCAAGTTTATACTTGCCCCCAGATCACATAAACACTTACTAAAGTTCATCTTCCCAATTGTGCACGGAATTATGAAGCTGCCCGGATCCTTCAGCTTTGGAGGTAATTTCATTGAGACATTTGCTTTTACATTCCTCTATCAAGGCCATTGTCTCAAACTCATCTAGTCTTCTCTTCCTTAACAATATACCCTTCATAAACTTTGCATAGCTTGGCATTTGTTCCAATGCCTCGACAAATGGTATGTTAATCTGCAGCTTTTTGAATACCTCCAGAAACTTGCTGAACTGTTTGTCTTCTTTTTACTTAACTAACCTCTGCGGATATGGAACTTGAGGGTCCTTCTCTTCTGAATTTGCCTTGTCTTTCTCTTCCTGCTGAGCCTCAGAATTTTCTAGATTTTTCTCCTCTTGATCATTTATTACGCCTTTCATGTGATCAGTGCAGCTTCCTTAGTATTCAGTAGGTAAGGTGGCGACTTACAGAACCTGTCAAATCTTTCCCTGATCTCAATGTGATCGCTTGACACTGCTCCTTCCCGTCTCTTCTAGGATTTGTCTCTGTGTTACTTGGCAATGAACCTTGGGGCCTATTATTAAGCATGTTTGCCATCTGCCCCATCTAAGTCTCAAGATTCTTCATAGCCACTGCTTGGATTTTGATCATGACTTCAGTGTTTGCCATGTATTTCAACATCATCTCCTCCATCTCTGATTTCTTTTCTGGCTATGGAGCAGCTGGATTGTGGTGTTGTTGTTGTTGAGAAAATCCCGGTGGAAAAAGTGGTTTTGGTGTAAACTGTGGTTGAGATGAATGAGGTTGAAACTGATGGTTTGGCTGAAACTGATTTTCCTGGTGTCCTTGGTTATTAGACCAACTAAAGTTCGGATGATTGCGGTTGTTGGGGTGGTATGTATTCTGGAATTGACCTTGGTCTTTTTTGTAGTTGCTTACATACTATACTGACTCCAAGCTGATAGCACATTGATCCGTGGAGTGTGACCCCGCACAAATCTCATAAATGAAGGCAACTATTTTCACTTTTCTCTCTACCAAAGTATCAATTTTCTTAGCCATAGCTGCCATCTGTGCCGACAACTGTGTAATCGCATCTACCTCCAACACACCTGCAACCTTAGGCTGTGGCATCTGAGCTGTAGGATTCTGATAGTCATTTGCAGCCATAGTCTCGATAAGCGTATAGGCCTCGTCATAGTTCTTTGCCCATAATGCCCCTCCTACGGCTGCATCCACAATCGGTCTCGACTGCCATCCCAAACCATTATAAAACGAGTTGATCACCATCCAATCTGGCATACCATGATGTGAACATTTTCGGAGCATCTCTTTGTATTGCTCCCATGCTTCATATAAGGACTCACCCTATTGTTGCTCAAACTGAGAGATAGCCGTCCTCATCTTTGTAGTCTTTCCCATTGGAAAGAACTTGGCTAAGAATTTCTGTGCTAAGTCCTCCCATGTGGTTATTGACCTTGACAGCAAAGAATGTAGCCAACTCCTAGCCTTATCTCTCAATGAAAATGGAAATAACCGTAGTCTAATGTCATCCTCCATCACACCATTGTACTGAAGAATATATCATGATTTCAATAAAACTCAATAGGTGCTCATTGGATCATCGTAGAATGACACCCCAAATCTGAATCGAGTTACGCACCATTTGAATAGTGCTAGTTTAATTTCAAAGGTATTGTCATGCGATGCTTAGAATCGACTATGCTCGACTGTAGTCCATTTATGTTTGGCATGGAATAATCTCTTAAAGCCCGATGCTCTTCCCTTTGCTCAAGTCTCTGTTCTCGACCATTACGGATGTTGTACTGTCTAACTGTGCTTGCAAATTTCTTCGCACGCTCGCTTTCCAACCTCTTCCATTTATGTTATCCTGTGCTGGTGTTAGTTCTGAGTTGGATGACCGCGTGTGCATAAAAATCTACAGGTACCTGAAATAAAAAATGAAACAAAAATAGAAATAAGAAACGATCAGACTTGTCTAGGTCATACAATATAGCTTTAAACTAATGATGATTATTTAAATTAACACTTTTCCCCGGCAACGGCGCCAAAAACTTGTTGCCTCTTTTTCGATTCGATAAAGAGCTCTAACCCATGCAAGCATACATGTGTCAACAAGTGTCTGAGTAAGTAGAGTATCGATCCCACTGAGAAAGTTGTTAAATTTAAATTATCATGCATCAATTAACTCACCGTATTTATATGCTTAGACTAATGACTAAAAGTGTTAAATTAAACTAATTATGAATAACAACTAAAAATAAGAATACAAATAGAATAAATATAATCTGGAAATAATGGGACCCTAACTTCATTTAATATTTCATCTAATCGTCACTATCATGCAAGAAGTGTTCACATATCACAGGAAAATAGCCAAGAGCACAAATAGAGTTATAACCATTTTTCAATGCACTATAACCTACTTACACAGCATATACAGATGTTAGACTCCATGTAATTACCAATACAACCAAAATCACTATATGTCTATGTGAGATTGCAATTATATTGATTTTAAGCACAAGCCCTTATTCTAGCTCATACGGTGAAACAATATATATCTATCTGGTTCACAAAATACGCAAGCCATATACAACAGCCCCATATTCGCATGTTATGATTATAATCCATACTTGCATGTTCATTGTCAATTCCATACAAATACTGAGACGAATGGTGATTAAGCATTCATACATGTAAAACAATCATGATAAATATCCCATATAATATGCAAAACAACCCTAGCATTTAAGCGTGCAACTAAACTACATATTAAAATCTGTTAGAATCCCATAATGGAGTTTAGTTCATGACTGAACCAAAAGCCATTATGGGATCAACGCTAAACATGATCAATAAGCAACAATTAAAATAAGAAAGATAGAATGATCAAACCCAATTGCTGAATAAAAACCAAGGATAAACGCTTAAATCCTCATAGAAATCCAATAGATTATAATGAAAATCCACAATGACAGAGAATCCCAAGAAGAATTGGAGAAGAAGACGTTTTGGCTTCGTTCTACGTTGGAATCTCTCCCAAGGTGTAAACCCTAGTTACTATGATGAAAATACGCCCAAAATTATCAAGTGTGTGTCTGACACCAGTTAGAATCATTTTTAAAAACAATTACCCATCATTTAATTAAAATTAAAATTAAACAAAATCACAACATCGATTATCGCCTTGTGGCCATGGCCTCTCTGAATATATATCACTTTCTTGAGGTATGCAAGACTTATGAAAGTTTGCCTGTCATTTGGCCTCTCACGCGGGCGCGTGTCTCCTACACTTGTCCTGCTCACGGCCGCACAACTTGCAGTAGGTCATCATTGTCTCGTCGGGTACTTTCATGGTAGTGCTCCTCAGTACAATACTGATGGCCTTGGCATGTACACCCACTACTGCAGAGTTCAGTTTCGGTTTTTCTTCTATCATGTCTTGCCGCTTTGCTATTTTTTCTTTCATGCTTGATCCTCTTGCTCCATGCTTGGTCTCTATACTTCATTGTACCTCCATGCCATGCACATCCTCGTTTGTGCCTCGCCTTCACGCATCTATTAGCCACGTGCCTTCTAATACCACCAAAATTAAGCCGATTCCTGCACTTATTCACTAAAAGGAGTTTTAAGTAAATGCAATGCAAAATAACGTGAAATGCAACTAAAACAAAATAAAATGTACTTAAGATGGGCACAATTCGCATGAATTGGTATTCAATAAGTAGGTAAAAATACAACTTATCAGGGGGAAGGTGTAATGACCCCAAAAATTCATACAATTTAATTCTCGACTTCAGTCGTTAATAATACATTCAACCTCTAATTTTACATCATTAAACGATAATACAACCATTAAAATTTGCGGAATACTTAAAATTTTCTATTACAAACTATCCTCGTTCCCAAAACCTTCAACCTTTACATCCAAATATCTCAGAATCATTTTAATACTACAATAGTTTACATCACAAAATGATATTACAATTCACATTAATACGTTCTTCGGAACCTTAAACATGGTTCAAATAATATTAACACAACTAAACTGTATAAATCTTCAAGTATCACATCTGATTCATGTCTTTCAAGTAACACTTAACTTTACCTTGAATCTTGAACCTGCAAAAGTGGTTATTTGCAAGGTTGAGCTCGACAGCCCAGCAAAATCTAACAGTTTTCTTGCATCACATAGCACATAATAACATACTCAACATATATAACTTACATGTTATAGTTCATATAACAAGTATAAAGATTGAGTCCTTACTCAATCAGCATACTTTAATCAATCAACATAGTCATAAATTGACTTTAACATTTCATACTTTCAACATATATATAACACATCATGCTCTTTGCAATAAAAATTTAAAACAGTTAATCATCAAGTTCACATAGCAAATAAGAACTGAAAGACTTGCCTGATTCGTAGTTTATGAACTACGACTTAACTGCTTAACGCTTATCTGCACTTTCTGTATTCCTACACAGTTATATAATTATGGATTCACATCCATTAGTCATATATTTCATACATTCTTAATATAATAGTAACATTATATTGTTTCCTAACTAGGTTTGTAAAACCTTCATTTCATTTTCTCATTATACTCTTAGAATAGCTAGGCATGTATAAGTATATCTTAACCATCCGTACTTGACATCAAATAGGTTGTGATCTATTTTCAAGTTCACATTCAAATCACTTAGCTCCATAATGATTTATTTCAATCAATAAAGCTTAACAACTTTCTTTAACAAGATTTGATGTTATAAGCTTTTAAACCATATATTTGTACTAATAAGCCTCTAATAGCATGCTCACATGTATCTATCTTATTTATATGGACATAGCATAGTTCATACTTTTAAAATATGCTTAATAACTTATGTCATGCTTGACTAGTTGAGTGTACATATCATTCATGTTTTAATACTTAGTTTACAAAAGATAATGGAGTTTGTCTTTGAAATCATTTTATCATTAATGATGTAGTATATCACATATAAGACAACTTTTAAAAACTCTTATCATAAGTAACTAATTCATGATAACGTCTTCTCAAGTTAGAAACCTACCTCATGTAGCATTTATGCACCTTAGTTCTATTATATCAAGTTTCTCTTGAAAACTTTTCTAACACAAGGTCTAACAAGTTTTATCATGAACAAAACACTATAAACACCATATCATGCTCATTTATATTTGAACTCAATCACGTATATAAACCACTAAGTTCAAAACTTATAGAACATAAGTTTCCACAAGGTTTGTTTGTTTTTTTCAAAATCTTTAAGTTTCTTTTCAAAACACATACTAAGTCATGCCAATGCTTTCTATTATGGGCAAGGAAATTTTATATGTCATGTATTATATCATTCATTTTCCTGTTACATCACTTAGAATAACATATTCCATCGACAGAAGCACTATACTTGCGTATGTGCTCGATCGACGCCCTCTGATCGCCTCCGAATACATAACAGTCACAAAGATGACTATTTTGACCCTTCCTAAAGACCTCAAATTAAATAACTTAAAGAACAAAAGTTGTAGGTCTATTCGTCCTCGTTTCGGATCATCTTGAAACACCTCAATCGGAGTTTGTATGAAAATGTTATGACCGTTTTACCAAAATAGGTCAAAGAAGTCACAGTCAGCACACATGGGGCGTGGCCGCGGCGCTTTTCCTCACCATGCCAGTGCACCCACGCAATATCCCAGCCCCAGCTGCGCGCCCGCGCATGGCTTCACATAGAACACAATTTTTGACATAACTTTCTCATTTTAAGTCCAAATTAGTTGGTTTTTGATTCGTTAAACTCGTTAAACTCTTAGCTACTCATCTACAGAGTAATTATAACACTTCAAAAACATTAACAAATCCAAAGATTAATCCAAAACTCATATTCATACTAAATTTTCATGTTTTTGAAAAGTTTAGCGAATTCATTCACCACGAATTCGTTTCTCAACCAAATTAGTTCGTTCAACTTTCGTTGTTTTCGTTTTTCAACATACTAACAACATATATCATCAATTTCAGATTATATCACAACTTCACCATAAAATTTGATTCCAAAACAAGCCCTAATGTATATATATCAATAAAACTCAACTTCTTCATTCTAAAACATGTTTTCATGAATTTGATTTCTGAAAATCCTTTCTAGATAACAACTAAAAGATTATAAACATCTAACAACATATATATAACATATTTAACAATTCATCCAACTAAATTTCTAAATTTAAAGGATAACTGAAGAACACCCAACTAAGAAGAAACTAGGTTATTTACTTCTTAATTCTTGTTTAGCTTTGCTAGGAGATGTTAGAAAATTGCTACTTCCTTCTTGTTTTCAAGGATTTCTCTTCCAATTGCCTCTCAATTCCTCTCTAGAGCTCTCTCTCCTTACATATTTCTCTTCTAGCTTGACCTTAGGATTATCTGCGTAAATATATAACTCGACTCTCCTCTCCCCACCACGTCGGTGAAGAAAATAAAAGGTGTCGATTATAATAAACCAAAATCCATAAAAATTTGCATTTGATTACACACAATTTCCCCATACTAGATTATTTTAATAATATTATATTATATAGTTTTTATTTGCCACACATATAACCAATTTACATAACTTATAATAATAATTATAATTTTCATTATAATTCTTTTGATGATTAATAAATAATCATATATCTAATTTAATTAATAAATTAGATTTAAACATCGCTTTATTTAATTTACTTATTTTCTTTAATATTAAACAACTCATTTAATTTAACTAATTCATTAAATTAAATCTTCAAAGAATAAAATTTACCTTTGCTTTTGTAAGACCCCGAAATTTTTTTTAAATAAAAAGGAATTTCCTTTATTTATTATTTTGAAATAGTAAGGGTGGATTTGATTAATGTGGTTAGTTATGGGTAAAATGCGCAAATATTTTAAATAAGCAAGTGGTGATATAATATTCATTATTGTCGGAGAATATTCGTTTGGTCGTGGAATAATATTAAATCTTTGTCGTGGGAATATTAAATGCGATTGGTAGCAGACCATGTGTGGGCCCCATAGCTCTGAAAGCGATTGGAGGAAGAAAACAGCAAGAATAAGTTGTTTATAAATAACTTAGCATAGTTATTCGATTTTACCTTTGTTGGAATACCCTAATTGGTTAAAACACGAGAATACGCGTTGTTGAGCGGTAGCACTGCAGATTGCACCAATTATTGACTCTTACGTGAAGGCACTACTCAATAATGGTTCTGATAATTCTGCTCAGGTGTTTTATTTTATTGATTCAATAATTCTTTGCGTTGATATTTTATATTCTTTGTTGTTTTAATAATTGTCATTTACATTATATTTTCATTATCGAAACAATAATTCATATTATCTGAATAATATTATTAGATAACATTATTGGCAATGTCTAGAAAGTTACATCTAAGGAGAGGTTTGGTCACCTAATTCATGCGGCCATGATGAAGGAGAAATTCTTATTGAAAGCCCCTCTTCACAGGAGCTGCACTGTTGTCAATATTGTGATTCTATAATATTATTTGTGAATAATTAATTATTGATTCATATGATGTGGAAAATATTGATTTTATGTGGATATAGATGAGAAAATTTTTAATGTGACAATTGTTAAAAATTGAAATTTTATCTTTTTCTCGATAAAATAATTCATTTAAATATATATTATTATATTTTAATAATATAATAATGGTGATATTTTTACAACTAATGTGGGATATATGAGTATACGAGGAGGAAGAGTATTTTTGTTGCAATAAATGTTTAAAACATGTTAAACATGTCGGTGGACCCCATTTATCGAATTGAAATTTGATTATAGCCTCTAAAATCACCCGTTTATGGATTTTGGTCAATTTACTCATTTGGGAATTTAGAAACACTTTCTTACGCAAAGTTGTAGAGAATTGGATTTCCTATAAAACACGCGAGATTCGAATTTTCTGATGAAAGGGCTATTTATTGTGAATTATTGAAGTTCAAGCTCCAAATAATTAATTTTTGGAAGTTTAAATTATTTTAAATTAGAAAAACGTTTTTTATTTTCTTCTAGAAGGTTGGCATGTGTGAATTCTTGAGATTCAGATTTCAAAGAATACGTATAATATTTTTATAAATATTAATATTTTATTAAATTTTTCGCTTTGGTGTTCTAAGCAATTTCTATAAATAGGTGCTTAGGTTAGAATTGAAAATCACACGTAAATCAAGTTTCTCTCTATATTATCGAGCGTATTCTTGTGAAGTATTTTGAGTATACTTTGAGTATTGCTATCGGTGAAAGTTCAAGATATAGTCTATATCCAAGATTCCGTAGTTAGTAATCGATCTTTCGAGGTAAGGGGATATTATTTTATTTTTTTCGTAATGATATTATTTCTTCAATATCATTATATTTGAAATATTGATATGAAGTTTTATCAAATTTGAAACTTTTGGTGTCTGAGAGTTACTTATTCACGATACGGTAGATTTTATTCACGTGATACGGTATTATTCATGAATACTTAAGATTATTCATCGAAAAATGAAAATTTTTCTTTTCAGTCAAAATATCTATTGTGGATACTAGCTTTGATTGTATCCATGTTTTGATCATTCTTGAATTTTACACCACTATGATTATTTTTGAGGTATTTTTGGACGTGGATAAAACGTAAGTATTTAATCCTTAATCCTTAATCCTTGTCATTTTGTTTCTTTGGATTCGTTTCTTTTAAAAAATATATATATATTTTTTTCATCATCCTCGATCTTAAATGATGATATTATTGAATATCTTTGGCCCAGTAGTGCAAAAAGATGAATGATTTATGATGAATATCTTTGGCCGAGAGTGCAAAGATGAATGATTTCGATGAATATCTTTGGCCCGTAGTGCAAAGATGAATGATTTCGATGAATATCTTTGGCCCGTAAAGTAAAAGATGAACAAGTGTTTAGATGAACATGACCAATTGGTGAATGTCCTTCGCTCAGAAAGTGCAAGGATGAATATTTGATCCCGGATATATATTGATTGATGTTACAGGATAAAAGCAGACGATGAACTTTAATTCATACATAGAAGATAGTAGTTTGCATTATCTACTTAACTCTTCTAATGAATTATTATTTCACGCTTAATATTGATTTAAAACTTGTTGTCTATTGTATTCTATTATATTTTTCCCTGTTGAAGACTAACGATAATTTTGTTGTATATTATCTTAGTCATATATATTCTTCTTGGGCTAGTCGAGCTCACCTTTTCCTTTTTGTTCCATTTTTTCTTTCTCGTGGAGGTGAGAATACAAGCGAGGATCGAAGCCGGGGTATGGAATGAAGGTTCAGAGAGAGTTATTTAGTAGTCCTCACCATTTTTGTAAAATAATGTATCAATAATTATGATGGGGATTTATTTGCGTGTGGATATTGTCTGCAGGCGGCAATATCTCAGATTTAAACTCATTAAGATGTATTGTCGTATTTCATACGACATTTGTATTATTGAAGTTGTAGTTATTTCGCATCATGTATTTGGCGCACTCGTAATGGGTTGGGTGGAATGGACTGTTTTTGGGGCGTCACGGTTGGTATCGAGCTTAGGATATGATCTCTGGCGGAGATCTGGGGAATAGAACTCAGGAGGAGAGACGAGTAAATCCTTCGCTAGTGTGTCCTACCTAAGCTTATTTGATAGTTGGTCAAGATATAGGATATTATGTGATATATTGATTTCCTTAATTAACCCTTGTTTTATGACAGTATTTGAGAATGTCGACTGAGAATATTAACAATGGAAATGAGAGCGTGGAGACGCCTGTACTCACCAACGAGGAGAACGTGCAACAGGTTGACAATGTTCCTCATGTGAACAATACCACTGAGCAGATGATGAACGAGGGGATATTTAGAAGCTTTTTGCAGTTCATGCAAAATCGCACGAGGAGACTCGTGTTCAAAACATAGGAGGAAATGATAGCAATTCACAAGTTGTCACAAAACATAGCGGTTCAAAGAGTTGGGACCACCGAATTTAAGGGAAAGCCCGATCCGATCATGGCGGAAACATGGGTCAAGCAAATCACCAAGATATTCGATGTCTTGGGATGCACGGAGAACAGAAGGTTCCATTCGCCACCTTTATGTTCCGTGGCGAGGCGGTATCATCTGGTGGGAGTCATGAAGCGTGCATCCATCCAAATTGCGCTACAAAGATGTCTTGGGAGACGTTTGAAACTATTTAATGACAAATACTTTCCCGAAAGTGTTCATGTCATATGAAGGAAGTGGAGTTTATTAGACCGAGCGGTAACAACATGACGGTGTCTCAAAGACGAGGCGCGAAGTTTGCAGAGTTATCAGTTTGCACCTCATTTGGTGGAGAATGAGGAACGATGACGGATGTTTCGAGAGGTTTCAAAACCCAGATACGTCAAAAGATCTCATCTCTCATAAATTTTCTCTATTCGGATGTTGTTAATGAGGCTCAATTGTTAGAGCGAGATAACGTAGTACGGTCAACCGAGGTACCACAATCGTGGATCATAATTAGGAGATAGTAATAGTCAACAAAACAACAATAATTAGTGGAGAAAGAAAAGGCGGACAAAAATGGTAACCACTGGTGGTAATCATGGCCATGAAAATAGAAGAAGCGAGTCGGAGGAGATTTTAAAAGAGGAGATTCAACAACGACCATGTGAAGACAGCGATGCCAAAAGAAGCTGGTTCCAAGGAGGAGAACGACCACCGGTCATATGCTATAAATGCGGAAAAGAGGGACATATCGGTCAAACCGCCCACGCGCTATTCTGGGTATGCTATAATTGTGGAAAGGAAGGACATATCGCTTCGAGATTGCACGGCAGAGCGAAACCTAGTTCAATGAGGACGGTGACTCAAAAGATCCGTCCTAGAAAAGTCAAAGTCATCGGTTCTCGGAAGAGCGTTTGTTGTGATCGGGTCAAAAATGCGAGGAACCCAAACGAGGTGATCACAGGTAAGCTATTTATAAATTCTTGTGAAGTTTATACTTTACTAGATACCGGTGCTACCCATTCATTTATCTCTCCTGCTTGTGCTCAACGTTTAAACTTGACTCCGGAGAAATTAGACTTTGACCTATCTCGTGGAAACTCCGTTAGAGAAACTTTCATCACATCCAATATTTTATAAATCTTGTCAATCCATGTTGGCACCCTTTATCTTACTCGTTGACCTTATCTCTTTAAAGATACTTGCTTTTGATGTGATTTTAGGGATTGATTGGTTAACTACTCATCATGCCAAAATTGATTGTTTTCGTAAGGTTGTTAGCTTTCATATTCCTAAACAACTTTGTTGTTCAATTCAACAACTAAACCATTAAAATCAATCTTTGTCATATCTAATCATAAAGCTATTCGCTTATTAAAAAAGCGGATGTCAAGCTTTCTTAGCCCATGTTATGGATTTGAATAAAGACACGCCGATTTGAATAATATTCTGTTGTTATTGATTTTCCCGACGTATTTCTGAAGAATTTCTTCGCCTACTCCCTGAAAGCGTGATATTGAATTTGTATCGACTTTAAATCCCAGACAAAACCCATTTCTAAAATCTCATATCGAATGGCTCCTATTGAACTTTAGGAGTTAAAAAACCCAATCAGAAGTTGATACAAGAGCCTCTATCCGGTGACTTCGTTGATGGGGATGCACCAAGCCGGACTCTTTGTAGGGGACGCCTATATTTGTGCGGTAGTAAATCGATAGGTGTCATTGTGAGGTGTCGTGGTTGAAGCACCATGAGAGTCATGATTTTTGAATGATATTTCTATCGTTAATAAATTTTTCGACGTAATCTCGATGACTTCCTAGCCTACCCTAGAGCGAGAAATCGAATTTTGTATTGATTCTAAGTACAAAACCTATTCCTAAAACCTCGGATATTTCTTTAACTAAATGAACGTATCATGCGCCAAAGACGTTGGCTCGAGCTGTTGAAGATTATGATCGTACCATTTAATATTATCGTGGAAGAGCGAACGTGGTAGCTGACGGGTTGAGTAGAAGATCGTATGCGTTTACAAGTGCGATGTTGATAACACAAAAACTCATCTCGTATAACTTACAAATGATGAAGATAGAGTTAAAGGCTCTAGGGACTCACGTGATGATATACAAGTAGAATCGACTTTAATCGATAAAGTTAAAACCGCGCCAAGCTACACAATCAAGTCGATGCATATGAAGAAGGAGGTGCAAGAAGTTGGTATTCCAAAAGCGAGAATCGGCGATGTGAGGACAGCTCAAACCTTTGATTTATTGGTCCATTTCAAATTCTTGACCGAGTAGGAACTGTGGCCTATAGACTCGCTTTACTACCAAGTATGTTGCGTGTTCATAACGTTTTTCACGTATCGGTGTTACGTAAATATGTGGACAACCCGAACCACATTATTGAGTTAGAACCAGACAAGATAGCCGAAGACTTATCGTACGAGGAGGTACCTGTCAAGATCTTGGATAGGAAAGAACATGTCCTATGTACCGAGGTTATACCACAAGTTAAAGTTTTGTGGAGAAACCATGCTATTGAGGAAATGACCTGGGAGTTGGAAACGAAAATGAAAGCGAGGTATTTTCATCTTTTGAAACACTGTGTAAGTCGTCAATTTCGAGAGACGAAATTTCATAAGGAGGGAGGTTGTAAGACCGAAATTTTTTTAAATAAAAGGAATTTTCTTTATTTATTATTTTGAAATAGTAAGGGTGGATTTGATTAATGTGGTTAGTTATGGGTAAAATGCGCAAATATTTTAAATAAGCAAGTGGTGATATAATATTCATTATTGCCGGAGAATATTCATTTGGTCGTGGAATATTCGCATCTTTGTGGAATATTAAATGCAATGGTAGCGACCATGTGTGGGCCCCATAATCTGAAAGCGATTGGAGGAAGAAAGCACAAGAATAAGTTGTTTATAAATAACGGCATAGTTATTTAATTTACATCGTTGGAATACCGGTGGTTAAAACACGATGTCTACGTTGTTGAGCGGTAGAAGACACCGGTATTGCACCAATTATTGACTCTTACGTAAGAAGGCACTACTCAATAATGGTTACGATAATTATCGCTCAAAGGTGTTTTATTTTATTGATTCAATAATTGTCTGCGTTGATATTTTATATTCTTTGTTGTTTTAATAATTGTCATTACACGTATTTTTCATTGTCGAAACAATAATTCATATTATCTGAATAATATTATTAGATAACATTATTGGCAATGTCTAGAAAGTTACATCTAAGGAGAGGTTTGGTCACCTAATTCGGCGGCCAAGAAGGAGAAATTCTTATTGAAAGCCCCTCTTTCTGGGCGCTCGGTTGTCAATATTGTGATTACGTAATATTATTTGTGAATAATTAATTATTGATTCATATGATGAGGAAAATATTGATTTTATGTGGATATAGATGGAGAAAATTTTTAATGTGACAATTGTTAAAAATTGAAATTTTATCTTTTTATGATAAAATAATTCATTTAAATATATATTATTATATTTTAATAATATAATAATGGTGATATTTTTACAACGAATGTGGGATATATGAGTATACGAGGAGGAAGAGTATTTTTGTTGCAATAAATGTTTAAAACATGTTAAACATGTCGGTGGACCCCATTTATTGACTGAAATTTGATTATAGCCTCTAAAATCACCCGTTTATGGATTTCGGTCAATTTCTGTTGGGAATTTAGAAAAACTTTCTTCTACGTAAAGTTGTAGAGAATTGATTTCCTATAAAAACTCATGAGATTCGAATTTTTCTGATAAAAGGGCTATTTATTGTGAATTATTGAAGTTCAAGCTCAAATAATTAATTTTTGGAAGCTTAAATTATTTTAAATTAGAAAAATGTTTTTTATTTTCTTCTAGAAGGTTGGCATGTGTGAATTCTTTGAGATTCAGATTTCAAAGAATACGTATAATATTTTATAAATATTAATATTTTATTAAATTTTCGCTTTGGTGTTCTAAGCAATTTCCTATAAATAGGTGCTTAGGTTAGAATTGAAAATCACACCAGAAACTGAAGTTTTCTCTCTCTATATTATCGAGCGTATTCTTGTGAAGTATTTTGAGTATACTTTGAGTATTGCTATACGGTGAAAGTTCAAGATATAGTCTATATCCAGTATTCCAGTTAGAAGTACTGATCTTTCGAGGTAAGGGATATTATTTTATTTTTTTCTGTAATGATATTATTTCTTCAATATCATTATGCTGAAATATTGATATGAAGTTTTTATCAAATTTGAAACTTTTGGTGTCGGAGTTACTATTCACGTATACGGTACTATTCACGTATACGGTATTATTCATGAATACGGCACTATTCATCGAAAAATGAAAATTTTTCTTTTCGTCCAAAATATCTATTGTGGATACTAGCTTTGATTGTATCCATGTTTTGATCATTCTTGAATTTTACACCACTATGATTATTTTTGAGGTATTTTTGGACGTGGATAAAACGAAGTACGAATCCTTAATCCTTAATCCTTGTCATTTTGTTTCACTGGATTCGTTTCTTTTAAAAAAATATATATATATTTTTTTCATCATCCTCAGTCTTAAATGATGATATTATTGAATATCTTTGGCTGTTTAGTAAAAGATGAATGATTTATGATGAATATCTTTGGCCAAGAAAGTGCAAAGATGAATGATTTCGATGAATATCTTTGGCCCAAAGCAAAAAAGATGAATGATTTCGATGAATATCTTTGGCCCGTAGTGCAAAAGATGAACAAGTGTTTAGATGAACATGACTAATGGTGAATGTCCTTGGCCAGATAGTGCAAGGATGAATATTTGATCGGATATATATATTGATTGATGTTACGGGGATAAAAGCAGACGATGAACTTTAATTCATACATAGAAGATAGTAGTTTGCATTATCTACTTAACTCTTCTAATGAATTATTATTTCATTGCGAATATTGATTTAAAACTTGTTGTCTATTGTATTCTATTATATTTTTCCTGTTGAAGACTAACGATAATTTTGTTGTATATTATCTTAGTCATAATATTCTTCTTGGGCTAGTCGAGCTCACCCTTTTCCTTTTTGTTCCATTTTTCTTCTCGTGGAGGTGAGAACATAAGCGAGGATCGAGTCGGGGTATGGAATGAAGGTTCTAGAGAGAGTTATTTAGTAGTCCTCACCATTTTGTAAAATAATGTATCAATAATTATGATGGGGATTTATTTGCGTGTGGATATTGTCTGCAGGCGGCAATATCTCGTATTTAAACTCACATTATGTATTATGCACGTATTTCACACGACATTTGTATTATTGAAGTTGTAGTTATTTCTGTACCATGTATTTGGCGACTCAGAATGGGTTGGGTGGAATGGACCTGTTTTGGGGGCGTCACAGCTTTAATTTAATTATCATACACACGTAACTAAATTATTATACCACAATTTCATAAATTAATTATTTTTCTCAATAAATAAATTATTTAAAATATTTATTTAATTCAATAAATATTTAAAATTAATTACCAAATTCATTTAATTTCTTCAATAGTTAACTTAACTATTGAACCTCACTTTCCCAATATATGAATATATATTTCTCTTCACACCAAATCACATATTTCAAAATATATAGCATGTATATATACATACTCAAACTCAAAACATCTCATAATAAGAATTTTAATTATTAAATTCCTATTTTAATAACTTAAAAAAATTCGGGTTGTCACAGAAGGTGTTAGGCATCCCCCAACTTCCGTGAAAACATAGTTACCAACTTTTTTTAATTACCCTAATTATCTGCATGTGTGTGTGTATGTGTTTATTGGGCCTATGTGCAATTATCTGAAAGTAGTGTTATGCCTCATTTTCTATATACAAAGGGTTTGACTTGTATAAAAGTTCAGTTTTAGGCAGAATATAGCAGTGATGTTTTGAAAAATAGGTTTTCAAACCCTTATGCTCAATAGTAATTGAGGCATTTGATACTTCCATTTTATTCCGTATTCGGCTGGAGTGATTTTATTTTTTAGATGTGAAGCATCTTCGAGAAAATAAGATACATAGCAATGATTGGCTCCTTATGGGCATGAGAGCCATCCAAGGATGTCCAGACACCTTAAATAATTTATAAGTTGGTTGCAGCTAAAAAATGTCCATCATGGGAACCAGATCTAGATTCACAGGCTGAATCTCAAATCTCATGGCTCCTAGGCTCACATGATAGATTAATATGTACAACTAGAAAGAAAACTAGATTTAATAAATCTAAGCCATTCTAGCTTCAACGGTTCCAGTTTAGTCACTTTTGAACAGGTTAAAGTTAGAGATAGCTAGATTTAAATAAATCTAGTCCACAGGCTGGAATATTAAATATCTACATTGCAAAAGCAGTTAGAGTATATATATATATACAAGAAGGAAAAAGCCATGGATCGACGATCTGGGCGTAACTACTCGATGAGATTCTCGATATATACGTATATTTATATTAAAACAATAGAAAGCTTAAAAATCTGAAAAATCTTATAGTGGGCTGCCAAGAAGACTTCAGATAGCTTTTGGGGCTTAAAAACTAGGTTTTCACCGGTTAAATTTCTGTATGTTGTAGAACACGATCTTACAAGTGTTTAGAAAGAAGAATCACAAAGTTTGGAGCACTCTAGAAGAGGATAAGGGCTGAAATGGATAGAGTTTTCTCTCTTTTCTTTTTTTTTTCAAATGAGCTGATGGAGGCTCATATTTATAGACAAGGTGGCCGCAGGTCAACTCGCGGTAGTCGTGGGTCTACCTACAACTGCCTGGGCTGCCCCGAACTTTGTGGGTCCCGTTGTCTCGAAGTACGTGCAGTTAGGCGATGCGCTGTCCGCTCGAACCTTCATAACTTTTGATCTGGGCATCCGATGGAGGCGTGTTATACCTTTTTTGAATGCTGTTGACGAGAGTTACACAATAACATGGGATTAGATGTGACGACCCCAAATTCAGGTACTTGAAACCCGAACTCGGTTCTCCACGATACCATTTCTTTAAGCTGAATAATACTAAATAATAATAAATTCGAACTTAATTTACATACATCAAAGTTTACTTCCCCAGGTACGTGACCTTCAAATACATTCCTTATAATACTTGAATAGATACCAATACAACTATAACCATTAACTCATGATACACACTTATTCGATCAGCTTTCCTTTTCCTTTGTTCGGTTCTGAGCCTTGAGTTGCTTCATACATAATCTTGAAAACATTTAATTTAAGCAAGGATGAGCATTTGAGTGCCCAAAGTAATAATAGCAATTATATATATAAGTGAAAGAATATAAGTATTCTCTTTACATAACACTTCTACAACGAATCGAAAGTTGTGAAGTAAATCATCTTGATAAAAATTCACATAACAAATCTCTTCCAAATTATTTAAATTTGGCTCTGCTGGCTCTACCCATAAATAGGGTTTAAGAATCATACTATGAACATTCTTTTCATTTTCGAAAAGGTTTGGCGAAATCCATCCGCAAACCGCTCTAGCTTACTAGCACGCGAGGGTGATCGAATCGTTGTACTCTATTGATCAATACTACATAACTTGAAGCGAAATTCATCGCTTCACTCTATCCGCCTTGGCGCAAAAAATCTTCCCATATAGGGATGTTCATACATGCACGGTTCCAAACCCCCGAAGGTTTTTTTAATCTTGCTCAACAATAATATGTAATTCAACATATATATATATATACGGGTAATTGACAAAGGTGTATCAACATGTGAACAAATGTCATGATTATTCAAGTGGGGACACTTGTATAACCATTTAGAAATCAACTTAACGGAATATATATACGAGCTAACATGTTGATAATCAAAGCGTCGTAATCATACAAGAATAGAATAATTCGAAACTTCTTACTCATGTCCATTGCATAAAGAAAATGCAAAGGTAGGATACTTGCCTGATTCGCTGATTACAAATCTCAACTTAGGTTTTATCTCTTTATCACAACCTATCAATGATCGGATCATTCGTTCGATTAGAACAATATATCTTAACTGATGATCGTCTATTACTGATTAAAGACATAGTCTAATCATATAATCACGGTGATCATACTTTTAGTTCATATTCTATACTTGAAATATTTTTATACATTTTCAAATATCTCATCCATGCTCTTACTGGTAGTCTTTTCTTTCTTTTATAAGGTCCGACATTTGCTCGGCGTATCGACTGACTTTTTATTCGGGTAAATACTGAGTCTAAGACTCTTATTCTATACCTCAACATCATAAATATCGGACATCTTATTTTTAATCATTTTCGCAATTTCGTAAATTAAAAATTTAAAATAATTCAAATCTGTCACTAAAGGGCCTATAGTGATATAAGCACATTACTATAGGTGTTCTTCTTCAAATTCAAAACTTCATAATCGGTTCTCAAGTTAGCTAGTTTGGTTATTTTATAACTTTCAAATATCGGAATCATAATTAAATGATTTAAACATTAAACAATTCCATCATCATTAATAGTTTAATTAATACTAAACTATTAATGAAACCATCGCTAAAATATAAAAGTTATTTATAATAACTCAAACTATTTTTAAAACATTTATATTACCCAAATAATTACCATTAATATTTAAATATTAATGTACTATTTATCAAATATTAAAAGTCATTAATTATAACTTAAAATATTTTTAAATCCTTAATATCCTCTTTAAATGGTTTTAAATAAGTAAAACCATTTTTAAACTATTTATTTAATATTAATCATTAAATAAACTAAATATCATTAATATTATCTTAATATCATTAATATTTAATTATTAATGAAATTATCATTTAAATATTAAAAGTTATATTTTATAACTTCAAATATTTTTAAATACCTTATTTTCATTTAAAATGATTTTTATAATATTAAAATCATTTTTAAACTAAATTATTTAATATAATCATTAAATAACTTTAATATCATTAATAATTATTAATTAATGAAATTCATCACAAAATATTAAAAGTCATTACAAATAACTCATTTACATAATCAATTCCAAGCCAAAATAAACATAGTAAACTAACTAGTTTATTAACAACACTAACTAAACTTCAAAAATTCAAACTTTAACTAACAATTAAAAATAATAGCATTACAAAAATTAAATAAAAACATACCCTTTAAATACTGAATTCCACTGATTGAATCGCACTTCACGCTTAAAATTTAACTAAGGAGATCTTTATAAAAAGTTCTCCCACAACAAAGCCTTTCTCAAAATTGGAGGCCTTATTGTTGGTGAATGAAACATAGGCCAAGCCCTTCTATTTATAGGTTTAGAAAATGGTGAAGTTCTCAATTTAGTCGATGTGGGACTTGGTTTATACTAATTTTTCAATAGCTCACTTTGCGATTTTCTAACGCATTGCTCATAACTCACTAATCTGATTTTTTGGATATGTTATACATGGTATGTAAGACTATTTTTAAAAAATCTGAATTACCCAATTTGGGTTCATTAAGTAGCCCAAACGATTAAGCGTCAAAAGTGGGCGTTCATAATGAGTTTTCAATCTCATTTCAGCTTTACCCTCTTTCGCTTAAAACAGTCATAACTCTTTCATTTTAAAACATTTTGAGGCGATTCTTGAGCCCACTTGAAGCTAACTTCTGGGGCTACAACTTTTATTCTTTGACCATTTCCAAATTCTGAACACATCAGCCCAGAAATTCCGTTCAAATGGACTGCACGCGCACTTGTTGGGAAGTTTTGACACTACTACTTTGAAATGTCATAACTCTCTCCTCCGATATCGGATTTAGTCCGTTTGAGTCTATGGAAAACTTATTAGGTGTACTATAACATACCAAAAGCCCAGAAGGTTTTGGAAACATTAACTGATCGAAACAGTGTCCCGAATAGCACATCCCGCTGCTGACTTTCAGTTTGAGAAATTTGACACATTTCCTTCCAATCACCAGTAATTCCCTCATCCGAGAGTCGGAATGAGGTCATTCCAAAGCCTATGGCTTCCTAACTCAGTGCACTACAACATATCAAAAGCCCAGACCTTTTAAAGCACAAAAAGTGGACGAGAATGCCCCCATTACAGATTGCCCAAAAATAGTTTATCATGATCTGATCTAAAACCATGTTTGACCATCTATAACTTCTAATCTATACATGTTATGGACTTGATTCTTTTGCAGATTAAAGACCACATATCAGGCTACACATAACAACTTTTGAAGAACAAAACTCATGATCGAGCAAAGAGTTATGGCCTCACGACATTTGGTGAAAAAATAATGAAATTGGTTTTTCAACTTGCTTAAATCTTCAAATTACATTGCACTTTGATGTTATGGGTCTTTGATTTATCAACCCATATCATCAATTAACATTATATTACACAACTTTAAATAATCAATTGCATCAAATAACATGAATCAAAGGATTTCTAGGTTTAGTGTTCTTATACCCTTTTTGCCAAAAATTCTTGATTCTTGCTTACGATTTGTTATGGGTGATGGTTGGGCTTTGTTTAAGAGTGTATGGGCAATCTTGTACAAGGCAATTAAATGTAATATTTAATCACTAGATTTAATTCTTATAATTTACCAATTAACTTCTATCCTTTGGTAAATTAAAAACACTCATATAATAACATCGAAATTAAACCGGTAATTAAAATTAGGGTTTCTCAGCGTCATCAATTAGGGTTTCTAATTGACCACTAGTGGTTCTTTAATTATTTGTGTATGTTACTAACACGATTCGTTACGGTTTCTAATTTCAAAGGTTAGGGTTATAATAATTAGGGTTTGTCTAATTATCGACGTCAACAAAGATAGTTGGGGTTTCTTCTAATTCAGATATTCTTATTCACGGTAACTTTATATACGGTACTACTCTCGTAAATATCCCATAACTGAGTTTAATAATTAGGGTTTTACAGCACGGTAATATGCTCTGACCTAATTGACCGTCATTGCTCAATATTATCTGTCCGCACATACCCAGTACATAATTATGGTACTGTAAAATCATTATATAAATAATATAATATTATTATTCTCATCTCTTGATCACAATCCCAATCTAGGGTTTGGATCTCATGTCTGACTTATTCTTCGTACACAACATCAATAATCAAGTTAAAATAATTAACTTAAATATTCTGAACAATTCATATAATAAAATATTTATTATATAAATCTAATTATCACATCATATATTATTTCCAATCATGTTTTCATGGAAAATAATTAATAAAAACATTTTCGACTTCTGTGAAATTTATTACCATATAATTTGTGGTAATTAATAATTCCAAAATTATTTCTAATTTTTCAAGTAATAAATGTATTCGCATTTATCGTTCACTTTACTTGACACTTAGTCTCGTCATTAAATAAAAAAAAATATATTTATACGCAAAATTTCTTATTTATTTTATATAGAAAATCTCGGGTTATTACATTAGACATTGTCTAAATCTAGGAAAATAGGTTCATGACCAGATCTCTAAGTCTTGCAAGTTTATCCGTTGAGCTGTCTTGTGCAGTTGTCACTCGGGATTTAAGAAATGGTTCTTATGGGACAGCTTTTGACATAGTTTGAGTTGAAATGATGTTGAGGTTGAAAAATGATCATTTTTCCCCTCCCGGGGTTGTCTCTGGCTTTGGTACAGTTGTAGCAGTCTTTTCTTAAGGTTATCTTTGAGATTGGCCTATTATTGACTCTGACAGTCCTCAGGGTTGTCTCTGAGGTTAGTTTGACCTCCCGGGGTTGACTCCGGGCTTTGAACATTATCACACGGGGTTATCTCCGGGGCTAGAAACTGACTCTCCCGGGGTTATCTCCGGGGTTGGAAACTGAATCTCTCGGGGTTGGAAACAGGATCTCCTGGGGTGGAAACTGATGTCACTTCCAGGGTTGTCTCTGGAAGATGATTTTACCCTCATGCTTGGTTAGTAACAGGAGTGCAAAATTTTGAATGTCTACACCATACACAGCAAGCCCAAAGGCCCGCAAAACAACAATATCAATAGCACAACCTAAATGAAAACACAATAATGAAACTAACTTGAAACCGAACAGTCTTTCATTATCAGAATTACACTTAGATTCAATGACTAAATATCGAAAACATAACTTTGGAGACAGAATTCCATTAAACAAAAGTTTTATCATAATTCTAAAATATCCCTAAACTTCTTAAAACAAAAATATATTTCGGCCATCCACAAAAGTGTCACAATGCTTGGCTCTTAACAAAGTATCCTGTAAAAAATTTAAATTAAGGGGTGAGCGATGAAGCCCAACAAGTGACAATCTTTACTATTTAGGTGGATCAAGTACAATTTACCAAACATTTTTTTTTCAAAATAACTTTTTGAATTTAATAATAATAGTAAACATACTTTTCGAAAATAATTTTTTCTTGTTCAATAATTATAGTCAATATATACATTCAAAACCAAAATTAATAATTACAAAACATAATTCGAAAATAATTTCAATATGCTCAATAAACAATTTCAATATGTTTAATATATCTTTTAATCCACAGCCCTAACGACTAAGGTTACAACAACCTTGTAACACGGTTCAATGGTTCGATAATGTCAATGATACACCCCCTACTATGGTGTCTTATTATGCATGCGCCTCGAAAAGCACTCAACGAAGGGTATCTAAGATGTGCGCCTTAGTAGGTCCTAAATTGTTCCAGAATGAGCGTAAACACTAACGATTTCAATATAATCGGACTAAGGTTTATAAAAACAATTTCTCAATATTTTCGATACTCAATAATTTTATTTCACAGTTCAAAAACACATAATATCATTTTTTAAATCAAAATTCTATTTTGATACTTGATCCGAGTTTTTAAAAAAATACAAATGTAACATTTTCATTCAAATAGAAGCCTTAATTAATAAAGCATAACGAATTTTGAAAACATACATTTAGGTATCCGAGAAATTACTAACGTGTACATAGAAATAAACGATAATTTTAAAAAAACACTAAATAATTCGAAAAACCACTTACCTTGATATCGCTAAACAAAAATTTAATTGCCGAACAATTCCTAAATATACATTTAGAACAAATAAATGTCATTATGATATAATTCTATTATTTAACAACTTTATTATTATTATTATTTTTTAAAAATAACTATAAATATATTTGCAAAAATATTCTTTAATATTTACTCCTTTTTCAAACAAATATTACAATTATGCCAAAATAATAATCTAAATGCAAAATAATAATTAAAGCCAATAATGTTAATCCAAAACTATTAATTAATAATCTAAATACAAAGCAATAATTAAAGTTACAAAAATAACAACACTGCAAAATACTAATTACTAACAAAATATACCAAAATATCAACTTTAACTAACAAATTAAATACAATATTTAAAGTAATAAAAATACAGAAAATTAAGTAAGAAACATACCTGAAAATTCGAGTTCCACAGACTACCTATGCACTCGGCGCCAAAATTTAGCTAAGGAAGGCTTTAAAAAAAGCCCTCCCACAACAAAGCCTTTCTCAAAATTGGAGGCCTTATTATTGATGAATGAAACAAAGAGTCAAGCTCTTCTATTTATAGATTTAGAAAAAAGGGTAAAGGTTTCAAATTAGTTGAGGTGGGACTAAGGATACATTAGCAACCAATGTGGGAAAAGCAAAAACTTGGGTCATTACATTACCTCCCCCTTAAAAAAAAATTGGTCCTTCAAATTTCCAAATTATAAAAATAAAAATAAAATAACACTAATATAAATGTTCAAAGAAATTTACCATTTAATTATTAAGCACAGATAACAAAAGTGTAACATATCTTTACTAGTTGCCTAAAAGTTGAAACAAACGTCCTCGAGTTAGTCTTGGACTTGATATGGTTTTTTCCTCCTTCCTTGCATCTTTTTTTGGTGGAGGGTTCTTGGGACGTTGTGCGGTTTTATGACCTAACTCTCCACAATGAAAACACGCACCCGTATTCCAATGACATTCTTTATCTGGGTGATTCCTACCACATCTCCCACATTTTAATTTGTTCTCTTGGTTTACTTGATTTCCCCGACATATACCGGTTTGGGTATTTATCCTTTTCGCAGGTTCCCCATGGATTGACTCTCCCCAGAAGGTTCTTCCCTCTTTCGATTGACATTCTTCCCATTTTCAATCTCTATTAGGCCCTTGTCAATAACCAATGCCTTATTGAGCACCACATCATATGTGGGTAGCTCAAAAGATGCAACGCCATGCCTTATGTCGACCCGTAACCTGTCCTCTAACCTATAGGCTTATAAAATAACCCAAGTCAAATCCCGAGTCTAGAATGAATCTCAGGTCAAATCTCAACTCCGAATCAAATCAAATCCATCCAAATAAGGCTTTAAACCACTGGCCCAATAGTATCTTCTTGGGTAATCATAGCTATAACGACCGAGAAAATTTGATCATAATGTAAATTAATTTTATTTGATTATATTGAATAAAATTATATTATATGTTTATTATAACGAGTAAGCAAGTTGAAGGTTGTTCTATAACCTAGGATAGAAGTATAATCGTAGGATTCTGGCTACGTGCTAGAAATAAAGTGTACGAATTTCCGAGATGAAAATAAAAGCTTTTCGAGAAATTTTCCAAAAAACACTACTCCCCATTTCTCCTCGGAAATTATTTTTGAATTCCAGGAAATACGTAATAATAGAATTATAAGGAAAGATTGATTATTCAATAATAATTCAGTTATGGCAAATGCAGTTTTTTGCCTGCGTACTCAATTTGAGAAGGTTAGGGAAAGTGAAGATTTGAATAAATAATGATTAAGTGTAATAAGAAAGTTATTATACGAGAAAGAATACGAGTATAATACAAGGTATTATACAAGTATGATGCTAAAGATAATACAACGTATAATGTGAATATTATATGAATTATTATACGTGAAGAATAGGAGGATTATACGATAGGAATACGAATAAGTCTTAATGGACTAGTAAAGATTGGACTTAGCATTTGTCAAGCCAAAACTAACTAATTGGGAAGCCCAAATGAAAGATGAATGAGGCCCAATGATAATTTAATTCAAGCCCAAGGTTAGGCCCGAATTGAATTAAACCTAACCCCGAACTAAGAACCAAACCCGTGGGTCGAATCATTGGATCTCTGGGTGGGTAAAACACACAGGGACCCCCATGGGGTAGCATAGCCGGCCATAATGGCCATGAGGTGTCCAAGCTTCTTTGAGAAGCTTGGTTAAGAAGGTTTATTAAGAAGGTGTATTAAGGAGGTGGCATTTAATGCTTTGATGACTCACATTTTCAATTCAATGGTGAGATTGATTTATGTGGTGGATGATGAGGGTAGGTTTTGTAAGATTGGAAACTTAAGGGTTTTGATTGTGCAAGACTTAACCTAGGTGATCAACTTGTAAGTTAGAAATGTGTCAAAATGACCTTTCTACCCCCAACTCTTGCAATTCTATAAATAGGAAGCATTAGTCTTCATTTTTCATTCCTTAGCAATTCACCAACACTTGAGTTTAGTATTAAGAGCAAAGGAAGAGAGAGAATTTGGTTTGTAAGAGAAAAGAGAGGAGAGAAGAAGCTAGCTTCATTGCTTAATCAATCAAGAACGTAAAGAACATCAAGAGGTAATAAGATTAAACCCTTGGTCTTAATCCTTTCAATGTTATTTTTGATAGAGAAGTGGATATTGGTGGAGCATGTCTTATACGGAGTAATAAGGATGGATATTAGTGGACTAAAATATTAATAACCATGTACCAAGTGAAACCATAATCGAATGATTAAGAATGTAATGAAGAAAATGTGAAAACTTAATGCATGTTGTTGATGGATAAGTTTAAAACTATCGTGTATAGGATTAGATGCTATATGCTTGGTTAGGATGATAGATGTTTGAATAATAGAATGAATCCATTTTGAACGGAGTAAAAATCTCGTATAACGAAGTTATGGCAAAATTTCTAAGAAAAGACGTTAATCGTTGAAATCATAGCTAAATAGGATTTCTAAACAAAAATGGGATGTTAATAATGAACCTAGAAAGATAGGGTTTCATAAAAATATTGAAGACCATGAAATTTATGAGTCATAGAATCAAGAACCGACGAATTTAGACATCGTATGAACGAATTATGGATGAACGAGCGATGAACGCTAAAGAACGTTAAACAAACGAATAATAGAAATTTGATCAAGTGAAAGCCTCGTTAACTAATTCAAAAAATTATTCTGTCCTAGGGAAATCATAGTATGAAGAATAAGCAAGAAATTAGCTTTTGAATGAACCAATTATGAGCAATAACGAACAAGTTACGAGCTCAAGAAATGAACAGCTTGAAAATTTTCCAACACTTGGAAAATATTTTCAAGGGATTTGGCCTGGTGCCACAGCACAACCCAAGGCTCTGTAGCGCCAGCTTGGGGAAATAGTTAGTGGAGAGGACATTACTGCGATTGCCTCTCCAACAAAGGGACACAATGACTGACAAGACCGGTCTTAGGCAGGTTAACGATAAAGAATAATTATGAACATAAAAAGGAAGTAAGTTGATTGAAGGTGAATTATAACCTTAATAAACTTAAAGTAACATCTTAAATAATTATTAAAATCTTAAGTTCAATAATTAAAAGTTGACTAAAGGTTACGAAAATGAAAACACAAAGTAGGTTTACAATACGGGATCTTGTATTGAATAATACGGTAAACCGTATGTCCATTAAGTAAATGTTTGAGATTACTTAGAATGTAATTACTTGAACATTGAACATGTATGATAACTTATAACAATAAAATGTTATAAATTCGTAATAAATGTTAAATAATCTAAACGAATGTTATTAAGTTAACAATTCAGATAGTTTATATTGGGAAGAAGGAGAAGATAGGTTAATGACGATGTGTACTGATTGTTATATGACCTAACTCAATATGCTATATGATTATATCATGTAGAGCTTATAAAGAACAATAGGAAAGTGAATTAGCACTAGACGACGCTTGAGGCAAGTTTTTTAAATCCTTGCCTATACTTTATGTTAGACAAGCTTTATAATTCATGTATGATATGCATGAACTGATTTAAAGAAGAAGTCGATGCCATTTCCTTCGGCTAGACAATACTTCAAGTATTTTGCTGATTTCATTACAATCTTTCAAAATATTATTGATATTGCTATCTTATGGCAACTACTTGGTACAAATTCTAAGGTAAGCCTGAATATGAATAAACAAAGGTTTTAGTTGTGAATCGACTGGCACATGAGTTTACCAAAACTTAAACGTAGATACATTTAATGTAGTAGTGTTGTACAACATAGAGTACAATAGGTTGATCACCTAGACGTGCTCGTAAAAAATATCGGACTTATGGACTTAATGTCAGGTTGTCTTTTTCAAAGAAAGAAAGCATGATATGGTCATGGTCTTTGATCAAACTCAAAGTTTAACTGATGTTTATCATCGTTAAATGTTTTAAAGAAAAGAGAAGTGATATCTTGATTTATTCAAAGTACTTCATAACTATTTGTTCAGTTATAAAAGATAAAATCATATGAATCTTGACTGTTGTTCCATTATAACTGTTCAACTTGCTGAGCTAGTTATGCTCACCCTTGCTTGAATTATATGATTGTAGCTAAGAATGAACGGATTGAAGGATCTGTTAAGGACAAAGGGAAGGCCAAGGGGAATAAGTAGTTATCCTTGTAATAGAATAGTATTACTTTTGTACTAATTTAATATTATGACAAAGAATATATGTAATGGTTACAAAGAATCTGGGAAGGGACTTATTATTATGAAATAAATAGTAAACATATTCACTTTATTGATGTGTTTCAGTTGAATATATGTATAGACAGTAGCACCGTGTAACACCATCTTTCAGGTTGGAAGATACCCGAATTTGGGGGCGTCACATGTTGGTATTAGAGCTGTAGGTTGTAAAATTTAAGGGGGGGGAGAACCTTAGGCTATAACCTTAAGAAAAGTAGGAGAAGTTAGAAGTAATTAAACTTACGTTGAGTTTCTAAGTAGTGAATTGATGAAATTCATTACAAGAAGAATTAAAAGATGAAGTTAACCTTAAAATACATTAAATGTGATATGTGTTTATAATATTTTGATGTTGTGTACTAATCATAATATTATGTTTATTGTAGATGTCGGGATATAATGCTATGTATAGAGATATACATGTTGTTAGCGTGGAGTCAGTGAATCAGATAGAGATTTTACCAACGCTAATAGTCGATGTACCGGTAGTGGTGGTGGAAGATACAGAGGAGGAGGATCCATCAGAGGATTCCGAGAACTTAGGCTTTATATCCTTGTTCGACGAAATGTCTGAGGAGGAGGTGGAGGTAGTATCATTTAATACGGTAATACCTATGAATGAGATGACACCGGGGGAGTCAATGAAAGCATTATTCATGACTATATTGGATAGAATTGTCCAGCTGTGTAAGGAGGTGAAGGAGCTGAAGGAGGAGATCCATGACATCTTGGAAGATAAGAAGGACATGCAGACTTTTTGGGAGGTTAAGCATGATGATAAAGTTTTGGCTAAGGACAAGGTCAGAGAGCTGAAACAAGAGGCCTTCGAGCTTAAGGAGCTACAGGCCAAAAGGCAGAAGATTATGAGAATATCCTATATTCATAGGAGTTCTCATGAGGATTATCAGCGATAGATTGCTGAGTATCTAGTGGAGGCAGGGCAGACTCGACATACGATCAGCAGGGATGTGGTGGCCAGCCTTGCCAATGCAGATTATGCTAATGCAGTTAGGCAGATGTAGTGTAGTTAAAAACTAGAGTAGGTATAGATATGTGAATATTATGTATCTATGTAGTGACGTAAAACCCTCTTTTGTATAATCAAAGGGTAGTCTTTTGTAAATCCCAACTTTTGAAAAGTAATTGCGGGAAAGTAATGTAATTAGCTAAGGCTATGTAATGATGAACGTTGTAGTATTATACAATAAGAAAGAAAGCATATCAATATAAGAACTTTATTGAACATGTTTTGCAATGAGCTTAAGTTATTATTATTGTGAATAATGACTAACTAATAAGAATTATGTAATAATGAAATGTTATTTATTTTAATAGAAATATGTCGCCAAGAAGAAGATAACGAAACCAGGCAGCAGAAGCCCGTAATGAGAACCAACAAGGAGGGGGACCAGTTAACCCAATGCAGGAGTTTGTTAATTTATTAACAGCTACCTTTAATAGAACTGGGGAAAATATACCCGTTAATCTCGCAGTAGTACATGCTACTACATTTAAGGATTTTAAGAGTGTAGGTCCACCGAAGTTCAAAGGAACTACGGACCCTATAAAAGCTCAAACTTGGGTGAAAGAGATTGAGAAGGCATTTGTAATTGCAAATGTTGGAGATGGGCAAAAGATTTCTTTTGCTACCTATATGATGAAGAGAGAGGCCAACTTTTGGTGGGAGGAGAACCAAGCTAGGGCTGGAGCGAAAGTTGTGACATGGACACGGTTCAAGGACATATTCTTTGAGAACTATTTCCCCATAAGTATGCAGAGTAGGATGGAGATGAAGTTCTTAAAATTGAAACAAAGGGATATGACTGTTCCCCAATATGCTTCCAAGTTCAATGAACTGGCGAGATTTTCTCCACATCAGGTGGATAATCAAGTAAGGAAGGCGCAGAGATTCGAGCATGGCTTGAAACCCTGGCTCTATAGCCGGATATCAGTGTTTCAAAGTAATTCCTTTGGAACCATTCCGAAGAAGGCAATAATAGCGGAGGGTGGTAGCGAGGCTATAAGTAAATACAAAAGAGAGAAGAAGAATAAGAGTAAGGTTGACAGTGGAGTCAAGATGGAGGGAGCCAACAAAAGTGGCAGTGGACAAAAGAGGAAGGGTTTTAACTTTGGGAATACCGGAGTGAAACAAGGAGATCCTAAGAAAAGGATCAAGGCATGCAAGAACTGTGGGAAGGCTCATTTAGGAGTCAAAAAGCTGTGTGCTACAACTGCGGACAAGAAGGGCATATTTCGCCTAACTATCCAAATCCAAAGAATAATAACGGATGCTTCGTATGTGGATCATCTAACCACATGGCGAAGAACTGTCTGAAGAAGGGGTCAAATGGTAATAAGGGCATAATAGTGGTAAGTTAGCTATTAGTGGTCCAACTCAGTCGAGTAGACTGACGACCCGCATAATTAATATGATGGTCCAGGATGCAGTTGCATCGGGAGATGTAGTTGCAAGTATTATCTCAATCAATGATATAAATGCTTATGTGTTGTTTATTCGGGTGCTAATTGTTCTTTTATAGCATGTGAATTTGCTAAATAGTTAGGGTTACTCCCTAAAAAATTGTCAATACCTTTGAATATTAAGGTAGCAAATGAAGAGATAATTCATGTTGAACATGTGACACCCCCAAATCCAGGTACTTCATTCCCACAGGATCTGGTGTTCACGTAATCAAACATTCATATCTAACTACCCAAACTCAATAAAACTGGATAAATAAAACCTTTCCCATTAAAGGGTTACATAATATAATCTCCCAGGTTATCTAACCTTTAAATACAATCATTCATATGCGGAAATTAAATAAAGCTTCATTAAAACCAAGTCTAAGATTATCATAATAAAATCTAACATCTCTATCAAAATAAAATTACAAGTCTTCATCACTTGCACATTTTTCCCTTTCCTTTGCTAGTCGAAGGTTCATCTACCTTCTTCTCTTTAGCTGCAATGAGTTTATAAACATGCAAGAGTGAGCAAAACAATTGCTCCTTCGGATACAATATGAAATCAATAGGAGTATAGTAATAATAACTGCCAATAATAGGCTCATCAATAATGAATAGTACTCTACCATCTATAATCAGAAACTGACATCCAAAATGTGGAATAAATATAACTGAGGGTCATAAGACCATGAACTATGTCCACAGATTCACTAATCTTTCAACTCCAACTTTAATGATCGCCATAAGACTACAAGGACTTCTCGTACTTACTTGAAATTCGAGCCCTTCGTACCATGTATTATGCACAAACATTTAACGCCACGCGTAAGTTATCCCCAATAATAATAGGGTTGTTCATCTCAAGATTTGGAGTACAAGTCCGCACCAAAGAGAGTTTGGTTTGGATAAGCTTTCGAGGGTAATTTGAAGTTCAACGATCATCAACTAGAGGACTAGTTGAATTAATAACATTATATTACAAAATAATTGTAATTGAATCAACATGGTAAACCAAAATCATGCTTTAGGAATAATCTAATAGCATATACTTTGAATAACTATAACATGCCTCTTTTGAACAATATTAAGTCCGAGTTAATTAGAATTGAGTACTAAGCATGCATAACAGTTTGAACGATGAAATTGCTCAACATTAGTATAAATAGTTGTGCATGCTAAACAACAAGTTAAATACAAGAATAACTTGTCAACATTAAACCAAAGTTTAGAAAGCTTGCATCATTCATAAGGTAATCGAATTGAAACAATAAATAGTTCAACAAGATAAAGAATTAGAAATCTTGCATTATTATATTGGAAACAATAATTGATTCAATCAAGATAATGGATTAGAACACTTGCTCCAAGAACAATTTAAGCGCTTGCACAATTTTAAAAGTAGAGTTAGAGAACTTGCCTTGTTCGTGGACTAAATCGAATAATTCAAACCACAATATCCTACAAACATATGTCATCATGACATAATTAGTCATTACCATCTTACAAACACAACTAAGTATGTTCATCATTTAAAATTGGATTTTTAATCACATAATCGAGTTATAACACAAGTTAATCGTTAATAACATACTTATGCATAGTATAGAAATACTAAAATCAATATTTTATAGTCCTACTAACATCCTACAACTTTTTTTAAAATTTCGTGTACAAAAGTACCTTTGTCGGACTATTCTGTTAACTTCATGTGTATGGCCATTCTGATTTGTGGGTGGGTCGCTGACATTGAAACGTGGTATTATTGGTAATGTGAACAAAACTACAAAGCGGTGACATGGTATAGCTATGCACATTGCAATTAAGCACCATGCATAGCTATGATTTCATTGATGACAGCCAGCAACAATGCGAGAAAAAGCCAATTTTGGCCTCTGCTCGCTTTCTAACAGACTAAATAGCATATAATTCATACAAAAACTTCATGCAAACAAAATTCAAGAATTCCTAACATGTTTCTACCCATACAATAACATAAACAACAAGTTTAAAACATCCCATTTCACTATTTTTGATAAAAAAAACTGACTTTTTGATATTTCAATGAAAATCAACACTGTAAATTTATTTTTCAACTAAAACAATTAATTCAAAGCATCTTTATCAATATTTATACATACTCTCACAATTTAAATAGCCAATTTATCAACTACACAACTAATTAACTTTCAATTTCTACTTTAAATTAACCCATATTCATTCACAAAACTCTCTGTAAAAAGGTTTTCTTCACAACTTCATACATAACAACAATACATTGATTATAATCATATATAACCTATAAAAATAACTTTACAACACTAGTTTATCATATAAACACACATAAAATCAACAATCATCCTACCACAAGAATTTTCTGAGGAGAAATAGGAGAAGAGAAAGCTAAAAATTTTAAAACTTGAAAAGAATAGGATAATACCTTGAAGAAGATGATGATGGCTATTCCCTTCTTTGATTCTCAAACTTTTCTTCTCACCAATCTCTAGCCTTTCTTCCTCTCTTCTTCTCTTCTTCTCTTCTTCTTCTTCTTCCTCTGAGTTTTTCTTTTCTTCCTAACTCTAGAGCGTACTAGATAAACTAACGTATATAGAATATAATATATCTTGATTATATAATATAAATACAAAACATATAACTGATATCAGTTATATGATTTTTAAAAATCAAAAGCCATAAGGCTTGTTTGGTTACTAACTAAAAAAAATAATCCAGTAATCCTAACACCCTGTTTGGTAAAACTCAATTAGATTAAAGACTTAATAGGCATTAGGCCTTGTTTGGCAAAACTGAATTAAACTCCCTTAATTTATTTTAGTAACTCCTTTATAACAAAGTTATTTGTCACACATTAATTTAATTAAATTAATAATAATAACAATTTATTAAATTACTTCATCACATAAATCAATACCACCAAAATTATAATTTTCTATATAATTATAACTTTATTTAATCAACCAACACATCCTTTTTAATTACAAATTCCAATAAAAAGAATATTAATTCAATTAATCAAAATTCTTTAACTTAATAATTAAATTAAATTAGCAAAATAATTAATTTTCCTTAATTATTTATTTAGCAAATAGTTAACCACATCAATTAAAATTTGAACAATTATTTATTCAACAATAAACACATCCATTAAATATTTAAATAATTCAATAAATATTTAATATAACAATTAAAATTCTAGAATGTTACAGAACATATTCATAGCAGTTGTAGTGTAGAAATAAGAGGTAACAAATTTTTGGTAGATTAATACCGATAAAGTTGGGAGAATTCGATGTAATTCTCGGGATGGATTGGTTGTTTAACCATGGGGCAATTATAAATTGTCAAAAGAAATGTGTAAATCTTTAGACTTTGAAGCATCCCAAGGTAGTGTTTTACGGTAGTAAAGCGTTAGGACGTTCTTGTTGTCTTACCATAATACAAGCTAGAAAATTGTTGAAGAAGGGATGTGTAGGTTATTTGTGTCATGTTCTTGATACCTAGAGAGTGAGAGCAACAATGGAACAGATTCCAATAGTAAAAGAATTCACGAATGTATTTACGGACGAATTACCAGGTCTTCCACCGGATAGGGAGATCAAACTTGTAATAGACGTTGGGCCAGTAATGGCACAACTTTTGAGGGCACCGTATCGTATGGCACTAGTAGAGATGAAGAAGTTGATGATTCTGCTACAAAAATATTGGACAGAAAGTAAATTCAATCGAGTATCTCTCCTTGGGGAGCGCCGGTGTTGTTTGTAAAGAAGGACGGGTCGTTAAGACTTTGTATCGACTATAGGGAGTTGAACAAGCTGACGATAAATAAATCCATTCCATATATCCATCGATATCAATTTAATGGGCAATTTCAAATTTAATAAAAATCAAATTTTTAAAGAAAAATAAACTCCTTTATTTTAATCAAAACTTAAATCATAATAAATTCTTTATTATATTTTATCCAATTTTGAATAAAAATAAACTCCTTTATTTTTAATCAAATTTCAAATCAAAATAAATTCTATTATTTTAATTAACAAGGAATCCAATTTCAAGTACAAACTAAACTCCTTTATTTTAACTTAAAATTGCTGAAAAAATAAAATATGTTGAATTCTATTCTTTATCAAAATTAAACAATTTTAATTTTAGGAAACATGGAATCGTATTCCATATGTGAATAAACTTCTTTATTCTAGGAAACATGGAATCCTATTCCATATGTGAATAAACTCTTTTATTCAAACGAACGTGGAATCCAATTCCAAGTTAATATAAAAATTGTATTTTTTAAAAATATATTTCAATAAAAAATAAATCTTTTATCCTAATTGACATAAATAAATAAAAATAAAAAAATTCAAATTTTAATTGTTGAAAAAGTCATTACTTGCAACCCCGTAAAGCGTTTTACGGGTAATGGGCGTATGTAAGCGTAAGGCCAGTTGAATCAAAAAAAAAAATTCTTGCCTAGAAAATTTGATCCAATCGCATAACATATACATACATGCAATCATCAAGATCGATAATTAGCACAAAGTTAGGCTTTGATACCACTGTTAGGTTTGTATATAGGGCGATCATGCAATCAAATTACATAAAAAGTGCGGAAGCGCGATAATAAAAATTTAAAAATTTTCATATAAACCATTACCATGATCATACTTTGTCCATAATTATCAATCAATAGAAAAGAGATGGAGATCAAATTCATACCCTTATAAAAACAAGATTTTTCAGGTACAAGTTCACCTCCAATTCCTTTCACATCCTCCTTGAATTCACCGGGTTGGTTTCATTTGTGAGAGCCCAAAATTTATGAAATGAAAGTACTCAATTTTCTTATAATTATTATTTTATTTAGTAAATGGTTAAATTGATAAAGTGTTAAAGTTAAGGGTGATATTTGCAAATTTTGCAAAGTAAGTAAGTTGATATAAAATATTCGTTGTGTCGGGGAATATTTGATTAGTCGGTAGTAAAAGTACAGTAATACGCGTGGTTGCATAGTAACACACGGTATTGATTAATGATGCTTACGTGAGAAGTCACTCAGTTTTGTTTAATTATTGCCACAGTAATTGTTGCATAGTATCTCACGTTATTTGATTTAATTATTGTCGATATTTTATATATTATTAAATCAATAATTGAGGTAACAAAGTTATTAATATTATTATTTGCAATATTAACGATGTCTAGAAGTTCTGCCAAGGAGAGGTTTGGTCACCTAATTGCGCGCCAATAGGGAGAAATCCTTATTAGAAAGTCCCATCTTTCTTGGGAACGGCCTGGTCGATTAAAATGATGATGAAGTTTGTTTTATTATTATTATAAATGTAATAAAACAGAAAACTTTTTATATAAAACAGAATACTTTTATAAAGTTATTTGTTTTATTAGACTATAAATAGAATATATTATATTCTATTATGCATAGTGTTTGCATAGTACCTGCATAGTGTTTGCATAGTAGAATCTTTTTATATAAAATAGAATACTTTTATAAAGTTATTTATTTTATTAGACTATAAATAGAATATATTATATTCTATTATGTACTGTATAGTGTTTGCATAGTAAAATCTTTTTATATAAAACAAAATACTTTTATAAAGTTTTTTTATTAGACTATAAATAGAATATATTATATTTTATTATGCATAGTATTTGCATAGTTCCTGCATAGTGTTTGCATAGTAAAATCTTTTTATATAAAACAGAATACTTTTATAAAGTTATTTGTTTTATTAGATTTTAAATAAAATATATATATGTATATATATATATATATATTATAAATAGAATATATTATATTTTATTGCATAGTATCCTTTCTATTTTTCCTATAAATAGGATGCTCAGTTAGAATTGAAAATCACACCAGAAGTTCAGAGAATTCTTCTTCTATAATCTATAGTGTATTTCTTTAGAGTTTAAGAAAGCTTTGAGCGTAGAAATAGTGCAAGTTTTCTTCAAGAATATCCTCGCCCTACCAGTCGGAATACTCTTCTTTATAAGGTAAGGGATATTATTTGTTGTACTCGTAAAGGGTATTATTTCTTTTGTATTCATAAAGAGAACTTCCGTTATTCCATTCTTTATTATTCTGTTGTAATAACCTGTATACGCGGACTACCGTATACATGGTAAAATTCTTCTGTTATTCTATTCGTTATTATTCTGTCGGAATATCCTGTCTGTGCATTTACGCATGACCTGGTTTCATTCTTTATTATTTTGTAAAAAATATCCCATGCATTGCATTTACGCATGACTGGTTCCATTCTTTATTATTACATTGGGAATAACTGCATGCATGCGGTCTATCACATGCATGGTGAATTCTTACATTATTCCATTCTTTATTATTACATTGGAATAACTTTTGTCTATATGGATTACTGCATGCATGGTGAATGATCCTTCAGATTCATATGAATAGTATTTTCATTCAAAAGGGGTTTCTGCCAGGGATAGTTTCGTAATTTTTCTGACACTCAAAAATTTTGTAAAAATTTAAAATGATAATTTGATGAGTTTTCTAGATTGTATCCAAAAATGACGATTTTTGGATGTATAAATTAGGAGTTATGAATTTTATAGAAAAAGACTATTTTAAAAGTAAACTCTTATAACTCCTTGTGGTTAACTCCAAAATTGATGAAATTTTTATTGGGAGTTCATGTATATAACAGGAGTATATCCTGTAAATTTTGGAATTTTTAGACAAAAGTACAATTTATGATAAATTTCTAAATATTCGACAGTTTTAGCCATATGAAAAATAGTAAATAAATTTTAAAAATTCTGAGAAAAATATATGTTCAATATGGGACTATATTACGCTAAAAATCCCGATAAAGAAATATTTGGAGGCCCGATTTGATATTTTTCATGAAAATGAACTAGTTATGAGTAAATGAATTAAATATGTTGTGTGAAGTAATAAAATTGGAAAATAGGATTTTATGGCTTGAGAATCCTATATAGGATATATGCAGATTTTTGATAAGGGATTTGATCATTGATGATGAAATCTTATGAGTGTGGCATTTTTGAATGATTAAATGCATTATTTGATAAAGTGTAAACAATTGAAATAAATTGTTTATAAGTTTAAGAAATGATTAAAATATTGTTATAATATTAATGATATTAGATTATGAGATTATTAAGTGATTAATAACATTTAGTTATTATTGAACGCTGGATAAATTGTATTATAAATGTTTAATATTTATCATTTATCTCATTTGATTGATTCTTTATATCATTGTCATTATCATCATGCTTATATTATAATGAAAGTCATATGTGACATGTAGTGCATAGATGGACTTGGTATGATTATGACCAGGAATTATTCGGTATAATCATGACCGTAATGTTACAAATGATGTGGTAAAAGTCTTTATTGGTCGTAGTTCATTGATGGACAGTTTTTGGTATGATTATGACTATGGATTCTCTTCGTCCAAGGTTGCAAAGATGAATTGTTTTATGGCATGATCAGGATCGTTGATGAAAACACGATTATCTTTGGCCCGTAGTGCATAGATAATTCGTGGTCGTGATATTAACGAATATCTTTGGCCTGTAGTTCAGGGATGATTCGATGATGTGGATTAATTATTGAAATTTGAGTCTCGTGAATGAAATATTAATTCATAGATGTGATATTAACGAATATCCTTGATTAGAAAGTGCGAGGGTGATTCGATGATGTGGATTATTTATTAAGCTGAGTCTCAGCGATAAAATATTGATAATAAATTTTTAATTCGTAAAAGATAGTAGATATTATGCTCTACTTGACTCTTCTAAAATATAGTTGTATGTCTTTGGCCTGAAGTGCAAAGATGAATTGTTAATGAATATCTTTGGTGCGTAGTGCAAAAGATGAATTTATTAATATGATTATGAGCGAAATTGTGATTTGGTATAACCATAATTTTGATGTTTGAGGTGAAGATAGGTGATGAAAATTATCTTAAATCGCCAGGTGCGAAGAGGAATTTAGAATCACAATTATGATTATGAGTTATTCATATGATTGTGGAAAGGAATTGTTAATTGATGTTACAGGGATAAAACATTATCGATGGACTTTTAACTTAGAGAAGATAATAGATCTGATGGTCTATTTGACTCTTCTAATGGATTGCTCGTTCCGCTGCAACTATGGTTGAAAAGTTTTATCATCTACCATATGTTCTAAATCTCTAATTTATTACTGATGAAGGCTATTGATGATGTAAATTATCTTTAGTCATGATATTCTTTACTGGGCTAGTTGTGCTCACCCTTTTTGCTTCACAATTCCTTTCAGGTAATAAGAGTGTAGCTGGGTCGAGCGGGGATAACAGGGGAATAGAACGGTGGTCTATAGCTGTTGAGGTTCTCCCTAAATAGTATGAAAATAATTTTATTGATGACTTTAGATAAGTGTGTCGTATTGTATACGTCATTTGATATTTAATTTTGGTGAACCAAATAGGGTGAGGTGAACCCAACTTTGGATGGGTGTTTTGCCACTATCATACAAGATGTCTAATAACATACAACCTCGTGTTATCATAAGACAGGGTTATGCACATCCACTTGCTGAGTATATCTACGAGCACTACTATATGATCTTGGAGCACTACCTAAATAAATGTTATTTAAAAAAATAACATTTATTTTACAATAAGGATAAGTCTCCTTAGTGATCAACGACTTTTCGGATAATATAGATTTCAACATTAATCATAAAAGAACCTTTGAGTAAATAGTTACCGTATAATTCAATCCTTCCACCATACAATGTCCTAATTAAATATAAGACAAGTTATTGTCAAGTCTTATTTTATTTAATTATATGTATTTCGATTCTCAAATGCATAACTCCAAATAATGCAAATTAGAAACTCCTTTCTAATTTCATTCTACCTTGGCCAAGGACTACTGGGTTGTCATTTATCGAATCACATAGGACATTCTCTTCTTTTACTAGAAGTGGTAGATTCTTTGTTGATCATTCATTATCTCCATGTACAACTTATTACACCCAAGCTACCCTTTGATATACCCTAAGGGTCTTAAGGGACATGTCAAAGTATAACTCATCATACACAAGATAAGCTAATTCCAAACTAAACTTTCTTTAGTGCGGAAATCCTAAAGTCAAACTGAGATGAACAACCCTAATATAGGGGATTATATATGCGTTAGCGTTTAGATGTTTGTGCACAATACATGGTATGAAGGGCTGATCCCCCTAAGTACGTAAGGAAGGGTCTGTGTAGCCTAAACAACTGTTAAGGTTGAGGTAGAAATACTTAATAACCTGGGATATAGTTCATGGTCATAAGACCCTTAGATATAAATCTTGAACTTGTTTTCTATTCTTGATTTGTAGAAAAAGTTCTCTATTATTCAGCATTCATTTCTTAACCTTATGTTGTTTGTATTATCAATCTTTATATTAGTGAGCAATTGTTTGCTCACTCTTGTAATTAACACTACAGATAAAGTTTAAAAAGTTGAAGATCCGTCTACTAGCAAGGGCAAGGGCAAGGATTTCAAATGATGAAGACTTTGTTTAATTTCATTTGCTGAATTTTATGTTATAAGACTTATCTAATTATGTGATGTATTCCGCAGACTTATATAATAATTAAAGTTTAGATTACCTGGGAATGTTTTAAGTTGATGTAACGCTTTAATGGGGAAGATATTTGTAATACCCGAGAATTTTTACGTATTATTAAATGAATATATTAATGGATATAAAATTTCTGTGAATAAAAGTGTTATTATTTTGTGAGTTGGTTAATTCAATTAATTCGTATTAGATTAATGCGTATTAAGATGTGTGAAGTGACAATGAGAATTGTGAAATTCCTTGTGTGGCATGATGTGAAACGAGAGAATTCACTAAGCGAGTTGAAACGAGAATTAGGAAGATTAATCGGGAATGATTATGTGATTTCATATAAGTAATCAATACGCTCGTAGACGTGTAGCAACACCTTTGTGGACATCAATTCATATCGTATAAAGTGAGTCTAGCGATGAAAATTAAACAAATTTGAAGCTAAACCAATCTTAATTTATGTAGAGACGCAGTGCAATTGCTGCCAGTGGTTAGTTAGAGAAAATAAAATTTTCTACTTTGGAAATTAAATGAAGCAATTATGTGATTTGTGTGACATTTATGAACCATGAAATAAAGTGCACAACTAGGTAATATTAAATGATAATTTTTATATTAATTAATTGTTAACGATTGTGGTAGAATATTGAATTCTTAGTAATTAACTAATAATGTGTGATTACTACTATTTGCAATATATTATATAGATAAATAATGATTATGGAAATCCATAAATATATTGATCAATGATGATTGGATTAATTAATAATGGTGTTAATTAATCAAGGAAGTGAATAATTATTTACTTATATGATCATATTATATTAATGATTATGCATTATAAGAGCAATAATACAACTATATTATATAGAGCAGTGTGACATTTGTGTGACTATATATATTAAGTTTTATAAAACTATATTGTATGAGGCAATGTGAGTAAACATATTAGAACTATATGTTATAAATACATTCTCTATGTGACAATATGTATGTGGGTATGTATTAAAATAATATACCATGAGCATATTGTAAACTGTTATTTAAATAAAGTAACCATGTGTATGTGGGTATGTATTAAAATAATATACCATGAACACATTGTAAACTATCATTTTGATAAAATGTACATGGATTATATGTATGTTGCATAACATCTACTACCTTGAAATATTAGGTCATGTTGTGACATTAGGTTATAATATATGGTTGAGATGTGTATTAAAAATATAACATAAGAGTGAGAATGTGTAGGAGTATACAAGAATGCTCGGATTTTTCTCCTTTATCCCAAATTGAGTGTCCATTTACCTCTCATTTCTCATTCACGTGTATTTCAAAAAGGCTAGCCTATGTTCTTCAATTTCTTCCAACTCCCTAGCTCATGATCATGGGGGAGTGGTGATTATGATGAGTTCCAACAACCAATCTAACAACTCCTCCATAACCTTCATGCAATCCTACAATCCATGGGTTTAATTCAATGGAAAATTGCTATGTTTGTGTATTGATTTTTCTATAAATAAGAGATCTCCTTCCATTTTTCCAAAGTGTTGAGAATTGCTAAGTGAGAGTTGGGAGCAAACAAGTAATCTAGAGCTTGAGAGTTCAATAGGAGCAAGTTCATTGCAATTATAAAGGTATAAATTCCTTCTTATTCTTCATTTTCAGTTTCTGTTAAATTTCCATTCTTGAAATTTAAATTCTTGATTTTGTGGAATTGGTTGTTAATGAGGTTGGGTAATGTCCATATAGTTGTTATATGGCCATATGAGCATGATACAACTAATATATGATGGTATCTGCATCTCTTTGAAAAATTTGGTGCGTTCCATTCTTTTGATTCCGGGGACGGAATCCTTTTTAAGGGGTAGGTGATGTAATACCCGGTAAAAAAATAAAAATACAAATAAAATAATTAATTAATATTTAAATCAATTCTTTAATTGGGCTTTTCTTATGTCTGGGTCAAATTGTATTTAATTTGTGTGGACTATTATAAGTATGTGACTACATTAATTTGGGCTTTTATACTAATAGGGTCTAATTTATATTTGGGTAATATTAAAATCCTATTAAAATTAGGAGACATAATAAGATATATAAATAAGTAAAACCTAATCATACATGCGCTACAAATCAGAAAGAAAAAAAGAAAGGCATGGGTAATTTGTAAAAAGGAAAAAGAAGAGAAAAATACTTTTACACTGCAATTTGGAGAAGAGGAATCTATACTTTGTGATTTTTCTTCTTTTTTCGGTAAAATTTAATAGCAGTGATGGGAGTAGGGTATATATATTAGTATATATATAAGCTGTTTTCTTGATAGGTATATGTATGTATATATATATATAAGGTACTGTTTTGTTTATAAAAAAAAAAAAAAAAATTCGTTTGTCATATATAATGCGAGGGAAAAGTCATTACATTATGTATTAGGAATTTCATTATTTATATATATATATATATATATATATATATATAGAGAGAGAGAGAGAGAGACCACGTGATTGCAGATTGCCTGCAAGTGTGTTTTTCGTTTTTATTATTATTATTATTATATATATATATATATATGTATATTTATATACTATGTTAATAAAGTTTTGGCCATGAAATTTTATAACAGAAGTAGTAAATTAATTGAAGTTATGTATATTAATTTGAATTAATTAATTTTGTGGACATAATTATAAAGTTTTAATAATAAATTTAATAGTATATTGATTTAATGATTGGATTGTAATAAAATCTTATTAAATTATTTAAATTGAGCGGAGGAATTTAAAGAGTTTTTTTATTTTGGAATATAAATTTTGGAGTATTAATAATTGATAAAAGCGATGATTAAAGGTATATTAAATAGATTATGAATTACTTTGGAATTATTAGTTTGGATTGTTTTTAATTTGAGGTGAATATGCTTAGGTTGCGAATAACGATTTGTATTTGATGTCGATTGGCAATTGAGGTAAAATTTTGTGGAGTGTGCTATAAATGGCTTGGAAGTATCAGGTACGGATTCCGTACTCCACTCCTTTGATTGTAGTTGCATTCTTTGTATCTCGTGATATATCGTCATTTATTTTCTTATAATCCTATTGGAATTCTTAAATAGAAATTTGATAATTGATACTTTGGTTGTATTCAGTAATTTAAACTAATTTCCTTCTATTAAAATTGGTACATATTCCATGATTTGTTCAGCGAGACTCTTGTTAAATTTGATTTGTTCGTCTTGTCCCTTGTTTCGAATTCTGTTATGATTTCACATAATTGTTTCCTGTGAAATTCATACATTACTTTCATTTTGGAGTTGACACATTGGACTCGTATTTGTACTCTTTGAATTAGGTTATCATGTCTAATATTTATTTTTAATAATTCTAGAGCGGTACATGTTGTTACCTTCTTTTTGAGACATTGTGACTATAATTTAATTTGGTTCAACATGTACATATAGAACCCTTTTGTTGGTATTATGTCACATGTGTTGTGACATGGTATTTTGTTAGAATATACCGTAGGGTATACCAGAGCTATAACCACCTGTGGGGGTACCACAGGCATGTCGTCTTGGCACGAGAGACATGACACTTTTCGTGGCGGTGTGATTAGTCCACGGTGTCTCCGTTTTGGGCTCCGGAGGTAGTGGGCCATTTGGTGTTTTGTTATGGGAGGCGTATGGGTTAACCCTAGTTTTCTGTTCTGCGGATTGGTGATGTTGTACCAAACACACTATCCGATTTTCATACATTTGGATTCGCGGTCCAATGTGTGATTGCATGTGTGGCATTATTTTGACTTGTCTGTGTGGCATTGTTTTGATTTGCCTGTGTGGCATTATTTTGGTTGCCTATGTGGCATCATTTGATTTGCCTGTGTGACATTATTTTGACTTGCCTGTGTGGCAAGGTATATTCTAAGCTCATTCGGTATGAAATAACTCCAGCCATTTGTTTCAGCCTATTATTTTATTGGATCAGTTTTGTTGGTTTCTGTTTAGTTCAAGTCATTGAGTTGAAGTTACTCATTCGTTATTTCTTTATTCTTTTATTGGTTTTCGTCAATTATGTTGATTCGGATATATTCCATTCGGGATCTTTGGATATTATATTTTCGTTCGTATTTGCACTCGAGGCTTTGTTCAGTATTTTGTCTCAGTTGTTTTCGTATATCAGTTGTATATCTTTTGTATATCTTTATTCGTACTGGGCAATTGGCTCATGCTGTGTTTTTCTTCCGGCAGGTTTGCAGGGGTGATTCAGGGCTAGTGTGATGAGAGTTTTGTCTTTCACCATCTAGGTTGTTTCGAATTTTAAGTTTTGATTATTTTGACTCTGTTTGGAGAAATGTACTTAGTACTTTATTAATGTATCACCACTATTAATATTTTGAGGTTGTTAGTGCTCTGTTTATTTATTTTGAGGTTTGTTGTGCTTTTGACGTGACCTCCTTTCCTTTTTCGGGAAGGGGTGTTCTGAAGATGGTATCAAAGCTTAGGTTCTTTCTTGTAGAAAATCTATTTAGGTTTGGACTGTGAGTTGTGGGTAAACCATTGGGTAGACGTAGGAGTTTGATTTGATTTTGTTCTTTGTTTGGTTGGTCTCTATTTTGACCAACTGCCGATTTCTTTTCGATTTGTAGTTAATTTGAGGAAAGTGGAATAATTTGTTAAGGTGATTGAGTAATGATATTAGTTAAGAATTGTGATTCAATCATTGAAGTGAATAAAGTTTTACTTTGTGCAGGATAAGAAGTAATCTTATACGGGATGCGATTATGATGTGAGTATTTGTATCGATTTAGTATTTAATTTTGGAAAATTATTTGTTAGAGTTATTTTTTGTGATGATTATTATGATCTTTGAATTGAGGATTTGATTTGATTTAGGTTTTGATTTATATTAAGCTTGTGGATAATTTGAGGTTTGTGTATTGATGGCATACTATGATAAAATGAAAATTATTAAGTATATAGGATCTTTTATAAATTTGAGTAGTTGATATTTGAGGTAATTAGATTAATCATTTGGAGTTATTGATCAAATTTGTGGCTATTTTCTAGTAGTATATTGGAGTTATGTTCTATGAACTTTCTTTGTGATAGTATGGGGAGACATTGAAATTTATTGGATTAAGGTTTGCACTAAGAGAATGATTGATTTATTGAATGATTAGATATTAAGTGATGAATCTTTAAGAGATTTTGAAAGCTATAGTTTGTTTATTAGGATAGTAGGATATATGATTTGGAGTTGGTATGGTGATGAAGAGATCTTAGTAGTAATATATTTTTGGTATTATAATATTTGAGAACTAATTTGATTTGAGGTTATGATATTTTGAAATTCTTGAGGACTTAGTGAGAGTTGGTGATATAATTTAAGTTGTTTTGTTTATTTGATGCCTTTAGAGCTTTGTATGAATTTATGTAAAGTAAATAAAAATAATTTGTTAGATCTTTGTCATGTGTGAAATATAAACGTTTTACGAATTAAAAATAATTTTAAATATTTTGGGTACTCGAATCGTATTTAGATGAAGAGAAATTTTTGTGATTTTGAATTATGTTCCGAAGAATACGTACATTTACAAGAACGAAAATCAAGAAAATTGACAAGGGCCGCACCAACAGTGGATCATGTGATTTAACGCGAAGAACTTTACCAAAGCATGACACGGTAGCTGACGAATCTTTTACGAGTACGTGGACAATTGTGTGGGTGACTTTGCGTTAATGCGTTACAAATTAATGGTGGGCTACGTCGTAACTACATTATTTTTTTTAGCTTATTTGAATTTCGAGGACGGAATTATTTTTAAGGGGTGAAAAATATAATAACCCATATTTTTTTTATTAATAATTAAATATTAATTGATTTTATCTTATACAGTTGTGTTTAAATTGAAAAAGGTAAATGATTTTGTTTCCCTCTTTTCTTCTTTGTTTTGTTTGAAAAATTAAATTCGTTTAGTAGATAATTAAACAACTGATTAAATTAAAATTGAGAAAGATAATTCCTTTTGTTAAGTCTTGTGGTAAAATTATTCAGAGCGAGAAGCTACTTGGGAGATAGAGGAGTCTATTCGAGTGGAGTATCCGCATCTCTTTGAAAAATTTGGTGCGTTCCATTCTTTTGATTCCGGGGACGGAATCCTTTTTAAGGGGTAGGTGATGTAATACCCGGTAAAAAAATAAAAATACAAATAAAATAATTAATTAATATTTAAATCAATTCTTTAATTGGGCTTTTCTTATGTCTGGGTCAAATTGTATTTAATTTGTGTGGACTATTATAAGTATGTGACTACATTAATTTGGGCTTTTATACTAATTGGGTCTAATTTATATTTGGGTAATATTAAAATCCTATTAAAATTAGGAGACACAATAAGATATATAAATAAGTAAAACCTAATCATACATGCGCTACAAATCAAAAAGAAAAGAAGAAGAGGCAGCGACGGCTGTAAAGGAAAAATAGGAGAAAAATACTTTTACACTGCAATTTGGAAAAGAGGAATCTATACCTTGTGATTTTTCTTCTTTTTTCGATAAGTTTTAATAGCAGTGATGGGAGTAGGGTATATATATTAGTATATATATAAGTTGTTTGCTTGACAGGTATGTGTATATATATATAAGGTACTGTTTTGTTTATAAAAAAAAAAAAAAAAAATTCGTTGTCATATAGTGGGGAAAAGTCATCATCATATATTAGGAATTTCATTATATATATATATAGAGAGAGAGAGAGAGACCACGTGATTGCAGTATTACTGCAAGTGTGTTTTTTATTTTTTTTTATATATATATATATATATATATATATATATATATATTTATATACTATGTTAATAAAGTTTTGGCCATGAAATTTTATAACGAGAAAAGTATTAAATTAATTGAAGTTATGTATATTAATTTGAATTAATTAATTTTGTGGACATAATTATAAAGTTTTAATAATAAAGTTAATAGTATATTGACTTAATGATTGGATTGTAATAAAATCTTATTAAATTATTTAAATTGAACGGAGAGAATTTAAAGAGTTTTTTATTTTTGGAATATAAATTTTGGAGTATTAATAATTGATAAAAGGCGATGATTAAAGGTATATTAAATAGATTATGAATTACTTTGGAATTATTAGTTTGGATTGTTTTTAATTTGAGGTGAATATGTTTAGGTTGCGAATAACGATTTGTATTTGATGTCGTTGGCAATTGAGGGTAAAATTTTGTGGAGTGTGCTATAAATGGCTTGGAAGTATCAGGTACGGATTCCGTACTCCACTCCTTTGATTGTAGTTGCATTCTTTGTATCTCGTGATATATCATTTATTTTCTTATAATCCTATTAGAATTCTTAAATAGAAATTTGATAATTGATACTTTGGTTGTATTCAGTAATTTAAACTAATTTCCTTCTATTAAAATTGGTACATATTCCATGATTTGTTCAGCGAGACTCTTGTTAAATTTGATTTGTTCGTCTTGTCCCTTGTTTGAATTCATTATGATTTCACATAATTTTTTACGTGAAATTCATACATTACTTTCATTTTGGAGTTGACACATTAGACTCGTATTTGTACTCTTTGAATTAGGTTATCATGTTTAATATTTATTTTAATAATTCTAGAGCGGTACATGTTGCTACCTTCTTTTGAGACATTGTGACTATAATTTGATTTGGTTCAACATGTACATATAGAACCCTTTTGTTGGTATTATGTCGTATGTGTTGTGACATGGTATTTTGTTAGAATATACCGTAGGGGTATACGAGCTATAACCACATGTGGGGTACCACATGCATAAATCTTGCACGAGAGACATGACACTTTCCGTGGCGGTGTGATTAGTCAACGGCGTCTCCGTTTTGGGCTCCGGAGGTAGTGGGCCATTTGGTGTTTTGTTGTGGGAGACGTATGAGTTAACCCTAGTTTTCTGTTCTGCGGATTGGTGATGTTGTGCCAAACACACTATCCGATTTTCATACATTTGGATTCGCGGTCCAATGTGTGATTGCATGTGTGGCATTATTTTGACTTGCCTGTGTGGCATTGTTTTGATTTGCCTGTGTGACATTATTTTGGTTGCCTATGTGGCATCATTTGATTTTACTGTGTGACATTATTTTGACTTACCTCGTGTGGTGGCAAGGTATATTACGAGCTCATTCGATTGTGAAATAACTCCAGCCATTTGTTTCAGCCTATTATTTTATTGGATCGGTTTGTTGGTTTCTGTTTAGTTCAAGTCATTGAGTTAGTTACTTCTGTTCGTTATTTCTTTATTCTTTTATTGGTTTCGTCAATTATGTTGATTCAGATATATTCCATTCAGATCTTTGGATATTATATTTTCGTTTGTATTTGCACTCGAGGCTTTGTTCAGTATTTTGTCTCAATTGTTTTCGTATATCAGTTGTATATCTTTTGTATATCTGTATCCATACTGGGCAATTGGCTCATGCTGTGTTTTTCTTCCGGCAGGCTTGCAGGAGTGATTCAGGGCTAGTGTGATGAGAGTATTGTCTTTCACCATCTAGGTTGTTTCGAATTTTAAGTTTTGATTATTTTGACTCTGTTTAGAGAAATGTTCTTGGTACTTTATTAATGGATCACCACTATTAATATTTTGAGGTTGTTAGTGCTCTGTTTATTTATTTTTGAGGTTTGTTGTGCTTTGCACGTAACCTCCCTTTCCTTTTCGGGAAGGGGGTGTTACAATAATGATAATGGCAAACAAAACAACTTGAATGGTAATTACAAGTATAGAGGCAAATATACTGACTACTGAGTATGCTTACCATCAGGTAAATTTTGGATATTGAAACATACTAAATATAATTGATAACATTCAAGTATCAGAAGTTATGTATCCAAGAAGGTTTTATATGATTTCCAAGGACAGACACAGTTTTGGAAGTATATACAAATCATCATGATATCATAGCTGCCAGAAGTAGCACATATGCATAAACACTGAAAATTCAGAAAATTGAATGCAAACCTGAACAACATAATTTTCATACTGATCCTGTGCCAACATGTTAACATATCCCATAATCTCATCCATCACCATACTCTGTGTTTTTGGGTCCTCGCAGTGCTCAAGTACCCTATGTTACAAGTACCCTCTATTGCGAGGCATCACCACAAAATACAAAATAATCATTGTGCTCAAATTGCCAAGTCTAGAATTAAGAATGGAAAATATGATAAAAAGAATATTAACATGTATCACACGACACCCATATGGATGTGTCAAAAGAGTCACAACTTGATTAAAGAATGTTGAGATAATGAATTGAATATGATCTTCAGGAACACATTCAATACACTTTTGGATGACATGGTTCCCATTCTGATCACGTACACAGCGCATAATATGACCATCAAGCTCTCCAACCATCTCAATTTTCTGGTCCAGATCAACTACTTCAATTACCTGAATTGTATAACAAAACCACATTATCAATGAAAGCTTTCAACTGAATCCTTTATAAAACATGAGATAAACAACCTTTGCTCGCATTGGCTAGGCTACAATCTGGCTCAGCATTAGTTTGTTTATGCCACAATATTAGCTGCCCCAAGCAGTAATTCTCACCATGTCTTACGATACTCATGGAAACCTGACCCCAATTTATCACTGTACTTGGGGCCCAAGTCAAGAGGACTGATGAAAACTGGTGGCAAAGTTACAGCCTTGTATTCCTGGAAAATAAAAAAACATAATGTTTGGAAAGGGTCAATAGAGGGTACATAACCTCAAAGTATCCCAAACTAGGCATGATAACAAGACTCACCCGTATTCTAAAAAAATTAAAAAACTTTGTAAAAGCATATATGTAGATCAAGTCAGCAGCAGCATCATACCGACATTTGTATGTACATGGTAGATTTCAGACCTCATCCCTCAGCCTGACAAAGTAACAAGCACAACTGAATTCCATGTTCTATAGTCCTTAACAAATGAAAAGAAGTGATATTTGTGCAACCACATAGAACCAAGCATCTGAGAAGTAATGTTTGTGCAACCAAGTAGAACCAAGGAAGTAATATTTTCTTTGTTATAACCATCCTGCAAGCAAACATACACATTAAAGTTGAACAAATTTCTGATAGCCCGCAATACAAACAATCCCACCCAAGAAAATATATGCTAGGCAACTTACCAGTATGCTACAGATCATAGAATCGGTACAATTAGGACCAACAGAGGATAAATCAGCCTGTCTGCAGATATCCTTGTAAAACTTGGAGACAGATCGCCAGTGCTTACAAGTTAAAGCAGCATAAGCAAGAGATTTTATATCAGCTCTAAGAAAATGATAGACGCGTGCCAACACAAGGCCATCCAGTAGACCACAGCCCCCAATCTCAGTTTCAGAACCTGCATAGTCTTCTTTGCAGAATGTAGCATCCCCGCACAAATCGTCAAACAGGCACTCAATGATATCGCTCAAATAGAGAATATTTTCATGGATAAAAAATTCAATTTGTGTCGCTCTAGTTAGAGTACCACCAAATGCATTCATGTATTGGTTCCTTTTGAGTACTGGAATTTTCGACTAGTAGCTATTTATTCCTTTCTTTGTATTGTCAGTTTTTCATTTCCATTTATGGACCTGTCCAGCCTTGTGTTCTGAAAACAGATTTTATTGGCTGCTATATGTTGTACACAACGACAAAGATGATGCGAAGGTTGTCTTACTTTGTCAATTTTATTGTTGTAGTAAAATTCTAGCATTATCAACCATTGTAGATTGCCAAAGTAGCAAAGGTTGTTAGAGTACATAGCATGCATATAACATTTGCTATTGATATCAGACACAATAGCTTGAGAAAACAAAGGGTAATAGTTCCAATGCAGTTGAAATTAAGAACATGAAGAAGGTAGAGGAGAGGAGATGAAATTGTAGTGAGAAGGCAGGGAAAGTGAGATAAGTCTGATTTGCTAATCATTGGGGATGACAAAGTTCTTTCTGACCTGAACCAAAACCAACTTCATTAGTAAACTGGATTCCTATTGTTGTTTAAGTCATCATACTAGGAAGCTGGATGTTTTTAATTTGGGAGGGAGGGATATGTATAAGCCGGATGATATTATCATTGAATGACTATGAACCTGGTTACTGTAGACCAGCATTCAGATTCTGAAACTGCTGGTATGTCTTTTTCCATTTCGTAATCTTTTTCACTTCCATCAAATAGAAATCTGGCTCTTTTGCCTGCATGAAATTGATATGTATTCATCAATAATGCATCATCATTTGTATGTTTATCCCAAAATGGCCCAGGGAAAAAGAGAAGGGGAAAAAATAAGACATGTAATACATGGAGCACAAATGGAGATGACCAACTCTCTGTTGTTCTTCGAGGGAATTTGAAATAATTAGCAAATACAGAAAAACTATCAAAAGATGTATAAAAACAATATATTATAAATAACAAACAATAAGCAAAAATATTTTCATCAATATCTTCAGAATGACATTCAATACAGTGTAGGTGCAGTGCTTCTAGAGTGCAATGATGTCAAAAACTATCTGTCAAGTTAATGGATGGTGGATGCTAAAGTTCAAAATTGAAATTTTCAGTTGGCTGCTTAAAAAACTAGGAAAGTGAAAGCAATATTGATAAGTGATCATAGGACTTTTTATTCCTCTATTGGTACATGCAAAATCAAGTACATATGAAAAATGCTAATGACTTGCCTATACCTGATCTTTGGAATCTATCATTGAGAGATGGATTATATATTTGTTTCTCTATCTCTTTCCTTGGTTGTCGCACATTTATCCATGGATCTAGAACCTCATTTATAGTTGTAACAAATTCCCAACTTTTGTACGACTTCATAACCAATTCGTGGAGCCTGCATCGAGTATAACCAATAAACTGAGGATGCAAACTATCAAATGACCTAGAATGGATGGTTCCACCAACTATGTCACTCCTTGATTCTGAAAGAGACGCTCCAGAAGTCTCACTAGATGTAAAATTATTGTCTCGTTGGATCTTTCCAGCAGCTTGAGAAGCCTGGGCAACTGAGATAACTGGAACCCAAACTTTATATTGTTGCAGCTTGAGAAGCCTGGGCAACTGAGATAACTGGAACCCAAACTCTATATTGGCCTCCCACTGTCATTGCTGAATAAGTATAAAACATTAAACTAGATTGATTGTTTCGAGAAAAGAAGCTAACTTCCGTAATCACCGTCAAATTTGACATACAACCCAAGTATGCATATCAGTTATCACCATATGAAATTGAATAAGATAACAATGTTCAAATTTCATACACAAGATTTAGAAATATTAATTATTTTTAGCTGGGAATCAGTAGTCAGTGTACAGATAACAAAGTAAGCTAAAAAGCCATTTCAAGGCATAGAACTCATCGAACCTGGTCAAACAAAACTTCGTAGTTAGTACTACTTGTGCCTTTTTAGTTAAGGCAGTCCACTTGGGACTTTTGTCGAGCATGTGGTGTGCACAGTCTAGAATTACTGGTGTGATAGCAGTTTGTTGAATTAGAAAGTTATTTTCATCCTCCTTATTACTCCTCAGCCCAACCTATCCCCTTTGTGCCTAAGTTCAGTCCATAATAGTATTGCAACAGCATACCAGTACATATGTGCCTAAGCTAAGTCTTGATGAATGCTAGATTTCTCGAACAAAGCATATGAAAAATAGCACAACTGTTTCAGTGGCATGATAATCCCACAAAAAGTATTTGCTCACTTAAACATACATGTATATTGCTGCTAGTTTAATGGTGTATCTTATTAAAATTCCAAGCTAACCACAAAGTAACTTTTAGGACCTGGAGATGTGTAGCTTTCTCCTTGCAGAACTTATCATAGAGAGCTTGGAACTTGGCAGTCTCACTCTTCAGTAAGTTCTCACACTGCATAGGAAAATATATACATTTTAAACTGAAATATCTCACACTGCAAGTAGAAGTAGAAATTTCTCAACTGAATAAAATCCTCTGTCAACAAAATCTCCAAGAAACAAGTAATTGGTTTTTGGGCAATCACCACCCACTTTGAAAAGCTCTTTCATGTCATAAAACTGCCCATAGATGTCTCCATGTATCTATAAAAATAAAAAGGTCCAGAAGCAAATCAACAACCAGAATTTAAAATGTTGCCAACATTATATTACATAGCATACATTCATCGGTTGAAGCAAGTAAGAGACTAAATAGATCTTTATGGGAACCAGGTTTATGATATAAGGGTTATCAAATTTAAATTGGGGCTTAGTGGCGGAAGCTGTAGAATATTAAAATGCCTCAGTGGCTCAGCCTAATATAATAGACAGACCAACACATAATATACAAAATATAAACTATCAAAACAAGTTAAATGGTAGCAACTTTGAACTAAAATTTGAGTTTCTGATCTTTAAAGCATGGATCAGATAGAGATGATCCTTCACGCTTAACAACTAATTTCAAAGAAATAGAAAAGAAGGGGCTGATGAGTGAAATTATATTTACACTTTTTGACACAAACAGACTAGAAATAATCAATCTTTGTCATCTCATTGCATGTGAATAAAAATAGCAGGAGCAACCAGATGCTTCAATGAATAAGGAAATTTGAGCCAAAAATGGATAAGAATATATGATCATAAGATGCTAGGGATCCTTGGACACACTTGCACATGCATTTTGCAAGCTTTGGATACTTGGGTTATGTTTGAAACTTCAAAAATTTGAGGGAACTCAACGGAGCAGAAAATAAATAAAAATAAATGTAAAATGAACAAAGTCAGCTTTTCCTTTTTAAAGGCAATTATAATCATTTCCCACCGACTCCTATCTTTACCTTACTTCCTCAATTTCTGAAGTTAAATTTTGGGCGCTGGCTCAAGAAAATATACATAATATTTTTCAAGCACATAATCATCTAAACAAAATTAACAGGCATGTACAGTAGGCTATGCCTTTTTAAAAATAAACAACTGGCAAGAACAAATCGACAGAAATAAATTAACTATCAGATTTATGTCAGTGGTATTGGATTATTCAATGAAAAAAATTGCTCCTTCAGATTCCTACTCGTACTCCTTTAAACTAGATTAAGTACGGCCAAATTGGCAATTTATTCTATTTATGAATAAGGCAAATCTGTCAAGGAAATACTTGTTGTACCTCCACTACCCAATTGGCGTGAGAGTTGAGACCTCAAAGAGATAAAGGAACTATAGATACTAACATATGAGCAAAACAAATTTATCCAAACCCCAATTGTCACAAAATCTCCAAGATTAGGTACTACTCAAACCTAGATCGATCCAATAATTAAAAATCAAGACCGGTGAACTCTTTCAACATCGATACAGAATATTAATGGAACTAATCCAATATTGAAGAACGACGGTGAATAGAATAAAATTATGGGAAAGAGGGAGGGTGTATAGGTGAATTACAGTGACAGGGGCATCAACCCTTTGAACGTTGCTCTCTTCAACGAGGATTTCCATGGCTTTGAGGCAAAAAGACTTGACCTCCGACTCCTTGAGAGGCTCGCAGTTCTTCAGTTGCTCTATTTGCATGTCTAGGTCTGACATATTCCCCCAAACCCTTCACTCACTCATTCACTATTCCTCAATATTAGTGAGCGCAAACAAGGAAGGGGGTGAAAAATGAGATTTGGAACTCCAGCCCGAGTGAAGAGATGTTGTTTCGCAACTCTAGTAGTAGTACTGTGGTTCACTTCTTTT